>OZ004704.1:157319340-158768354 GCA_963924515.1 Vespertilio murinus | reverse complement strand
TTCACAGAGAGGGAGAGAGAGGAATAGAGAGTTAGAAACCTCAATGAGAGAGAATTATCAATCAGCCGCCTCTTGCACACCCCCACTGGGGATGTGCCCGCAACCAAGTACATGCCCTTGACCAGAATCGAACCTGGGACCCTTCAGTCCGCAGGCTGATGCTCCATCCATTGAACTAAACCGGTTTCGGCGGGAGGTGGGGTGGGGGGGGGGGCTTTGATAGGTAAACAGAAGTAATTCTAATTTTGAGTTGAGGAAGTTGAGTGCTGTAAGTGAAATAAAGAGACCTGTAAGGAGAGGGCACAAGAAGGGGGACTTGCAAAAGAAACTTCATTCAGATTAACCTTTGAGATGATACTTGAAGGTAGGACAGGAGGGAATGGAGCGAGGGAAAGAAGCAGTTTTTAAAAATCTGACAAATGAGGAAGAAATACAGAGGAGGTGTGGTGAAGACACTAATTAGGACAAGGAAATGAAACTGACTCCAAAAATAGAGCAGGGTGGAAGAAAATCCACAGAGGTGAGGGCTCCATAGCAGGCAGGCACTCTTGTTTAAGAAGGCAATGCCACAAAGATGAGCTCGCCAGGAGGGGTGAGGTAGGTCTCTGTCACAGAGGCAAGGACTGCACAAATGAAGAGCCCTTGGATCAATGAAGGAGAAAACTCCTAAAGAATGTTATACAACCAGATTTGAGCAAAGCCCCAGAGTGAGAGAGGTAAGAAGAGATCAGGTAAGCCAGATTAGAGGTAAGAAGAGATCAGGTAAGCAGGAAATGTGGGCGATATGGTGGCTACCTAGTCCTGCATGCCCCGGAGATCATAGGAGCAGTTATGGCGGGGAATCAAACACACGCCTGGGAAATTAGCCCTGGGTGGGAAGACGGAAGGAGAATGGAAACTGCAATTGGCAGGGTTGGACTCTGCAAATTGTGATAACCTTTCCCAAGCCACTGAAATCAGGAGTCATGCCTGGAGGTGTGTAGGTAGTTCTGTACACACAAAAACTGTATCCACAACAGTGGGAAAAATTCCAACATACATCAGGCAGTGTATAAAAGGAATCAGAAAAAACAAACAAAAATAAAAGTAATAAAAATAAAAGGAAATCAGAGAGAATCTGATTTAAAGACAAGAAATTTACTTTCAATTATATTTTTTAACTAAGCACCTGTTACAGGAATATTCCTGCAAGATTTCTCGCAGGCTTCCCTCCCGCCCCCCCCCCCCCACCTCTCCCACAGAGCAGGGTGGGATGGGCGGGAAGGGCAGGGTGCGCCCCACTCTTCTTGCCTGCTCACAGCCACCACCACTACCACCACCACCTCTGCGGCCACACCCACTGCCACCACTTCTGGGGCCCAGCGCCGCTGCTGCACACCCCACCCCACCCACCAGACCCGCTGCGCCCGCTGCCCCCACAGCCTCCCACTGGCAGCCACGCGCCACCACTGCGCACCTCGCCCTGCCCCACATATGCTGCCAGTGCTTTCCCTCCAGCAGCTGCAGCCGCCTTCCTTTCCACTTTCCCTCCCTCTTCCTTCTATGCGGTCTTCAGTCTTCATTCCTCCCTCCCTCCATGTATGCAAATTAACTGCCATCTTTGTTGGGTTAATTTGCATATTCACTCTGACTGGCTGGTGGGTGTGGTTTGTGTAGCTAGTGGAGTGATGGCTAATTTGCATATTGCTCTATTATTGGGTTAGATTTTCTAGTACTTTTTCCTGAATGTCCTAGGAATGACTTTGGCTACATCTCAGGACTTTTGTATTTTATTACCACTTAGTTTAAAATATTTTCCAGCCAAAACCGGTTTGGCTCAGTGGATAGAGCATCAGTCTGCAGACTAAAAAGTCCCAGGTTCAATTCCGGTCAAGGGCATGTACATTGGTTGCAGGCACATCCCCAGTAGGGGGTGTGCAGGAGGCAGCTGGTCGATGTTTCTCTCTCATCAATGTTTCTAACTCTCTATCCCTCTCCCTTCCTCTCTGTAAAAAGAAAAAAAAAATCAATAAAATATACTTAAAAAAATATTTTCCAATATCCATTGTGATTTTTTATACATGAGTTATTTACAAGTATAGCTCATTAATATTCAGATATGAAGATCTTATTTTTTTCTACTGATGTCTTGCTTAATTGTACTGTGATTAGAGAACATACTTTGAATATTTTAATTCTCTGAAACTGTTGAGACTTGCTTTATGGCTCAATATATGGTTTGTAGCAGTTTATATTTTCTAAAGTTCTGTAGCAGGTTATATTTTCCAAAATGTCCACAACAGTATCTCCAATGCCTCATGATTTTTGCTAAGTGATATTGCCACTTCTCCATCAAGGAGATGAGATATCTTGAGAAATGAAAAGAGACCAAGGAGCACCAAGGTGTCAGGACTTGTGACTAAGGCACCTTCTTGAGTATCTAATCTGGTCAAGATTTCAGCAGATTCTAGACCCAGCTGTTTCTGACTGCAGTCATGTAGGAGACCTCAAATGCAAACCACCAATCTGAGCCATCAACCACAGAATCTTGAGAGATAATAAATTGCTATTTTAAGCTCTACATTTACGGGTAATTTGTAACATAGCAATAGTTATCCTGAATATGATTGATTTGTTTAAAT
Source organism: Vespertilio murinus (assembly GCA_963924515.1). Lineage (NCBI taxonomy): Eukaryota > Metazoa > Chordata > Mammalia > Chiroptera > Vespertilionidae > Vespertilio > Vespertilio murinus. The sequence continues at coordinate 158,765,733 of OZ004704.1, read as the reverse complement.
GTTCTATGCATATTTTAAAAGAATTATCAACTGTAATTGTTGGATGTGATGATTTATATATGTCAATTAAGGTAAGTTCAGCTCAGCTGGTGTGGCTCAGGGGTTGAGTGTCAACCTGAGAACTGGGAGGTCACAGTCTGATTCCTGGTCAGCTAGTATGGGGTATGCAGGAGGTAGCTGATCAATAATTCTCTCTCATCATTGATGTTTCTATCTCTTTCCCTTCTTCTCTCTGAAATCAATAATATATATATATATATATATATATATATATATATATATAGTTTATTCCTTTGCATATTCAAATCTATATCCTTAAGGATTTGGTTTCTTTTCTATAAATTGCTGAGATAGGCATATTGGAAATCTCTCACTATGATTCTATGTTTGCCTATTTCTTCTTTTAGTTCTGTCAATTTTCAATTTACACATTTTGAGGCTGAGTTATTGGGTGACTGCAAATTTAGAGTTGTGTATCTTCCTGGTGAATACAAACTTTTATCATTGTCAGACAGTCCCTCTTTATCTCTAGTAATGCTTTTGCCTTAAAGTTTACTTTGTCTGAAGTTTGAGAAAAGGGGCCTTAGAGACAGGTTCAGGGGGTTAGCCCAGCAGGAGCTGCCACTGCCCATTGCTCCCCTGGTTGCCAGCCTCTTAGGGACCCTTAGAATTTAGGAGATGTATGCTGAGAGGGAAGAAAGGCATGGGTGTGCTCCCGAGAGGGAGAGCACCTTTATATGTTAATTTTTTAATAATTAAGAACACATCACACATAATCAGAAAAATAAAGTGGTTATCCCTGTTAAGATAATTTAATGGAGAAGAGGTTTCTCAAGAAAAGGTGCTAGAACAACTGAATATCCACATACAAAAGAATGAATCTGTACTCCTACATCACACCATATGCAATGCAGTACTACTTGGCAATAAACAGGAGTGCAGTACTAATACATGCTATAACATGGATTAATTCTGAACACATTATGCTAAATGAAATAAGCCTGTCACAAAAGAGTAGGTTTTATACAAATGTTGTTCATATAATATGACTAGGATGGGCAAATCTATATAGACAGAAAGTAGATTAGTGGAGGCTTAGGGCTGGAGGAGTGAGTGTGGGAAAGGGTATAGGCAATGACTGCTAATGTGCAAGAGGTGTGTTTTTAGGGTGATGAAAATGACCCAAATCAGATCATGGTGATGGTTACACAAATCTGTCTAAAAACCATTGAACCGTACCCATTAAAAGGGTGAATTGTATGGTATGCGGTATATCTTAATATTAAAAAGAAAAAATAAGAGCTATTTCATTAAATTGATGCAATATGATTTAAGTGCCATTCATTATTAGTAAACATTAAGGTTATTTTTAGTCAATACTTCACAGACATAAAGAACTAGTATCTTCCATGCAATTCTCTACCACAGAAAAAGTCAGCAGCCTGTTCATCATCAAAGCCTCAGTTATGATTAGTTTGGAAGTGAGAGACACAAAATAGAGTGCCTTAAACAAAAAAGTTTATTTCTCTGTCACATAAAAGTCTTGAGGTAGGGCCCACAGCAGGGATAGCAGATATCTCCACAATGCCCCCAGAACCCATGAAATCTTTCAGGTTCCTGCTTTGCCAACCCTAGGGTATGCTCTTGTTATTGGCCAGCCGCCCGAGTAGGAGGGAGAGAACTGTCAGGTAACAAGAGCATACCCTCTCAGCTCTAGTCAGTTTCATAAGAAAGATTTCAAACGAGTGACAGACAAGCAGTGTGGAAACAAAGCAAGAGAATTTACTAAGGAAGCAAGGCAAGCCCTAGCTTGTTTGGCTCAGTGGATAGAGCGTCAGCCTGCGGTTCAATTCAAGTTAAGGGCCCGAGCCCAGTTTGCGGGCTCCATCCCCAGTGTGAGGCGTGTAGGAGGCAGCCGATCGATGATTCTCTTTCATCATTGATGTTTCTATCTCTCTCTCCCTCTCCCTTCCTCTCTGAAATCAATAAAAAATATTTTTTTTAAAAAAAGGAAGAAAAAAGGAAGCAAGGCAAGCAAAAATTAAAAAACACACTTGATGTACAGCACAAGAAGACACCCAGCTAATCTGAATGTCTCATCTGGTGGAAGTTTAGGGATTTCGTACTTTTCTTATATAGATTTCAAAGTTCCTCTGCTGGATATCTTAGACAATAGACTGAATTTCAAGGTCCCCTTTTACTTTGCTGTGGCTTTTTTTTTTTTTTTTTTCAGAAATAAGAGCATCTGGTTTTTAACTTGTCAAGTCCCCAAACTGCTGATTTTTTGTTCAGTAGATAAAATTCCTTCTCATTTCCACCTACCCCCCTTTCCTATATTTTCTAGTTAGAGAGGAAAGGTATTAATCATTTGCTCTTAAGTGTCCTTGGTTGGGGAAGATAAGGTCTTACAATTCACAAGCTGGCTGCAAGTTGCCCAAACAGTTTGGCCTTAATTCCGTTTTCCCTTCCACTTACCCAGAAATTTTCCTAGCTTCTTACTATCCTGCCACACTTTTATGTCTCAAATAGTAACTATCACATTTGAATTCCAAGCAATAGAATGAAAGAAGAAGAAAAAATGGGGGAGACAAAGGGTACATGCCAGATGTCTTTAAGAAAGGTTCCCAGATGCCATTGACACTGTGCATCAACCACCAAACATGTGACATAGTCATATTTAATTTCAAGTGAGACTAAGAATAAGGTCTTTATTCTAGATAGCCTGTGCCCAGATAGGAATTAGGGATTCAATCGTCCTGGAAGACAGGGAAGCAGACATTCAGAAATCACTAGCAGACTGCCATTGATCCATAACTTATCTAATGACACAGACCTTTCCAAAGGCTAGAAAGAAAAATAACCTGCTTGCCGAAACCGGTTTGGCTCAGTGGATAGAGCGTCGGCCTATGGACTGAAAGGTCCCAGGTTCAATTCCGGTTAAGGGCATGTACCTTGGTTGCGGGCACATCCCCAGTAGGAGATGTGTAATAGACAGCTGATCGATGATTCTCTTTCACTGATGTTTCTACTCTCTATCCCTCTCTCTTCCTCTCTGTAAAAAAATAAATAAAATAATGCCATCTACAAATCTTCAAAATGCAATAAATCTATCAGATTCTATACAGCATGACCATCTCAAGACATATTACATCTGACACAGGCTCCAGCATATACCACATGGAAGAGGAGGGAAGCACTGGCCTAGGAAATGAAGAGAACTATCAGTCCTGGACCAGCCCCCAACTAGTCACCCAGGCAAGACACCTTTTCAAGGACTTCATTTCCTCATTAAAAGCAATAAATGGACTGGACTCTGTGTTCTCTCAGGTCCTTTCCAGTACTAAGATTTTAAGAAGCCTTGAGGGTTCATTTCAGTTGACATAACACTTGTTTATATTAAATCACTTCTGATACATTTATTATCAGAAACTGTCCATATTTGAAGTTTGAATTATTAAAATGCTCTACTCCATATTTTCAAATAAGAAACATTAATTCAGAATTCAACTATAGCATTCTAATTTTTTAATTGAAATAAAATGATAATAAAAATAGATTTTACATTTACATAAATGAACCTAGAAAAATATACATATAATAAAATGTTAAAGCTAAAAGAGAATCAGGGGAAAGAGAAGAGATATCTTATAAAGTATGTTTCAATGACAATTACTCCAAACAACTGTACACGCAGTATTTGTGGGCATATGTTACAAACTGGGGAAACAATCCAGCCCAAATGTCAAAATACAAAGCCAAAAAGATTTTGAATTTTCTAACGACACATTTTTGAGATAGAAAGGAAAGAAATCATCCCCATTTCCTCATACCCCTGTCCCAAATGGGAGAACTTAAAATCATGCCCATCTTTGATAATATTTTATAGAAAATAAATGCCCAGATACAAGGACAATTTATTTCCTCTTCAATTTGTTTTTTATGGTAGACATATTAATTTCATTTTGAACATGGTATGCCAAATATCCTGAAGTTCCAGGAATAAAGTCATGTAGCTCCCCAAGGTATTTCTTCATGGCATCAATTGATATATAGCCTACAAAAAAAAAGCATATATTTGAAATTTGTCATACTATCTGATTTTCAGTGTTATGGTTGATTAGGATTAAGATTTCTAAAGATGGTTCTTAGAAAAGAAGAAATAATATTAGTCAGAAGATTCTCCATGATACTTGATAATTATCAGTGAACAACCTTCTTATTCCTTACCTGTTCCCCACAACCTTCTACCTCCTTTTATTTTTATTTATTGGTTTTTAGAGAGAGAAACATCAATTTGTTATTCTATTATTTATGGTTGATTCTTGTATGTGTCCTGACTGGAGATGGAAACCATAACCTTGGTAAATCAGAACAATACTCTAACTAACTGAGCTAGCCTTCTACCTCCTTTTACAAAGATACTTAATTAACCACTTTGACTATTGAGAGTGTCATGTTGAGTTTGGGGATGGAGTATAAAGTACCTAGGTAAAAAAAAAACCAAACAAACAAAACTGGAAAGTGTTTCTGGTTTAGAGTATAATCATTTAGAATTATTCAACTAGCTACAATTGGCACAAACAGTTCACCTTTCCAAATAGCACAGGCAACACTTTCCTTCACTGCTAACAATGAGATAATATTCTTTTAATAAAAACTTAATGGGAAGATGGACATTATTGCTTAGTCAACAAAGATTATTGGTATGAGTAATTTTGATGTCATGAATAATCTGAAATAGATATTAATGTCAAAAAGAACTTCTAGAATTTAAGAACTCAGTCACTTGCCTCAGCTGGTTTGGGTCAATGAATAGAGTATTGAACTGTAGACTGGAAGGTCCCAGGTTTGATTCCAGCCAAGGGCACATGCTCTGGTTGTGGGCTTGATCCCTAATAGGCAGTGTGCAGGAGGCAGCAGATCAATGATACTCTCTCATCATTGATGTTTCTCTCTCTCTCCCTCTCCCTCACTCTCTGAAATCAATAAAAAAGTCATTTTTTTAAAAAAAGAACTGTCTCTTTAGCAATATTACCTTCATATGGAATTCTTATGAGTGATTATATTTCATTTGTAATATAATTATTTATGGCTTATACTAAAAGTGAAACTTAATTTATAAAGTAAATCCTGTATAACAAAAATTCTGATAGCACCCAAGAATGATTGAATTTAGAACACCACCACCACCAGGTTATGAATGTATATAGTTCGACTGTTTCTCATATTAGATAACAAATTCAGTTAATAAATTAGCTATTAATTCAATCAGATAAAACTGATTATTTTTAAAAATATATTTTAATCATAGAAATATCTCAGAAAATATCTTTTTTTAAAAAATATTTATTTTTATTTATATCAGAGAGGAAGTGAGAGGGAGAAAGAGAGATAGAAACATCAATGATGAGAATCATTGATCAGCTGCCTCCTGCATGCCCCACACTGGGGATTGAGCCTGCAACCCAGGCATGTGCCCTGAACCAGAAATCAAACCAGTGACCTCTTGTTTCCTGATTTGATACTGAACTACTGTGCCATACCAGCTGGGCTAAATTTTATTTTAAATTACCTGTTACCATGTTGTTCACTGGATAATTCTGAAGAGGGCAGTACATCTGCTTTTCTACAACTGGAGTCCTTATAAAATGCTTTTTTGTGCTGTAAAATTAAACAGAAAGTCATGTTTATATTTGTTTTTGGACTTATTTTACAAATGAGAAGTTATTCCAGGCAATATACATAGTAATCTAATTGCTCTTTCATCAGATTTCAGTCTTCATTGGGTAAAAATGTTAAGTGTGAATTTCTTTTGTGCTTCTAAGTAATATAAAGCCTCTATGGATATTTTTTATAACATTGGCCAATTTATAAAACAAGTATTTATTGAGTTATATAGAGGCCTGGGTCTTTTACTCAGTATTTTTGAATGCATAATAATTTAACAACCCTATATAAAACAGAGCTAATATGCTAATTAGACTAAATAGCAGAATGACTGTCTGGACATTGTTCTGAACAACTGTCTGGATGACCTTCTGGACCAAGCTGGGGCTGTGAGGGCCGAGTCCCTTGCATGAATTTCGTGCATTGGGCCACTAGTACTTTATAATTAGACTAGACGTCCGATGCACGAAGATTCGTGCAAGAATGGGCCTTCCTTCCCCTGGCTGCCAACACCACCTTCACTCTGGCCAGAGCCGCCTTTCCACCTTCCCATGCTGCCCAGAGGCCCAGAGCAGCTAAGGCAGTGCAGAACACCTGCATTGTTGCCATGGCAATGGGTTCCTGTGTATGCATATTAACCCACTAGCTTTGTTGGGCTAATTTGCATACACACTCCAGATTGGCTGGTAGGCGTCATGAAGGTACAGTCTATTTGTATTTTTCTCTTTTATTAGTATAGATATATAGAAAAATAAAAAACTTGACTAAAATATAGAAGAAAAAATAAAGGAAAACCAAAGCATTCTCCTGGATAGGAATATTGAAAATTATAAAGACAGAAGTTCTTCTCAAATTGAAGTTTAACACAATTCTCTTTTTAAAAAATATTTTTATTAAATTATTATCTGTGTACATATATTACCATTGCCCGCCCCCCCATATATAACCTCCCTCCCCAGAAGTTTAACACAATTCTCAATATTAAGTTCCTTAGAGCTTAAAAAAATAATTCTAAAATTCATCTTAACAACATGTTAGAAGATCCAATAAGAGGCAAGACTAAATTTGAAATAGAATGAAATGACATATGTAGGAATATTCTTTTAAAAAGTACAGATTTCGTGTGCCCCAGGTGAGCCGAGTCCCCCAAGGGGGCCGGGTGTCCCGGGTGAGCCATGTGTCCCAGGGGAAGCAGTGGGACCCAGGGGAGGGGAGGTATGAACCAGAGGAGGAGAGAACTCTATTCGTGAGGTCCTGAGATAGTCACCATAAAACAAGCAGACTGCCAAATGAGGAGCGGATTCTATTCATGTGAGCCTGAGATATCACCATAAAACAAGCAGATTGTCAAATGACAGCGGGGAGGGGAAGGAGACCTGGGGGGAGATAAGAGAACAACCAAAGGACTGGTATGTATGAATATAAGTACAACCAACAAACACAGAACTCTGGGGAGGGAGGACATGAATGGGGTGGGGGGCAATGGTAAGCTATGTACCCATATAATACCTTAATAAAAAAAAAAAAGAAAAATATGTTTGTCAGATGAGATGTCATAGCAAAAAATATAAAACATAACTTTTAACATAATTTAAGCCCAGGTGTTAAAGTAATTTAAATTAAAGAAAATGACTTTAAAAAAATAAAAAGTACAGATTTATATAAAGAAAATATGAAAAACTTCCTTAAGGGCCATAAAAGAAAACTTGAACAAATGGGGGAAAATACCACTTTCTTAGATAGAGGTATTTGATATCATAGACATTGTCCCTAAATTAATCTATAAATTCTTTGTAATATCACTAAGTATAACAACAAGAATTTTTTAAAAATATGAACAAGGTGATTGCAAAAATCAGAAGGAAATTTTGAGAAATAATAGATAAGAAAACTTGAAAAAGAGTAAGGAGGAAGAATTAGTTCTAGATATTAAATCATACTATAAATAATTAAAACAGTGGCCCTGTTGCATCACGAATGGAATACAGTGTATTACTATTTGTGCAAAAAGGAAAAATGAAAGAATATTTTATAAATTTTCTAGTACATGCATATATTAGAAACTGATAATATTTATTGCCTCTGGAAGGAAACTGGCTTTTTGGAGGCCAGTATATTTTCATAGTATCCTCTTTTATATATCTTGGGTTTTGAACCATGTGAATATTTTACCTATTAAAAATAATTAAATTTTGAAAATAGAAAAATAATGTGTAGAATGAAGAGCCAAGGAAAAAGGAGTTTGTAACTTGTTTTTTTTAAAGTATTAAAATATATAAATAAAGTTATCTAACTTAAAATAAGATTGTATTGATATAAAAATAGATTCACAGATTAATGGAGTAAAACAAACAGTCCAAAAATAGATCTTCAAATACATAAAACAACATATGACAAAGGGAAATCACACATCAGTTGAAATAGGTTTATTTAAAAAAAAAAAACTGTGGTAATTTCTTATTTAAAAAACAAAAATAAATTTAGAATTCACTTATTAACTTATACCAAAATAAATACCTGCAGAATTAAAAACCATTTGATCTCTGAATGGGAAAGGATTTTTCTGAAGGTAAAAACAATAGAAAAATTATAAAAGGGATTAGCTTAATAATGTGAACATTTAAAACTTGTATCTCTGAGGAAGTATAAACCAGATCACAAACTGAAGATATAATGTGACAAACTAGCAAAAATTATTTATTGTTAACTGCTGAGCTCACAAAAGTCTTGTATTTAGCAAGTACTAAATAACTAGTTCGCCACTTGGTGTTCAATATTAGTAGTATGCCAAAATAAATGCTTCAAGGGTAAAGTATATTTTATCTATGTTTGCACTACACCCTCTGGTGGTTCCACAAAGAAACGGCTCTAGGTAGACACCTACTGAAAGTGTCTATTCATATCCTTTGTCTATTTTTGTTGTTATTCGATTGGACATATTTCCCCAGATTTGCAAGCCCTCTTTATGTAGTATTTATATAATATTAAGGAAGCAAGCCTTTGTAAAATGTTTTTTCTAATGTATATTTACTTGGATTATAATACCGTATTTGCCGGCGTATAAGACGATTTTTTGGCCCTGAAAATACCGTATTTGCCAGCGTATAAGACGACTGGGCGTATAAGACGACCCCCTAACATTTCCACTCAAAATACCGAGTTTGTTATATACTCGCCGTATAAGACTACCCCCACTTGGAGGCATATTTTTCAGGGCCAAAAAATCGTCTTATATGCCGGCAAATACGGTATTTTTATTGCCATGTACAACTTTAAAATATTTTGGTCATGTTTATCAATTTTTTTCTTTTAACAAATATATTTTTATTCATTTCAGAAAGAAAGGGAGAGGGAGAAAAGAGAGAGAAATATCAATGATGAGACTCATTGATTAACTGCAGGAGCTCATAACCAGGGCATATGCCCTGAATGGGATTCAAAACCATGATCTCCTGGTTCATAAGTCAACTCTCAACCACTGCACCACACAAGCTGGGCAATCTTTTCTTAATGGATTCTGTGCTTTGGAGGAAACTTATTTTTGTTGTTGTTGTTTTAATCCTCACAAGAGGAAATTTTCCCACTGATTTTCAGACATAGTGGAAGGGAGGGAGAAGGGAAGAGAGAGAAACATCAATTGCTTGCTTCTCATACACGCCCCAAACTGAGCAGGGGATTGAACCCCCAGTCCATGGCCTTGATTGGGAATAAAACCCTCCACCCTTTGAGGGATGATGCTCTAATCTAACCACTGAGCAAAACTGACCAGGTCAGGACAACTGTTTCTTAAAGAATTTATATATTTTGTATCTTTCCTAGTCCAATGAATCACTGGAAGTGACTTTTTATTTCTATTTCCTAGCCTTTTCTTTCTTTCTTTCTTTCTTTCTTTCTTTCTTTCTTTCTTTCTTTCTTTCTTTCTCTCTCTCTCTCTCTCTCTCTCTCTCTCTCTCTCTCTCTCTCTCTCTCTCTCTCTCTTTCTTTTTTATATTTTGTTGATTTTTTTTTTTTTTTACAGAAAGGGAGAGGGATAGAGCCAGAGAGAAACATCGACCAGCTGCCTCCTGCACCCCACCCCCCGGGGATGTGCCCGCAACCAAGGCATATGCCCTTGCCCAGAATTGAACCTGGGACCTCTCAGTCCACAGGCCGATGCTCTATCCACTGAGCCAAACCGGTTTCTGCTCAGCCTTTTCTTATAAGGCCACTTAGGATAACTATTCTCTCCTCTATCCATCTCTTAATATCTTCATAATCTCACCTCTTCTATTTTCATTTTTATTCCTTTCCTTCCTTACCAATTTCCTATCTCAAAAAGCATAACAAGTAAGCTCAAAGGAATGTTACATGTAGAGACCCAAAAGACCTAAATATGGACTCTTAAACTTAAGTGGTAGAATATCTAGAAGTCACAAGACCATGAAGCAATGTTTTATTAAACTTAGCATAATTGAATATACAGCATTGTGTTAAATCAGACAAGTTACATCAAATTTTAATAAACTAAAATAGTATGTAGAAAAATTATAAGGAGAAAAACTTAACATTGAAAAAATGATAAAGATTAAAGGTATTTATTACTTTTTATATGGAAGAAAGACTAATATTGATCATTTTTATTTTATTTTTTATTTTTTTAAATTATTTTTTAGTAAGGTATTATCTGTGTACATAGCTTATCATTGCCCCCCCCATAGATGCCCTCCCTCCCCAGAGTTTTGTGTCCATTGGTTGTTCTTATATGCAAGCATACCAGTCCTTCGGTTGATCTCTTATCTCCCCCAGATCTCCCTACCCTCCCCCCCCCCCCCCCCCCGTCATTTGGCAGTCTGCCTGTTGTTTTACTGTCACTATATCTATCTTTCTGTTCATTCGTTTATAATGTTCTTTAATATCCATAAATGAGTGAGGTCATGTGGTGTTTCTCTTTCATTGACTGGCTTATTTCACTCAGCATGATGCTCTCCAATTCCATCCAGGTTACTGCAAATGATGAGAATTCCTTCCTTTTTATGGCAGCATAGTATTCCATGGTGTAGATGTACCATAGTTTTCTGATCCATTCATCTGCTGACGGGCACCTAGGCTGTTTCCAAGTCCTAGCTATTGTAAATTGTGCTGCTATGAACATAGGGGTGCATATATCCTTTCTGATTGGTCTTTCTAGTTTCTTGGGGGTATATTCCTAGTAGTGGGATTACTGGGTCAAATGGGAGTTCCATTTTCAGTTTTTTGAGGAAGCTCCATACTGTTCTCCACAGTGGTTGCACCAACCTACAATCCCACCAGCAGTGCAGGAGGGTTCCTTTTTCTCCACAACCTCGCCAACATTTGTTGTTTGTTGTTTTGTTGATGTTGGCCATTCTGACAGGTGTGAGATGGTACCGCATTGTTGTTTTGACCTGCATCTCTCGGATAATTAGTGACTTGGAGCATGTTTTCATGTGCCTCTTGGCCTTCCTTCTGTCTTCTTTTGGGAGGATTCTATTTAGGTCCATTGCCCATTTTTTAATTGGCTCATTCATTTTCCTTTTATTGAGTTGTATAAGCTGTCTGTAGATGTTGGAGATTAAACCTTTATCAGTGATATCGTTTGCAAATATGTTCTCCCATACAGTGGGTTTTCTTGTTGTTTTGTTGATGGTTTCTTTTGATGTAAAAAAGCTTTTTATTTTGATGTAGTCCCATTTGTTTATTTTCTCCTTAGCTTCCATTGCCCTAGGGTTAGTATCAGTGAAGAAGTTCTTTAGGCATATGTCTGAGATTTTGCTGCCTGCGGATGCCTCTAGTATTTTTATGGTTTCCCGTCTTATGTTTAAGTCCTGTATCCATTTTGAGTTTATTTTTGTGTATGGTGTAAGTTGGTGATCTAGTTTCATTCTTTTGCATGTCTCTGTCCAATTTTCCCAACATGATTTATTGAAAAGACTGTCTTGGCTCCATTGTATGTTCGTGCCTCCTTTGTCAAATATTAATTGAGCATATTGATTTGGGTTGATGTCTGGATTCTCTAATCTATTCCATTGATCAATATGTCTGTTCTTGTGCCAGTACCAGGCTGTTTTGAGAACAGTTGCTTTGTAATACAGCTTGAAATCTGGTATTGAGATTCCTCCTACTTTACTCTTATTTCTCAAGATTGCTGAGGCTATTCGGGGTCTTTTATTGTTCCAAATGAATTTTTGGAGAGTTCTTTCTAGGTCTGTGAAGTATGTCCATGGTATTTTCATGGGGAGTGCATTGAACTTATATATTGCTTTGGGAAGTATGGACATTTTGATGATGTTGATTCTACCAATCCATGAACATGGTATGTTCTTCCATCTGTTTACATCTTTCTCTATTTCTTTTTTCAGTGTCGTGTAGTTTGCTGCATATAGGTCTTTTACCTCCTTGGTTAAGTTTATTCCTAGGTATCTTAATTTTTTTTGGTGCGATGGTAAACGGGATTGCTTTTTTAGTCTCTGTTTCTGTAAGTTCACTATGGTGTAGAGAAATGCCATTGATTTCTTGGCATTGATTTTGTATCCTGCTACATTGCCAAATTCGTTTATTAAGTCTATTAGCTTTTTGATGGAGTCTTTTGGGTTTTTTATGTACAATATCATGTCATCTGCAAATAGTGACAGCTTTACTTCTTCTTTTCCAATTTTGATGCCTTTTATTTCCTCTTGTCTAATTGCAATGGCGAGTACTTCCAGTACTATGTCAAAGAGGAGTGGTGAGAGTGGGCATCCCTGTCTTGTTCCTGTTCTTAGAGGGAATGGTTTTAGTTTTTGCCCATTGAGCATGATGTTGGCTGTGGGTTTATCATATATAGCTTTTATTATGTTGAGGTATGATCCTTGTACTCCCACCTTGTTGAGAGTTTTTATCAGGAAAGGGTGTTGGATTTTATCAAATGCCTTTTCTGCATCGATAGATATGACTATATGATTTTTATCTCTCAATTTGTTTATGTGATGTATCACGTTTATTGATTTGCGAATATTGTACCATCCTTGCATTCCTGGAATAAAACCTACTTGGTCATGGTGTATGATCTTCCTGATGTACTGCTGGAGCCGATTTGCTAGAATTTTGTTGAGGATTTTGGCATCTATGTTCATGAGGGATATTGGCCTATAATTCTCTATCATTGAGTTGTCTTTATCTGGTTTTGGTATTAGGGTGATGCTGGCTTCATAAAAGGAGTTTGGCAGTGTTCCTTCCTCTTGAATTTTTTGGAAAAGTCTGAGGAGGATAGGTTTTAGTTCTTCCTTGAATGTTTGGTAAAACTCTCCTGTGAAACCATCTGGCCCTGGGCTTTTGTTTGCTGGAAGCTTTTTGATGACTGCTTCAATTTCTTCCCAAGTTACTGGTCTATTGAGATTTTTAGATTCTTCCTGATTGAGTTTTGGAAGGTTGTATTTTTCTAGGAATATGTCCATTTCCTCCAGGTTGTCCAGTTTGTTGGAATAGAGTTGTTCATAGTATTTTGTAACAATCCTTTGTATTTCGGCTGGGTCTGTTGTTATTTCACCTCTTTCATTTCTGATTTTGTTTATTTGGGTCCTCTCTCTTTGTTTCTTGGGATCATTTTTATTTTAGTAGCCAAATACCAGACTTTCATATAACCAATGCTATCCTATGAATATTTTAAATCTATTGAACTTGAAATATGAAATTAGGACTAGATAATAAATAAGCCAGCAATAAGGGGGCCTCTCATAGATTGGCCCTAACACAATGGCAAGTCCATGTTTATCTTTTTAAATTTAATTTCTTAAATCAAAGTAATCACATTACAAAACAATTTGGAAAGGAGAGGGAAAAATCATTCAGAACTTCCAATCCTAATATTACTGCTAATATTTAGTACATTTTCTTATTATTAAAAATATATATTAAAAATAATATAACAGAATTCAAAATATAGATAAAATTCTAGTTTCTTTTCTACAAGGTTAATCTAGCATAGTACTTAAATGCATGGGCTCTAGAATTAGGCTGATCCAGTTCAAATCCTTCTTTTCCCACTTATACAAGACTTTGGATAAATTAGAATCTCTCTGACCCTAGATTGCTTTCTAAAATGTCAATGTGAAAATGATAATATCTCATAAGAGACTGTAAAAATTTAATGAGATAAATATACTATCAGTGCTCAAAGATGTCTATATTGAATTGAATATCAATGAAGTATATGAATTCAATACCTTTTGGATAATTCTTTTTTGTGATCTGTGGCCAGTTCACAGTTTTCCTTAAGGATATTTCTTTCATTTGACATTACTTCATCATGCTGTGAATAGCAAAAGAAATCATATTTATAAAAATCAGCACACCAATAAGCCAATCAATAAATTTTTTAATAAAAGAAAAAGTACATTGGCATGATATAAGTCATAAAGTATTTATATATCTAGGTACATTTAATCTGGTTTGGTGGAAAAACTTAACAAAATTTTGTACACACACAATTAATTACACTATATTTTTAGAGATACATAAAAAAGAACAAATTTTTTAAAATATCAGATATGGTTGTATTAGATAGTAAAACTTTTGACTGATTTTATTATTTTTCAGTTTTTGAAATTTTCCCTAATGTAGTCATATTACTTCTTAGTTGTTTTTTTTTAAATAAGGAAACAAAAAAAATGTTATTAAACTCTCTTAAAATTTTTGAATTGAAGATTCCTCAGCTGTCTGTGAGCTACAAATAATATGAAATAAACTTTACAAATTGTTTCCCCTTCAAAATTAAAGTGAAGTATTTAGCTATGGAGTTACAAAAGAACTAAAGATTACCTGATAGTAACTCAAATACTGGTACCTATCACATAATATATTAACTTAATATGCCATTAAGAAATTGCTATATTTAGGTCACAAATACACTCTAAATAACAATATTGCTCCCCAAAATTACTAACCAGTTTTACCCTTATTGTTGCCATTCAGTGAAGTACTTTCTACCTATATATACTACTAGAGGTCCAGTGCATGACATTCATGCACTGAGAGAGGCAGGGTGTCCCTCAGCCCAGCCTGCACCCTCTCGCAGTCCGGGAACCCCCAAGGGATTCTTAGTGCTGCCACGGAGGCAGGAAAGGTTCCTGCTACTGCCACTGTGCTCGCCAGTTGTGAGCCCAGCTACTTGCTGAGCAGCGCTCCCAGTGGGAGAGCACTGACCACAAGGGAGAATCTCGTGCATTGAGTGCCCTCTAGTGGTCAGTGCACGTCATAGTGGCTGGTCATTCCACCATTAGGTCTATTTGCATATTAAGGTTTTATTATATAGGATAATTATATTAAAATTGGCTAATAGTCTATATCAATCAATATTTTTATTATTTTTTGAAATAATAAATTTTTATTGTTCAGATTATTACAGGTGTTCCTTTCCCCCCTCCTCCCCCATAGCTCCTCTCCACCTGATTCCCAATTCCACCCCATGCCCTTACCCCTGCCCCTGTCTTCATCCATAGGTGTAAGATTTTTGTCCAATTTCTTCCCGCACCCCTCAGACTCCCTTCCTTCCCCCTGAGAATTGTTAGTCCAATCCCTTTCTATGTCCCTGATTCTATTATATTCATCAGTCCATTTTGTTCCTCAGATTTTTTATTCACTTGATTTTTAGATTCACTTGTTGGTAGGTATGTATTTGATGTCTTTTGTTGTTCATAATTTTTACCTTTACCTTTTTCTTCTTCCTCCTCTTCTTAAAGAATACCCTTCAGCATTTCATGTAATCCTGGTTTGATGAACTCCTTCAACTTTTTCTTGTCTGTGAAGCTCTTTATCTGACCTTCAATTCTGAATGATAGCTTTGCTGGGTAATCTTGGTTGTAGGTTCTTGTTATTCATCATTTTGAATATTTCTTGCCACTCCCTTCTGGCCTGTATAGTTTCTGTTGAGAAATCAGCTGACAGTCATACTCCCTTGTAGGTAACTAGTTGTTTTTCTCTTGCTGCTTGTAAACTTCTCTTTGTATTTTGCCCTTGGCATTTTAATTATGATGTGTCTTGGTGTGGTCCTCTTTGGATTCCTCTTGTTTGGGGTTCTGTGTGCTTCCTGGACTTGTACGTCTATTTCTTTTACCAGGTGGGGAAAGTTTTTGGTCATTATTTCTTCAAATAGGTTTTCAGTATCTTGCTCTCTCTCTTTTTCTGGCACTCCCATAATCTGGATGTTAGTACACTTGAAATTGTTCCAGAGGCTTCTTACTCTATCTTCATATTTTTGGATTAATTTTGCTTTTTGCTTTTCCAGTTGAGTATTTTTTTGCTTCTTTGTATTTAAAATCTTTGACTTGATTCTTGCGTTCCTCTAGTCTGCTGTTGGGTCTCTGTATAATATTTTTTATTTCAGTCAGTGTATGTTTAATTTCTAATTGGTCCTTTTTCATAACCTTGAGGGTCTTGCTAAATTTACTGGCCTTTTCTAGGAAATTCTTAAAAAACCTTATAACTGTGGTTTTGAACTCTATCTCCAGTTGTTTGTTTTCCTCCATTTCTTTCGTTTGTGATCTGTTTCTTTGTCTCCGCATTTTTGCTGCTTCCTTGAGTTGGTAGGGTAGCTCTGTGTGCTAGGTGTCCTATATGGGCCAGTGGCTCGGCCTCTCCAGTTACCTTAGGTGGACACTCTTTGTGCAGCCCTTTGTGGACTGTGTGTACAGCCTTGTTGTAGTTAAGTCTTGATTGTTGTTGGTATCACTGGGAGGAATTGACCTCCAGGCCAGTTGGCTGTGAGGATCAGCTGTGTCTACACTGGGAGAATTTCTGTGCTGGAGACAGCCTTATGGACAAGACTTGCAAAATTGCAAAAGCCTCTGTGCTCAGCTTGGATGGGTTGGAATCTCAGGGCTGAGCAGACAGACTTGACTTCCTGTCAGCCCTGCCCTATGAGGCCCCTGGGTCTGTGTCCCTTGGTAATCTCTGCAAGCACCTCTGAGAGAAAGTCACCCTTGAGTTTCACCTGAGGCCAGACAGTCTAGTTTCTCCCCCAATGAATCTGGATGCCCAGATTCTCACCTGGAACTGGAGTTCAGTGCAGTCAGGAGCTTCCAGTTCCCTCCAGCTAGAGAAAGCCAGCGGCACACTCAGCAGTCAGTCTTCTCTGCACACACAAGTGCACGTACCTCCAGACCTCTGCCTTTCATGGCTCCCCTGAGTTTCTGCTTGACAGTCCAGATTCCCCCCATAAGAGCCTGGGTCCCCAGGGGCTTGCCTGGAACTGGGGTTCAGTGCAGACCGGAGCTTGACTCCCTCCTGCTAGAGAAAGCCAGTGGCAACCTCAGCAGTCAGTCCTCTCTATGCGCGTGTCTCCAAACCCCTGCCCTCCGCAGCTCCCCCAAGTCTCTGTATGCCTTTCTTTCTACCTGACAGTCCAGACTCCCCCCGTATGAGCCTGGGTCCACAGAGTCTTGCCTGGAACTGGGGTTCAGTGCAGTCAAGAGCTTCCTTCTCCCTCCCACCAGAGAAAGCCAGCCAGGCACTCAGCTACCCTTCCTCTCTGTTCATGTTTCTCCATACCTCAGTCCTTTGCAGCTCCTCTGATTTTCTGTGAGCTTTTCTCCTTCCTTCTAGTTGTAGAATTTCCACTCAGCCAGCTTTCCTGTGGTTCTGGATGATGACCGTTCTGTCTTTTATAGTTTTGAAATTATTGTGCGAGGCAGCACTTTAGGTGCTTACCTATGCCGCCATCTTGGTTTCTCTCCTATTCTATCATTCTTTGTGTATTTATTAGCTACTATTCTGTAAGGAAAATTTCTCTTATCCCACCTTTTCCTTCCTGCATTCCTTCCTTCCTTCTGTTCTACCATTTTTTTCTTTATGCTTTTAAAGTATCACTATATAATCATGGACTTTAAAAATTTTAATGTTTTATAATTGTCATTGTTAATTTTGATGTTCAAATTATCCCAAATTTGGCTATTGCATAACGACTCCGAAGTCAAAGCATAGGCAAATTGAAGCAGGATAGCAAAAGCTAAAGTCAATTTTTAGTATTATACACATGTATTGAGGGGTGTTTCTCAAAACATTTAACAAATGGCACAACACAGTAATTAATCAACCAGAATCTACACTGGCAGTAAAGAACTGGTCTATACTGTGCAACTATCACTCCCTTAATATTACTGACAAAAGCAACTTTTCAAGTTATGTGAATAATTTTAGTCATACAAAAAATCTCAATATAACTATTGTACTATTAGTAAAAAAACAATGTCAAATCAGATAGTGTTCAATAAAAGCATGACCTTTAAATTCCTTAATCTGGATAATGTCACAGGCAAACATTTTTAAGATTACATTGCTTTCAAAAAATTTTGAAACTATAGATTTTAATTAAGTACCTTATTTTACTCTTACCTTTTCTCTAAGAAAATATTGGTCTTGTTCCCAAATAAAACTTCCAATTTTTCTTCTTATTTCTGTGATAGGGAAAAAAATCCAATACCATTTTTTATTTTATTATTTTTAAGTTTATTCTTTTAAAAATATATTATTTTATTGATTTTTTAAAGAGAGGAAGGGAGAGGAATAGAGAGAAACATTGATGAGATAGAAACACTGATCAGCTGCCTCCTGCACACCCCCTATTGGGGATGTGCCTGCAACCAAGGTACATGTCCTTGACCAGAATCGAACCTAGGACCCTTCAGTCCGCAGACCGATGCTCTATCCACTGAGCAAACTGGTTAAGGCTCCAATACCATTTTAAAAAGTAAATGTAACATCTTCTGAATTTTACTTGAAATCTAAGATTTCTAGGCCAGCATTTTCCCACTGTATCAAAATCACCTAAGATATTTGTTTAAAATGCAGATTCCTTTTGAATCTGATCATTGAGAAGGAACTAAGGAATTTGCATTTATATAAAACTTCCCAGATGATTCCAATGCATTATGAGAATCATTGTTGTAAACTTTTCCTGCTGGAATATATCTCTTCATTAAGTGTGTCTTTAGGCCAAGCGTTAATAAAGAAAATGATTGTCTAGTCAAAATAAAAGCTATATTGCCCAGGTGGGCATGGCTTGGCAGTTGAGTGTGCACCCAGGAAAGAGGTCGCTGGTTTGATTCCTGGTCAGGACATATGCTAGGGTTGTGGGCTCGATTCCCAGTAAGCAGTGTGTGTGCGTGTGCGTGTGTGTTGAGGAGGCAGCTGTTCAGTGATTCTCATCATTAATGTTTCTATCTCTTCTTTCTTCTCTAATATCAATAAAAAAAATATATTTTAAAAAGCTATAAAATTCCTGAATTTATAGATTAGAGGTCCTCAATATTTCAATAAATTACTTTGTTAAAAGAAGGTTGGTAAGCTATGTACACATATAATACCTTAATAAATTTTAAAAAAAATAAAAATTATAAATAATATTAAATAAATAAAAAACCTAACCCTAACCTCAACCCCAACCCTAAATCCAACCCTAAACCTAACCCTAACTTAAACCCCAACCCTAACTCTAACCCTAACCCCAACCCTAAACCCAACCCTAACCCTAACACCAACCCTAACCCTAATCCTAACCCCAATACCAACCCTAACCCTAACCACAAACCTAACTCTAATCCTAACCCCAACCCTAACCCTATCCCCAACCTTATCCCCAACACTAACCCTAATCCTCACCCCAACCATAACCTAACCCTAACCCTAACAAAATAAATAAATAAATAATAAATAAATAAATAAAAATAAATAAAAGAAAGTTGGAAGATCAACATGTTTAGTGAGCATGGTAGTACAGGAATTTTATAATGCTTAGTATGTCAGAGGACTATGTCATCATCCTAATTCAAAGATCCTAAAAGAGTCTATAGTAGCCCACTCAAGGACAAAAAGGTAGCATTCCTCAAGATTTATTCTGCCTAGTAGTAGCCATTTGGCAGATGTGGGCACCACATTGAAATGTGTCACTAGTCCAAACTTAAAATATCCCAATAATTTTATTATATATAGAAAATGATACTGTAGATATATTAAGTTAAATAAAATGCATTCTTAAAATTAATTTCACCTATTTCTTTTTATTCTTTTTAATGTGACTACTAGAAAATTTATGATTAATATGTGGCTCACATTTACATCTTCATACTTCTACTAGACAATACTGGTCTAGATGGATAATAATGTATAGTTTTTATTTTTAAAAAGGAGCATGTTTTCATTCTGATAGTTTTAAAGTTTTAAATACATTTTAAGACACTAATCTCAAAGACAGGAGTCATTAATTTATTTATGACCACTTAGAGCAACTTATTGTTATAAATAGGTCCTACCAGGACATTAAATCTATTAAAGGAACCCAATTTGGGGAGTTTCTAAAACTCTTCTATAGAAATCTTTTTTTAGTTGTTTGGTGTGTTTTTTTTTACTTTGTTCATGGAAAATGTGTGTATCTGTCTTGCTAGAGATAGACACATACACATCAAAAATTGGGTAATAACTCAAGACCTATAAAAATGGATATTTTGCCCGTCCTGCATGGCTCAGTGGTTGAGCATTGACCTGTGAACCAGGAGGTCAGGGTTTGATTCATGGTCAGGGTATATGCCTGAGTTGCAGGCTAAATCCCCAATGGAGCACATGTAGGAGGCAGCCAGTCAATGATTCGCTTTCATCATTGATGTCTCTATCTCTCCCTCTCCCTTTCTCTCTGAAATCAATAAAATATATTTTTAATGGGATATTTAATTAGCCCAGATAAAATAGGTAGGATTTGAACAGAACAAATCAGGGAAAACTAAAAGAGCCAATTTCAGAAACAATTTACTTGCCCTTTACTTCACGGGGCTGCTGAAATAATCAATGTGAAAGTACTTTAAACAGTATAAAGAACAATAGTAATATATGGGTTTATTATCATAATGAATCTTTAAAAATAGAAAAAAACTTCAGAAATATAATGAAGAGATTCAAAATTGTCAAATAACAGTTAATTATATGCTCACATATCAGACTACTTATATTATCTCATTTTATCCTCAAAACAACTTGGGAGAAATTGCTAAAGGTTACAGAACAGGTGAGTGTTGGATCCCAGCCAATGAACACTGTGAGGACAAGATCTGCATGTGTATTATTCAGCACCAAATCTCTAGCACCTGGGTTGAAACCTGGCACACAGTAGGAGCTCAGTGAGTGCATGAATCAAGGATAAACAAATAAATCTAGAATATGCATCAAGGCGATCTGATCCCAAGTCCATGCTTTTCCACTTAGATCAGTACAGCTGGGTGACTTAGCTGGATCTGTCTAACAGGGGTTGGATGAATGATCTTTGCTAACCTTCTTGCAGGCATGCAGGAGGAAGAACGAAATGACCTAGAGCCACTGAATTTTTAATTTCAGCATTAGCTACTGCAGAGAGATAGTAGGCATGAAAAACGGTAGCATTATCATCTATGTAATCGAGGCTCTGATAGACTCTAGGAGAAAAAAAGGAAATATTTTAGGTTATCAAATAAACAAGACTGTATTCAACCTTGCAAAAAGGGAACAAGTAAGTGGAAGTAGGAAAGATTATCCATAGGCAACCGGGAGACTGGAGGTTCAGAGGGCGGCGATTAGACCTCAGCTTTACAAACATAACCCCAAAGCAATGAGGAGGAGGAGGATCGCAGGTGGACAGACTGAAGGCAGAGCAACCTCTCAGAAAAACATGCTGAGGGTCAGGGCAAGAGGTGATCAGGGTGTGTACTAAGGGGGTGAGAGGGCGTGCTGAGAACGGTTGAGGGGCACCCTCCATGGTGTTTGAACACTGACGGATTAGTGTGGGGAGGGGTTGTTATTCAAAGGAAGCTAGGAAGGTTTTAAGCTTAAGAACACAGGACCTACTGCAGGTATGAGGGGCATGCAGGAGACTTAAACGTATTCAATATGAGGGGCCTCCAAGAAGTCACATGAAGCCTCCACCCAACAACCAGAAGGTCACGGTTGGGTTCCAGGTCAGGGCACAGGCCCGGGGTTGCGGTCTCGATCCCCAGCAGGGGGCGTGCAGGAGGCAGCCCATCAATGATGCTCTCTCAGCATTGATGTTTCTGTCCCTCTCTTCCTCTCCTTTCCCACCTCCTTTTCTCTCTCTGGAATCAACAAAAACATTTAAAAAAAAAATTTTTTTTTAAGTCACGTGGAGTCGAAACCGGTTTGGCTAAGTGGATAGAGCATCGGCCTGTGGACTGAAGAGTCCCGGGTTCGATTCCGGTCAAGGGCATGTACCTTGGTTGCGGGCACATCCCTGGTTGGGGGATGTGCAGGAGGCGGCTGATCGATGTTTCTAACTCTCTATCCCTCTCTCTTCTTCTCTGTAAAAAAATCAATAAAATATATATATTTTTAAAAAGTCACGTGGAGTTGTGGGAGGGACAGCTGTTAATACTGGAACGCAAGAAGTGGCTCGGGGGCCAGGCGGGAGGCCAGGCCATGGTGGCAGAAAGGAGGGGAGAAAGGCTATGTGTTGTAACCGCCCACATCTAGGACTGGAAACTTGCTCTCTTCCAGTCTTTTCCGGTCATCCCCATGGATAAGCGACCACAGTTTCCCCCTCCAATTCCCGGCTCCTCAGGACTCCTGGCGGCCCGCAGGTACCTCATGGTGTCCGGGTGCGAGGCGTCGCAGCTGAACAGGAAGTCGGCGGCCCTCGGGTCACTGATGGTCCCGCCTTCGGACACTGTGGAGGCAAGAGCGAAGAGAGGGTAAGCCAGCAAGGACCCCGGGGGGGCCAAGGCACACGAGCGGGAGGGGTGCCACCTCCGCCACCTCACCCACCCTTTCCCCCGCGATTCCTACCCCAGAATTGCCTCAGGTTCCCGCTGACGCTGCGGCAGAACCAGCCCCGCTGCCCTTGAAACATGGCGCCGCCTGGCCGGCCGGGGGTGTGGGGGAGGGAACCGTCGCAGCGATCGCTGATTGGTCCTGGCTCCAAAGCCGGGCTCGATGATTGGTTCTCAGGGAGATGGGCGGGAAAAGCCGAGGGGCAGGAGCAAAGGACTGTGGGCCGTGGGCGGGCCGCTCAGCTTCCCCTCCTTCAGCGGGAAGGGGTCGGAAGTCACACGTGTGTGAGTTTTAAACACAAAGTACATGCTAACAAAATCAGTGTGCCATGCTGTACAGGCATGAGTGCAGGTCCTGTAGCATCGAGCAAAATTTTAATGGAAATATAATTGACTTACAATATTAGTCTTAGTGATTTCATATTTATGCATATCACAATGTGATTATCCCCATAAGTCTAGTTACCTTGTGTCGCTGTATGAAGTTATCACAGTACTAGTGACTATTCTCTCTGCAGTTATTATAACCCCTGTGTCTTGTTTTTTTAACTGGAAGATTATACCCCTTTCACCTATTTCGCCCACCCCCTGCCACTACCTCCTTCTGGCAACCACCAGTTTGTTCTCTGCATCTGTGAGTCTGTTTCCGTTGTATTTGTTCATTTGTTTATTTTTAAAAATAATTTTATTGATTTCAGAGAGGAAGGGAGAGAGAGAGAGAGAGAGAGAGAAACATCAATGATGAGAATCATTATTGGCTGCCACCTGCATGACCCCCACTGGGGATTGAGCCCACAGAAAGGGCATGTGCCTCCACCAGGAATGGAACAGGAACCTCATAGGTTGAAGTCCAAACACTGAGCCAGCAGATTCCAATCATTTTTATGACTGTGTAATAAAATTCCATTGCATAGAGAGATATAGATACCCCCACATCTTTATCCAGTTATAAAATCACAAATACTTATCTTAGCTATTGGAAGTAATGCTGCAATGAACACAGGGATGCATATGTCTTTTTGAATCGGTTAAATACCCAGAAGTGGAATTGTAGCATCAAGTATTATTTTGAAGCAAACTCCTTTTATCATTTCATCTATAAATGTTTTAATTGGACTTTTAAAAAATAACCACAATATCATTATCACACTTAAAAATAATAATTTTTAATACAGTCCAATATCATGAGTGTTCAAATGTCCAATTTTCTCAAAATTATGGTTTTCTTTTACAGTATCCTCCTCCCTCCTTAGATCAGTTTTGACAAGCTATATTTTCTAGTATTTGGCACATTTAATCTAAAATTTCAAAAATCCTATATAATAAAAGCCTAATATGCAAATTGTCCCCTCTACCGGAGTTCAACCAGGAGTTTGAACACTCGCTATGATGTGCGCTGACCACCAGAGGACAGCATGGAACATGGTGGCATTGGTGACACTGCACTGGCAGTGGGTGACAGTGTAGGGCCTACACTGTAGGCGCTGCCAGCCCCAATGGGCCCAGTGAGAGCAGGACTGTGGCAGGATGGTGGAGCAGGTAAGCGGGTGGCTCCAGGCCAAGGCAGGAGCAAGGGAGGCCCAATTGCCCTGCTGATCGCCCCACAGACAGTGACCAAAGGCAGTGGCAGGGGACTCAATGACTCAGGGGGAGAGGGGCACACAGGGGCCTGGGGCCCAAGTGCTGTCCAGGGCCCAGAAGTCAGCTGGGACCTTCCATTCCATGCAGACACTCACACTTCGATTGCCAGCTAGATCTAGGGACTGCACCTGTGCATGAATTTTTGTGCAGTAGGCCTCTAGTACTATTATAATGATGTTCACAAATGTCTGCAAGGCTCTGTAGTAATGGCTTTTTTAAAATTTCTGATATTAGTTATTTGTGCCTTTTTATTTCTTAAGGTTTGTCAATTTTATTAGCCTTTTCAAATAAGAAACTTCTGGCTTCATACTCTCATATATTTCTTTTCTATACCATTAATTTCTGACCTTATAAGTTCCTTGGTTTTAGATTGCTTTTCTTTTTCTAATGTCTTGAAAGAGATGACTGGTTTTCATTCTTTGTTTTTCTAAAATGTGCACATTGTCTATAAATTCCTTTAAGTTGTGTGCCAAAGTTTTTGAGATGCCATTTTTATTGTTCAATTTAAAGTATTTTGGAATTCCAATATAAGTTATTTGATCAATGCATTATTTAAAATATTTAAAACTTTTCAAATACATGGGATTATTTATTTACCTTATTGTTATTTATTTCTGGATACTTGAACACACTAAGGTCAAAGAATATGTGGTAATAATTCTTTAAAATTGGTTGAAATTGTCCTTATGATTAAAGCATATGGCCAGAGTCCTGTGTGTGTTTAAAAGAATGTTCATATTGTCTGATTCCTCTATCAGTTACTGAGAGAAGCATGCTAAAATATACTTTATTTATTTTTATAAATTTCTTTTTGTTAATTTTTGCTTTATATATATTGAAATTATTATATTAGGTGCATGCAAATGTATACTTGTTAGTTTCTAGTTGATTGAACTATTAGGGATTTAAATATGAACAGCAGCCCTAACCGGTTTGCCTCAGTGGATAGAGTGTTGGCTTGTGGACTGAAAGGTCCCAAGTTCAATTCCGGTCAAGGGCATGTACCTGCGTTGCGAGTATATATATATATTAAATGAAATATATATTTAAAAATATATGAAAAGCAAATTTTTAAAACATGTGAATAAAACACAGGAGAATATCTCTTTGGCCTCTGAATAGAGAAGAATTTTTTAAATGAGACATAAGTATTAATCAGTAGGAGAAGATATTTGCAGAGAAAATAACCAATAAAGGATTGGTTATCCAGAACCTACAAATAAACATATGAGTCAATACAAGGCAAATAACCCAATAGAAAAAATGGGCAAACACCTAAATAGAAATTTCATAGAAGAGGAAACTTAAATGGCAAATAAACTTATGAAAAGATGCTCAACCACAGTGGTAATTAGGTAAATATAAACTAACACTAAAATGAGATACTATTATGTGACCATCTTACTGGTAAAACTTGAATTGGCAAAGACAGTAATGATAACTCCCATTGCTTGTGAGAATGTAAATTGGCACAATCACTTTGACCAACAATTTAGCATTACTTACATGGAGATATGCATACTATATATCCTAGCATTTATTAGATATATACCTAGAGAAACCCTTGCTCCTATTTACCAATACATATCCTATATAATGAAAGCCTAATATGCTAAGTGCCAGTCTTCCAGTGGTTCGTTCAACCAATGAAAGTGTAATATGGTAATGATATGCTAAGGATGCTCAACCGCTCCCTATGATGTGTACTGACCATCAGGGGGCAGAGACTCCAACCAGTAGGTTAGCTTGCTGCTGATTGGGACTGAGTGAGACTGGCTGGACATGCCCTGGAGCCCTCCGTGTCCCTCCCTGGCCCTGATTGTGTATCAGTGGGGTCCCTCAGCCTGACCTGTGCCCTCTCACAGTCCAGGACCCCTCAAGGGATGTCAGCCAGTTTGGGCCTGATCCTGCAGGCCAGGCCAAGCGACCCCCACTAGAGTATGAATTCATGCACCAGGCCTCTGATATATATTTATGGCAACATTGTTGTTAAAGCAATAGCAACAACAAAAACTTAAACAAACAAACAAACAAACAAAAACTAGAAGCAACCACTATCTAGCAATAGTATTTTGGATATTTAAGTTGTTTTATTTTTATAAAATGGAATACAACATAATTTTGAATTTTTAAAAATCTGAGGAAGTCATACATAATTTCATTCATTAAAAATTTTTAAAAAGCAGGTAGTGAAACTATACTTATATATATAGTATAGAAAAAAAACTAAACAATATATTTGTTGGAAAAGCAGATCTATAAATCATTTTCAAAAAGGGGTGGGGGACAACAGATACAAGAAGTAGATTGGTGATTACCTCAGAGCTGAGAGAGGTACACAAAGATTTTGATACTGTTCTGTTTCCAAAGCTAAATGGTCAATGAGTACTTGATCTTTGTAGTATAATCTAAGCTGTACATATACATTCCATACACTCTTACATATGTATTTTACATTTTAATTTTTAAAAAATAGTCAAGTATGTCAACTTAGAAAGATTTTATCTAAATAGTTAATCAAATATTTGTCCTTGAAAAAAACAATCTCATTTACCATTACACAAAAAAAATTAAGATACCTAGGAATAAATTTAGCTAAAGACGTAAAAGACCCGTATTCAGAAAGCTACAGGACATTGAAAAAAGAGATAGAGGAAGACATAAACAAATAGAAGAACATACCATGTTCATGGATTGGTATAATCAATATCCTTAAAATGTCCATACTACCCAAAGCAATCTACAATGGACAAAAATGATGAAAAGGGCATAGCAGATGGGTGTGTGTGTGTGTGTGTGTGTGTGTGTGTGTGTGTGTATAATAGTCATGTATTGTTGGTACATAATTTATAGTTGCTAATTTGTGAAAATACCTATGAAATGATTATGATTACATTTAAGAAATCCTATATAATAAAAGCCTAATATGCTAAGTGTCTGTTCTTCCAGTCATCTGTTCAACCAATCAAAGTGTAATATGCTAATGTAATGCTAAGGCTGCTCAACAGCTCACTATGACATGCACTGACCACCAGGGGGCAGACAGTTGACAAGTTAAACAGTCGCTATGACTGCATTGACCAGCAGGGGGCAGACCCTCCAACTGGTAGGTTAGCTTGCTACTGGGGTCCAGCTTGGCGGGACTGAGCAAGATGGGCTAGACATGCCCTGGAACCCTCCCATGGTCCCTCCCCAGCTGGCCAACCTCCCGTAGCCCTCCCAGGGCCCAGTCGTGCACCAGTGGGGTCCCTTGGCCTGGACTGTACACTCTTGCAATCTGGGACCTCTCAGGGATGTCAGAGAGCTGGTTTCAGCTCAATCCCAAAGGCCAGGCCTAGGGGTCCCAATGGTGCACAAATCCATGCACCCAGCCTCTAGTGAGTGTGTGTGTGTGTGTGTGTGTGTGTGTGTGTGTGTGTGTGTGTGTATTAGTAGCCCTGTGCACAAATTCATGTGCCAGTAGCTCTCTGTGGGGCCTGGCCACAGCAACAAAGCATTTGGCCAGGCTGCTTACATTGCCTGCTCTCAGGGGCCGCCCCCCGCCCCCCCCAGGACTGGAGGACTCCGGCAGGACTGAGAGGATTGGGTGCTGCCATCTTTGGGATGGAGTGACAGTTAATTTGCATATTACCCTTTTATTATATAGGATATATATATATATATATATATATATATATATATGGAGTTGAGGTGGGAGTGATTAAGAAAATAGAAAATATGGGAAAATGTTAATCATTTGTGAATCTAAGTGGAAAGTACATGGGAGTTTATCATACAAATGTGCAATTTTTCTGTTTAATTTTTTTTAATTTAAAGAAAATATATCTCTTTTTATATATCTGGATTGGAGAGGGTGCAGGTCAGGCTGAGGGACACTCCCCACCCCACGCATGGGCCTCTAGTCTAGTCTAAATATATAAAAGTCTAAGCAACCATCTGATTATTTGACTAGTTGCTATGATGTGCACTGACCACCAGGGGGCAGACACTCAATAAACAGGCATAGAAACGTGGAACAGACTGATGAATCTCAGAGGGAAGGAGGCAGGGGGAAGAGATTAACCAAAGATCTTATATGCATACTAAAGGCCCAGTGTACGGGATTTGTGCACTGGTAGGGTCCCCCAGCCTGGCCTGCGGGGATCGGGCCAAAACTGTCAACCTGACATCCCCCAAGAGAGCACAGGCCAGACCAAGGGACCCCACCAGTGCATGAGTCCATGCACTGGGCCTCTAGTAGAAAGATAAAGCAAGAAAAGGGCCTGAAAAGTCAGAGATTCACTGGACTAAAAAGTATCTTGAGATAATTCAAGACAAGATTATAAACTGGCCCAGACTTCTTTTTTCTTTAAATCTCTGGAGCAGTTTTAAAAAATTACAGTAACAAGTTCTAGGAAAGAAATGTATTGCAAAAGTTATATTAAAAGAAAATTAAGCCCTGGATGGTATGGCTCAGTTGGTTATAGCATCCAATGCATTGAAGTGTCTCGAGTTTGATGATCAGACACATACCCAGGTTATGGATTCAATCCCTGGTTGGGGGTATGTATGAGAGGCAATCAGTGTTTCTCACACCAACACTTTCTCTCTTTCCCCCTCTCCTTTTTCTCTCTAGGACCAATGAAAAACATACTCTCAGTCCTAACTGGTTTGGCTTAGTGGATAGAGCGCCAGCCTGTGTATGGAAGGGTCCCGGGTTCGATTCTGGTCAAGGGCACATGCTTGGGTTGTGGGCTCCACTCCCAGTAGGGAGAATACAGGACTCTCTCTCTCATCATTGATGTTTCTATCTCTCTCTCCTTCTCCTTTCCTTTCTGAAATCAATAAAAATATATATTTTTAAAAATATATTTTTAGCCGAAACTGGTTTGGCTCAGTGGATAGAGCGTCGGCCTGCAGACTGGAAGGTCCCGGGTTCGATTCCGGTCAAGGGCATGTACCTTGGTTGCGGGCACATCGCCAGCAGGGGGTGTGCAGGAGGCAGCTGATCCATGATTCTCTCTCATCGATGTTTCTAGCTCTCTATCCCTCTCTCTTCCTCTCCATGAAAAATCAATAATATATATATTTAAATCCTCAGGTGAGAATTTTTTTTTAAAGAAAATATAACAGGAAGAAGAATATACATCTGAAAATTCATCTAATACAGAGTCATTATGCTAGACGAATGACAGCCTAATAGGCTTTCTGGGCACATTTGAAAAGGGTTCCCTAGCACAGTTTACTTCGGTAACAATAGCATGATTATCCCTCTCATGGGAGAGGCTCCTGTGTCATAGAAGACCCTAGTGAATTACGAGTATCTGGAAAGACTCTGGTGAAATTCCACGCAGGACACTGAGAGTGGGATCTAATTTGTGAATCCTTTTTTTTCCTTTTCTTTTCAGTATTCATTATTGAATTGGGAAGAGAAACCAGTGAGACTGGTAATCTATTTCAATACTTCTTTAATAATGCTCTGAATTTATACAATGGTACGACTAATCACTGTGGCTGCACGATGTGCAGTGGTTCTTTATTCTCCCCGCCATCATTAAGGCAAGGGCAGAAGTAGGAATAAAGTTTCTCCGTGAAAGTACTACTGAAGGTATAAATGTGGGTCATGTTTTTAGCATTGTAGAAGGACACCTGCCCTCCTTCATAATCTAAGTATATGCCCACCTTGTCAAGGTTGTTGGTCAGCTTCACACTGCAAGAAGGCAAATCCAGAGCCTTCAGATCATTTTGGTTCCTTAGTCTTAAAAGCCAGAATCCGTGCTCAGGAGTTAGAGGGCAGCTGCCTTTCCGAATGATGGATTCCCTGACGATGCCAACTGTCCACTTTGTCTTCTTTGATACTTCTACTTCCCAGTACCATTTTCCAGATGTGAAGCCTTTCGTGCCCAGCACAGCCACACTTGAGTCAAACCTCTCTGGGTCATCGGGCATTACCTGCTTAATGTCACCATGCCACACACTGGTTCTGCTTTTGGACAGCACCAAATTTGGGTGCGCTGTTTTAGAGTCCAGAGTTAACGGAAATAAGCCTAGGAAGAAACATAAGAGAAAGCAGGGCATGGGAGAAAGGGGGGGGGGGGTGAATGCATATTCCCATAGTAGAAGTCAGTATTTATATAAACACCAATAATTTATCTCCCCAGGCTAAGTAAAATAAGCCAGTCAAAGAAACACAAATACCATATGATGTCACTTATATGTGGAATCTAGTGAATAAAATAAACAACATAGGTGAGTCTCAGAAAGCATTATTCTAAGTGGAAAAAGCCAGACACAGAAGACTACAGAATATATAATTCCATTTATATGAGATTTTAGAAAAGACACAAGTGGGGGAAAAGCAGACTTAGTGACTCTCCGGGGCCAGGGGTAGAGGAAGGGATTGACTGCAAAGGGATGCACAGGAACTTTTTAGGATGATAGAAATTTTTTATATCTTGATTTTGCAGATGTTTACATAAGCACATATATTTGTCAACACTCATCAAATTGTACCCTTTAAAATGATGAGTTTATATCTATGAGGGCTAATAGATACCTTCACCTTTTTCCCTCAGTCCCCCAGCACCCTCCCCTCTGACAGCTGTCAGTCTGTTCTCTATATCTATGAATCTATTTCTATTTGTTTGTTTATTTGTATTTCTTTGACTGGCTTATTTTACTTAGCATAGTGCTCTTTTTTTAAAAAAAATATTTTATTGATATTTTACAGAGAGGAAGGGAGAGAGATAGAGAGCTAGAAACATCAATGAGAGAGAAACATTGACCAGCTGCCTCTTGCACACCCCCTACCAGGGATGTGCCCGCAACCAATGTCCATGCCCTTGACCGGAATCGAACCCGGGACCTTTCAGTCCACAGACCGACGCTCTACCACTGAGCCAAACCGGCTTCGGCTAGCATAGTGCTCTTAAGGTCCTTCCATGCTGTTACAAAAGGTAAGGTTTGCTTTTTTTTTTTTTTTTTTTTTTTTTTACGACTGAGTAGTACTCCACTGTGTAAATGTAACACAGCTTTCTTATCCACTCATCTACTGATAGGCACGGACAACAATATGGTGATCACCAGAGGGAAATGGGGGTTGAGGGAAGTAGAAGAGAATAAAGGAGTAATAAATGGTGACGGAAGGAGACTTGACTAGTATGGTGAATACAGTAAAATGCATTACAGAATTGTACACTTGAAACCTACATAGTTTTATTAACCAATGTCACACCAATAAAATTTTATTTTATTTTTTTTTGGTGTTTTGTTGTTTTTTTATTTTATTTTATTTATTTTATTTTTTTTAAATATTTTTTATTAAGGTATTATCTGTGTACATAGCTTATCATTGCCCCCCCCCCATAGATGCCCTCCCTTCCCAGAGTTTTGTGTCCATTGGTTGTTCTTATATGCAAGCATACCAGTCCTTCGGTTGATCTCTTATCTCCCCCAGATCTCCCTACCCTCCCTCCCCCCCCCCTGCTGTCATTTGGCAGTCTGCCTGTTGTTTTACTGTCACTATATCTATCTTTCTGTTCATTCGTTTATAATGTTCTTTAATATCCATAAATGAGTGAGGTCATGTAGTGTTTCTCTTTCATTGACTGGCTTATTTCACTCAGCATGATGCTCTCCAATTCCATCCAGGTTACTGCAAATGATGAGAATTCCTTCCTTTTTATGGCAGCATAGTATTCCATGGTGTAGATGTACCATAGTTTTCTGATCCATTCATCTGCTGACGGGCACCTAGGCTGTTTCCAAGTCCTAGCTATTGTAAATTGTGCTGCTATGAACATAGGGGTGCATATATCCTTTCTGATTGGTCTTTCTAGTTTCTTGGGGTATATTCCTAGTAGTGGGATTACTGGGTCAAATGGGAGTTCCATTTTCAGTTTTTTGAGGAAGCTCCATACTGTTCTCCACAGTGGTTGCACCACCCTGCAATCCCACCAGCAGTGCAGGAGGGTTCCTTTTTCTCCACAACCTCGCCAACATTTGTTGTTTGTTGTTTTGTTGATGTTGGCCATTCTGACAGGTGTGAGATGGTACCAATAAAATTTTAAATGATGATTTTATTCTATGTTAACTGTGTCTTAGTAAAGCTAATTTTTTTATTGTCAATGATTTGGAAAAATTGTTAACAGGGATAGATTTGTGATTTTCATTAAGTCAATAACTACTACTAATAATGAACCTATGTGCTGAAACCGGTTTGGCTCAGTGGTAGAGCGTCGGTCTGTGGACTGAAAGGTCCTGGGTTCGATTCTGGCCAAGGGCATGTACATTGGTTGCAGGCACATCCCCAGTAGGGAGTGTGCAAGAGGCAGCTGGTTGATGTTTCTCTCATTGACGTTTCTAGCTCTCTATCTCTCTCCCTTCCTCTCTGTAAAATATCAATAAAATATATATTTTTTAAAAATAATGAACCTATGTAAATTTTATAAAAAACTTGTAGAGCTTTGTATTTATATAAAGATTTTTATTTAGAATTTTATGTTCTTAAAATACCATTTGTGTTCTTTTGTCCTGCTCAATTCTTTAGTATCTGCAGGATGATAAAAACTTAGAGCTCATATTAGGCACACCTATTAAAATTATTGGGGTTTTGCCAAAACCGGTTTGGCTCAGTGGATAGAGTGTCGGCCTGCGGACTGAAAGGTCCCAGGTTCGATTCCGGTCAAGGGCATATACCTTGGTTGTGGGCACATCCTCAGTAGGGGGTGTGCAAGAGGCAGCTGATCAGTGTTTCTCTCTCATTGATATTTCTAACTTTCTACCCCTCTCCCTTCCTCTCTGTAAAAAACCAATAAAATATTTTTTTTAAATTATTGGTGTTTTGGTGTTTTTTGGTACAGTTTTTTTTTAAGCACTGAAAATCTCTAAACAATCTCCTAAGATATTATATTCCATTTTATGAACATCAAACAAAAAGTACCTAAAAGACCCTATTACATTCAAAGAGTACATA
Organism: Vespertilio murinus; assembly: GCA_963924515.1. Lineage (NCBI taxonomy): Eukaryota > Metazoa > Chordata > Mammalia > Chiroptera > Vespertilionidae > Vespertilio > Vespertilio murinus. Next base: position 158,732,700 of record OZ004704.1, on the reverse strand, counting down.
CAATAAACTCCTTCAGGGCAGAAAAGATCCAGGGATTTACATAACTGATTTAGCAAACACAGTATAAAATATTAGTTGTCACATTTGACAGAAACATTAAAATGATAGGCTGAGAGGTAATTCTGACATTAGATTCTATTTACCAGTAAAAAGCCATAACTTCTTAATTCATGGTATCAGAGGAAATTCAGTCATACCAACTAGCTTTCTTCTGCTAAACTCTACTCTCCCCCTGCCCCCCGCCCTAGACTCTAAAGTATTAATGAGCGCCACAGAAGAGTCCCCACAGATGAAACATACATGAGGAGCCCCAGGAACCAACAGCTGCTACCCACTGCTACCTGGAGAGAGAATAGACTGCATTTCCTTCCACATCATGTACTGGATGGGACCTCTGTACAGGCCAAAGTTCAGCTTTCTGGAGATAAGCTCTTTGGGTGTCAGCACTTTTAATCCTTTCTCCAAGCTGCAAGGGACATAAATAATTTATTTTAGCTATCCTCCAGGGACTGAAGATAGAGGAATAATACCATATGGAAATGCCACTTACCTATTTAAGAAAGGTGTGATGTCCTAGAAGAGGAAAAGAGAAATGGAGAAGTTAGACGCCTGCTCATCAACTGCAGAAATTTCTTTGGTGATACTGGCCATCCCTGGGATTTGATTGTCAATACCGGGACCCCTGTGCAGATGGTCCCTCTCATCCTCCATATGTCTTTTCTGACCTGCATCCTTCATCTAACCCAAGATAAACTGGCCTTATCTTGCTCTTACTTTCCAGCTCCCCTTTTACATGGAATTAAGAGAGGAGTTAAGGTTAGGCTACCTTTCCCTATACTGCCATAGTCTCGGGAGAATACAGGAGATCAAGCATGTCAAACTCTCAGCCTGCAGGCCACCGGCGGGCCCACAATGAATATTTTTTGCAGCCCAGCCAAAATAATGGTATGTAAGAAACGTTTTAATAAAAGTTTTGTAACTTAATATTTACAATATCCTGTTATGCGTAACCTATACTAATAAAAGGGTAACATGCTAATTGGACTGGATAGACTGGACGTCCTTCTGGATAAAGCTGCTGCCGTTGCGAGGGCCGAGGAAGGCCAGCAGCCGGCAGTGGCAGCAGCAGCAGCAGAAGCTGGGTGATGGGGGCGGTGCCTTCCCCTGGTCCACCCAGTTGCCTCCCAGGGAGCAGGCCTAAGCTATCAATCAGTTGTCCCCTGAGGGCTCCTGGACTGTGAGAGGGGGCAGGCTGGGCTGAGGGACGCCCTCCCAGTGCACAAATTTTCGTGCACTGGGCCTCTAGGTATTAATAATGAACTACAGCATTCGCTAATGACTGATTACTATAATTGTGTTGCATTCGTTTCCCTTACGTGCCTTATGTGCAGGCGCTTCATTTCTCTCCACTAACACTAGCAGCAAATATTTTAGTGGCCAATTGCCACGTTATTAGTCTTGTACTGATGTGCACAACAGGAAATACTTCACTTTCGCCAAAACCGGTTTGGCTCAGTGGATAGAGCGTCGGTCTGTGGACTGAAAGGTCCCAGGTTCGATTCTGGTCAAGGGCATGTACCTTGGTTGCGGGCACAACCCCAGTGGGGGGTGTGCAGGAGGCAGCTGGTCGATGTTTCTCTCTCATCGATGTTTCTAGCTCTCTGTCCCTTTCCCTTCCTCTCTGTAAAAAAAAAAATCAATAAAATATTTTTTAAAAAAGAAATACTTCACTTTCAGACAACAAGAAAAATAGGTTTATTTGCTTTACGATTGTTAACTTGTGCAGTTATTCTGACAAGTTAATGTTCAAGAAAAAATATTAATTTTTATTAAAATGTTCTATTATTTTAGGTTAATGATTACTCATTCATTTCAGCTCTTTGTATTCAGCAAATCTCTATAAAAATAAACCTATGTTTCTATGAAAATTGAAGCTTTTGGGTTTTTGCAGCACACATAAACTTAAACCTTATTTACTTGGCCCATGTTAGCTTTTGAGTTGCAGTAGGTATTCCCACCCCAAGGCCACTTTTCCTTATGCTGGTTAGTTAAACTGCTGACTGCCGAAGTGGTAACCAATGCCAGATTAGAAGTGAACCCTCAATGACCAAAGATTGCCAAATAGCTTTTCAAACGGATCAATGTAGGTTGCTGGGAGCCAAAATTACAGCTTAGGTTGCAACATTTTTATTCTTAAGAAATAAAACTTCAAAATTCTTTCTGAAGAAATATTAAAACATACTGTTATCATTGGGATTTTATTGTCTTCTTTTCTAGGAGGGTGAAAGGAAAGCTTTCTATTGAGTGTGAGGCAAAAGTAGCTTCCTGCTTTTCTCCCATAGAATTAAAAAAATTTTTTTTATTGTTGACATTATTGCAAATGTCCAGCATTCCCCACTTTGCATCCCTCCATCCAGCCCCTGGAAGGTTCCCCCACCCTTCCCCCTCACATTGTGGGAAGTTCTTTCTGACCCTTCCCCCCCCCCCCCCCCTCCCAGTAGCGAACCCGTGGTCATGTGGATATGGAGTCTTACTTTGAGAAAGTTGAAGGAGTTCTGCTCTTCCATCCGGGCCTGGAGGCTCACCAACATATCCTTGACCAGGAGATACTGTTCCTGAAGCTGGTTCAGATTCAGCTCCATTTCCTCACTCAAGGCTTTCCCCTCTTCCCGGAGCTCATTTAAAATGTCCTTTTCTTTGCCGTGCAGAAATTGATGCAGCTTTAGAAACTCCACAGAGATGTGTTGCTGCAGGTGTAGCTTGTTTTCCTGGAAACCTCCATGATCACCACCAAGGTAATTCCTGAGACTAGCTCTTGGGGATGGGGGCCCACACCACCAGTACTCACACAACTTGGGAAATACCGTAATGGGAAAATGCACTAAAAGGCAATATAAACATTGAACCATACTAAAAGGAGCCCTTTTTGTGGCAGATGGGGAGACTTACTCCATCTTTCTTAGCTAGTTTAACAGTTCAGGATGAAATAAATAGTCAAAAGTGACCGGCAGGTTCCTATTGCAATACTGAGGTGGTAACCATTGCCATATGAAACAAGACTCTGGGGGTTAATCAAATATTTTAGAATGAGTGATAATACTCTCCTACCCAGAAGTATAAGCCAATATCTACCAAGGGATACTGTTAGATTGGGATCATAAGGAGGTGGAGAGAAATATCCTTCTCAAGAAAACAGAACATCAGAAGTGGGGACGGCGGGAGTGGGGGGCATTCCTGCTGCCAGGACAATATAAAAGAAGAGATGGGAGCCCTGGCCAGAGTGGCTCAGTTGGTTGGGCATTGTCCCATGTACTGAAAGGTTGCTGGTTCAATTCCCTTTCAGGGTACATGCCCAGGGTGCAGGCATGCAGGAGGCAGCCGATTGAAGTTCCAATCTCACATTGATGTTTCTCTCCCTTCCTCTCTCTAAAAAAAATCAACATTTTTTTTTTAAAAAAGAGTTGGGAAATGTTTGAAGCACTAAAATTGATAACTGATATACTTGTAGCTCTTTTCTTAGATGACCTCAACATCCTCATAGACGAGCCACCTGAATAACTTGGCTTCTTGCTTTCTTACTCTCATTTCTAGTGATTTCCACCTTTATCTACTAATTCTTAGTTAAGCTGAGGATTTTTGTCATCCCCAGCAATTTCACTGCCTCTAAAATGAGCTTTTTACTCAGGTATCTCTATTGCAATTTTAGGTCTCATTGAAACCTGTGTACTGACCCCTTCATTTCTATTTCTTCAACTTCTGTCTTTATGTCCCCCTCATATGTAGCTTGGGTTCTATGGCCCATCATTGTTATTGTACTCTTAAAATAGTCTTAACTCTCTCTTTCCTCTAGCTCACACTTGCCTCATTTTCCTTTCACTATTTCTCCGTCTTACTTGTTAGTTCTACAGTTACATGATTTTTTTTTTGTCATGGGCTCTTTTTCCTTCTCATTCTATATCCAACTGTCTATTTAACATCCACACTCACACCTGACATCTAATGAATCACTCCATCCAGACAATTATTAATCTCCAAAGCCTGTGCTGAGGCTGTTTACTTCTTTCCATCTCCATTGCCTCTCTAGCCCATCATCACTCTATGGGGTCATGTGGCAGCCTTCTAACCATTATTCTTGTCATTATCTCTCTTAATTCATTCTCCACACAGTCACCAGACTGAAATTTTCAAAATGAAAACTATGTCTTTGGATATAGCTCTCTTTAGTGGATTTGCCATAGATAAATTTCTTATTTTGCCATAAATAAGAGAAAAGACCAGAGAAACTGCAACCTCACAAAAAATCACCCAGCAATTGAACCATCAAAAGGAAGAGCATATTCGGGGAAAGGCCAGTGTACTCTCTCTGCTTATCAACTATCGGGAACCTACTCCACTGCTGTGTTCCTTTCCACCTGACTGTGTCCATTCTTTAATTTTATAACCCAAGTTTCATTTAGTGTATTGACACTATTTGTATAGTTACCTTCCCACCCAAATAGCTAAAGTTAAAAGGAGGGTATATTCTAGTTCTATCTCACGACCCCCTACCCTGCTCCTCACCTTGTAAGCAGCAATAGCGCTTTTCTGCGCGCTCCTCAGGGAATGAAGTTCCTTCAGGGTTGCCTCCAGTTGACCCTTAATGTTGTTAAACTCCTCCTGGAAATACCACATAAATTCAACCCACACTGACTTGGGAGAGGAAGGGCCATAAGGGATATCTCCCCCAAAGCCCTGGTACGTCAGGAAAAAAAAAAAAAAAGCCAGCTCTTGCTCCAAAGGTCTTTCCTTTCCCCTATGCCATAGTTCCTGTCTCTTCCAAGAATAGTGAAGGAAATTATAAGGGATTTGAGGACCGTAACAGGACTCCAATGTATAATTTTCTACCCTGGTTACACTGTTCTACCTATACCTTTACTCACATTGTTCTCACTTAGAATAGTTATTTCTTCCTCTTGCCCATCCAAATCCAAATGATTTTCACGTTCAAACTTTCTTTTACCATACGTCCCCTGAATGTTTCAGTTTCTTCTAATATTTCCTGAAATTCTAAACATTTATAAATTACTAGTTTGACAAAATTTAGGTCTCAATAGTAAACTCTAAAATTACTTCTGTTTTGTTTGTATGTGTTTTTTTCATTTTGACTAAATTTCAAGTTTTATAACAAGAGCAGTATTGTATGCATCCATATCCCGCGTGGTGTCTAGTAGAGCACTATCATGGCAGGGTTTAGGTAAATATTTGCTTAAATGAATAGTAGGCTACAGATTTCCCACTACTCCTTTTTTATATTAGCACCTCTAGAGAAAGAACATTGTAAGATATATTGTATTTTCTGAGCCTTCTGATCTTTCTAATAATCATCTGAGTAAAGGGGTGGAACTGGAAGAGAGAAGAAGTCCTACAGAAAATATTTTCCCCAGCTCTCCTAACGGATTGTTCAAGGCTCACCCACCATGAAGGAATGGACAGCGTCAGTGATCTGAAGGAACTCTTTAGACTGCCCTCCAGACAACCGAGCATCTTTGCATTGAAAACAGATCAGCTTCCCCTCTGGCTTACTGAACAGTTTCAGGTTTTCTCCGTGCTCTGGGCACTGTGGATGGCCCTTGAGTAAGGGTAGGTCTTTAATCTTCTCTACCAGCTTCTCCAGTACAAGGTTGAATGAACAGTTGGAATATTGACACATTATCTTACACTTAGGACAGAATGTTTCCTTATCTTGCTGCTTCCAAAAGTTTTGAATACAGGCCTGGCAGAAGTTGTGGCCACAGGTTAGCATAAGTGGATCCCGGAACCAGTCATTACACAGCAGACAGTGTAGTTCCTTAGTAATTTCTTGTATCTGCCCTTTAGAGGGTATCTGAGTGATCAAACCATTCAGTTCAATGTAGTTGCTTTGTTCAGAGCTGGAGGAGGTTCTGGGAGTTACCTTTGGAAAAGAACAGTTAAAATGAGTTCTCTATCTAGCTATCCACTCCAGGATAGTGGACTCCACTCCTAAAGAAGCTGAGAATTGGTGCAGCCAAAAAGCACCATAATCTCTTCTTTGAAAATGATCCAATAAATTTTGTAACATCATTTATTACTGCTTTTAACACTATTTAAACTTTAGTAGAGTACCAAGACATAAGAAAGGATATTAAACCAATTAAACCAAAGGTTTTGTTGTACCTCCACTTACTTTTTTTATGTATCAGTTCAAAGTTTTACCTTCAACTTCTGTTCTCCTAGTTATTACCTTTTTTTTGTTTTGTGTTCTAGAAGTCAAGTACAAAGAATTAGAAGATCAATCAGATTTCTCAGTCAATGGCATAATATCATCTAGGCCTTCCACTCTCTTTTTTATTTTTATTTTTGTTAATCCTCACCAAGGATATTTCCCCCCATTAATTTTTAGAGAGAGAGGAAGAGAGGTGGGGAGAAAGAGAAACATCAATGTGAGAGAAACACATCAATTCGTTGCCTCTCATACATGCCCTAACCAGGGCCAGGAAAAGAACCTGCAACCCAGGTACATGCCCTTGACTAAGAATAGAACCCATGACCCTTTGGTCCGCAGGCCTACACTCTACCACTGAGCTACACCAGCCAGGCCTGCCCTCCTTTAAGAAAAATTACATGAATAGCCAAAACCGGTTTGGCTTAGTGGATAGAGTGTTGGCCTGTGGACTCAAGGGTCCCAGGTTCAATTCCGGTCAAGGGTACATCCCCTTGGTTGTACCTTGGTTGCGGGCACATCCCCAGTAGGGAGTGTACAGGAGGCAGCTGATTGATGTTTCTCTCTCATCAATATTTCTAAGTCTCTATCCCTCTTCCTTCCTTTCTGTAAAAAATCAATAAAGTATATTTTTTAAAAAGAAAAGAAAAATTACATGAATAACATATATACAGAAAAATGCAGAAGCTTACTTGTACAGTTCAATGACTTCCAACACTAAATATTAGTTTTGCCTATTTTTGAATTTTATATAAATTTTGCGACATGAACTCTTGTTGCTGGGTTCTTTTTATCAACCTTACATTTGTGAGATTTATCCATATTGTTCTATATATACACACTTCTCTTGGCTATACACCTAGAAGTGGATCATAGGATTGGCATATAATATATAGTGCCAAACTTTTTCTAAGTGATTGTACCAATTTACAAAGCCTCTAGGTTTGTCCCATATCTTTATCAACAGTATAGATATGCAGAGTATCCCCCCAAAAAATGTATACACACAATACCTATAATAGATTCTATTACATTTTGAAAAATGAAATGTATTTTAATAAACACTGCCTTTATAATTATCCAAAGTTTGTATACATTTTTGGGGGGACACCCTATATTTATTTTAGCCATTCTGGTGAGTATGCAGTAGTATTGCAATGTGGCTTTAATCTACATTTACCTCTTGACTGTGGATATTGGAACCATTTTCAGATGTTAATTGTCCATAAGCATTTCCCCATTTATAAAGTGCCCATATAAGGCACATATTTTTTGTTAGTTTCTTTTTTATTTATTTACAAGAATTCTTCACATATTTTAGATATGAGTTCTTTATCAGATACACATATTCCAAATATCTATTGTCACTATGTGGATTGCCTTTTCACTTACTTAGTGATATCTTTTAATAAACAAAATTTTTAAATTATTTTAAAACTTTTTTTAAAGCATAACATCAGTACGAGAAGCCGCACAGCTTCTCTTTGGACACACACACACACACACACACACACACACACACCTGCACACAGCTTCTCTTTGGACACACACACACACACACACACACCTGCACACAGCTTCTCTTTGGACACACACACATACACACACACCTGCACATAGCTTCTCTTTGGACACACACACACACACCCCTGCACACAGCTTCTCTTTGGACACACATACACACACACACACACACCCCTGCACACAGCTTCTCTTTGGGCACACACACACACACACACCTGCACACAGCTTCTCTTTGGACACACACACACACACACCCCTGCACACAGCTTCTCTTTGGACACACACACACACACACACACACACACACCCCTGCACACAGCTTCTCTTTGGACACACATACACACACCTGCACACAGCTTCTCTTTGGACACACACACACACCTGCACACAGCTTCTCTTTGGGCACACAGCTGCCTAAAGAGCAATGGAGGCCCTGTAGTTGGCTCAGAATCTTTTGGGAAGAGAATTTGAGAGTCCTGGACATGTGGCATGTGATTTAAAGTCAGAGAGAGCTTAGGCTCCTTGGTCTCGTGGACTCCTTGTCTTATAAACAGGAACAGAGCTGGAGGAGGGTCAAAGTAGGAGCCTTTGAAAAGGGGCCTCTGTTGCCCAGGTCTAAGGGTGGTAATGCCTTCCTGGTCCATTTCACTCTCCCTTATCCTATCTCATCTGAGCACCATCCTGGGGTTAGGTCCGTCTCCGCTCTGGAGTCAGCAAAGAGGGGCTGCCCTGAAAGCAAGTCTGGAGTTTCATCTCACAGGCCACACCTTTGCCAGAACTAAATTCCTGAGGATTCAGGGACCCCATAGGGCACGTCTGGTTTAGCTGTGTAGAGAAACTTGAAATGACCATTGATTGCCCAGATTATTAGATTCTGGGTTTTGCTTTTAGTTTGTTTGGGTGTGTGTGTGTGTGTGTGTGTGTGTGTGTGTGTGTGTGTGTTTGGCCAGAATTCCTGAAATGACCTTACCCCGCCCAGATTCTGAAATGCCAGCATCCATTGTCCCCAGCATATACCATGTTCAGCTCTGTGTATTCATACCTTCTCCTAAATACTGAAGCTAAAATATAGGTGGTTCAAGAATATATATATAGGGACTGAGATGAGACCACCTCAAAGTAGGAGGACAATTGTTTGTTGTTGTTAATATTTACCCAAGGGTATTTTTTTCCATTGATTTTTAGAGAGAGTGGAAGGGAGCAGGAGAGAGAGATAGATGTGAGAGAGATACGTCAATTGATTGCCTCTCCCATGCACCCTGACCTGGGGCCGAGGATTGAGCCAACAACCAAGATACATGCCCTTGACCCAAATCGAACCCGGGACTCTTCAGTCCTTGGACTTATGCTCTATCCACTGAGCCAACCCAGCTAGGGCTTTCTGCATGTACTATTAATTGAAAATCAAACCCACGACCCTTCAGTGTGTGGGCCGATGCTCTATTCATGGAGCCACACTGACAGGGCAGTAGGAGGACAATTTTTATCAATGGAAATAAGTAGGTTTTAGGAAAGCAAAATAGATGGGTCCCTGACACTTGACTAGGGAGTATTGTCAATGATGACATCCCATCTAGGACGTCTAAGATGGGACTTGAAATATCATATTGTAAGCAGAGAAATGTGAGGAATATTATTATGGAGAAAAAAAATGTTAAATGTACAAATACTATTTTTTCAATTTGTTCTCATGCCTCCTGAAGGATAAAAAACTATAGGCCAGCCGGTGTGGCTCAGTGGTTGAACGTCAACCCATGCACTGAGAGGTCACTAGTTCAATTCCCGATTGGAGCACATGCCTGGGTTGCTGTGGGCTCAATCCCTGGTGGGGGTATGTAAGAGGCAGCTGATCTTTATCTCATCAATGTTATCATCTCTCTCATTGTGGTTTTATCCCTCTGAAATCAATAAAAATATATTTTTTAAAATAATAATAGAAAACTTATTCTGAGGCAGAATCCCCAAGGATTGGTCCATGGGTTATTCTCATGCTCTTTAAAGGGAAACAAGATTCAAAACTTGCTGTTCCTTATCCCTGACATCTTATCTCCCCAACCTGGATCTTGCCAGCCCAGACCTAATATATAGCCACTTTCCCTTTGAATATTAACTCTCCACCATTTTTTTCAGTCTCTGTTTCTGAAACTCCTATCAGACAAATATCAATGCTTCTCACTCTACTTTAATTTTTTAAATAATCTCCTCTTCATATTTTCTAACTCCATAGCTCTCTGTGCTTTGCTCTGGACATTTTCTCCCATTCTTATTGTTGTTTTAAATATATTTTTATTGATTTCAGAGAGGAAGGGAGAGGAAGAGAGAGATAGAAACATCAACGATGAGAGAGCATCATTGATCGACTGCCTCCTGCACACCCCCTACTGGGGATTGAGTCTGAAACCCAGGCATGTGCCCTTGGCCAGAATCCAACCTGGGACCCTTCAGTCAGCAGGCTGAAGCTCTATCCACTGAGCCACACCAGCCAGGGCCCCACTCTTGTTTTATAGGTGCTACTTATATTTTGTTTCTTTTTTTATTATTTATTTTATTATTTTATTTTTATTATTTTGTTTCTTTAGACATCTTTGAATGAGGCGAGTTTCTACTGAATCCACTATTTTCAAGAGACTTGCAAGAAAGTTGAGGCAGGGCCATAGTTGAGGCTATTTTCTTTATGAAACAATGTGAGTTTTTATAGCCCTTACTTTCCCCCACGATAGCACTGCAGGGTTGCTTACGATGTAGAATCTATCTCCTCCATTATTCCTCATCAACAGACTTCTTCCCACAAATATGGCTTATTTGCCCTTGTTCAACGTCACTTTCCCTAATATCTCAAATAGTAGGTGTAGGAAAGCTTCTATTTCAGCCTTGCCTGTTCTCATTGTTGTGTACTAGGGCTTGTGCCTCTTGAGACACTTTCTTTGGAGAGCTAGGTCACCCTTGCTTTGTATCATATCTGCATGACTAGGCGTTTATTATCACATTCCAATTTGACTTTGACATTGGGCAGTTCTTCCTTATAGGTTATAGTCCAGGCTTACAGATGTCTCTAGTTACACTGCAAATAGGGTTTGTCTATTTTTCATTCTCCTTGTAGTGTGAGTTAAATAATGATGAATTTCTGAGAGAAAGAGAAAAAAAATCACAGTTTTCTACTATTTGAAAACCAAAGCTTAAATTATTATTGATACTTGATCCAATATTTTTATGTCTTTAGAGAAGGTGGGGAGAGGATAGAGATATTTCAATATGTCTTCCATAAACCATCTTGACCAGGTTGTGTAACATAGTTTCAGCAGTAATCAGTGTATACCTCTCCTTAAAAATAACAAGTTGAGTTTCCCTCTAGCCTACAGGAATGAGGAGTCAATGTCAATATTAAGCAGCATTATAGAACAGGCTTATGCACAATTCTTTGTAAACCTATGTGTGTGTTTTAAATATGTTTTTTATTAATTTAGGAGAGAGGAAGGGAGATGTAGAGAGGGACAAAAACCTCAATGATGAGAGAGAATCATCTAAAGTCTGCCTACTTATCTTCCCAAACCTGGATCTTGCCAGCCTAGACCTACTGCACACCGCCTACTGGGAATTGAGCCTGCAAGCCAGGCATGTGCCCTAACCGGGAATTGAACTGTGACCTGCTGGTTCATAGTTTGACATTCAATCACTGAGCCACACCGGCCAGGCAAACCTGGGTTTTTAAACTAAGATTCATCCCCACTATCTACTAGATACATTCCTCAGAGTTGCTATCATTCCTATAGGCCATGCTAAAGATCAAGCCTACATATACTATGTGGCCTCCACGCCATCTCCCAGGCCATAGATGATTGAAATACAGGTGGGCTTCTGACTGTCTCATTGACTATTCAACATTCCATGATGTGACCTAATGCAAATAATAATAATAATAATAATAATAATAATAATAATCTGGCAAGCTAGAACCTCTTGTGAATTTAACTCTGAAATAGATAATCAGGAAATTAACAGTTAAAGCAGTCATTTAAAGATTGACATGAGGTAGAATTTGGAACATGAAAGGTCATGGCATGGAGAATCATAAGAACAATCTAGGAGCTTGATTTTAAACAAGGCAGAATAAATACAGAAAGGTAAGGTGGAGAGAGTCAGTTAGTTGGTGTAGAGATAAGAATTATAGAGAAACAAATGGGGAGAGTGGAAGTGTAATGTTAACCAGAGTTCTTCCTGGATTTCTATGCACAATGCCTTGAATGTGAGTGTTGGAAGAAGGGATGTTTATCTTCCTCTTCACTGAAGGAAACTTGTCAGAATCTCTGCTCTTCTAACAGATCCTCTACCCCAGCACTTAATAGAAACTGCCGAAAGCTTGCTGTGGAGTTTGCTCAACAATCTGCATCCTCTTTGACTTACTAAATCAGTACTTTGGTCCTGTGATGCAATCCTATCCTAGTTCAGCCTGCCTTGGCTGGTTTCTCTTCCTCTTCTCACTTTAAGTGTAAACAATTATTGTGGTCTGTCTTCAGCTCTATTCTAACTCTATTCTCTCTTCTTACCAAGTGAGCCATTCATTCTCAGTACTTCACGTACAACCTCCATAAAGATGACTCCCAAATCTGTATCTCTGAGCCACAACTGGGTCCTTGAAAGTTGAACAAGACTGAAATAGAACTCATATATCTTAATAAATCAGTTCCTTCTCCCAACTTCCATATTTTTACACCACCAATGTCCCAGTTTTGAAATTGAAGTTATTTTTGGGTGTTCTCTTCTTTCTTCCCCATTAACTATTCAGTTGTAAATTATAGTTAATAATCATTGCTAACCCTCTTCTGCCTCCACAATCTTCTGTTGCTTCCCACAGCCTACCAAAATGTTTTGTAGTTTTTTCAAAGGGTCCCAGAATTCAGAGTTCTCTATAACATGTTGCAAACTCATATTTATAGTCTTATTTCCCATGGTTCTGTTGCACATCAAAAATTTTTAATTTACCATCCTTTTTTTATATATATAAATCTGTTTTATTGACTTTTTTACAGAGAGGAAGGAAGAGAGAGAGTTAGAAACATCAATGAGAGAGGAACATTGATCAGCTGCCTTCTTCACACCCCCTACTGGGGATGTGCCCACAACCAAGGTACATGTCCTTGACCAGAATCGAACCTGGGACCTTTCATTCTGCAGACCAACACTATCCATTGAGCCAAACCGGTTTTGGCTACCATCCTTTTATATATTAACAATTCATTTAAGTTTCATTTAAACAAAACATTTAAAAAAGAGATTATTTCATTTTTTGGTACTAGACTGAATGGGCAATTATGTGGAAATGAAGGGAGAAAATCTGTTTATTTTCCACTCTCTTAATATGTGCTTAGAAAATCAAACTCAGAAAAATATATACCCACCAGTGAATAGTCAAGTACCAAATATATTGCATTTTAAGCCTATTAGGCTATCTTGAAAACTTTAAAATCAGATGCATTCTGTATAAGATTGTGGGAGAACCTGGCCAATTGAGGGTGATTTTAAGAGAATGATTGCCTAGCCCTAGCTAGTTTGGCTCAGTGGACAGAACATCAGCTTGTGGAACTAAGGTTCCCCCAGTCAAGGGCATATGCCAGGGTTGCAGGCTCGATCCCCAGTAGGGGGCATGCAGGAGGCAGCTGATCAATGATTCTCTCTCATCATTGATGTTTCTATCCCTCTCTCCCTCTCTCTTCCTCTCTGGAGTCAATAAAATAAAATGAAGAGAAGGGTTGCATAGCAGAGCCAATTTTTAATCTTAGAGAATGTAGTACCTTTTGGAAATAGATGCCATTTAGGAGCTTTATTGAATGTGTTTTTAAAATAAATTTAAAGTAAATTAGTGATTTCTAGAGCTGGGGCAAGGGGGGAATGAGAAGGGATTATTAATGGCCTGGAATTTCTTTTTTGAGGTGATGGAAATGCTCTAGAATTAGATAGTGGTGATGGTTGTACAAGTTTGTGACAATGCTAAAAATCACTGAAGTGTACACTTTAAAAGGGTGACTTTTATTTTATGAAAATATATACTTAATGTCATTGATTGTTGATATTACATGATTGCTATTTCTTCTTTTAGATTTTTAAATTTTTTGCTTTAAGAGAATACAGAGCTGGGAATCATTTTATTTCTACTGTGGTAGATATATCTTCGAAAACCTAAATAAGTGTACTGACGGCTGAATCTTGCACATTAACTGTGCTTAATTTTCACATTATTACCGTATTTGCCAGCGTATAAGACGATTTTTTGGCCCTGAAAAATATGCCTCCAAGTGGGAGGTAGTCTTATACGGCGAGTATATAACAAACTCTGTATTTTTAGTGGAAATTTTAGGGGGTCGTCTTATACGCCCAGTCGTCTTATACACCGGCAAATACGGTACTTGTTTTTATGGCTTATATTCATCTTGCTGCTCCAGGTTTTGCCAATTTCCCTGACTTCCAAGAATATGGCTTCTGCTATAAAATAAGGGATTACTTAAACCATATTAGCTAAGATTTACTGAGCATTCACTGTGAAAAATGACTCATGCACATTATTTTATTTAATTCTCATAGCAGTCCAGCCCACAGTGGCTCATCCTAGCCAGTAGTTCCCACCCAGAGGAGACAGCATTGGCATTTAAATATTCATGAAATTTAAAAATGGTAACTGCAGCTCCAATTCATGGATTGTCAAAGAAAGCAGAGAACATAGGATTCACAAAAGGTGCAGGTTTGGCAGATTTGAAGCCTGATAGTTTGTGAACTTTAAAACAGGAGCTGGAAATATTAAAGGTGAACAACAAAGTTGGTTCCTACTCTCACCGAATGTAAAGTTTAGTGAGGAAGGTAAAATCAAACAAATAACAAAGACCTGCTTGAGATGTGGTGGTTTCAGCAAGGCCTTAGCTTCCTCCCTTCAGCCCATGTAATTTGGACCTTTGCTGTTTTCCATTCTTTCATACAGTCCTGCCATAACTCCACCATGTTGACCCTGCTTTGCCTTATATCAGTGGTTCAGTAATGCCAAAAAGAATGCTTGTTTGAGACAATGTTATATTTCACTGCAGTTTTATGGCGTCGCTATTTACCTTCGTTGTAAATTCACTCTCTGAATCCTAAAGGGCATTGTATCATCAGATTAAACAAGGCCGGCCTTGTACTTGGATTCTGAGATGTCTAGGACTTTCTTTTGTGACAAACTTCCAGCAAACAACCTTTTTCAATAGTGGGGCAAAGCGTAGGTTTACAGTTGTTCTTATGAAAATAACACAATAATTATACATACTAATACAAAAATAAACTGTTTTGTATACTCACAACTGTAAACCTACTTTTGCCCCACCCTGTACAAATATGTAGAGCATTGCTCACCTTTGGTATGGTCACATTAGATATGTTTATTCAGATCGTCCTTTCCTACTGAATACAACCCAAAACTCGGGGCAAACAAATCTTCCAGTTCAGACCATGGCTGTTTATCTGGTGTGGAGTGAGTGCATTTAGCCTGTGACCCGCTTGTCAGTCTTGCACTAGTACAGCGGCAGTAGTTCCGAAGCTACACTGGAACTCTGAGGACAAAGGTTATGTTGTTTCACATCATCACTACTATAGCAAGAATGGTCTATGTAATTTTCTTTTTTTTAAAAATTTATTCACTGAACTCCATACTTCATTCAGATTTCCTGTTTTTCCATAATATCCTTTTTCTGTTCCAGAATCTCATCCAAGCTATCACATTACATTTCTCAATTGTCTTGTCTGCTTAAGCTCCTCTGAGCTATAACGGTTTCTCAGACTTTGTTTTTGATGGCCTTAACAGTTTTGAGGAGTACCGGCCAGATATTTTGTATAATGTCTCTCGATTTGGATTCATTAGATATTTTCCTCATGGTTATCCTAGTATTGTGATTTAAAAAAAAAAAAAAAAAGACCGCAGAAATCAAGTACCATTTTCAACAAGTTCTATTTCAATGAGTAATAACATTTCTTTTTTTTTTTTTATCCTTACTTGAGGATATGTTTATTGATTTTGAGAGAGAGGAAAAGAAGGAAAGAGAGGAAGGGGCAGGGAGGAGAGAAACATTGATCAATTACCTCCCATATATACCATATATAGCCCAACTGGGGATCAAACCTACAACCTAGGAATGTGCCCTGACCAAGAACTGAACCCACAACATTTTGGTGTATGGGACAATGCTCCAACCAACTGAGCCAACAGCAATCAAGGCTCAACTACAGCAGGAGAGTGTACACAGCCCACATGGGGGGACGGGGACATGCCTGGAGTGCCCAGCTTGAGTGAAGAGGGAGGCTGTGCCACTGGACCCTACAGGACACTTACTACATTAGGCCACTCTGCCAAGCCTGGGAGACGTAGCAGCCCTAATACACTGAAACAAACACAAGGAGGCTGGTTTTTAACAGCCACAAGTTATGGGAACTTCTCTTCGTGGCACTGGAACCCTGGGCTGGGGGCCTAGGGTGGGGCTGGGACCCCTTGCTCCTCAGGAAGGACCGCCACTGCCCAGATATCCCTCCTGATTCTCATCCATCACACATGGATGTGGAATTAGCCCTTTCAGTGTCTCCACCCCTCCTACTAGTCTTTATATCCTTATCTGTAGGACTTCTGTCAGCCAGATTTCAGGTAGTTGTGATTGTTCTGTAGTTTATTTTATTTATTTTTTTAAATATATATTTTATTGATTTTTTACAGAGAGGAAGAGAGAGGGATAGAGAGTTAGAAACATCAATGAGAGAGAATCATTGATCAACTGCCTCCTGCACACCCCCCACTGTGGATGTGCCTGCAACCAAGGTACGTGCCCTTGACCAGAATCGAACCCGGGACCTTTCAGTCCGCAGGCCGACGCTCTATCCACTGAGCCAAACCGGTCCTGACTATTTATTTATTTTAAATATATTTTATTGATTTTTTACAGAAAGGGAGAGGGATAGAGAGTTAGAAACATTGATGAGAAGCTTCGACCAGCTGCCTCCTGCACATCCCCTCCTGGGGATGTTCCCACAACCAAGGTATATGCCCTTCGAACCCCGGACCACCCAGTCCACAGGCTGACGCTCTACCCACTGAGCCAAACCAGTCAGGCAGTTGTCCTATAGTTTAGTTGTAATTTTGAAGTGGTTGTGGGAAGCATTTACCTACACTGCCATCTTGACCAGAAACCTGTCATTTTCCTTTGTTTGTTTGTTTGTTTGTTTGTTTGTTTGTTTGTTTTTCCTGACATCTGTGATTTTCAGAAAATGTCTTTACTGGTAGAAGCCAGTTTACACAGATTAATCCTTATGACACAGATCCTTGCCCTGTAAATAATGAATGAACACATCTACTTTCCAAAGATTTATGATGAAGGTATAACTTGTTTCTGTGATTATGCTTCTAAGGGATTGGGGAAATATTCATAAATTACTTTTTCTGATCTGAAATTTTCATCCTATTAATCAAGGCTGACAGTGAGGAAGATAAAATCAAACAATTAACAAAGGACTGCTTGAATACTCATAATCAAGAGATATGAATTAAACTATTTCATAAGTTATTTTAAAGGATATCTTCATCAGGACCATGTAAAAACATGTATACATATACTTTTTTATTCCAGAAAAATAAAATCAAAGGACTATTTAAAAAAAATCCTTATAACAACCTTGTGAGATAAGTATTATTATGCCATTTTTAAGGAAATTAAAGCTTAACGAGGTTGCATAACTGGCTAGGGTCACTCAGGAATTAAGTAGCCTGAATTTGAACTATTTATCTGACCCTAAAGTCCATTATCCTAATCTTTGAATCAGCAGAGAACCAGTCAATGTTTTCTGCAATTGAATTTATTAAATGGACCAACTTTGTGAGGCAAAATAACTAGAACAACTTCCCACGCTCTCTAGAGGGAGGAATAGAATTGGAAACCAAAGAAGATTCTGAAATTTCTCTACCTAGAAATCTTAAGAAATCACACCACGGCCAGCCCCTTAGTGAAAGCTTAACCTTAGGGCCTAGGGAGGGAAATCCAAGTCAAGGATTGATATTTGTCCTTATAAAGCCTGTGACTTACAGGAATCATCTTCTGAAGAAGCACATCCACTTTCTCCCATTAACCTTGTACGTTCTCATAGAGCAGAAAAAAGGCAGGAAGTAGAGCAGTGAAATCCTTGGAAACCTGTAGAAGAAACAAACACCTGATTTTGCCAAGAGTTGTGGGGATTTTTCCTGAGAAATTTTGGATTGTGAACTTTTGAAATCATGAATACTAAAATATTTAAGGGGATCTGTTGCTTTTTAAGGGCATTGTTGCATATTTTAGGTCATGTTTTGCTTTTCAGAGTGTGGTAGGAATAGGCAACAGTGTATTTTTTTTTCTCTAGAAATTATTAAAATAATACTTATAACTGTTCCTACAGTTAAGGACAGAGAAGAGGAGGAGAAAAATCCCAGTCGAGGAAATTAGAACCTCATGTTAATGATTAATATTCATTTAAATCAAACTTGTAAGAAGTGGAAACTGATGGAAATGATAGCTCTACTGAGGGATTTGTGTTAAATCGTAAGGATTTGTGTTAAAATTTCTTGTTGATAAATTTTAGCAAGTTTTTCCAGCTTTCTTATATAAATGAACATTATATTTTATCTATCAAGGAACTGTTTATTCAAAATATTACTTCCTTTATTTAGCTTTGAATGGATATCAAAGAAATTTGACTAAAAATCCTTAACCTCTGAAAATCAACTTTGCTTTAAATATAAAATACCAAGTTATACTTAATAATCTTTTTCAATATAAAATAAAGTGATACATAAATAAGGAAAGTAAATCTTTATAGCACTCAACTTAATTTTTCTTAAAATTTTTTTCAGAAGTTTATGATAGGTTTCATTACTTTTCTACAATCTCTCTTATCTAAATTCTCAGTTATTTCAAGACCTGGAGGAGTATAGAAGATATAAGCTGTCATAGTTAAATATTTCCCTAAATATCTCTTCATGCTCTAAAATGCATACTCCCTTCTGATTGGGCTTTCCAAATTATACCTAGAAAGCCAGCTGAGTTAGAAGAGTAACTCACATCCATTAAGTTCTGTCATCAGGCCGCCAGGAGCACAGGCAGACGTGTGAACCAGAGCCCAGCAGGCTCAGGTGGCTGTGACCAGGAGACCAGGACCTGGAAGCTTGCTAAGAATAGACTCAGAGCATGACAGAAAGAGGACAAAGTTCAGGAGCTGGGGAGAAGAGGCAAGGCCAGGCTGAGGTCTAGCAGATTCCGTGGCAGTTTGTCAGTTGCTCTGATCATCATTAGCTTAAGAAAGAGAGAAACCCTGACTCGAATGGCCTACCTGCCCACATTTTTTTGTTTTTTTTTTGGGGGGGGGGGGAAGGAAAGCAATTCATTTAGATTTCAGGCAGCAGTCTAATATTTATTTATTTATTGGCAGGCCAGTCTTAACATTCACGTATCCCCATTTCTGAACTAGGGTGCTCTACAAAATAAAAAACAATCATCATCTGTCCATAAGCCTAAGACATGAGAAATAACCACTTTGTCCCTCATGATCCCATCACAGCATTGAGACCCCAGCTAAGTAGCTTTAATAGAGAGCTCTTCCATCTCTCAGAGTTCACATTGTCTGAGAAATTAACAAATGCCTAGAAAACCTTAGGCCCTAAGGAAGCAAGATGAGAAAGGCCTCACTTCAAATGGCTTTCTTCATCAGTTTGGCTAGACTGTGCTCCTGAGTGACAATCAGAGAACCAAATAGCTTTCTTACAGTAATTCCGGGTATCATTTCTTCCATCTGTGAAATCTGAATTCCCAAGACTTTCCATCTATGTCTAAAGTTTGTGACTCCAAAACCTATATATCAAGAGGTCCCAAATTTCACAAAGGGACATTTAAAAGTTTAATCTTATTATTTAAAAACAAAGTTGGGGATAGATAGTGGACAGTTGCGTCTAAGAAAGTACCGTATTTGCCGGCATATAAGACGACTTTTTGGCCCTGAAAAATATGCCTCCAAGTGGGGGGTAGTCTTATACGGCGAGTATATAACAAACTCTGTATTTTGAGTGGAAATGTTAGGGGGTCGTCTTATACGCCCAGTCGTCATATACGCCGGCAAATACGGTACATCAGGTTTTACCACATAATCGGTGGAGGGGGAGACAAAGTCATAAACCAAAGTTGCTTTTCTTTTCCAAGCCTCAATTTTATCATATATAAAATAGAAATGATAATGCCTACTTCATAGGATCATTGTGAGGATCAAGTGAAATTATATATGTGAAGGGTTTAACAGTAGTTGGCACATAGTGAGAACCCAATAAATGGTAATAGCTATTATTATTATTGTACTAACATTTGTATAGCAAATGGTTTATGACACTTCTCCCTCAAATTAACTTTCTAACTTAAAACAAGAGATATAAGTAGCTATTAATCTTTATTGACTCCAAGACAGCTGAATATAAATTAAAAATTCAATTTTCTATTTTCTTGACTTCAAGGAAATTACCACAAAAAAAATACTTCTCTTTTACACTTCTTTTATGCAGCACTCAGCAGGTATTTCTATCATAGCTTTTATTGCACTGCATTCTTTCTTTCTTTTGTGTTATAACTATTGTTTTCATGTCTCTTCCTTACTACCTGGTAGCTTCTTAGAGAAAAAGATTGTCTTATTCATCTTTTTTAACTACCGTATTTGCCGGCGTATAAGACGACTTTTTGGCCCTGAAAAATATGCCTCCAAGTGGGGGGTAGTCTTATACGGCTAGTATATAACAAACTCTGTATTTTTAGTGGAAATGTTAGGGGGTCGTCTTATACGCCCAGTCGTCTTATACGCCGGCAAATACGTATTTTTCAGGGCCAAAAAATCGTCTTATACACCGGCAAATACGGTACACAGGCCGACCACACCATTAAAATTTAACAAATAGCAGGTAAGTGAATGAATTAATGAATGATCAATGCCCTGCAATGCATTGAACTTTTTTTTTTTTTTAGAGTACATTTATTAAAGCTGGGACAGTGAAACAAGGAAGAGCCTACGATATAAGAAGCAACAGGACACCAGGCATGCAACTTTGACTGTCTAGAAATCTTATAGGAAAGAAATGAGCCAAGGTGGAAGTCAGAGAAAAGGGGGCCTTAAAGACAGGTTCAGGGGGTGAGCCCAAGATGATCTGCCACTGCCCATTTCCCCCCTGGTTGCAGGTCTCGTGGGGATTCTTAAGAGTTTAGAAGAAAATTTACTCAAAAAGGAGATGTGAGTGGATGTTTCCCAAGAAGGGCATGTCACCTTCTCTCTTCATTTAATATATATATTTAAAATATATTTTATTGATTTTTTTACAGAGAGGAAGGGAGAGGGATAGAGAGCTAGAAACATCGACGAGAGAGAAACATCGATCAGCTGCCTCCTGCACACCTCCCACTGGGGATATGCCCACAACCAAGGCACATGCCCTTGACCAGAATGGAATCTGTGACCCCTCAGTCCGCAGGCCAACGCACCATCCACTGAGCCAAACTGGTTAGGGCTTAATATATTTTATTTATTTATTTATTTATTTATTTATTTATTTCAGAGAGAGAAACATCAATGATGAGAGAAAATCATTGACCATCTGCCTCCTGCATGCCCCACACTGGGGATTGAGCTTGCAACCTAGGCATGTTCCCTGACAGGGAATCAAACCATGACCTCCAAGTTCATAGGTCAATGCTCAACCACTGAGCCACACCGGCTGGAACACCTTTTCTCTTCTTATTGAAGAACAGAGAAGCTGCTATTTCTGTAGCTTGGGCTTGTTCACCAACAAAGTGAGAAGTTAGTATTTTAAAGGCTCTCTTCTCAGCAGGTTAGGCAAATGATGTGGGTATCTGATTGCCTATCCTGTCACACCCACTGACAGCTCTTCTGCCCTCCTTTTAGAGGATTAGTGATGCTGCAGAGCCACACCTGAGGCCACGTGCCTTCTTCGTGTCACTCCACAGGAGAAGGGAACATGACCTGAATGTGTATTTTAGCTCAAATTTGTCTAATTTTGTGATGAATTTAGTGCATTTTGCTGTCTATAAAATTTATCTTCATTCTTTAGAGTCTGAATCCTATTTTTTCCCCTTAAATCAAATATCAAAGTCTCCAATGTCTGCATGAGCTTGGCAGGTGGGGTACAGTTGTAGTGGGCTGAGTAGGATACAATAGGGAGATTTGAGAGCTGCTTCCAAACCGGAGAGAATGTGCTCTTTATCCGGGTCACACGGACAGTACATGCAGGAGCAGGATCTGTGTTTAATAGGCACCTCAGGTGTTTTGTTGGTCAACTGCCATATTTTTCCGTTGAATGAAATGTGCAGTAAAGTTTGTTCCTTACAAAGGTGGTAGCAGTGTTGCTTTCTTCCACGGAGGCTGCCTTGCCAACGGAGCAGTGCCCATCCCCGCATCATAGGGGGGCATCTTATACGCGGGAGGCAGCCAAGGAGGGAGCTAGGTGCAGAGCTGCCCATACCTTGTCGAACAGGCTTCCTCCAATCACGAGGCTTGTTGTCACTGAGGTGGGAAGTGCAAAGATGCAATGGGGGCCAGTGCATTCTGAGCCCATAAAGATGTCAAAAAAATAAAAATAAAAAGATAAATACTGGTGTTTGTCTTACTCTGCAAAACCCAAACTGAATGTAATCATCTACAAAAGAGCATAGACATCGAGCTGTGGAGGGACAATTTGGATCTCCTCCGACTGAGTGTATGCTCTGACAGTGGAAAAAACAGGAAGAACTCCTTAAGATGCCAAAAAAGAAGAAGACCTTAAAAGGAAAACCAGCAAAATGGGCAAACTTGAAGCAGAGGCTTAAGACTTGGATTATGGAGCAGCGCCAGAGTGGCTTATGTATGTCAACCAAGCTTATTCAATGTCAGGCAAGAATGTTTGCAAGCAAAATGAGTATTGTTGATTTTACAGGAAAGGCAATTTCATGAGGAGGGAAGAGTTGGTCAAGAGAACACAAAGTTAGCTCAGAAAATGCCACCAGTTTATGAGGATGATCTCATATATATAGACAGTGACTCAGAAGACAGCAGTGATACAATAGAAGTTCAAGAAATTGATATGTCTGGAACTAAAAGTGATGATGAAGATAGCAGTGATGCAAACAGAGGCTGAATAAAGTGATATGCTGCATAATATAGTACTGGCGTGTAAACATTACCTGTGGTAATTACTAAAAAAAAAAAAAAGTGTTCTGTTTTATGTTTAAAACATTGATTTCTTAATTTTGGGTTGGAAAAGTAGGGGGTGTCTTATATATGGAAGTGTCTTATACACAGAAAAATATAGTATGGGATATACTGTGCTATGTCACAGAGCAATTAATACTCTCCAAAGTGAGAAGCATAAGATAATCTATTGAAATGTAAGAAGATAATACTTAGAACTTTCTTCTATTATTTTTCATTTTCATGTTCTTTTTCTTCCTCATTTCATTTCAGAGCATACAAAAGAACCCACAGAAGAGAGTATATCACATTTACCTTGCATATTCTGTGCTAAGTCAAGCAACTGAGGCCCTGAGTATAGGACATTCCAGAGATTGCAGTGAGTAGACAGACATGATGCCGGGATGGGCACCGCTCCATTGGCAAGGCAGCCCCCGTGGAAGAAAGCAACACTGTAAGTAAGGAACTTTTCATGCACATTTCATTCTGAAGGAAAAGGAAAGAGCACCATGGAAATCACACCCTCTCCCATTCTAAGTGCAAGCTAGTGTGTGTGTGTGTGTGTGGGGGGGGGGGGGGGTCCCAAGGCCTGTGACCTAGCCTGCTGGACCTAGCCTGCTGTGACCTAGCCGGCTGCTGGAGCAGTTGGGATGGTGAGGCAGTGATGTGCTTGTTCAGAGAAGCATGCCAACTTGTTGATCAGCTCCTCAGTGTGGTAGAAGGCAGGCATTCCTGTAAAGCCAGGGTGAAGGCAGCCCCTCTCTGGCTTGGCA
This sequence comes from Vespertilio murinus, assembly GCA_963924515.1. NCBI lineage: Eukaryota > Metazoa > Chordata > Mammalia > Chiroptera > Vespertilionidae > Vespertilio > Vespertilio murinus. The sequence continues at coordinate 158,708,943 of OZ004704.1, read as the reverse complement.
GGTCAGAGAGCACAGAACCACAACTCTAGATTTCAGTGTGCCTACGCACCTCCCCAGGCCGGCCTTGAAAGCCACCAGTCCCAGCAGGACCTGGTGCCTACCCCCGGTAATGCCCGACTCCACCCTGCTGGTTGGACAGGAAGGACTGACTTCCTTCCATTCAGTGGAATCAGGAAACCCAGAGACAACACCCTGCCTAGGCCATTAATTAAAATAAGGGCTCCATTGCTCTAAACAAGACCCAGTATAATGGTTCCTTAAACAAAAATGAAGTTTATTTATTTATCTCATAAAAGTCCAGACTCATATTTGTGGCTCTGGTTTTCGGAGTTGTCAGTCTCCCAGCTTCCTTCCATCTGCTTGCTCCCCGTCTCTAGGATGTTGCTCTTATTTACATGATCCCAAATGCCCACATGTAACCAGTTAAAAATTGATTACTATGAGAAAAAAAGGGAAAATTGCTATGAGGACAACCACGAGTCTCTGATTCACTATAGCAACACAAGTCCAGGCCTGCAGCACGAAGCCAAGGGAATAAAAAAGCAGTCTTGTCATTTGTGAACAATAAAAGAGTTTTCATACACTCCAGAGAATAATTTTTAAAATCAGGCTTTTGGAGCTCAGAGCATTGGATACCCAAAACTCCACAGTTTCTGCACAAGGACATGGAAAAATCCAGTCAGGGGGTTGTCTATCCTGGGCAACACAGCACACGTTATACATAAATGCGGTGGTACTGACGGCGGTCAATTTTTTTCAAACAAACTGGGCAACTTTTAGTATTTCTAAGGAAAGTGCAGAGGCACTGACTACAGAAGATGTGGCCGCAGTCTGTAGAATAGATGTGTCGTCTACTCAATTCAATCTCCAAGTACCCATCCATGCAAATCCGGCACTGGATATAACCAGGTAGTGTGCACCTAAGAGCTTCTTTTTCCAGGGCATTATGGTAAGCACTGTGGGTCACATATACATCTCTGTCTCTCATCACCCCCTTCTTGTCACTGCTCACCACACAGATGCCAGCTTGTCCTCGCAACGGCCTTGTGTTTCTCCTTGGCCTCCTCCTTTCCTCAATAATCACAACAGCGTCATGGTCAGTTAGGTCAATCACTGCAGGTTCTAGAGAGTCAGAGGTGAGGTCAACCACTTCCTCACTTTCTCCGAGTTGTATCAGTTCCGATTCCAAGACCGTCTCGGGAGCCGGGCCTCCTCCCCCAGCTGTACAAAATTCTCGAGCTTGTCTAGAATTCGCCACTCGACCATCGCATGTACTTGCATTCATTGTGCTTTTTGGACCCAGTCCTCAGTTTACAGTGTCTGTTAGAAGTCCTCGGTGTCTCACAGATGTGTCAGTCACTCTCTGACTTACGTAAGAATTTAAAGTCCAGATTTTCGAGTCTATCTGGTTCCGGTTCGAGTCTTGGCTCCACCTCCACAACTGTTGTGCTCCCACGGGGGCGAGGGGGTGTGAATCTTCTGGGAGCCACTTATAAAACTGAATTTTTAACTGAAAAAATGAGAAAAAAGTAAGCTTTATTAATATTTAAAATAAGATTGTCAGTGGTATAAAATGTATAGATATATAACGAACATGCATATCAAACATTTTAATAGCTATGCATTGAAACAAAGCTTAAGCTTTGTGTCCCGCCTTATTCCATGTCCTGATGGTGGAGGGAGAAGGGCACTTACAGGAAGAAAAGCACACAATCATAAGCACCAAGAAAAGCTCACGACTTCACTCAAGATCCATTAGGAGGAATTCCAGGATACACTGTAAAAATGGAGAGACCAAACAGTTCTGTGCATATTCGAGTTTCTAAAAGCAGCTAAGAAATGAACTATTGAGTCCATGCACAAAAGCTTCATCTTGCCCAGAATTCTCTTTCTAACAGAGGCACAAGTGGAGTTTTGAAGAGTTTTGGCCCAGATTCTGTTGTAGGAAAGAGGGGATGGAGTTCAAGCACTCATCACAGAGAGTTTGGTTTGAGTCTACTCTCTGTGGCTTTTGGGTACGTGACCTAGAAAGTTAAAGTTCTCAAAGCTTTATGAAAGCTCTATAAATTATTTTGTAATTTTAAAATAATGTATCATTAGTCATTAAGGAAATGCAAATAAAAGCCCTAATGAGATGCCATTTCACAGTGAGTAGGATGGCAATCATATAAAAGATAGTAAGTGTTGGCAAGGATACAGAAAAATTGGAACTCCCATACACAGCTGGTGGGAATGTAAAATGGTGTGACAGCTTTGGAAAACAGTTTGGAAGTTCCTCAAATGTTAAACATAGAGTTACCAGATGGCCCAGCAATTCCACTCCTAGGTTTATATGCAAGAGAATTGAAAGCGTAGGTTCACATGGAAAACTTGTATATGAATATTGACAACAGCATTATTCATAATAACGGAAAGTGGAAACAACTCAAATGCCTATTAACTGATGAATAAGCAAAATGTGGCATATCCAGAAAATGGAGAAGTATTTAACACAAAAAGGAATAAAGTGCTGATACTTGCTATAGTATGGATGACCTTTGAAAACTTCATATTAAGTGACAAGTCAATCACAAAGACTACTTACTGTATGCTTCCATTTATATGAAATGTCAGTAATAGGCAAATCCATGGGGAGAAATGGGAATGACTGCTAATGGATATAGGATTTCTTTGGGGGGGGGGTGATGTAAATGTTCTAAAATTGAGGTGATGGGCCCTAGCTTGGTGGCTTAGTTGGTTGGAGTGTCCTTCCATTCACCAAAAGGTTACAGGTGTGTATGGGAGGCAACCAATCGATGTTTTTCTCTCACATGGATGTTTCTCTCTCTCTCCCTCTTCCTCTTTTTCTGAAAAACAAAAACAAATCAATAAAATTGAAATGATGGTTACACCACATTGTGAATATATTAAAACCCGCTGGATTATATACTAATATAGGTACATTGTATAGTTTGTGAATTATATCTCAAGAAGGCCTTTGCCAAAATAAACACACAAGCTGTCATGGGAATGTTATGCAAAATAGCTGACACAATCTGGATTGAGACACAAATCTTAGAGCCTGGTTGATAAAGTACGGAGCTCGAGAGGAAAACGGGGTGAGCCCGGAAGAGGGTGCAGCGCTCAGCGCTCCATCAGATGCACTGACACACTTACCTAGGCAATACTTTCCCACAGACACATGCGTCTCACAGGATCACTACCCTGTGGAGGAAAAGGGGCCACATACTACACCTGACAAGCCCCGGGAAGGCCTGCATGGCAGCCTTACAAACTCAACAGCCTAAAGTGACCACATAGGATGGTCTGAAATTAACAGTTTTTAACTAAAAGCAGTTTGTGGCAGATGTTCTAGGCTGGAATCTCCCTGACAAAAGTCAATCTTTACCGTCATTAGACCTGTCTGTGGTCTTTTTGCATCTTCCATAATATACATTTGGAATGTCAGGGTAAGGTCCGGGATTCCAGACCCCTCAGGGCACAGCCAACGCACCTGGCCGTGAGACCACAAATCCTCTCATTGTTATTGAGATCACGTTCGTTACAGACAGTTAACTGCCCTTACCCACCTATGTAAAGATGTGTCTATCTTTTTACTTTTAATCCAGTCCCAGAGGTTCCCACCACCACCTGCTTTCTCCTACCTCCCTAATCTATCACCAATGAACTTCATGTAACCCACTTATGCCTCCTCTTTTGATTGTAATGTATAAAACAAGATGCAAAAACTGCCATTCTCTGGACCACTTTCTCAATCCGTAGAGATTTTGCTCCTCAGCAATTGTTGACAGTTTGGCTCACACAAACTCACAAAAGTTCTCTCCAGGTTTGAATGTTTCTCACGCCGACGCTCTCAACCACCCAGGTTTTTGCCTTTCGCGGACGCACCTGCCTCTCCCCCTTCTCACGCGCCCCGGGAAAGCGAACCCTCGGGGAGCAGGCTGCGCAGCCCCCAAAGCAGCGCCCACCACCCCCCAACCCCACTCACGCACCCAGCGGCTCATCGAAAACCTAAATATTTTGTGCTGTTCCTCTCCCCCCTACCCAGGTCGCTATGCAGCCGAGTGCCACGTTCCGGCCTCTCCGTGGCTTCCTAGTCCGGTCCCGCAGGAGCCGGACGGGCCGAACCTGGGCGGGGATGCCCGGAGCCCCGGGGCCGGGAGGAGCGGCGGGTGGAGGTGCGGAGGAGAGGAGGGCCCGGGAGAGGTGCCCACCTTGGCCGCGCCCAGGCCGGCGGCGGCGGTGCCCGGCGGGGAGGAGAGCTCCGTGAGTCCCCGAGCGAGGAGTCCCGGCTCCTATTCCCACCAACCCGAGGGCAGAAGGCGCCGGGGTGCTCGCCCTTTAACTCGCTAGTTTAGTTTTTTTCAACGGCCCAATCAAAACTCGAGCCCGGTGTGTTCGTCACTGGTCTCTGGGCAAAAAGTGCTGTTTTAAGTTAGGAAACGGGACTTTCCAGTTGCTTAGTTTCCGGTTCCTCCAAAGTCTCTAGCTTTCTGAGAAAAGGGAAGGGCGGGGTTGTGTTGGGGGGGGGGGGTAGTAGGTGGGGTTGTCCCCGCCTCCTCTTTACCCTAGTCATTAGATCAACTCTAGAAGGGTGGTTGTCGATTAAGGCAATATGTTTCTTAAAGAGAAATGTGGTAAGTTAATGACTTACTTTTTCTTGTTTCAATAATGGGCTCACTGCAGGTATTTAGAGGCTGAAGGGCAGGAGTCCCACCCTACACACACACACACACACACACACTCACACACACACTCACACACTCACACACACACCCACACACACATACACACACACACAAATGTATGAAAAACATGCTTATAATCTGGCTTTACAATCACATGTAAAAACATGTTTGATTTTTTCAATTATTTTAATTTATTCCTCGAATATTTATCAACTACTATGTCAGGCCCCTACACGCCAAATTTTTCAGTAATGCAACTATCAAGTTTTGTATGTTGTTCAAGGATATAGATATAGATAGATATTTTTAATTGATTTTTTACAGAGAGGATGGGAGAGTGATAGTTAGAATGCAGGCCAAACTGGTTGTTCAAGTTTTAAAGCTACTCACCATTCAGAGAATCACCACAACCAGCAATACCATATCTGAATCTGAGCCCTCAATATAGTGCAACTTTCAGTCTTCAATGTCATGGTTCTGTTAACCAAAGAAGAGATTTAGACAATAATAAGAAACAAAAAGCACTTATTTGAGCAAAGGATTGCAATCCAAGAGACATAAATTCATATAGCAACTCAAACTGCACTTTGGAGAGGACACAGAAAGGCAGGGTCCATAAAGGCAAAAACCACAACATGCAAATGAATGATGGCTGGCGAGGTTCACAGAAATTGGCTAGTTCCCGTATGCAAATGACAGAGACAGAAAGTCCAAGTAGCAGTTGTTTCAAGATGTTTATGACTTGCTAACCTGAAAATAAAAGGCCTTTCATGGTGAGTGGCAACAAGCATATCTTTGAGATTAAAAAAATAAATAAATAATCAGGAGGCCCTGATTCAGGCAGAAATCCAAATGGTGTTCCAATTAAGAGAACAAAGGCAACCCTGGCCAGTGTGGCTCAGTTGGTTGAGTGTTGTCTCCTACACTGCTGTCTGAGGGTTCAATTCCCAGTCAGGGCGCATGTGGCCTTTATCCCCAATGGAGTGCAGGCAGCAGATCAATGTTTCTCTCTCGTTGTTTCTCTCTCCCTCCCACTCCTTCCCTCTCTCTAAAATCAATTTTTTTTTTAAAAAAAGTTAAACTTCTCTCTGTATAACTGATTTCTCATTTAAGCCTTAAAAAAAAAATGGAATAAAGAAAAACCATCTTCAGAAATCCCAAGACTGCCAACAAAGAGCTCTGCCTACGGATTAACCTTGGAGGAATTGTCCAGAGGGAGGACCATCTAGTACTTAAAGCCCCTGAGGGAAAGGAATTCCACCAGAGCTATTTGTGGGGTTTTCTTTCCCACCCGTTAAGCACCAAGAAGTTTTCCCTTGTATCTATCTCCTTGCTGTGGTTTTAGATTATTTTACATTCTAGTGAGCTGTGAAAATGAAGAACCACCAAAAGTAAAAGCAACTTTAGAGCTTTACATTTTACAGTGCCATTCTTACCACCTTCCTCTTGTCGGAGCATCCCTGGTAGAGTGCCTGGCATAGAAGGGAATCCCATACTTATTGAACAAACGATTAAATGAATACGTATTATGATGTAGGCAAAATTATCCCATTTTATGGATGCGGTGATGAAGAGTCAAGCCAGGAGTATGACTTTTCTCATTCCTTTTGTGGAATTAGAATTCATGCTCAAGTCTGAGTTCCTCGGCATTCACACTTTAATGCTAGCCCCTTAGAAACTAGGAACTTTAAAAAAAATTTCTTTATTGATTATGGTGTTACATATGTGTCCTTATTCCCCCATTGCTCCCCCAACCTCCCACTCATGCCCTCACTCCCCATCCCCCCGTTGTCTGTGTCCATTGGTTAGGCCTATATGCATGCATACAAGTCCTTTAGTTGATCTTCCCCCCCTCCTCCAACTCTCTCCCCCTCTCCCAACCCTCCCTCCCCCCAGGGTCAATGGTTCGATCGATGTTCCTCTGTCTCTGGATCTATTTTTGTTCATCAGTTTATGTTGTTCATTATATTCCATAAATGAGTGAGATCATGTGATATTTATCTTTCTCGGCCTGGCTTATTTCAGTTAGCATAATGCTCTCCAGTTTCATTCATGCTGTTGCAACTGGTAAGAACTCTTTTTTTTTTATTTTTTTTTTACCGAGAAACTAGGAACTTTTAACAGAAATTTGGGATGGCATGTGTTGTGGGCTCCGCAGATGTCACCATCAGAGGATGCTAACAGGAAACTCACAGTAGCAGACCGATCCCATCACCAGCTTTTCCATATTTTGCTGCCAACAACTAGCACCTGCACATTATCTCCAGCCCTTCAGATTACCCTCAGGCACTGGAGTGAACTGGAAATACCCGAGAGTTTTTCATTTCACCCACTTCACACTCCTGGGCAGCTTGTAGTATAACACAGGAAAACCAGCTCCTTCACTTCGAGGCAGAACAAACTCTGAGGTTCGTTCTTTGTTCTAGACCTCACCCTGAGAACAGGCTGAGTGGGACTTCTGAAATCACACCATCACTTGGCTTCTTCCTGTTCTGTTCTCTTTATCCAGCACCCTCTTATTGGCTTCTCCTGAAAGCCCTTTCTCAGTAAGTCACTTGCAGCCGAATCCTTGGCTCAGGGCCTGCTTCTGTGAGAACTCTACCTGAGACGCTCACTGACTCTCCAGGTGATAAACATGGCATGCACACTTGCCATCTGTTCCCTAGCTACAGATACATAGGAAACCACTTCAGGTGGCACTATGACGTTGTGTGTCAACAGGAGTCATCTCTGTTTTGCTAAGTGAAATAAGTAAAAAGAGGAAGTGGCCCATGGAGAAAGGGGAAGCCTGAACATTATCAGTCAGGCCTGAGCGCTACAGAGATAAAAACACCTCTTCAGTTTCATAGACATTTTAAGTATCTATGTTGTGGAGGACCAAAGAAGACAAATGGCTGTGCATCCAACTAGTGAGAGAAGGTGTTTGGAATTTAGTGCATAGTACTAGTAAGAGCTTAATACATGATCAAAACTATTATTTTTATTACATTTATTACATTTACTAGGTGGTGTTGTTGTTTTTCTATCTGCCCTTCTTGTAGCTCTCCAAAGTATCAAAATAGTTTTGTTTTGTTTTTTGAAATACTTTTATTGATTTCAGAGAGGAAGGGAGAGGGAAATAGAAACATCAATGATGAGAGAGAATCATTGAATGGCTGCCTTCTCACACACACACACACACACACACACACACACACACACACACACACTATTGGAGATCCAGCTGGAAACCAGACAGATATAAGCCCTAACCAGGAATCCAACCAGGAATTCTTGGTTCATAGGTCGATGCTCAACCACTGGGCCCTTTTTAATATTTATATTCTTAGTGCTGGGACATTCCTGAGGTTTCATACTTGTTTTTTGCTTGTTTGTTTTGTTTTGTAAGAGAAATGAATTATACTTCTGGGGTCTTTAATGGTGAACTGCTCTTTTGGCTCCAGAAGGAGGCTTCCCCTCTTGGGTGTGTCATGTAGCAGGCAGTCGGGGGCGTGCTGGTCACACCCCATGTCTGTGATGCCCACAGCAAAGAGAGAATCTGCTGGAGTAGATTTCTGAGGGGTGAGGAGAGCTCAATAAAATGTCGGTTTCCATAAAAATAAATAAATAAATACCATAATATAAAATGGAGAGTGATGTGTACACACTGAGAAAATCCAGTGGGGTCCAAAAGGTGGTAATCTCTGTTGTAAACATTTATGATATTTTTCTTTATTTTCATTATTTGATGACGACAATTTTAAAACAATTTTTACAATCAATTTTCTAAAAGAAAAGTTTTATATATTAACTAGAGGCCTGATGCACGAAATTCTTGCAAGAGTAGGCCTTCCTTCCCCCAGCTGCTGGCACTGGCTTCCCTCTGGCACCTGGGACCTAGGCTTCCCTCACAGCCCTGGCTTCCTCTGGAAGGTCATCCGGAAGGATGTATTATGCTTTTATTATTATAGGTTAGCCAAATAATTCTTCAAATAATCAATTTGCTTCAAGCCGAGAGACAGCTTGCCTTCTGCCTAGAGAGTGGGAGAATCTTATGGTTTCCAGCCTCCTTCCATTTGGCCCGGCCATGGTAGGTGATAGTTGGCTCAGCTCCCACATTTCCCAGTACATCGCAGGGCAGAACATGGGCCACACTGATGGCCATGGTGAGCAGCAGGAGGGAATCGCCTTTGCTTAAGGAAGGAGCCTGTACTGTTCCACCAGCACTCCTCCACTCCCAACCCTCCCCCACCCCTTCCCCCATACACACAGGAAAATGCCAGCTGAAACTCAGCCAAATGGCCTTTAGCAAATTAATTTCCTAACAGACTAGTCAGCTTCCTTTGTTTACCCTTCTCCTTGAGTAACCACTAACAGAAATTTAGGCCATGACTTTACAGATGTGTATGATACAAATATATAATTCATGACATTTTCCTAGAAATTACTTTTTTTATTTCAGCAATATAGCATGGTTATTCTTCTATGTCAGTATGTAAGGTCTAACTCTTTATTATCAACGTGGAGATTTTTGTTTAATTTGCATTGCACAATTGTATTTAATGAGAATAGGGAAGCCCCAATATTCCTCCTCTCTGATCAGTGTGTGGTTCTGAAATGGGCAACAAAGCCATAGTCCACAGGAGCATTACATGACACCATTAGCCAGCAAACAAGCTTTCCACAAAATAGTTCTGTTGAATGACATGGAACAGGAAGTCCTTTATAATTTAACTCAATGGGTCTCAAACCTTGGCTACACATTAGAACCATCTAAAGATTTTTTAAAAACCCACAATAGCTGAAACCGGTTTGGCTCAGTGGATAGAGCGTCAACCTGCGGACTGAAGGGTCCCAGGTTCGGTTCCCGTCAAGGGCATGTACATGGGTTGCGGGCACATCCCCAGTAGGGGGTGTGCAGGAGGCAGCTGGTTGATGATTCTCTCTCATCAATGTTTCAAACTATCCCTCTCCCTTCCTCTCTGTGAAAAATCAATAAAATATTTTTATTTTAAAAAATAAAATAAATAAAAAAATAAAACCCCACAATACTGTGAAAACTTATGTCCACACAAAAGCCTGCTCGTGATATTTGTATCGTCCTTATTCATAATTGCCAAATTCTGGAACCGTTATCTCCTTCATTAGTTGAATGGATAAATGGACTGAGGTACACCCAGACAATGGCATATTGTTTAACACTAAAAAGTAGTGCACTATCAAGTCAATGAAAAGACATGAATGAACCATAAATGCACATTACTAACTGAAAGAAGCCAATCTGAAAAGGCTACATACATAGAGTCCAACTCTATGGCATACTAGATAAGGCAAAACCGAGGAGGGTAACAAGATCAATGGTTGCAAGTTGGGAGGCGGAGGGTGAGAAGGAGGAATGAATCCTGGGAGCACAGAGGGTGTTTGGGACTGTGAAATACTCTGTATAATGCCATAATGATGGAAGCATGTCATTATACACTCGTCCAAACCCATAGGACATACAACACTCCAAGAGTGAACCAAAATGTAAACTATGCCTCTGCTGCTAATGATGTCAATGTAGGGTCATCAGTTGTAACAAATGCACCACTCTGGTCAGGGATGTTGGTAATGGGGGAGGCTGCAGTTGGTGGGGGGCAGGGAATATATGGGGAATCTCTGCACCTTCCTCTCAGTTTTGCTATTTTCCTAAGACTGCTCTAAAAGCATACGGACTTAATTTAAGATAATAATACTGTTGTCTGTCTGGGCTCCACCCTTAGAGACTGGTTTAGTTGCTCTGGATTGGAACCTAGAAAGCTGGGGTTGTTGTTGTTTTTTTTAATAGACACTATTTTTTAGAGCTGGTATGTGTGTGTGTTTTAAAATATGGTTTTATTAATTTCAGAGAGGAAGGGAAGGGAGAGAAAGAGAAACATCAATGATGAGAGAGAATCATTGATAGGCTGCCTCCTACATGCCTCCTACTGGGGATGGAGCCCTCAACCCGGGCCTGTTCCCTGACTGGGAATTGAATCATGACCACATGGTTCATAGGTCGACACTCAACCACTGAGCTGTACTGGCCAGGTATGAGCTGATATGTTTTATTTTTATTTATTCTTATTTTATCGATTATGGCATCACATAACTGTCCTCATCCCCCCCATTCCCATCGAGCTGATATGTTTTTAAAAGTACCACAGGTGATTCTAGTGTGCGTCAGGAGTGACTAGTTACTGGTCTAAGTCACCCTTCAATTTTCTCAGGTAAGTTCCTACAGATCTTCCCTCAGGTATCTTTGCTCCGCCGTTTGAAATAACCCACACCTTTCATACCTCTAATACATCTCATAATCTCCCCCCTCTGCCTGACCACACCAGGCCCCACTCACCAACAGGGAGAACCACTTTCCATCAAGCCTCAGCTCCAGCAAATAAATGGCTTCCCTAACACCTACCTTAAGTGTTTTGTTGTTCCCTTAACACACTTTCCTATGACCTGGTTCTTTGGGCTTACCTATGCTACCTATACTCTTTATCAGGATGCATTAATTGTTTGAGTGCATGTCTGCCACCCCACTAAACTGAGCAATTTGAGAGTAGTGTTGTGTTTTATTCATCTTGTCAGTACCTACCACTAGCTAACTGATTTTTTTTAGTAAAAAAAACCCAAAAAACAAAAAACAAAACCACCAAGAGGGTTATCATGTATAAACTATGCCTTGAAATTGAAAAATCTAGTATTTTTCATTCCAAGTTTATCTACTGCTTGCTAAAATATGAAATTCTCGCCGAAACCGGTTTGGCTCAGTGGTAGAGCGTCTGTCTGCGGACTGAAAGGTCCCAGGTTCGATTCCGGTCAAGGGCATGTACCTTGGTTGCGGGCACATCCCCAGTGGAGGGTGTGCAAGAGGCAGCTGATCGATGACATCTCTCATGGATGTTTCTAACTCTCTATCCCTCTCTCTCTTCCTCTCTGTAAAAAAATCAATAAAATATATTTTAATAAATTAATTAATAAATAAAATATGAAATTCTCCAGAAACTCTTGTTCCCAATTCTTCATGTCTTGGCCCAGGGAACAGAACTCTGGTTAAAAGATGGAAGTCTAGTCTTTAGCAACAAGTGTGTCCCTCTAAGTCATTTAATGTACTTTCTCTGGGATCCTGTTCCTCCTCTGTAAAATGCACATCACTGAGGCCCCTTCCTCTGTGAACCAAACCCTATAGAACAGGGGTTTACACTCTTCTTCAAGTGACACTTGAAGATTGTTTCCCTGTTTGAAACAAAAGGGTAAGAAAGGGAGAGATGTATAAGAAACTGAACACATAAAATTATTATAGTTTTATTTAATGAAACAAAAAATATCAAAATGTTTGAAACCTAGATTAAAGGTAAATTTTCTTTGAAAATTCTTTCATAATGGTAATCTTGAACATAAGACTTATCCCCTCCCAAGCTGCCAGCAAACTTCTGCAGATTGGTTAAACAGGAAGACATATAACCCAAAGTAAAATTATAAAGAGGATTACATTTGCGTTAAGCTCAGTGTTGCCCATTAATCTGTGCTCATAAAGCATAATAAGAAAACAAAATTTTGAATTAGTTGGATCCAAATGAGGCAGGCATCTTCACACCTGAGGGGAGAAAGAAGAGAGTCTTGTTAGCAACTATGCTTATTTTGTTTGGATTACAGACCACACCACCCAACCTGTCTAACTTTTGCTGTGTGCATCACCATTTGTAAAGGAAGTAGCTGCAGACAATTTTCCAGACCCTTTACAAAGAGCATTTCCCTTTAGTGTATCCCATTGGTTCTCCCACAACCTAAGAGAAAGGAATTGCTGGCATTACAGTTCAGATTCTGGCTCTGTCATTCAGCTACTGTGTGACTCTGGTCAGGTCACCCAGTTTCTTTAATGCTCTCTTGAATTAATTTCCCTGTCCTAACATATAACAGGAAATTTGAAGAGGCTTTCTGCTCTGTCCAAAGAGGCAGAAAAGCCCAGTTCTCTCCTCTTTCATGCTGCTGGAGCTCCTTGTAGTTACATCTATTTTAGTGTCTTTATATCGCGTTATAACCGTGTTTCTATTTCTCTCCTCTGTTGGACTGGGAGCCTCTCGAAGGCAAAACAGCGCCCACAGCTAGGGCTGGACGGGAGGTTGAAGGAATGGGGACATCTTCAGAACCATGCCACTCCTCTCTTCTGACGAAATAATAATGCAACTGCTATGCAAGAGAAGACAAAGGTTCCTTTTTGAAGGCTCAGAGATATTCCAAGTGGAAATGGCAGGAAAAAAAGAGCAAACCCTGGCAGGTGGTGTGGGTAACCAGCTGCCTCTGTCCTGTCACACCACACCAGCAGCTCCCCTGACTTCCCTTAGAGGGCTGTAATGTGGGCAGAGCCACCGCTGGGGCCGGACACCTCCCTCGTGCCACTCCCCCGGAAAAGGGAATGTGACCCTGCAGGATTCTCCTCTGCCTGCTGAAATGCTACCCCAGTGAATGTCCTCCATGTAGGAAGGGTTATCGTATTAGAGCAACCTGGAAATAGTTCCCGGGATAATGGAACAAAACAAAAAAAGAAAGCTTTTTTTTTTTTAAGTTAGAAACCTACCTCCGTGATGCTGGTTACTTGTCCTTGTCTGTGAAAAAAGAAAATGGGGAAAGAAAAAGGAAAACAGTAAGTTTTATTTTTAAAATACTATGTTAATACACATGTCTGGCAGAACAGCCTGCTGCCCTTAACCACGAGTACGTTGTTTAGAGCGACCTCGTTGGACCCAATTCTGCCTACCAGCCTAGATCCCAGCCCAGTCAGAGAGCCGGAGGAGTCCAGGATTGCGGGACTTACAAAGGCCCGTGCTCCCCTGAGATTCGTGTTGGTCCTAAGTATCCATGAGGCTGTCAGGAAAGCCTAAGGAAGCCAGTAGATAAGAAAAGTTGGGCCGGAACCGGTTTGGCTCAGTGGTCGAGTGTTGGTCTGCGGACTGAAGGGTCCCGGGTTCGATTCCGGTCAAGGGCATGTACATTGGTTGCGGGCACATCCCTGGTAGGGGGTGTGCAAGAGGCAGCTGGTTGATGTTTCTCTCTCATCGACGTTTCTAGCTCTCTATCTCTCTCCCTTCCTTTCTGTAAAATATCAATAAAATATATTTTTTTTAAAAAGAAAAGTTGGAAATGAGTGTGCATTTGTGCAAGTGTTGTTGCTGATCCTTAATTGCGGATCCTTTACGGTTGCCTCAGGAAAACTGCCATTTCCAGGGCCACAATGTGTAGCGGTGTCTCAGAAGGTGCCACGTGCCAGAACTCTAAGACTATTTCCTGACAATCATTTTTTTTTAAATATCAAAGAAGCCTCATGCTGTGTCTCTATTCTGATAGTTGTCTCTGAATAGAGACACAGCACGTTATTTTAAGGAAAGAACATGAAAACTTACCCCATTTAACTTTCATGGGCTGGGTAAGAGTAACGTGGTTCACAACGCAGCTGTACTCGGCTTCTGCGCTGGGAGTGAAGTTTGCGTGCACCAGAAGATAGAAAGACCAGTCCTTGCTGAAAGACAAGTCTGACCTCTCCACTGGCATCTTCTCGTCATTCTTCATCAACTCGATGTCAATCTCAGGAGGATGGAACCCAGAGACGAAGCAGTTCAGGAAATTCGGTTTTCCATTCTCTGGGGGATGCCGTGAGTAAACTTGGATCCTCGGTTTCCCTGAGGAACATGAGAGAAAGGCAAATGAAAACTGCAACCTGTGGCACTTGAGGCTACCTCGGTCAAAAGCTACCTTGGTTCAAACCGCATTTTTGAACTTGATCATCCATTCTCCCCGTTCCATTTCCACTTTTCCAAAAGGCTACTTCCATTTTGAGGGATAAACTTCGACCTCGTATCTTTCCCACAGAAATCCCCTACACATGCCTTTTCGGCTTTTTCTAAGCAGATTTCTAATAATAACTTCTGTCACTGGAAATTGTGCCAAAACTTTAAGAACCTTTCTGTGGAGGCTCTCAAGATTTTTTTTAAAAAAAATATATGAAAATGAATATTTAATCAAAATGAGAAAAATAAATCATAACCATTAACAATTTTGTTGTTAATCCTCACCCGAGGATATTTTCCCATTGATTTTTAGGGCGAGTAGAAGAGAGAGGGAAAGACAGAGAGAAACATCGATGTGAGAGAAACACATCGACTGGATGCCTCCTGCATGAGGCCTGAACAAGGCCCCAGGCTGAGGAGGAGCCTGCGACCAAAGTGCATTCAAACCCCGCACCCTTCCGTCTGAAGGCTGAGGCTCCATCCACTGAGCCAAACCGGCTAGGGCACAAATAGCAATTTTGAAAAGCTGACACATAGAAAAGCTGGTCCCCAAATCCAGAAAGGGTAATACATTATTTTTATCAATTTGTTGCCTAATAGTGCCTGAGAGCACTTTTAAAAAATATTTCTTTATTGATTTCAGAAAGGAAAAGTGAGGGAGAGAGAGAGAGAAACATCAATGACGAGAGAATCATTGATTGGCTGCCTCCTGCACGCCCCCTTCTGGGGATGGAGCCCGCACACCCCTTGACCAAAATCAAACCTTTCAGCTCACTCTATCCACTGAGCTAGAGCATTTTTTTTTTACTGTATTATCTATGATCACTTCTTTATCTGGCAATTATTTCTATGGCTTTTTAGCATCCATAAAATTCCTTAACACGTCACTCAAAAGTCTACATGATTGGCCCTAACCTACTTTTCAAACTTAATTTTTCACTGCACACACCCTTCATAGCATTCACACAAAAAAACCTCATGTTACATCTTTCTTTTTTTATTCCTGCTCCTGCCTAGATCTACACCCATCTGACTTCTCTATGTGTAGTGTCTAGTAAAGTGGCCTCTGTAAATGGCAGATGTTATTATTACTAGTTGCTCAGATTACTAAAAGAGTCAACCCGAAGTATATTTTTACAAAACAAAACCATTACTTCCTGCCCAGAGTTTATATACCTATAAGCAGTCCCTATCTGCTTTTGTGTCTGATTTCATGGGCTACAAGATTTATATGCCGCCGAAACCGGTTTGGTTCAGTGGTAGAGCGTCGGTCTGCGGACTGAAAAGTCCCGGGTTCGATTCCGGTCAGGGGCATGTACATTGGTTGCGGGCACATCCCCGGTAGGGGGTGTGCAAGAGGCAGCTGGTCGGTGTTTCTCTCTCATCGACGTTTCTAGTTCTCTATCTCTCTCCCTTCCTCTCTGTAAAATATCAATAAAATATATTTTTTAAAAGAAAAGAAAAAGAAAAAAAGATTTATATGCCGGCAGAAGCTGGCAAATAGCTTAAATGAGTGAGAACAATAGGAAACAATGGCTGAGTTAGAAAATAGGATAGGGAGAGGACTCTGGAGAATGGGGGAGAACATACTCGCCATTATGACCATGTAGAGCAATGCATGAACATGGGGTTTGCATTTTAATCAGCACCCTGAAATGATTTCTATAGCTAACTGGGTTCAAAATACATTTCATAATGCTATAGAACAGTGGTTTCCAAAAGGGGATGCATGACTAGACCATCCCTGGAGGTGCAGAAATAAAACATAAACTCTATTTCTGTATTTTTCATCCAAAAGAAGAGAAGTGTTCTGCTACTAAATATATAGACTGACACTAATGCATGTGTATAATTAAATATATATATGGCCCTGGCTGGTGTGGCTCAGTTGGCTGAGCGTCACTTGTGCAACCAGAGATTGTTCGTTGATTCCTGGTCAGGGCACATGCCGGGGCTGCAGGCTCAATCCCCGGTTGGGGGGCGTTCAGGAGGCACTCGATCAATGTTTCTCTCTCACATTGATGTTTTTCTCTCCCTTCCCCTCTCTCTAAAAACCAATAAAAAATACTTTAAAAAAATACATATATATTCAGGGTTCGTGATTACTACAGAACAGCTGCTACTCCAGGTCCAGAAGGTGGTGGGGAAGAGAAGTACCAGGCCACTCTGACCATATGTATCTGCCTAGAAACACTCTATCATCGAAGGGAAGGTCATCAGGAAAGAAAATATCAAAAGCCGGGAAGAGCTCTAGCTGGTTTGGCTCAGTGGATAGACCATCAGCCTGCGGACTGAAAAGCCCAGGTTCAATTTCAGCCAAGGGCACATGCCCCAGTTGCAGGCTCGATCCCCAGTAGGGGGCGTGTGGGAGGCACCGATTAATGATTCTCTTTCATCACTAATGTTTCTTTTTTTAAAATATATATATATTATTGATTTTTTTACAGGAAGGGAGAGGGATAGAGAGTTAGAAACAACGATGAGAGAGAAATATCGACCAGCTGCCTCCTGCACACCCCCTACCGGGGATGTGCCCGAAACCCAGGTACATGCCCTTGACAGGAATCAAACCTGGGACCTTTCAAGTCCGCAGGCCAATGCTCTATCCACTGAGCCAGACTGGTTAGACTCTAACCGTTAGAGCCATCATTAATGTTTCTTACTGATGTTTCTATCTCTCCCTTCCACTCTGAAGTCAATATAAATATATATTTTTAGAAGAAAATTACACTAGAACTGGACTGAAGTATCCTAAATGAAGCTCTGGTTTATTTCCATAAAGTTAAAAGTGAAGATAAATCAAAATGCCTTTTGTGTTGAGCTTCTAATACTTAGAATACAATAAAAGCAAGGCTCATCTGGCCTGGAATTCTCACTTTGAGGGAATAGGAAGGGTTTTTGCAAAATCAACTTGAAAATCTCTTTTAAGAAGGGGACCAATAACATCAGCCAGGCCTGGATTTGAATCTGGACCCAGCTTCTTAAAAAATAATTATATATATTAATGATTTTTTACAGAGAGGAAGAGAGAGGGATAGAGAGCTAGAAACATCGATGAGAGAGAAACATTGACCAGCTGCCTCTTGCACACCCCGCACCGGGGATGTGCCAGCAACCAGTGTACATGCCCTTGACCGGAATCAAACCCGGGACCCTTCAGTCCGAAGGCTGACGCTCTATCCACTGAGCCAAACCAGTTTCGGCTGGACCCAGCTTCTTATTGAAAAAATTAATTTATGCCAACAGTGAAGCAAACAAAACCCTCACTTGGAACAGAGCAAAAAATTAACCCCCAGAGGCAATCACCATTACCTATGTCTTGTGTATCTCACAGAAATGATTTACACGGGATATATATTAGTTTGGAAATTTTCAAATTAAAAAAAAAATTTTAATATCGGCTTGTTACTTTACAAAAGATTTTTACAATCAGCAGCAAATATCATTAAGAGTGACAACAGACATCATGCTTTATTTTGTAAGTAAACTATAAATTAAATACATTTATTTCTCTCATGATCCAAAGACCACATTTCACAAAGGCCTTTATGAGGGGGAAGTGAGAGGGTCCAGCACATTACAGGGTATTTGGGAACGGGCTCCATGCCCGGGTGTGCCCAGTAGGCAGCTGGGTAACCACTCCGATTGCCCTTATCCCTGGTTTTACAGCCTCTATGACTAGCCTAACCTTGGCTTTTTCAAAACTGAAAGTAGAAGCTGACTTAGATCATCTTGGAAAGACCCAGGCAAGGAGCCAAAGGGAGAGCCTTCTGGAACGATAAGTCAGCAGGGGCCCAGGGCCGCCGCCGCGCTTGACTCTCTCACACCTAAAGGAGGCTTTTCTGGGGGGAAAAAACGCCTAGATTACAGCCCAAAAGCTTGCCCCTCGGAAAACGCCTAGATTACAGCCCAAAAGCTTGCCCCTCGGCACGACGCTCCCGTCGGGAGGCATTGCCTGCCCTCAATTCCCTGTGCTTAAGCTACTTCCACGCTAGCCTCAGTTTCCTCCTCTGAGAAATGCTAAAAAAACCTTCCCATTTCCGTCCTGGACGCACTGAGACTTCAGTGAGTCGTCCAAAACGGGCAGCTCTTGTGATGATTAAAAAAAAAAAGCGCCGTGTAATGGAGGCGAGTGTTTTAAGGACGTGAGAGCGCTCGGATGCCTCCAGCCGTGCGGCCGGGCGCCCGCCGCGGAGCTCCCGCCAAGGTCGCCGGCACGCTCCGGGGAAAGCGCGCAGGGACAGGTGAGCCGGGCCGGCGCCGGGAGGCAGCCGAAGCCCGGCGGCGGATCTGCCCCGCGTGCCTCCCCCCAAAGCCTGTCCCCACCCGCTCGCGGCCCCGGCTCCACCGCGGGACCAGCCCGCCCGCCTTCCGCCCCAGCTGCGCCCGCGGAGCAAGCGAAACCCTCCCTCCCCCGGGGGTCGCCGTGACGCTCACCCACACTTTGGGTGGTGCGAGCCAGGGGTCTCCCCCCGGGACCCCCACCCACCCTCCACCCCCGCTCTTAGAGGAAGAAGGAAAAAGCTGGAGTCCTGGGCTGGCACCCACACCGCTTCCCCTTCTTCCCCCTCCCGCGCGCGCGCGCGCCCCGTCCCGCGGCCAAAAGGGAGCGCTTGGGGGACCCGGGTGGTGCAGAGGGTGCCCCGGCGGGAGGGGCAGGGCCCCGAGGAGGGACGGAGGACAGGGCACTCACGGTGTTCGGCGTCCAGGCCAGTCAGGCAGAGCAGCCCGAGCAGGGCCAGGGCCACGGGGAGAGCCATGGCCAGCGCGGCAGCGGGGACCCAGCAGTTAACTGAGGGCGCGACCTCGCGTCCGGGCTTATATTCCCCGCGTGGAGCGCCAATCAGAGCCCTGCCCGTCACCAGTTTCCTAGCTCGAGGTGCTGGATCAGGTTAGGAAAAGGGACTAAGTATTTTCAGTTTCATTTTCCTATAAAAAGCCTCGTGATGTGTGGCAGAAGGCATGGATTGGGCGGGGCGGGTTCGCCGCCTGTGCCAGGGCGCCCTCCGATCCTGGGCGCGCCCGGAGCCTGGGACGCTGGCCGCCCCGTCCTAGAACTTTAGCCGGGGCCGCACCCCTTTGTCCAGGGCCCTGGCTTCCCGAACCAGCCCGGGATGCTGACCACTTGCTGTACCATATTCAGCCGGTTAGGAGCCTGGTCATTTGGGAGAAGAAAAGAGAAAAAAAAGGGGAGGCCCAGAAAGATTAAGTGCGTGGCTAGAGGATGAACGCAGCCAGCCGGGCAGGGCAAGAGCCAGTGTTAATCATTACAGCCTGAAATACACTGTAGGTTTCCGGGGGTTCGGGGGCAAGGAAAATAGTCCAGGAACCTCGAGGAGCTCAGAGAACTGTTGGCAGTGAAGGAGGAGGACCTTCTGACTTCCTGAATCCTTACAGGGAACAGTTTCTTTGTGTAAAGCTCCTTGCCAAGGAATTTTCTGTATCTTCCCGTTGCTGTTTAGGTGGTTCTCTTTTCTTTTCTTTTTAATATATTTTATTGATGATTTTTTTTTTACAGAGAGGAAAGGAGAGGGACCGAGAGTTAGAAACATGGATCAGCCGCCTCCTGCACACCCCTTACTGGGGATGTGCCTGCAACCAAGGCACATGCCCTTGACCGGAATGGAGCCTGGGACCTTTCAGTCCGCAGGCCGAAGCTCTATCCACAGAGTCAAACAGGTTTCAGCTGTTCAGGTGGTTTTCTTTGTTTTATTGCTTTGTGGGGAATACGACCACTGATAGTAACTACTTTGAACTTTAGGGTGTAACAGACCTCTTTAGGTGCCTTAGAATGGTGCTTGGCACATGGTAAGTATTTGGTAAACTGAATGAGTGAATGAACTAGTGAAGAGGGAGCGAAAACTTTAATAAACTCTAGGAGGTAGGAGTTAACTCGTTTATTTCTATGGATAGGGAAAACAGAGACTAAGAGACTAGTATTCAGACGCGGGCCTGACTCCATTGGCAGTCATGCTCCCAACACTTAGAAGATAAAAGGGCATGGCAGTTTTAGTGAGAATTAAAGTTGCTCCCAGCCAAAGAGGTTAAACCTACCGATTATGAGAGCGAGACTCTTTTAGACAGATTCTTTAAGAAAAATTAAAAACTCCTGAGATAACATACAAAAAAGATGCTGCCAGCAAATGGCTGCTGAGTCCTCCGGTCTTTCTTCCTGCGACAGTGAAAGAGGAAGTGAACCGCGGGGGTGGGGAGGGGCACAGATCTGGGAAACCACCTCGGGTTTTCAGTTGAAGGACGTTGGTTTGTGCTTCCCCAAGGAGCACAACATAATTCTCCTAGATTTCTTTCACAGATTTTTAGACCTTTTAATAATCCCTATTGTGGAAGCCATGGCTAAACTAGAAAAAGTCGAATATTCTCCACAAACGTAATGAAATGAGAACCTCACACAGTTCCTAACAAATAACGATATGTAAACTATTTGACAATTATCTTGTAATTACTGTTGTTGTTTACACAGTTTTTCTACTATAACTATTACTCTTGAAATTAGGAAACATTTCTGTGTATAAAGTTGTAAGCAGAGACATTCCTGCCTCATAGTGCGCATCATAGCTACCTGTTGAATGTTTGAATGGTCGCTTAGGCTTTTAAATACATAGACTATAGCCGACCCCGGTTTGGCTCAGTGGATAGAGCGTCAGCCTGCGGACTGAAAGGTCCCAGGTTCGATTCCGGTCAAGGGCATGTACCTTGGTTGCGGGCTCAGTCCCCAGAGGGGGGTGTGCAGGAGGCAGCTGATCCATGATTCTCTCTCGTCGATGTTTCTAACTCTCTATCCCTCTCTCTTCCTCTGTAAAAAATTAATATATTTTTAAAAATAAAATAAAGAAATAAATATATAGACTAGAGGCCTGGTGCATGAAATTTGTGCATGGGTGGGGTCACTCAATCAGGGCCATCTTGTCTGGGACCAATTGGGGCCCGTGGCCAGGGAGGGATCTTGGGAGGGCTCCAGGGCGTGTCCGGCCCCATCTCACCCAGTCTTGATCAGCCAGCAGCAAGCTAACCTGCTGGTCAGAGCATCTGCCTCCTGGTGGTCAGAGCACGTCATAGTGCTCGGTCAGACACAGCATATTAGGCTTTTATATACATAGATTGTAACTCACAGTGTGGAATGCTCGGCATGCACTTTCCCTCCACCCCCTGGTCTTGGAACCCTCATGTCCTTCCAAGGCTTTGCTCAGCCTCTTCACCTGCCACACGAAGTAAATTGCATCGTGTGCATGGAAACCCTTTGCAGGCTCCATGGGTTTGCTACAGTTCCGATGACCCCAACATGAGGAGAGACACCCTCATTATCAGGTAGCACAATCATGGTCAGACCCCTGCTCAGCCTACTGTAGCGGATTTGGAAACAGCCCAAGTGTCCATCAGTAGATGAGTGGATAAAATCGGTCATGGGTTGCCCTAGATGGCTTGGCTCAGTGAATAGAGCCACAGCCTGCAGAGTGAAGGGTCCTGGGTTCAATTCCCCTCAAGGGCACATTCCTGGGTTGCAGGCTCAATCCCCAGTAGGGGGCGTGCAGGAGGCAGCAGATGGATTCTTTCTCACCGTTCATGTTTCTATCTCTCCCTCTGCCTTCCTCTCTGAAATCAATAAAAACATATTGACAAAAATAAAAATGAATAGGCCATGAATCAAACATTGCTGCTCTCCATCCATCCAGTCCCCTCACATCTTCTGTACACCCCCCCACACCCACACCCACACACACACACTCTGCTAGGTCTGGGTCAGGATTTCTACTTCAACCAAGAGCCACACTTCCACATGGCTCTGCGGGGCGGGGCTCTGTGGGGCCGGGCAGGGCTGTTGTGGGCAGGCTAGACGGTGTGGGCGAGGCATTGCCCACGGAGCTATGCAGGCCCACAGGCGGTGCCAGTGCGGAGCTGTGCGGTGGAGGCGGGCGGGGAGGGGGCGGCGGGCGCACAAGCCCAGGCGGGCCTCGGAGGAGAGCTGGGGTGGCCGGCCACAGGGAGGAGGAGGGAGGGACATGGAGCCTGTCCCGTGGGGGAGGCACGGGGCTCCACGGCTGCCCCCACCCAGCAGCTTTTCCAGGCCCCTGCGCTGCGGTCACTCTCCACCCCTTGCTGCCTCCCGCTGCCTTTCAAATTTTGGACTCGGTTTCTCCGACTCAGCCCCGCCCCGCTCCCTGCTGCGCCTGGGAGCCCCAGGCCGCCCCTTGGCCTCCTCTGGCAGGCACTCCTGGCTCTTTCTTCGCCTACCCCCTCTCCCCTAATGGTGCTACCCACTCTCCTGTTAGTGAAACTTAATATAAAGAAACTGAGAACGCCACAGTCTGCGGAGGGCTCTTAGATCATGAGTAGCAGCTTCTCACACCGCCTGGTCCCCTCTGGCTCCCGCCCCCTCCCCCCTCCCCCTGGGGCTCAGGCCAAACCCTGGGAGCTCTTACCTCACACCTCTTTCCAGTCCGACCCACCAGCGCCCACAGCAAGCTAACCTATCAGCTGGAGCATCTGCCCCTGGTGGTCAGGAGTGGTCCAGCGCTGGAGCAGTGAACTCCCAGGAGAACTCGGGTGGAGGGGATAATTTGCATATTAGGCTTTTATTGTATCAGATATGCATAGCTCATGGACGTGGGTGGCAGGGTAGTGAAGACTTGGGGGTGTGGGTAAGGGGCTGGGAGGAGGGGGGTAAGGAAGGAAAAAATGGGAGATATCCGCAATACTATCAACAATAAAAAAATATATATATTTTTTTAAAAAGAGCACTTTGCCTAGCAGGTCAATCTTCTAGAAATTGACAAACAGCAATTTTTTTAAAAGATGTTACTGATTTTTGGAGAGAGGGAAAAGAGAGAGAGAGATAGAGAGTGAAGCATCAATCTGAGAGAAAAACACTGATCAGCTGCTGCCTCCTGCACTCCCCCTACTAAGGATCGAGTCCACCCTGGCATGTGCCCTTGACCAAAACTGACCCCAGGACCCTTTAGTCCACAGGTCAACATTCTATCCACTGAGTCAAACCAGCTAGGGCAAAGGTATTAATTATATATATTGATTGATATATTGATATATTGATTAATTGATTATTGATTATATAATCAATATATATTGATTTCAGAGAGGAAGGGAAATCATATAATTATATATATAATTATATATACATATATATATATATATATATATATATATATATATATTGATTTCAGAGAGGAAGGAAAAGAGAGAAATAGAAACATTAATGATGAGAGATAATAATTGATTGGTTGCCTCCTGCACACCCCCTACTAGGGATTGAGCCCACAAACTGGGCATGTGCCCTTGACCAGAATCAAATAGAGACCCTTCATTCCACAGGTTGACACTCTATCTCCTGAGCCAAACCGGTTAGGGCCAAGGGTCTTTAAAATTTATATATATATATATATATATATATATATATATATATATATATATATATTTAATTGATTTCAGAGAGGGAGAGAGAGATAGAAACATCAACGAAGAGAGAGAATGATTGACTGGATACCTCCTGCACACCCTTATTGGGTTTGGAGCCCACAACTCAGGCATGTGCCCTTGACCAGAGCCAAACCTGGGATTCTTCAGTCCACAGGCCCACACACTCTATCCACCAAGCCAAATTGTCTAGGGCCCAAGGGCCTTTTTGAAGAAGGAGGAGAAGGAGGAAGAGGAGAAGGAGAAAGAAGAAGAGGAGAAGGAGGAAGAGGAGGAGGGGGAGGAAGAAGAAAAGAAGAAGTAACAGAAGCAGAAGAATTAAAATATGAATAATAAAATAGTAATAAGTACATATCTATCAACAATTACTTTAAATGCAGATGGATTTAAGACACATGGAGGCTGAATGCATTACAAAACAAGACCCTTACATATGCTGTTTATAAAAGACTAATTTTAGATTTAAAAACACAACATAGCTGAAACCGGTTTGGCTCAATGGTAGAGCATCGGTCTGTGGACTGAAAGGTCCCAGGTTTGATTCTGGGCAAAGGCATGTACATTGGTTGCGGGCACATCTCCAGTAGGGGGTGTGCAAGAGGCAGCTGGTCAATGTTTCTCTTTCATTGACATTTCTCTCATCGCTCTCAATTCCTCTCTGTGTAAAATCAATAAAAAATATATATATTAAAAAAAGAAATGCAGACTCTTGGGCTCACTTCAGACCTACTAAACAAGAGTCTGCATTTTAACAACATCCCAGGTGATTCATATACACATTAAATTAGCAAAGCTGCTGACCCAAACCACACAAACATTGAGAAGGTAGGTGTTACTTCCATCTACACAAATAAGGAGACTAGACTCAGAGAAGTAAGGTAATTAGCCACATTTACACTGAGTTGGGGATCAAACGCTGGTCTGATGCCAAAGGCCTTACAATTTCCACTAGACAATCATTTTTTGAGAAGAGATATAGAGAAGGGGTTTATTTGGGTGGCTTGGAGATCAAGATGAGGATTAAAGGCATATGAGAAGGTGAGGAATAGGTAGTCAAGAACTGTAGTAACTACCATGTTTAAAGTATTTTTAAAGTTATTTTTAATACATTTTTTAAATTTTTCACAGAGAGGAAGGGAGAAGGATAGAGAGTTAGAAATATCGATGAGAGAGAAACATCGACCAGCTGTCTCCTGCACCACACTGCCCCCCCCCCCCCCCCCCCCGCCAAATGCGGATGTGCCTGCAACCAATGTACATGCCCTTGACCGGAATCGAACCTGGGACCTTTCAGTCCGCAGACCGACGCTCTAGCCACTGAGCCAAACTGGTCTCGACTAAAGTATTTTTAATTTTTAATTGTAAATCTAATACACAAATGTATGCCCATTGTAAAAAGGCTAACAATTAGAGGTCTACTGAGTGAAAGTGGAAATACCCTTTATGTGTCTCTCCTCCCCTCAGAAATCAGTGTTAAAGTTTGGTCCTTATCTCTCTAGATATACACTGAATGGCCAGGTTACTATGACCACCCCATCAGTACTTCGTTGGGCCACCTTTTGCCTTCAAATATTGCAGCGATTCTTCTTGACATTGACTCCACGAGATGTTGAAAGGTGATGCGAGGAATCTGACATCATGCCTGATGAATAGCACTGTCCAGTTCTGTGAGATTGGATGGTTGTGGGACCAGCCGCCTGGTGGCTCTTTTAACTTCGGCCCACAAGTGCTCAATTGGATTGAAATCTGGTGATAGTGGGGGTAAGCAAGGTAGTCTCCCTCATGTTCTTGAAACCACTCCTGCACAATACGAGCACCGTGGCATGGCACACTGTCTGGTTGGAAGAAGCCATCTCCATTGGGATATGCCATCAACATGATAGGATGAACTTGATCAGCAATGATACTCAGGCATGTTGTGCTATTCAGACATTGTTCCACATGAATTAAAGAGCCCAAATCATGCCAGGAAAACATGCCCCAAACCATAACACTGCCCCCACCAGCTTGAAGGGTTGTACTCATGCATGCGGGATACATTCTTTCATGCTGTTCCCGCCAAATCCTCACTTTGCCATCTGCATGATTCAACTGGAAACATGATTCATTGGACCACATGACTTTTTTCCCCAATGTTCGACTGTCCAATCCTTGTGTTCCTGTGCGAATTGGAGATGTTTTATCTTGGTAACTGCAGACAGCAAAGGTGTTTGAACAGGCTTTTGGCTTCCATATCCCATACGATGCAGTGTACGACTAATTTGCCTACAAACATCAGGTAGCCATAATAGTCTGGTCACTCAGTGTATATTGTATTTAGTTTAGAAAGTGAGGAATTTTAAAATTACAGTTACAAAGAATATTATTTGCCTTTGTAAAGTCAAGTTCACCTGACAGTTAACCAGGCTAGCCACACAGAGCATTTTGGACACGCTCATGTTTGAGAGGGAGGGTTATCATCAGCTCAGCAGCTGAGAGGGAAGGAGTCTTCCCAAAGCCTGAATTGACCAGGGGACTTGGTTCTCTCCCTTCTATTACTGTCCCCGCTGAGTTGGCTCAGCCCCTGATGGCACTGCCATTGCTGGACTATCTCATAGACACTATGAACCAAACGAGTCAAACCACTCTTGCCCCACGGTTAAAGAGGTAATGAGAATAACAAAAGGAACCCTCTAGTCCCCGAGGCTGTGGTCAGCAAACTGCGGCAAGCTACATGTGGCTCTTTGGCCCTTTGAGGGTGGCTCTTCCACAAAATACCATAGCCTGGATGAGTCTATTTTGAAGAAGTGGCATTAGAAGAAGTTTAAGTTTAAAAACTTTAGCTCTCAAAAGAAATTTCAATCGTTGTACTGCTGATATTTGGCTCTGTTGACTAAGGAGTTTGCCAACCACTGCCTCAGGGCAAAGGTATTCTCAAAGCTTTGGCTTATTACTTCTTAGCCTGGCCCTAACCTATCCATCAAATCTCAGTGCTCATCACAACCATTCAGTCACTCAACAAACCTTTATTGAGCACCTTACCAGGTGCTGAACACTGAGCAGGCACTGGGGGAAATTCTTTCTTCAAGAAGCTCATAGCCGGAACCGATTTGGCTCAGTGGATAGAGCATAGGTCTGGGGACTGAAAGGTCCCAGGTTCAATTCCGGTCAAGGGCATGTACATATGTTGCAGGCACATCCCCAGTAGGGGGTGTGTAGGAGGCAGCTGATCGATGTCTCTCTCTCATCAATGTTTCTAGCTCTCTATCCCTCTCCTTTCCCCTCTGTAAAAAATCAATAAAATATATATTTAAAAAATATAGCTCATAGACTCTGGTTTATAGTCCTATAAATAGATTATGATACCAGGGAAGCCACTACCTCCACTTGGAGGAGTCAAAGAGCCTGCAGAGGACTTTGGTGCCAAGGAAAAAATGTAGACTTTAGACCATGATACAGGTGTCCATGGAGATAGAGTTGTTGTTTTTCTTTGCTGTTTGTCTTTTGGGCATTTTTTAAATATCCTTTAAAAAGCTTGTCCACATAGCTTTAATTTTTTCTAATTATAATTAGAAAAGTTCAGACAACAGAGGTTAGAATAAAGATAAAAATTTAAATCACCTGTTATCCTACCATCCAAAGATAACCACTGCCAGTGAATTAATGTTTGTTTCCAGGTTTTGTCTATTCATATACAGATATAAGTCTAGATATATGTGTTTACAAATATGTAACCATTCTCATATGTAGAGTATCCCCCAAAACTGTATACACCCACTTTGAATAATTATAAAGGCAGTGTTTATTAAAATACATTTCATTTTCAAAATTGAGCTATCAGCTTTTAAAGTATGTATATATTTTTGTGATATAGATATACATATATATCATTGTTTTTACCAGCCTTTGTTTATTTTGGCCAAATCCATAGCTTGTTGCTTGTGCCATTCTCTTCAGCAGCAGCTCTTGCTGTGCTGTAAATGTAAGAGGAAGAGGACGGAAGCTGGAAACAAGCGCCCTTAGATATCCAAGCCAGAGAAAAATGCAACGAGCCTCTTAAGTGTACTATTTTGGATGTCGTCAGACATAGAGGTAGGTGCCTTGAAGGCAGTAAGCCTGAAGGAACACACTGGCTTGGGGGCATGCTTGTAAACCAGCAGCCACAGATTTCAGCTCAAACGCAGACTGCTTTCCTCCAGGCCCAAAATGGCCCTTTTAACTGCATGCCTAATCCCTTGCCTGCAGAATTTCCCTTTGCTTTTGCTGAAGGAAGGCAGTCTGGACCACTTCAGCAGCAACACGGAGTCGGAGTGAGAGAGGCAGTTCTTGAAGGTCTTGCACCTGTGACTCAAGAGTCCAGCTAAAATGCTGAGTCCCGCTTCGACAGGAAGACTCCCCACCCCACTCTTTCCGGACCTCGGCACACAGGAACCGCGGGGAGTCTGGCTGCTGCAGAGCTGAGCACACAGCAGGCTGCCTTCCTGGTGGCCCTCCGCGATCCTCCACTTTCATTATCGACCTCTTTTTCGGTGTCTTGCTATGGGTCCCAGTGATCTTTCTTTTTAGAAATATGTCCCTGTTCCTCGTTCTCTTCTCCGTGGGTCTCCGCAAGACTGTCAACTCCAACCGGCCCTCTGGCCCGGGCCGCAGGGCTGGCTCCCCGTCCGGGCTCCGGGCTCCCCGCGGCCCGGGAACTCCTCGGCCCGCCCGCTTCTGGCCGAGCAGGAGACGCCTTTGCCCCGAGGGACAGCCGGGCTGCGAGTGTGGGGTGAGGGCCCAGGATCGAAGCCCTCTGCCGAGAGGGTGGAGTGAGGCGCCCCCTTCCCCCCACATATATTTTTTGACAAACAGCATTTTTATTTACCTATACATTTTGGGCAATTAATGAATGTCTATCAAGAGTTATGTAGGGTTTTTTTTTTCATGCTTTCGTAGTATTCATTATATGAATATACCATACTCTTTTCTTTTTTTAACTGAAATCTGAATTGATTTTCCAATTCAAAACCAGTTCCCGGTTTTCCCTGTTATAGCATCCGGCACACTGTGAAACTGCCCTCCAGAGACTTAGGGCCAGGTTACAGTCCATCCTAGGATAACAGAGGGAACCCATGGCCCAACACCCTGCCCCGAGAGGGTTATTATCACTGAAACATTGTATCTCCTTGCCTTAACGGGTAAGTTTTAAAAAAGGCTGTTGAAATTCTCTGAATTTCCTGTTTGTGGTTCTGGCAGCCAAAGTCCCTGGCCTGGTCACTAGAAACAGACACTGCCTGATGTAACAGAGGAGGAGCTTTTCGGAGAATATTTGTTAAGCAAAATGTTATCAACGGCCAGGTGGAAGGCTGAACAGAGGTTACTTTTATCATACTCTCAACATTTTTTGTAGGATTGAAGTTTTTCAAAATAAAGTGTTGGGAGGAAGAGAGTCCTGGAGGGACCGAGGAGGCCGAGGGCGTGCAGTACAGAAGGCGGCTGTCCTGCTGCGACCGGGAGATTCCCAGCCGGCTCCAAGGAGTGCACACAACGTGTGACAAGAGCCAGCTGGCTCCGGGTCCAGCCTCTGTCCTCCCGGACGGCAGCTTCCACCAGGCCATATCCCTGATGGCCTCGCTGCAGATCAACTTCCAGGGTTAGACAGAGCAGGATAGGATGTTGATTTTTGTCTTGCATCTCCAGGAAGTAAACCCCCAGCTTTTGAACAGAGTAAATCAGGAGTATACATGGTAGAAACTGAAGTTGGTGACTGTGTATTTATTTATTGCCATTTCTGAAAGGCGACTTTCTTTCCATTAATCCTGGGTAACATGGAGAAACAGGAGCAAGAAGAGGAGGGAATATTTTATAGGTACAGATGTGTTGGATATGTAACTAGATATATCCTGCAATCAGCATCAAGTCAGGGTTAAACAAATGTAGACATATCCAAATTCCGCTTGGAATATTTGAAGGTCATGATGGAAATATACAATGAAGCGACTTTTTAATATATTCCTGGTCCACCAACAATTTAGTGGTGATGTCACTACTAGTTTTATGCTAAATCATCTATTTAGTGGAGGCAAGATGTCGGGCTCACGGTGAGCAGATGTCAAGGGACAAAAATAGGTGTGCCTAGAAGCAATTTTTTTTAAATAAATATATTTTATTGATATTTCACAGAGAGGAAGGGGAGAGAGATAGAGAGCTAGAAACATCGATGAGAGAGAAACATCGACCAGCTGCCTCTTGCACAACTCCTTTCGGGGATGTGCCCGCAACTAATGTACATGCCCCCGGCTGGAATCGAACCCGGGACCCCTCAGTCCGCAGACCAATGCTCTATCCACTGAGCCAAACCGGTTTCGGCTAGAAGCAAATTTTAAAAGCATTTTTTCTTCAAATCTTTTTCCATACCACCTGATAAGCATCTTAATTCACTATGGCCATATCAGCAGTGAAATGGGTGATATCAAACAACTAGTTTGAAACATTTATTTCCAATCCAAAATGAAGCTTTATACTGTGTTTGTCATAAATCCACATACGCTTCTCTTTCAGATGACTATAATTGCCAAGTAGATCTTGCTTTGACGTCTGATGACAGGACGATAGTTTGCTACCTCCCTTCTGTGGATATTCCATAGGAACACACCAAGCCTATCCCTCAGCCAGATCCTGTGCCTACAACTATGAAGAAACACAGGATCAAATACTGAAAACCAGATTGGAATAAATAGATGAACACTTTGAGCAAAGACCCATGACAGAACAACTTAGCAAAATGTTCTTTACTACTAAGCACCATTGGTATCCTCATGGACAGTATCATAGACGTCATAGGAAACTGAATCCTCCAAAAGACAGATGATATTGAAGTTTTCAGTAAAATGCTGTCCTGTTCTCATTTGCCATTTGAGAAAATGCAATCAGGTATATTCACTACTATGTTATACTAAAATAATAATAAAATGTCTTTTCATCTAAAAAAAATAATCTATTTGAAGACTAGAGGCCCAGTGCACGAATTCGTGCATGGGTGGGGTCTGGCCAGCGGGAGGGGCCTGGCTAGCTGGGGAGGGGCTTTAGGCAGTTGGCAGGCCGGCCCCACCCTCTGGTCAAACTCCTGGTTGAACTCCCAGTCTAGGGGACAATTTGCATATTAGCCTTTTATTTATATAGGATAAGTAGAATAGAACTTAAAACTCCAAACTATTTAATGTTAAAGAAAAAAAGAAAGGCTGCTGTAGCTCAGTGGTTGAGCATCATTCTATGAACCAGGAGGTCACAGTTCAATTCCCGATCAGGGCACATACCCAGGTTGTGGGTTAGATCCCCAGTTGTGGGGCTTGCAGGAGGCAGCCAATCAATGATTCTCTCTCACCATTGATATTGATATATATCTCTCCCTCTCCCTTACTCTCTGAAATAAATAAAAATATATTTTTTAAATAGGCTGAAAATGAAATAAACAGTTATAGTCAAGATCTTTCTTCCAACTTGTTTTCTGGCAGTCTTACATGTGAAACTAATGTAATTCAAATGTGAAAGTACAGTTGCTTTTCGGCCTTTTGGCTAAGATCAAGTGTAAATGTGAAAGTAAAATCTTTATTTTTACCTGTTTAAGTAATCCCATTTATTCAAAAGCCAGAGAGCAGTAGCCGAAGAAATTATGTGAGTCGAGGAAATGGAGAAGCCTGGCTGGTTGTGTAGGAGAAAGAAAAGAGGTAATTAAAATAAGAAACAGGAACAAGAAAGGGATTTTGTTCATAAAAAAATGAACACATCCTGATTTTTTCTATGCTATGCTCTAAGACGAAGAAAGAAGGAAAAATAGAGAGACTGAAGACACAGAGTAGAGAAGCATGACTGAAGTGGTCAGAGGGCATAGGATCCAGAAAGAGAGGCTGGACTAGAAGAGGTAGACCTAGGAGAAGGAGGCGAGGAGGCCTGGGCCTGCACGCATATGCACTTCCTCCAACTATAAATTGAAGAAGATCTGCCTGCCTGGCCTCTATTTTCTCCATTACGTAAGAGCTGAGGTGACGGCTGGAAATAACGAGGTGGGAGTCACGCAGGGGACTTGAGGACAATGATTATGTTTTAGAGCGCTGATGTTTGAGGGAGGGAGAGGAAGCTGAACAAAGACAAAGGAAAGAACAGTGAGGGACATGGTGTCAGTCAGGGGCCTGATCGGAAACAAATAGCACATCGGAGTGGGGTCACTCAGGAGAATTGTGTGACAGACATGTTTACCAACGTGTGAGCAGGGTTCCGGGGACTTCATAGAGGAAAGTGAAGCACCCCTGGGGCTAGCAAGAGTGGGGAGCCTTTGCCACGCCTCGGCCTCACGAGGCAAGAAGAAAGCAGATACAGAGCTCAGAGAGAATGGAGATGATTCGGGAGAGGGCCGCCATACTCGAGCCCCCGTGAAATAGATGTTGAAATGATCTGCCTACCAGGCAGGCAGCCTTCTCTGTCCCCAGGTTTTGATAATGGCTCCATCCTCTGGCCTTTGCCCTAAAGTGGTAACAGCCACTTGTAACAACTGTTACAAGTCCCAGGGTACTGTACTATTCCTTATAATGGTGCCATATTCTTCCTACACCTTTATAGATACCCCTTTATTAAATTCTACTCAAATTACCCCATTTGAGTGAACTATCTACTTCCTGCAAAATCCCTGACTTACGTGCGTGTGTTTTTAAAGACTAATAAAATAGACAAACTGGAAAGAAGAAAAAAAGAGGGCATAATAAATATTGTTAGGAATGAAAAGGGGGACAAAGTACAGATTTAAGCATGGATTTAAAAAAAAATAGCCTTATACTATGAACAACTTTATGCCAATAAATTTGAACTTATAAGAAAGGAACACGTTCCTAGAAATTATGTAATTTAATAACACAACTCCAAAAAGAAACTGGAAACTGGAGTAGATCTACGGCCATTAAAGAAACTGAAACTATGGATTAAAAATGTCTCCATAAGAAATAAAAAGAAAAAAAAATGTCCCCATACAAGTAGGACAGGCTTTAGGTATTTTATTCAGCAAACATAAACATTTCTAACATATTTTAAATTTTTATTTTATTGATTTCAGAGAGGAAGGGAAAGAAAGATAGAAATATCAATGATGAGAGACTCATTGATGGGCTGCCTCCTGCATGCCCCACACTGGGGATTGAGCCTGTAACCTGGGCATGTGCCCTTGACCAGAATCGAACCTGGGACCAGTCAGTCCACAGGCTGATGCTCGATCCACTGAGCCAAACCAACTAGGGCTCTAATGTATTTTTGACCCAACAATCCTGTTTACCTGTCTGTAACTTCTTATTCTTCTGAAAGCTCCAAGAGGCCCTGGGTGGCATCTGCCTGTTCATTGCTGTAACCCACGTGTAGCACAGATTAAGTAGCACAGTTAATCTATGGCAGGATATTAGGAAACGCAAGGGACCAGTAGACACATATGACTTGAGGCAAAAGTAGGGGACTTTCACAAAAGCCACTAGGCCCCAAGTGAAATTTCAAACAGCCAAGGCGGAGCTGTTAACTTGAAGACTAACCCTATTTCACCTGCTTGGTACCAGTTGGTACCAGAAGTCCCTTCACAATAAAAATCAGCATGCAGCAAGTGACTTTCTCAGAAGTCGTCTCTGTAACAATGACTCACTCTGTAACACTGAACTTCTCTGTTAATAATACCAAAGTGAGCCGAAACCGGTTTCGGCTCACTTTGGTAGAGCGTCAGTCTGCGGACTGAAAGGTCCCGGGTTTGATTCCAGTCAAGGGCATGTACACTGGTTGCTGGCACATCCCCAGTAGGGGGTTTGCAAGAGGCAGCTGGCCGATGTTTCTCTCTTGTCGACGTTTCTAGCTCTCTATCTCTTTCCTTTCCTCTCTGTAAAATATCAATAAAATATATTTTAAAAAATAATACCAAAGTGAACTCTTAGGAAGTACATGAGAGCTGAATAACATTACCAAAAAGGCCTGAACCCAACTCCAATATTTGAAAAGTTTTTCAGTAACTTTCAAGCTCCTTAAAAATTTCCTCCTGTCCACCTAATTCTGACCTACAGCAAATTTTTTGAAACAAATTTTTTATTTAGAGGCATCAAGAATCATACACCTGCCCTGGTCAGTGTGGCTCATTTGGTTGGAGCTCATCCCATGCACTAAAGGGTCCTGGGTTTGATTCCCAGTCAGGGTGCATACACAGGTTGTGGGTTCAATTCCTGGTCGGCGTGCGTGGGGGAGGCAACCAATTGATGTTTCTCTCTCCCCCTCTCTTTTCCTTCCTTTCTCTCCAAAATCAATAAAAGCATATTTTAAAAGAAAAAAGAAAAAAAAGAATCATAGTCCTAGAACCAGCACGGTAGGGCCCTAACTTGCCTTTTGATATAGAGAAATTAGCTTCTTTTTTTACTTTTATTCAGAAGTTCTACAAAGCCATGTGGGGTTTTAGCCGAATACAGGATGTGGGCACAGAACCCGCATCACTTAGGAGTTAGATGATGTTCAGGTGGGTCTTGGGTTTTGTCTACTTGGTAGTACTAATACGTTTGTTTTTGTTGTCACTATTTTCTTTTTGCTCCTCAGCTTCTGAAGCATTTTTCCATTAGAGCAGCCAAGAAGATTCAAGGTTGTCTGTGCGATTCATGCAAAGATGTTTTTATTTTGGAGATCTGGCTTCTAAATTCACAGGGGTCCCTCATCAGTCAGAGCCGGGCAGCAGTTCACGGGGCGAGGTGAAGGGCAAGCATTGCCAGGTGGGCCCGAAGCGCTGAGAACTTGGTTGTTGGGTAATCTCCCCAGGATCCACCAATTTTCCCAACCAGCTTTGATGGAGCAGAACTACGGATTAAAGGAGACAAACCCTCACCACGTTCCTAGGAAGGGTGTGGGAAACAGGGATTCTTTTAAATATCTGCTCCCAAATATAAATCCCAATAAACTGAACTCAAACATTGAATGGTTAAAACTGCAGTTTGTTTCTCTTGCCCTTTCAAGAGTTTTCGTTACCATCAAGATTATGTTCTCATTATCTCCATCAAGATGCTGTGTTTGGGGGATGCTGGCCCTTTAACAGGAGGGTAGGGGAGGGTCTGGGACTCTTAAAGCCAGGGACAGCAAGCCAGCTCCGGCCCAGGCTGCCATGGCTCAAGTGAGCAGGAAGGACAGCAACAGTCAGGTGGTGGGTGTCAGCAATGAGGCAGCTGTGGGGGCCCCTTCCCTGCACTGGTGGAGGCTGGTGGTGTCTGTGGGAGTGCTCCCCCAACCCCTAGCCCTGTCCCACCCTTCTGTGCCTTGGCAGGACAGCTGCCTAGAGCTGGGTTGATGAGGTCAGAGGTTGGGGGTTTCAGGCAGCCCCGCTCCTCGAGATCCTGGGCCAGTACACCCCTGACAACCTCGCTGGGGGACAGCCATGCTTTAGGGTGCCACGCCATTTTTATTGAGGGTGCCTCCGGGTCTCTTCCCTGTCCCAGGTTTGCCTTCCAGAGGCTGACAGTGCTCTCTCGCCAGAGGAAGCAGCCGTGGAGGAAGTCCGCCAGCCTGCAAAGATGACATGTCTTGAAGGTATCGCTAAGAGAGCCGTAGGTCTTGGATAGGAAGCCAGGGGGTGCGGAGGCTTACTGTTCGGGTTCAGTGGCTGGACATGGGCTTGCACGTTCAGAATCCCTGGGAATGACTCCAAACTCGTCTACTGGTTAGCTATGTCGTGCTGGGTGACTGAAGTCACTTTTCCGGGGTCCCCTGTCTCACCTTCGTAGTGAAATGATCAACAACAGGCTTGTATGATGGTGGTGGGAGATGAATGGACATATAGATGTAAAGTATCTGGCACACAGTAGGGTTAAATTGCAGTGAGTCAGGACAGCTGGAAACTGGTTGATTAAAGAGGCACAGGAAGGGCTGTTAGGTGGAGGAGAGCAGGTAGAGAAGCCTGTGGTGGTGCCTAATGAGGCAATTAAAGAGGGGATGTAGAAAGGAAGGGGTCTGGCACCTGCCAGGTTCCGTTTGCTCTAGTTGGGATCAGGTAGGGGTCCTCTGGGGTATGGAGGCTGAGTTGAACCTTAGAACAGGAGGCTGCTGTTTACAAGTAGTGCTGAAGAGGGCTCATGGACAGAAGTGCTACTGAGAAGATGAGACTCCTCACACCTGGCCCCCCTCTCTCCCCCGCTCCCGCCCCCGCTTACTTCTTCAGGCCCCCACTCAAACCAAGGCCCAGACAAGTCTTGTGGCCCCGTGGCTCCTGAGGAGGAGCTGGTGTCTGCCTCCCAATTGGAGGAGGAGGAAGAAAATGAGGAGGAAGAGGAGGATCTGGATCCAGATCTAGCCCCAGACCTGGAGGAGGGAGTAGATGAAGAGGAGGAAGACCCTGGGGATCCAGCTATCCTCAGCGCTGTCACTAACACCCAGGTACCACGGCGGGAGAGGCTGGAGGCACGGTAGCCTGAAGTGTTTGTGGCTCACAGACTGTGGCTAAGCATCCCTCTCCTCTTCTTTCCCCCTTTCTACGATAGGCTCTGGTTAATACTTTCTATTTCAGGCTTATGAACCTGAGTTGAAACTCTCTTCTTCCTTCTCTTTCCTCCTGCTACCCACTTAGTTTCTGATGCTATCTTCATCTTGGAACCCAGATCCTAAGCCTGGCCAGGGTGGATCAGTTGGTAGGCCATCGTACTGTGCACAAAAGGTCAGGGTACATGCCCGGGGTTTCGGGCTGGATCCCTTGTAAGAGGAGTGTAGGAGGCAGCTGATCGATGTTTCACTTCACATGGATGTTTCTGTCTCTCTCCCTCCCTCTTCCTTCTCTCTCTAACCATTAATAATGGGGGTGGGGGGGAAGAGTCCTATCAGGGGCAGGCACCACCCTGCTCCTGTGCTGAAGACGGGTCATGTTTGACCCTGGGCTCCTGTGTCTCAGCAGTCCATTCCTGATACTTACTTCCTTGGATTCTCCCAACCAGTGGAGAGAGGCAAGGATTCCCATACAGAGTGAATGACTCAGGTCAACCTGCTCCTGAGATACCGGTCTTGCTTCCCCGTAGGAAAGGACAGGGGCCCTGGCCCAGCTGACTTTGATTATGAGGGAGGGCCTTTGTCCTGGGTACCCCCTATGGGCACAGATAAACTGAGAAGACACCACAGATAACCTGAGAAGACACCATTTGAGTCTAGCTCTTCTTCCCTCCCATTCCAGAGAGGTCTTCCAAGCTCTCCTGGAATCAAGGCCTCTGGGGCGCTGGGGATGTCACCTGCCTCCTTGCACTTTCTGTGGCAGGTGAGTCGCTCCAGTCTTCAGAGCGTGAGGAAGTGACTGGCTGCTGAGAAGGAGCAGGCAGAGTGTCCTTTCTTTCCATTGTGTAGTCTGCTCTTGACCTTAATTGGAGGTGAAGCATCCAAAGTGAGATGTAGGTATGGGAGGTGGGAGACACTGGTCATGCAGGGAAGCTTGGTTAGTGACAGATGGAACTGGGACAACTGGCCATTTATTTAAAAAAAAAAAAAAAAAAGGACAAACTAGATCCCTACTTCCACTTCCCTGCATTTCAGCACCTAAAGCAGCACTGAGCTTAGGAATAGAGCATTTGCCCTTTAATTAACTGCATAACGAGAACGTGGTCTAGGATGGAAGAAATGCAGGAAACAGTGCAGGGAGATGGAAGGAAACTGTAGTTCTGAGGTGAGTCAGGAAAGAGACAGCCAAGCATTGCCCCAGTGGCTGAAGGGATACGACTGTCCCAGAGAGGAGAGGCAGAGGTGTTGGCCGACCAGACAGCAGGAAAACCACATGCCCCCACACTGTCTGGGACTGGAGAACAGCTCGCTAGGAGGTGACCTCACAGCTAGCTTGACGTTTCCCCAAGATGGCAAAATGTCTGGGGAGGGTCTTGAGGGAGAAGGCAGATGAGAATGTAGAGGCAGGAAAGGCGCTTAGCAGCAAGAGCAGCATTCTGTGGTGGAGACGCCTCTTTAATTCCTCTTAGACCCTGGACTACTTGTCGCCAGTTCCTTTCCGGCCTACACGTCCCGGTACCAGCTCTCCAGTGCGGCACTTTGGACCTCGACTGCTCCCACCAGACCCATATGTCTTCTGCAGCCCACCGACCTCATGGTCTCCAAGGTTCAGGTACTAGTTCTGGGTGCCAGACGCCCCAGCACCCACAACAGTCTGAGTTCCCCAGAGGTCCCAGGAGGAAGTGGCTGAGGGGAGGGGTGGGAGACACTACCAGCTACCACAGAAATATGCTTATAGAAACTCAATAAGGAAAGTCTGAGGTAGAGTCCCTCACAGATGAGGAAATGGAGGCTCAGGGAGACTTAAATAACTTACTTCAGGGTTAAAGGACATGGCAGAGCTGAGAGTAGGCCTAGAACTCTAGACAACCAGGCTAAATGGTTTTCTATGGTGTTGAGATTTCCCGCAGCCAAATTGCAGGAGAGTCGTATCTTGGAGGAGACTGTGAGCTAGGGTTGTGATGTTTCGTGTGGCTGACTTTGGGGAGGCACAGGAAGAGTTCCTTTAGATGTCCAGCTGAGGTTACTAGAGGCTAAATGAGTGCAGGAAGCAGGGAGCTGAGACCTTGCTTTCAGCCAGCCCAAG
The DNA here is from genome assembly GCA_963924515.1 of Vespertilio murinus. Classification (NCBI taxonomy): domain Eukaryota; kingdom Metazoa; phylum Chordata; class Mammalia; order Chiroptera; family Vespertilionidae; genus Vespertilio; species Vespertilio murinus. The sequence goes on along the minus strand of OZ004704.1, from coordinate 158,670,454 downwards.
TTTCTTTCTAAGCCTTCCCAGTCATCTGACCCAGCTCCACCCTCAACACCAACGGATCTTGCAGCTGCAGCAGCACAGTCAAACACCAAGGTAAAAAACAACAACAACCTAGACCAGGAGCGGGGTTGAGGGTGGCTCATCTTTGTGCTGGGTTTTCCCCGACAAGTCCCTGCACAGTTAGGACTCCTATAATGCTGCCCACCTTTGTACTGGCTCCCATCCTTACCAGACAACTCCCCTCCCTTGGGAAGGTCGCTGTGGCAGGGTGGGTGGGTCTAATGGGGTGCTCCCCCTGACTTCAAGGTCCCCAGCCAAGAAGCCCTGGTCTCGGCAGTCAGACGCCTATGCTAACCTCATGACCCGAAAAGAAAAGGACTGGGTGATTAAAGTGCAGATGGTTCAGCTGCAGAGTGAGAAGCCCTGCCTCGATGACTATTACTACCAGGTGAGCCCCTTGTGCTCTTCCCATGTTTTTTTACCTTGGGGTCAAAAGGTCCTGGACTCCACGGGCCCTCTCAGGGTCTCTCTTCAGCTCATAGGGGCCATGTTTCTAAAGTTGACATTCCAACCCCCTTCACCCCTCTGTCCTCCTACACGTCAGCCAAATGAGGTTGTTTACAATTTCCCAAATACACTGAGATGTTGTCTCTATCCTTTGCCAATAATTTCCCCTGTTCAGCCTGAGAATATGGATTTTTCCACCCTTTGTGAGTCTTTAGAAATATCATTGTAAACATTTATCTACTCACCTTTATTTTTTTAGATAAAAAACACAAGGATCTTAGAAATAGAAGGATTCGATGTGTTGAATTGAACAAATGATGGCAGACATTTTGACGCACCTTCTCCTGCTTCCTATCTACCCTTTATTCATGGGACACATCTTTATTTATGGATTTGGGGGTTGTCAAAGCTTTATTTCACTTTTCTCCTCAACCGCCATGAGCCCTCTACCGAGGTTCCCACTTTTATCTCCTTCCTAGTTAGTTTCTTTTTCTCTTTTCACTCTGCTTCAAAAGTCCCCTCTTTCTGTCAAGATCATTGAAAGTGAAATCGTTTTATACCCTGGCCTTTTTGGCCCTGCTCCTAATATAAGAGCTTTATTCAAATCCTTATTTGGCTCGCAGTCAGTGGCTTTATTCCAGCTTGGGATTTTACATATTTCTTTAAGGAAATATTAGAGCTGCTGAGAAAATCCTCAGAAGTATAAAACTGGCCAATTGACAATAGTGCTATCTCTGTACTTCAAGCTACTGATGGTCTTCATGCCACTAGATAAAGCTGACTTTGGAAAGAAAGCACAGGCAGAATCATAACATCAAAATGGGGAGGTGGCTCTAACCCAGTGGTCATCAAACTCATTAGTCAACAGAGCCACATATCAACAGTACAACAATTGAAATTTCTTTTTTGAGAGCTAATTTTTTTTTAACTTCTTCTAACTCCACTTCTTCAAAATAGAATTGCCCAGGCAGTGGAATTTTGTGGAAGAGCCACACTCAAGGGGCCAAAGAGCCGCATGTGGCTTGAGAGCCACAGTTTGCCAACCACGGCCTTAACAGGTTTTGCTCAGTGGACTAGAGGGTCCCAGGTTTGATTCCAGTTAAGGGCATGTATCTTGGTTGCAGGCATATCCCCAGTAGGGGGCATGCTGGAGGCAGCTGATTGATGTTTCTCATCAAAGTTTCTAACTCTCTATCCCTCTCCCTTCCTCTCTGTAAAAAATCAATAAAATATATTTAAATAATGGGGAGATGGAGGCTATATGTTGTGTATAACTTGGGGGCAAGGAATGCAGGAAGGCTGGGGATGCTGGGACAGGTTTGCTTCCTGGGTCTATACTTCTTTCTCTGCCTTTCTATCAGACCTGGAAGTGGTACCTAGCTCTTAATGTTTTTTAATTAATTTTCTTAGAGACAAAGAGATAAAAACATCAATTGGCTGCCTCTTGGCATGCCCCCTACTGGGGATTGAGCCTGCAACCTGGGCATGTGCCCAGACCTGGAATTGTGCCCAGACCTGGAATGAACCCATGACTTCTTGGTTCATGGCTCGACACTCAGCCACTAAGCCACCTGGCTGGGCAGTACCTAGCTCTTGAAGTCCTTAGTATGAGGATCTCATGAATGCTAGCATGAGGCCTAAGGTGTTTAAGGTACTTTAGAATGATTGCAAATATGGCTTAAGGAACATTTCTGGAATAGATGCTATAGGAAAGGGTGTGTTAAAGAAGTTGTACTTGAGAACTTGGATTCTCAATTCAGAACATGAGTATACTTTTTTACATTCCATGGGCTCTCAGAATTATTATCAGAAACTAGAGAAGAAGGAGGCAGATCAAGAGCTGCTTGGACAAAGAAGCAAGGTTGAGTCCCTCAAGCTGGTAACACCCTACATTCAGAAGGCAGAAGCTTACGAGTCAGGTAAGGCCCAGGGCTGACCTGCTGGGTTGGACTGACCATCTGGGTGGACAGAGGGTAGGAAGGGGAGGAAAATATGCCTGTGTTGACTCCTTTCCTGCAGTGGTTCGGTTCGAGGGTTCCCTGGGCCAGGTAGCCATGTCAACATGTTTTAGCCCTCGCAGAGCTATTGATGCTGTACCCCATGGAACTCCAGAACCGGTAGGAATGTTATCTTCCCAGAACCCTTTTCTCTCCTCCCTATTTTGGAGAAAGGTCTTAAGCATCATCATGCTTGAGTTCATATTGTGACCTAAGAGAGGGAGAAGTGTGATCAGACTTTGGGGTTAGCCTTTCCAGCTCAATGCTTAGCTCCCCTGAGGCCTGGGTTGCTGCTGTGGAGGTGTGGCTGATGGCTGGGGACTCTTTCTTCCAGGAGATAGGAGCTGCAAGCAGTCAGAGGCTTCGGGTGTTGTCCTGGATCGAGAAGGTGAGATCAGCTCCTAGAGATGAGTTCCTAACTAATCCTTGAAAGTGGGATATTGCTCCAATTGACCTCTTCTCCCTCTTCTCCCACCCTCACATTCCCAGATGTTTCTTCAGTTACTAGAGATAGAGGAGGGCAAGAAGAATGGGCCTCCACAGTCCTGCTACTCTGAGCAGCAGAGAAACCAGGTTGAGAAGCTCTTCCAGGCCTTAAAGACCCAGGAGCAGAGTAATCTGGAGTGAGCATGGCAGGGTCATCCCTCTGCCCCAGGAAGGGGAGGATCAGCAAATTTGCTTTATCCTTGCGGGCGTGTAGTCCTCTCCATGACGTACAGCCCTCAAAAGGCTCCATCTCACTCGTAGGGAGGCAGCAGACGGCTTCCTGCAGGTGCTCTCTGTGAGGAAGGGGAAAGCCCTAGTGGCCCGGCTGCTCCCCTTCCTGCCCCGGGATCTCGCTGTTAGCCTTCTTCTGGCTGTCATCCACCACCTGCCACTCCTGGTCAAGAGGGATGCAGCTGATCAGGTACTGTGGCACCCAGTAGAGAAGAGAGGGTGATTTCGTGGATGAATTAGGGATCTTCTCTCCTCCTCCAGTTCCCACCCCAGAGATGCCAGAGAAGGCTGGGCAGTGAGGGGTGTCGACCCTGCCACCCTCAGGTGAGGGAGTTACAGAATAAACTATAGGAACAGCCGGTCATCTTTAGGGTGTAATGCACAAAGGAAATTTTACAGGTGTGAGTGTGCTGTGGAGGGTGAGAAAATAAGGACTCCCTGACAAGTATTGAGTCTATTCCTACTTTTCTCAGGGAAGGCGTCCTAGAACAAGTAGGTATTGAAGGACCAGAGTTGGTGATGGGGAGAGGTCTTAGTGGTGATAGGTCTGGTAAATAACTTGACCAGGTAGGGGATACAGGCAGGTCAGCAAGAAAAGGGATGGAAGGCGAGGTGGGAGGAGGTGAAGTTGTAAAGTCTGAGAGAGGCACTCACTGACCTTCTTGTAGGTCCTACAAATGTTATTCAAGCCTCTGGGCAAATATATCAGTCACTTGGCCTTCCACGAACTTCTCCAAGGACTTCAGGGACTAATGCTGCTTCCACCTGGCTCCTCAGAGCGGCCAATCACTGTGGTGCTTCAGAATCAGGTAACATCTCTCTCTCTCTCTCTCTCTCTCTCTCTCTCTCTCTCTCAGGCGCGCGCGCGCGCGCGTGTGTGTGTGTGTGTGTGTGTGTGTGTGTGTGTGTTTTGTCTTGCCATAGATGGTTTCCAGGTGTTATCACTGGCAAGGAATAAATGAGGGAATGTTCTCATCTCTGCAGCCACCTTCTCTCTCCAGTTTATCCTTTCCAGTGCTTATCAACTTCTCGTGAGCATGAGGGTCACCTTGGGCCCACTGCCAGAGAGTCACTGAGTGGACCCGGGCTGGGGCCCACACACCTGCTTTTCTAACAAGCTCTCTGGTGGTGGTGCCGCTGTAGACCTGAAGTCACCCAAGTTTAATGGGAATAACTCCTGAACCACATCACCAATGTGTGTTTATACGTAGTTTATATGTAACACTGTACTAGTATTAGGCACATAATAGATACAAAAATAGAACATTTTAAAAGATGAGCCTCTAGGTACCGTAGGAAGTTCTGATGTCTCCTAATATGCCAGTGGATTGTCTTATGAACCTCTCTCTGAAGATCTTTCCTGAAGCTGTGCTTCTTAAAGTGGGGTCCACAGACTGCCTGCATCAGATTCCTAGGTCCATTCCTAATCGACAGACTCTGGGGGCAGAACTCAATGAGTGTGCATTTAGTACGCTCCCCAGAAGAATCGTTAGGATAGTTCAGAGCAGTAGAAGATCTGAGAGTTCTTTGGCCAGCCGGTGTAAAATCTGACCGTCTTATGGGTGTTGGCCTCCATTTGTGCATGTAAACTTGTTTTAGTTGGGAAGAAAGAGCCAGGTAAGCACCGGATGCCTGGGATGAACTCGTTTCTCCTGGGCACTGTATCACTTGCAGTTTGGAATATCTTTGCTCTATGCCCTGCTGAGTCATGGGGCGAAGCTGGTGTCCCTGGATCCATCCCTGGAGAAACCCAGCAGTGACCATACAGCTTGGTAAGATCATAATGACCTGTACATATATTATTTCAGTACATCTGGGATGTATAAGCTGGGCCAGATATTTCCTGAGCAGTGTATTCAAATATCATGGAAGCCGAAACCGGTTTGGCTCAGTGGTAGAGCGTCGGTCTGCGGACTGAAAGGTCCCAGGTTCGATTCTGGTCAAGGGCATGTACATTGGTTGCGGGCACATCCCTGGAAGGGGGTGTGCAAGAGGCAGCTGGTTGATGTTTCTCTCTCATTGATGTTTCTAGTTATCTCTCTCCCCTCCTCTCTGTAAAATATCACTTAAAAATATATTTTAAAAAAACAACAAAAAACCCCCCAAACATCATGGAAGAAGTTGGTCTGAGGAAAAATTCCCAGAGTTGTAGCTGCTCTGCCTTTTTCCCTCCCTAGAGTCCCCTAGAGTTTATTTTCCCCGGGAGGCGGAGTAACATAGTAATTAAGGGGACAAACTTTAGCATCAAACAGATCTACTTTTGAATTGTGCCTCCACTTTTTAGCATTATAACTTTTGGGAATGTTACTTAGCCTGTTTCTTCATTCACAAACTAGGGATCTAGGGCTGACAGTACTAGCCACCTAGAGTTCTTAAGATTAAGACAAATGATGTGTAAAGCATTAAGCAGTGCCCTGGCATATGTCATATGTGCAAATGTTCTCCTTTATTTGCATAGAAGGTGATGGTGGTGGTAAAGGATTAAAAAGATCTTGGCTTTGAATCTGTTTCCTGCATAAATACAAATACTTGGATGTATTTCCTCCTCTGGTCTCTAGGACAGACATTGTGATTCTGATCGCCTGGGAAATAGCTCAGATGCCTACAGCCTCTTTGGCTGAACCCCTAACTTTCCCCAGCAACCTTCTTCCCCTGTTCTGTCGCCACGTGGACAAACAATTGATACAGCAGCTGGAGGCTACAATGCAGTAAGTTATGGCAGAAACAAGGTCATTGCCCCTTGTTTAAGCCCAATCTAGGTTCTATCATCTACATCTCCATTTCTTTTAAACCAAGAGCAAGGAGAATAGCGTGCTTTTATTTTTTAATATTTTTATTGATTTCAAAGAGGAAGGGAGAGTGATATAGAAACATCAATGATAAGAATCATTGATCAGTTGCCTCCTGCACATCCTACACTGAGGATCGAGCCCATAACTGGGGCATGTGCCGTACAAGAAATGGAACCATGACCTCCTGGTTCATAAGTTGACGCTCAACCACTGAGCCATGCCAGTTGGGCAAGAATAGCTTGGTTTTAAGAGTAGTTCCAGACACTGGCACTTACTGAGTCAAGAGTATACCTCAAGTCAGGACCCTATGGTATCTTCAAATAAGCCGTTGATTCCCAGGTGCTTTGGTCACTTATGCTATTTGTGGGCAAGACTTAATTTGAGAAACTGAATCGTTAATTCAAGAAATATTTGAGGGACAGCTATTCAAAAACATAAAACACAAACAACATGGAGGCCATCTCTTTCCTCAGTATTTACCATCTTGCTGGAGTCAGATGTTAATTAAACCACACTAATACTTTAGAAAATGGAATTGTTTGCAGCTAACATCTGTTCTCTTTGTAGGCTTGCCTGGATCTACTGATCTCATTGTTCTGGAATACGGGCATGTGGGAAAAGTTTAATCATCAGATACTAGCCCTGTGTGAGCTATGTCTACAGGGACCCAAGAGTCTGAAGACATTTCTTATGCCTTGATACATTGGAGGACCCTGCCCAAAACATTTTCTTAGCTGTCTTCAAAAACCTGATGATGTGCCTAAAAAGGCATAACATAATAAGGTATAATTAAAGAGATGATACAATGATGTGTTGAAACTTGTTTGGAAGAGAAAGTAGGCCTAGGTGAGCTAAGATGGTTGAATATACATATACCTATCTCTTTGGGGATCTGAAATGTTTGGTTTAACTTGACAAACAAGGTTATGCATTGGGTTCCAGTGGTAAGCAAGGAAAAGTCCCTGCTCTTCCGAAACTTCTGTTTGGACACGGACTAAAGCAAAACATCAGGTGGTGATGAATACCATGGTGAAAATAAAAACTGGGTGATGAGTGGCTGGAGTGGAAGCTCTGTCAATAGAGGTTATATTTAAGGTGAAATGAAAAGTATTTCATGTAGAGGCACTACTGAGCACAAAGACCCCAAAATGAGAATGAATTCGTTGTGTTTCAGGAAAAGACTGAAGTACCCAGATGAGGGGGGAGGGTGATGAGGTTGGAAAGAGGTAGGCAGGGTGTAAGACCTGTAAGCCATGATTTTTAATTTGGATATTTAACTGCGATGAAGTCAGAATTTTAAACAGGAAGGTAACGTGACATGATTTCACTGTTAGATCACTCTAAAAATGTTACCAAACATTGTTTGTGGTATTAACGAAAGTTGAAAAGATAGTACTTTAAGAAGGGCGTGAGGAATGATAGGTGTTGGTTGGTTGTGGCAGTCTAGAGATGATTAATTTTGAGGACGAGTTTTGGTGGAGATAGCAGCCTAATTAGAGGGTTGAGGTGAGGAGAGGGAGTTTTTCTGACCACGAGAAGTCAACTTGGGATTTTCTGAAAGGGAAACAGAAATTTGACAGTAGGTAGCCATTGGTGTAGGACAGTGGTTGGCAAACTGCGGCTCTCGAACCACATGCGGCTCTTTGGCCCCTTGAGAGTGGCTCAGCGTTAGAACCACTTTTTCAAAATAGACTCGCCCAGGCCACTGACATGGGCCACAAAGTTTCAATTGCACTATCCGTGAGCGCCTGCACGTGGCATTTTAAAATATATATATTTATTTGTTATAGAGAGGGAGAGGGACAGAGTTAGAAACATCGATCAGTTGCCTCCTGCACACCTCCCACTGGGGATGTGCCTGCAACCCAAGTACATGCCTTTGACTGGAAATGAATCTGGGACCCTTGAGTCCACAGGCCGACGCTCTATCCACTGAGCCAAACTGGTCAGGGCTGCACGTGGTATTTTGTGGAAGAGCCACACTCAAGGGGCCAAAGAACCGCATCTGGCTCACAAGCTGCGGTTTGCCAACAACAGGTGTAGGATTAGGGAAGTCATTTTTTTTAAAAAAGAATGAGATATGTTTTAGAACAGAGTTTGTCCACCCAGCACTAGCAGAGCCAAATAAACACTGAGAACTGCAGTGGAGAAATATTGGCTATTTTATTGATGAATGGCCTTATCCAGGAGAATGGGAAGCTAAGGCTCAAAAGCTGGAAATCCTTGCAGGCCTATAGGTTACAGATTATTTAGGGCAACTGATTGGTCAGAGGTGAGATAAGGGTCATGAATCATTTCTTCAGGTCATGAGGATAGCTCTGAAATCTTTTCAGACTCCCTCTGGTCTCAAGGAAAGTAGCCAGGGGGTTGTTTCACCCTAGGACTCAAAAACTGAAACATAATTTATGTCGAGATATTATCTTTAGTTTGCCAGAGGTCTGGTCAGTGTGACTAATAGCCCAGACCTATCTTCTGATTCAGAGGTTGCTAATTATTCAGGAAGAAAGGCTAGGTTAAGGGGGTATATATACAGATAAAGATGATTTCTAGAGCCAAGACTTAAAACCAAATTTAACCAAAGTCACAGGAACCACGTTTCACATAGTTAGAGCATGTCTGCATGGTAATGAAGTCACCCCAACAAAGAGGGAGAAAAGAATGTAGGAGAAAAAAGAATTTTATACCCACAAAGCCCTAGAACTAGAGGAGGATTCGAGTCAAAGCCAGAGGAGGAGCCAACCTTGGGTAGCCCTGGGAGCCCAGCTGACTGTGGGTAAGAAAGGCACTGCTGTGAGGGCCCTTTCCAAAATGCTTACCGCACCCCTCTCCTCCTCTCCGCTGACGACCTAGGGGCACACTTCCCCGAGGAGAGCAGCAATGACAGGGCGACTCCACCCACCCCTTACCCTGTGTCCCTGCCCCTTTCAACATTCAGGTCAAGGATCAGTCCACGCGGCTAAGGATTGTTTGCACCACTCCAGGCCTGTAAACAAACAAAAAAAAAAGGGACTCCCAACCCTAGGTGGCGGCTAGATGAGGGCGGCAAAGGGTAATGGCACAGCGTGAGCGAACTGCTCCAGCCGGCCCGAGGCCAGCGCGGATGCAGATCTGCGGGAGGGGCAGGTGCGGCCTCTGGCGGAGACCGCCGGCCCCGCGGAGTCACGGGACAGCCTGGGGGGTCGACGCCACTGCGCATGCTCAGGACGCAGGGAGGAAAAAAACCAAAACAAAAAAAAACCCATTCCCAAACTGCTGGACCAAGATGGCGGCGGAGTGATCCGGAAGTGCTGCCGCCGCCGCCCGGCTTCGGTGGCGCTGAAACCATGGAGCGGGTTCTGCCGATGTTGCTGGTGCCGGTCCCCGCGGAGGCCACGGGGCGCCTGGGAAGCCGGGCGCAGCTGCACCGAGAGCAGGAGGTTCTGGGGAGCCTGACCGCCGCGGGCCGCCTTCAAGTGCTTTCCCTGGTGCCGGGCGGCCGGGGCGGGGGCGGCTGCTCCCTCGACGGCCCCTTTCGGCAGTGAGTGCGGGGCGGCGTGGGGTGGGGGGTACGGAGCCCTAGCTGGGCTGGCCCTGGTGCCCTTCCTCTGGCCGCAGGGAGGGAGCGGGGCGGGAGCGGGGTGACGGCCGCGGGGAGCCCGGCTCCCTCACGCCGCCTTCCGCGCTCCGCCGCGGGGCGCACCCTCGCCTCCCACTTCCGGGTGGGCGGGGCGCCGCCGGCTCACTCCTTCCGGCGAGGTTGGATTCGTCGTCTCTGTGCCGCGCACCTTGCGCGTTTTCTCCCTTCAGTTAAGTTCGTTGGAGACCCCAGCTGGGATGATGATGTTAGATTGGGGGTCGCCTGGAGGCTCTTTCTCTTGCCCCTGGAGTTCCGTCAGTCACCAGCGGCTCCTCCGCCCCTTGGTCACGGACCGAGGACCGAGTTTGTCCCCCTCGTTTGGTCTCTCCGCGCGCACTCTGAGGCGCTTGCGGCTCCCTGGGGGCCGTGCCCGAGACGATGGTGAAGACAGCTCTTACCTGTGAGGCTGGCACGGTTTGGGAGTTGCAGGGGGAAGACAAGCATCGCAGCCATGTACTCTTACTCTCCATTTTGTAACCCTCGGTCCAGGATTTAGTTTTTGATTCATTAACTTTGGTAGTGCCCTGTGAGTCCTTGGGCTCCTTTTATAATAGAAAACGTTTTTTTGGAAACGAGCAGCTCTTTTAAAGACTGTGAGTAGTCAGGAGGTGCCTTACCTTGGGAGCTCCAGGTTGTAGAACCGTTCTCACAGTAGAGGTGAGTTAAGTCAGTGAATGATTTCATCTGTCCTGTGTGTGCCTTTTTATTTATTTATTTTAAAAAATATATATTTTATTGATTTTTTTTTCACAGAGAGGAAGGGAAAGGGATAGAGAGCTAGAAACATCGATGAGAGATACGTCGACCGGCTGCCTCCTGCACATCCCCTACTGGGGATGTGCCCGCAACCAAGGTACATGCCCTTGACCGGAATCGAACCCGGGACCTTTCAGTCCGCAGACCGACGCTCTATCCACTGAGCCAAACCGGTTTCGGCTGTGTGTGCCTTTTTTTTTAAAAAAAAGTATATTTTGTTGATTTTTTTTTTTTTAACAGAAAGGGAGAGGGCTAGTCAGAAACATCGATGAAAGAGAAAAATGGATCAGCTGCCTCCTGCACACACCCTACTAGGGACGTGTCTGCAAACCAAAGTACATGCCCTTGACCGGAATCGAACCTGGGACCTTTCAGTCCGCAGGCGGACGCTCTATCCACTGAGCCAAACCAGTTAGGGCTGTGTGTGCCTTCTTTATTCCTGACCTCTGTTTGCTAAGAAGAGGAAAGTCTCCCCTAGAGCCTAGGGGAAGTAAGTTTATTCAACTGTATTCAGTCCCCTATGAACAGAACTTTGTAAACCTGGGGTGAAGCAGAGAGAAAAGCAGAACGCTTTAGGTGTTGGAGAACTTTAACGGAAGATAAAGACACACACACACATACACACACACACACACACACACACAAATTATTGGGGCATTCATAAGCTACTCCATGAAATTAGTAGAGGGGGTAGATCAAGAGAAGCTTTTTTATTTGAATGTAATTGAAATTAAAATACTTCATAGGGTAAAAATAAGGGTAAATTTTTAGTGTTCAGGGTTTATATCCTACTTTTATATTGTTGAAATCACTGTCCATTCTATATTTTATTTTCATTGAAAATTTTGTCTAATGTAGTCCATGTGCTAACGATGTGAATGGTGTCAGTGTTGTGCCTTTTAAATGTATCTTAATTTGTTGAACATTTTCCATATTGGGGAGACAGAATGAAAGAGATGACACCTTTTTAACTGGCTGTCTTCCAGTGGCATGGAAGTCTTATGCACTAAGTGTGTGTTCCCTGAAATTTGTAAGTTGAAACCTTAACTACCCGTGTGATTGAATTTGAAGATTGAGCCCTTAAGGAGGTAATTAAGGTTAAAGGAGGTCATAATGGTGGAGTTCTAATTCTATAGAACTTACAAGAAGAGACTCCAGAGATCTCTCTCCAAGCACACGGCATAATAGTCATGTGAGGATGCAGCTAGTAAGTGGCCATTTTCTTCTTGAAAACCAGAAAACTTTGCTCATGATTCTCTTAAGACACATTTTAATTTTTGTTAATCCTCACATGAGGATATTTTTTTTCTATTGCTTTTCAGAGAGTGAAAGGATAGTAGAGAGAGAGAGAGAGACATCAATGTGAGAGACACATGGACAGGTTGCCTCCCTCTCACGCCCGAAGTGGGGAATGGGGAGCAAACCAGCAACCAAGTTATGTGCCCGTGACTGGAATTGCTCTAACCCAGCGGTGGGCAAATTACGGCCTGTGGGCTGGATCCAGCCCGTTTGGCTGTTCCATCCGGCCTGCGGAGCCAAAAGAGCGGAGGGTTCTCTTGCTCTCCCCTCCGCTCCTTCACCAGCAGCCCAAGATGAGAGTGCCAGCATGGTCAGGTTGCTTTTGTTCCGGCCCTCCGGTCCAGTTTAAGAACCCATTGTGGCTCTCGAGTAAAAAAGTTTGCCCACCCCTGCTCTAACCATTGAGCCAGCACAGGTGCTAAATGTAATTTAATTTGAATATTTAACTTGAAGCTATAGCATCATTAGTCTCTTTCCATCCTTGTTAGCAGTGTTCTTATGTTGACATTGCTTTGCTTTAAAAATTCTGTAACTGTTCTGTCCAGCATGGTAGCCATTAGTCACATGTGACTTAAAAATTTAAATTCATTTCCGCAGTTGCATTACTCATATTTCAACTGCTCAGCCATATGTGGCTGTTGGCTACTGCATTGAACAGTGCTGATATATAGAACACTTCTATCATCACAGAGTTCTTTTGGACAGAACTATTCTGGAGTCTTAAGATCTGTTAATACAAATAATCATTCTCTTTTTTAAAGTTGAAAGCATTTAAGTTAGTAAAACTTTTGTTAATTGTGAGCACCACTTCACTTAAATAATATACATACTTGGTTGTTGAAATTTACCCTTGATCATAACAATTGTTTTAAATATATTATCAGTCAGGATTTAGGATGAAGAAGTAAAAGCAGCTGAAACTGGTTTGGCTCAGTGGTAGAGCGTCGGTCTGCGGACTGAAAGGTCCCAGGTTCGGTCCAGGGCATGTACATTGATTGTGGGCACATCTTAGGGGGTGTGCAAGAGGCAGCTAGTTGATGTTTCTCTCTCATTGACATTTCTAGCTATCTCTCCCTTCCTCTCTGTAAAAAGTCAATCAAATAAAAAAATAAATAAAAAGAAGTAAAAGCAGACGTCATTTCTTGCTCCATGTCCCCTTTTCACCACCTACTTCTATATTCCTGTGCTGGTGTGAAGGGGAAGAAGTAGGAAGGGAAATGGGGAAGAGGTAGAAGTCCTAATGCAGTTTACTTTTTCTTAAATTGGATATAGAATTAATGCTACCAGGTGAACTAAAGAACTTTTCCCTCTTCATTCGGCTCTTCCAATCTCACGATTGTGGGTAAATATTATTATAGATAGAGAATATAAAAAATAATGTAAACTTTTTCCTTAGATTTGTGTGGGAGGATTCTCATAACAGCAGCACACCAACAGACAAGCCCAGACTGCTCGCTCTTAGTGAAAATTATGAATTGCTCATCTATGAATTTAATTTGAAAGATGGAAGATGTGATGGAACCATTTTGTATAACTGTAGTGAGGAGACTTTGCAAAAGCTCATTGAAGATCAAAATATCAGTAAGTATTTACAGGTAGTCTTTCAGCATGTTTAAATCTGTGACATTACTATGTAATTTTGTATATTTCAGGAAAGATTCTTATATATGTGAAATCACTGTGGAGACCTGCCTTTCCAATACTAGCCACTAGCCACTTAGGTTCTTGAGCACTTGTCCTTTTAGTGTCAAATATATACCAAACTTTGGAGACTTAGTACAAAAACATAAAATATCTCATTAATAGATTTTTGTATTATATGTTGAAATATTTTTTGGTATAATGAATTATTAGTAAGTAATATACATTACAATTTCACTTTTTTTTCTTCTTCAACGCAGCTCTTACTAAAAAGTATAAAATTACGTGTGGCTTATATTTGTGGCTGACATTATCTTTCTATTGGATAGTGCTGACCTAACACTGGTTACAGAGCTCTTTACTATATCCTATTCTGAGAACTGCAGGGAACAGAAATCAAAGCACTTGGGCCTCTATTTTTAAGGCAGTAGCATATTTGCAATCCTTGATTTTAAGATTTCTTTTTCAAAAATATGTCATTATTGATTTTAGAGGGAGGGAGAGGGAGAGAAAGAGAAACATCGATGAGAGATAAACATCATGGGATCCAGGCCATAAGCCAGGCATGTGCTGTGATCCGGAATCGAATCAGTGACCTCTGTGTTCATGGGTTGACCCTCAACCATTGAGACACATGGACCCAGCCCTTCTTTTCCATTTTTTTTAAAAAAAGTTTGTGATTGTTCTTGTGGGGTCTCTTGAGTAGTAAGTAGGCTTTTTGAATATTTTGGTGTGTTGTCAGACAGGCCATAACACAAGGAACAAGAGACATTAGACCAGCCGTGGGCAAACTATGGCCCGAGGGCTGGATCCGGCCCGTTTGGCTGTTCTATCCGGCCCACGGAGCGGAAAGAGCAGAGGGTTCTCTTGCTCTCCCCTCCGCTCCTTCACCAGCAGCCCAAGATGAGAGTGCCAGCATGGTCAGGTTGCTTTTGTTCTGGCCCTCCGGTCCAGTTTAAGAACCCATTGTGGCCCTCGAGTCAAAAAGTTTGCCCACCCCTGCATTAGACCAACTTTCTTCATCCCCTTACCTACCTTTCAATATCTACTTGCTTAGGTAGATGTGAATAATAACTGCCCAGAGTTGGATTGAGTTAAGTGGTATGTTTTTTGTTTGTTTTACCTGTTTGTGTTATGTTTTACAAAATCAAATTTACCCATTGTAACAATGTGACCAATGAGTTTGAAATACTATTCTTTTTTTCATAGGTATTTCCTTATTATCTTTGAGAATTCTGTCATTCCACAATAACACATCATTATTGTTCATCAACAAATGTATCATCCTACACATCATGTTTCCTGAAAGAGATGCTGAGATTAGAGTACTCAACTATTTCACATTACCCTTGCCTACACAGGCTGTGGACAGTATTATTGACATGCAACTCTGCAGAGGAATTCTTTTTGTTTTGAGTAGTTTAGGCTGGATCTGTATCCTTGGTGGCAAAAATGTTGATGTGCAGGGGAGGTGAATACCTAGAAAGATGAACCTTTTTAGGCTTTTAGTTTTAAGGAATTTGGGTGTAGGTTGATGGTTACTTTTTTAGTAAAGACTTTTCAGGGAAAAAGATCTTCATGAACTTAATTATATTGATTCATATTCCATTCACATACTTTTCATTGTATACATATATGTTTTTTCATAGTCATAATCATCTTGTCTAACTTGTGTATACTCTGCATTACCCATTTATTCAAATATGATTATTAGATATCTGTTATGTTCTTATTCCAGGAAAGTTTTAAATGACCATTTATGATATGATATATATCTACTCATCACAAGTAATGATTTCATCATACTATTGAGTAATATGATTTGCTTAACCACTTTTATTTATTTATTTATTTTGGAAAATATGGGCTTTTTATCTTTAGCAGAACCATAGATCATCAGCAAAATTATTTCAAAGGCTTGAAAGAATGACATATTATGTGATTTTGGAACCTTATTTTCTAAATTAAAGGAATAGGTGTTTGTGTGTGTTTTTAGATATATTAGCCTCTATCAAAACTTTTATACAAATGTCAAATTATTGGATTAACTTCATTTTTGTTGCCAGATTATAGAACTCTACTGTTCAACATAGCGCTAGGCATATGTGGCTTTTGAACACTTGAAATTGGCTAGTATGATTGAGGAACTAAATTTTTAATTGTATTTAATTACTTTAGTTAAAAACTAGTGCTTGATTCAGCTGTTCAAGAACTTTTAAGTGTGTTTGGAACAATTTTGAGATCAGGTATTTTCAGTGAAAATTTAGTGTCTGAATTAAGATATACTATAAGTGTAAAATACCAGATTTCTAACATTTATATGGAAAAAAGGATGTAAAATATCTCAATTTTTTTACTTATTATGTGGTGAGATGATATTTTGAGTTAATATATTGGATATATTATTAACATTAGGTTCACAGATTTCTTTTTACTTTTTAAATAAGGCTACTAGAAATTTTACAATAGCAAATGTGGTTTGCATATATTTCTCGTGGACAGTACTGTTGTAGAACACCAGTGGAAAATATTACCAGTGTCTCAGCGCCTGGCTCAGAGTGGGCATTCAGCAAGTATCATTGAATGGACTATCAGGTTGTTAATTGGACCACCAACTTCATAGTCATCTGGTTACTGTAATAGGGGCAGCTTCACTCTCCTTATACTTACAAGGTTGGATCTCTAGCCATCCTATGCTTTAAATGATTAGACATGCTTAAAACTGTGATTTTCTTTAACTCTAACTCAAAGACATTTTCGACATTGTGGGTGGTACACATGTAGCTCATGTGGATTTAGCACTTCACCAAGAAGATATATGTGATGAACAGCAACCGGAGCCAGCAAAGATTTCTTCCTTTACTTCACTGAAAGTGTCTCAAGACCTAGATGTTGTTGTGATTGTTAGCTCCTCCAACTCTGCAATTGCTCTTAACTTAAACTTGTATTTCAGGTATGTAGATTGCTGTAATCTCTAATTTGAGGTAAATAATTTGAGCCATAAGAGGTTAAAAATGTATTTGTTAACTTTTCCTTAATAATAGTTTTCTTCCTCTGCACACCTACTACTGTGGAGTAAGCCCGCTGGCCCCCCCCACATTGGGCTAGATCCAACCCCGGCCAGCCCCACCCTGGTCAAGCCCTGCTGGGCAGGGGGAGTAGCCTCAGGTGGGGGACATGGCCTGAGGTCCTTTGTTAAGACCCATGGGGCAGGGGAGGGCATAGCTTCAGGTCCCTGCTGATAGCTTGTTAATACTCTTTATGGGAACTTGGCCTCAGTTGTGGGTACAGCCACCTTTGTGATGGAGTGATGGTCAATTTGCTTATTACCTCTATTATATAGGATTTCTGGGTGTATATAAATTCTTTTTATTTATATATGTTATTATATATGGCTTATGTCATATAAATGAAAAAGTAATTGGGCACAATTTTAAAAGCCCTTGGCTATTATACATTGTTTATTTCCCTCTTGCCTCACATTCGAGTAGAAGAGGAATGGGATTTCCCCTGGGTTAGAACTATTAACATGGCTCAGCATCCTGGCTTCCTTGGGGATTACTTTCCTCTTAAAGTAGTTTGACAAGATACAGTAAGCTAACTTTCTCCACCTGAGGATTTCCTCAGGTGTTTTCCTTGGAGAGGCCACACTTTTGGCTGTCTAAATACATTAGTAAAAATTGAGTGCTTATTTGTGTTGTTTCTTGATTTAGGTAGTATTTTAGTTGCTTTTGAATTTATAATGTTTGAGAATGGTGAGTGTATGTGCGCTCGCGTGTGTGCTCACACAAACACAAAGTAGCCTGTATATTGCAACTTGCTTACTTAAAAGTCAGCCAGTCCACAATTAGGACTTTTAGTATTTAGGACCATTCAAAATCATTTAGGTTTTTTGTTTCTAACTTAATCTGAATGAGATAAACAAATCCTTGTATTTGTATGTACCTTGATGGTTATTTAAAAAATATATATTTTATTGATTTTTTACAGCGAGGAAGGAGAGGGAAAGAGAGTTAGAAACATCGATGAGAGAGAAACATGAATCAGCTGCCTCCTGCACACCCGTAGTGGGAATGTGCCCGCAACCAAGGTACATGCCTTTGACTGGAATCGAACATGAGACCCTTGAGTATGCAGGCTGACGCTCTAGCCACTGAGCCAAACCGGTTAGGGCTTGATGGGTTTTATTGCTTATTGGATCACAAAAAAGAAATGGTAAATTCATTTTTACATATCAGAACTTCTCATCACTGTGATTTATTTGTTATATATATATTTAAATCTTTGAATAGGGATGATTAGCATGTTCCAAATTGTGTGCTTTTTAATCAATAGGCCATTTTTACTTACTAAAGCATACCTCTATGTGTAGTTACCTCCTGATCACCAGTAAAAACAATTTGATGGGTAGAGGGAAGAAAGCCTACTCAGCCACTCTGGTGCTTGAGTGTAGGGTTCTGTTCCTCTGGCAGTACTCTGAGAGAACTCTGAAGAGGGCACCAGGCACATTCCTTTGAACAGATTTCCTTGAACTCAGCCATGTAAGAGCTACTTTTATTGTTTCCTGTAGTACCTTTAGGAATCTGTTCTGTCCAGCTAAATAAGTGATTTCTGTGTATTAATTACTAGAGGCCCGGTGCACGAAATTGTACATGGGTGGGATCCCTCTACCTGGCTGGTGATTGGGGCCAATTGGGGCCAGCTGGCTGGGGGTGGGACTGCAAGAGGATGGCTAGCTGCAGGAAGTTGGCTGTGGGAGCACACTGACCACAGAGGGCAGCTCCTGCATTGAGTCTCTGCCCCCTGGTGGTCAGTGCATGTCATAGCTAACAGTCAACTGGTTGTTTGACCGGTTGTAACAGTTACTTAGGCTTTTATGTATAGAAGATAGATAGATAGATTTACATAAATGCTCTTTAATTAGTATAACTTATTTGGAGTTTACTGCTTGTTTTATTTTATAAGTGTGCTTTGAAATCTCAAAGTGTTTCTGTCTTTCCTGCCTCATGGCTCTAGCTCTTCTTTCCCCTGATACAGAATGTAGTCCCTCCTTTTCATTTTCTTAAGGTCCTGTTCAACCTTTGATATCCATCTCTTTCATGAAGCCTTTCCTTAATAAAAATATCTTCCTCTTGTAATTTTATACTCATTTTACAATTTTCCTCTTTGAGCTTCCATTTCGGACTACCATCTAGCACTTAATTGTATAGTCTTGTATTATTTCCCTAATGTTTTTATGCTTCCAATAGAGCTTGTAAGTTTCTTGAAAACCCAAACTCATACTTTGTTCTCTCAGTGACTTTTTCTTCCAATTTTCCTTAGCTGTCCACTTTCTTAGTCAGACCCTGGGCTTTGCCATTATTTGGAACTGCTCTTCCTTCAAATCACTAGTCTACGCATCTCACTCATTGACCACACTTACCGAATTTTCCAGCTCACTTACTCAGGTACTCCCACTTCATCTGTCATCTGACCTCATTGGAATTTCCAATTCTTTTACCTTCGATCTTCCAGCCCACTCCTATTTTCACTTCCCTATTTTTCAGCAGAAGTCCTGAGATACAGTATTTAAGTAATTCTTTTTTCACACACCCTAAACTCTTGCTCTTGCCCTATGGTAGCACTCGGTCTGACAAAATCTTTTTTTTTTTTTTTTTTAACTCTACCTTTGTAGTCCCTGCACCCAAGGAACTAAGCACTTGTGTGAAAATCACAAAGAAAAATTGATGCCATTGTAAGTTCACATTCAGGACCTTCAACTGGTCTCTCAATATTACCTAGAAATTTTGAAATGATTTTTGTGTGAGCCCATTTTGTTTTTGTTTCAACTAAGTTTTTTTTTAATCTTTTTTTTCCTAATTAAAAAATTGTATTTACTTAGAAGCATTCAGAATGTCAACAAAACAGCTGCTACTTTTTTTTTTTTTTTGCAATTTCAGAGTGGTATTCAGTTAACAGAACAACAGTTATTTAGTATAAGTTGCATCAGAGACAACTGAAAATGAGAAAACTACCATCCCCGTATAGAACTAATTTGTGCTGTGCACCAACAAGAACCTGCTTTAAATTTCCATGCCAATTTACAACCCCCAGACTGCAGGCAAGGTTAGTGGCTATTGAAAATACCACCACGGCTATCTAAAGACACATTTGGTAGTGTGCTAACTACAAAAAAAGACACTAAACAGTTTAAAAACAAATCTTATACAGCCTTACATTTCAATTTTTTTCTTTAAAAGGAGTGAGTTCTGTACAGGGGGATTAAATGCTTTATAGACAAGAAAAAAAACCTGCTGTAGAATCAACTTATTCATCATCATCTTCACCTTCCTCTTCCTCATCTTCCTCATTTTCTTCCTCTTCCTTCTTTTTCTAGCTTTTTTGTTAGCCTTGACAACTCCCTTTTTGGCAGCATCAGGCTTTCCTTTAGCTCAGTAGGCAGCAATATCCTTTTCTTATTTCCGCTTCAGCTTAGCAGGCTTCTTTTCATAAGGTTACTTGTCATCTGCAGCAATGTGAGTCCACATCTCTCCCAGCTTCTTTGTAACGTCACCAATGGATAGGCCAGGATGCTCTTTTGATTTTTGGGTGATACTCAGAACAAAACAAGAAAAAGGCCGAAGGAGGCCTCTTAGGTGCATTGGGATCCTTGAATTTCTTTTTTGTTTCCCCTTTAGGAGGAATATAAGTTTTCATTTCTCATAATGAGCCTTGACCGCCTTTGCCATGTCTTCAAATTTTCCTTTCTCCTTAGCAGACATGGTCTTCCACCTCTCTGAGCACTTCTTAGAAAACTCTGAGAAGTTGACTGAAGCATCTGGGTGCTTCTCTTGTGTTCCTTCCGGCAAATTTGCACAAAGAAAGCATACGATGACATTTTGCCTCTCGGCTTCTTAGGATCCCCTTTGCCCAAGTTTAATTACGTTCCCTCAGTGAGCCCGCAGTCACCCAGTGCCCTGCCGGCTCGCACTTGCCCCGGCACTGTCTCTGTGGAGCTCACTGTACTGCAATGGTTATCTAAAAATATTAATTGTTGAAAGTATTACATATGTCCCCTTTTTCTTCCCATTGACCCTTTCTTGCCTCCTTTCCCCCCTCACCCCCCCTTCAGGCCTTCACCCACACTATTTTCTGTGTCCACAGGTTATGCATATGTGCATAAAATTCTTTGGTAGGTCTCTTCCCTTTCTCTCTCAGATTCCACAGTCTATTCTGTGCTTTTATGTCTTGTGAGGCCCTTTAAAAAAAAAAAATATATATATATATATATATATATATATATATATATATATATACACCGTATTTACCGGCGTATAAGACGACTGGGCGTATAAGACGACCCCCTAACATTTCCACTCAAAATACAGAGTTTGTTATATACTCGCCGTATAAGACTACCCCCCACTTGGAGGCATATTTTTCAGGGGCAAAAAATTGTCTTATACGCCGGCAAATACGGTATATATTATTGATTTTTTACAGAGAGGAAGAGAGTGCGATAGAGTTAGAAACATTAATCAGCTGCCTCCTGCACACCCCTCCCTGGGGATGTGCCCACAACCAAGGTATATGCCCTTGACCAGAATTGAACCCGGGACCCTTCAGTCCAAAGGCTGACGTTCTATCCACTGAGCAAAACTGGTTTTGGTGTTGAGTCCATTTTTTACAACAGTGTTTTTATGCTTCCATTTTCTTCAAACCTTCTCTTCATTTCTTTATTCCCAGCTCTTCTTTGGTGACTGCTTCCTGCCTTATAAAGGAGTAGATCCCATTAAATTTCTTCACATTAAATTACAAACCCAGTTTCCTTTACCCATCTTCTCTGTCTTCCCTCTTATTACAATGGAAGGATTTTCCCCTCCTATGAAAGCCCATTCTCTGTGTGTGCTCTGGATCTCACTTCTTCCCTCCTCAGGGACCGTTTTCCATTTGCTCTCTTTTTTATATTTCCAACGTCTTCCCCCCTCCCCCCCCCTTAACCTCTTATGTATTACATCCACATCCAGATAATTACAAGGTCCTAGCCATTCTATTGTTACAAATGTTTCTTAAATCCGTTCACTTAACTCCTCTGTCATCATACCACTATCATCACTTAACCCGAAATAGCTTAAGAGCCTTGAATTGGTCTCCTCCTGTCTGTTCTTACCTCCTCAGATCCATCCTCCATAGCACAATCAGTGATGTTGTTAAAATTTTATAAGAGATATAGCCAGGCATTAACATCTGGGGACAGGGTATATATACCTTCTCCATGTATCATCTTTTTTTTTCCACTATCACCCTTCCTTCTATAACTTATTTTCATCATCTCCTTGACAAATCCATGTCTATATAATAACCTTCAAATTGTTGAAAAGGTTAATAGTTAATAATTCACCAAAACTGGTTTGGCTCAGTGGATAGAGTGTTGGCCTGCAGACTGAAAGGTCCCAGGTTCAATTCCGGTCAAGGGCATTTACCTTGGTTGAGGGCAAATCCCCAGTAGGGGGTGTGCAAGAGGCAGCTGATCAGTGATTCTCTCTCATCGATGTTTCTAACTCTCTCTCCCTCTCTCTTCCTCTCTGTAAAAAAAAAAAAAAAATCAATAAAATATATTTAAAAAATAATAATTTAAGTGCCTGGGGTTTAAATGCGTCCCTTTTTCAACCCAGCTACTCTTCTGCATCTGACCATATCACTCTTCTGCTTAAAGCCCTTATTTAGCTTCCTTTTCCCCTTTCCAAGCTAAAAACTAAAAGTTCTTAATAACCCATAAAACTCTGCATCATCTGTCCTGCCAACCTCTCTAATTTCACCTCATACCACCTTGCTTCTCATTCACTGTGCTTTAGCCACCCTAGCCTTCTTTGTGTTTTTCAAACATGATAGCCCTCTCTCTGCACGTATTTTCCTACACTCCTACTTTGTCTTCCTAGTTTTTATGCCTCTCTCCTGTCTTGGCCTGAATCTTTGTAGTGTCAATAAAGGGAATGCTTAAAAGCCTTTATAGCTGAAACCGGTTTGGCTCAGTAGATAGAGCGTCGGCCTGCGGACTGAAAGGTCCCAGATTCAATTCCGGCCAAGGGCATGTACCTTGGTTGCAGGCACATCCCCAGTAGGGGGTATGCAAGAGGCAGCTGATTGATGATTCTCTCTCATCAATGTTTCTAACTCTCCCTCTCTCTTCCTCTCTGTAAAAAAAAAATCAATAAAATTATTTTAAAAAATTAAAAGCCTTAATTGTCACATTGACCTGGTTCAAATCCAGCTCTACTGTTCCTCTGAGCCTTAGTTTCTATATCTATAAAATGGGAGCATATTTATTTCTTAGGGTTGTTGAAAGGCTTGGATAAGATAATTTATGGAAAGTTTTTTTTATCACATCTGCAATATAGTAAACAGTAAATGCTCTTATATCTTTATAAAGCTAACTGCCCTTAAGGATGATAATCTTTTTTAAAATTCAGATAAAATTGACATATAACATCTTATTAGTTTCAGGTGTGCAGCATAATGACTATCTATTGAAATGATCACCATAGTAAATCTAGTTAACATTCATAACCATACATAGTTACAACAGGGTGAACCCTTAAGGCTGACTATGATTCTGCTTTAAGGAATAGAGACAAGAAGGAGTCCTGCTTAGGGAAACTTGTGTCTACACTGTCCCTTCTCTGTGATACCCTCCCTCACCACACCTCTAATTTTTAGCTGGAGGAGTTAGTAACAGATTTGGGTTTGATCATCATTTTTGACTGTGCCTATTATTTTAAAATGTAGGCAACACCCAGGACACCTATTTTGTGAAAAAACTCTAGAAGATATTCCTATTGAAGGTGCTAAGGGGATAGACGAAGATGATCCTGTGAATTCTGACTACAACATGAAACTGACCAAGTTTTCCTTCCAAGTTGATAGGTACAGAAATCCTTTTTTGGATTTACTTATTATTTTCATTTTTGTCAGAAATAGACATTTTAAGAAAAAAGTGCATTTTATTTTTTGTTCAGTGTGTTACTTAATTAGTGCTTTTCATTTATAACAGGTGTGAGTTCTACCCTGTTTTCCAGGTCTTGGAAAGCCCAGCTCTTATCATTGAATGAAGCAATAAAGAACTCTACAATGGAGGTTTCCCACTGTGCTCCATGGTTCCAGGATATTTTGCATTTGGAGTACCCTGAATCTAATAACCATTGTACCAGTGTGCCAGGTTGGGCCTTCATTCCACAGGAGTTAATGCACAGTCAGTATAGTTTTCCACAGAAAGATCATGCCAAGACCAGTGATCCAGGGAGAGCATGGAAAGTAATGCACATCAGTGAACAAGAGGAACCCATCGAGCTTAGATGTTTGTCTGTGACAGGATTCACTGCCCTGTTTGCCTGGACAGTAGGAAAGATGGGCTGTACCATTGTCCTTTGGGATTTGGAGATGGAGGGCATACAGTGCTTTTCCCTTGGCAAAAGGTGTATTCCTATAGATAATGGTGGAGACCAGCAACTGTGCCTTGTTTTGACAGGTAAGAATGTCTTGTATCAGGAAAGTTTTTATCACATCTGCAATATAGTAAACAGTATGCTGAGAAGATGTGTTTTCTTTTAATGCATTTTATTTCTGCCACCTGCTTGGCCCCTGTAGGCATTTGAGTTTGATTTTTCAGACACACATTCATTCAGCACTTATGCCATAATCTCCTACATAACTGTTGAATATTATGATTGAACTAACCATGTGTGTCTTCAGTACCCCACTTTTGGTAATCACATATTTCTGTGTGTCAAGAAATGCTATTGTTTTATTTAGTAAACCAGAAATGTGACATCTCTTTAAGTAGTTAAAGATTCCAAGTATTGATTTTGCAAGATAATACAAAGTAAAAAAGTGAGATTTAATGCTATTTCATAGATGGCATTGTTCTTAGTAGAATTTGACTTTTGGTCAGTGTTTTAAAAATAGAACACTTTAACAACATTGAAAAATCATGATGAATTAGTTAAAGTCATAATAGTACCTTGTGTTCAACAAATATATTTATAATTCTGAAGTGTTGGATAATTAGAAATTAATTCTCTCCATAATCCTAAAACCTAAGTCCTATTAATTTATTAAAGCTATCTTTTATTTTTCATGTAGAGAATGGACTCTCTCTGATTTTGTTTGGTTTGACCCAAGAGGAGTTTTTAAATAGACTAATGATCCATGGAAGTGCCAGCATTGTGGATACTCTCTGCCATCTCAATGATTGGGGCAGGTGCTCAATCCCTATACATGCACTAGAGGTAACAATTAAATGTCTGTAGACCTTTATATTCTGTCATATATTCTTATATGACTGAAGATTTGGGAGAATTCACTTAACCTAGGAGCAAAACACTATAGTCTTTATCCATCTGTTTGCTTAGTTCTGGTTATTTCATTACCCCAATTCTACTTAGTAGTATACACTTTTTGGCTTTAAAAGATATAAGATTATAATAAACACTACTTAAGGAAACAAAAGGTACAAGAAATAGAAGCAACAATAAGCCAATGAGACTAAACAAAGTGGAAGCAAGCTATGGGAAACTTGAATAGGGGTAATCTTTTATTCCTACCTGGTAGTCCTACTATAGAAACATCACCTGAATTTTTATAGCATACTAGAGGCCCATTGCACGAAGACTCGTGCAATAGGCCTTCCTTCCCTTGGCTGCCAGCACCGGTTTTGCTCCTGCACCTGGGACCCAGGCCATTGCTCTAGCCCGGGGGTGGTCAAACTTTTTGACTCGAAGGCCACAATGGGTTCTTAAACTGGACCGGAGGGCCGGAACAAAAACAACCTGACCATGCTGGCACTCTCATCTTGGGCTGCTGGTGAAGGAGGGGAGGGGAGAGCAAGAGAACCCTCCACTCTTTTGGCTCCGCGGTAGTTTTCCCATGGCTGCTCTAGCCACTGTCTTTCATCTTCACTCTGGCTGGAGCCTTCAGTCTTTGCTCCGTGCTGAGCACCGCTCCTGTAGCTTCCCCTGCCCCTCCTAGACCTTCCCCTCATAGCAGGTGTCCAGCCCTGCCCGGCTATTCCACACCTACATATGTGCTGTCCAGAGGCCTGGAGTGGCTGGGGGTCAGGGCTGCTGCACTAGTTATTGGGTTAATTTGCATACTCCTAATTGGCTGGTGGGTGTCACAAAGTGATGGTCAATTTGCATATTTCTTTTATTGGTGTATATTTTAATTCACAAACTTCTTTTTATATGTACTATCTAATTTTGGCCTAAAATTAACCACATGAGATAGGTTGAGTAGTTTTCATTCATTTCATTTATGAATGAAAATCCTAGGGCTCATAATAGTTGAGTGAGTGGCCCATAGCCATACTAATAAAGACATGAGCTAGAATCAAAGCCAGGGCACTTTCTACTATACCACACAGGCCCTGAAATGATAAAAAGTAAAAGTTAATAATGTTCTGTGCCAGTTTGTTTTTTTAATGACAGCTTTATTGAGATATAATTTAAATACCATAAAATTCATCCACCTACAATTCAGTGGTTTTTAATATATTCAGAGTTGTGCAGTCAGAAGATATTCATTACCCCAAAAAGAAACTCGGTGTCTATTAGCAGCCACTTCCTATTCCTTGAGGACCCAAACATGAACCTACTTTCGGTCTCTGGATTTGATTTTTCTGTACATTTTATATAAGTGGATTTTTTCACTTAGCATGTTTTCAGGGTTCATCCATGAGGTTGTATGTTTCAGTACTCCATTCTTTTTTATGGGTGAATAATGCTTCATTATACGAGTATATCACATTTGTTTATCCATTCATTAGTTGATAGATATTTGAGTTGTTTCCACAGGCCTTCAGTCTACAAGCTGATGCTCTATCCACTGAGCCAAACAGGATAGGGCTCTAAGAATTCTTTATATATCCTGGATTCTAGACCTTTATGAGATGTAAGATTTGTAAATATTTTCTCCCATTCTGTGTATTGTCTTATCATCTTCTTGATGGTGTTTTTTGAAACACAAGTTTTTATTTAATTTTGATGGTCAAAAAAATATTTTTTGGTCACTTATACTTTTATATCTAAGAAACCATTGCCTAATCTGAGATTTACTCTTATGAGTTTTTTAGTTGTAGCTCTTACATTTTAGGTCTATGATGCATTTTGATTAATTTTTGTATATGGTATAAGGAAGAAATCCAACTTAAAGGAAGAATCCAACTTAATTATTTTTCAAGTTCCAGACCATATGTTGTAAAATTTACTTTTATATAGCAAAATAACCATTGTAGAAAGTTTGAGTAATATGGGAAAAGGAAAATTTGCTTTTATCTCATGAGAATTTTTCTCACTTTCTTGTTCAACTGAACATTTAAAGATTCACACACAAACATTTTTTTTTACATCTGTGATTTCTAAATATTCTCTATGGAGAGATTCCTCAAGATACCTAGTCAGAAATGGTAGCCTTTTTTTTAGCCTGCTTTTCAGTTAACTTTATATCACACTGCTTTAACATGTTAATTTAAGTAGACTATAACAATTGTAAGGGTGATGCACAAGTACCTAGCATTGAATTGTTTTAGAAATACAGAACAGTAGAGCTGAAAAGGTGTTTTCATCTAACCTCCTGTTTCTGCTGAAGCAGAAACTAATGTTCAGAAAGGTTACAGACATTTGTCCCAGATTGCGGAATTAGTCATTGTCAGAATCCTCACTAGAACCCAGGTGCTCCTGGAGCAAGATAAAGACAGGTTTGTGTCTTCAGTCTCAGCACATTTAAGTTCTGAAGTTTAAAAATATTTTTTTGTTTCCTGACTTTTTTCCTGTTGTAATTGTTTTCTGATTTTTCTCCCATTTCAGGCCGGAATAGAAAATCGTCAGCTGGACACAGTAGAATTCTTTTTGAAGAGCAAGGAAAATCTTTTGAATCCATCCCCAAAATCTTCTGTACCTGATCAGTTTGATCACTTTCCATCACAATTATATTTAAGAAGTAAGTAAAAGAAAGATGTCTACATTTGTGTTTAGTATTTTATCTTTTTGTTAAAGGATATTTTTTTCATTGACTTTTTTAGAATAAAAGAGGGGAGGATGGAGAAAGACACATCGATGTGAGAGAGACACTTCGATTGGTGCCTCCCACAGGTGCCCTAACTGGGGCTAGGGATCGAATTTGCAACCCAGGTGTGTGCCCTTAACCAGGAATCAAACGTATGATCCTTCAGTGCACCAGCTAGTGCTTTAATCACTGAGCACACTGTACATCTCAGACAACTCTGCACTGTCACCGATTATCTTTTTAATCATTTTCACATTATCATTGTATTTTCAGATGACTTATTTATTTACCAAAACTCAGTCATGAGATTTCATTTACGTGGTGGAAACGTGAGTTGTGAGAACATATAAATGTTCTCATTCTAAGTGGGGGTGTTTACTGTTCATGTCCTGTACTGTGTTTTATATTTTTAGTATGCAAGGAAGATATGCTCTTTCAAATTCAAGAGGTTTTTATACAAAATAGAATAATACTTATTTGCAAAATAGTGTGCCCTTGCAACTGTCTGATTTACAGTGATAGTGCAGAGCTGTCTGGGATGTACAGCGACAGTGGAGAATTCTCTGGGATGTGCAGTGACAGTGCAGCTATCTAGAATGTGCAGGGACAGTGCAGCTTTCTGGGTTGTACAGTGACAGTGCAGCTGTCTAGGATGTGCAGTGACAGTGCAGCTTTCTGAGATGTGCAGTGACAGTGGAGAGCTCTATGGGATGTGCAATGACAGTGCAGCTTTCTGGGATGTACAGTGACAGTGCAACTGTCTAGGATGTGCAGTGACAGTGCAGCTGTCTAGTATGTGTAGTGACAGTGGAGAGCTCTATGGGATGTACAGTGACAGTGCAGCTGTCTAGGATGTGCAGTGACAGTGGAGAGCTCTATGGGATGTGCAGGGACAGTGCAGTTGTCTGAGATGTACAGTGACAGTGCAACTGGCTGAGTTATGGATTGGGACTTGTTATAAGAATTTTCAGCCTGACTCATCTGTGACAGTGCAGCTGTCTAGGATGTGCAGTGACAGTGGAGAGCTCTATGGGATGTGCAGGGACAGTGCAGTTGTCTGAGATGTACAGTGACAGTGCAACTGGCTGAGTTATGGATTGGGACTTGTTATAAGAATTTTCAGCCTGACTCATCTGCTGTATTACCAATACTTTTCAAGATTTGGGCTTTTCTTTTTAATAAGTGGAAAAGCTAGCTTTTATTCTTGGGTCAGGTAGCCATACATATCCTATCTTCAGAGGCATAAGGTAATAAAGTATGTTTCCCCCATACATAAGGTTTATAATCTTACTAGAGGCCTGGTACATGGATTTGTGCACTGGTGGGGTCCCTCAGCCTGGCCTGTGCCCTCTCACAATCCAGGACCCTTGGGAGATATAGTAGTGTGAGAAGTTGCAGGCAGCCAGGGAGAAGCTGGAGCTCAGGCCATGTGCTACACTACTCCTGCTCATCCAGCCCCACTGCACCTGCCTCTGTGGGTGCTGGGTAGCGCAGCTGCAGAGGCGGGAGAGGCTCACGCTGCTAGAGCTGCACTCACTAGCTGTGAGCCTGGCATCTGGCACTCCTGCTATGAGAGCACACTGACACCAGGGGGCAGTTCCTGCATTGAGCGTCTGCCCCCACATGTCAGTATGTGTCAAAGCAACCGGTCATTCAGTCAATCAGTCGCTTAGGCTTTTATATGTATAAATAATTTTTTTACTTGATGACAAATTATAGACATCTTTCTTGTTCATAACAGATATGCTAATTATTTATGGGATTAGTGAACATTATTTATGGTTCTGTCCAAAATATCCACAGAGACATTTGGTCCAAGTCCAGAGGTCCTTGAAATTTGGTCCTGTCATAACCTCCATGAGCATATTGGTTCATGTCAAATGTCCTTGACATTTGATCCTGTCAAAATTTTTCATACCACCTTGGCCGATGTGGCTCAGTTGGTTGAGTATTATCCCATGCACCAACATGACACTGGTTCAATTTCTGATTAGGGCACATGCCTGTGTTGTGAACTTGATCCTCAGTAGGGGGTGTGCAAGAGGCAACCAACCAATGTTTCTTTCTCGCATTGATATTTCTCTTTCTCTCTCCTCCTTTCTTTTCTCTCTAAAATCAATAAAAACATATTTTTAAAAAATGTCCATGCTTAGGAAACACCCTTGGGTTCAAACAGCCTATAACATTTATTTATACTTTTGGTTTACAGGATTAATACATAAAAAATACTATCATGTCATATTAGTCCAATAATTGTGTTGTGGCTGTATGGCCAATAATAATTCTTGCTGCAATAGTCTTGCAGTCATGGCACATGGGATTAAGGAAGATGACTGGCATGGACCATCAGTGATTATATGGTTGTTTTACACTACTGCTTTTTTGGTGGTCCGTGATTTCTCATCAATTCACTGTTACCTGCATTGCTCTGCCCCAAAGGATAGGAGGATGAGTCTGAAAATAAGGAGCGTGGGAATAGCTTTATCTGCTCTCCCAGAGGAAATCCATGTTTCCCATCCTCACTCACGCAGATAAAGTCATAGAGCTGATGCTGAGATAAACAGATAAACTTTATTAGGGCCTGCAGCTGACAAATTGGAGATTCAGGGACCCATATATATCTTGCTTTCACCTACCGTATTTGCCGGCGTATAAGACGATTTTTTGGCCCTGAAAAATACGTATTTGCCGGCGTATAAGATGACTGGGCGTATAAGAAGACCCCCTAACATTTCCACTAAAAATACAGAGTTTGTTATATAATCGCCGTATAAGACTACCCCCCACTTGGAGGCATATTTTTCAGGGCCAAAGGGTCGTCTTATACGCCGGCAAATACGGTACATGTTATGGTAATGGTTTTGGAATCAGACAGGCTCAAGTTCAAATTTTGACTCTGCTACTTACTTTCCAAATTAGCTTGGGCAAGCTATATTTATTCTCTGAACCTTAAGTCTCCTCATCTATGGAAATGGAGCCATAACACTTAACTCTCAAGTTGTTGAGAGGAATAAATGACATAGCATTTATAAAACTTAAGATACAGTAGGTGGCAAAATTATAGTTACTATATGCAGTACCAGTAAATAATGACTAGTAGTAAGTAGAATCACTAAAATTTTCAGATAATAAAATTTTATAAAAGTTTTGTGAGCTTTTTTTTTTAGAATTAAACATTAGTCATTATTTTTTTAAAAAATATATTTTTATTGATTTCAAAGAGGAAGAGAGAGGGAGAAAGAGAAATGGCAATGATGAGAATCATTGATCGGCTGCCTCCTGCATGACCTTTACTGGGGATTGAGCCCTCAACCTGGACATGTGCCCTGACTGGAAATTGAACTGTGACCTCCTGGTTCATAGGCTGATGTTCAACCACTGAGCCACACTGGCTGGGCGGTTCTAGTTTTATCTCTTAAAATATTGCAAAATGGTATTTTTGGATGTGTTATTGGGAATATCCTGTTCTTCATGTTAATTAATTTCTTTGATTCTTTCTCAGATGTGGAAGAGCTGACACCAGCATTGGATTTACTCTGCTCAGCAATTAGGGAAAGTAATTCTGAAACCCAAAGCAAAAACTTTTCAGAACAATTACTTAATCTTACATTATCCTTCCTTAACAAGCAAATAAAAGAGCTTTTTACTCATAGTGAAGGTAAGAATAGCATCAAAGAAGGGTGCAATTCTCCTATTCCTATGTTAGAGCAAAGATATAAGTGGGCCCATTATATGAGAGCACGTAAGCCAATGGAATGTCATTTACTAAAGTTGGGTAAAATCAATGTGTAACTGAGTGAATGATAAAAGCTCTAACACTAGGAAAGTTGGCAGACAGGACTAATCATTGTGAGAAGGGTTATATTAAATCACAGAGCTAATTGTAAATAGGAAAAAGCTCAGATTTTTTTGTTAGAAAATTTATAAACACTGAGTTTGAATTTTGACATTTTCTAGAATCTTTTCTAGAAAACATCACAGTGATATATTCTCTCTATACACAAACAAATTTTTATATGTATGTGAAATTGTTATGTTGGTATTTTCCATAGAGTTAGATGAACATCTACAGAAAGGAGTGAACATTTTGACCAGCTACATTAATGAACTTAGGACCTTCATGATAAAGTTTCCATGGAAGCTAACAGATCCTGTAGATGAATATGAATATGATGTAAATGAAAATGTCCCCAAAGTACAGGAGAGCACTATATGGGAGAAACTCAGCATTGAGGTAAATATGATTAATTACCACTTCTTTTATTTGCCAGGTTCATAGGATCTTAGAAAACATATAGGAAACAGAAGTTAGACTCTACACTGTGATTCAGAAACTTTAGCAAGGGCTTTAGGTTTTGGAGATTTTTAGAAATCTCTGGGCACAACACCAAATTCATGTTTGCAAACTTTGTTTATTTAATTCAGAATACAGATAGGCTCCCTCTTAGTACCACATCTGCCTACTTGGCTCCAGTGGCAAACACCCAACCCCAAACCCATGAGCAACACTCCCTGAATTGCTAGGGCCATTAAGTCTTATTTTGTTTTTTATATGTATTGTTTATTTATTTACTTATTTATTTTGTGGGTTTTGTTTGTTTTTAAATATATTTTTATTGATTTCGGAGAGAAAGGGAGAGGGAGAGAAACATCAGTGATGAGAGAGAATCATTGGTAGGCTGTCTCCTGCACACACCCTTCTGGGGATCAAGACTGCAACCTGGGCATGTACGCTTGACTGGAATCCAACCCGGGACCCTTTAGTTCACAGGCCAATGCTCTATCCACTGAGCCATACCAGCTAGAGCTGTTTGTTTGTTTTTAACCCTTGCCAGAATATTTCTTCATTGATTTTTAGAGAGAGTGGAATGGAGGGGGAGAGACAGAGAGAGAGAAACATTGAGGTGAAAGAGACATCGAATGGTTGCCTTTCACAGGCACCCCAACCAGGATTGGCATCAAGCCTGCCCTTGACTGGAATCAAATCCAGCACCTTCAGTCCGAGGGCTGATGCTCTCTCCACTAAGCCAAACCGGCTAGGGCAGAGACCTGACCTTTTTACTATAGTATCTCCAGGGTACTCATCTTCCCCCATTTCCATTCTGCACATTTCCTGTGGTAAACTGTCCTGTGTGCTCCATCCACCCATTAAGACTATGCCCAAAGAAGCTTGTTTCCCTCACCTATCCCCAAAGGACCCTCCCACCCATTCTTACAAATGTCATCTAAGAGCATTTGTGTAAAAAGTAGGGAGAATTGGGGGGAATCTGGTGATCCTGTGTGGAATCAGGGAGACAGGCACTTCTTTTAGCAGTGACTAGTTATGGACTCCCTGTCACCCCAAAGAAACCCTTCTCTTTTCTTTGCTCTAGCCTGCTGGACTTTTGTTTGTTTTTTAAATATATTTTTATTGATTTTAGAGAAGAAGAGAGGGAAAGAGAAAGATAGAAACATTAATGATGAGAGAGAATCATTGTTTGGCTGCCTCCTGCACATGCCTACTGGGGCTCAAGCTCGCAACCTGACTGGGAATTGGAATTGTGACCTCATGGTTCATAGGTTGACACTCAACCACTGAACCACACTGGCTGGGCAAGGGACTTAAGCATTTGGACTTATGCATTCTGCCTGATATTTGAATTGCTGCTTGTGACTCAGTCTTAGGAAACTTTTATTTTATGACATTATCATCAGAAGCATACTTGATTTGAGTCCTATCTCAGATTTTAGTTAAGGTATTTTGCCAGTTAAATTTTCTGTGCTCATTTGCTTGCCTTTCTTTTTATAATAGAAATTAATACAACCGAACTGTACTAGACTAGGACTGAAAGAATCCCTCTACCCACATGGAGAGTGTTGGCATTGGAAGGCCAAATTAACTGATCCCACTTGATCAGTATCAATAGGGAGTGAAAGGGATCAGGTTGAAAGGCTGCCAGGTTCAAATGACTGCTGTTCTTGGGATGGAAATATAGGAAGTAAAGTACCTAGTATAACTACATTTTCTGTATCTCATTTATTCTCTAATCAAAAATTACTTGACTTTTTTCTACTTTATTTGGCTTCTCTTTTCCAGTCTCCTTTGCATGTTTCACCTTTTCTTACCCACTCTGCACCCCCCTTTAATGTCTTCCAAGGCTCAATCCATGGTCCTCTGCTCTTTTTACTCAAAATCACTGGTTTTTAATTTTGAGGGAGGTTATAGTCTACTTTAACTACTTGAACTCTGCCTCCAGAGTTAATGTATGCTTGTGCACATACACACAATTTTGCATGTGACTTAATGGGATTTACACACCCCTCAAAAGCCCCTTGTTAAAAATACTTCATTTCTAATCTCTCTTGGGTTTAGGCCTTCAATTTATGCTTGATTTCTTCTTACTTATATTATTGCAGTAACCTAATGCCTTACTATCTTTTTTTAAAAAAATTTTTTTATTGATTTTTACAGACAGGAAGGGAGAGGGGTAGAGAGTTAGATACATCAATGAGAGAGAATCATTGATCAGCTGACTCTTGCACACTCCCTACTGGGAATGTGCCCGAAACTGAGTATGTGGCCTTGACCAGAATTAAACCTGGGACCCTTCAGTCTGCAGGCCGACGCTCCATCCACTGAGCCATATCAGTTAGGGCAATGCCTTATTATCTTGAGTTTAAATCCCTTTCAGTCCATTCTCCACATTGCTGCCTGAATATTCTTCCTAATATCCTATCTAATAAAAGAGTAATATGCAAATTAACCATCCCTCCACAACAAAAATGGCAGTGCCCATAGCCACAAGATGGTGGCACCCAGTGCTCTCAGCCCTGCCGAAGTCCCCCAGTCTCAGGGAGGGCTGCCGCTGAGAGCCTGCAGAGTAAGCGGCCTGGTGGAATACTGTCCAGAGGTCCTCCTGACCCTTTATAAAAAACAAAAACAAATTCACTCCCCATGGCCCGATCCCCTGCTGGCAGTGGCAGCCTGGACTAGGATCTCATTCTGGGAGGGTTGCGCACTCCCATGGAGCGATCCCCTCCCAGCGGTGGCAGCTTGGGTCTCAACCACTGAGTCACACCAGCCAGGCAGATATGGAGAAATCTTAAATGTTTCCTTTTAAAAATATATTTTTTTATTGATTTTTTTTACAGAGAGGAAGGGAAAGGAATAGAGAGCTAGAAACATCTATGAGAGAGACATAGATCAGCTGCCTCCAGCACACTCCCAGCAACCAAGGTACATGCCCTTGACTGGAATCGAACCTGGGACCTTTAAGTTTGCAGGCCAGTGCTCCATCCACCTAGCCAAACCAGTTAGAGCTGTCCAAAATGTTAAAGAAAAAAACCCTATCTAATTAAGAGAATATTCAGGGGAGGGCAGTTGGGGATGATCAGGCTGGCAGGGGAGCAGTTAGGTATCAATTAGGCTGGCAGGGGATTGGTTGGGAGGTGATCAGACTGCCAGGCAGAAGCAGGTAGGGGCAATCAGGCAGGCAGGCGAGCAGTTGGGAGCAAACAGTCCTGGATTGTGAAAGGGATGTCAGACTGCTTGTTTAGGCCCCATCCCTGTAGTCGGAATCCCCCAAAGGGTCCCAGATTGGAAGGGTAAAGGCTAGGCTGAGGGACACCCCTCCCCCCCCACCCCGTGCACGAATTGCGTGCATGGGGCCTATAGTATATACATATGTGTGTATTAATATGTAATTATACAGTCTCACACCCTTTTAAGATCCTTCAGCATTCCACATGAGTTTCAGGATAGAATCCATCTCTCACACACAATGCACTTCATGATGGAACCTCTGCTTTTCTTTCAAGTCTTATCTGTTACTCTCCCCAGCTTCCCCCTTCCCTGTTTTATTGAGTAATTTGGAGTTCCCTGAAGACTTGATGCTGTTTCTTGCCTTTATATCTCTGCACATAATTTTCCATCTTTTTGCAACTCTTGTTCTCTTTTCTCTTATTTAGATGCTCCTCCTCTGAACCCTCCTCTCTAGGACCCTGGGTGACACCTGTATCCTCTCCTTTATCATATAGAACTATAATCAGCACTTCATTTGTGTGTCTTCCACAAGTCTAAAAGCTCCTGGACAGCAGGGTCTGTGTTTCAATCAACTTTATATCCTCTATGCAAAGACCCAAATGTAGTAGTAGATTTTCAGTGAAAGTCCTGTAGTGGGTGGGTCCTCAATAAATGTGTCAGTCATGTTGATAATCATAAAATGGAACTTAAAAGGCAGACTCCTCTCCCCCCCCCCCCCTTTTCCTAGGAAGTTATTGCCAATGCCATTTTAAACAACAAAATACCAGAAGCACAAACTTTCTTCAGGATTAATAATCACTCTGCTCAAAGACTCGAAGAGCTGATTAAAATAGGCCTCGATTTGGTCTTTGACAATTTGAAAAAGAACAATATAAAGGAAGCCTCTGAACTTTTAAAGAATATGGTGAGTGCAAAATCTGTTTGATCTTAAAGTCCCTAAAGAAAGAAAAGATCTCTGTGTACTTAATACTGTTTCTGGTTGATATAAGAATTTATTTATGACTGCTCTGGTCATTGGGAAATCAGAGTTGATTCCAGCCAGTGTGTCATTTATCTCACAGTTGCAATGGAACTACATCCTAATATATAAAAACCCTGAGTCCATCACATCCACAACAACAGGAGGCTCGACCAACCAGAAGTCAGTCCTTCAGTCAGCATTGGGTTGCCATGGTGACCAGCACTGACTGCTGCGGCTACAGGCTTGGTGACCCAGCACTGACTGCTTAAGAGGCTGTGAATCAGGCCTGGAGAGAGCCTGAAGAGAGAAGCAGGGTCTGATCCATAGCCTCTGTGGCAGCTGTTGATCAGCACTTGCCTCTCTCATTCTCTCCCAGTCTGGCCAGCAGCTGTGCCTCCATTTCTCTCCAGGCCTCCACCGGGGCTGCTGATCAGCCCCACCTTTCTGATCAGGTCCCGTTGATAGGCCCAGAGACTCTGACTGGCATAGAAACAGACCATTCAGAACCAAATCTGGGTGAGTGTGAGGAGCCAATGGCTGCCTAGGAGACAGAGCTATTGACGCTAACTGGCATAGAAACTGACCAATCAGAACCAAATTGGCCAACAGAGGAGGGCAGTTGGGGGCAAGATCAGGCCTGCAGGGGAAGGGATGTTAGGGATGATCAGGCAGACAGAGGCAGTTAGGGGCGATCAGGCGGGCAAAGGAAGGGCAGTTGGGGGCGAGATCAGGCTGGCAGGGGAGGACCGTTGGGGGTGAGATCAGGCCAGCAGAGAAGGACAGGTGGGGGCAACCACACCAGTAGGGGAGGGCAGCTAGTGGGGACCAAGCTTGCAGGGGAGGGCAGTTGGGGGTGACCAGGCCTGCAGGGAAGGCATTGGGGGCGAGATCAGGCTGGCAGGGGGAGGCAGTTGGCAATCAAGCCTGCAGGGGAGCAGTTAGGTGTTAATCAGGCTGGCAGGGGAGCAGTCAGGGGTGATCAGGCTGGCAGGCAGAAGTGGTTAGGAGCAATCAGGCAGGCAGGCGAGTGGTTGGGAGCCAGCAGTCCCGGATTGTGAGAGGGATGTCCCAGATTGGAGAAGGTGCAGGCTGGACTGAGGAACAACCTCTCCTCCCCCCACCCCAGGGCATGAATTTTGTGCACCAGGCCTCTAGTACTGATATAAAGAGAATGTGCAACCTTTAAAAAATTTTTTTTTTAATATATGTATATATATATAAATATATATAAATAATTGATTTTTTACAGAGAGGAAGAGAGAGAGATAGAGAGTTAGAAACATTCGATGAGAGACATTGATCAGCTGCCTCTTGCACACCCCCTACTTGGGATGTGCCCACAACCAAGGCACATGCTCTTGACCGGAATCGAACCCGGGACCTTTCAGTCGGAAGGCTGACACTCTATCCACTGAGCCAAACCGGTTTCGGTTGTGCAGCCTTTTTATGTAGATGTGGTAGAATGAATATTTTTATGAGATGGAAGGTCTTAATCCTTTAAAAATGCCAAGATGAAGCTTAAATTTTTTAAAAATATATATATTTTATTGACTTTTTACAGAGAAGAAGAGAGAGGGACAGAGTTAGAAACATCGATGAGAGAGAATCATCGATCAGCTGCCTCTTGCACACCCCCTACTCGGGATGTACCTGCAACCAAGGTACATGCCCTTGACCGGAATCGAACCTGGGACCTTTCAGTCCGCAGGCCGACACTCTGTCCACTGAGCCAAACCTGTCTCGGCAAGCTTAAATTTTTTAGTAGAAATGCTCAAATTGGAGCTTAGTTACATTTCTTTTATAGCCTTTTGGGTGTCTGGTCAGGAGGAGACAAGATTTTTCTCTGTTTACAGGGATGCAATGAACTCAACATGTGTTGGCCGCTTTTGGACTGCTGTTACTGATTTGTAACTTGAAAGGCCACAGTTGACCAAGGCCCAGCCTTCCCCACCCCACAAGATGTAGACAGGAAGGAGCTTGAGTTGACCTACTGAATATAAAATAATAAAGCCAAAATTTTACCATTCCCTCCACCCCCCAAAAAAATAATTGATTTGTATTCATAGTTGTATTACTAAGAAATTTGTGTAGCTTTTACTAGGAAATAATGACAATAATACTAAAATGTTTTTTGGGTACTGAGAACTTTATTGAGGATTTGTATTTTTTAAATATATTTTTATTGGCATCAGAGAGGAAGGAAAAGGGAGAGATAGAAACATCAGTGATGAGAGAGAATCTTTTTGATTGACTGCCTTCTTTTTTTTTAAAATATATTTTATTGATTTCTTACAGAGAGGAAGAGAGAGTTAGAAACATCGATGAGAGAGAATCATCAATCAGCTGCCTCTTGCACACCTCCTACTGGGGATGTGTCCGCAACCAGGGTACGTGCCCTTGACCGGAATCGAACCCGGGACCTTTCAGTCTCCAGGCCGACGCTCTATCCATTGAGCCAAACCGGTTTCGGCATTGATTGACTGCCTTCTGCACACCCCATACTGGGGATAAAGCCTGCAACTGGGCATGTGCTCTGACCAGGAATGGAACTGTGACCTTCTGGTTCATAGGTCAATGCTCAACCACTGAACAACACCGACTGGGTTCTTGCAGATTTTTGATTCAAGTTTTCATCATTTGCTCTCTTAGACTTATCACTTTGGTTAGAAGTAGGCAGTGTTTTTCGTCGAAGGCTTCACACAAGTCCAAGCCTGCACAGTATCTTATAATTTGTTGGGGGAAATTCTTGTGCATGTGACCCCTTATACCTCCATTTGAATTTTCTAATAGCCTATATCTTTGCTTCATGCTCCATGGTTTTATTTCCTTTAAGGAGGAGAAATCCTAGAGGTAGGACTCCTGGACTAAACTAAGTGTGGCCCTAATCTTCATGGTCAGGGTCTTACCCATGGCAACTTTCTGCAAGTGAAACTACATAAGGGTTGTTATTTGTACTTACTTTTGTTTTTAAGTAAACCATCATAGCAGATACCTGTAGTTTTGGTCCAATGGTAGCCTGTTATTACCTTAAATTGTTCAATGTGCTGCCTTTATTCTGGCAAACTGCTTAGGCAGTAAATACCCTATCTAATAAAAGAGTAATATGCAAGTTAACCATCAGCTCACTACACCCACAAGCCACGCCCACCAGTCTATCAGAGCGAGTATGCAAATTATCCTAACTAAAATGGCTGTAGCCACAGAGAAAGCAGGAGGGAGGCTTGGGTTTCCCAGGCGATAGAGGAAGCCAAGATTTCTGCACACCCTGGCTGGCCTAGGCCTCCGCTCTAGGCTACAAAGTTTCAATTGTAGAAGATAAGTAAATCTCAGATACCAGGGCCCCCGCTTGGGTCGCCAGGGGGCATGACCAGCCTGCAAACCACCACAGGCCCCTCACCCAGGCTGTCCCACACACCAAGGGAACACCCACCCTGATCCGGGACACCCTTCAGGGCAAACCAGCTGGCCCCCACCCATGCACCGGGCCTCTATCCTGTCTAATAAAAGAATAATATGCAGATTGACCATCACACCAACCCACAAGATAGCTGCCCCTATGTAGTCAAAGATCCTGCCCCCATATGGACACAAGATGGCCACCACAAGATGGCCAGCAGGGGAGGGCAGATGGGAGGAACCAGGCCTGCAAGAGAGTGCAGTTGGGGGTGATCAAGCCTGCAGAGGGAGGGGGCAGTTAGGTGTGACCAGGCCGGCAGAGCAGGGAAGTTGGGGGCAATCAGGCTGGCAGGGAAGCAGTTAGACATCAATCAGGCTGGCATGGGAGTGGTTAGGGGGTGATCAGGCTGGCAGGCAGAAGCAATTAGGGGCAATCAGGAAGGGAGGCAGGTGAGCAGTTGGGAGCCAGCAATCCTAGATTGTGAGAGGGATGTCCGACTGCAAACCACCACAAGCCCCTCACCCAGGGTGCAGGCTGGGCTGAGGGACACCCCCCCCCCCCCCGCATGAATTTTGTGTACTGGGCCTCTAGTGTATGATAAATATAGAAAGTGAATGTTCACAAAAGCAAGAAAACTGGAATTTTATACATGTGTATAGCAGAGTATTTCGGTATACAGCAACATATATACTTATATTTAAAATAGCTCCATTTCAGAATTAATTTTTTTCTGTGTTTATTGTAGGGCTTTGATGTAAAAGACCAGCTGCTCAAGATATGCTTCTATACAACTGATAAAAATATACGGGACTTTTTGGTAGGTAAAGGTGAGACTATGTACTGGTAGTTTACATTTTCTAATAAACCTGGTGAAATTTAAAAATAAATTATTTTAAAATTCAACTACTAGTAATATCCAGTAAGTAAAGTAAGACAACTTCTTTATCTTTTTAAATGATCATTTTGCCTTTGTGGTAAAGGATAACTTGTGTGCATATATATATTACCTAAAAAATTTAAAATACAATTCTTAAGTGCCATATAATTTCATGACATTTGTTTTGTAAATGTACTTGATTTTTGTTAGGTCACTGTTTTAATTACTTTTTATTCAAGGTTGAAATTTTAAAAGAAAAAAATTCTCTTTCTGAAAAAGAGAAAAGAACTATAGACTTTGTGCATCAAGTTGAGAAGTTATATTCAGAACATTTGCAAGAAAATATGCAGATCCAGTCCTTTCCCAGGTACTCTCATTAGCCCCCTTTTGATAATATAGGAAGTTAATTTTAGATAGTGTTTAGTTTTTAATAGTTAATGAGCACGGATTTCTTCTGTGGAACTGAGCTTATATTCCCTATGATGGTAAAACTCGTTCAGAGGAGACTCAGGAATTTCCTTTTCTTTCAATATGCACATAAATCAGATATATATATATATAGATAATAAATATAACATTATGAGTATTAAAGTATATGTTCCCCAAAAGAAGAATAGCTTTTGAACAGATTAAAAAAAATGATGCTTCTTCCTTCAAAACTAAAAAAACTTATATCACTGTTTTAGGTATTGGATAAAGGAACAAGATTTTTTCAAGCACAAGTCTGTTTTGGACTCATTCCTGAAATATGATCTTAAAGATAAATTTAATAAACACAGAATTGCATTAAATTGGGCTCAGTGGTGGAATCAACTAACACAAGAATCTATCCTTCTTCCTAGGATAAATCCAAAAGGCAAGTGTGAGAAACCCTGAAATCTGAACATAGTGAATGAGTATTAAATTAGCTGTAGTATATTTTGATGTCTAATCATTTTAGAATTCCTTGGGGGGGGGGGTGGGAAATACTCAGTTGCTTTGCAAGTCATTAAGACTTCTTATCTCAAGGTTTCTGTAAGGAACTTGTTATAATGAAAGAAAAAAGTTGTATGTTTCAGAAAATTGAGACTTCAAGGCTGAATCCTCATGTCTGCCTCAAAGAGACATTCTTTATTTTTTCCAATAGTCTTTGAGTTTCTTCTTGTGTAAACTAAAGATCTATATCAGTTGGGGTTCCAGGGAAAACTAACAATGGTAAACAGTAGTAATTCAGAGGGTGTCAAATTCATCTTTATTATTATTTCCAAAGTTTTCATTTATGTTAAGAAAAAGAAAAGGGGGAAAGAGACCTGAAAAGATAAATGAAACAGACAGCTAATTCCCAAGTTTTATTTAACAACTATACTAATAAGCAACATTTTGCTCTTCCTCCAGCTGAATATTGATTATAAAATGAACAGCAACATAAAAGAGGAAAATAGAAGAAGAAAAGGGCCTGAATATTCACATATAAATATTTGTCCAGTTTGTCATATTTATTCAGTTGATTAGTGTCGAGTTTTGTGTCAATAATCATAACTCATTGCTATTTTAAAATGTATTTTGTTCTTAATGTAGAATACAAATCATATTCCCCTGAAGCCCTCTGGAGATACCTCACAGCTCGCCATGATTGGCTAAGCATTATCTCGTGGATTGAAGAATTTCAAACCCAGA
This sequence comes from Vespertilio murinus, assembly GCA_963924515.1. Lineage (NCBI taxonomy): Eukaryota > Metazoa > Chordata > Mammalia > Chiroptera > Vespertilionidae > Vespertilio > Vespertilio murinus. The sequence continues at coordinate 158,628,682 of OZ004704.1, read as the reverse complement.
ATAGTTATTCTTCACTTCAGCAGAACAAATGGCCTCCTTTGACTATTGATATTATTGATCAGAGTACTTGCTGCAACAACAACATGAGGAATAAGATTTTAAATGAGCTGGCCAGGTACTATAACTGTGGGGAAGAGTAATAAGAAATAATTCTGCAATGTTTCCTTTGCAGTGCAATGAATCCAATGGACATTGTTTCATAGTATTTTAAAATTAAAAGGGCATTATTGAGGTTTTTAAATCACAATGTTTTAGCATCATAGTGACTAAACTCTCAAATTCTATATTTGCTTTGGTGTGGAAATGGTAGTGGGGCTACAGCGACTAAGTGCAATGTCTTGTAATGTCTCCCACTCTTCTCACTGTAGCTACCATATGCTATGTATGGTCTTGAACTAAAGAGGATTACTCAATTAAGAAATTAGTGAGGGGAAGGAGCTCTTGAAGTGGTAAAGAAAGACTTTAAACTTTAATTTCTAAAAATAATTCTCTTAGATCAAACCATGTGAACTTGTTACAATGAACTAGCCATTTGTGTGGATCAAAAATGGATGAATAATCAGCAATTTCATATTGTTCAACCTAATCTATTTTCTTAAGGTATCAAAATAATATATGGAGACTTAAATGTGTTAATTTTTAAAGTTTCTTAAACTTACTTCCTATATATTACTTTATCTTATAGTTATACTTATTGGGGAAGTATAGCTGTATTATTTACCCAACTTAAAGTTGTGGAATCCAGAGAAGTTAAGAGCTTGGCTCAATCCAGTACTGACAGGCTTTAATTTTTTTTACCCCTGTCTTTGTAGTCATTCTTCCCATTGCACTAAATTCTCTTCTTGTTTACTAAAAGTAAGTTTCTTATAACTTGTATGCTTATTGTTTTGGTTAATATTTGATGAAATAAAAACCTAACATATGTATGATTTCACATGAATTATGACAATAATGAACTAATGAGATCTACTATATTAACAAATTAAAGGGGAAAAATACCACCCTGATAGATACACAAAAGCATTTGATAAAATACAACATCTATTTATGATAAAAAGCCATTAGAAAACTAAGAATAGATGCAATTCCCTTAACTTGAAAGGGGTGTCTAAAAAATAATCTTCTAACCTTAGATGGTTTGGTTTAGTGGATAGAGCATCAACTTCCAGATTGAAGGGTCCCGGGTTCGGTTCCAGTAAAGGACACATACGTTGGTTGCAGGCTCCTCCCGGGCCTAGGCCCCAGGGGGGTTGGGGGGGGAAAGGGGTAGAGCAGCACAGGAGAGCCTGGTCAGAGCCCTGGTCAGGGTTCGTGCAGAAGGCAACCACTATTTCTCTGTGTCTTTCCCTCTCTCTTCTACCCTTAAAAAAATCAATGGAAAAATATCCTCGAGTGAGGATTCAAAAAACAAAAACAATCTTTTAGCTAACATTATACTTAATGGTGAAAGTCACAAGCATTCTCTTAGGTTTGGAATAAGATAATCCTGCTATTAGTTCTTCCCAAGATAATTACAATAAAAAATCCCAGCAGAATTTCTTCTGGATTTTGATAAGCTGATTATGAATATTAATATAGAAATGCCAAGGGTCAATAATAGTCTTAAAAAAGAACTTGCTCTTGAGAGATTAAAACTTATTCTAAAGGTATAGCAATTAAGACATTGGGAGTGTTGGTGGAGGGATAGACAAATATACCAGTAGAACAGAATATTGAACATAGAAAGAGACTTACACATGTTCACTTTATATATGGCAAAGAACACCACAGAACAGCGGGGAATGAATAGTCTTTTCACCAATGAGCCTGGGGTGACTTAATGATAGTTTTATGGGGGAAAGTTAAATTGAACCCTCTGCCTTATATCATGCATAAAATCAATTCCAGGTAGATTTTTAAACTTAAATATCAAATGTAAAACTATAAAGCTTTTAGAAGACACAGAAGAATATGTTCATGACCGTGGAAGTAGTGTATACTTTCTAAAAGGCCTGAAGGGGCAAGAGAACAATTAGATCAAGAGAGCTGCCTGGCAGGAATTGGGTCCCTTAGAGGAGAGTGTCAGCCAACCTGCATAGTGTCAGTCACCCAGCACAGAGAGAGCTAAAGCATCCCACCCACCCCTTTTCTGACTCTTATCTCCAGTGGGGGTCTCCCTTAGGGCAAACTAAAACAGAAACGTGAGGGTACTGGAGTCTTCTTGAGTAACCAATACAGGTGAGCTTTCAAGGACACAGAGCAGAAGAGTAGAGCTTAGATCTGAAAGGGAAGATACCCCACAATTAGGCATTTCATAAAGAGGAAGCAAAAATGGCCAACAAATGTGAAAAGGTGCTTGTCCTCATTTGTAGTCATGGGAACATGAATTTATTTTACAAAAAAATTTTAGGAACAATTGCAATGACAATTAAAGGTAGAGTAGATAAAATCCTTCATATATAATAAAAGCTTAATATGCTAAGTGTCCAGTTGGCTGTTCAATCAAAGTGCAATATGCTAATAATATGCTAAGGCCGCTCAACCACTCGCTTTGATGTGCACTGACCACCAGGGGGCAGACAGTTGACCAGTTGACCAGTCGCTATGATATGCACTGACTGACCATCAGGGGGCAGATGCTCTGACCAGTAAGTTAGCTTGCTGCTGTGGTCTGGCAATAGCAAGGGGACTGAGCAAGATGAGCTGGGCACGCCCTGGCGCCCTCCCATTGGCCCTTCTCAACTGACCAACTTCCCACGTCCCTCCCTGGCACAATTGTGCACTGGGTGTTTTTAATCCTCACCTGAGGACATGCTTAGAGAAAAGGGAGGAGAGAGAAAAACATTGATGTGAAAGAGAAACATTGGTTGCCGTCCATACATGCCCCCAACCAGGGATCAAACCCACAGCCAAGATATGTGTCCTGACTGGGAATTGAGCTGGCAACCTTCTGATGCACAGGACAATGCTCAACTAACTGAGCCATGCAGGCCCGGAAAATTTATTTATAAATAAAGTTTAAAATAGCAAAAACAAACCATATATTATTTGAGATTACATATATGAATGCTAAAACTATGACTAAAATTAAGGGAACCGTTATCACAAAAGTCAAGGTAGCAAAGGAGATGCAGTAGAGAAAGGATACCACAAGGGCTTCCAAGTGTAATGTGCTATAATCTGGGTGGTGGTTACCTAGTTTTTCTTTTCTTTTTTTAAGTGCCTCTTGGTTTTTATCTTTTTAAAATATACATGTATATTTTTTATTGATTTCATAGAGAAAGAAACATCAATGATGAGAATCATTGATTGGCTACCTCCTGCACACTCCTTACTGGGCATATGCCCTTGACTGGAATCGAACCCAGAACCTTTCAGTTTGCAAGCCAACACTCTATCCACTAAACCAAACTGGCTAGGACCACATGGTGCTTCTTTGAACTCTATATAATGTACTAGTAGCCCTGCGCAGGAATCTGTGCGCCCGTGGTAGCTCTCTGCAGGGCCTGGCCACTCTGCACCCACAGGCCAGAGGCGCTCTGTGGGCCAGAGCCCATCCGTGGCTGGGCACAGAATGCTTGCCTTGTTGTCAGGCCACTCACACTGCCTGCTCTCAGCAGCTGCCCCCACTCCCCAGGCCTGGGGGACTCCAGCAGGCTGAGAGGACTGGATGCTGCCATGCTGTTGCTATGGGCACCACCATCTTTGTGACGGAGTGATGGTTAATTGCATATTGCTCTTTTATTAGATAGCATATATATTTTAATATGTTTGTATGGTTTTAGAGAACGAGGAAGGAAGAGGGACAGAGAGGTGGAAATGTCGATTAGCTACCTCCTGCATGCCCCCTCCTGGGGATGGACTCCACAACCTGGGCATGTGCCCTGACCAGGAGTTGAACTGTGACCTCTTGGTTCATAGGTTGATGCTCAACCACTGAGTCACACTGGCTGGGTCTTATATTTTCTGTATTCATTTATATGGTTTATATGATGTTTTTAACAGTAAATTTATAAAAAGTAATATTTTAATGCATATTTTTACTGTTTGGTAGTTGGTTTATTTAAATTATTCTGCTTTAGCTTTTCTATCATTTTGTTTGTATATTTTGCTGAATTTCTAAGTGCTTAAAACATCTAGCTTCAAAAGCTAACCAGTTACACACTGGATTGTATAGGTCTAGCCAAAACCAAAAAAATGTATATAGCTTAGTTTAGGTTTTTGAAATGTTTAAGGTAACTCAAGACTATCATTACTATTTTAAATACTACAGTGATTCAGAAACCTTTGTTGAAAGCAAGCAAAGTATGACTCATAATGTATAGAGTAAGAATTGGCAGTCTTAATATTTAAATACTTTTTTTTAAGTACAATAAGTCCTTGCTTAATGTTGTCGATAGGTTTTGTGACTTTTAAGTGAAACGACAGATAATGAAACAATTTTACCGCAGACTAATCATAAAAACAAGATTTAAATTACATTGGCATCTTATCAATATTATAAGTCACTAGAGGCCTGGTGCACAAAATTCATGCGTGGGGGAGGGGGCAGGGGTCCCTCAGCCCTGCCTGCAACAACACAAGCATTTTATTTTTATTTTTAAATATATATATTTTATTGATTTTTTTACAGAGAGAAAGGGGTAGAGAGTCAGAAACATCAATGAGAGAGAGACATCGATCAGCTGCCTCCTGCGCACCCCCCACTGGGGATGTGCCTGCAACCAAGGTACATGCCCTTGACCGGAATCTAACCTGGGACCTTTTAGTCCGCAGGCTGACACTCTATCCACTGAGCCAAACTGGTTTTGGCAACACACAAGCATTTTATACCTGGCCTCACCAGAGGCCTTCCGCAGCAGAGCGTGCCCCCCCCCTCTCCCCGCTCCATGCCCGCTGTCCAGAGGCCCTCTGTAGCCGGGGTGGAATGCTTGCCTTGTTGCCATGGTGACAAAGCAAGCATTCCACCAGGCCACTCATGGTGCCTGCTCTCAGCAAGTATTGAGAATGATTTGTCTTCCTCCTCCCCCCAGGGATTGGGGGACTCGGGTGGGTCTGAGAGGACTGGGCACCGCCATCTTGTGGCTGTGGGTGCCATCATCTTTGTGGCAGGGTGATGGTCATTTTGCATATTCCCTCTTTATTAGATAGGATGACAAAATGGCATTAAGAGAAATGAAAGATCATATGTGAGTACCTTCTGTAGGTGAGACTTAAACTCATGGAAGTGGTTTGGTGTGTTCTGAATCTTACAACTTTTTAAATTTGCCATCTCTTAAACTGCCCTTTAGGAATGGGATTTTTCTTATATCTGAACTAGAAGACTTTGAACTCCTCCTCCTAAGACTGAGCCGTATTGGGGGTGTGATGCAAGATACCCTCCCTGTTCAAAACTACAGGTCCAAAGAAGGTTGGGATTTCCATTCTCACTTCATTCTTTATTGTTTGGAACACAGTCTGCAGTATCTTCTTTATGTCTATCTTGACCGTTACAAGTAAGTACTGAGAATGATTTGTCCTTAAGCAGATCTTCCTGTTTCCTCTTCCACTTCTACTTGAATGTGACAAGAGCAAAATATTGAGCATTCATTTGAGGAATACTGAATTTCTTTCTTTTAAAAAAATATATATTTTATTGATTTTTTACAGAGAATAAGGGAGAGAAATAAAGAGTTAGAAACATCAGTCAGAGAGTCATCAGTCAGCTGCCTCCTGCACGCTCCCTACTGGGGATGTGTCTGCAACCAAGGTACATGCCCTTGATCAGAATCGAACCTGGGACCTTTCAGTCCGCAGGCTGATGCTCTATCCACTGAGCCAAACCGGTTTCGGCAATACTGAATTTCTTGAAGTAGTTCCTCTCACTTGCAGCACTTGGTACATCTTTTAGTTTCATGCTACATTCAACTAAATGTTTGCCCTTTTTTGTGTGTGTGTGTGATGTTAAATCTGTAAGCTCTCTGTTAATCTTTTAAATAACTAGAGATTAGAATGAAGTGAGAGAAATGCTTTAAAAGTTAAAAAGAGAGGAAGAGACTAAAGATTAACTTGGAGTTCTTTGATAAGTTCATTACCAGGCAAATGTTAAACAACTTTGAATTCATAGCCACTTCAGGTTAGGTATGCTCTAAAATTTACATTTGGATGGATGGGTGGGTGGATTGATTGATAGATAAACAGACATGCATCAACATATACCTTCTTAAGATCAACCTGCAGAATCATATCTGGCCAGTGTTCATTGCTATTTGGTCAGTAATAACAATAATAGTAGTAGTCTCTAATATATGAATGCTTACAACGTTCTTGGCACTTAGATTATCTTATTAATCTTCACAAAAACCCTATGAATGGTTACTTTTTAACAGATGAGGAAACTGAAGTTTCAAGTGAGATTAAGTGTTTACTATGGCACACAGCTAGTAAATGGCAAAGTAAGATTTAATTCTACTTACATTTGATTCTAGAGCCCACTTTTAATGTGCTAATGAGAACATATAAATTTGTATAGTAAAAGCTAGAAATTCAAACTGGGTATATTTCTAGTTCCTATCATTGACGCTTAATTACACACAGAGATGTTTTACCCAAAACTACTGGCAAGAGGTGATTTAAAAGCCTTATTTTCAAAGAACCTGTTCGGAGCCTTAACTCCTTAGTCCAGCTTCTCTGTAGTTGTGAGAAGGGTTTTAAAAACCTCTTAAGTTTGCAAATGTTAAAAATATTTTGTAAAAATAATAAGATACAAAGTATTTCAAAGTACAAGGTATCCGGTAATCTTATACAAAGCTGGTAATATTTTACTGTGGTAGTAAACACAATTTAAACATTATCTTTGTCTCTAAAATTTTCCTCTATTTCCAGATCGTAAGGAATATGTAAAACTAACACAAGTGGCAGTATATTTACTTTTTTTTTTTTTTTAAATATATTTTATTGATACTTTACAGAGAGGAAGGGAGAGAGATAGAGAGCTAGAAACGTTGATGAGAGAGAAACATCGACCAGCCGCCTCCTGCACACACCCCACCGGGGATGTGCCCGCAACCAATGTACATGCCCTTGACCGGAATCGAACCCGGGACCCTTCAGTCCGCAGACCGACGCTCTACCACTGAGCCAAACCGGTTTCGGCAGTATATTTACTTTTTAATTCCGAGATTCTTTTTAAAAAATATTTTTAATTGATTATTTATAGAAAGGAAGGGAGAGGGGGAGAGAGTTAGAAACATCAATGAGAGAGAAACATCAATGTTTGACCGGAATCGAACCTGGGACCCTTGAGTTCGCAGGCCAATGCTCTATCCCCTGAGCCAAACTGGTTAGGGCTAAGATAGTTTTTTTTAAAGCTAGCTATAACCTGAGCAAACATGGTTGTAATTATCTGTCTTATCTTCATGTTAATAAGAGAGTTTGTTTTCTTTTGTTTTATATACAGGCTTAGTCCTTCAAATTGTTCCTTTTTGAGGAAAAAAGAATTACATGAAACTCACCCTTGGTTTGAATTTTTAGTTCAGTGTCGAGAAGTTTCTAGTAACTTAACAGGTATGAGTACTGTATTAAATACAAAAATTTCTGTGAATAAATAACTAATCTGTTGTGGCATTTAACTTGTGAACTCTTTAAAATAAATCATTGGCTGTAGACAAATATCTGACCATCATCTAGTCTCAAGCTTTGTTTAAGAAGTAGAATATAAAAAATATTAGCCTCTTCTGAGCCAAGAAAAACCAGGCAGAGCAGACAGTATATAGTTGTTTCCTTTCCCTCTCACTCTCCTGCTCTATTCTCTTTGACTATCTCTCATCCTACCAGTTTATTACAGGCTGAATTCCTGCTCTCTGGCAGATTGGCACCATTTTCCCTTGAAGAAGTGGTCTGTCTGTCAGGAAGGAATTCCAGATGGCGTGAAAAGATATGCACAGTATGTGTGGGCTTGTGTCTTCTGTAGCACAGGTGCAGACCGAGAACATTGCTCTGATTATAATCAGGACAGCCCTGTGAGCCCTGAGGGTATTATTCCAGAGATTGGGGAAAGGCAAGGATGTCTAAGCCAGTATTTAACTTTTATGTAATGTCCAGTTTCTTCCCAAATGAAGAATTTTTTCATAATGTGTTCTTTCGTTATGGTTTTTTTTTTTTGTTTTGTTATTTTTGGTGCTGATTACAAAGTAATATATATTCATTGTAAAAAAACCCAAATAATTGGAAGCCACAGACAACTACTGAGAACATGTCCATAGGTAGCTCTTGATATATTTTATGTATTTTGTTCTAGTTATTGTCTCCATGCTCTTTTTAGTCTATAATATTCCATTCATCTAGCAAATATTTATTGAGCTCCAACCTTGCAACAGTCTGTAAGTGCTAGGGATACAACAAGAAACATTTGTCTATTTGTTTGCTGTTGTTTTTTTCGTTTGTGTATTTATATACTGTTTTTTCCTACATATAGTAATTATAAGATTGTTCCTGGAAACAATGACCATTTTATGTTTACATAATATTTTCTTGTATGAATATATTCATTTAATCTGCTATTCTCTCATGTATTAGCATGGAGGTTGGTGTTTTTTTTATCCTATAGTCTTAAGTATATTTGAACATGAAATTTTTGTCTTGTTTCAGATTATTTCTTTTCTCTTTTTTTTGGGGGGGGGGAGGAGAGGGGCGGTAATAGGTGTACAATTTTTGTCCAGTCTCTTCCCGCACCCTTCTTCTTCTTTCCCCCCGAGAATTGTCAGTCCACTCCCTTTCTTTGTCCCTGATTCTATTATATTCACCAGGTTATTCTGTTCATCAGATTTTTATTCACTTGCTTTTTAGATTCACTTGTTGATAGATATGTATTTGTTGTTCATAATTTTTATCTTTACCTTTTTCTTTCTCTTTCTCTTCTTAAAGAATACCTTTCAGTATTTCATATAATACTGGTTTGGCAGTGATGAACTCCTTTAGCTTTTTCTTATCTGTGAAGTTCTTTATCTGACCTTCAATTCTAAATGATAGCTTTGCTGGGTAGAGTAATCTTGGTTGTAGATTCTTGCTATTCATCACTTTGAATATTTCTTGCCACTCCCTTCTGGCCTGCATAGTTTCTGTTGAGAAATCAGCTGACAGTCTTATGGGTACTCCCTTGTAGGTAACTAACTGTTTTTCTCTTGCTGCTTTTAATATTCTCTCTTTGTCTTTTGCTCTTGGCATTTTAATTATGATGTGTCTTGGTGTGTCTTCTTTGTGTTGTTCTCGTTTGGGGTTTTCTGCGCCTCCTGGACTTGTAAGTCTATTTTTCTCACCAGGTGGGGGAAGTTTTTTTTGTCATCATTTCTTCAAATAGGTTTTCAATATCTTGCTCTTTCCCTTTTTCTGGCACCCTTATAATTCAGATGTTGGTACACTTGAATTTGTCCCAGAGGCTCCTTGCACTATCTTCATATTTTTGGATTCTTTTTTTCTTTTTTCTTTTCCGGTTGGGTGTTTTTTTGCTTCTTTGTATTTCAAATCTTTGACTTGATTCTTGGTGTCCTCTATTCTGCTATTGAATCTCCATATATTATTCTTTATTTCAGTCAGTGTATGCTTAATTTCTAGTTGGTCCTTTTTCATATCCTTGAGGGTCTCACTAAATTTCTTGGAGGTTTCTAAGAGTCTTGAGTAACCTTATAACCGTGGTTTTGAACTTTATATCCAGTAGTTTGCTTTTCTCCATTTCTTTCATTTGTGACCTGTTTCTTTGTCTCTGCATTTTGGCTGCTTCCCTGTGTTGATAGAGTGGCTTTGTGTGGTAGGTGTCCTATAAGGCCCAGTGGCTCAGCCTCCCCATTTACCGGAGGTGGACACTCTTGGTCCACCCCTTTGTGGGCTGTGTGCACAGTCTTGTTGTAGTTAAGCTTTGATTGTTGTTGGAATCACTGGGGAGGAATTGATCTCCAGGCCAATAGGCTGTGAGGACCAGTTGTATCTACGATGAAAGAACTTCTGTGTTGGAGATACCATTAAGAGGCAAGACTTGCTTCAGTGGAGCTTTGGTGTTCACTGAGTCTGCCCCCTGAGTGTGTCTCTTATGAATGTGAAGAGTTGTAATCTGGTTGGTCTCACTGTGACCACTGGGTACCCGGGCTCTTGGATCTCAAGGAGGTGCAAAGTCAGCTACTGCCTGAAGCCACCCAGTAGAAGCTACAGAGAGATTTGAAGATTCCTCCTCTTTGTTTAGGGTTTGGAGGTGCCTAGGTGAGGCCCAGCTGTGAAGCAATGCGAGCTGCTATAAAACCTTGGGCCTTCTTTTGGAGGCTTTGAGCTCTCTGACCCAGATGAAGTTGGTTAGGTTTCAGATTACAAAAGGCCAGGCCATTCATATGCAAAAGTCTCTGCACACAGCGTGGGTGGGATTGTAAATTGGGTGGGGCAAAGTCTTAAGGGAATCACCAGGGCAGAGCAAACAGCAATGGCTGACCATCAGCCTGCCCCAAAGAGGTCCCCAGGTCTCTGTGTCCCATGGCACTATGCAGGAACAATGATCACTGTAGGCAGCTCTTAGAGAAAACCGCTCTCGTGTTTCAGTCTGATGCCAGACAGTTCAGTTTCTCTCCGTATGAGTCTGGGTCCCCAGAGTCTCTCTCGGAACTGGAGTTCAGAGTAGTTGTGAGCTTGTATGTCCCTCCTGATTAAAAAAGACAACAGTGTACCCAGTTGCCAGCCCTTTTCTGCACGGACCTCTGTACCTCCCCACTACACTTCTTCACCTCTCCACCTCCTCCCAGTCTCAGTGTGCTTTTCTCTTTCCTTCTAGTTGTATAAATTACACTCAGCTAGCCTTCCCATGGTTCTGGATGATGTTCATTTTGTCTTTTAGTTGTAGTTTTGAAGTGGTTGTGTGAGGCAGGAAGTTCAGGTACTTACCTATGTTGTCATCTTGGTTCCTCTCCTATTGCTTTTAAATTTAGAAAGTCCTTCTTTCTCTTGAGAGAGTTACTAGTAAAATTAATTTTCTTTCTCAAAATTATATAATTCTTAATTTACATTAAGGAGAAAAACATACTCTTATTTTCCAGATCCTAAACTGATCTTCCAGGCTAGCCTTGCAAATGCTCAAATACTGATTCCCAGCAACCAGGCCAATGTAAGCAGTATGCTGTTGGAAGGGCATACCCTCCTGGCCCTTGCTACCACAATGTATGCTCCTGGTGGTGTCAGTCAGGTATGGACAGTACCTCTGCCTATTATGATGAAGTAGGACTGATGTTAAGTTTAGCAGAAATATCTATGGCTTTTCTAGAAATCAGTTGTATTAAAATATAACCACCCATATTAAAAAACTGTGATACATCTACACAATGAAATATGCTGCTATAAAAAATAAGGACCTTTTACCATTTGCAACAGCATGGATGAAATTGGAGAGCATTATGCTAAGCAAAATAAGCCAGTTGGAGAAAGATATTACATGTTCTCACTCATATATAGGATATAATGATTAACAAAATTTGATGAACAAGAATAGATCCAGAGACAAATGGTAGGGGAGGGGGAGTTAGAGAGCAACCAAAGGACTTGTATGCATGCATATTAGCATAACCTATGGACACAGACACTGGGGCGGTGGGGGCTTGCCTAGGGTGGGATTTTTGGGGGAGGGGGCATCAACTGGGGAAAATGGAGACATAAAGAAAAAAGAAAAAAGAAAAAGAAAAGGGACACTGGTCACCCTATTGGATGATGTCCACAATAGCAGTATTTTATTTTAATACAGAGACATTCCATGCAACACACACACACACACTGAGTGGTCAGATTATTATGATCTCTGAATGCATAATAATCTGGCCACTCAGTGTATATCTTGTATAATGAAAGGCTAATATGCAAATTGTCCCCTCAACCAGGAGTTAAACCAGCAGGCAGGCCGGCCAACCACCCATGTCCCCTCCCCCTGGCCAGACCCCATCCATGCACGAATTTATGCATCAGGCCTCTAATGCACACACACACACACACACACACACACACACACACACACACACTGAGTGGCCAGATTATTATGCGTTCAGAGATCATTATAATCATAATCAATTAAATACTTATGAGTGGTTATATATATGTATATAACCACTCATAAGTATTTTATTAGATTAAAAGAACATAAAACAAGGGTGAATTTTGAAATTTTATATGATATCCTCTTAAATTGAAAGGCAACTAATACGTTGTAGAGAGATTATTTTTCTCCTTTATTTGTTTTCTAATGTTCTGGGTTCATTTTAGGAATTGAAGTAGGATCTGATTGTTTCTGGGAGTAAGTATATACTTTAGATCTGTGACTTGGGAATTATTTTGTACTATTTGCCTCTTAGAGAGGTAAAAGGGAAGTCATAATTTTTAGCTATGTAAACTCTTTTGAGGGACCCAATAGAAATTTGTCCATCTCTGCATTTTTGAAAGTTATAGTGTGCCCAGTTAGAGGGAACGTAAGAATGCTTTTAAACATTTAATCTTCAAAGATTTCTCCTTTAGATTGTTTCAATATACCTTAACTTATATGGTTATTTATTTCTCTGTTCTTAATCGCCTTTCAGAAATTAGCCATAGAGTAACATGAGAGCTAAAAAATAGTCATCTAGTCAATAGTTATTTTTCTTTTAAAATATTTACTATTTAATATATAATTCAATATTTAACATTTAAGTATTTTAAATAATATAGTAGCAGTCTTTTTTCAAACAACTTTTCCACACAGTTTGAAAACTACTGATCTAGCTGAAATCCTAATTTTGTAGGTGAAGAATCTAAAGCCTAATGTTAAATATCTAGTCCAGGGGTGGGCAAACTTTTTGACTCGAGGGCCACAATGGGTTCTTAAACTGGATCGGAGGGCCGGAATAAAAGCAACCTGACCATGCTGGCACTCTCATCTTGGGCTGCTGGTGAAGGAGCGGAGGGGAGAGCAAGAGAACCCTCGCTCTTTCGGCTCCGGGCCGGATCCGGCCTGTGGGCCGTAGTTTGCCCATGGCTGATCTAGCCCAAGATCACATGGTAGTTTCTCTTAGAACAAAACAAGATCTATTTTTTTCTGACACCTTTAAAAAATATATAATAAAATAAAATAAAATATATTATTGATTTGTAGAGAGAGAGAAAGGGAGAGGGAAAAAGAGATAAAAACATTGATAACAGAGAAACATTGATCAGCTGCCTCTTGCACGCCTTCTGGGTGGGTATGCACCCTGATTGGAAATCAAACCAGCAACCTCTTGATTGATAGGTCCATGCTCAATCACTGATCAATGTTATTTTCACCACCATGTAATCTCTCGAGGTAATCTTGTTTCACATGTTCTTGTGAAAAAAGAACAAATTTGGAGAAGAAAAGAACATTACTTTATACCATGTCATTTGTCTTTTTATTTAGGTTGTTCAGAATGAAGAAAGTGAGAACTGTTTGAAAAAAGTAGATCCCCAGTTACTGAAGATGGCATTAACTCCTTATCCCAAGCTAAAAACTGCTCTCTTCCCACAGTACACTGCCCCTAGTGTCCTACCACCAGATATTACACTCTACCACCTTATTCAGGTACAGTACTTATTTAGGTGGCTGGTATTTAGGTATCAGACAGGATTCAACCAGGAAAACAGAAACCACTTTGGGTCTTTCAAATGGAGAACAGTTAATGTAGAGACCACAGATTTTTCCTTGATTTAAAATCAAAGCTGTTATTTCCTTAGACATCTAATTCTTGACTTAATAGTTCTGTTTTCTCCCGTATCCCTCCCACCATGTGTTTATAGTCTTTGCTAAACCTTTGGCCTAGACAGATTTCAAACTGCCCCTGCTCCTTGCTCTCAAAACTTTTCTGTCTGACTTGACCTTGGTCTGCTTTTTTCTTTGTTGTTCATGATTTGATCATCACATACATTTTTAAAATATATTTTCACTGATTTCAGAGAGGAAGGGAGAGACAGATAGAAACATCTGTCTCATCTGGTGAGAAAGAATAATTGATCAGCTGCCTTCTGCATATACCTCCCACTAGGGATCGATACCGCAACCTGGCCATGTGACATCCTGGTTCATGGGTCAACGCTCAACCACTGAGCCATGCCGGCTGGGCACGTACATTTCTTTAGCCCTTGATCTGATTGTCTTGTTGTTTTCCTTTCCTGATCTGCCTTAGCTTACCTTGTCATGTTTACGTGGTAATATTTTCTAGTGTCTTAGTCCTCTTGCTTTTTGATTCCAAAAACATTTCTAAAGCCCATTTTACATTATAATTAATGATGCTTCTACCAAAAGAGAGTGCACTTTGCACACATAATTTGAAGTGAAGAGAGTCTTTAAAAGGAACACAACCAGTTCTGTTTTTATTAAAATAGAAAATTGTCTCATTCTTTTTTGTGTTTAGCTATGTTCAAAGAATTTATGTTCAGAAAGATAAGATTTTTAGTTGCCTTGGAGAAGGGAAGCAGACTGCCTGTGAAGTCCTTTTATATAATTTTGTTTACTTAATTTAGAATCAATTGATTCCCCCCACACATTCCCCTTTAAGAGGCCTAGGTGAAAGAGGGCCGCTACCCCTAGGAGGGAAGGCAGGGTCCCTCCCTGTTAAGGCTCTCGTGGAAGTTACTAATGAAGAAAAGATGGTTAGCAAACATTCAGTCAGCCTCAAGATTAGTTTCTTCCTGTGGAGATTCCTTTAATCATTTTCCCAATTGGTTCAATATCAAATTCATTTAGTTAAATATATTTCACCCTTCTGGAAAATAGTTATGTGGGTATCACTGATTTAAGAAAATCTTGTTCTGTTAGGTAGTTGATAGGGAACAAGTTCTGATATCAAAACAGGGATTGGTTGATTAGATACCCCTAACCATTTGTACAGAAGCTTTACTCTGAGGGAAAAGGCAACCTCCTTACTTTATCTTTAAGAACAGATAAAGTAGCCTCAGTATCTACAAGGGCCTTAGTAATTTCCTTTCTTTCAGTTTCTCCTAAACTATTAGTAAGAAGGGGAAACACCCTCTCATAGTCCTTGGAGCAACCTTGTGCTTGCTTCTTTTCTCTTTCTGAATCCCATTTCAGTTTTCTGTAGCTCTTCTTAGGGTGATCTGGCTTTCTGCAACAAACAGGAGTTTCCCTGCAGTTCTTATTTAGTAATTCTGTTGCTTTGCTCCACAAATCATGGATACACTGATTGATATAGTCAGTATAGTCAGGATCACATGTCCTAACAGTTATAATTCCTTTGTGAACCCTTCGGGGTTTTGGAGAAAGTCATGGAAATCTTTAGGTAGGTTCCTTAATTCTGTACAATCACTGGTTTTCCTCTGCCAGAGACTGGCTTTTCTGGTCAGAGAGCTGCATAGGGAGCTGAGGTGGAGGAGGTCAGAAGAGAAAGAGGGAGGAGGAAAGGAGAGTTAAGTCCAGACAATGAAGTAGAGGCTACACAGGGCAGTTGGAGAAGGGGGAAAAATAGAGCACTGGCATCGAGCAGCTTCCTTACTTCAGAGACAGGCTCCACAAGTTTTTACTAACTTCCTGTAGAGAAGAGAATTTATCTGTGCTCCTCCCAGAAGCTTCTAATTTTCAGTCAAGATGAGTTTCCTATTCATTTAGTTTACTTTTAGAGGTGGCTTTTTCTAATTTTGCATGCAAAATTTTAATTTAGGTGTCAAAAGAGTTTCCTATTGGCCATCTTACTTTGATATCACTTCTAGTTAAATATTCTCATTTCTATAAGTGCTTGCAAGTAAAAGTTTCCTATTTATTGGCTATCTACAGGAGTATTAATGGGGACTGGGAGTTGCAGGCCTTGAAAGCACAATTTACCATGTTAGTTTTAGTTTTATTTTGGGATCTGCAGAGTCTGAACCAGTTTTTAGGGATATTGTGTAGCTGGTTGAAGTGTGCTGCTTATGGGTTGTTAGAATCAATTAACTTTTAATTCTGACTTAACCTTTTCCCTTTTACAGTCATTATTGCCCTTTGATCCTAGCAGATTGTTTGGCTGGCAGCCTGCCAACACACTGGCTATAGGAGGTAAGTCATTATGGGTACTTCTTGCTTTGGAAGCATTTCAACAATGTTGATCCATAGGAGAAGTTGATATTTGTAAAAGCCAACCCAGTTTTTTTGTTTGTTTGTTTGTTTGTTTTTTACTGCTTTCTACTTTAAAAATAAAGATATATTCCAGTGAATTGAAAACATATTGTATTAGGTCACTAGTGCTGTACTTGCTGGGAAATATGTATTTATCTACTTAAATTTATTTTTTTCCCAAAAATCCCTTTGTGAGCAGGATAGTATTATAAAGTTTAAGAGTGTAAGTGTTGGTATTAGATGAATCCTGGATCTACCATGTAATAGTTGTAGAACCTTGGGCAAGGACCTTAAATTCCCTATAAAATAAGTTTAATAACAGTGCCCACCTCACATGTTACATTGAGAATGAAAGGAGACATTGAAAGGCACTTAACAACCTCTCACAGTTCCTGACACATTACTAATACAGTCAGCACCAGATATACACACAGTGCCTTCCTCTCTAGATTATAAGAATTTCTGGCTGAAACCGGTTTGGCTCAGTGGTAGAGCATTGGTCTGCGGACTGAAAGGTCCCAGGTTCAATTCCGGACAAGGACATGTACATTAGTTGCGGGCACATCCCCAGTGGGGGGATGTGCAGGAGACAGCTGGTCGATGTTTCTCTCTCATCGACGTTTCTGGATCTCTATCTCTCTCCCTTCCTCTCTGTAAAATATCAATAAAATATATTTTTTTTAAAAAGAAAAAAAAAGAATTTCTGTCTTGTTTCTGTGTATGCGTGTGCACCTTTTTACAAGTGTAGTTAACATACATATGCTAGTCTTAAACACTGCTTTTTCTGTCTTTTTAATTTTTACATTTAGAGTTAGCCTTTAATATTATGTTACCTGTGGTGTTTCTGCCTAAATTAAAGTTGACTTCAAGTTAGTACTCAGAGTACTTAGCATATAATATACAACCTGTGACTATTTATTGACATACATAAAAATGAATTTTCTAATGTTTCAGTTTTATAAGTTCAACATTTTAATGAACTTTAATATTGAATTTACCTAGTGTCCAGAGTCCATTACAGCCCTATAATAGTTGTTCAAATATTTATTGAGTGCTGAATAAAGTAGTGCTTATTGTATTTTCAAATGAAAATACATGCTTTACTCTCAGTGAAGTTACTAGAGTAGACAGAATCCCCTGTCCTGTACATTCTCTAACTCCATCATATAACCAGGGTCTTGGTCTCCCTCTTGGAGATTTAGCATTCTCGTAGGTACACAGTAGAGAAAAGACATTGAAGGCATGTTCTCTGTCTGGTTTTTAGACATTTAAAACATTTTTGAGCAAATAAATCCCAATATAAATGAAATAATTATGAAGACAATAATACAGATTGATAATATTGGAGAGCTATATTTAGTTAAAGTGTTTCCTAATTTTTTTACATGATTTTACCACTGAAAGGGGATATAAAACAACTGCATGTTGACTTTGCTTCCATGGCAGGCCAGAGAAAATTTTCCATTTGCGTAGAATTTTCTTTCACACACAATCTCCAGCACTATCACTCAAATGCTAAAAAATCATGATCTTATTTGAATAAAAACTTAAGTTTACTCATTGGCACATGGAAGTACCATATACTTGACATGTACTCAGTAAATATTTAAGAAATGAATAGTTTTATGTGAAATTATAAGTGACCAAAGTTACTCTGTTCTCACAAAGCATACAGATAATCCATGTGACTACTTTTTAATCTCAGAGAGGATGTGCTTTTAAGTAATAGTTTTGTAAGATGACAAGACACAAGATCTTTTTCTTTTTTTGTGGGAGCCAAGTCACAGTATAAGAAGTCTCTGTAATTCCATTGGAGAATAAAACTTTATCTCAGAAATAAGCGTTGAACTTTGAAAATGAGAACACATACACTGTTCTCCAGAATTGGGTTTTTTAAAAAATATATATTTTATTGATATTTTACAGAGAGGAAGGGAGAGAGATAGAGAGCTAGAAATGTTGATGAGAGAGAAACATCGACCAGCTGCCTCTTGCACACACCCCCCCCCCCCCCCCACCGGGGATGTGCCCGCAACCAAGGTACATGCCCTTGACCGGAATCGAACCCGGACCTTTCAGTCCGCAGACCAACGCTCTACCACTGAGCCAAACCGGTTTCGGCCAGAATTGGTTTTTTAACAGTTCAGAATGTTTTTTTTCTCTTCAAAATATATATTTTATTGACTTTTTACAGAGAGGAAGGGAGAGAGATAGAGAGTTAGAAACATCGATCAGCTGCCTCCTGCACACCCCCTACTGGGGATGTGCCCACAACCAAGGTACATGCCTTTGACCGGAATTGAATCTGGGACCTTTCAGTCCGCAGGCCGACACTCTATCCACTGAGCCAAACCGGTTTCAGATAGCTCACCTTTTAAAATATATATAATGAATGGTTAAGAGACAAATATTAGAGCTTGACAGGATTGGTTATGGCATACTAACTTCTCACATCCAAGTATCTTCTGACTTTAAATTTCTCTGAAAAGAGAAAAAAAAAATTTCTTGGCTATTTATTTTTATGGGCACAAAGCAACTTTAAACTGAATCACTCTGCTGGAAAGATGATACCAGCATGTAGATAATAAGGTGCTCTGTGCACACATCAGAAAATACAGCTAGTGGTAACATAAGGAAAGTATAGGAGTTTATTAATATGGAGAAAAAGATATTCTTCTCAAGGTATTTATTAGAATGGTACAGTGACCTGGCCTTGGTGAATAGAGGACACATAAATCTATTAGGTAGAGATTTTATTGCATAATGAGCTTCATGAATGAATTAAAAGTTTTTGCATATCTTAGGCAGAGATTTTGTAGTCAAAAGGTTATTGCTATTGTAAAGTTAAATACAGAATTAAAGCATATAAAGTTAGAAGTAAATTCCAAGGGGGAAAAGCACAATTTATAAGTTTTCATATGCAGCTTCTCAGATACACATTTTTGCATAAAATGAGGGACATCTCTCCACATTAAAATAAAACTATTACATTTTGGTGGTTCAAAGTGACACATAATGGTACAAAATGATTATAGCAACATGTTTTCTTTTACCATTGTAGACTTAAATTTTCCATGTACAGATCTGCAGTTAATCATGGTGAAATGTAGAGCATTAATAATCACTTCACTTTCTCCCCAGATGTATCGAGTCATCTCCCACATTTCTCTAGCCCTGATCTGGTTAATAAATATGCTATAGTGGAACGTCTGAATTTTGCTTATTATTTATATCATGGACGGCCATCATTTGCATTTGGTACTTTTCTGGTCCAGGAATTAACTAAGAGCAAGACACCCAAGCAGCTGTGAGTAAAGTATAATTTATACTGTTAATAAAAGGTATATCTGTGTATTTTACCTGTATATTTAAAAAATGTACTGGAAACATGTATAAGAGTTAACAGTGATTCTATTTGGATGGTGATATTTTATTTCCATTTGTGTTTTTCTGTATATCCCCAGTTTTTGGCATTTAGTGTGTGTTACTTTTGTTAATAGGAAAAAAGATAAAAAGTATATACACACACATATATATATATTTTAATATATTTTTTTAAAGAGGACAGCAGAGGGATAGAAAGATAGAATCATTGATGAGAGAGGAACATCATTGATTGGCTTACCTCTTACACAGCCCCCACCAGTAATTGAGCCCATAACCTGGGCATGTGCCCTGATGAGGAACTGAACCAGTGGCCTCTTAATTCCTGGGCTGGCACTCAACTGGTTCAGGAAAAAAAAATAATAACATTAAATAACTTTAAAAAATCATATTTTTAAAAAATGATCCAGGAACTTGCCAAATATTAGCTACTATGCTAAAGAAAGAGTTCTATAATAAGATGTGAATTCTGTATTTAAGATCTTTGTTAGGTTTGCTTTATTGGTTTGTTTTATAATTAACAAAATAATGCATTTTATTGGTAAAATATTCAAGTAGCTCAGAAGGGTGAAAAATGAAGTATAGAAGTTCCGGGGGGAGGGGGTCAGTGCAGGGGAAAGAGGGGGGACATCTGTAATACTTCCAACAATAAAGATTAAATTTTTAAAAAGTCCCTTAATCTTCTAGCCTCATTCTACATAGTAAATTCTTGTGTGTCTTTTCTCAAAAATTTTCTATACATATAAAAGTACATACGAGTCCTTTAAAATGTGTGTGCTTTATGACAGCAGACTTTAAGTGGCATTAATTTTCTTGGTAGTTTGTGTACATGTAACTGACAAGATCACAAGTTGGCAATCTTTTGGAATTTTACTCCCTGTTCCCTAATGAAATTGGAAGCAGAATAATTTAGACTGTAAGTAGGTGTCTTAGGAGAAGGTAAAATATAGTATGTTAAAAAAAAAAAGTATATGCACTTTAAATGATTATAAAGTCAGTCTTAGTAGCATTTCATTTTAAAAATGTAAAAGAATCTACACAAATGAATAATTTTTGGGGGTCAGTGTCTTATTTTAAACTGATACCTGATCTGGTCCAGGCCCTGCTGATAATGTGAAGTAATGGAATTGAAAATATCAAGAACCATTTTGTTTATTATTTGTGCACCTTCAACCCATTGACTGTTGCAGATTTTATGCCATAAACTATCTTTTATGTAACCCCCATAAAACAAGTCTAGGGGCACTTTATGATAAATTTCCTTTGTTCAAAGCTTAGTCTGGGCTCACCCATTATTTTAAATCAGTTAAACCTGAAAAGGAGTGAAAGTCAAGTGAGTTATAAGCTGTTAAAGGGTGTATACATTTTTGGGGGACATCCAACATAAGGAAATGTGGGGTGAAAAGGGAACCACAGAAGAATTGCTTATTCTCTTAGAGGAAGGCATATGGAACAATATTCAGCAACAGGAAATAAAGAGGTTTGTGAGTTGCAATCCCAGCCTCTTTCCCAGCAAGCTTTGTTGTCCCAAAGTGTGTTTGCCTAGTCTTTCATCCAATACCTCAGGTGTTTTCACTCCCAGACCTTATCTTTTTACTCCTCCAACCTACAGAACCTAAATGAATGTGAGCAAAGGGCACAGAAAGGGAATGGGGAGGAAGCCAAAAATCACTGCATCTAACACTCCATGTATCACTGATCTGTTTTCCTGATGATGAGTTTTCATGTGCTGATGTGATTTTGCTTTTTTTCAGGATCCAGCAAGTAGGCAATGAAGCCTATGTTCTAGGCCTCTCTTCCTTCCACATACCTTCAATAGGAGCTGCCTGTGTTTGTTTCTTAGAATTGCTTGGGCTCGACAGCCTCAGACTCAGAGTTGACATGAAAGTGGCCAATATAATTCTGAGCTACAGGTGTGCAAATGAAGATGCTCAGTACAGCTTTATCAGAGAGTCTCTAGGTACAGCACCTTTTCTTTCTGTGACTTGGTTTGTTTAAAGGACACAGGATGAATTAGGTTTAAGGCACTGAATTGTGAATTGTTGGGGAAGAAAGTTATCTTCCCGTTTCATCCTTTTCCTTCAGAGTTTGTTCCTTACCTCACTTTCTTGGGTCCTTTACCAGTAAGTAATTGGATACTGAAATGGCTGTAGACCATACTCTTCAAACAGAAATGCCCAGTTCCTTAACCCTTTCTCTTGACCAACCAAATTTGTTGTTTGTGTTTCTTACAGCTGAAAAACTGTCTAAACTGGCTGGGGGTGAAAAGGCAACCACAGAAGAATTGCTTGTTCTCTTAGAGGAAGCCATATGGAACAGTATTCAACAACAGGAAATAAAGAGGTTTGTGAGTTGCAATCCCAGCCTCTTTTCCAGCAAGCTTTGTTGTCTCAATGTGTGTTTGCCTAATCTCTACCAATACCTCAGGTGTTTTCACCAACCCCCCAGACCATGTCTTCTTATTCCTCCAACATACAGCAGATACTCAGTAAATGGAGAGTGGTTTTAATCACATTTCACCATCAGTAAAGGAGGGTGAAGATAATGATTCCCCCTTTTTTTTCTTTCTGTTTTTATTTCAATAAAAATGATTTTAAATAATGTTATATTCAGTAAACCTTAATGTTTCCAGAAAAACTATCTTAAATATAACAATGTGTTTTTTTTCTTCTCCTCTTGCTGCCTTTAAGATTATCTCTTTGTCTTTAACTTTTGGCATTTTAAATAATGTGTCTGGGTGTGGGTCTATTTGGATTCTTCTTGTTTGGGGTTCTCTGTGCCTCCTGAACTTGTGTGATTTTTTTCCTTTACCAAGTTAGGGAAGTTTTCTACCATTATTTCTTCCAACACCTTCTCTATTCCTTTCTCCCTTTCCGCCTCTTCTGGCACACCGACTATTCTAATATTGTTATGTTTCACATTGTCCCACAGCTCCCTTAAGCTGTCCTCCTGTTTTTCAATTGTTTTTTTCTTTTTGGTTCTCTAATTGATATTTTCAGTTCTGTCTTCTAATTTACTGATTTGATCCTTCACTTCCCCTAATCTTCTGTGTATTCCTTCCAGTGTGTTCTTTATCTGTGTTATGTCATTCTTTACCTCAAACTGTGTGTTTTTTTCCATAGTTACTATATCTTTTTTCATGCTTTGAGCATTTTTATCATTATTACTCTGAACTCTGTTTCAGATAGATTTCTTATCTCTGCTTTATTTATCTCTTCTTCTGGAGAATTCGTTGATTCTTTCATTTGGGGGTTATTTTTTTTTTTGTTTCCTCATTTTGGTTTCTATTTGGATTTGTGACTATGTTTTAGGTAGATCCTCTAGACCTCTCAACCTCTAGTGCAGGACAGTGTTAAAGGCTGTTTCTAATTGGATCAGGCGAAGACTCAAAGCCTCCAGTGACCACCCCCCCCTACTCTGTCTACAGACTAATAGGATTCTGATTTGAATTTCCCCCAGGCAATCATCCTCAGGTGTGGCCAGTTTTTTTCAACAGGGTGGGGCAGTTGCTTCTGCTTGGAGGCTAATTGTTACTTTTAATCTCTTAAGTGTCCTCTGGGCAAGGTGTTTTCCAATAGGTGTGCTGACTGTCTTCCCCCTAGGCAAGGCAAATGTCTATGTGGAAAAGATGTCCTCTGCTGTGTGAGGGAATGACTCAGCCCAGGAAACTTGGGGTGTCTGCCTTCTGAGCTCTATCCCCAAGTTCCCAGTCCTGGGTTCTGCTCTCAAATAGCTCCAATCCACTTCACCCTCCCTCTGTCAGAGCACAAGGTGGGTGGCTCCACAGGGAACTTTTGTATGTTGGCCCTTTAAGAGGGTGACTGAACTTCTAGCTGCCATTTCCTGGCAAACAGCACCCCACTGCTTTTCACAGCTAGATGTTATGTGGGTACCCTCCTCAGTTTGGTGCTCTCTGCTGGGGAGGCCAGCTTCGGGATCAGATCCAAAAGTTCTCAGTGGCTCCCCCCACAGCTGAGATATCTCTCCAGGACTTCAGTTGCCATCTGTGAGTACCCAGCCAGTCCTTTTGCACCTCCACCCCTCCTACCAATCGTTATTCGGTTTCCACATTCAGACAGTTTGATTCTGATATCTTTAATGTTTTCTTGCTGATATGTCAGTTGATAATAGAATTTGAGATGATCATCTATCCACAAAAGCTCCTTTCCTTTTACAGAGTGGGGCAAAGGTAGGTTTACAGTTATGAGTGTGAAACAGTTTATCCTTGAATTATTAATTATTGTGTTATTTTCCATATGAACAACTATAAACCTACTTTTACTCCACCCTGTACATTCTTGCTATCCTTCCTCTGTGGGCTGACCCAGCCATCCTAGATCCTAGGTAACTGCCACTCTCCTATAGCACCTATCACTGATCCTGTTCTCAACAGCTTCCTACTTTCAGCAGGAACAGGTATCCTCCCCTTGGTGAGGAAGTCCAGGCCCCTGTCAGTGCTCTGATTCTCTGAAGTGAGTCATGAGAGATAATTAAGCACTCAGAAGATTTCTTGAGTGAATGTTTTCTCACTTTTCCTAACGATTGTACATAGCTAGTTTGATGGAATGAATTGTACCAGCATGCTAAGAAAGCTATTGTATGTTATGGGTAAGAGTTCTTTTTTGTGTGTTTTTTCAAAGCAGTCTAACAAATATTTTGTATTTTTTAAAAGCTTTTTATTTCTTAAATATATTTTTATTGATTTTGGAGAGGAAGGAAGAGGGAGATAGAAACATCAATGAAAGAGAATCATTGATCATCTACCTCCTGCATGCCCCCTACTGGGGATCAAGCCATAATTCGGGCACGTGCCCTGACCAGGAATCCAACCTGTGGAAAAGATGTCCTCTGCTGCATGAGGGAATGGCTCAGCCCAGGAACTTGGGGTGTCTGCCTTCTGAGCTCTATCCCCAAGTCCCCAGTGCTGGATTCTGCTCTCAAACAGCTCCAGTCCACTTCACCCTCCTGGTTTATAGGTCAATGTTCAATCATTGAACTACACCAGCTGAGCTTCAAAAGCTTTTTAGAGAATATACTGTAGTTAAATTTATTTAATTTTTCAGTTTAAAACTAAAGCAACATTTTAACAAGTTTTTCTTTCTGTCATTCCCACCCCCAATTGCAGGTTATACAGCGAATCTAGCAACCAGTGGGTATTAGTGGTACAGTTCTGCAGGCTCCACAATATAAAACTGAGCACATCTTACCTTAGAGAATGCGCCAAAGCAAATGATTGGTTACAGTTCATTATTCACAGCCAGCTCCATAATTACCACCCAGATGAGGTAAGCCACTGATTGTTCCTAGTTATTCAAGAGGATACTGGAACACTTCTTAGAGTGAAAATATTCTTTTTTTTCTGTTGTGAACACATAGGTGGTTTTTTAAAAATAATATGATACTATTATTTTTATTAATTTCAGTGGGTTGGCTTCAGACAAATGACTAGTCATTATTACTAAAGAGATGAAGGAAGAATGTTGTGACTCCAGATTACAAATGGAAATTCACTGAAAAGCAACAAACAACTTTGTAAAATTATATGGTCATCTCTGACAAAGTTGAAGTTGAGAAAGAACAATTTTGCTTATGCTTTTTTCCAACATTTTCAGCTCCAGCTGAAATTGAAACTAGGTTATCTGCCTTGTGCACTGTTGATAGGATTGCAAATTGGTGTGGCCCCTACAGAAAACAGTGTAGAGGTTACTCAGAAAATTAAAAATAGAACTATCTTATGAACCAGCAATTCCACTTCTGGGTATTTATTTGAAGAAATCTAAAAAAAATTCAAAAAGATATATGAATCCCTTTGTTCACTGCAGCATTATTTACAATAGCTAAGATATGGAAGCAATCCAAGTACCCATCAATAGACAGTTGAATGAGCCGAAACCGGTTTGGCTCAATGGTAGAGTGTCGGTCTGCGGACTGAAAGGTCCCGGGTTCAATTCCGGTCAAGGGCATGTACATTAGTTGCGGGCGCATCCCCGATAGGGGGTGTGCAAGAGGCAGCTGGTCGATGTTTCTCTCTCATCGACATTTCTAGCTCTCTATTTCTCTCCCTTCCTCTCTGTAAAATATCAATAAAATATATATTAAAAAAAATAGACAGTTGAATGAAAAAGATGTGGCACATCTGGTTGGTGTGGCTCAGTGTTTGAGCATCATCCTGGAAACCAGGACTTGACAGTTCAAATCCTGGTCAGGGCGCACTCCCAAGTTATGGGTTTGATCCCCAGTGTGGCATATACAGGAGGTAGCTGATCAATGATTCTCTCTCATCATTGATTTCTGTCTCTCTCTCACTCTTCCTTCCTCTCTGAAATATATATATATATTTAAATGTGGCACATATATATAATGGAATATTACTCAGCCATAAAAATCTTAACTATTTTAGACAACATGGATGGACCAAGGGGTAATTATGCTAAGTGAAATAAATCAGTCAGAGAAAGACAATTACTATATGATTTCCTTTATATGTGAAACTAAAGAACAAAAGAAACAAAACAAATGGACTCATAGAGACAGAGAACAAACTGAAGGTTGCCAGATGGGTGGGGTTTGTGAACTGGGTGAAAAAGGTGAAAGGATTAAGAAGTGCAAATTGGTAACTACAAAATAGTCATGGAGATGTAAAGCACACCCTAAGATCTACACTGATAAAAGAGTAAGATGCAAATTGATCATACCTTTGTGATGCCCATCAGCCAATCAGGAGTGAGTATGCAAATTAACCCAATAAAGATGGTGGGTTATTTTGCATATGCAGGTTCTGGGCAGCCAGGGGCAGGGCGCTTGCATTGTTGGACAACAATGCAGGTGTTCCACACCGCTCCAGCTCTGCTCTGGGCCTCTGGGCAGCATGGGAAGGCAGAAAGGCGGCTCCAGGTGGAGTGAAAAAGCAGCTCCGGTCAGAGCGAAGATGGTGCCGGCAGCCAGGTGAAGGAAGGCCCACTCTTGCAGGAATCTTCGGCATCAGGCCTCTAGTATAATAAATAATACTGTAACTACATATGGTGCCAGGTGGTTGCTAGATTTGTTGGGGGATCACTTCATAAAGTATATGATTGTCTAACCACTATGCTGTACAATTGAAACTACTATATAATAATATTGAATATCAACTATAATTGAGAAATAAAAATAACTTGGTTGTCTGTTTTAATCATCTAATGTGTTTTTCAGGTGAAATCTCTTCTCCAATATTTCAACCCTGTCCTTCAAGACCACTTAAGGCTAGCTTTTGAGAACTTGCCCTTAGTGTCCAACTCCAGAATGGATAGTGATCAAGTCTGCAACAGGCCCCCCCAGGGCCTCCAGAAGAGCAAAGAAGAGAGAACCGATTTCTTTGAAATTCTGCTCAGGTGCTCAGAGGAGCCAAACTCCTGGTGCTGGCTCCTGGCTGAAGCAGTAAAACAACAGGCTCCTATTCTTAGTGTCCTAGCCTCATGTCTGCAGGTGAGAATCATGAGAAGCCTGAATTAAGAACCCAGAGAATAATAGAAAAAGTGGGAGCGACAGGAAAGGCTGATAGTCAGAAGGTGTGGGGGGAATGATGATACTGAGGCTCCAGCATGTTTCCAAGGTCACTGCAACATTTTATGCTTCTCTCGCGTGGCCATCCAGCGCACTTCCTGTGCCTTGACATTTAGTACCTGAAGTGGTCAGAGCCTTGGTTCCTGGTGGGCAGTCAGAGAGAAGGATGCTTTGGTGGACTGACCATTACTGCCTCTGAGTAGGGAAGAAGGATACTCTAGGGCCAAGAGTCTAGGCAGTCCCTTGGTCAGCAGTTCTGGGGAGGGCAGCTGTGTTTTCTTAAACTTAGTACTTCCTGACTTGCACATATATCCTCTCAATCTCTTAGCCTTTTCACTTGCCATACCATCTACAGAATGGTTTACAAAAGTCCCTTGATTGGTCATTAGAATTTGTTTCACCTTTGAAGGATTTTTAAAGCCACTTTAACCAATTTAGGGAGGTGATTTTTCCTGAACAGGAAATAGCCATGTAGTTGTAGCATTGCTGGAAACTTCCTCTGTCAGGTAATCCAAGCCCAGTTGTTATTTTATTTTGAAAAGTTTTTATTCAATGGTAGGATGCCAGTGCTATTTCTTGTCTCTGTGTTTGGATCATCGCTTCTGTGGAGGACGGTATTGCAGCTGAAGCAATGGGCCACATTCAGGACTCATTAGAGGGCCACACGTGGGACCTTGAGGACCTCTCAGTCATCTGGAGAACATTACTAACAAGGCAGAAGAGCAAAACTCTCATCAGAGGTTTCCAGCTTTTCTTTAAGGTAATGATAGTCATTTCATTTCTTTTCTAAGTTTAAAAGGGTTACTTTAGAATATCCCTCACTGACTTTTTCAATTATTTCTATTCCTGGATTTATTTATTTATTTAAATATGCTTTTATTGATTTCAGAGAGAGGAAAGAAGAGAGGGATAGAAATACCAATGATGAGAGAGAATCATTGATGGGCTGCTTCCTGCATGCTCCCCTACTGGGCATGTGCCCTGACTGGGAATTGAACTGTGACCTCTTGCTTCATTGGTCAACACTCAACCATTGAGCCACACCAGCCAGGCCTAGATTTATTTTGTAACCCACAACAAATAATGATAATAGAACTACCATTTATTTAGCAGAGTGCTTTCTATACATTATTTTAGTCAATTCACACAATAATCCCCAAAAGGTAGAATATTATGAAGTGATCTTATTCTCATTGTTTACAGAGTAACAAACCAAGATATACAGAACTTAAATAACATGCGCAGGGTCTCAAAGTAATTCAGTAAGCAGTGTACTTAGAGTTCAAGTCCATACTAATTCTAAGACTCCTGTGCTCTTAACCGAAAAGCTCCCACTGAAGTGATGGAACTGTAGATTGATGCCACAGGCAGCAAGCAGGAGGTTGGCAGGTCACTGTGTGTGTAAAGGTTTCCTAGCACCATCTGGTGGACTATGTCCTGCTCCTGTGTGGGACCAAGTATAGAAGAGACAGAAAATGGACCTTTGAATAGATGTAATTCTTTTTAACATATGTAACTGAATTCTGTGAAGCTGCTGTTAATAATAATTTGTCTTTTACTTTAACCTTCTCTTATATTGCCATTATTCATGAGAAAATAGTATTAAATTCAGGATTTTGTCTCTTTAAAAAAAGTTTTATTGATTTTAGAGAGAGGAAGGGAGATGGAGAGAGGCATAGAAACATCAATGATGATAGAGAATCATTGATCTGCTGTCTCTTGCATGCTCCCTACTGGGGATCGAGCCTGAAACCCGGGCATGTGCCCTTGACCGGAATCGAACCATGACCTCCTGGTTCATAAGTCAACGTTCAAACACTGAGCCATGCCAGCGGGGCCAGATTTTGTAATTTCTTTCAAACTCTTCTTCAAAGGATTCCCCATTACTACTGATGTTGGAGATATATGAACTCTGTATGTTCTTCAAGAATTATAAGGAAACCCATGCTAAACTACTGGAGTTCCAGAAGAGCCTTGAAACTGTAAGTTAGAATAATATGCTCTTTCTTGCTGGTCTGAAATTTGTTAGAGTGGCCTGTTGTCTGCTAGTAGTTGGGATGTGACAGTAGGTGAATAGCTGTTATGTGGTGTAATTCAAATGAAATCATTTGCACTGTTCCAGAGATAGTGAGTCAGGACAGGAGTGGCAGTGGCCTTGCTTATAAATCACCGCGGTTGCCAGGGATAACAGGTTTCATCTAATGTGCTAACTCTGATCAGTATCCTGATGCGGCAGCAAGCTCAGTGGGAAAGGAATTCATGGTATCTACTATGGATACTAGAGAAGAGTATGGAGATGCATGGGCCACGTGCTAACAATTCAAGTTAACCTGTCCAAAAGAAATATACCGTATTTGCCGGCGTATAAGACGACTTTTTGGCCCTGAAAAATATGCCTTCAAGTGGGGGGTAGTCTTATACGGCGAGTATATAACAAACTCTGTATTTTTAGTGGAAATGTTAGGGGGTCGTCTTATACGCCCAGTCTCTTATACGCCGGCAAATACGTATTTTTCAGGGCCAAAAAATCGTCTTATACGCCGGCAAATACGGTACCTTAGTCCTGCCTGGGGTTTTGGCACTTTTGCCCTCTCTACCTCAAAAGAGCTCTATGATAGATGAGACAAAACTATGTACTGATTTTACACAACAGATATATCACAGTGGAACCCCAGTATAGGTTTTTCTCTCAATCACATTGATCTTCACTGTAATGAAGATTATTATTTGAAAATACAGAATCAGTTATTCAAATATGCCTGAGTTTTCTAAATCACAGAAAACAGGGATTTTTATTTCTTTGGCCTATAACTCTCCATGGCTTGGCAGCCTAGCAGGTTCTTCTTTTGAATATTTGTTGTCAGATATACATAACATTTACCATCTTAGCCATTTTTAAGTGTACAGTTGTATTAAATACATTCTCATTATTGTGTAACCATCACCACCATCCACCTCCAAAATAGCTCTTTTCATCTTGTAAAACTGAAACTATACCTATTAAACAATAACTCCTTATTAGCCCCTGTTGTTAGCCCCAGGCAACCATCATTCTGCTTTCTGTCCTTATGATTTTTACTACTGTAAATATCTCATAAGTGGAATTATATAGTAGTTGTCTTTTCTTGATTGGCTTATCTCATTTAGCATAATATCCTCAGAGCTCATCCTTAGTATATGCCAGGGTTTGTTTCCTTTTTAATGCTTAATAATATTGCATTGCATGTATATACCACATTTTGCTAGTCCATTCATCGATGGACATTTGGGTTGCTTCCACATTTTGCTATTGTGAATAATGTTGTTATGACATGGTATACAGATAGTTCTGTGAGATCCTGCTTTCAGTTCTTTTGGGTGTTTACTTAGAAATAGAATTGCTGGATGATATGGTAATTGTACTTTTAACATTTTGAGGAATACCATTATTTTCCACAGTGACTACCATTTTACATTCCCAACTGTATTACACAAGGGTTCCTGTTCTTTTACATCCTCACCAATTACTTGGTTTCTATTTTTTTAATAGTAGTCATACTAAAGGGTGTGAGGTGGTATCTCATTGTAGTTTTGATTTATATTTTCCTAACGATTAGTGATGTCGAGCATCTTTTCATGTGCTTATTCGCTATTTGTGTATCTTCTTTGGAGAAATGTCTATCCAAGCCCTTTACCCATTATTTTTATTGTTGACAGTATACAGATGTCCCCCATTTTCTTCCCTTTTGCTCCTATCCACCCAGCCCCTTTTTTGAATTTTTTTTTTTTATTGTTGAGTATTAGAAATTCTCTACATATTCTAGGTATTAATCCTTTACTAGATACATGATTTGCAAATATTTTCTCCCATTGTGTGAGTTGCCGTTTTATTCTTTTCATGTATTTTTTTATACACAAATTTGTTAAATTTTCATGAGGTCCAATTGTATATATTTTCTTTTGTTATCTATGCCTTTGGTGTCATTTCTAAGAAATCATTGCCAAATCCAGTGTTTTAAAGCTTTTGTCCTATGTTTGCTTCTAGGTTTATTGTTTTATGTCTTACGTTTAGGTCTTTTGTCCATTTGGAGTTAAGTTTTGTATGTCTTGTTAGGTAAGGATTCAACTTTGTTTACATGTGGATAGTCACTTTTCCCAGCACCATTTGTTGAAAAGACTGTGCTTTCCTCATTGAATTATCTTGGCATTGAATTATCTTGAATTATCTTGTCAAAAATCATTTAACCATATATGCAAGGATTTATTTCTGGGCTTTCTGTAATATTCCATTAGTCTATATGTCTGGCTTTATCCCGATGCCCACAATTTTGATTACTGTAGCTTTGTAATACATTTTAAAATCAGGAAGTATGACTTTCCTTCTTTTTCAAGATTGTTTTGGGCCCTAGCCAGTTTGTCTCAGTGGATAGAGCGTCCCAGGTTTGATTCAAGTCAAGGACACATGCCCGGGTTGTGAGCTTGATTCCCAGTAGTGGTGTTCAGGAGGCAGCTGATCAATGATTCTCTCTCATCATTAATGTTTCTCTCTCTCTCTCCCTCTCCTTTTCTCTCTAAAATGAAAATTAAAAAATATTGTTTTGTCTCTTAGGGTCCCTTGGGATTCCTTATGATTTTAAGATGGTTTATTCTGTTTCTGTGAAAGCATCATTGGGATTTTAATAGGGATTGCATTGAATCTGTAGATTGCTTTGGATAGTATTTACATTAAGACTTCCAATCCAGGGATGTGTTCCCATTTTTTATCTCTTTGGTTAAGTTAATGTCTTAAGTATTTTATTCTTTTTAATACTGTTAAAGATAGAATTATTTTTATAATTTCTTTTCAGATTGTTAATTATTTGTTTATAGGAATGAAACTGGTTTTTGTGTGGTGACTTTTTTGAATTCATTTATTCTAAGTTTTTTTTGTGTGTGTGGGATCTTTAGGGTTTTCTACATATAAAATTATATCATCTGTATAGAAATAATTTTACTTCTTTTTTTTTTCTTTTCAATTTGGATCACTTACCCCCTGTGGCCACTCCTCCCCCCCCCCCCCCAAAAAAAAATGCTCTGGTTGGAACTTTCAGTACTATGTGTAAAGAAAGAGGTGAGAGTGGGAATCCTTGCCTTGTCCCTGATCTTAGAACATGTTCAGTCTTTTGCCATTGAGTATGATGTTCCCTGTGGGTTTTTCACATATGGCTTTTATTATATGGAGGTAGTTTCCTTCTGTTCCTATTTTATGGAGAGTTTTTATTATGAAATGGTGTTGAATTTTGTGAGATACTTTTCTGCATTAATTGAGATGATCATGTGGCGTTTTCCTTTGTCCTATTGATATGGTGTATACATTGATTTTTGTATATTGAATTATTTTTGCATTCCAATAATCCTATTTTGTAATGGTGTATAATCTTTTTAATATGCTGCTGAATTCAGTTTATTAGTATATTTTTGTTGTTAATCCTCACCTGAGGATATATTTTTTCATTGTTTTTTAAAGAGAGTGGAAGGGAGGGGGGAGACAGAGAGAGAGAAACACTGATATGATAGAGACATGTTGATTGGTTGCCTCCTCACATGCTCCCCGACCAGTGCCAAGGATCAAGCCTTCAATGGAAGTATGTACCCTTGACTGGAATCAAACGTGGGATCCTTTGATCCGAGGACCAATGCTACAACCACTGAGCCAAATCGGCTAAGGCTATTAGTATTTTTTAAATGATTTTTAAAATTGATTTTTAGAGAGAGGAAGGGAAAGTGAGGGAATATCTATGTGAGAGTGAGGCATCCGTTAGCTGTCTCTTGCATGCCTCCCACCGGGAATCAAACCCGCAACCTAGCATATGCTCTGACTGGGAATCGAAGTGGCAACCTTTTGATGCACTGGATGATGCACCATCCAACTGAGCCATATCGGCCAGGGCAGTTTGCTAGTATTTTGTTAAAGATTTTTCCATCAGTGTTCATAACGGATATCAGTCTGTAGTTTCCTTTGTCTTTGGTGTCAACATTGTGCTGGTTTCACAGAATAAGGTAGGCAGTGTTCCCTCCTTTTTAATTTTTTGGAGAAGTTTGAGAAGAATTGGTATTAGTATTTTAAATGTTTGATTTGCCAGTAAATCTGTCGGGTCCAGACTTTTCTTTGTTGGGAGATTCTTGATTGCTGATTCACTCTCTTTATTAGTTATAAGTCTACTCAGATGATGTATTTCTTTGTGATTTAGCCTTGGTAGGTTTTGTGTTTCTGGGAATTTATCAATTTAATCTAGATTATCCATTTTTTGGCATAAAATTTTTTCACAGTACTCTCTTATAATTCTTTTTATTTTCTGTAGAATCAGTAGTGACGTCCCCACTTTCATTTCTTATTTTAGTAATTTGAGTCTTCTCTCTTGTTAAAAGTATATTGTTTAATTTCTAAAGTTTTGTGAATTTTCCAGTTTCCTTTTGTTACTGACTTCTAACTTCATCCTACTGTGGTCAGAGAAGATACTTTTTTGATATCTATCTTTTAAAATCTATTGAGACTTAATTTGTATCCTAACATATAGTCTGTTCTGAAACATTTCATGTGCATTTGAGAAGAATGTGTTTCTTGGCATTGTTTTCTTCTGTCTGGTTATTCTGTCCATTATTATGAGTGGGGTATTGAAGTCTCCAGCAGTTATTGTAGAACTGTCTATTTCTCCCTTCAGTTTCATCAGGTTTGCTTCATATATTTGGCGGATTGTCATTAAGTGTGTACTGGTAAATGTTTATAACTGTCATATTTTCTTGCTATGTTGAACCTTCTATTTTGTTGTTAATCCTCACCTGAGGACACTTTTCCATTGATTTTTAGAGTTCAGCTTATCAGTTTGAGTTTTACATTTAAGTCTTCCCAGCTATCTTCTTCTTCTTGCCTGACTCCTATGCAGACTCTTGCAAAGGAGCAATGCAGCTGTGCTCCATCCTTGCCTCAACCCTTTATTTCCATTTATTTTTTCCTTTAACCATTCCATTATCTGCCTGCTATAGTTTATCTTCTTAGAGCAACAGAGGTAAGTAAATCAGAAATAAAGACTTAAGAAATCATGCTCTAATTCAAACTAACGAGGCCTGCTACTTGGAGTCATTTTTCTGTTAATATTTTTAGCATTTCATTGAAATAGGATAACTGAGAACCTTCTTAATTGAGAACCTTCTCTAGCGGTATTATAAACTACTAGGGGCCCAGTGCACGAATTCGTGCACCCTTAAGGAACTGTGGGCTGCGAGGCTGCAGTAGGTACAGGGGTAGGTCTCAGCCCATCCTCTGCATCCCCGCCTGGCCTCTCCTGCTGCATCCTCTCCCCCCCCCCCCCCTCTGCTGGCAGCCCCATTCCCACAACCGCTGCTCCCATGTGCTGACCACACCAGCCCACTCACATCCACATAAGAGTGTGGAGTGATTGGGACCGGCACCAGCAGCAGGTACAAGCAGGGCCAGCGCCGTCAGCGGGTGCGAGTGGTGGCTCCTTCCCCGATCACCCCTCAGAAGCAGGGGGAGGTGGAGAAGGCCTCAGGGGCTATCAGGGCCGGCAGCCACTTGCACCCACTGATGGCACCGAGTGATCAGGACCGGCGCTGGGGACCAGCAGTGGGTGTGAGCGGCAGGTGGGACTGTGGTCCACGGGAGCACAGAATTTTCAGTGACCACCAGAGGCTCACCCCATGACAGCGACCGGTGGCCTGCCTTGGTCTGGCGCCCCCGCTCACCTGCTCCACCATCCCACCACAGCCAATGCCCACCATGTGGTCAGCGCATGTCATAGTGACCAGTGTTCGGTTGTTTGGTTGTTCTGGTTGTTCCACCATTTGGTCTATTTGCATATTAGCCTTTTATTATATAGGATAAGCTAGTAGAATCATCTCAGCAGTGTTAAGCAAGTCTTTCTAAGAGATCTTCTTTCTTTCTTTCTTTCTTTTTTAAAATATATTTTATTGATTTTTTACAGAGAGAAAGGGAGAGGGATAAAAAGTTAGAAACATTGATGAGAGAGAAACATCGATCAGCTGCCTCCTGCACACCCCCTACCGGGGATGTGCCCGCAACTAATGTACATGCCCTTGACTGGAATCGAACCTGGGACCTTTCAGTCCACAGACTGACGCTCTATCCACTGAGCCAAACCGGCTTTGGCTCTTTTTTTTTTTTTTTTAATGGAGAAATAGAGAAAAACAGATACTTTCTTTTTTTCTTAAAAAAAAAATATTTTATTGATTTTTTTACAGAGAGGAAGGGAGATAGTTAGAAACATCGATGAGAGAGAGTTATCGATCAGCTGCCTCTTGTACACCCCCTACTGGGGATGTGCCCGCAACCAAGGCACATGCCCTTGACTGAAATCGAACCTTGGACCCCTCAGTCCACAGGCCAACGCTCTATCCACTGAGCCAAACCGGTTTCAGCAAGAGGTCTTCTTTCATATGTGAGTTGCCAGTGTTCTGGATTCAAGGGCAGCCCCTGTATCCTCTGAAGAAGCTCATAAGTGAAACATGTCTGCTTAATTTCACAGCAACTCACAGGGCTGTTAGTCAGTAAGGGGCGAATTTGTATCAGTTCATTCCAAAGTAGACTTGGGTCTCTTTCCCATCTTTGCCTTTCACAGACACAGTTCTCTACACCAAGATGCTCCACAAAGAGGCACACTCTGATTCCTGCCATAGAGAGGACCTGAGGAAGCACCCCCCTTTGTGATAGATCATCACTTTTGATGGCACTTTGGTTTTCATAGATATTTCCACATTTGGAGGTTTTGAGTTGTTCCTGTGAAACTACTTTTCCTGACCCTGTCTTTTTTTTTTTTTAATTTTTTTTTTTATAGCTTGAAACAGCAGCCATAAAGGTCCACGCTGTCATCCCTGAGCCATGGCTGAAGGAGCAGGTGTGTTTTCTTTTGAAGCTTATGCTGCAGCAGTGCGGGACCCAGTTTGAGCTGGGAAAGCTCTTACAGCTGTTTGTCGGGATAGAGCATCTCTTCTCTGAGGGTAAGACAGTCTTTACAGTTAAGTTGCTGTTAAGAAGTTAGCTGTCTTAATCTTGAAACTATTTTAGAAGGGCATCTGGAAATTAAAATGCATATGATATATATATATAACATTACATTTAAAGTTCATGACAGGATATAAAGGAGAGGTTATGAAACTTCAATCATGGTTAAAACATTTAAAACAAAGCACAATAGGATATAACGTAATTAATAGAACTATCTACTTACTCATCCTAAGAAGTTATCAAATAGCCACAGACCCCCCTGGCTAGTCTCTGCATTATCCTGTCACTGTCATTGCTTTCTCTTACAAGTCATCTTAACATATCACTGCTCAGAGTCACAGACTCGTTTCAGGAATGTCTAATTCATTTTGAAGGTCTCAGAGAAAAATTACGCTTATTTTTTGGAGGTGTTTCCAGAAATTGATCATCTCTAAGCTTGTTGATTATTGAATAAAACCAATATTGCCTTACTTTCTTTCTACTTGTGATAATTTCAAGTTTTTGTTGAATAATAATGTTATTCTTTTACACTCGATTCTTACGTTTTCACTACTAGGGTTATTTTTATCACATTTAAACTCACATATGTTCAGCTAGAGAGCTCAGAGTTGCACAGAACACAGAGAATGCTAGGCCCAGTACCATTGTTGTAGGCTGTGGGGCTGATGACTGGGAGAAGCGAGGGCTATTTCCTAAATGTAGGGCATAGAAGATGATGACTATGTAGACAAGAGAGTAGATTCTTTTCACATTGGTATTTTCATTGATCTGTAGTAATTTTGTTTTCAGAAATGAATTTCCTTTTTTCTTGCTTAAAAAATTAGAAAGATTGTCTAGATTGTTAACATTACTATAATGCTTTTATTAATATAATTTAATTTAATTATTTCTATTTTCATAGTGTGGTGGTGTGTGTGTGAGTGTGTGTGTGTGCGCGCGCATGCACATGCTCGCACACGTGAGTGCCACATATGTGCTTATAGAAAAAAAATTCTAATCTGTGTTTTATATGATGCCAGCAAAGAAACTCAGCATGCTCACACTGGTTTATATTGTGCAGGATGTCTCACTGTCTCTGAATTCCCTAAATCAGACCACAGCCCAGCAGGTGACTTGGGAGTAGGCTCAGATAGAATGCTTTCATGCTCTTCCTCTGTGGTAGGTCACACATTGGATTTTCACAGAGTATTTGGGAGTGGGGGTAAATCCAGCCACATAAGTTGTTGGCAGAGAATTCCTAATGTTCCTGATGATAAGAATTTCCCAGGGACACCAGGAAGAGCTCAGCGGGGTCTCACTGGGTTAGGAAGATAGATATCCAGAGGAGCAAGTGGTGCTCCATCCGGAAGACAGTGTGCTGCTGGCCAGCTGCAGTTTCAGCTGCGCTACAAGTCTGTGTCTTCATACACATGACACCACACTGAATGAACAAATGAACAATCATAAAAACAAATTTGTTCAAGGTAGGAGAAAAATCTAGAAAGAGATGGGACGGACCTGAATGAATAGCCAAATCTTCCCAAGATTGACTTGAGTTCCTACTACATAGACCACCAACCTCTGCTCTGTGTTTAAAGCCAGATGTGTGTGTTGTCCATGTGCCAGCCTCTAATAGGTCTTACTACAAAGGAGCTGCCTATGGCTTCCTCTGCTCATCAACCAAGCTAGAAAATAGGTTTTATATTTTTTCTTTAATCACATTGTTATTTTAAATATACATATTCCCCCTCCTGATATTTATTACTCTTGAAATGCCATAGGGGCATTTTTTAAAAAATGGAATGTTTATATCCTCTTCTCTTTGGTACAGGTCCAGATGTAAAGAAGCTGTATATTCTTAGCCAAATTTTGAAGGATACATCCATAGCCATTAATAATGTTGTTATTACCAGCTATAGCCTTCAAAATTTTCAGCATGAATGTAAATCTATTTTGGAAAAACTGGAGACAAATGGACAGTTTTCCTTGGCTAAAAAGGTAGCAGAATTAGCTGAGTTACCCGTGGACAACTTGGTTATTGAAGAGGTGAGGTAACATAAGTCTTTTAAGTTATTTAAAGTCTTAACTTTTTGCCCTCGCCAGTTGCTCAATGGTTAGAGCATTGGCCTGTGGACTGAAGATTCATGGGTTTGATTCCTGTGAGGGGTATGTACCTTGGATGCAAGCTCGATCCCTGGACCTGGTTGGGGCATATGCAGCATGCAACCAGTTGATGTGTCTCTCTCTCATGGATGTTTCTCTCCCCCTCCCTTCTACTCTCTAAAAGTCAATGGTAAAAATATCCTTGGGTGAGGATTAACAACAACAAAAAAATCTTAGCTTTTTGAACTATCATTAAACCAAAAATCAAATGAGATATGCAATTTCTAGGAGATGAGGCTTTAAAAATTTTTTTTTAATTTTATTTTTTTTAGGCTTTTTTACTTTTGATACACATTAGTTTCAGAAATGGATGAGCCTAGAATTCCCTTTTTTTTCTTTTAATATACTTTATTGATTTCTTACAGAGAGGAAGATAGAGAGTTAGAAACATCGATGAGAGAGAATCATCGATCAGCTGCCTCTTGTACGCCCCCTACTGGGGATGTGCCTGCAACCAAGGTACATGCCCTTGACTGGAATCGAACCTGGGACCTTTCAGTCCGCAGGGCGACACTCTATCCACTGAGCCAAACCGGTTTTGGCAGAAGTCCCATTTTTGAATAATGTATACTTTATTATTACTTTAAAATATGTTTTTATTGATTTTAGAGATATAGGGAGAGGAAGAGAGAGAAACATCAATCAGTTGCCTCCCGCATGCACCCCAACTGGAGATTGAACCCACAACCTGAGTATGTGCCCTGACTGAGAATTGAACCAGCAACCCTTTGGGACATGGGATGATGCTCAACCAACTGAGCCATACTGGCCAGGGTGAAGAATGCATGCTTTATTTTATTTTTTTAAACTAATTTCAACAATGATTTCTTATTCTTTTTTAAAACATATTTTCATTGATTTTGGAGGGAAAGAGAGAGGGAGAGAGAGATAGAAGAATCAATGATGAGAGAGAATCATTGACTGATTACCTCTTATACAACCCCAATGGGGATGGAGCCCGAAACCTGGGGGTATGCCCTGATTGGAAATTGAACCGTGACCTCCTGGTTCATAGGTCAATGTTCAACCACTGAGCCACGCCGACTGGGCAAGAATGTATGCTTTAAATATAAGGGTAGCTTAGGTGGCTTCTCCTTGAACCCCATTCAATTGGTTAAATTTAGAATTGTTTTCCATACCTTAACTTTCCAGATAAAACACCCAGGAACATCTGCAGCCATGCCTCATGTTCTTACTTGGTTTTGAAAAGTATGGTATAATTAGGGAACAGTAGCATTTATGATACTTTTTAAATTTCACAGGTAACACAGGAAATGCAGACCTTAAAGCACATTGACCAGTGGTCCCTGAAACAAACAAGAATTGACTTCTGGAAAAAATGCCATGAGAATTTTAAGAAAAATTTTATTTCAAGCAAAGCGGCTTCTTCCTTTTTCTCAGCCCAGGCCCTTGTGGTGTGTGAGTACCCTCCTGAGGAGGGACAGAGCAGCACTGAGGAGTGCCGTCTGCTGCTCACCCTGGCAGGGCATTGGCTGGCTCAGGACGACCTGGTCCCTGTGGAGGAGCTGGAGGAGCTGGAGAAGCAGATCTGGCTCTGCCGTATCACCCAGCACACCCTCAGAGGAAACCAGGAGGAAACGGAGCCCAGATTTTCTCAACAGATCTCAACTACTAGTGAACTCTCCTTTGACACCTTAGCCAGTGAGTTTTCATTCTCCAAGTTGGCTGTTCTGAATACATCAAAATATTTAGAACTTAATGGCCTTCCATCCAAAGAGACTTGTGAGAACAGACTAGATTGGAAGGAGCAGGAGTCACTAAACTTTTTGATTGGGCGCCTATTGGATGATGGCTGTGTGCATGAAGCGAGTAGAGTATGTCGGTACTTTCACTTCTACAACCAAGATGTTGCCTTGGTACTGCACTGCAGAGCACTGGCTTCGGGGGAAGCCAGTGTGGATGACCTACATCCAGAGATCCAGGCTCTCCTACAAAGTGCTGAGCTGCTGGAGGAAGAAAAAGAACCTCACATTCCTCTAAGGAAAGTCTCAAGCAGTAAGTAAAGGAGATCAAACTGCCCTCAGCCCCAACCAGTGAGTTGGCACTCTTTCCAGGAAGAAAGGGGTCTCTTGAGATAATATTTACACTGTTAAAAAGGATAGCAACTCTTTTCTAGGTAATCCATAAACTAGTTAATTAACTAGTTGATGAAGTAGAAACACGTCTTTTAACTAGCTGTATATCAAAATTAGAGGTACTCCATCTGACTTGTAATTAGTTCATTGAAATTTATTCTATACAATTATCATGTTTCCAATTATACATTGATAGTGTATATCCTGTGACCTTGCTAAACTTGCTTACTTTAGGAGTTTATTTAGATTCCTTAGGATTTTCTAAGAGATAACCATGTCATGAAATAGAGACCATTTTATTTCTTCCTTTCCAATCTGTGTGCCTTGTTTCTTTTTCTTGCTTTATTTTACTGGCTAGGACTTCCAGTATGATGTTGGATAGAAATGGTCAGAGTGGATATTCTTGGCTTATTACTGATCTTAGGGAAAAAGCATTCAGTCTTTCATCATTAAGTATGAAAGTAGCAGTAGGTGTTTTTGAAGATGTGTTTTGTTATGTTGAATGTTTTCTTCTAATCCTAGTTTGCTGAGAGTTTTGAATCAGTGTTGAATTTTGTCATGTTTGTTCTGCATCCATTGATATGATCACGTATATTTTCTTCTTTAGACTATTAATATGGTGGATTACATGGATTGATTTTTTTTTTTTCATATTGAACCAGCTTTGCATTCCTAGGATAAACCCCACGGGGTCACATTGCATTATTCTTTTTGACATATATTAATGGAATCAGTTTGCTACTTGGGAATTTTTGTATTTATGTTTATGAGCAATATTAATCTGTACCTTTTCTTCTTTTTTTTTAAGTTTAAAAAAATATATATTTTATTGATATTTTACAGAGAGGAAGGGAGAGAGATAGAGAGCTAGAAACATCAATGGGAGAGAAACATCGACCAGCTGCCTCTTGCACACCCCCCACCGGGGATGTGCCCACAACCAATGTACATGCCCTTGACCGGAATCGAACCTGGGACCTTTCAGTCCGCAGACCGACGCTCTACCACTGAGCCAAACCGGTTTCGGCTGTACCTTTTCTTATTTCATTTTTGTATCAGGGTAATGCTGGTTTCATGAGTTGGGAAGTTTCTCTTCCTCTTCTATTTTTTGGAAAAATTATGTAGATTTGGTGTTATTTCTTCTTTATTTCTATTTTTTAAATTTAATCTTTATTGTTCAGATTATTATAATTGTTTCTCTTCTCACCCCCCCATAACTCCCCTCTGCCCTTACCTCCCCCCTCCCCGCTGTCCTCATTCATAGGTGTATGATTTTTGTCCAGTCTCTTCCCCGTATGCTCCACACAGACACCCCTTTCCCCCTGAGAATTATCAGTCCCCTCCCATTCTATGCCCCTGATTCTATTATATTCACCAGTTTATTCTGTTCCTCAGATTTTTAATTCACTTGACTTTTAGATTCACTTATTGATAGATATGTATTTGTTGTTCATAATTTTTATCTTTACTTTTTTCTTTTCCCCCTCTTTTTAAAGAACACA
Organism: Vespertilio murinus; assembly: GCA_963924515.1. Taxonomy (NCBI): domain Eukaryota; kingdom Metazoa; phylum Chordata; class Mammalia; order Chiroptera; family Vespertilionidae; genus Vespertilio; species Vespertilio murinus. Next base: position 158,586,946 of record OZ004704.1, on the reverse strand, counting down.
TTTCAGCATTTCATATAATACGGGTTTGGTGGTGACAAACTCCTTTAGCTTTTTCTTATCTGTGAAGCTCTTTATCGGCCCTTCAATTCTAAATGATAGCTTTGCTGGGTAATCTTGGTTGTAGGTTCTTGCTATTCATCACTGTGAATATTTCTTGCCACTCCCTTCTGGCCTGCATGGTTTCTGTTGAGAAATCAGCTGACAGTCTTATGGGTGCTCCCTTGTAGGTACCGTGTTTCCCCAAAAATAAGACATCCTCTGAAAATAAGACTTACTTACAGGTTTCATTCTGAGTGAAATATAAGGCATTCCCATGAAAATAAGGCCCCCGGGCTCTGTCTCAGAATGAAAATTAATTTACCGTAAACTGGTCGCTAGGGCCGCCCCGACTGGCGTCTAGCAACCAGTGATGTTATGCAGAGTCCTGATGTCACTGCTATGTGAATGGAGAGAAATTAGCGTGGAAACTTTGTGAAACCTAAATTGCAAGAAGTTGTGACTTGGGTGAAGAATCCATGGGAGAAAATCACTGACAGTTGCATTGCAAATACACTGTGAACAGGCTACCTTGACAAGAAGTACTCATTTAAAGACAGTGCTATTGCTAAACATGAAAGATTTGGTCCACTGATTCTCAAAGAAATGGAGTCACAAGAAATTCTCCAGGAAATTCAGGAATTGGATTGTTATGATGATGTTCCAGAAGATGATGACATGATTGTCATTGAATAAATGAGTAAATTCTTTTTTTAAAAAAATATTTTTTTAAATATATTTTATTGATTTTTCACAGAGAAGAAGGGAGAGGGATAGAAAGCTAGAAACATCGATGAGAGAGAAACATCGACCAGCTGCCTCCTGCACACCCCCAGCCAGGTATGTGCCTGCAACCAAGGTACATGCCTTTGACCGGAATTGAACCTGGGACCCTCCAGTCCGCAGGCCGACGCTCTATCCACTGAGCCAAACCGGTTTTGGCAGAGTAAATTCTTGATACTGTAGGATTCACAGTTTGTCTGGTTTGTGTTGACAACTACCCTACTACAGTACCGTATACAGGTAATAAATTTCCTTTATTTTCATTTAACAATAAATGTGTACCGTATTCTTCTTCATGGAAAAATAAGACATTCCCTGAAAAATAAGACCTAGTGCATCTTTGGGAGCAAAAATTAATATAAGACACTGTCTTATTTTCGGGGAAACGGTAATTTTTTCTTTTGCTGCTTTTAATATTCTCTCTTTGTCTTTTGCTCTTGGCATTTTAATTATGATGTGTCTTGGTGTGGTCCACTTTGGGTTACTTTTGTTTGGAGTTCTCTGGGCTTCCTGGACTTGATGGTCTATTTCTTTCATCAGGCGGAGAAGTTTTCTGTCATTATTTCTTCAAATAGGTTTTCAATACCTTGCTCTCTCTCTTTTTCTGGCACCCTTATAATTCGGATGTTGGTACGCTTGAAGTTCCAGAGGCTCCTTGCACTATCTTCATATTTTTGGATTCTTTTTTCATTTTGCTTTTCCGGTAGGGTGTTTTTTGCTTCCTTGTATTTCAAATCTTTTATTTGATTCGTGCGATCCTCTAGTCTGCTGTTGGATCTCTGTATATTATTCTTTTTTAAAATAGATTTTTATTGATTTTCTCACAGAGAGGGAAGAGGGATAGAGAGATTGAAACATCAATTTGAGAGAAACATCTGTCAGCTGCCTCTTGCACACTCCCTCCTGGGGATGTGCCCGCAACAAAGGTACCCTTGACCATAATCAAACCTGGGACCCTTGAGTCTGCAGGCCAACGCTCTATCCACTAAGACAAACCAGCTAGAACTGTATATTATTCTTTATTTCAGTCAGTGTATGCTTAATTTCTAATTGATCCTGTTTCATATCCTTGAGATTTCTAGAAGATTCTTGAGTAACCTTGTAACCATGGTTTTGCACTCCATATCCAATAGTTTGCTTTCCTCCATTTCTTCCATTTGTGACCTGTTTCTTTGTCTCTGCATTTTGGCTGCTTTCCTGTGTTGATAGAGTGGCTTTGTGTGCCAGATGTCCTATAGGGCCCAGTGGCTCAGCGTCCCCAGTTACCTGAGGTGGACACTCTTGGTGCACCCCTTTGTGGGCTGTGTGCACAGTCTTATTGTAGTTAAGCCTTGATTGCTATTGGAATCACTGGGAAGAATTGACCTCTAGGCTAATAGGCTGTGAGGACCAGGTGTGTCTACAATGGGAGAACTTCTGTGCAGGAGACACCCTTATGGGTGGGGCTTCAGTGGGGCTTTGGTGCTCACTGAGTCTGCCCCCTGAGTGTGTCTCTTATGGATATGAAGTTATAATCTGGATGGTCTCACCACTGGGTACACTGGCTCTTGAATCTCCAAGGAGGTGCAAAGTCAGCCACTGCTTGAGGCCACCCAGTTGGAACTATAGAGAGATCTGCAGATTCCTCCTCTTTGTTTGGGATTTGGAGATGCTCTTCAGCCTTGGGCGTTCTTTTGGAGGCGCTGGGGCTCTCTGACCCAGCTGCAGTTGGTTAGGTTTTAGATTGCAAAAGGCCAGTCCATTCATATGCAAAAGCCTCTGCACACAGATTGGGTGGGGTGGAGTCTCAGGGAATCACCAGGGTGGAGCAAACAGCCGTGGCTGATCGTCAGCCCTGCCCTGAATAGGTCCTCGTGTCTCTGTGTCCCGTGGCACCCGCACCGTGCAGGAATAATGATTGCTGCAGGTACCTCTGAGAGAAAGCCGCCCTTGAGTTCCACCTGATGCCAGACAGTCCAGTTTCCGTTTGAGCCTGGGTCCCCAGAGTCTCTCCCAGAACTGGAGTTCAGAGCAGTTGGGAGCTTGTATCTCCCTCCCAATTGAAAAAGACAACAGTGTACCCAGTTGCCAGCACCTTTTGCATGCACCTGTATAAGTCTACACTTTCACACCTCTGTATCTCCTACCAGACTCAATGTGCTTTTCTCTTTCCTTCTAGTTTAGAATTTCCATTCAGTCAGCCCTCCTGTGGTTTTGGATGATATTTGTTTTGTCTTTCAGTTGTAGTTTTGATGTGGTTGTGCACAACAGCAAGTTCAGGTGTTTACCTATTCTGCCATCTTAGTTGTCTCATAAAGTGTATTTTTTAATGCATATCTTAATTGCAAAAGTATTGCATGTTTAATGTAGCAAACACCCCCACCCCACCCCCTGGCATCCTTGCACAGGGACCATGCTAATCTTCTCTGTATTGTTCTAATTTCAGTATATGTCTGCCAAAGTGAGGACGACATCATTCTTTTAAATGGCCTCAGAGTATTCTATACAGATGTACTACTATTTAAGAATGCTTTATTGATACAGATTTAAATTTTTCAATTTTGTTTTTGCTATTAGAAATAGCGTTATATAAATAATCTACTCTTCCTTAATGGATACACTTGATAAAATTAAGAAAGCTTTCTTCTATTTCAGACTGAGAGCATTTATTTGTTTTTAATCACGAGTGGATTTTAATTTTACTATTATCTTAAGGTATCTATCCAGATGATCCTTTTTTGTGTGTGATTTGCATTTTAAGAAAGATCCTGATGAGTATGTGGAAGGTTGATCTGGGGAAGAAGGGTGGCTGTCAGCAGTGACAGCCTCTTAGATGCCAGGTGATGAAGGCTGAAACTAAGGTGGTGATGGAGAGGTGTTCTGTAGATCTAGTCAGCTAGGCCTGGTGACTTACTTGATAAGGGAAATTAGGAGAGGGGTAGAGGAGAGTCTATCAGTCAAGTATGGTGATCATCTCTAGAGTGCTTGTTAGGTGGCTTTGAGTCTTTTGTAGCCTATGAGGCCTTTGAGGTATTTCAGCCTGGGATTTCCTGGAAGAAGGCAATGAAAGTTTAAATGGACCCAGACCCAGGGGAACTGATGGGGGTACAGTGCAGTAAGTTGTGGGCAGAGAGGCAGAGCCATAATGGGCTGAGTAGAGGCTTAACTTACCAGTTTAATCACCACCACCACCCCACCCGCCACCTTTAATCTATTTGCTTCTAGCTTCAAGTTTGGAGAGTCAGTCATTTGTGATGCTGCCCCCCAGTGATGAAGTGGTGACTAATCTGGAAACTCTGACACACAAATGCCTCCATGGGAAGAACTACTGCCGACGGGTCCTCTGCCTGTATGAACTTTCCAAGGTAGTGCCAAAGGGGTGGGGGTGGGAGAGCTCAAAGGAACCTCCCTCTGAGAGGGAGAAGCGGGAAGCTGGAAGTAGCTTTTGCACATTGCCAAGTCAGCCCATTGGATGATAATCATGTCCTGGGAGTGGAGCTTTTGTCAGGATACAAATCATTTCTTGGAAACAATGGGAGGATGCCCACCCAAGTGCCATGGTGACTTGAGTCCTGGCTGAGCCAACCAGAAGTGAGAGCCAGAAGTTTCACTTCTTTAAACCTTAGTTCTTGATCTATAAATGACTTGACCACGAGGGTCCCTTCTAACCCTAATATCTTAGGTCTTGCTTCAGGAGCTTTCCTGTAAGGGAGAGCCCAAAGTAAGTTTTAGAATAAAATAAAATGGAATATGATGACCCTAAAGACAGGAGCGATGCAGCCAGGAACTGTTTATGGCTTTGTGCTGACTGAAGGAGAGCAACAGTAGAGTCTAAGTGCAGGGGAGGAGCGCGAGAGACATGAAGCAGAGCAGTGATGCCATTTGCCTTGGGTAAGGTTCAGAGACTTCTTTGGAAATTGAGGGTTATGCAGCTGGTGTGGGAATAACACGGAAGGGGCTCTTGCCTTTTATTCAATTTTCTCACGTTGTAGAACATTTGAAAAACTCAATGTTCAATACAAGATAAGTTACCTGATGCTTTTTGAAGACAAGACTTTCTCTTCTTTGGATCCAGCTCATTCCTGAAATAATGGAAAGAACTAGAATACAGCTCTTGTTTCTTCTTTTAAGGTTCCTGCTCTAGGCAAGCAATTCAGCCTGCCCACATCAGAAGGGACTAGCTTTTTCCTGGCTCCTAACAGTAGCTTTGACTGACTTGTCTTCTTCTCAGGAGTTGGGCTGTTCCTACACAGATGTCGCTGTCCAGGATGGCGAGGCCGTACTCCGAGCAATCTTGGCCTCTCCACAGTCTGACCGATGCAAGCGAGCCCAAGCCTTCATCAGCACTCAGGGCCTGGAGCCAGACAGGGTAGCTGACCTTGTGGCCGAGGAGGTGACCCGGGAGCTACTGGCCCCATCAGAGGGAGCAGGTACTCTGCCCTTCGGGCTTCCTCAACCTTTCCCTAGTGGTGAGGATCGGGATGTCATGCTCATATGTCCTGCGTGTTGCCCTTCAAGTTGCCAGTTTGTACTCATAAGAGAATGCATTGTGTTTATTTTGTTATAATTGCTTTTTGTTTATTTGTTGTTTTACAATTATGCTTAGAGTAGCTGTGCCTCTCTCTGAGCTAATGAACTCCTGCTGTTGTGTCAAGAGAAAAGCTGCATTGGGAACTCCTTCCGTATTATTTCCTGGTGCCCAGGCCAGGGCAGCATGGGGCTCTCATCTTTTTTTATTTTATTTTATTGATTTTTTACAGAGAGGAAGAGAGAGGGATAGAGAGTTAGAAACATCGATGAGAGAGAATCATTGATCAGCTGCCTCTTGCACAGCCCCTACTGGGGATGTGCCCGCAACCAAGGTACATGCCCTTGACCAGAATCGAACCCAGGACCTCTCAGTCCGCAGGCCGACGCTCTATCCATTGAGCCACACCGGTTTTGGCGGGGCTCTTATCTCTCAAGGTAAAACCAGTGCCTTTCCCCACGTCTTTCTGTGCAGGACAGAAGCAGGTGGTCACCCCAGCAGAGGAAAGCCAGGCATTTCTTCAGCTAACCAGCTTGTGTCAAGACCGCACGTTGGTAGGCATGAAGTTGTTGGAAAAGATCTCCTCCGTTCCCCATGGGGAATTGTCTTGCAGTAAGTTCTTGGCCATTTTCTCACATGTTTTGGGCCCAAACAGGTCTTCAGGAAGTCTTTTAGAGCAGTCTTTCCACAACTCAATTTGGATCCTTCCTGCTCTCAATCCCTACTCCTCTAGAATAGTTTATAAGTTCTTGGTAGAAAGCCATAAGTTCATTAAAGAAAGTTTAAAGAATATGTATGGAAAAGCAGTCCCAAATTTAAAATCACACAAAAAGGTAACCTTTTAACTTTAGGCATATTTATCTTATTTCACTCTTAAATTACCTTATAAAGTGGATATTATTGTTACCACTTTAGAAGGAGACTGAAACTTAGTGAAGTTGACTAACTATTAAATGGCAGAACTGGTATTTGAACCCAGTCTGTGTGACTTAAAAGCTCACTCACTTTCCACAATGTCTGGTTCATTACAGGCATTCAGAAGTATGTGTCCCTCTGATCTTTTTCTATGCAAATCAATAGGTTTTTATTTTTAAAAAATAACATTGTTTTGCATATTGTTTATAATTTATGAATATGCTGTCATTAACATCTTTCCATGACATTGAATATTCTCCTATATCATTTTTTAAAAACACTGATTCTTTTAAAAATTTTATTCCTTGTTGCGAATCCTCTTCCGAGGATATCCTACATAATATTTAATGGTTACACAGTATTTCTCTTTTTTAAAAAAATATTTTTTTATTGATTTTTTTTTTTTTTTTTACAGAGAGGGAGAGGGATAGAGAGTTAGAAATATCAATGAGAGAGAAACATCAATCAGCTGCCTCCTGCACACCTCCTCCTGGGGATGTGCCTGCAACCAAGGTGCATGCCCTTGACCAGAATCAAAACTAGGGCCTTTCAGTCTGCAGGCTGATGCTCTATCCACTGAGCCAAACTGGTTAGGGCCAGTATTTCTCTTATATGTAATTAAAAAGTATAGACCCTGCCCAACTGGTGTGGCTCAGTGGTTGAAGATTGCCTATGAACCAGGAGGTCATGGGTTGTTTTTTTTTTTTTTTTAATATTTTATTGATTTTTTTACAGAGAGGAAGGAGAGAGGGATAGTTAGAAACATCGATGAGAGAGAAACATCGATCAGCTGCCTCTTGCACACCCCCCACTGGGGATGTGCCCGCAACCAAGGTACATGCCCTTGACCGGAATCGAACCCGGGACCTTTCAGTCCGCAGGCCGACGCTCTATCCACTGAGCCAATCCGGTTTCGGCAGGAGGTCATGGTTTGATTTCTGGTCAGGGCACGTGTCTGGGTTTCGGGCTTGATCTCCAGTAGGGGTGTGCAAGAGGCAGCTGATCGATGTTTCTCTCTCATTGACGTTCCTATCTCTCATTCCCTCTCCATTCCTCTCTCTAAAATCAAATTTTTAAAATATATTTTGATTTTTTTGATTTTTTTTTTTTTTTTTTTTTTTTACAGAGAGGAATGGAGAGGGGTAGTTAGAAACATCAATGAAAGAGAAACATTGATCAGCTGCCTCCTGCACGCTCCCTACTGAGTATGTGCCATAACCAAGGTACAAGCCCTTGACCGAAATCAAACCTGGAACCCTTGAGTCTGCAGGCTGATGCTGTATTCACTGAGCCAAACCGGTTAGGGCTAAAAATCTTTTTCTTTTTTTTTCTTTTTTTTTTTTTTAATTATAGACCCTATTGTAGGACCTTTGTATTATTTCCAATTTTCTGCTGTTTTAATACACTGGCAAACATCCATGTGCACACCTGTAATTATTTCCCAAAGATGAACTCTGATTCAAAAGTATGCTGTCATTAACATCTTTCCATGACATTTTTAAAGCTTATATATATATTGACAACTCTTACTCCAGAAAAAAAGTTCACTTTTTACTTCCACTTAAGCAGAGGTGAAAGTAGTTTTTCCTGGAGCCCATTTCACTTTGCAAATTTAATAGGCCCAATAAAGGCATTTTAATGATGTTTAATGAACAAATAAATGGAAAATTTTAAAGGTTGGACAATTTTACTTTAAAAATAGCTTTCTATATCTCTTCCCAGTCCAGTTCAACTGTATTTACTGAGTGCCAGCCGCGTGCTAAGTACTCTGAAAACCAGGGCTGTGGTGAACTGAGCAGCAGCCCTGGGTCCCAGACGGGGGTGTGACACAGGAAGAGCCAGACAGATGGGGTCAAGAAATGTTTTTGGAGGAAATGTCCAAACCCCGTCCTGAAGGATTAGTAGTCAAGATTGCTCAGCAGTCAGGTTTGGGGAGGGTTCCACAGGTACCAAAGCCCAAAAGGCACCGCATGTTTTTTTGTTTTTGTTTTTAAGGCACAGCATGTATTAAGGCTGAGAACCCTGTTTCTGTCTCTAACACTGCAAACATTTTTCCCGGTTGGCCTTTTAATTAGTATACAGTGATTATGTGTAATAGTTTGGAATTTGTATGTAGTCAAATCTTTCGTTAATCTAGAAAGCCATCAGAAGTGCAGAATCTTGTCCTGGCCAGTGTGGCTCAGTTGGTCGGAGTGTCACCCCGTGCACCAAAAGTGGAGGGTTTGATTCCCAGTCAGAGCACATACTCAGGTTGCAGATTCGACCTCTGCTCAGCACGCATGTGGGAGGCAGCCAATAGGTGTTTCCCTCTCTCTTCTCTGAGAGGAAGTGCAGAACATCACATGGCTCTTGATTAGACCCAGGACTCTTCACTGAGATAGAGTCTGCCCTTGGGTTTGAGTTCATGTTGGCGTGAACTCCATCAGTTTGTCTCCAGAGAGTCTCTCCATTCAGAGTCAAGGACTCCTTGTTCTCATGTGCTTGGGCCCCAAAAGTCACTGTGCAGTCACTACATGACTGTCTTTGGGGAGAGATTATTGTCACCGAGAATTTAGACATGGCGGCGGGGGGTGGGGAGGTGTAGGCTGTCCCAGAGCTGCAGCTGGTGTGGCTAGGGATCTCAGAGGACTGGTGAAGAGCCTTCTCCAGGCTGTGTAGACAGTGAGTGGCCAGGGTTCACAATCTTATCTGACCAGTACCCCACCTAACTAGCCACAGAGCTGCTGATTCTGGCCCATCACTGCTTCACGCTGACATGCCACATGGAGGGAATCATCCGAGTTCTGCAGGCTGCTCGGCTGCTCACAGACAACCACTTGGCCCCCAACGAGGAGTATGGGCTGGTGGTAAGTAAACCCCTCATCCCCACCTTCCATCCTAGGAAAACTTTTGAGAGCGCAGATAGGCTGAGGGCCAGTCCAAGGCTGATTGTTATGGAGTTTGTTCATCAGGATATCACTACCTACTTAGTAGCCAGCTGGACAGCCTTCTGCTCCAGGTTCCAAGTTCTGTCAGAATCAGATTGTTCCAAGAGAAATCGAGAGGATTCCTACTACGTTCCAAGGTGTCATCTCCCCCTTGCCGGAGGCTCGGACAACTGTATTTCCCCCCAACAAGGCTCAGACATACCTCCTACCTCTGAAGTGAAATAAGCGAACACAAGCCTGTACCTCCCCAAATACTCTAGGCTTGAAACTGACCCAATGGGCTGTACAAGCCACCGGGCACTGAGGTAAGGAGTGGTGAGAAGGGGAAGAATGCGTGCCCAGGAGGGTGGCCCTTCAGCATTATCAAATGACAAGAGAGGAGACAGCAGCAGGTGGTGTGACTAGCATTTCTGAATCCCCCAGAGGCGGCCCTGGTTGGGTACAAGGGAGAGGGAGCTAAGCGAGGCAGCCTGGCCATTAGCCCTCTACCTCTGGAGCTTGGCATCTGCAAGCGGCCTTCATAGGGTAGTGGTCTGGCTCAAAGAATTCCAAATGCTGCTGATGGAAGCTGCCTTCTCCCTTTCCAGGTGCGTCTCCTCACTGGCATTGGAAGGTACAATGAGATGACATACATATTTGAATTGCTGCATAAAAAGCACTACTTCGAAGTGCTGATGAGGAAGAAGTTGGATCCGGTAGGTGTATGGCATTTTGAACTCCAGGATGACATGTACTAAGAGTCTTAGAGTTTCTAAGAAATAACTCCAATCAAAGTAGACCCCTGGGATATGCAGGGAGGGAATTAAGGGCCTCCCTAGGATTTATACTGCAACCAGTAGTTGTAAGGTTACAGATTTCAGACCGGATAGTGAATGTGGAAACAGATGCTAAATAGTGAAGAAAATGTTTGTGCAGCCCAAACCGGTTTGGCTCAGTGAATAGAGCATCAGCCTGGGGACTCAAGGGTCCCAGGTTCGATTCTGGTCAAGGGCATGTACCTTGGTTGAGGGTACATCCCCAGTGGGGGTTGTGCAGGAGGCAGCTGATTGATATTTCTCTCTCATCGATGTTTCTAACTCTCCATCCCTCTCCCTTCCTCTCTGTAAAAAATCAATATATTAAAAATAATGTTTGTGCATATTCACCTCAGCTGTCACCTGCCTCTACTATCTATTGTCTGTTCTGGCAGGGGCCATGCAGAAATGGACTGACCAGCTCAGGCCATGTGTGAGGGCTAATTTTATGGTGGAGTTCTCAGGGGCCCATCGAAGAGTGTGTTGCTGAGAGCTATTAGGAAGTGAATGCCACGGCCTGAGCCTGGAAAGCTGTGGAACTGTTTATGATGACCAGAAAGGAGGCTTGGAAGCAAAGGCCAGATTTGCCAGGCCTTTGGACTCTGGGCGCTTGTCTGTCCTCAGCATGCTTATGTGACGCCCGGCATGTCACTCACAGAGCCTGTTTTCAAGTCACTTATTTGGCTGATTCGTTGCTACAGCCCAATCTCACCTCTGAGGATTTAAAACCCACAGTACGCTTTGGGCTTCTGGGAACTTGGGATGAGCTAAGCAGGACTAAGCGACAAAGCAGAAAAGTTCTCCTCAGTGCTGAGTTTCAGGACAGACCAGAGTCATCAGAAGACAAGTCCTGAACACCTTTAGGATCCCCCGAAGGGTATTTAAATTGTTTTTGAGGCATTTTGTTTCTACATTTAAATATTCTTTTAATAACTTTCTTATTACAAAAGTAATGCATATTCAAAGTTAAGACACTTGGAAAACAGAACACAGAAAAAAGCCCTGTGTCTACCATCTGGAGAGAGCCACTGCTAACATTTTGGTACAGGCCCTTCCTTTGCATATATATTCACAAACATACATACATACATACACGCTCCATTTTAATAAAGCTTTTATCATGCTGTCCAAATATGAAATAGTTTGCCTATCTCACTTGATAAACATGTTAAGAATATTTCCCAAATCAACATGTTTAAATGGCTACAAGGTATTTTCTTAGCCCTTATTTTGAACATCTGCATTATTTTTGTTACCTCTTAGCACTTCTGCCTGCTTTTTTTTAGGGATGGGTCTAGGAATGGAGTTGTTAGAATAGCACGTGTGCATTCTTAAGGCTTCTCCCTTCTGACAGGTTTTAATGTTCCCACTCCCAACGGCAAAGAGGATGTACCTGTTTCCTTATATTCAGGATAACAAACTTTTATACTGATTTCTGTCTTTCCCTTTTTCTTGGGTGTTTAAGGAACTGTAAGAACTAAGAGACTCAGCCAGGCCCGCCTGCTTTGCAGTCCCTAGTTGAGACCTTGGTATTTCCTTTTTTTCTGGGCAGAGTGGTACCCTGAAGACAGCCCTACTTGACTACATCAAACGCTGCCGCCCCGGGGACAGTGAGAAACACAACATGATTGCCCTGTGCTTCAGCATGTGCAGGGAGATCGGGGAGAACCATGAGGCAGCTGCCTGCATCCAGCTCAAACTGATTGAGTCTCAGCCCTGGGGTGAGCAGAGGTCACAGAGCACCCTCAGGGATGGTTCCTAGGGCTTAAAAAAGGCAGCTCCTTATACTGACTAAAACCCGCCTCAGCTTCTAGCAGCTTCTCAATGGGGCCCCAGCTGGGCAGGTTGGTGATGTAAGGGGACTTGGAGGGCATTTGTCTGTCACGTAGCCTGTATGTCCAGTTCATCTGTCAGGAACCAATATGTATGCTGACGCCATGTAAGCCTGCCTTGATGTTTCAGAAAGAAATGAAGAACTAGATAGGGCACTGAATTCTACTCTAGACTGTGTACTTCTGGCCCAATACCCTTTAACTGAGTGAGACATATCTGATCCCTGTGAACACGAGTTGGGATATTTCTAGTTCAGCCCGTGATCACTGATGTGGAGGAGTAGTCAGCCTTGGGAGTCAGGCGCACTCATTTCTTTTACTCCCCGGCAGAGGACAGCATCAAGGATGGGCACCGCCTGAAGCAGCTGCTACTGAAGGCTCTGACTCTGATGCTGGATGCCGCCGAGAGTTATGCGAAGGTAACCACGGAGTCCTAGTTCAGGCTGGTTTGGAGCTTGGTACCTTCAGGGATTTTGTTCCTGGGCTCTCCCAAGTGAAGGGGGAGGGAGTCATGGGGCAATTGGCAGAAGGCTGGGGGTGGGGGGAGGGGTAAGGGGGGGAGGGGGGAGGGATACAGGGAGGAGGGCTTAGTTGCTGGACTTCATTGGGAGATGATGGCAAAGTTCATTTGGCCTCCCTCCACCCCGTCCCTCAGGATTCCTGTGTGCGACAGGCCCTGCACTGTCACAGGCTCACCAAGTTGCTAACACTGCAGATTCACTTTCTGAACACTGGCCAAAACACAATGCTTATCAACCTAGGTCGCCACAGACTAATGGACTGCATCATGTCCCTACCTCGGTTCTACCAGGTAAGCACAGAAAAGTCTAGCCAGCATCCTCTCTCCTGCAATGTTTCTAATGGGGCTGAGACTGACTGTCTAAGGCAGCCGTGGGCAAACTATGGCCCACGGAGCCGAAAGAGCGAAGGGTTCTCTTGCTCTCCCCTCCGCTCCTTCACCAGCAGCCCAAGATGAGAGTGCCAGCATGGTCAGGTTGCTTTTGTTCCAGCCCTCCGGTCCAGTTTAAGAACCCATTGTGGTCCTCGAGTCAAAAAGTTTGCCCACCCCTGGTCTAAGGTCTGAGGGCCAGTGTCAGAACCAGGACGGTTCAGCTCTCCTGGCTCAGCTGTCTGACATTCAGATTGCCTTTCTGTAGGAGTATTTCTTGCTAGCGTGTTTGGGCAAAGGCTGGAGAATGTGAGACACATTGTTGGGCCAGCAGGGAGCAGACACTTTCAATCCTTAGACAGTTGAGGTTCGGAGGGACATCCCTGCTAGGGTTCAGCAGGCCTCCTGGGGGCCTGGTTACAGTCCTTTAATGAGGAGAGACGGTTTCAGGAAATTAGCCCTTTCGCTGTTCCTTATAAAGTTTAGTATGAAAAAGATGTGTTTTCCCCCAGCAGTTTTATTAATCCACTGAAACAAAGCCGGTGTTTTGGGGCTTTAGGGGAAGCAAAATGTCAAACTGACACCAATTTTGATAGACGGGGCCTTTTAGTATGATTGGTTATGATCAGTGTATGAGTGTGCAGCGCTGTTTTTTTTAGAACAATCTGCCTTCAGTTTCACATTAGATAGGCTCTAATGGTGTTCTTCCTCCACCCTTTTAAGGCTTCTATAGTGGCTGAGGCCTATGACTTTGTTCCTGATTGGGCTGAAATTCTATATCAACATGTGATTCTTAAAGGAGACTTTCATTACCTGGAAGAATTTAAGCAGCAAAGGTTATTAAGAACCAGTGTATTTGAAGAGATTTCAAAAAAGTAAGTATTAAAATGTCTCTGCTTTGGATAAGGCATGGGTAAGAATTTTATGACTAAGTATAACATGCCACCCCTGTGCTTGAGATGACAAAGACATGTCAAGAAGCCCCAGAAAGATCTTTTTGCATGCAAAAAGATGAGTGAAAACACTTTGCTATGGTGCGCTGTACTTAAAATGGTAGGACAGCTATTCATTCAGCTAGCCTGAGGTGCCAAAGATTCTAAACATCAGAGGTCCCCTTTGGAGTATTAACTTATTCTAATTAAGGTAAGCATTAAGGGCACACATTTTTAATTAAATAATTTCTGTATTCATCAGACGCCCCTAATGCTAGTTAAGTCTTACTTCCCAGAATCTATCTAGATTGCACCTTCTCCACTGTAGGTAATTGTGTCAGAGCTGACAGCCCTCACTCAAGATACATACAGTACCTTAACCTGTACATTCCTGTATCTTTGTCTAGATATAAACAACACCAGCCTACTGATACGGCTGTGAAAAACCTGAAGAAGTTTCTCACATATTGTGAAGATATCTACTTGTATTACAAGCTGGCATACGAACACAAACTTTATGATGTTGTGACTATGCTTCTGAAGGACCCTCAGACAGGCTGCTGTCTAAAGGACATGCTAGCAGGTTAGATGGATTCTGATACAGGTGCCTGTTTTCTTACACTAAAATGAGGTACTGTCAGATGTTTGTGATTACAGTAGAATAATGCATTGAGAGCTTTGTTGTCTAAGTTATAAAACCCAGAACTGATCATACCAGTCCTTTGTGGGTCAAGAATGAGAGTTTTTACAAGGAAATTCCTATTTTACAAAAGTGATGTTCCTCTGTACCATTTTATATAGATGTTATTAAGTTCAAAACTCATATCTTCCTCAAGATGGCTTTTACTTTAGGACATGATTTAATATTGATTAAAGAATACCTGTGCCTGCAGATTCCAGTTTCAAAGGAATTTAATATTATTTACACAGTTAAGGAACAGATGATACATTTCCATTAGTTAGAAACTGATCTCTATAATAAAATAGATTTAAAATTCAGTGCATGTCATCATTAACTGCTAAGGAAATCTTAGCCCTTATCTGCCTTAAAACAATTTTTATTGGCTGTAATTATTGCTGTATAGTCAGTTTTCTGTTAATTTCTCAAATCATTTGGATGGTCCTGTCTTTTACTTAAGTGTTCTACAGAGCTTTGATTGAGACACACACCCCCTTGTATGTAAAAGAAATTAAAAACATCTTTTGTTCTGTCCCTATTTTGAGTCTGACAGTTTTAAAAATTTAACAAATTTGGTTAAATTGCTTAAAAATATATAAGTAATAAAGATCATTCAATCCGTGCTCACAGCCATACCTGAGTTATAAGCTCAATTACTCCGAATAAATAGTTCTAGATATCTTAATTAGGCCTTAGTAACTAAACAACCAAATAACTTTTCCCCGAATAAATAAAATGAGGGGAGCAGCCCTATACCTGTGTTGCTCTCGGGTGACCCTATTAAGGGCCTGACAAATCATTTTTGTTTTAAAGCTATTAACTACTCATCAAGCATTTATTAAGCTTTGTTAAGTATATAGAGAACTCTAGTCCCAAGAGCTATGCTCTATACTCTCCAAAAATATCTCTTGGGAGATAACACCAAATTTAAGTCCTCACAATAGTGATTTTATTAAATTAGTTGCTTTATAAAACATTGCAGATGTCATAATTGTTAACATAACAATTTACCAAACTAGTTAACTGGTGCAACTCGCTGAGCATGTTTTATAAAGGAAAGGAAATGCCAAAACCCTGTTTAAAGTTATTCCACTGCAGCCCGGAAGAACAAAGGAGATTTGTTCCTCAGACACTTCAATCAGGCAAATGAAGCAGGTAGGGTTTCCCGCCCCCATCTGAAGCACTTCATCAGTAGAACAGTCTGATACACTAGACAGAATGCACTCAAGAGATTCCACAACTTGTAATACAATAATGGAGAAGTTTACCTTCTTCAGCTTCAAAGTGGAGGGTTTTGGTCATTTAATTTTTAAGTATCAAACTAGTGCTTTTCAGCCGCCGTATCTTCACTCTGACATAAGCAGTCTTCTTCACAACGTATGTTTAATATCCTCACGTTCAATTTTAAGACAAAGCAATTTTAATACTAGGTGCACACCACATGCCCTTGCTGCGAACTGCTTTTCTTGACAAGTTATGAAGTAGTTCAAGGAGGTATGGTTAAGGCTGTATTACTGAATGGTGCTGGTCAATACTACACAATTTGTCATGTTGCAACCTTTGTTTCCAATTTAGTGACTGCTGCTATAGAATCAGATAGCAACAATGACAACATTATTAAGTTTGTGTGTTTTTTTAAAACTATGATTTAGTAGCAACTGAGGTTCCCAATTTTAACCCCTTGGCAGCAAGATCCAAGTTCCCTCATTTGCACATTAGCACCTAAGTGTCAAGGGGTTAAGTAACCAGCACAAAAGATACTGCACTTCTGATTGTAGCATTTGGCAGAACTGAAAGGAAAGGAAGTTGTGCTACATGTTGAAGGGACTGTGGGCAACAGAAAGAAGACACCAGAGAAGATAAAATGTCACATGAAATCTTCAAAGTCTTGTACATAGCCTCCATCATAGCCACCATAATCTGCCAGATCGTCTTTCATGGTGGCCTTTAATCCCCCTCCAGGAACCACACCTTTCTTCTTCTTTTTGGCTTTGCTTTGCTAAAGATAAAAGAGAGTCAATTCATGAGACTTGATCTTCCAAGTGTATCTTATCTGGTACAGCAACCCTCCAAGAGACACCAAAGCCTTTGCTCACAGAAAAACTTCAGTTCTCTAAGGGAGATTCCCAGACAACCCAGGGCAATTTCTATTATTAATTCAGAAACCAAGACTGTGAACATGTTTGTTTGAAGAAAAAAAAAAGTAAAAGTCACTCACATTCACACAGTTCTATTCCAATTTAAATGATATCAGTAACTTGCTTAACCTTTAAGTTTCCCATACTGGTTAAGAATGTTATGCCTGCACCACTATCCAAATGAAATATACATTGCCCCACAAAGCTTACTCTTACCTTTTCTTGCTTCTGTTTCTCACTACAAAGCACAGTCAGTGAATTGGTGATCTTTTTCAAGTCATCAATTTCCACTATTAAAAAAAAAAAGTATGCCACTAATTTTAATCATTTTGGGGAATAAGTAAAGGCAAAATATACATTCTTCCCTATGTGCCATAAGAAATCCAATTTCTCTATCAACTACTTCAGTAACTTTGAAAAGGTTGTAATTCTCCTATTTGACATAGGGTCAGGCATACAAATCAGAACTATTAAAAACTAGAGGCCCAGTGCACGAATTTGTGCACCAGTGGGTCCCTTGGCCTGGCCTGTGGGATTGGGCCAAAACTGGCTCTGACATCCCCCTATGGATCCCAAATTGCAAGAGGGCGCAGGCCAAGCAGAGGGACTCCACTGGTGTACAACTGGGGCTGAGGGAGGAGAGACATAGGTTTGCCAGCCAGGGAGGGACTGCAGGAGGGCTCCAGGGTGTGTCCAGCACATCTCCCTCAGTCCCAATAGGCCCCCCCCAGGAGCAAGCTAACCTACCGGTTGGGAATGTCTGCCCCCTGGTGGTCAGTGCAGGTAACAGTGACTGTTCAATGGATTGTCCCTTGTTGGTCAGTGCATGTCATAGCAGGCGGTTGAGTGGCCCTAGCATATCATTAGCATATTATGCTTTGATTGGTTGAATGGTCGACCAGACACTTAGCTTATAAAGCTTTTATTATATGAGATAAAATGGCAAACTCGGCAACAAAAAATTTATCTTTATAATGACCTGTTATCACCAAGACACCAATGCTAACCAAAGAGAAACTGTCTTTACAGCTCAGTGTTCCCTCCTAGTCTCTCTTCCCCACCAAACATGCAGATAACCATGCCCTTCCATAATATCCTTGATGCTCAGTGAGGAGTAGCTGAATGAACATGGAATAACAATTCTTAAATCTACAGATGACAACTCCCTATCCCTTCGAGTCTCCATTTTCTTGCACAGGAACTAGAATGAAAGTAGTAGCTATCTCATAAATCTGTGTTATTAGGAGAAAAGCCTCTTTTAGTGAGCAACAATATATCCTACCTTTATAAAAATACTAGAGGTCCTCTCCAATCCAGGACCCCTCAGGTGATGTCTGACTGCTGGTTTGGGATCGGGCCTAAACCGGCAGTCGGACATCCCTCTCACAATCCTGGATTGGCTCCTAATTGCTCACCTGCCTGCCTGCCTTGTCGCCCCTAACTCTCACCCCAGCCAGCCTGATTGCCCCTAACTGCTGGCCAGGGTGCCCAACTGCCTCCTCCCTACCGGCCTGGTGGCTCTTAACTGTCGTGTCCCCCTCCCCCCCCCCCCGCCCTGGTCGTCAGCAGCCATCTTGTGAGGATATAACTCATCATATAACCCCCAACTTAGTAATAATTTCTCAAAACCCAATTTAAAATCCATTATGTAAAATTCCTTTTCCCCAGTCTTACAAACAGTATACTAGCAAAACCAGTCCCTTATGTATTGGTGCACACCCTGGCTGTCACTCCCACACCCAGCCTCTGAAATGTGTGCCTGACTCCTCTCTCAGGGAACAGCACCACACCCATGGGCCCAGAGAATAGATGCCAGCTCTGTTGAGCAGCTTGCACCTGATCACGGGCTTCTTCATTTATAAAATGAACATACAGTTGCTGTCATCTCAGCTCTAAAATCTTATATGCCCAGAGAGCATTTTCCCCAAAAGACACTTCCTAGCTCCTTTCAAGATATAATTAGATAAAACAATAAGCTAGTGTTGTATTAGCTGCTGTGGCAACAAATTTCAGATGTCTCCTTGGGAAGTCATTGTAAAAACATTAAGAAGGCAGCCTCAAAAAGTAACAAAACCATTCAAACTAATTGCATGTTTGCAGAACACCATTCTTACAGTAACTACTAAAAATTAAATACTATGCCCAAATCCGTTTGGCTCAGTGGATAGAGCGTCAGCCTGCGGACTAAAAGGTCCTGGGTTCGATTCCGGTCAATGGCATGTACCTTGGCTGCGGGCACATCCAAGAGGCAGCTGATCGATTATTCTCTCTCATGGATGTTTCTAACTCTCTATCCCTTAAAATATATTAAAAAATAAAATTAACTAATTAAATACCAAGTCTATATATTTTAGCATTCCTACTCCTACCCCCCCAAAAAAGTCAACCTCCATCTTTTGAATTTTCCCTTACTAAAATCCACCCACATGGGGCCAGAGATTAGAATTACTTACATGAAATACACACATCTCGAACTAAGGCTTCTAAAAAACTGGCATAATATAATGACTTTTCATATTGTGTAATTTTATCTTTTAGTAGCTTTCCAAATTCTGTAAAGTCATCTCTTGAAGATGGGTTCATAGCATCTATTCCAAAAACTGTATTAGTTACACCTGTAAGAGAAAGGGAACATTGCAAATATCAAAGTTTTTTTTAAGTTTATAAACCAATTAGATATCTGAATAACCCTGCTACTTCATTCTAAAGCAGAAATTCTTAATCTGGGGCCTTGAACAGAATTCAGGGGACCTATGAATTTGGATGAGAAAAAAAATTATAGCTTTTATTTTTACTAATCTCTAGTTTCCTTCCATTTTGATTAAAGACAACAAATCACAATAGCAAAACCTGTTACCAAGAGAGTAGATATTTTCCTTTCACATTATAGTTGTCTCAGATATCATGAAACATTATTCACAGTCATTATTACTTTAAAAATCACATTACTTAATTAGATTGGCCCTAGATCTTACTCAATTCATTAATAAAGAAGCATGTAATTATTGTATTGATAGTTATTTCAATATAAAAGATTTCTTTTGTAAGTAAAATCCTATGTGTATTGTTTTATGTATTTAAAAACATTAGATTAAAAAGGGGCCCACAGACTTTGGCAGACTGCCATGCCAGAGTCCTTAGCACAAAAGGATGCTCTTAAAGCATCTGTCCAAGAACAGCCCAGAGTAAAGTGGGGAGAGAAGGAAAAAAGCAAAGAAAACGATGGTTTCTGTGAAAGTATCCACC
The DNA here is from genome assembly GCA_963924515.1 of Vespertilio murinus. Classification (NCBI taxonomy): domain Eukaryota; kingdom Metazoa; phylum Chordata; class Mammalia; order Chiroptera; family Vespertilionidae; genus Vespertilio; species Vespertilio murinus. The sequence goes on along the minus strand of OZ004704.1, from coordinate 158,567,268 downwards.
TACCTAACTCTAGAAATTAAGCAGGAGCAAACCACATGTTAAATGCCAATAGAAAAATTAATGTTGGTACACTTTTGTGTCCTCAGTAGTCTAAAGTAAATTAGTTGTTAACAACGCCACTGATTCAGTATTTTAATATGAGAACACAACATGGAAATCCTATTAACCCAGTGATGACTGTATGTATGCATGTTTTTGCCTTTTAATCTATAATTGGTGTCCTATATTAGGATTTATGGGTACCACATAAACCCTTCTCTTTAATAAACACCTGAGCAGCTTTTACCATCCTTGAAGACACAAGAGAATGGCTGTGTGCCCTCTGTGATGAGATTAAGTGCAGTTAAGACATTGCAAGCACATTCCACCGGACAGGAGCATCAGCAGCAACTCCTGAGATTGCTGGTGGCCCAATGAAAGACAAGGTCACACTTCCCATAAAAAGGAAATGATTACTACAGTCAGCCTGCTTATTATCTTAAAGGAAAGGAATGAGGGAAAAAGTAGATCTTTTTTTGGCTCTTGGTTTCAATTTCCAATTATTTAACTGTTTCAATATGATCTACTCTGCAAAGTACTCAATAACTAACAACAATAAAGTTGTTAAAATGAGAGCTTTTACTTTCTCTGGCCATGTTCCTTTCTTTTACCCTCTGTTCCATGTAACTCTTCCCCCTATGACACTCTGAACTTATCTTTTTACAGGACCTTGAACATGTCTTTTATCTCATGCACTAACCACAGCTGCAGGCATGGCACACAGGATGGAAGCCATCTAGAGATAGGGCATGGTGAGGGCCAAGAAGGATTGCAAAAAGAAATTACTCTGAACTTAAGAAGGCACAGCCAAAGTGGAATACCACCTCTCACCACCTCCTCTCCCTCCCAGCACTAGCATGCAATCCAGACTTAAGACAACAGGACAGCCCTACCAGGTAATTTGGTATTTAAATCTCAAAGCTACAGACCTCACATTCCATCCAAATTTCATACAGTTGATGAATACATTTTAAAAAGTGGTAGATTTTTATTTGGGTCTAATGACTTTTTATCATAATAATCTTTTATTTGGCCTGGTTGGTCTTGCTCAGTGGTTAAACATCAACCCGTGAACCAAGAGGTTGCCAGTTTGATTCCTGGTCAGGCACATGCCTGAGTTGTGGGCTTGATCCCTAGTTGGGGGCGTGCAGGAAGCAGATCAATGTTTCTCTCTCACTGATGTTTTTTATCTCTCTCTTTCCCTTTCTCTCTAAACAATCAATTAAAAACATTTTAGAAAAATATATTTTATTTGATACTCAAAACATAATTATTCAAAAATCTAAATATGCATCTCACTCTATCATAATTAATTTGAAACCTCAAATAGAAAGAGAATAAAAACTGCTAATATCTAAATTAGCAAGTAATATGTTTCTTCAAAAAAGATGCTTTCTAAACTTTCGTTACTACTAAGATTTTCACAGTAATTACTTGGAACCTCAGTATCTCCAACTTACCAAAAGTTTCTTTTGCTAATTCAAGGTCTGCCTCTTCCTGTAATTTCTTTAGCCGTAGTTTATCTGCTAATTGTTCTTCTGGTGTTAGTACTTTTGTTTCTTCAGGTTCTTCTAACTAAAATGATACAGAAATGAAGTTTTAAAAGGGCTGGAATCATGATAGTTGGACCTAGTACACCTATTTTCTATGAATTATTTTATAAGCACATGTAATCATAAATAAGAGCAAACACTTAAAAGTATTTATATACTGTAATTTGGCATTCTTCAAAACATTTTAGATATTCTTATCCTAACATTAAAGGGAAAACCCTGAGGCACAGAGAAGTTAAGCAACTTGCGCATGGTAACAGGTTAACACAGCTTGTAATGGGAAAGAGCTGAGATTCGAATCCAGGAAGACTTGAGTTTGTTTCTACCACCTTTTTGAAAAATAAAAAATTGCGCCCTAGCTGGTTTGGCTCAGTGGATTGGGTCCCGGATTTAGTTCCAGTCCAGGTCACATGCCTGGGTTGCGGGCTCTATCCCTAATGGGGGGCGTGCAGGAGACAGCCAATCAATGATTCTGTCTCATCACTGATGTTTCTTTCTCTCTCTCCTCCCTTCTACTTCTTCCTCTCCCTCTCTCTCTGAAATCAATAAAAGTATTTTTTTAAAGCTCTCGTTGGTTTGGCTCAATGGATAGAGCATCAGCTTGCGGACTGAAGGGTCTCAGGTTTAATTCTGGGAAAGGGTACATGCCCGAGTTGTGGGCTTGGTCCCCAGTAGGGGGTGTGTAAGAGGCATCCAATCAATGATTCTCGTTCATCGTTGATGTTTCTCCCCCTCTTCCTCCTCCTCTAAAGTAAAATATATTTTTTAAAATATATTTTTAAAAAATAAACTAAAGAATTGAAATTGTTAAAAAGTTTTGAGATTGTAGCAGAGTGAAAATGGCACTCACATTCTGCTGCTAACACTGTACTGAAATAATCTTCCTAGGGCAACTTGGTAGTAAGTATCAGGTCTTTATTGATAATTTCAACTAAATTTAGAACCAAACTGAATGTTCAACAACCTAATGATTAAGTATGATATATCCATGTGATGATATGCAGACATAAAAACACTTCTTTCCCAATCACACACCACTGAGATGACAGTTAACATTACTATATTGTGATATAATTTTCTACAACACACACACTGCTTTTTACTACGATAAGGGGAAATCTTCGATAATACTAGTATTTATCAAAGTGGAAAAAAGTGAAGGGAATTTGTGTCATTGATAATTATCCATGCCTATGCAGTTTGAAGATTTTGATTCAAGTCCACTTCTGAAAATAGATCATTTTATTTCTCATGGAGATGAAATGAGAAAGTTCATTATGCCACGTTAGAAAATTTCATTTGCTAGAAAAAAAAGGGAAATATCTTATTTGTCTAACAGTAAATGTTGACATCAACTATTTCTTGCATCAAAGCTAAATATATCTTAACTCAATACCTGGCCTAAGATAAACTGATTACATTCAGAGTAAGGTTTATGTTAGACTTGTATGTACCCATGGACAGACAATAGGGTGGTGAAGGCCGGGCTGGAAGGGGTCAATGGGGGGAAAAGGGAATATATGTAACACTTTCAACAATAAAGATTTATGGCAGGGGAGGGGGGATAAGAGATCAACCAAAAGACTTATACACATACATATTACCATAACTAATGGACACAGACACTGGGGTGGTAGGGGTTTGTCCTGGGGGATGGAATGACGGCGGGGGGCAGGGGAAAGAGAGGGGTTCAATCAGGGAAAAAGGAGAAACTACTTGAACTCCTGCTGGCCAAAGTTGGAACAGTTTGAGCATCAAAAAAACTACTGTATCTTAGTAAAGCACAAAGAACTTATAAAAATCTCCAAGTCCATAAATTTACTCAAAATAAAATGAAATCCACAAAATCCCTCATTTTTACCATATGAAGTTGTTATCCCTTTTTACTCTGAAAATTGACAATTAAAAAGAAAAGAATTATTCTGCCTTTCTTGTAAAACCATATCTAAATGAACTAAGTAGCAAAAGAAGAAAAAGCCAGCCAATAAAAAGGAACAAAGTCACAGAATGAGGAAAATCACTATTCTGCAATATCTAATGAAATAATTAGGCAATGATCATCAGTGATACAAAATTATTGGGTGAGAAGCTGATGTGAAATGGGATTATTTGCCAGAAGAAATACACTCAGTGGTTAGATTATTATCTCTGAACACAAGCTGGCCACTCAGTGTATATCTTATATAAAAAAAGGCCAATATGCAAATTGTTCCCTTGACCAGGAGTTTGACCAGCAGGCAGGCTGGCCAACGGCCCATGTCCCCTCTCCCTGGCCAGACCCCACCCATGCACAAATTCATACACCAGGTCTCTGAAATATACACATACCTACACTGAGTGGCCAGATTATAATAACCTGGCCACTCAATGTATGTTATGAGAAGGGCCAGGCTGTCTCAACTTTAACTCAGTGATCAATTTTAGCATCACTAATAATAGGACAGACATTACATGACTATTGATGTGATGTGAGACAATATGAAGAACACAGCATTACCTCTAAAGCAGCGGTCACCAACCTTTCAGATCTCATGGACCATCGGTGGGCGACCGCTGCTCTGAAGTATTCCACTTTGGGAAAATTATAAATGAATAGATGAAGCAAATATGGCAAAATATTAACAACTGTGATCTGTATGATTATTCATTATGCTATTTACTTTTGCACTTGAAATTTTTAATAAAAAGTCAAGGGGAAAAAAACTATGATCTGATATAGAAAGATCTCCAGGCTATACCAAATAAAGCAAGGTGGAAACTATAAAAAAGAAATAAGATTATATAGTTGTATCCAAACACATAAAGACACCTTGGAAACATAACAAACCAATATTTACTTATGGGATACAGAGAGAGAAACAATAAATGAAGGATTGGGAGTGCTTCTTATTTTGATTTTTGAATCATTTAAATGTGTTTTCTATTTAAAAAAACAACACAAATTAATACAAGATTCCTGATCTTGCTCCCAATATTCAACAACAAAAACACATAGTACCTGGCAGAGAAACGGACACTTTTTATATGACTATGGTCATTACACAATCATACCTGTTCCCCAATGTTTGTGAAAACTTGAAAGGCATTCTAATACATAAAGTTTCTGGGTTTGGTTTTTGTAAAAACCACAAATTCAGTTTGGGATTAACTTACTGATGGTGTCCATTTAATGTATTTACAAAGCCCCTCAAATTGCAAGGTAATATTTGTTGCCTGTTAAGACACTGTACTACTACTGATGTGAGAGTTCTGTATTTTAGAAAATCAATAGTTCTTACCCTCTTTTTAATTTCTTCTTGCCTTTTCTTCTGTTGCCGTTCTTTCTCTTTTATTTTCTCTGTTATTTTTTTCTTTTCTGAAATTTTTACTTCTAAAAGTAAAGAAATGTTTAAATCAAATTATTTTTAATATTTTCTGGTTTATGAGAAAGACATCATACTTGTATACTTCAAGAGGCCAAACCTCTCTCAGCTCCAATTTCATATGGTGATTTCTTGGCAATTAAGAATGAGAAAGTTCTGGAACTCTTCCTTTCCTCTCTAATCTAATCCCTAAGACCCAAATACCTGCCTTCGTATTTCCCCATAGTCCTTTAGGCAGGACTTAGATCATTCAACTATGATACCACACCCTTTACTCTCTCCTAACATTAAAAAGAAAAAAAGGAAAAAAGGCATGTATCTAATCTAATACTGTTTTGATATGAGAGAAGAGATGCAGGGAGAAGAGAATAAAGTGGAAATGGAAGGATGTTTGGTTTCTAAATACCAAAATTTTTAATTTTGTGAGTTTTTTTTTCATTTGTCTTATCATAAGTACCAGATACTCACCAAGATATAAAACAAAAAATGAAGAAACCCCAGTACCTCACCTGGTTTTTCTTCTGCTTCCTCTTTTTTTTCCTCTTCTTCGTCATCCCAATTATCCTAAAGAAAAGAACCTCCATTCATAACTCTTGCATTTTTACTTTTCCATGTGAACTTTATCAACTTGTCTAATTCCATAGAAACATATTTGTTGGTATTTTTTTGGTACTGCATTAAATTTATAAATTAATATTGGAGAACTGTCACCTTATGTTGAGTTGTTCATGCCAAGCAAAAGGATTCTCTTTCCATTTGTTCAAGTTTACCTCTGTTATCTTTCAAGGATTGATTTAAAATTTATCTTTTAGAGGTTTTACACATTTCTCCTTTTATTTTAATTTCTTTTTGCACATTTCTCTTTGTTTATTCCCAAACATTTCATCTTCCATGTTGCTACTATAAATAGGGTTGTGTGTGTTTTCCCTTTTATGTCCTGATTATTTGTGTATAGAAAAGCTATTAGTTTTTGTTTTAGAGAGAAAGGGAGTGAGAGAAGGATACCGATTTTGTTGTTCTACTTGTTTATACATTCGTTGGTTTCTTTTGTATATGCTTTGACTGGAGGTTGAATCTGCAACCTTGGCGTTGGGCGACAAATGCTCTAAACCAGTGTTTCCCAAACTTTTGACATACGTGTACCCCTTCTATAATTTTCATAACGCTGAGTATCCCTCTTCAAAAAAAAAAAAGGATGTATTTTAATAACAATCGAAATATATTTATTTGGGGGGGGGTACATACACAAAATAATAATAAACAAAAAGTAAAATTATTCATAATAAAATATAAACATTTATTTGCACACCGGACCATCTCACGCCTCACTCATGAGAACGTAGAATTAGGCACAGCTAAGCACGGTGCAGTGCATATCCCTACCAAACTTTGGTGCAATGCGTACCCCCACCAAACTCTTCCCGTACCCCTGGGGGTACGCGTACCACACTTTGGGAAACACTGCTCTAAACTGAGCTACCTGCCTAAGGTACATGTGTGTGTGTGTGTGTGTGTGTGTGTGTGTGTGAGTGTGTGTGTGTGTGTGTGTGTGTGTGTGTTTAGCTTTTTAATGGAATTTATTGGGGTGACATATAGCCTACCATACTGATTTTATTTACCACTTAAATTAGTCTTATCATTGGTTCTTTAGGGTTCTCAAAGTATACTATCATGTCATCTGCAACAAGAGATACCTTTAATTCTTCTTTACCAATTCTATGCCTCCACAATTGATTTATTTTATCTAATTGCAACTGGCTACACCCCTAGAGCACAATGTGAATAACAGGAGATAATGGGCATCATTGCCTTGATCTTCTCTAAGGAAAATGTCTCTAGTGTTTCCACATGAATTGCTATTAGCTTGAACCTCATCACATTTATGCAATAAAATTTATCAATCTTTTATTGCCTCTTGATTTTCTTACAGCAAGGAATTTTCTTCTAGAACATGTATGATTTTATTTTTTCATTTAGATATCTGATCCATATGGAGTTTCTTTTGTATGGTGTGAAATATGGACCTATTTTATCTTTTTCCAAATGGTTACCTAGTTGTAACAGCATCATTTCTTAAAAAATCCATCTTTGCCCTGTCATTTACCATATTCTATATTTCCACAAGCATCTGGTCTATATCTGCTTTCTATACTATCCCATTAATCTATTGTTTCTTCATACATCAGTACCAGACTGCTTTAATTAATTACATAGACTTTATAGTATATTCTTATGTAAGCTAGGGCTAGTCTCCTCTTGTAGATTTTTTAGTGTTTTCCCGCCATTCTTGAATGTTTGTTTTTCCATATTAACTTTTATATCAACTGGTCTAATTCCATAAAAAGCTTCTCCATTAACAAGTAAAACACTAGTCCTGGCCAACTAACTCAGTTGGTTAGAGAATCATCCCAATATGTCAAGGTTTCAAGTTTAATCTCAGATCCGAGCACATCAAAAATCAACCAATGAATGTATAAATAAGTGGAACAACAAATCAGTACTTCTCTTTCTCTCTCCTCCCATCTTCTTCCCCCTCAAATCAATAAATAAAAGTAAAAACCACCACATAGGACAACCAAACCAAAACTAAAACCCTCTCTTAAATTCATAGTTGTTTTAAAATGTAAAAGTAAGTACTTTACCCTTCTTACTTTCCCATATGTAAAAACATCCAATATTCTAACCATTGGCTCAGTTATTTCAAGCAGTATTCCATACAGCACAACCCTGGTTACTGAATTAAATACAGTGCAAGGTTGGGCAAAACTAGGTTCATAGTGTTTGTATGGAAAATAATACAATAATTAATAAATAATATAAGAATAAACTCTTTTGCATACTCAGTATTTAAGAGGAGTCAAGAACATAAAGAGCTTCATGGAACACACTTCCTAATGGGTGAGACACTTTAAGGCAGATATATACTCTGTCTTTTTTATTTATAACACAGTCATTGAGCTACAAATAAACCGATTATCAAACAATTTTCTAAAGGCTCCACAGAATTCAGAAGATTTATGTTTAATAAGAACAGACACAGCTCTGTGTTTAAATAGGGTTTTAACGTATAGGTAGCCTGGATATTGCAATCACCAGGCACACTATGACACACAATTTGAATCTGAGCCATAGGATGGCAGATGCAGAGCAGGCAGTCCTAACGCTACTAGAAGATGCAAAGGCTGACTAATGTTCTTTAAATATGACACCACGCTTCTGGTTTTGTAACAACTAGATCATAAAATCTGAATCAGTCTAGGTATATAAACAAATCAAGCTTGGATTCTTTCTCTCTCTTTTTTTTTAAAAAGATTTTTTATTGGTTTTTAGACAGGAGATGGAGGGAGAAACATTGATGTGAGACAAAACACGGATAAGCCACCTCCCACATTCCCTCCACTGGAGATCTAGCCCACAATCCAGGCAAGTGCCCTGACCAGGAACTGACCCAGCAACTTCAGTGCTCAAACTGAGCCACACTAGCCAGGGCAAGCCTTGATTCTTTTTTATTTTATTAAATATATTTTTATTGATTTCAGTGGTGAAGGGAGATAGAAACATCAATGATAAGAATCACTGACTGGCTGCCTCCTGCACGCCCCACACTGGGACTGAGCCAACAACCCGGGCATCTGCCCTGACCGGAAATTGAACCTCCTGGTTTATAGGTTGACTGTCAACCACTCAGTTATGGTGACCAAGCAATACTTCTTTTTTTCTTTTCACAAGCCTTGATTCTTAATAAAAATCTGTACACCCATCAAAGAAACAAAAAGTCCAAATTAAGGGTGCCATGAGGTCTGCAAGCACAGTAGAAAGAACTTATATAGAAATAAAAATATTTTTATAATCACCTTACCTTGGCAATTTAAGCCATAGCTCAGAGTTCATAGAATGAAAGCAAACCAAAGCAGACTGGGGGTTGGGAGGACTGGGTGAAAGAGGTGAAGGGATCAAGAAGTACAAATCGGGCCCAGCTGGAGTGGCTAAGTGTTTGGGTATCAACCTATGAGCCAGATCAGGGCACATGAAGAGGTTGCTAGCTTAATCCCCAGTGTGGGAGGCAGCTGATGAATGATTCTTTAGCATCATTGATATTTCTCTCTCACCCCTTCTGAAATCAATAAAAAACATATTGGGGGGTGGGGGGAGGGGGAATACAAATTGGTAGTTAGAAAATAGTCACAGGGATGTAAAGTACAGCATAGGCAAATATAATCAAGAATATTTTGAGCTGAAACCAGTTTGGCTCAGTGGATAGAGCATCAGCCTGAGGACTGAAGAGTCGCAAGTTCGATTCTGGTCAAGGGCATGTACCTTGGTTGTGGGCACATCCCCAGTAGGGAGTGTGCAGGAGGCAGCTGATCAATGTTTCTCTCATTGATGTTTCTAACTAGCTTTCTCCCTTCCTCTCTGTAACAAAATCAATAAAACATATATAAAAAAATATTTTGATAACTATGTATGGTACCAGAGGGGTACTGGAAATAGTGGGGAGAACACTTTGCAAAATATATGATTGTCTAAACACTATGTTGTATACCTGAAACCAATACAAAATAATATTAAAAGCAAGCTGTAACTGAAAAATAAAATATTAAACCTGTGTTATTGGTTAAAAAAGAAATAAAACCAGCTAGTCATTGTTGGGACATCTGAGATAATAGATTTAGAAATTAGAGAGCAAATGTTTGCATTACCTTTCTGGTTTTACTTAAGTCCTTATAGCAATACACCACAAGACGAAAGGAACCAGAGAACTAAAAATAAAAGTTAACTACCAGACATTTTGTTGTTTTAATCTTCACAGGATACAGGAGAGCTGCCTGTGAGTGGCATGCTGCTTAGGCAGTGCTCCAGAAAGGAGGACCATTTGCTTATTCCCAGGAAGTGCATATTCACAACTCTAATAGCGATAATGATGATAGTAGTAGTAGTAGTAGTAATAATAATAATAGCATTTACTAATGCTACTTCACACCAGGCACTGTACAAAGGGCTTTATTTATATGTAACACAGTAACCCTCACAGAAGTCTTTTAAGATGGTGTTTTCTCCATTTTACAAAGATACTAAGACCCAGAAATAGCTACACCCCCCCCTCCCAATCTCAGTGAAAAATAATGAAGAAACGTTTTCTGAATGGACCAAAGTTCCTTTAAAGTGTCATGGTAAACATGACTTCTAACCTGAGCCAGGAAGTATAATATAACTCTCTGGGAACTAGGTCCCTCCCCACCAAAATTTGTTCTTCCAGTTAGCTCTGAATGAGCTCCCCTGGAATCTCCTCAAAGAGAAAGGTATGGTTCCTACAAAGAAAATATGCCCAGCTACAACTACATAAGTTACCCACAGAGATGATTTTATACTAATTTTAATAACTTAGTCTAGCATCTCGGGTACTGAAAGTTAAGAAGAGGTATGGCTGAAAATGAGCAATTCCTCATTCCAGTAACCATGAAATAGAGAGACATGCAACAAAGCTTTTTTTCCCCTTCAATGCTGATTCCCTTTCCCATTAAAACATCATCCCTACCCTACCATATCACTGCTCCCTCAGTATGTCATGCACACTAACTCTATGCCTCATAGCTTCTGCCCCTGGTTTCCCCATTAAAGCAAAAATCTTATCCCACACAGTCAAGGTAAACTGTCCCATCAGCCAGACATAGTAATAAGACTAGATAAAATTCCACATTCTCTTTCCCTTCTCCTTCCCCCATAGGCAAGTACCCCTTAATCTGTAAGGGACCCCTGAGAGTTGCAACCAGGGAGCAATGGGCAGAAGCAGCTCACCCCAGGCTAACTGACCCCCGAGCCTGTGTCCAGGGCCTCCTCCTCTCTGACTGCCCAGGGGCCAGAGCAGCCCAGCCTAGGCTCCAATGCTCCGGCTATGCCCTTCGTGGTCTCACTGCCCTGAGTTTTTGCTGGGGTCAATAAATTCTTGCTTGCTTTTCTTAAAAAGAAAAAAGGAAACTGGTCACATTTCCAAACAGATATAATCCCAAAAGCAAAAGGCCAGGTAGCTTTTCCCAGAAACTTGTTTCCCTAGTTATAAAATAGGCAGGTGCTCTAAAAGTAAATGTTAAGGTAGAATTGTCTAAATCTGCCCAATTTCTGTAAACACTAAGACTTTAAATGCTGACAATAAATTCAGATAAAATGCAAAAAGGATTCCTAGAGAAACACCTAAAAATTAACACTTAAAATAGGGAGTAAGTCTGTAATTTAGTAAGCCTTAAATGGTTATTTGCTTGAAGAGACTACCTATCAATATCCAATTAAATTCTTCACCTAGTTATTTTAGGTAGCCAATAAATCTTGCAACTATTACATATAATTTATCTCCTAAAATGGCTAGCTTCCTTAGAACAGAGGCTGTTTATAAACTACAACTTGCTTATCTATAGTCTTCTCCTACACACACCCAATATCATTTGAGCCATTTCTCTGAGAGATATGGCTGCTTTTCAAGTTTAAAACTACTTCCCAATTGAACTAAGAATTGAAAACAAAAATTGTAAACCCTGCTTTTTATTTATAACAATGCGGCCAGTAGTTGGTTGGTCTGTCATTTTTATAAAGTACAACTACAGAATGTCATATGCAATTAGAGAACACATTTAGGGCTGAAATGCTTTCCAACTTAAGCAAGATATATTTATAGATCGTTAAACAGAAGTAGCTTCAAAAGCAGTAAAAAATTTCTACCCCATAGCCATAGCCCACTAACTAACATATACTTCTTCCCCCTTTAAGTAGTTTGAATTAGATAAAGCATAATCTCTTGCAGGAAAAGAGCCTTTCACTGACCAGTGTTTTGTTGTTGTTAATCCTCACCAGAGGATATTTTCTCCATTGATTTTTCAGAGAAAGTGGAAGGGAGAGAGATGGAGAAACATCAATCTAAGAGACATCGATTACACCCGACTGGGGCTGGGATCAAGCTGCCAACCCGGGTATAACCGGAATCGAACCTGCAACCCTTCAGTCTGCAGCCCTATGTCAACAATTCAGATAAAATGCAAAACCATCTCGGCCCTGGGTAGTATTATTCTAACCTGCTCTCAGAGGCCTCAGAACTCTGTAATGGCCCCTGGTAAGGCTGGACTTCGCAGCAAAGTTCAGTTTTTAAAAGAAGTTCAAAGATTCTTCTATCATCTTAAAGCTATACTGGTCTCTAGAAACCAAATCATTCATTTAATTCAACTTCATTAAGTTTTTAACATCCTATTATGTATGGTTTAGCACTCAGCTGAATTCCTTCTCAGTGCCTCTCTGATATTCTGAACTGTTATGAATCAATACTACTTTAAATTCCTCGCTAAGCAAGCTCTAGATCAAGACACTGAACCCTAACCAAGTAGCTTAATTATTTCCAGTGTTCCAGCATTACAACAACAGTATGAAAGTATTTTTCAATAGCAAACATGCTTCCTAACTAAAAACGTTCATTTATAAAACCTGTCAGGGTATTGCTCTGGCTGGTGTGGTTGAGTTGATTGAGTGTTGTCCCATGTACCAAAAGGTTGCTGGTTCGATTCCCTATCAGGGCACATGCCAGGGTTGTGGGCTCAATCCCCAGTAGGAGAGGTGCAGGAGGCAGCCATTCTGTTTTCCTCTCTTCCTCTAATTTAAAATCAATAAACATATTATTAAAAAACAAACAAACAAACAAACAAACAAACAAACAAAAAACCTGTCAGGGTATTGAAATGATATAATTGGGATTTTCTTCAAAATAACCTGGTTGGGCTCTAGCCTGTTTGGCTCGGACCAAAGGGTCCCGGGTTAGATTCCGCTCAAAGGCACATACCTCAGTTGCAGGATCCTCCCCTTCCCAGGTCCTGGTCAGAGCTCATTCAGAAGGCAACCAATCAATGTATTTCTCTCACATGGATGTTTCTGTCTTTCCCTTTTTCTTTCACTCCCCCCAAAAAATCAATGGAAAAATATCGAGTAAGGGGAAAAAATCTGGTTGGGGGAGGAGATACCCATTTCCTGGCAAAATGCTCACCTTCTGAGTATTTCCCGACAATCTCCCATTTCTCTAAACACAGATCCCCTGCTTCAGAAATGCTATTTCCAAAGCTTGAAAAATGTCCTTACTGTGACAGAATTAAGCTATTAACCCACAAAGGATCCTAACAGATGGTTCAATGGGTAGGATGATGCAGGCAGTTTTCAATTCTAGGATCTTTATAAGAAATTCTATAATAATGTTATAGAAGCAAATGCCTGAGACACTGAACACAACCAAAACTACACTCTTTGAATAAATCTAGCTTGGACTCTTTTCTACTAAAATGCTGGGAGACTAGTAAAGTTGTACTGTCCCGGCTTCTTGTTCACTGCCTTCTTGTCAACAAAGCCTACACATCATTCCAGCAACGGGGAAACAGTCCAGCAATATGTACCAAATGAACAATTCCTCCCACAGCCTCCTTATATCATCAGTACAGCAAGAAAAGTAAAACAAAGCCAGTGTAACAGGAAAGTATGCTCCCTGGTTCTAACCTTTTCAAGTGGAAGAAGCACAGGCTTTCCCTCCATGAATATTAACATTCTATTGTTTTACTTAAACCACTTCTGCCATTGTCAGATATTTTAAAAGTCAAGCGCAGCAAAATGCTATAATGTCTACTAAAAGATAGTAAACTACTGGAGTAAATTACTGTAACAAAGACCTCAGTTTTCCTTTCATTTCTCAGGACACTACAAATGATATATTTATATTATTTTTCTTTTTTAAAGAAACTTGTTTATTTGGGGGCAAGAGGATACAAGCAACATAAAAATCAAAAGCTTATCTGACTTTATTGGCTTTTCTTCCTCTTGCTCAATGTTGTGAGATTTTATTTGTACATATTTTTAAGAGTTCCAATCTGCTCATGAAAGTCTTATACAGGGGGGCTGTGGGGCACATATTCCATTGGGAGGACTCTTATCAGGGTGAAGTAACTGCTCACTTCCTTCCCTTCTGTTTCATGTGAACTATGAAATAGTCATTGCATGTGATGGTGAGCGCAGGAATTAGCGAAGAGCAGCTCTGGAAGACCACTCTGCCGCCTGGGCACTGGTCCAGGCTCTTCGTTATTTTGTCTACCGCCAGCGGGTCTTTTTGATTTTCCAAAAATCTAGGGAAATCCTTTTCCATGAGAACTCTTAGGTCCTTCTTTATTAAGTAGTCTTTATCCCCAGCAAACTTATGAAACATGAACATCATGGTTTTCATGGCATGTTCCATTTGAGACAGCATTTTGGTGAGGTCTTGGCGGGAGGCACGGCAGGTCATCGGCTGCTGGGATGCGAGGCCAGACTAAAGCTATGTATATAGATACTGATATAAACTGAAAATTAACTGTTTCCACATATCTTTTGAAGACAAAAAAATTCACATATTGGCTGGTGTTGCTCAGTGGTTGAGGGATGACCTATGAACCAGGAGATCATGGTTCGATTCCCAGTTAGGGCACATACCCAGGTTTCAGACTCAATCACTAGTTGGGGGCATGCAGGAGGCAGCAGAAATGTTTTTCAATCTCTCTCTCGTTCTCCCCTCCCCCTTGTCTCTGAAATCAATAAAAACATTTTTTTAAATTCACATATTGTATTAAAGACTATGATTACTCAATTTCATGGATACTAAACCTTGTTTGCATCTCCTTAGGAAAGGATTAGGTACTGTAACATCATAATTCAGATATTTGGTATTACTCACTATCATCCAAGGAGACAAAATTCAACTTTTGGTTGGTAACTTTTGAGCAAGCAAAAACTTGCTTGATGAACTTGGTCATTCCCATTCAAAACATAAAATTCAGCCTTTTGGCTGGAACAGCCATCTTCCAGTAATTTGCCAAAGTGACTAACACAAAAAGAGGAGAGGCACCAGCTACATGTTCTCTAGACCTTTTAGAAAACATGGAGTTGTTCCTTTGGCCACATATATGTGAATCTACAAGAAAGGTGATATTGTAGACATCAAGGGAATGGGTTTTATTCAAAAAGGAGTGCCCCACAAATGTTATCATGGCAAAACTGGAAGAGTCTACAGTGTCACTCAACATGCAATTGGCATTACTGTGAACAAGCAAGTTAAGGGCAAGAGTCTTGCCAAACAAATCGATGTACGTATTGAGCATATTAGGCACTCTAAGAGCCAAGACAGCTTCCTGAAACATGTGAAGGAAAATTATCAGAAAAAGAAGGAAGCCAAAGAGAAAGGTACCTGGGTTCAACTGAAGCACCAGGCTGCTCCACCCCGAGAAGCACTCTGTGAGAACCAATGGGGAGGAGCCTGAGCTGCGGAACTCATTCCCTATGAACTCATGGCATGATAAGTAGAAGAAATAAGACTTCTGTGCTGATAAAAATGTTTCTCTTAATTGGTAGAAGTGTGGCATCCCTTTCCCCAAAGAATAATTAAAGAAAATTTTGTGTCCTAAAAAGACACACAAAAAAACAACTACCATAAAATTCACAGTAAACTGCCATTATGGCGGAATTTACTCCTGAGCTTAGGAAATAAAAAATGTGGCACAAAATAGACCCCACTACTAGATCTACAGCCTAAGCATACATTCCATTAGCCAGAAAAAGTAAGAGAAATTTACATTTACTGAGTGCCTACCATGTATCAGGCAATTCTGCTTAATGCTTTCTCTGCTATCTCATTTAAAATGTAAATTAACCCCCTGAGATAGCTCCCTTAATGACAAGTTACAGATTGAAAACTAAAAGATTAAAAACTTGCTTATGACCATAAATATAAAAAATGTCAAGGCATCATATCAACCTAGGTCTGTCGATTCCGGAGTCCAGGAATCAAAACTATTCTGTGGATATCATTATCATGAGAATCTTGAAGAAATTCAACAGAAATAAACCAACATTTAAACTTGGAAATAAAACAGACAAGTTCAGCTTTCTTCTCCAAGATCAACTTCAAAGTTTATGTAAATTAAATAAGCTATTTGTATAAAAGAAAAAAATTCTGCACTGAAAGAGTGAATTGGCAAGATGACATTTATAGTCCTTTAAACTCGCAAATTTCCAAAATTAATTCCAAGTGGTCAGAATTACATTTATCAGGATTAATACCATAGATCCAATAATCTCAGGCAGTTTACTCCATGACATCAGCCCAGATTACTCCACTCAAACCTCATTCTATGGTACTTTTGTCAGATTTCTCTCCTCTTTTCTTCTTATTTGGTAATTTATTTCCAATTTTCATTAACAGTATACACAGAAAAATTAAATGGGCAAATCTGAACTAAAGGCTCCAAACAGGAAATCTTCTACGATGTAGGGAAGTAACATATCTTACAATGAAGGGGTTAACATAATCCATTCCCATGTCTAAGAACCTTCACAACAACACTACTCCTTTATTAACCCCAATGTGTGAAAAGCTCCCCTCACTTCTGAACCTCAGGTTGCTCAAGAAGTTGTCCATTCACCTCATCAGACTCAGGAGAAAGCAGTACAAAGTATTGAGCTAACAGTAATTATCTAGCTCAAAATATTTCAACCCAAGCAGAAGGACTTGAGGAATTAAGTGAATGCCAAAGAGTAGAAAAGTTGGGAGTAAAATATTCACTAAATGCACCCAAATCACGAAATACCACTTTCCAATTTAGAAAAAAACTTTATCTGCACACATATTTTGGAAACGTGAGAACTTTATTAATAAGAGTCTTAACATGATGGGCTTGAGACTACTTCTGAAGCTGCCTTTAAAAAAATGCCATAGTCATCATGTTTCTGAAGCCATATAAAGCCCCGAGGAGTTTCCAAAAATGAACCATGCAGGCAAGCCCGGGTCACATCTACGGGGATGCACCGGCAGGGCCCCTCTCTAGCGCAGCCACCAAGGCTCCCATCTCCCGAGTTACGATGAATGTCAGGCTGTCAACTTCTCAGTCCTCAGGTCACTGTGGGCTACCTCCCCCGTTTCTGAGCAGTAACTGTTGGCTAATTTCGGTCCCCAACTCATCCTTTTGCCACGGGGTGTGTGTGGGCAGAGAGGCTGAAAGTTATTTCGCCTTACTTATTTCTATGTCTCTTGCACGGGGGGAAAAAAAAAAAAAGTTAAAATTAAGCCCCAACCTTTTCCTCGTCTAATTGTACAAACTCTACAACTGGGCCTTCGGGGACATTAAATGGACGACTGGCCCCGGGGAGACAGGGGCTCGAAAAGGCAGGTGCGTCGCAAGGTTTTCCATATGGGAGATGAGCGGCGGGGCTCCGGCCCCCACTCTGTCCGCCTCGCCGGGGCGGGAGGCTCCGGGCCGCCGAGTCCGCACGTGGGCCGCCCGGCCGCGGCTGTCACCTCCCGTCGCCCGTGGGCGGGTGGGATGCGGGCCCACAAGGGGCCGGGCTGGGGCTGGGGCAGGGCCGCCGCCGCCGCCGCCGCGCCGGGGAAGTCCGAAAGGCCATGCTGCCCACAGTCGGTGAGCGGAGGGAGCGAGGGCGGCGTGGGGCCCTGAGCTCGCGCCCGGCCCAGGGCTCGCAGGCCCGGGCGGCGCCCCGGGGCCCCGGAGTCCGTCCGTCCGTCCGCCCTCCCGCCCGCCCGCCCAGCGGTGGGCAAACTCCGCCCGCGACGGCGCGGCCCGCAGCCCCGGCCCGCACCCACCTTGACGTCCTCCTCCTCGTCCTCGCCTTCCCAGCGGTCCCCGCCGGCCGTGCCGCCGGCCCCCGCCTTCCGCACCGGCTCTTCCACGGAGAACGTGTCCGCGTCTGCGGAAGAGAGCGAGCCGCGTTAGTGCCGGCCCGGGCGACGGGGCCGCGCCCTGCCCCCCGGAACGTGCCCTCACCCCAGGAGTCGGAGTCCCCCGCCGCCGCCGCCGCCGCCGCCATGTCGAGCCGGGTGTGAGCGTGTGTGAGGGGAGCGCCCGCGAGGGGCAGCGCGGCGGAGGTGAGTCACTGGATTCGCTCTCGTTGGCCCGCGCGGGGCACGCCGGGACCGTGGCTGACTGGACGCCCGGGCCCAGGCCCCGCCCCCTCCGGCGGCGGCGGCGGCGGCGGCGGCGGCGGCGGCGGCGGCGGCGGCGGCGGCGGCGGCGGCGGCGGCGGCGGCGGCGGGCGGGCGGGAAGGAGGCGTGGGAGACGTGGCTGGCGGGGCCCCCGGCCCGGAGCTCGGGAGGGCGCGGCGGAGCGTTCAGGGCCCGGCGACGCGGGGCGAGAGGGAGGGAGCGGCGCGGGGACCGCCACGCCGGCCTGCGCCCCGGGGAAGGAACGCGAGCGCCGGAAAGTTAGCAGGGCTGCCTCCGGCCTGGCCCTCGCCGGTCCTCGTCACTATCCCGCCCCCGTCCCGGCCGGTCGTTCCCTCCGGTCGCCGCCGGCGGCAGGTGGCGGATACCAAGGAGACCCCTCGCCTCCACGCTCGGAACCGGGCTCTGAACGCCATGTCCGCCGGTGGGGACGGGGACCGGGACGGGGACGGTGGACGGGCCTCCCCAGCCCGCGGAGGGCGCGGCGGCGCGCTGGGCGGGGGGCCCGGGTCTGGAAGCCGGCGCGCCCGGGGAGGAGCGAGTGCGGAGGGCCGGGGCCCCGGCGCCTTCCCAGCCCGGGGCGCTCGGACTCCGCTCCCGGCGCGTCCGCCTCGCGGTGGTCACGAAGGGATTGAAGAGAAGACCGGAGCTCGAGGCCAGGGCAGGACGCCGCCTCTCGCAGGGCCACCTCGGAGCTTGGCGCGAGGCATACATACTAACTCTAGCCTCCCTGAGGTCCGCACCGTCAAGTAGCTAAGACAGGCGCGTGAATAAATGTTGGCTCAGTGTGATGACTGAGACAAAAAGCAGCATTGTGAGGTTAATGTAAAAAGGTAACATTAACCGTCGGGGCGGGGGGGAAGAGTTGGGAGGATGCGTGAGATCAGCGCGGCGGGCACCGGCGTTTGATTGAAAGACCAAGTGAACTGTGCTCGGGTGCATTTCCGGTGGACAGAGCACCAGCGGCGCGGGACCCGGCGGAGGGGAGCAATTGGGCCTGAACTCAACAGGTGGGCTGGTCATAAGAAAGGGCTTCGGATGGGCGAGGCTGCATTCTGGCCTGTGGGTCACTGGGCTCCACCGCGGTGTTTTTAAAAGTGAACAGTTGGAGATATTTTATTTTGTGTGGGTTTTTTTTTTTTTTGCTGTTTTCTTAATTTATTTCTGAATATGTAGCACACAGACTTGGTTATAAAAGGGAATGTACAATTATCAGCCATTCTGTTCTTTCCAGTGGTAACTATTGTTTCCCATTTCCTGTGTGCCTATTCAGAGAGTATACAGATACACATGTTATAAAGGTGATCTCTTTCCAGTCCAGTTACTCAAAAGTTTGTTCCTAATCTGGCAGCAACACCTGGGGAGCTTGTTAGAAGTGTAGAATCTCAGGCTGTCCCAGACCTAATGCATCAGACAGAATCTGCACATTAAAATGAATGAGGCAGACATCCATTTATAAAGATGTATTGGAAGGAGGCAAGGCAGAAGGCAAGGAAAGGCAGGAATGTAAGGACCCTACAGCACAATCTATCTTTTTATTCACAGTTGCATCTCCAGCATTTGGCACAGTGTCTAATACATAGTTAAATATTTTTTTAATTGAGAATAACACAAGCCTAAAATAAGGCAATGGTAACAAAGAAGGAACCAAGCTGAGAAATATTTATAAAGATTAAGATACACAGAATTTGCCGAAACCCGTTTGGCTAGGTGGAGAGAGCATTGGCCTGCAGACTGAAATGTCCCAGGTTCGATTCCTTGGTTGCGGGCACATCCCCAGTAGGCAGCTGATCAATGATTCTCTCTCATCCATGTTTCTAATTCTATCTCTCTCTTCCTCTCTGTAAAAAAAAAAAAAAAAAAAAAAAAAAAAAAAAATCAATAAAATATATATTTTTAAAAAGATACACAGAATTTAATGGCTTTGATGGTTAATTTTTTGTTTCATCTTGGCTAGTCCATGGTACCTAGTTTTTAGTCAAACACTAGTCTGTTTTTTTGCTGTATTTGTTAATATATTATTTGTATAAAATCTGAGTACAGCAGATTACCCTGCATAATATGGATGGTTCTCAACCAGTTAGTTGAAGGCTTTAAGAAAACACTGAGGAAAAAGGAATTCCGTCTCCAGACTGCTTTTGGACTCTGCAGCATCTGGCCTTCCCTGGGTCTCCAACCTGCAGGTTTTAGACTAGCCAGCTCCAAAATATGAGCCTTTCCTTAAAATAAATTTCTAAGTAATACACACATCCTATTGGTCCTGTTTCTATGGATAATTCTGACTGATCCAGTGGATGATTGGATATGGAGCTGGTGAGAAAAGTTGTAGAAGATAATGCCTTTGGAGATGGATTGAGTGGTAGTGACACCCAACTATAGGTGCTCCAGTCAAGAGCTGGAAACTATCCTTGCTTTTTTTTTTCTCTCTCACCCCCTAAATTCAGTCCATCACCACGTTCTGAAGTGGTTCAATATTAATCTTGAAGTCATTGAATTACCCCATATGTCTTGCTACCGCCTTAACCCAAGCTTTCCCTAGATTCTTCTACTATGATATCCTCCAGCTTCACAATCCATTCCCTGCATACAGTCAGTTTGCTTATGTAAAAATGTAAATCAGCCTGGCTGGTGTGGCTCAGCCATTGAGTGTCAACCCAGAAACCAAGAGGTCACCTTTTCCATTCCTTGTCTGGGCTCGTCCCTGGATTTCGGGCACAATCCTCAGTGTGGATGTATGTAGGAGGCAGCCAATCAAATCGATGTTTCTGTCTCTCTATTCCTCTCTCTAAAAAGCAATAAAAGCATTTAAAATTACTTATATTTTTAGCCCGGCTGGTTTGACTCAATGGATAGAGTGTCAGCCTGTAGACCAAAGGGTCCTGGGTTCAATTCCCGGTCAAGGGCACATACCTTGGTTACAGGCTCCGCCCAGGCCCAGGCCCTGGTCAGGGTGGTCACAGTGTGTTTTTCTCACATCTATGTTTCTCTCTGCCTTTCCCTCTCTCTTTCACTCTCTAAAAATCAATGGAAATATATTTTTGGGTGAATATTAATATATATGTTATTAATTAAACATTTTTATCGATATCAGAGAGGAAGGTAGAGATAGAAACATCAATGATGAGAGAGAATCATTGATCAGCTGCCTCCTGCATGCCCCACACTGGAATTCGAACCCACAACTGGGGCATGTGCCCTGCCCGGGAGTTGAACCGTGACCTGTTTCATAGGTTGATGCTCAACCACTGAGCTATGCTGGGAAGGCTAAACATTTTTTTTTTTTAAATCCAAAATGTAGCCCTGACAGTTTGACTCAATGGATAGAGCGTTGGCTGGCCTGTGGGCTGAAAGGTCCCAGGTTCGATTCCAGTCAAGGGCTTGTACCTTGGTTGTAGGCACATCCCCAGTGGGGACTGTGTAGGAGGCAGCTGATCGATGTTTCTCTCTCATCAGCGTTTCTAACTCTCTATCCCTCTCCTTTCCTCTCTCTGTAAAAAATCAATTAAAATTTTTTTTTTAAAAAATCTAAATTGGATTATGATCCTCCTTCTTCCCAGAAATCGCTTTAGTGTCCTCTTGGTTGGTTTGTTTGTTAATCCTCACCTAAGGATATTTTTCCATTGATTTTTAGAGAGAGTGGAGGTGGAGAGGCAGAGAGAAACATCAATGTGAGAGAGACACATCGATTGACTGTCTCCCACATACACCCTGGCAGGGTGGGGGTAGCAATTGAGCCTGCAACTCCAAGTTCACGTGCCCTCGACCTTCAGTCCTCCCAGGCCGACTGATACTCTATCCACTAAGCCAAACTGACGAGGGCATCTTCTTGTTTTTATTTTGATTTTGTTTCTAAGTCTTTATTGCTGAAAGTATTACATATATCACCCTTTCTCCCCTATTGACCCCTCCCAGTCTCCCCCTTGCCCTAGGTCTGCACCACCTTATTGTCTGTGCCCATGGGTTATGCATATATGCTCTTCCCACCCCCGCATTCTTGTTTTTGTTTTGTTTGTTTAATAGTAAAATCCAATTCCTTACTGTAGTCTGCAAAGCCCTTCATAGACTGATTCCTACCTTCCTCCAGCCTCCGTGTGCCATTGTCTCTCCTTAACCTCATTGCTACTGGCCCTCTAAGGCTACTAAAGTTTTTCTGATTTTTGGAATTTCTACTTACAATGCTCTTCCCATACCTCTGCATGTTTGACTTTATTTCTCCTTCAAATGAAACTGTAAAGTTACCTTTGCAGAAAGGTCTTCCCTGATCTTTCTCCTGCAAGAGGTTTCCCAGTTACTCTTCCTCATTACTCTTTTGTCATAGCATTTATCACAATCTCTAATGACTTCATTTATTTAATATCTGTTTGAAGCACAGGCAGTGTTCTTCACTACTGTATTCCCACTACCTGGCATAGTAAATGCTCATTGTATTTGAAAACAACTATCTGGTGCCTGTCGTCACAGTAGGAATTAAAAAGTTTTCACCGCCGAGACGGGTTTGGCAGTGGATAGAGCGTCGGCCTGCGGACTGAAAGGTCCTGGGTTTCATTCTGGTCAAGGGCATGTGCCTTGGTATCCAGTAGGGCTGGTGCAAGAGGCAACTGATCGATGTTTCTCTCTCATTGATGTTTTTAACTCTCTATCCCTCTCTCTTCCTCTCTGTAAAAAATCAATAAAATATATTTAAAAAATAAAAAAATAAGTTTTCACCACACAGATTGACATTCCTGTGGGACATCCAACTAAAAATGGCTAGTTCATGTTTGGAACTGTAGAAGCCTGGGTAGAGGATTAGGAGTTATATGATCATGGCGGTGGACAAAATAATATGAAAGAGGCCACCTGAAGATAGGATAGAATGAGAAGAACCTTGAAGGACATCAACATTTAAGGAGCAACCAGAGGGAAAAGGTATGGAGAGGATAGAGCAAGGTTTTAAAGAATTTATACCACTGTGGAATACAGTGTATTTGAAAAGCCACTTGTTAGATGTCAGGAGACCTGGATTCTAGGCATTCAAGTGATCAGATTACATTGAACTGAACACTGGACACTTCTGGTGGGAGGTGGGGAAGGCTCACAATGATTCTGCATTGTCTGGAAAGTGTCCCAGTACACAGGTATAAGTGGGTTTCCCAAAGCCACATTTGCTCCTTTACCATAGCTAATTTGAGAAGTGTGTGTGTGTGTGTGTGTGTGTGTGTGTGTGTGTGAAATAGATTAACTCTAAAGTTAATGAAGTCCTAGCTCCAGTGTCTCTCATTGCACCAGGTCCACATTTTTCAAGGTGGTCCTCCAAATTGTATGTACTTAAAATGATATAAAATCTGGATCTGCCCCAGGTGGAATCCTCAAATTATCTAGTAGCTAGTCTCCAAAGGTGCCCTTCAGTGATCAGTATTCAAGTCTTATGTGCCCCCTCCTCTTGAGTCTGGTCTGGTCCTATGAAGTGACGCCCAGTGCTAGGCCACAGCAAACCTTGCAGCTTATACCTGTGCTTTTTGGAATGCCCACTGTGGTGGAAGTCAGCTGACATTTAAGAAGTCTTACTACCTTATGACAACCTTGTGCTGTTTAAAAATAACCATGTGGAAAGGCTGTTAGGAAGAGAAATATTCAGCCAACCCCTGACTTCCAGCAGAGATGTCAGACATGGGAGTGAAGAAGCTGTCTTGGACATCCATGCTGGTTGAGCCTCAGGCGATTCCACCCCCAACTACCATTCCAATGCATCCACAGAAGACCCCAAGGGAGACTGGCCTGGCTGAGTCCAGTCAATCCACAGTCTGTGAGAGAGAAGTTATCTCAAGCTTCTTACATTTTGAGGCAAATTGTTATGTAGTAATAATTGAAAGATTCTCTTCCCCAGGGCTTTAGAACTTAAACGAGACTTTCACTACCTCGAAATTGGTGGCTAATGATAGCACCTGAAGGGAAGACCACAAACTCCTGATGAAGTGATGATTTCCCAGGTCACCTTACTGCCTCTTGTCTGCTCTTGAGGCCCAGTTGTCCAGCTCTTCCTTACATGCCCAGTATCTTTCCATTATCCCATTCTTGGCCTCAGGTAACAATTTTAAATACATTCTAGTAGTCTATTTCAGATAAACTTTGCTTTACTTAATTTTGGGGATAGCACATAGCAGACACTTAGCTGTTGAATGACTACATGAATAAATTTCTATGCTGAATTGATTTTTTCCCCCAGGAAATACCTGCCTCTCAGGTCATTGTTTCTTTTTCATGAAAAGTAGTTCCAAAGAAAATATAGCTGAACAACAACAACAAAAAGATGCTTTCTTATTGTACTATTAATAAGCTCACAACACTGTACAGAAAACTGATCTAGGAATCCTATCTAATAAAAGAGTAATATGCAGATTGACCATCGCTCCCACACACAATATGGCTGCCCCCATGTGGTCAAAGATCCTGCCCCCATGTGGACACAAGATGGCTGTCACAAGATGGCCAGCAGGGGAGGGCAGTTGTGGACAATCAGGCTAGCAGGGGAGGGCAGCTAGGAGGGACCAGGCCTGCAAGGGAGGGCAGTTGGGGGAGATCAAGCCTACAGGGGAAGGCAGTTAGGGGTGACCAGGTTGGCAGAGGAGGGAAGTTGGGGGTGACTGAGCCTGCAGGGAAGGACAGTTGTGTGTCGAGGGGTAGCGGCAGGAGAAACAAGTCTGCAGGGAAGAGCAGTTGGGGGTGACCAGGCCTGAAGGGGAGGACAGTTAGGGGCAAAAAGGCTGGCAGGGGAGTGGTTAGGGGGTGATCAGGCTGGCAGGCAAAAGTGGCTAGGGGCAATCAGGAAGGCAGGCATTCAAGCAGTTGGGAGCCAGCAGTCCTGGATTGTGAGAGGGATTTCCAACTGCATGGTTATCTTCAATAGGCAGTCAGACATCCCTTGAGGGGTCCCAGATTGGACAGGGTGCACGCTGGGCTGAGGGGCCCCCTGTACTCAAATTTTGTGCACCGGGCCTCTAGTTAGTAAATAAGTGACTAAGATGATATGAGACCTAATGAACTCTCCCAAGGTGGTCTCAGGAAATAAAGACTGGATATTGCTGAAGTGGTAATATACTCACCTGTATTAACTTACCTAAAGATATTCTAAGACAGTGTATCTAAAAAATAGTTAACAGTAAGGTGAAATACAGAGAAAGTAAGACCAAAGAACAAGATTTTTAATGTCCAGGGAAAAGGGTAAGCTGACCAGACTTCTAACAGCTATCTATTAGAGATGTGGTTGTCCTATTGATATTAGCCATTATGGTAAGTTCCTGCTATCTAAAAAAATCAATAAAAAAAATGAAATGTGTGATTCATGTTAGTCTCTAGGTGAGCCCTGTAATCGTACATAACCGTATTCCCATTTTACAGATGGGCAGAGTAACTGAACAGTGTATGTTGACAAATTAACATTAAAACCTCTGCCTTTAAGACTTTCATCATTAAAGCCATAGGATGGCAGATGGCAGTAAAAATGAAGCAGAACTGCTCATGGCTCCTTAAGAGAAAGTACTTTAAGCACCAGACTAAAAATCTCCTAAAGATGAAACAAGGCAAACAGAACCATGTTAAAACTCATTTATAAAATACCCAAATCACTGAGTCATTACATACGTGAGAATACTTATGATTTGGAAAAACAACTATGTAATTGATTGACTTTTTCCATTTTAAACCACCTTCCCCTAAAAGCTTACCCAAGAGTTTTACAAGATATGAAATGCCAGCATGTGTCTCCATTAGACTCCTACACATTATTCCATATTTTTATACAGTGCCATTAAAGCCTAACGTACCTTCCTATTCCTGTCAGTCAACCAATGCTCTCCTTAGGACTTTAACCTCCTAACCTCAAACTGTCTATTATGATGCTAGCACCCAATGCATTAGCCATTTGTTGTCTTGGAAAAAGGAAATCGTTGTGTGAATTAGGGCAACTGCTACATCTTTGGTCTCCTGTCCACCTACTCTATTGCCTAGGCAGCAGCCAGAGTGGTCTTTTAAGACAGTTTTGATCATTAATTCCCTTGCTTGACTTTACCTCTTGCCCCTCAACCAAACCTGGCTTTACACTTTTTTTCAATATTCTACAGTTCTTATATTTTGTTGTTCATCTTCACCAGAGGATATTTTTCCATTTTTTAGAGAGTGAGCAGGGGGAGAGGTTAAGAGCCATGTGAGAAACATATGGATTGGTTACCTTCCAAATGCCCCAACCAGGGCCTAGGATAAAGCCTGCAACTAAGGTACATGTCCTTAGCCAGAAATCGAACCCATGACCCTTTGGTGTGTGGGCCAACACTCTAACTACTGAGCACACCGGCCAGGACTACAGTTCTCATCTTTTTAAAAAGTCTTTATTATTGAAAGTATTACATACATCCCCTTTACAGTTCTCATCTTAAACAATACTTCAGCCAACCCAAGCCTGACTTCCAGACTAGGTTGTTAGCACCCTCACTATTTTTCTTTCACGACCCCTTTCTCTAACAACACCCAGTCTCTACTACTAGACTGCAAGCTTGAGAGCAGTGTCAGGTTTGCTCTTTTCTGCCTTTCTCAATGTCCAACACATAGCAAGGCAGTTTTTTAAAATGATTTTCACTGCCGAAACCGGTTTGGCTCAGTGGTAGAGCGTCGGTCTGCGGACTGAAAGGTCCCAGGTTCGATTCCGGTCAAGGGCATGTACATTGGTTGCAGGCACATCCCCGTTAGGGGGTGTGCAAGAGGCAGCTGGTCGATGTTTTTCTCTCATCAACGTTTCTAGCTCTCTATCTCTCTCCCTTCCTCTCTGTAAAAAAATCAATAAAGTATATTTAAAAAAAATAAATAAAATGATTTTCACTTTGATTAGGAAAGCTACTTATACCTAATCCTCAACAAATATTGTCATACTTCAAATCTAAAGCTCTAGTTAATTTGGTTCATCTATTAAGACTTCTAGCTGAAACCGGTTTGGCTCAGTGGATAGAGCGTCAGCCTGTGGACTAAAGGGTCCCGGGTTCAATTCTGATCAAGGGCATGTACCTTGGTTTCGGGCACATCCCCAGTACGGGGTGTGCAGGAGGCAGCCGATTGATGTTTCTCATCTATGTTTCTAACTCTCTCTCTCTCTCTCTCCCTTCCTCTCTGTAAAAAAATCAATGAAATATATTTAAGAAACAAAAAACTTGTAACTTAGCAAATCCGATAAGCCTACTACTCCAAGTACTTACCAGACTTCTCAAGCCAGTCAGTACTCACTCAATTGCCTCATCACCCACTTCTTCCTGAACACTCAGCATGTTTTCATAAAAACATGTCACAGGTGACCTCTCCATTATCATCATCCAGTCTTCATTGAATGCTCATGTCACTTCTTTTCCCTGACATGTGGTAGTACTGATTCTACTGCCCATTTCTGCCCCCAAGTTAAAGGGGGCAGAAATGGGCAGTGGAATCAGTGCTTATCTTTTACATACACTCAAGAGAACTAACTCCTTTAAACATTTCCATTCTGGCAATTATTTGTATATTGCTTTACAAGTTCCATCTTTGTAATTCTGAGAGGTAGATCTTGATGCACCCATTTTACAGATGAACTGAGGCTCAAGCGCTGCTTTGTCTGAAATGAGTTATTTCCAAAGGCCTACTGCAGTGACTCTCAAACCTTTCTGGATATTAAACTCCTTTGAGCTTATGGAACATTGTTTTATGTTTCATCATAGCAGGTCTTGGGAAGGGGGAAATGAGATGTTGGTCAAACGTTAGACTTAAGTTGCATGTGGATCTAATGTTCAGGGGGTGTAATGCACACCATAGTGACTATCGTTAACTATACTGTATTGTACACTTTAAAGCTATACTAAATTTTATTTTTAAATGTTTTTATTGATTTTGGAGGGAGGATAGAAACATCAATGATGAAAATCATCAATTGGCTACCCTTTGCACATCCACTACTAGAGATCAAGCCCACAACCCAGTCATGTGTCCTGACCATGAATAGAACTGTGACCTCCTGGTTGATGGGTCAACACTCAACCACTGAGCAATATGGACCGGACACTATTAGAGATTTTTAATGTTCTCATCATAACAAAAAAAGGAAATCACATAAGGTGAAGGATGTGTTAACTAAACTGGTAAACATTTCAAAATATATCCATAATCATCACATTTTATACCTTAAACTTACATTGTTATGTCACTTTTATTCAATAAAGAGAAAAATATCTCATCAGATAGAAGGTGGGATCAGTGTTATTTTGCAACTATATTGGCTCATTATTTAGCCCATTACATCAAGCACATATTTCTTTTTAGTTTATCATAATCTGGTTCTTCCTAGCCATCTTATCTCAACTTGAAAAATATATATATTTTATTGATTTTTTACGGAGAGGAAGAAGGATAGAGTTAGAAACATCAATGAGAATCATCGATCAGCTGCCTCTTGCACAACCCCCATTGAGGATGTACCTGCAACCAAGGCACATGCCCTCGACCGGAATCGAACCTGGGACCTTTCTGTCTGCAGGCTGATGCTCTATCCACTGAGGCAAACCGGCTTCGGCTCAACTTTTTTAAATTAATGCCTTCTTTATTCAGGTTTTATTTTCCAGTGTATAAGAAATTAAGAATGTCATTCCATTAAGTAGTAGCAGTTGAGACCTAGATTCTAATCCCACCTCTGTGATCCTGGGAAAACAATCTTCTAGACATATTTCCTTATTTGTAAAATAAATAGGTATGTTAGAAAGTTGGAGTTTCCTTCTAGTTTAAAAGTTGGATTAAACTCTAGGGCTTGCTGAAACCGGTTTGGCTCAGGGGATAGAGCGTCAACCTGTAGACTCAATGGTCCCAGGTTTGATTCTGGTCAAGGGCGTGTACCTTGGATGTGGGCACATCCTCAGTAGGGGGCGCGCAGGAGGCAGCTGTTCGATGTTTCCAGCTCTATCCCTCTCCCTTCCTCTCTGCAAAAAAATCAATAAAATATATTTAAAACAAAATGAAAAACTCTAGGGCTTAGTTTGTAACTTTTACACTGAATTATTATATTCCTTTATAAAATCTTTGTTGGCTAAATTGATTTATAAACTTTAGAACACTGTATTTATGTACAGACACACTTATAT
The DNA here is from genome assembly GCA_963924515.1 of Vespertilio murinus. Classification (NCBI taxonomy): domain Eukaryota; kingdom Metazoa; phylum Chordata; class Mammalia; order Chiroptera; family Vespertilionidae; genus Vespertilio; species Vespertilio murinus. Next base: position 158,538,193 of record OZ004704.1, on the reverse strand, counting down.
AAGAATGCCAAAGCCTTGGGAGCTAGCATATTGCAGTGAGACTTGATTTCTAGTCTCCTAGAACAGTTATAAGCTCTTGGGTCACAATCCTCTGTGAGCTTCAGTTACTTTATCTCTAACCTGCTGTGTTCCTTACAGGATTGCCTGTAGAGCATCAAAAGGGAAACAAATGTGAAAAAATTGTATACTTATAAACCAAAGAACACTGTGAAAATAAGTTGTTAGATATTAGTGTTTCTAATGGCTGATAAAATATCATCAAAGAAAAGTGTTTCCATAAAAGTTTTATTTATCCCCACAACAACCCTGTGAGGTAGGGTGATCAGGGCATTTGAAGATGAGAAAACTAAATCTACATTGCTTGTTCATGGCTATACTGCATAGTAAATATGTAGAAATTGAACTGAGATTTTTAAATGTCCATGACTTTATATTGATTCACATGGAAAAAGGCAGAGAGAATATTAACTCCCCCCTACCTTAATGCCAAAAGGACAGTGCCTTGAAAAATCCCATTTCAAAAGATGAAAGTAGTATTTCATTGCTCATTTCTACAAAGATTTATAAAATAAAAAAATAGTGAGATATTTTACAATTTATATATAATGGTCTCATTCAGGGATATGTCCTTCAGCTGTGTATATGACCAACTATTCCAAGTGCTAGGAATACAAACTCTTAAAATTATGAAAGAATGATAATGAGCAGTAGCTTCAATCTTCCTTATTATTCCTCCATGTATCTTGAATAAGTTCTGTGAAATCTGGTCTCAGTTTAAAATAAAAGGAAAAAGAAAAACTACCACAAAGATGTTCAGTAAACTTTTATTTTGTTGCCTACTCTCAAACCACTGTCACATTTAAAACAGTGATTTCCCAAACCTGGTTGTTAGAATCACTTGGAGGGCTTAAGAAAGAAATACAGAACTCTCAGGCCCCACTATAAGTCCAATGAGACAATTTTGCAGGTGTTAGGCCTCAGGAATCTATTTCCAAAGCTCAGAGTAATTCTAATGAACACTCAGGTTTGGGAACTACTAATGTATTTTAAAATACTAACTAATATCAAAACCATAAGGTAAGTATAAACTTGTTGCTTTCTTATCCCCTTTTTAAAAATTTCTCAAAACACATTATCCCAAGAACTCTTGCCTCTGGGCAAGTAATTTCAATTCAAGATACAGAGAAACATTTTATAAAAATGTATCCTAGTGAGTGAGACTTGGATTCCAATAATTTAAGGAGCGTTTAAATATAAGATACTGAGTTTTGTGGTTCTCTTATTCTGAATATTTAAAAATGTATTCCATACAGGTTCCTAGCAGGCTTTCAACTCAGGGGAAGACATGAAAAGTAATGACATAATCAAGCACATCAACACTGAAAAAATACTATACTTGAACATAGGTCATAAGAGGAATAAGAAAGTGAATGAATGACAACCTAAGGCCTTTTGGCCCATACATTTTTGTTCCCAGTCCACTCTTCCCCTATAAGGGGAAATAAAATAAACATTCTTTCCTAGTTGCTTGGCATAGTTATTTGATGGGTAGCTATTAACGAACTTAATTTTAGATACACAAGATTAAAGGAGATAAATAAATATCTAGGAAGACAGAGAAATTAGATCAGAAAACCTTAGCTAGCTAATGATGTATATAACACCACCATGTTAGTACAATAAATGAAGGCTTCAGTGTCCTTTACGTTTCAGCTTTATGTGATTGACACAGATGTGGAAAAGATCTGATCCTTATTATGAAGAATTCTGTGCTCGCTGTAAAGATTTGTAGGGATAAAGAAATACTTTCTTCATTGATGAGATGAAGTTTCTGTTTTTCAGGTAAGTTGACTGAACAAAACAATGAAAAATGAACTTCTTTAGAAGGTTGAACAAAAGTAATATGTAGTTGAAAAAGTCATTGGCCAAAGAGAACTTAAAATAAAAAAAATAAAAAAAACACACACACCACCATTCTATGTTTAACCCTAAAAACAAAACAGAAAAACTAGAGAAATGGGGGGGAAAAAGTACACATACATTTTCACGGACGGTTACAAGAAAATAGCCATTTATAGAAGTCACAATGCTTTCAACAAATTCTCCCCAAATTTTGGGAAACAAGATAAAGCCATCGGGTAAATAAATATACATACTAGCTAACATAAAACAATTTATGATTTTAAATTGTTATTCTTTTAAGACCCAAGGAGAAATTTGGTGATATAAATCTTATTAGGGCTACATATATTACATGGAATTAAAAAACATAACTGATTAAAACATTCTAACAATAATACAAATATTTAAAAGAATGTCTTAAAAGTCAGACATCACTGGAAATATCACAATTATAATATGTACTTCAGAGTTGTAATGTATATATAGGTCACTTTTGCTGTGTCTTATCAGGTATCCATCTCTCCTGCATTTACTATAGTCAGTTTTTAAGAGTTTATGTTTACTGTGTGAACTGTAGGGGCTGGGCATATCTCAGGTTCATAAAATACACACCTCCACTTAACCAATTGGAAGTGTTTCAGATAACATCTATAAACAGATAAAGAAAAGGGGTAATGAGACGATAAAACATTAATGTGGAAGGAAGCTGGGTAGTTGTCTATAAATTATTTAAAATTCTGTATTAAATTTAAAATGACTCAAGTCAGGTAATGAAAAATATATATATAAATTGGTCTCAAGAAATTTTCTCAGGCCACACAAAATTTCCCTTAGTTTATTTCTTTACAGAATCTTGTTATGCTTGATTCTTTTGTCAGTCTATTTTAGGGAACTCTCCCTAGCATGGGACTGAAAACAGCTTTACTATTAATACTAGGATGATTAAAGTGGGTGTTCATTTAAAGTGCCCACAGGCACAGTGGTATAGGTGCTTACATTTCCCTTCAAGTTATGGGAAAGCCCTTTGAGACTGTATTTACTTAATCAGAAAAGCTTTCAGCAATTATAATGCATGCTGAAAGTTTAGATCTTGTATAAGTTTGGATTTTGCTGTTTGAGCATAAAAAGGGAGCAAGGAGAAATGTAACTAGGTTCACAATTTTGAGCAAGAGCATATGTAAAGGTAACGTATGTACATTTTATTTCAAGAAAGACAGAAGACAAACAGCATAAAGATGCCCAGATGCCCTAAAGATAAATACATCTCAAAGAGTCTCATTAAAATGAATCTGTAGTATTTTTTCCTGCAAGCAAAATACCTTTCTTTAAATTAAAACAAAAACAAACAAAACAAAAAACCAGTATTCTGAATTGCAAATGCTTCTGCTCTTTTTTGCAGAAAACCTGCCATGATTACTTAATGAATAAGGATTTTCCACAAAACAGGCTTGCTCTACATGCTAGATTTTTAAACAGTTCAGTGACACAATATGCTAACTACATACACAACATATAATATAGTAAGAAAACACTCAACCTGATGAAAAGTTAAAATTTTCATTAATACACTGAAAATTGACATAACTCATGCCTTTAAAATCAAAAATACAAAAATTAAATGTTTTCCTAAAAAGATTTCCTTATTTTAAGGATTCATTTGAAAATGAAGCTGCATGTAATTTGTACAGTAAGTTGTACAAGTAAACAGGTAATATACATAAAAAATTAAGTGACATACTCCTCAATTATCAGTTGTCCACCTTTAATTTCCAATACTGTACTTTCTTAACAAGCATACAAAATATCAAACTTCTCTTTAGAAAAAGTGCCGTTCTTTGACATCCTTTACACAAAAACAGTCTGAGCCTGTGGCATGTTAATGCAGTTGAGAGGCAAAGCATACTAACCTTACAAATTCTACCTTCCATAAAAAGCCTCCCGAAAAGGAGATTACACGCCACTATAAAAATATTAACCTCTTGTGGTAGCTGCATTAGAGAACCAAGGCTTGAAGACTATTTTCATATAGTATAGAAAACCCACTATGAGAGCATATTAACTGCATTGGTGGCTTGGGAGTTTACTGTGCCACAGGATTATGCATAGCTACTGTAAGGTACCAAGACTGTTACACAGAGTTTTAAATTGATTGTAACCGAGAGCATAACAGAGGTACTACCAGCCCATGCAAAGTAATTAAAAATACCGAGTCACTGTGCTGAGTACTTCATTTCTGGAGGAAACCAAAGGCAGCAGTAACCAAATCAAGCCCAAAAGGTGACCAAACACATTCTCCTCAAAGATTGGTGAGCACAGTGAAGTCTGAGGTATACCTTTATCCATTAAATCTGTGTGCCATTGCAAGATTTTACCATTTGGGAGCACATGCCATCACAATGGTTTAAATCATTTGAATATTAGTCATTCATATATTCTTATCTACCCAGTCTCTTGATTTTTGAAAAGATTTCACCTACAGAATATTACAGAAACAAATATAAATGCATGTCTTTCTAAATGAAACTTACATGGACTAAAAGTAGAGAATATTTTTAAACAAATATACAATATGCAGGCAGACAAAGCAGGAAAACGGCCATTCAAATGTATAATAAAAAACTAAAAACTGACTATTTCCAGAAAACTATGAAGCGCCTCAACTAAAAGGAATGCATAATGAAATTCTAATCTAATACAGGTCAAAAATGTAAAAAGGTTATAAACCTTAACAGGAAAATAAAACAACTTTTACTGGCCATTCCTGTTGAAATGAGAATCTTAAAGTAACAGAAAAGTGGCTACAAACCCACTTAGAGCACCAAACAGAGAGAAAATAAAAAGTCCATTTTCATCTCTGTTATTATCATAAAATCCTGTGTGACTACAGGTCAAACTGCTGGTGGCAGAAACAGAATTCTTTATAAACTGCAGATGTCCTGTACATAAAAAAATTTCACTGGAGTTGCACTAGTTCTAAAGACTCTTCTGTTTTAGCCTACCTACTGTATGTATTCAATCTTAGATAAAGTCTCTTTCTGTAACCCTTGATTATTATTGGGCACCAAAGATAAGAAAAGCAAGACGGGGTACAAAAATGCAAAATTTCAACAGTAATGGCAATGTTTTGTCTTAGTCCAAAAGGGTCCTGCATTCTCTCCCCCTTCATGATTTGACACGTCTTTGTACTTAATCTGGGGGCAGCAAATCATGCAAGCGAAATCTGTCTCTGATGTGAGGTCGAACATCTTCATTCTGTGTGGAGAAAGAGACATTTTAAAGGCCATGTAATTTCAAAAATATGATCCTCAGACCATTATGAACATTCTTACTTTGTAGGAAAACATATCACTAATTTTCCAACTCATTTTATTTGCCAAATATAAATGTACCACACAGAAGCAGTTAACTTAGAATTAAATTAAGATGTAAAAAAAACCTGCCATCAATGTTTTAATTTTGTAAGAATAATTATGTAGTAAATGGCTCAACAAAAAGTTAGTAAAAGCATTAAGTCATTGAATCCTATTTCATATATTTAAAATTAATCCATGGATATAGGGAAAAAATTTGCAGAATAGTTTTAATAGCATAAGCAATAACTCTGTACCTATGAAAGCAAAATGAAACAGGTTTAACAAAAGTAGTTAGTGATTGCAAGAGGAAGCCCAGTGAAATAAAAATAATCTTTAAACTTTTAAATACTTATAATTTTAATATAATTTATGGCCCAGTTGGTGTGGCTTAGTGGTTGAACTTCAACATAAGAACCAATAAGTCATGGTTCAATTCCTGGTCAGGGCATATGCCAGGGTTGCGGGCTCGATCCCCAGTAGGGGGGGTGCAGGAGGCAGCCGATCAATGATTCTCTCTCATCATTAATGTTTCTACCGCTCTCCTTCCTTACTCTCTGAAATCAATAAAAATACAATAAAGCAAATTTTAATGTAATTTTTAAGGTTTGATAAAGCTTATAATTCTTTTCAGTCTTTCCCTTAATCTCCCACCACATTTGACTTTTTAAAAGCAATTTAAATGATTTAAATAAAGTTGAACCAACAGCATAACTGAAAAAGATAATTAAGACATACTTACCAGTTCTACAAGCTTCTCCAGAAATGGAATCAATTTTAGGAGTTCATTGTCATTTTTATCCATAAACCAGCTTTCTATAGGGATTCCATTAGATAGCTAAAATGATAAATAAGTAATTAAATCCTCTTTTTTGCCTACATTTTCCCTACTTTGGAAAAGCTTTAAAATGAAACGAATCAGCGCTGTCCAAGGTAGCTCAATTGGTCAGTGTCCTCCTGACATGCCAAGGTTGTGGGTTTGATACCCAGACAAGGCAAATGCAAGAAGCAACCAATGAATGCATAAATAAGCAGAACAACAAATTGCTGATTGTCTCTTCCCCTTCCTCCTTTCCTCTCTAAAATCAATAGATAAAAAAAAAAAAACTAAAAAAGAAAAAAAACTGAAGGCTAATTGGGTTTTTAGCATAATTTATTCTTAGTGTATATAAAACTGAACAATAAATATCCATTAACAAGTTTTGCATCAATGTAACTAAAAATATTCCTTTACTCATTCAAGAAACAGTTACCGTATTTGCCGGCGTATAAGACGATTTTTTGGCCCTGAAAAATATGCCTCCAAGTGGGGGGTAGTCTTATACGGCGAGTATATAACAAACTTTGTATTTTGAGTGGAAATGTTAGGGGGTCGTCTTATACGCCCAGTCTCTTAAACGCCAGCAAATACGGTATTTTTCAGGGCCAAAAAATCGTCTTATACGCCGGCAAATACGGTACTAATAGTCAGTGCTAGGTACTGTGACTGAAGGAGTACTGCCAGTCTAAACAAATAATATGTTAGAGAGCATAAACTTATACAAAGGGACCATGTCCCACTCATTGTTTTATTCTCAACAAATAGCAGGATAATCTGAAACACAGGAACATAAGTTTACTCACAACTATTTTAATGAAGAGTCTAAAAACAAGACTGCAAATCTTATTTGTTTGTAAGTAGAGGCCCAAAATTAGTGCACAGGTAGGGCCCTTAGGCGTGGCTGGTGATGACTGATCTGGGCCTTCCAGCTGCTAGCCAGGGCCTTTTTTAAAAATTCTTTTTTTATTGTCTAAAGCTTTACAGTAAGTCTCCTTTTTGCCCAACTGACTCCCCCCAACCCCCACCCATTTCCACCCTGGGCAAGCTCCCACCACTCTAGTGTCTGTATCCCTTGGTTATGCTAATATGCATACATACAAGTCCTTTGGTTGCTCTCTAATCTCCCCTCCCCCTGCCATTTGTCTCTGGATCTATTCTTGTTCATCAAATTATGTTGATCATTATATCCCACATATGAGTGCAATCATGTGATATTTATCTTTCTATGACTGGCTTATTTCGCCAGGGGCCTTCCTTTGTTCCATGCCACCCCCTGGTGGTCAGCACACGTCACAGCAAGAGATCGAACTCTCAGTCTACTGGTCAAACTCCCAAGGGGACAATATGCATATTAGGCTTTTATATATATCCTAGAGGCCTCATGCACAAAATTCATACAAGAGTAGGCCTTCCCCCACCTGCCGGCACTGGCTTCCCTCCAGCACCCAGGACATGGACTTGTCTCCAGCTGCTGGCAGGCACCTGGGACCCAGGCTTCCCTCACAGCCCCAGCTTTGTCTAGAACAAGTGTGGGCAAACTATGGCCCGTGGGCCGGATGGCTGTTCTAAACTATTGAAATAAAAAGACCATGCCCTTTTATGTAATGATGTTTACTTTGAATTTATATTAGTTCACAGAAACACTCCATCCATGCTTTTGTTCCAGCCCTCTGGTCCAGTTTAAGAACCCATTGTGGCCCTCGAGTCAAAAAGTTTGCCTACCCCTGGTCTAGAAGGACATGTGGTTTAATTAGCATATTAGGCTTTTATTATTATTGATATACAGATAATCTCTGGAATAAACATATATAATCTTTAAACATTTATAAAAGAACACTAGAGGCCTGGTGCACAAAATTAGTGCACTTGGTGTGTGTGTGGTGGGTTCCTCAGCTCTGCCTGTGCCCTCTTGCAGTTGATGAGCCCTCAGGGGATGTCCAACTGATGGCTTAGGCCTGATGCCCAGTGGGCCTAAGCCGTCAGTTGGACATCCTTAGCATTGCCGTGGAGGTGGGAGAGGCTTGCGCCACCACCGCTGCGCTTGCCAGTCGTGAACTCAGCTCAGGGCTTCTGGCTGCGCGGCACTCCCCTTAGTGATTAGTGCACATCATAGCAACCAGTCATCCCCCTATTTGTCCAATTTGCATATTAGCCTTTTATTATATTGGATTGTGTTTGAGATCAAGGATAATGGAAATGATTTTATCTAGGAACCAAGAAAAAATTCTTAAAAACATTTCAAAATGCAAGCAAATAAAAGTAGTGACCTAAACTGAACGTATTTCAATACCATATGCAGTTCACTCGGCTTTTTCTTTTTCTTTAATGGACATTTAAAACACAAGTTAAAGGCAAATCTTATTTTATCTATACCCATCCCACTTTCCGTCATCCCCATTCTGCACCTATTTATTATGAAGGAAATCTCAGATCATAGGAAGGTATTAATAATGTACAATGTATATCTTGCAAGGGTGGCTTGTCTGTAGTCAAAGTTATATTTCAAAGAATCATCAACAAAGGTTACAAATATACTGACATAATAGTCCACAAAAAATATTAAAAATGTCAAAAATGGACCAGAGGAAGATGGTAAAGCTATTTGTAATTCTCAAACATGTTTACAATTAAATTACTAATGTAACAACTCATTAGAATACTATCAAATGTTTATCTTATTATCCCTTCTTATTCATATTTACTACTCAGATTTTTATTTATGTTGTACTTTATCTTTAAAAAATATATATTTTTATTGATTTCAGAGAGGAAGGGAGAGGGAAAGAGATAGAAACAACAATGATGAGAATCATTTATTAGCTACCTCCTGCATGTCCCCTTCTGGGGAGCAAGCCTGCAACCCAGGCATGTGCCCTTGACCGGAACTAAACCTGGGACCCTTCAGTCCTCAGGCTGACGCTTTATCCACTGAGCCAAACCAGCTAGGGCTATGTTGTACTCAATTAAAAGAAACTTCTCCATAAGGAGTATGCCATTTTGGCATTTCTAATTATAAATGTGACACTAAACAGGGAAATTCCTCCAGTGAAAATTCTGTTCTCCCATCATATGGTTTGGCAGCATTTGTCCTCCTTGTGACTTTTTTTCCATTCTTAATTTGCTTAGCAACCCTCTTCCTACCTGATATGCAAAGGCTTGTGGTGAGTTGTCAATTATTATAGTTTTTGAAAGATCTCTTCCAAGGATATTTAAGTCCTTTATATAGTTTCCTTGTACACAAACACAATGTTCACGAAAAAGTCGGTGCCTAAACATAAAAATAAAAACAAATTAACTAAAAAAAAAAAAAAAGAAAAAAAAGGGCAGTCTCTAAAAAGTATAACATATACTAAAACAGATACACATACCACAGGCTTTTACACGTTATACCTTATTATTTTGCCACAAAGGAAATTCATATACAAATGTGGACCTAAGCTTCAGGCTATACTTTACTATAAAAATTCTTAGCAACTACTGAAAACTTAAAACAAAATATTACCATCTCTTAAATGGTTTATCCCAAAATGTTATATTAAATAAAGAGGGATTAAAAACGCTGTAAATTGTTTTTGTAATTTATTTACCCAGAAAGCTCAGTTCAGATGCAGCATCTGGTTGTCAGCGAGGTCCTGGCTTTTAAACCAATATTCCAGATGGTTGACTGAGGCACAAGGAGGTCAAGTGACTTGCCCAAGGTCACACAGTATGTCAGTGGTTAGCCCCGCATTGGAACCCAGAATCGTCCTGGCTCCCCGTCCTTTGCTCTAACCAGAAGACCACACAGCCTCCCTACCCCTGCACATGCCAGAATAGAAAATATAAGAAGGAATATTTCTGTGTTGGCATTTAAAAAATGTTTTTAGTTTCCTTTATAGTTTTTGAGAAAAGGTGGTCAAAACATTCCATCATTTCAACTTTTTCCCACTCATTTTTTCAATTTAGTGTGTGTGTATGTCATTTGAAAAAACAAAGATTGAATGAAATGATGAATTTAGATTTAAGTATAACATGTAAACTGATGTTTTACTAATGACAGATACTAAGTTAAAAAATTCTGTATAATTTAACAAAGCTATTAAAGGTTTTATAATACTTAAGTACTATAATAATTAAATAATCTTCATTCCAAACTAAAAAATATTAGTCCTGTATAATAATTTGATAGTTTGGTTTCCTTGTGTCTTAAGCCCACTAAACAATTTTTCAAAAGCTAAGGCTTACTCATTCATACCTGTATTTTTAATCATGCAATTTTAAGAAAGGGGCAATTTCTGTCAACAAAATCTGTCATAGTTCTAACACCACCACCCTCCCCAAACAGAACTCAAACTTAAAAATATCACTGTCAGTGGTAATAGCAAAGAGTTAAGAATTTTACAGCCAGACAAAATGTAATATAAATAATTCTTTCCCCATTATAAAGAATGCTTTTAATTAAATTATCATCTATCTCTAAAAGGCTTAAAGACCATCCTAATTTGAAAAATAGGTTAAATAAAAGGATTTAAGTAATTTTATTTGCATAAACATTTAGATATGAGGCAATTGGAGAGGCAGATAGAGAGAGCATGTACATGCAAGTCAGTACTGATACTTTTCCCCCCCAAGAGCAGCAAGCTCACCCAAGTCAAGAGACAACTGAATATGTACATGGATACTAACAGTTACTTTAAATTAAACTGAAGCCTTTTTAGTATTCAAAAATCTGAGAGTCAATAGCATACATCTGCAATTTTAGAAAAAAACTATGTTTGGGGTTTTTTTTTTTTTTGCTAGTCATCAAATTTGCATTTGGACTTAATGGATTGAGAGGTCATAGGAATTTTTGAGTTTGCCTTGTCACCAACATAGGTAATTCCCTGTAGCACTCTAATGAATTCAATATATTGTTCAAAAAGGTTTTCCTGTTTTTCAAATTGTAACAAGATAAAATAAATTTAAACCCCTAAATGTGAAGATTTTAGAAAAATAACTTAAAAGAGGGGTGCTACTTTGTAACATTATAGTTGCATGAGTACAAGTTGTCCTCCAGTAAAATTAAAGCTCCAAGAGAGGAAGGGCTTGTGTGGCTCACCACTGTTCCCTGGAACACTGGAGGGACTGAACAAAGATCTTTAGAATGAATGATCAAAGCAAAACCATTTGTATACTTTTATTGAAGTTGGGTAAAATGAACATAAATTATAATATACTTTTATGAATAAAAAATACATTTTCTATTTTGTATGTCAAAAGCTTGCTTATATTAAAGATAAAAATAAAACTAACTATAAGGACACATTTTAATCTTTAGATAAGTTTAGGATTTTCCACTAAGACAATATGGGAGAAAGCATTCAAGAAAATAAATAGCCAACTATTAAGTCTGTTACAAGCCTTTTGTGGCATCACTCTCAGCTCTTGGTCAAAAACTCAAAGATTAACTCTCACATTTTATAGGATGCAACAAGACTGCTTAGTCTTAATATCTCAGTTTAACTAATTTTCAAACTGTTTTAAAATTACCCAAGGCAATCCGCCTAACCAGGAACACACTGTATCTGCTGGCTCAGATACACACACAGGGAATAACCTGAATGACTAAGCCAACTGCAACTCCCAACTAGATTCATGTAACATTTTCTTTCCATGGAAGATAAATTTGCTCTTTAAAAAAAGCAAGAGAGTTTAATTTAATCCTTTCTGTTAAAATTAACTTTTATTTCTCTATGCCATTAAAAAGTGCCATAACATGCATTATATCGAAAACATAGGAAATGACAACATCATGCACCCAGTGAAAAATTCCACCTACTCCCCTCCCCCAATCCCAAAAGAAGTAAGGATACAGATGTAACAATAAATAAATACATTTGATCTTTGTATCCTTTTAAAGAACGTCTGTCTGGAGTTATAGCATTAGGAACTCTTTAAGAGTTGGGGGTTTAAAAAATTCATTTATTTTCACCATTCAACAGACAAATCTCTATATATGTAGCCAACTTAAAATGGCCATGAAAGTTAAATATAATCATAGTAATTTCATAGATCAGTGTGACAGACATTTCCACTATTTCTTAATTAAATTTACCTGACCAGTTGCTTTTTAGGGTCTAGTATGTTCAGTAACTTGTCTGCATACACCTTCTTAGAAGCAGTAAAAAGAATGATCTATAAATTCAGGGGAAAAGAAGTAATCATTATACATGATCTAAATATGGGTACTATGTTGAATAAAATAAAAATATTAATGCAATTCAGCTCATGCATGTTTACCTCATACATCTGAGACATTCGTTCCAAGAATTCCCTGAAGAAAGGCCTTAATCTCACATAAACCTGAAGAAATAAAAAGATCGGCTTCAGCAAATAAACACATCAAATACAACAAGCTTGTTTATAAAATATGTTGTATCTAACTCTAGTTATATTATATATTATAAAGTTCATATTTTAAAGAAATAGTTTACTACCGCTCAAAATATATTTCACATTTTAAAAATCACTTAAAACAATCTTTTGGCATAGTAATAATCATTGATCATTTCACTCTTTAGTAGTTAAATACCAGCAAACAATAGTACTTCATGAAATATAATTCTTAATAAAACATTTAGACTACCAATAAAGTTTCCCTCTGAGATTTTGATCCACCAATCAGCTCCATCTTCCAGCCAGGTAGAATCCATCCAATTATTAGGCAGGCTGCGTGTCCATCTCTAGCTGACCTGTCTCAATGACCTTCCTCAATAATTAGAATTTCTTCTCAACAATCATCTGCTAAGAATAGCTTTATTTCAATTTTCTATTAATAATGTTCAAGAAAGAGATGTTTGGCCTGGCTGTGGTGGCTCATTGGTTGAGTGTCGACCTATGGACCAGGAAGATCACAGTTCAATTCCTGGTCAGGCACATGCCCAGGTTGCAGGCTCGATCCCCAGTGGGGGAGGAGAGGTGTAGGAGGGGGCATGCAGGAGCAGCCTATCAATGATTCTCTCTCATCACTGATGTTTCTATCTCTCTCTCCCTCTCCCTTCCTCTGTCTGAAATCAATAAAAATACACATACATAAAAAAAGAAAGTGATGTTTGGATTGGTAGGTTTAAATAATTGGGTTATTTTCAGAAATCAAGTTTGGTTTTTTTTTTTTTTACTGATTCAGATGTGGCATCTAAATTAGTACTACTTGACCACCTGAGATAAAACTATGAAGTCAATTACAAGTTGTCAAAACCTATTGGCACTATCAGGAAAGACTACAGCACCAAAGAACTGCCTTACTTCGCTGTGCCTATCTTCTTGCCTACATTTAATGTAGCTCCTGTAATATACTCCAATATTTAAAAAGCACAGAACTATAAGCCATAAGCAACCACTAAAATTAATTTAGAGAAGATTCTGACTCCTTTAAATTGTATTCATTTTGTGACAAAATTTTATAAAAAGAAAATTTTGAACTCCACTCAAAGGTGATGATTAACCTCGAATACTATGAATAAACACTTGAACATCTACCAGAGTCCTTGGATTGAGATTTTAAAAAACACAACAAAAAACTGTGGTGGCAACAAATTAAAAATCTAGTTCTAGGAATGTTTTAGGGGCAGAACAGTGAAATCGTGCAAAGGATTCTAGGAGTTAGGGACTATGTACTACCAGTCTTTGTAATTTCCAATGCCCAAAGGGTATAAAACAATGCCAAATATACAGTACTTGATAAAAACTGGTTGAGCAAATGAAATAGAACTGCCTGAAGTTAAGCAATATAGATAAAACACAGGCAAATTTACATGACTAAATAAGGACAACTATAAATTTTTTCAACAACTTGATCACGCATGTAAGACAAATTTTGAACATTAATATGCTAATATTATCTGACCCCACCCCCAGACTAGAATGGTAAAGGTGTACTTGTTTTTAATCCTATTAGGCATTTTATCTCAATTTACTGACTAAACAAAAACAAAGTAAGCCAAGTACTCCTAACCCTAGCAAATAAAAATAACCAAATCCTCAGTATCCAATCACTATCCAATCAACTTTAACTAGAGTTGCTAATTAATTTTAACATTTTCATCTCAAAACATTTAGTATAGTTTGTGGCCTTGTTTGAAAACTACGCACCTTACTTGTTTAGTAATCCAAGTAACTAACAGATTTTAGATATATTACTACCTTAACTAACAAATCATTTTTTTAATTAACTATGGGTGTTTTCAAAACAGATTTATTATGGTTAAGAAAAAAAAATCAATTCTGCCAATACTTTTTTTTGGTAATTACTTCATCTTGAGGAGGATGATAAACCATGAAATATCAGAGCTTTCTGTTAGTTGTTAAAGTTTTTATCACATGCACTAATAACAAAAAATATTTCCTTTTTACATATGTACAACTGTTTTCATTAACCCTGTTATCACTTGCTCTACATATTGTAAACTAAGATAAGCAGGGCCTCTGAAATTTGGGATATTTCCTCAACACGAATGAACACACATCATTTTGGAGGAATACTTCTACTTAGTATTGTACAAAATAGTAAGTGGAACACTGTCCAAGAGTGACAGTTTCCAACTTCTTATACAGTGAATTCCAGATCAGACCAAAACTATAACTTCAGCCGAAACCGGTTTGGCTCAGTGGATAGAACATTGGCTTGCGGACTGAAAGGTCCCAGGTTCGATTCCGGTCAAGGGCATGTACCTTGGTTGCGAGCACATCCCCAGTAGGGGATCTGCAAGAGGCAACTGATCGATGATTCTCTCTCATCGATGTTTCTAACTCTCTATCTCTCTCTATTCCTCTCTGAAAAAAATTAATAAAATAGATATTTAAAAAAAACAACTATAACTTCTTTGTACATTCAACTACTTTTGACTATATTTAAATATAAAATGAATCTTAAATGATATTACTTTCAAAAGGTGCTTACTGAGGATGAAAAGCGGCACTAAAGATGGGGGGGTATATTGCTAGGGTTTTTCCTTACCATAAAAAAAAAAAAAGTAACTATTAACTGTAAAAGTTCCTACCCTGAGAACAACATCACCATTTGAATAGAGGTGTTTCAGGATTAAAAGACAGCAGAAACTGATGTGGCTAGTGAAAAAAACAAGAATATGAGAAAGGTACAAAGTTACAGTGAACAGAGGTAGGATTGAAACAACATGGGGTTCTGCCATCTGCTGCAAAGGCAAAATCTCAGAACAAAAAATAGAGATAGAGATATAGGGCCAACAGGATCCAAGTCATTTGGATAGATATATAAAAGCAGAAATATATAGAGGGCAGTATGTATAACGAGACTATAATCAATCACTGTGTTAGGGCACAGAGATACATTAAGATATAGATGCACATAAACATGCTTCAAAATCTATTCCACAAATGCTCAACTATTTTCTTCTCCTAAATAACAAAGATTCATGTACCTAGCTGCCTATTTCCTATTTTCTACATTCTTTCTCTACTTAGTATTTCAACAACCATCCTTCAAACTTTAACTCTTCAAATGCATGTCATCTCCCAAATTTAAGACGAGGCCAAAAGTCTCATTTTAATCTGAACATGTTCATAAATGCCTATTTTGGGTAATAAGTCTTATGTAAGACATATTCTAGCTACATTACAAATATTGTTAATCTACCAGTAAACAAAATATATTTTGAAATGCTAATAGTTTGAAAGTAATGTATAATGCTATAAGAAATAATTATGTAAGAATACCCAGATATGTCTTCAATAAGACTTATTATCCAAAATAGGCATTTGTATGTTCATTACTCAAGTTTTAAAAGAAAATCTATTATTATTAAAACAATATCAGCAAAACAGTGATTTTTTGGGGACTGATTTTACCAAAATTTAAATTTTATATTAAAAAGAGAAATATAACAACAAAAAAATAACATTACATTAACAAAACTTGACATAAACAAAACCTGACAGTCAGCCTGTACTTTCTTTGGCATGAAGACAATGAGAATGTTTTATAAGTGTGTGGATAGATGGTACTAATAGGCCATGAATGGTTAATAGAACTAGATTTTTTAAAAAAGCAGTCATTAAAACAGCACTCTAATTGTAACTGATTATAAGTATTGTGTGATAAACTTGTCTGAATATAAATTAATGTCTAAGTATGCAATGTTAAATTATATCTACTGAATAATTTCTGCTTGTTTACTAAACTTTTATCTACTATCATAGATAACTTTCATAGCATGACCAAAAAAGGAAATAAAACACCCAACGATAAGTGTAGTAGGCAAAAAAAAAAAAAAGATAAATTCAATGGAACTCACTTAAGAGTATAACATCTTTATATTAAAAAATAATTTGTGAATGCTATTTATTTTATCAGCAGAAATAATTTAAAGCAGTAAAAACCTAACAAAAAATAACAAAACAACAAAAGAAAACTAACAACACTGGGGAATATAAAGAATGAGATGGTACGAATAAGTGAAACATCAAGATATCATAGATCTAACCCCTCTGTACACCCCAGTTTTCTCATCTATAAAATGAATATAATAGTGTCTATTTCATAGGGTTGTGAGGATTAAATAAATTAATGCATGTAAAGCACCTGGAATGGAACAGTGCCTGGCACATTGAAACTACCTATAGCTATTACTACTGTACATCTTACTATTTAAAAGTAGTAGATCGTAAGGAAAATAGCTGGAATGATTCTATGGGACAGAATTGGGCAACCTTAATTAAAAGAGAAAGCCCATGGCTACAAGCTGTATTTTTAGAAGAAGGACAACAATAATGAATTGCATCAGTTAATAACTTAACTATTCAACTTGATTAACATTTTCTTAACCTTAACACCAGAGAATAGACATAAAACTCCAATCTTCTCCACTGAAAGAAGGTTGTGCTCAGGTAAGCCCTGCAGGGGCTTCAACTTTATAAGCCACTGGGTGATTTCACAGTCATCTTTTCACACAGTTCCAATAAGAGTTAGATGGCTGGTGAGGACAATATTTGTAGATGGATCAATCAGGGAATGAGTAGGAAAATACTAAAACATCACAACCGATAAAAACAAAAACAATTTTAAACAATCCCTAAACTAAAAGCTTCTGCAAACCTTATACTGAATTAAGTAGAAATGTTTGAAAAGGAATTTTCTTAGAGTCCAAATGGGATAAAATGAAGCTTGATACATTCAAATAAAAGTTAGCAACAAAGAAAAATTTTCAAGTAAAAGCAGTCATTGTGTGTGTGTATGTTTGTGTGTGTGTGTGTATACTAATGTGCTTATGTTAAAATAAAGTTTAGTCATTGTAGGAGCAAAAATGGCCTTTGTAGTCAAATTAAAATGTCACCTTTAAAAACAAATTCTAAACTTTGAAGCCTTCAAACTTAATGTGCTTAGTAATCACTTGTCACCTCTCCTGAATTTACAGAACATTTCAGCTAGTTGAGCAAGAACTTCCCATATATTTTTTAATGAACTGCTTCTAATTTTAATACACTTATAAAGAACTGAGTTCCCCAATGAAATACATTTTATCTTTGAGAAGTAGATAACTATAAGTTTTAGCTATTATTGTTTTTTTAACCTAAAAATTAATAATGAACAATTATGATAAGAGTGCCAATGACTAACTATACTTACTAATAAGAATAGAAAAGCTACTTAACATTGTTTTTAAGGTTTACCTACAATTAATTTTCAAAGTATTTTTCCAGACCAGCTAAAATATTATCCTCAATATTAAGTGTCCATGACGCCAATGTTTTAAGACACAAATATATATACTACTTTTGTACAACAAAATCATGCTTTATGAAGGTCAAAACAAAATGCCTCTTGGTTACTGTCAATTTAAGTCAAAGCTTGAGAGAAGGAAAAACTTAATTAGATATTTACTATAAAATCCTCCATCTAAATGAACCAAAAATAATGCTGACTTTCCTAGGAAAGACTATAGAAGGAATAGAAGCCTCTTGTTTGTGGTATAAGATATTTGAGATCCTTAGGAAAATTATCCTAGGCTGTAAAAGTCCCAAAGAAAACAAACTATAATAATGGTGAAGAGGCTGACCTTTGCTAAACGTGGGATTTCCCACCCACTTCTCCCCCCAACTTTCCCCATAAAAATCTCTACTAATAAAGTATCCTTTAGCAAGTAGCTCCCTAAAGGATCCTATCTCTCCTTGAGTGCTTACCACAATCTGATTTCTGGACAGCTGACCCAAAGTTTGTTGATTTTACTGATCTTCAGAAAGCCACTGACTGGCTAGTCTTATAGGTGAACAGAATAAAAAATTAGATGCCCCTGCCATACTTTACAGAATGAGGAGTTGGACAACACAGTTACGTTTGGCTGCACTGTGGTGAAACATATGAGGCATCTTCTTTTTGTCTTCAATAAGCCACGTTTGGGCTGAGTAGCTCTATTAGATCTTCAAAAAACTGAACTCCAGTTCTTGATGGAGACAGAGGAAGGTCATTGAGGAGGTGGTTCAGCTCAAGAGCTAAGTGAAAAATCTGTCTTTTGATTCAGTCCTGCTTGTGGATAGAAG
Source organism: Vespertilio murinus (assembly GCA_963924515.1). Lineage (NCBI taxonomy): Eukaryota > Metazoa > Chordata > Mammalia > Chiroptera > Vespertilionidae > Vespertilio > Vespertilio murinus. Next base: position 158,519,590 of record OZ004704.1, on the reverse strand, counting down.
TCATCTTCTGGATGGAAGAGGGAGTGAGATGACCTAGAGTCTTGAATTGGTGGATCTGCAGGAACAGAAACTAAATACAGTGGAGACCTCTTAACTGAGTAACACCACGAGATGGATTTCCTGATAATGTGTAAATATAAACTAAATAGAAAGATTAAACATGTGCATTGGAACTGATCATGCACTTGTTCTCCAGATTATCAAATGCATTTGTACCATTCTATAAATAACTATTATCCCAATAACTAATTGTAAAACAATTTATGGCAAAAGTACCAATTTAAGAAGGGGGTTAGACCCATTGAAAGAAAAATCTATAAACTTTGCTTTTGTGAGTATCATAACCTCACTAAAAAATTTCAGTTCTTCTTTAGAATTACTATTTCTCTATATAAACAAACCGTAATCTGTCTATCTATATAATGTCAGTTGTAGCATACATCAAATTTTGAGTTAAAATTTTTAGGTGTTTTTTTTTTTTTATCCCCTAAAAATGGATTTCAAGTATATTCAAGGTAGTAAATTGAGATTTGAATAATTCTAAGACTTGAAATAATGAACTTGAGTCCTACTTATCAATCAAAAGAAGAATGTAAATCATTGAAGGTAGGCAATATTTAAATCTGAGTAGTGGCTTTCTTAAATTCCCCCTCAAACTTACAACTAAAAAAACCTAAAAAAGTCCACAACCAGATTAGAATGGATATAAATTTAAATTTCTCTAAATATTAACAAGAATTCCGATGAACATTTGATTGCCTATTGCCACTTAGAAAGAATCTGAATGTGTAAATTTACTGTATATACTCTCATAATTACTAGACCACAGGTCAGCAAGCTATAGCCTGTGGGCCAAATCCAAAGTGTCGTTTATTTTTATAAATAAAGTTTTATTTTGCCGAAACCGGTTTGGCTCAGTGGTAGAGCGTCTGCCTGCGGACTGAAAGGTCCCGGGTTCGATTCCGGTCAAGGGCATGTACCTTGGTTGCGGGCACATCCCCGGTAGGGGGTGTGCAAGAGGCGGCTTGTCGATGTTTCTCTCTCGTCGACGTTTCTAGCTCTCTATCTCTCTCCCTTCCACTCTGTGAAATATCAATAAAATATATTAAAAAAATAAAATAAAATAAAAAAATAAAAATAAATAAAGTTTTATTTTGTTCACAGCCATACTTAACAATTATGTACTGTCTATGACTACTTTCATGCTACAATGGCAGAAAAAGCAGTTGCAATAGAAACTGTAAAACCTAAAATATTAACAAATGGCCTTTATAGGAAAATGTTTGCCAACCCCTGATATAGTCAATCATGGAAACACATGTAAGACAATTTACACTGTTTTGAAAGAAAGAGAAATAACAAATGGAAGTAAAATTGGGTAATGAACCATAATGAACTTACCACAAAAAGAAAGTAAAAGTAAAATAAGTCCCTAGAGGACATTATCTGGTTTTGATTCAGAGAAAGAAACTGATCCTATCTTAACTTTACCCTTTTATTTTGAAGAGTATATATACATACATGCCATGGAAACTAACGTATTAAGAGTACGTAAATAAATGCCACAGAACTGTTAACTTAAAAAGTTAACTTTATGTTGTGAATTTCACCACAATACGTTACTTTTTAAAAGAGTATATACAGTATTTTACAGGTTTCTACCTTTAAGTGGGCCACATTATATTGTAGTGGTTAAATACGTAAGTTACATCTTACCTAATGTGGTTTCTCCAAAATCTCTTAGATCATCTCAGACCCTTGTGTATATTTCTTCTTTGCCAGTAGATGGAGACAACACCACTGAAAGTTTAAAAGACATCATTCCCTGTTTAAAGGGAGCTTGCTGGTCTGAAAACTGAGGGAACTCTAACCCAAGATTTCTTCAAGTTATTTTTTTAAAAGCAGACAGAATAGCCACGCCAAAACCAGAAATCCAAAAAAATGTACCCAATATTAACTATGGACATCCTCAAAAATTTACTGAAGGGGAACTAAACTCTGTATATGATGTAGTAACTAAATCATAATATTAAATTGCAATCATCTCTATAACTTATAAATTCAAACTCCCATTTTATTGCTCCTGATTTAGGCATACCATTTATTTTTCAGTTTTAGAAAGTGTAACTCATGATATATAATAAAAAGAGTTCTTTGAATGCAACAGAGGTATACAGTACATATAGGATTTTTATTAATTATATGCACTGGAAGCCTTTTATTCAAAATAAGACAACTATCCAGATCCACATGAAAATAACAAGAAATTTATAAAGGAGAGAAATGATGCAGAAATGGTCACAGTAGTAAGAAAAATTCAATTTTATGGTCACACTGGAAAAAAATGCTCATGAAAGAGAAGAATCAAACTCTCCTACTTTCCAAGTTTCTTATTTCACTATTAAAAATTACATAAACAGATCAAAACCATCTTCAAGAAATAAACTCCAAATCTGAAAGCTTAAGAAAGTCATCTCAAAATATTATTTTAAAGTAACAGCTTTATTTTCCAAATTCAAAGCCCGAAAGCCAGTGTTTTTAAGTGCAATTTTGAACAACAACAAAAAAAGCAACACAAACGTATCAAGCTAAAAAGAGAACTAAGATATTTCTATACTATGTTTATTTTCCAAAAGACTCCTGGTCCATAAAGTGCACTAAACAAGAACAACCTATGGCAAAAAATGCCTTATTAAGAAAAAGATTTACCTTAAGCCAAATAGTACTGTTACAAAGGAATAAATCCCCTATTTGTATGTATATTTTGCTCATCCTCTGATCATATATCAGAACTAAAATCAGTTTCCATAAAAGGAAAATGAATATAGTACTCAGATAAGACCATACCTATAACACCTTTCTAGGTTATACTAGAACTGACAATAACTGCTAAAATAAATCTTCTTATAACTCATTACAAGATAAAGTGGGTAGACTCCGAACCACAAACTTCTATTTAATTCTGATATTAAAAACTACACCCAAGTTCTAACTGCCTTTTAAAAGCAAATAAACAACCATAAAACAACTTTTCATCATCTTCATAGCAACATTCTGTGGCTTTATTTAGTTAATCCTTAGGTTGGCTACCTCCTGACAAACAACAACATTTTGACCTTTTCCCAATCATTCAACAACTGTTATGTATTAAGACAGTACTAATTAAATAACAACTGCCACCACAGAAAGGCACTTCCCTTGCAATTTTCAAAGTATATTCACACATATCAATTCAAATTTTATGTTAGGAAAATCTCAAACATAATGTAAAAACTATGACCAACACACATAAAATGTAATTCATAGTATTTTGTACTGTTACCTGTTCAACAATACAGATGAGAGAGAATGCTTATACCTAAATTTTTTAAGTAAAGCAATAACTAGAAGAATATCCTGGAATTTTGTGATTATAAAGTAGGTCAACCAAAATGCAATCTACAGACCATATTACCACAAAAGGAAATAAAAATGACCAACAAGGAATGAGTTTTCTTTATATCATTTGGATTTTGGAGGGGATAAAAACATACCAGGTATTAACCTGGCAAGTTCTTCTTAGGGATCTATGATGTCAGTGCTCCTGCCTCCACCTGCTGGCAAATACATCATAAAACTAGCAGAGACCACTTGGTAAAAAAGTTCACATATTTGTGGCAACAAATTAATATTGTTTTATGTAATTATTTAGTATGATTCTAGTCTTTGTTAACAAATAATTAAAGTACTGATGAAATCTAATAGAAAGCCACATTAAACTTCACCAAAAAAGAATTTACAAAAATTTAGTTCAGAATGTTAATCTAACAGGTCAAGAATCAAATTAAAATTTTTTAAAAATTACCTGATAAATGACATCTTGGAAAAGAACTGGAAAGGTAAGTGCTGCATCTTCTAGTTCATTTAGACTACAGTGTACTAGTGTTTCATCCTTAAAATAAAAAACACATATTGAATGAACCAAGATATTAAAAGAAATGTCCAATGATTTTATGTCCAAATTCTCCTAAAACATCTATTCAAGCACCCATTCAAATATGGAATTTTATATTCACCATACATTACTATGTGTAACATAATGTGGATAGAATTTTCCAATTTTTTATTAAAATTTTTTTTGTTTTAATTTGAGGCAGAAAGAGAAACATTGATTTTTGTTGTTCTACTTATTTAAGCATTTATTGCTTGCTTCTTATATGTACTGAGGCTTGAACCTTGCAACCTTGGTGTACTGGGATAACACTCAAACCAAATTAACTACTCATTCCAAATCCCTGTTACTCTGGTGTGGTCTCTGGACCAGCAAGTAGCATCACCTGAAACCAGTGAGAAATAAAAATTCTCTGCTCTTGCCGAAACCGGTTTGGCTCAGTGGATAGAGCGTCGGTCTGCGGACTGAAAGGTCCCAGGTTCGATTCCGGTCGGGGGCATGTACATTGGTTGCGGGCACGTCCCCAGTAGGGGGTGTGCAGGAGGCAGCTGATCGATGCATCTCTCTCATCGATGTTTCTAACTCTCTATCTCCCTCTCCCTTCCTCTGTGAAAAATCAATAAAATATATATATTTTTAAAAATTCTCTGCTCCACTTCTGATAATTCAGAAACTCAGCAAGGGGTGAAGAGAGGAGCTCAACAGTCTGCTTAAAAAGCCCTTCAGGGAGACCGAAACAAGATGGCAGCCTAGGTAGCCTCCTAAGCTGCCGCCTCATCAACAATTTGGAAAAAAACAACAGCTAAAATAGAAAGGGATCACACCAGACCCACAGGAAAGCTGGCGGAATGGGAAGGCTACAACTAGAGACAAAGCAGGGCACCGCTGCTGCCATGTGGAGTTTAAAACTTCGGCAAAACAGGACCCGCCACAGCCACCGCCGTAGGGAATGAGGGAAGCCAGACCTTGCTCTGCCCTGCCCTGCCCCGGGCCCAGGGAGTGGGCCATCCCGGCCAGCCCGCCTTGGGAGCGAGGGAGGCGATGCCGGGCCTCTGCCGCGCCATCGGCTCCTGCCCAGAACTGGACGCCTTCGGGCACAGTCTCCCCGCCGGCAACCATATCAGCCCGCAGCTGTCCCAGCCCGCCGTGCAGGTGAGGAGATGGCGCAGTGTCTCCCCGCCCGCGGCCATCTCAACCCGGCCTCTGCGCACGCCATGCTGGTGAGGAGCTGGCGTGCCTTCTGTTCACAGCCCCGGCAAGACCTTCCTCTGCCGCCACATGGCCGGGCCAAAGCTTCTGCCACTGCCGCCATGTGGATTTTAAAACTACAGGGGAAATTGAGCCACAGGAGCTACTGTCGCTGCCGCACCCGCTGCCGCAAATGAGGGAAACCCGCCAAGAACAGAGCTCGCTCCGTCCCTGGCCCAGGGAGTGGGCGGCTTCAGAACTTAGCCTCCACGTTCGCAGCTGCTCTGCTTCTGCCCCAAATGAGACATCTTTGGGCGCGGTCTCCCTGCCCACAGCCTTCCCAGCCCGGCCGCCGTGCTGGTGAGGAGATGGCGTGGCGCTTTCCATTCGCAGCCCCGGCGAGCCCTTCGCCCGTCGAGCTCGCCGCCGCAGGGCCGAGCCGGAGCCTCTGCCAGGACCCCAGGGAGGGACGCTGCTGCCGCCATGTGGATTTTAAAAATACAGTGGAGCTGAGGCCGGTTTGGCTCGGTGGATAGAGCATCGGCCTGCGGACTGAGGGGTCCCGGGTTCGATTCCGGTCAAGGGCATGTATCTTAGTTGCGGGCACATCCCCAGTGGGGGATGTGCAAGAGGCAGCTGGTCGATGTTTCTCGCTCTCTATCCCTCTCAATTCCTCTCTGTAAAAAATCAATAAAATATGTATTAAAAAAAAAATACAGTGGAAATTGAGCCACAAAAGCCACTGCCTCCGCCGTGCCCGCCTCCGCTGCCGTGAGTGAGGGAAGCCTACCGAGAACAAAGCTCACTCCACCCCAGGCCCAGGGAGTGGGCGGCTTCAGAGCTTGGCCTCCACGTCTGCAGACGTTCCGCTGAGACTCCTTGGAGCACGGTCTCCCCGCCCCCAGCCATCACAACCCGCCCGCCGAGCTAGCGAGGAGCTAGCGCAGCGCCTCCAGCGCCCCAGGGGGGCCGGGTGTCCCGGGAGAGCCGTGTGCCCCGGGGAAGCAGTGGGACCTGGGGGGAGGGGCAGTGTGAACCAGAGGAGGATCGGATTCTATTCCTGTGGTCCTAAGATAGTCACCATAAAACAACAGACTGCCTAATGAGGAGCGGATTCTATTCATGTGGTCATGAGATAGTCACCATAAAACAAGCAGATTGTCAAATGACAGCGGGGAGGGGAAGGAGACCTGGGGGGAGATAAGAGAACAACCAAAGGACTGGTATGCATGAATACAACCAACGAACACAGAACTCTGGGAGGGAGGGCATGAATGGGAGGTGGGGGGTGGGCAATGGTAAGCTATGTACACAAATAATACCTTAATACATTAAAATTAAAAAAATAAAAATTAAAAAATAAAAATAAATAAAAAATTTTAAAAAGCCCTTCAGCCCAGCAGGTGTTGAGTGCTAGACCCATGAACCAAGAGGTCACTGGTTCCATTCCCAATCAGGGCACATGCCCAGGTTGCAGGCTCAATTGCCATTAGGGGGCAAGCAGGAGGCAGCTGATCAATGTTTCTTTTATTGATGTTTTTATCTCTCTAGCTCTCCTTCCTCTCTTAAAAAAAATAATAACCCAATAAAAACACATTTAAAAAAAGGCCCTTCAGGTGATTCTAATGCAAGACACAGTTTGAGAACCACTGTTTTGAATTCCAACTTATTGTTACCGTAACTAAACCACATATATACTGCTTTTAAAATGGAAGTTTAGAATCTATTACATATCCTCCAAAAATAGATATATTCTATTCATATAGCTCCTTATCTTTAAAACTTTTATAAAGAATTTCATTTTTAAAAATGAATGTTTTAGTACCTGATGAATGTTTCAGACATAACCATTTGTTTAACTAAATAAATGAAGACTTGCCATCTTTCATTACCAAGCCCCGTTTTCCCATTAAAAGAATAAGGCAAAGATTATTTGATCTAAGATATGGGCAAATACTAATATTTCTCAAATCCTGAATGATTAAAAAAAATGCTTCCTTCTATAGTGACAACACTTAAAAAAAAAATAGAACTGTTAATGAGTATATCCCCAAATTTTTAATGCATTTAAGATGAATTAAAATGAAATACAAATGCTCATACTTTGTTATTCCACATCTTACTAACTGAAATGTTTTTGTTTCAACCTAACATTAAACTCTGTGGAGACAAACAGCAAAATATACTCTAGCCGAAACCGGTTTGGCTCAGTGGTAGAGCGTCGGTCTGGGGACTGAAGGGTCCCGGGTTCGATTCCGGTCAGGGGCATGTACATTGGTTGTGGGCACATCCCCGGTGGGGGGTGTGCAGGAGGCAGCTGGTCGATGTTTCTCTCTCATCGAACGTTTCTGGCTCTCTATCTCTCTCCCTTCCTCTCTGTAAAATATCAATAAAATATATTAAAAAAAAAAAACCTCTAGATATCTAAACCTCATTTTCTTTTAATAGCACACTAGACTACTCATTTCAAGGTATTCTCTTAGCACTTAAAAAAGATATTTTTTTCCTGCAATTGACTCACAACTCATTCTACTACCTCACCTATTGCCTAACTTTTGCTCATTCTACTTTATCCACTTCTGTAAAATAACTTAACCAATTCTTATCTTTCTTTTTCTATTTGTATTGCTATTTAATTAAAAACTACATGGCCAAACTTGCCATATCAATTCCTAACATAAAAATCTAGCAAAATCTTTTTCAGTTTCTCCACTACCTTACACATCAAATCTAAACTACCCATAATCAGTTTCAAATTTTTCTTTCTTTCATTATCCTCTAATATATATCTTAAGTATGCAGCACTACTGGATATACCTCTCTTACATCTCCTTGGCCAGGTAAAGACTTAGGTGTTATCCTCTCAAAATAGAACTAAACATGCTAGTATACTATATAATCCTATATAATAAAAGCCTAATATGCTAAGTGTCCGACCATTCGACCAGTCACTATGACGTGCACTGACTACCTGGGGGCAAACGTTCCAACCAGTGAGTTAGCCTGCTGATGGGGTCCGGCTGAGCGGGACTGGGCGAGACAGGCAGGACACACCCTGGAGCCCTCCCTTGGTCCCTTCCAGGCTTCTAAAATATTTCTTCTATTTCTTTTCAATGTTCATGAATCTGTGCACTCAGCCTCTAGTTTAAAATAAGAAGCTTTTTCTGATGCAAAATTCTTTATGAGAATTAAATATATCTTCAATTACAGAGTACCAGTAACAAAGGCTAAGTTATAATAATGTTTTCCGATATTATATAATAGACATCCAGATTTTAAAGCTCTTCTGGTACCCTAAAGTATAAAATTTAAAATCATACTAATAGAGCATATTAAAGGTTTTATTAGTTAGCATTAAGATATCATGCATTTGAGAGTGTATTAATAAATAGTCCTTGATATTACGTAATACACAGAAACAAGAATAGAAAAAGAAGTATGGTCTTGCAAAGGTTAACTCACTGAGACCTAGATAATATTTGGTCTTTCAAGGAAATAATCCTGACACAAAAGGTGAAATCTAGGCATGAAATGAAATTAGAATTTTATTGGGAGATTTAAAAAGGTACCGGTCACTCTTGTCAGTGTGGCTCAGTGGATAGAGTATTGGCCTGTGGACTTAAGGGTCCCAGGTTCAATTCCGGTCAAGGGCATATAGCTTGGTTACAGGCACATCCCCAGTGGGGGGTGTGCAAGAGGCAGCTGATCAATGTTTCTCTCTCATCAATATTTCTAGCTCTCTGTCCTTCTCCCTTCCTCTCGGTAAAAAAATAAATAAAATATATATTTTTAAAAATAAATAATAAAAAGGTACCAATTATCAATCAAGCTAGGGACCCTAAGCATTAGACCAAGCTTAAAATAAAAACATTTCAGCAGGAAGAGATTAACCAAACAACTTATAGCATAGCCCAAGGACAAATACAAAAGGGCAATGAAGGCCTGGGTTCGGGGAGGAGCCAAGAGGGAAAAATGGGGAACATCAGTAATACTCTCAACAATGAAAAAACAAAAACATTTCCAAACACCTAAGACAGGTTCATAGCAAATGTGTAAGGTTCTTTAGTTACCTAATTTTCTTTTTGGTGCTTGGGCTAGTATTTTAAAAGTAATTTAACTCCTTTATTTTTCTTACATCGGCAAATAATATACTTACCAGGTCTAAAACTAGGGAGAATTCTGGTGTGCTTCTTGTTTTCAATGGAAGAGCAGGTTTCCTATTTAGTTGTTCTTCTGTCAGTGGTGGAACATGTTTGATGAAATAATAGCTATAAATCAAATTTTAAGAAAATTTCAACATTTCTACTTTTTATAAATGTAAGGCATATTACTAAACTCAGCCCACCTTATTAAATAATTAAATAATGAATATTCAAATTAGTAAACCAAACATGTAAAATGTAAATGAAACTGAAAACATACAAATTAGTAGTTGAATACCTCAGTAAAAGTATTACTACCTATAAGTTACATGCTCTTTGCAATGCACCACCTAGCTACCTCTCTCTCCACACATGGACTTTCATTCTGCTAAGAAGAAAGGAAAAAGAGAAGAACTCACGGGTCAAACACTTCCCAATCTTCTTCATAGGTGGCTTCCGCATGGGCTGCTGAATAACCACTATCTGGAGTTATTGGTGCTATTTAATAAAATGAAAAATAAAATGTTACTTTTACTCAATGTTGCCATGAAGTATACATTTTACTGCTTTTATGTAAGATCTTCCTGAAGCTCTGTATATTTTAGGTAGAAGAGAATAACTAAATGGTATTTAAAAGCAAATTAATTACCATATAGCTCTAACTCCAGATGTAAGGAAAAAACTACCAATACAGACAAAATGGCAAGCTATATAATGGCTAGCAGAACTTAAAAATTCTGAGAGAAAATTTACTAATTACCAGAAAAATACACTCCACCAAGAATTCAATTTCTAAGTGGATGGTGTTCACATACGTAACTATAAAAATTTCATGGTGTTCTTACAGTAATAACATCTCACAAAGTGCCTTGTACATTCAGGTGATCAATATATGTGTGCTGATAACAGACCCAAAGTTCTATAGATTCTAATCTAAAACTCACAAACAGTCTTTAAGAGGTCCATGAAACACTTGAAGACTTATGAAAAAATGTTATATGTACATTTTTCCAGGAATCTCAAGGCTATTTCTGATTTTAAATAGTTTTAAAATGTTGTTCTATGTAGAAAGCATTGACTTAGAAGACTCATTATTTTACTTCTTATGTACAAACAACTGAAAATAAATAATTCTAAACTCCATGACACATAATCCATTCTACGCTTGATCTAAAATTTTATCAACTAATAGAGCTTTAGAAATTATGTGGGGAATTTTTTAAGACAATAACTACAACTTAAATTCAAGTAGAGGAAAAATGATAATTTAAAACTAAACAGGTAATATCTCACAGATAAAAGTTTAGGGTGGATGCTAGAGGCTGAATCTTTGTGCCCCTCCTCCCAACCCCCCCAATTTCGATGTGATATTTGGAAGTGGAGCCTTTGGAAGTTCATGAGGTCATGAAGACGGGATTAGTGCCCTTTAGAGAGCTCACATAGCTTATGCCATGTGAGGACACACCGAGAAAACATTTGTCTATGAACCAGAAAGCAGGCCCTCATCAGACATCAATGACTTGGATTTCCAAGTCTCTTGATCTGAGAATTAAATTTTGTTATAAGCAGCCCAAAAGGACTAAGATAGTCGAACACAATAAAAATTGCTATAATTGCCAAAACCGGTTTGGCTCAGTGGATAGAGCGTCGGTCTGCGGACTGAAAGGTCCCAGGTTTGATTCTGGTCAAGGGCATGTACCTTGGTTGTGGGCACATCCCCAATGGGGGGTGTGCAGGAGGCAGCTGGTCGATGTGTCTCTCTCATCGATGTTTCTGGCTCTCTATCCCTCTCCCTTCCTCTCTGTGAAAAATCAATAATATATATATATTTTAAAAATTGCTATAATTTTTGTAACAACTTTATGCCAATTGAACAGTTCATTATCACAAGGGAATAATAAAATATATATATATATATATATATATATATATATGTATATATCTTCCAACCACTTGTTTCAAATTCCTATTAACCTCAGAGAAAGGGAAAAAGAAATATTTGAGTGCCTTCATTCTAAGCATTTTTCATACTTCATCTTTCTTACCCTCAAAACCCTGAATTATTACCATTTTAAAGCTAAGAATACTGTCTCACAGAACTTACATAAATTGTTCAAAGTCACAAAGCTAAGTAAATGGTAGAGCTAGTCTCCTTCCTTCTTGCTCTTTTTGGCTATATTCTTGAAATTAGGGAAAAGTAATAATTTTGCCTCTCATATTCATCTTTTATGATCAGCAACAATTTTACTTAATGATCCTCCCAGAGTAACTGCAATGTGCTACCTCATTATTTTGCTCATTTATTTATTTTTTTTTTCAATTACAGTTGACATACAATATTAGTTTCAGGTATACAACATAGAGATTAAACATTTATATACCATACTGGAAGTAATCATCCAGATAAGTCTAATACCCATCTGACAACATACATAGTCATTATGTTATTGACTATATTCCCTATACTGTATCTTACATTCCTGTGTCTATTTTAATAACTGGAAATTTATACTTCATTAATCTCTTTCACTTTTTTCACCCATCTTCAAATGCCGTATTTGCCGGCGTATAAGACGATTTTTTGGCCCTGAAAAATACCGTATTTGCCGGCGTATAAGATGACTGGGCGTATAAGACGACCCTCTAACATTTCCACTCAAAATACAGAGTTTGTTATATACTTGCCGTATAAGACTACCCCCACTTGGAGGCATATTTTTCAGGGTCAAAAAATCGTCTTATACGCCGGCAAATACGGTACCTCTCCTATCTGGCAACCACCAATTCGTTCTCTGTATTCCGAGTTTGCATCTGTTCTGTTTATACATCTATTTTGTTTTTTAGATTCCACATATAAATGAATCACGGTAATTTTCTCTGATTTATTTCACTTAGCACAATACCCTCTAAATACATCTATGTTATAGATGGCAATATTTCATTCTTTATTATGGCTGAGTAATATTCCATTGTTCATTTATTTTTAATAGCACTCATCACACTTTGTAATTTTTTAAAAACATGTTTTTTATTTTTAGAGAGATAAAGGGATAAGGATAGATAGAAACATGGATGAGAGAGGAAATCATTGATCAGCTGCCTCCTGCATGGCCCTCACTGGGATTGAGCCCACAACCCAGGCAAGTACCTTGACTTGGTATTGAACCAGTGACCTCTTGGTTCCTGGGTCAAAGTTCAACTGCTGAGTCACACCAGCCGAGTGAGTGTATAGTTATTGTGTACACTTGGCTCATCAATTTACTCATATATTCTTCAGGTCAAGGGATATATATATGTATAAATTTTTTAAAGGTTTATTAGTTTTTGTATTTGTACTTCCTCCTCAGAGTAATGCCTCCTCAGTTACTATAGGGAATTAACTGAGCCAGAATTGCCCTCTATTATTTTTCCATTGGTTTTTAGGGAGAGTAAAAGAGAGAGGGAAAGACAGAGAGAAACATCAATGTGAGAGAAACATAAGTATTGGTTGCCTTTTGCAGGAGTCCTGGCCAGGGTCTGGGCAAGGGGGGAGCCTACAATCAAGGTATGTACGTAACCTTGACCAGAATCAAACCCAAGACACTGGTCCACAGTCCTACACTCTATCCACTGAGCCAAACCAGCTAGGGCCAAGAGGCATATCTTACTTAACTTTATAAACCCATCACAAAAATAGGTGTTCAATAAATGTTAGCAGAAAAAATAAATGACTGGAGTAAATCTTACTTTTCCTCCTTCTAAAATCCCTTCTCCATCTTCACAGTTGTCAGATTAAATAAATAATACAAAGGCTTATACAGCAGAATAAAATATAGAACAAACATCAAATAGGAAGACAAAGCCCTGGACTTTACCATTCAATACCCTGTAACACTTCACCATTCAATACCCTGGGCAAAGTAATCAGCATAAAATGATAGATCAATAGTAGATTCATTTGAAGTCTTATCCACCCAAGAATGAACTATGTGCACAACCCATGTTGATTTGCTTGTTAGATTCAGTATGATTCTTACATTATAACATAATTTAACATTATAATTGTGACATAGGTATTAATGTTTTGACAAATTTAAAATAAAATTCTCCTCTATTATGTCACCTTTCTCTTCATGTTGGTATTGAGTTGAAGTTTCACAATTATATGAATTTTTAAATGTTTTCTGCTATTTCAGAGATCTTCTTAAAAGTTGGCCCTTTTAGCCCAGCCAGCGAGACTTAGTGGTTGAGCGTAGATCTATGAAAAAGGTCATGACTCAATTCCCAGTCTGGGTACATGCCCAAGTTGTGGGCTTGATCCTGTGTGGGGCGTGCAGGAGGCAGTTGATCAATGATTCTCTCTCACCATTGATGTTTCTATCTCTCTTTCCTCCCTTCCTCTCTGAAATCAATAAAAATATATATCTTTAAAATGTCTGCCCTTTATATTGAACAAAAGAACATCATCCTACTCCCTTATACCAAATTATATTTCTTAACCAATATATTTGTACTAGGCTCTATCAAATAGCTAGCACCACAAGGAACTTCTTAAAAAATCTAAAGTAATAAATAGTCTTAGATCTTCTCCCTTTGAGAAAAAATAGACATCCACAATTTTATTTCTGCTTTTAAGCATGAAGAAACAATTACATCTTTTCACCTTATATGTCTACTTATCACAACTCCTCAGAGGTATAAATTATAATCTAATGTGCTTCTACATATCTATGACAACTGGCTCAGAAACACAACAATTATGTTAGCCTTATAAGGATCCAGGATTAAGCTGTAAAAGTTGGGTACAAGGAGATATCCAGGAACAGAAGCTTCTTTGGGGGAATGTCATCCATGTATGAAACAAATCTGAAGGTATGATTTGAGACTACCTCTAGGTAGGAAAGTCAGACCTAAGGGTCTAAGACTGTTACAATTATAATTATAGTCATAAAATAAGCACATATTTTGATAGCTGTTAAAACTTCTCCAAGTAGTAAAGTAATTAAACTATTAAATATTAATATTGAATCACAACCTTTTTAAAAAATTCAATTTCAAAATAACTAACTTTTGGATACAAATTTTATATCCAACTTTAATTTTCTTAACTTCAAGGAAGAAAAACATGCATTTAGTCTAGTATATAAGAAAAAATATAAAATACTGTAGTTTTAAAAATACATTTTTTTAATTGATTTCAGAGAGAAAAATAGTAGAAGCAGAAGAGAGAAACATCAATGATGAGAATAATTGATCAGTTGCCTTCTATACGCCCCCTACTGGGGATTAAGCCCATAACCCAGTAGATAGGTCTATGCTCAACCACTGAGCCACTTTGGCTGAACTAAAATACTGCATTTTTATAAACTATTCTTGAAGATGCCTAAGACATTTTCCTCACCTGTAAGGGGTGGGATATCACGATTAACTGTTTCTTCTGCTTCTTCTAAACCATTATTTACTGATGGCCTCACTTGAATTGCTTGATTTGAGTAAGCTGCTCCATTAGTTGATGTAGTAGTACTGGTAGTGATCTCATCCACCTGTTCCATATCAAGTTGTTTTACTATCTCTTCAGCTTCCACAGCCTGTCCTGGGGAATCGGATCCTGATGTTCCTGAAATCATGATTCGGGATACTCACAATCATCATTTAAAAACTCATAGGGGTAGGAGAGTAAAACATGTTGTTTAAGGGTACAAATTTATAACAATTAATAAATAAGCCTAGAGATAGAATATATAGTAAATATAGACAAAATACTGTGTTACAATTATCAAACTAGCTAAGAAACTAGGATCTAATTATTCCAACCAATAAAAAGAAAGAGTAATTATGGACCATGAGAGCAGTACTAATTATTGCTATAATAGCTATCATATTACAATATGTAAATGGACAAAATCAACATGTGATATACCTTAAATTTACATAATGTTATGTCAAATATATTTCAATACCAATAAAATAAAATAATTAAAACTCACAGAAATGTCAAAAACTAAACACAATAGAAACAAAGTTCAGGATACCACTGTTTAGTGAGTCTCTTCTAGACATTTCAAACAATGATGTATAAAGACTACTATAGAGTAGTATTTGTGAACAAAATTAAGTGTTCAAATAGTTTAGAAGCATCCATTTAGAGTCAAATAGTTATAATTCAGAACTTCTTTATTTTTACTGAAATATAATCTATATATATAAAAACCTAAGCGACCTTTTGTGAGGAAATGGTTAGGACTGGTCGCTATGACAAGCACTGACCACTAGGGGGCAGACTCTCAATACAGGAGTTGTCCCCAGCCTGCAGACCCTGATCACCAATTGGGCCTGCTGGCCAACCTCCTGGTCCCTCCCCCTGGCCAGCAGGCCACAATCATCCAATCGGGGCCAGACCCCCAGACTGGGACCAGGAACTGGGGGTGGGCAGCAGCGGATGCCACGCCTTTCCCAGGGCCAGCTCACCCATGTTGGGCCCCTGGCTGGGACAGGGAGCCAGGGTGGGTGGCAGTGGACACTGACGGCTACGGAAGGAAGAGGTGAGGAGGTGGGGAATCTGATCAGCCCTGATTGCCAGCTAGGCCTAGAGACCCAACCTGTGTATCAATTTTGTGCACAAAGCCTCTAGTTGACAAATAACACTGTAATTGATTGATATAGTACAATATGATTAGCAAATTATTGTTAGCTAACACCTCTAACCCACAACATAATTATCATATTTTCTGTGGTTAGAACATTTTTTAAAATATATATTTTATTGATTTTTTACAGAGAGGAAGAGAGGGATAGAGAGTTAGAAACATCGATGAGAGAGAATCATCAATCAGCTGCCTCCTGCACACCCCCTACTGGAGATGTGCCCACAACCAAGGTACATGCCCTTGATCAGAATCGAACCCAGGACCTTTCAGTCCGCAGGCCGACGCACTATCCACTGAGCCAAACCGGTTTTGGCTGTGGTTAGAACATTTAGGAGCTATTCTCTTAACAACCCTGAAGTATATAAGACAGTATTTTTTACTATAAAATTTTTAAAATATATATTTTGTTGATTTTTAAAATATATATATTTTATTTATATTTTACAGAGAGGAAGAGAGAGATAGAGAGTTAGAAATGTCGATGAGAGAGAAATATAGACCAGCTGCCTCTTGCACACCCCCTACTGGGGAATGTGCCCGGAACCAAGGTACATGCCCTTGACCGGAATCGAATCCGGGACCTTTCAGTCCGCAGACCGACGCTCTACCACTGAGCCAAACTGGTTTCGGCTGTTGATTTTTTTTACAGAGAGGAAAGGAGATGGAGAGTTAGAAACATTGATGAATGAGAAATATCGGTCAGCTGCCTCCTGCACACCCACTACTGGGGATGTGCCCGCAACCAAGGTACATGCCCTTAACTGGAATTGAACCTGGAATCCCTGAGACTGAAGGCCGATACTCTATCCACTGAGCCAAACCGATTAGGTCTATAAAACTTTACATTAAAGCAAGTATGTATCATTTTTAAGTGCCTACTCTGTCTAAGCATTTTATATATATTCATTATCCTCAAACAGCTCCTGATCCTTTCAGTACTAAGCATCCTAGACATTGCGTGCAGTTGTAATTTTTAAACCAGAGGTAGTTATCCAAGAATGAGATCACTGTTCCCTGGACTGTGGGGACTTTTTTATTCAAAGACACAAGGACAAATTTGAAATGAGATTTCATCTTAATATTCAAGTTAGTTTCCACATTATACTCAGCCATCACTTATATGACCATGCTGCCTAATGATGGAATGACCCCCAACTCTTTCCATTTTTTAATAGAATTTTCCAAAAGTCGTTTTCAAAAACAAAATCAATCTCCAATACTCTCAACTGCTTCACAGAATATTCATTCTTCCTATCTGCTTTAAATTTAATATTTAAAAAAAAACAAAGAACACCTCTTTTCCTGATACCCTTCTCTCAAAGCTCTTAATTATCCCATATTCAACTTACTGAATCAGAATTCATTTATCTCCATTGCTGCTACCAGATATTTGGTTTCCACAAATGTCTAAAAATGCCTGCTCCTTTGATATTGATGTCTCCTAGGTATATGATTATTCACTTATCCCCACTGCTGTAATCTGCTATCTATTGCCAGCATCCTCTCTTAATCAGAGGAATTTACCCAGTTTACTGCTGTATTAAATGCCTGTCTAGTTCTTACAGGTGATGCCAATGACTCATCCCATATTTAATCCTCAAAGGTCTTGCCCTCTTTAGCTCCATCTTCTTTCATACTGCCTTTAGTGATTACCATGGCCATAACATAATCATTAACACTAAGAAACTGTTCACCTCTGGAAACTAAAATTCAAATATATTAATTCCCTACCACAAATTGCCTAATATTCTAATTATTTATGTATACCATACTCCTATTACAGGTGATCATCATGTTTGATAAAGCCCTGCCAGTCTCTTTTATTCCGAACAGCTTCTAAGTCACTCTCTTCATCTAGTTAAAACTTGATGGTATATCATTCATTAAGTCATTTTCAAGACTGCAGCTTCAGTGTCTTTTGCTCCCTTGTCTTTCCACTGCCATCCATCATAGAAAACCCTAATGAATCAACCTAACCTACAAGTTTCTCAGGCACAGAAACCATCTATACTATAAAAGCCTAGGTGGTCTCCACAAGATGGCTGGCAGGGGAGGGCAGTTGGGAGCGATCAGGCCAGCAGGGAACAGTTAGGCGTCAATCAGGCTGGCAGGAGAGCAGTTAGGGGGGTGATCTGGCTGGCAGGCAGAAGCAATTAGGGGCAATTAGGCAGGCAGGCAGGTGAGTGTTTAGGAACCAGCAGTCCCAGATTGTGAGAGGGATGTCTGACTGCCAGTTGGGATCAGGCCTAAAACAGCAGTTGGACACCTTCCAAGGGGCCCCAGAATAGAGAGGGTGCAGGTCAGGCTGAGAGACACTACACACCCTACCCCTGTGCATGAATTTTGTGCACCTGGCCTCTAGTCTATATATATAAAAGGCTAATATGCTAAGTGTCTGACAAGTCGCTATGACACACACTGACCACCAGGGGGCAGACACTTAGCACAGGAGCTGCCATGACATGTACTGGCCATTTACAGAGAAATGGCACTGCAGACCTGGCATCAACAAAGCAACACTCGGCTTCTCCCAAGTGGGGCACATGCCCTGCCACTATCCCAGAATAGCCGCCCACCAAATTGCAGCTAATGCTGCAGAGACCCCATGGTACAAAATGCAGCCCACAGCCCAGTCCAGCCTGGAAATAGTGGCTGTGTGAGCCGGGTTTTGACATCACATAGCAATGCCAAGCTTCCTCTCCCTAGTGACAGGCCATTTCACAATAAATGGCACCACAGACCTGGCACTCACAAAGCAACACTCAGCTTCTCCCAAGTGGGACACAGGCCCCACCACCACCCCAGACGACACCCCACCAAATTACAGCTGATGCTGCCGAGACCCTGTGACACAAAATGTGGCCCATAGCCCAGCCCAGAAACGGTGGCTATGGGCACCAGGTAATGACGTCATGTAGCAACATCTGGCTTCCTCTCCCTAGTGATCAGCCTCCTTGGAGTTTCTTCAGCCCAGGAACACAACTTGCTTGATAGCCAGGTGCAAACACTTTACGCTGTAACCAAATGTCTGTGAAACTTTTTCCCATGCCTCATCTCATTTGATCCTTAGAGAAGTCCTGTAGTAGGTAGATAGGAGCCTTGGTGGAATCCTATTTTCTTTTCATTAACCAGAAAATGGAGATTTAGAAAGCTTAGAAACTTGACCTGACTGAAAAGAAGAAATGGTGGACCTTGAAAATAACTTCAAGTTTTCTCACTGCACAGAATATAGTCAAACATTGCTTCGGTTAAATATTTTACGCTTTGTTCTCCCTGCATGATCTACAATAATAGTCTGCTTCATGCTGATATTTACTGCTGTCTTGCTGACAAATATCTGAAAGAGAAGTTGGGTGCTTCACTGGGCTAGAAAAAGCTTAGCTAAATCAGAAAGCAAGTCTAATTAAAGAAGTTTATCTATAAATAGATATAGACATAGATATATAGATATATAAAACTCTTGCTGGTGCCAATTACACATGTGTTTTGATCTGTCATCGTCTAGTAAATTTGGTTGACATTACTATTAGAAAGGACGAATAGCAATTATTAAAATATTTCTTCTAATTAATTTCCTTTCATTGTGCATGAATTTGTGCACCAGGCCACTAGTATAATCATACTCCAAATAAAACCCTGTCTATAGAATGCTGCTCAATATATGTGTATATGGAAGACACTCAGCTTTTACTTAACCCTTCAACAGTATACATTTTTAACATTCACCATTCTATTTAATCCCTGCCACCAAAATTATCTCAGCAAATGCCACCTCTCCTCCTCCAAAGAAAACAATTATATCAATTTCTAACCAAACATTTATTTCTGCACACACCTTCAGTTTCTTTCCTCCAGCATAGGAGAAAAATATTTATTCTCCCTGTTTCAATTCCAATCCTACCTCTTCTCTTGATCTCATTCCTGTCAGCAGACTCCAGAAATTTTCTTCATTAGTTATTTTTTCCCTCTATTTACAACATATTAGATCTTACCCTGAGACTTAAAAACATGCTAGTTTTTCACAAACACAAACTACCTCTTGAACGTTCGTGACTTCTCTAGTTTCTTTCATTTTCTTGTTCCTCATAACAGTAATCTATACTTGCTGTTTCCTTTTATAAAAGAAGTATTTTTATTGATTTCAGAGAGGAAGGGAGAGGGAGAGAGAAAGAAACATCAATGATGAAAATCACTGATCAACTGCCTCCCACATGCCCCACACTGGGGATTGAGCAGAGTTGATTGCCTTCAACTGCTCACCCTTGCAGGCCTGGTGCCTCCCAACTTCCCTCCCCTACTTGCCTGATCACCCACAACTGCCCTCCCTTGCAGGGCTGGTGCTTCCCAATTGTCCTCCCCCGTTGGCCATCTTGTGTCCACATAGGGGCAGGATCATTGACCATGAGGGCAGCCATATTGTGTTGGAATGATGGTCAATCTGTATATTACTCTTTTATTACATAGAATAGAGGCCTGGTGCATGGGTGGGGGCCAGCTGGTTTGCCCTGAAGGGTGTCCAGGATCAGGGTGGGGGTTCCCTTGGGACGTGGGGCAGCCTGAGCAAGGGGCCTGGGGTGATTTGCAGGTTGGCCATGCCCCACAGCGACCCAAGCAGAGGCCCTGGTATCTGAGATATATTTACTTTCTACAATTGAAACTTTGTAGCCTGGAGCGGAAACAAACCTCCTACTCATGTCTGCAGCCTTTTTTGTTTGGATTTGTTTACCTTCTATAATTAAAACTTTGTAGTCTTGAGTGGAGGCTTAGGCTGGCAAGGACAGGTGGAAAGCTTGGCTTTCTCCATTGCTGGGGAAACACCTCCCTACTGCTCTCTGTGGCTATAGCCATCTTGGTTGGGTTTATTTGCATACTGGCTCTGACTGGCTGGTGGGCATGGCTTGTGAAGCAGAATGATGGTTAATTTGTATATACTCTTTTATTAGGTAGTATTAGAAATTTTTTTCAAATTTAACAAATCTTTATTGCTCAGATTATTAAATTGTTTCTCCTTTTTCCCCCCATAGCTCCCTTCCAGCCGGTTCTGCCCTTACCCCCCTCCCCGCCACTGTCCTCCAGCCATAGGTGTACGATTTTAATCCAGTCTCTTCTGCACCCCCCACATACCCTTTCCCCCTGATAATTATCAATCCACTCCGTCTTTGCCCGATTCTATTATATTCACCAGTTTATTCTGTTTATCAGATTTTTTATTCACTTGATTTTTTAGATTCACTTGATAGATATGTATTTGTTGTTCATAATTTTTATCTTTACCTTTTTCTTCTCCTTCCTCTTCTTAAAGAATACCTTTCAGCATTTCATATACTGGTTTGGTGGTGGTGAACTCCTTTAGCTTTTTCTTATCTGTGAAACTCTTTATCTGCTCTTCAATTCTGAATGATAACTTTGCTGGGTAGAGTAATCTTGGTTGTAGGTTCTCACTATTCATCACTTTGTTTTTTGTTTTGTTTTTTTAAAATATATTTTATTGATTTTTTACAGAGAGGAAGAGAGAGGGATAGAGAGTTAGAAACACCGATGACAGAGAATCATCGATCAGCTGCCTCTTGCACACCCCCTACTGGGGATGTGCTCGCAACCAAGGTACATGCCCTTGACCGGAATCGAACCCAGGACCTTTCAGTCCGCAGGCCGACGCTCTATCCACTGAGCCAAACCAGTCCCGGCTATTCATCACTTTGAATATTTCTTGCCACTCCCATCTGGCCTACATAGTTTCTGTTGAGAAATCAGCTGATAGTAGTCATATGGGTGCTCCCTTATAGGTAACTGTTTTTCTCTTGCTGCTTGTAAGATTCTTTGTCTTTTACCCTTGGCATTTTAATTATGATGTGTCTTGGTGTGGTCCTCTTTTGATTCTTTTTGTTTGGGGTTCTGTGCGCTTCCTGGACTTGTAAGTCTATTTCTTTCACCAGGTGGGGGAAGTTTTCTGACATTATTTCTTCAAATAGGTTTTCAGTATCTTGCTCTCTCTTCTTCTGGCACCCCCATAATTGTGATGTTGGTACGCTTGAATTTGTCCCAGAGGCTTCTTACACATCTTCAACTTTCTGGATTCTCTTCTCTTCTTGCTTCTGCGGAGTGTCCTTTCTTTGCCTCTTTGTATTCCAAATTTTTTACTTGATTCTTGTGTTCCTCTAGTCTGCTGTTGGGTCTCTGTATAATATTTTTTATTTCAGTCAGTGTATGTTTAATTTCTAGTTGGTCCTTTGGAAATTGTTGAAAAACCTTAGAACCGTGGTTTTGACCTCTATATCCAGTCTTTTGTTCTCCACATCCTTAGTTTGAGATCACTTTCCTTGTCTCGGCATTTTCGCTGCTTCCTTGAGTTGATAGGATGGCTTTTGTGTTTGGTGTCCTATATGGCCCGGTGGGTCAGACTCTCAGTTACCTGAGGTAGACACTCTTGGTGCTCCCCTTTGTGGACTGTGTGTACAGCCTTGTTGTAGTTAAGTCTTGATTGTTGTTGGTATCACTGGGAGGAACTGACCTCCAGGCCAATTAGATGTGAGTATCAGCTGTGTCTACTCCAGGATACCTTCTGTATTGGAGACAGTCTTATAGGATCAGACTGCAAATTACAAAAGCCTGTGCTCAGCTTGGATGGGGCCGAGTCTCAGTGCTGAGCTGACAGTCTTGGCTTCCAGTCAACCCTGCCCTTGTGTGTGCGCCTAAGACCTCTACCTTCTGCGGCTCCCCTGAGTTCCTCCCTGACTGTTCAGATTCCCCCTGCAAGAGCGTAGGTGTCCCAGGGGCTTGCCCGGAATTGGGTTGGGTCTCTATAGTCTGGAGCTTCCGAATCCTTCAGCTAAGGAGAGGCCACGGCAACCTCTGTGGTCAGACCTCTCTGTACACACTCACTCGCGTGCGACTGTAGACCCTGCCCGCTGCGGCTCCTGTGCCCCCCTCCCTCCCTGAGTCTCCCAGTCTCTGAATCTCCAGGTGCCTTTCTCTATAGTCCAAAACTCCACCCATATGAGCCTGGGTCCACGGGGTTTGGGACGGGGCTGGCGTTTAGTGCAGTCAGAACTGGGGTTCAGTGAAGCCGGGGACTTCCTTTCCCCTCCCACCAGCCAGGCACTAGGTCGCCCTTCCTCTCTACGTACCTGACCTGAGTGTCTCCCATCCTCCGCACTTTTCGGCCCCCCTGATCCATGAGCCTCTCTCCTTTCTAGTTGTAGATTTTTCCACTCAGCCATCTTTCCTGTGGTTTTGGATGATGTCCGTTCTGTCTTTTACTTGTTGTTTTGAAATTGTTGTGTGAGGCGGCAGCTTAGGTGCTTACCTAGGCCACTATCATGGTTTTTCTCCAGTTGTATTAGAATTTTATTAATCAGGCAATAAGCATTTAGTGACTATTTTCCATGTGTCCAATACTATATCAAACCACATGGTAGATGCAAAAATAAAGACATGATCTTCTATTCTCCAATAGTCTAGAGATTAAATTATCATGTATAAATTAAGTATTGATGATCAGAAAATAAGACACTAACAAAGCTGTTTTAAAAAATACATTGATAGCCGAAACCGGTTTGGCTCAGTGGAAGAGCGTGGGTCTGCGGACTGAAAGGTCCCGGGTTCGATTCCGGTCAAGGGCATGTACATTGGTTGCGGGCTCATCCCTGGTGGGGGGTGTGCAAGAGGCAGCTGGTCGATGTTTCTCTCTCATCGACGTTTCTAGCTCTCTATCTCTCTCCTTTCCTCTCTGTAAAATATCAATAAAATATATTTTAAAAAAATACATTGATAAAGAAGCCTATTTTGATACTTTTGCAAAAGTATTACATAATGGAATATTTCATTTGAATCAGGTTAGTTTTATTTTGTCTAAATTGAAGATACCTACGGGGAGAAGATAACCAAAAGATAATAAAAACTAAATTGTTCAAAGAAAATGCACTAGTTTCAACTCACTTTAAATATTGAAAAAAATACTACTTTATTGATCTAGAATACTGAAAATGCTTCTAGATTCTTTCTTGTACACACGCTAAGAATTATAGAAGTCATTCAACAAAGAAATAATAAAACTTTCCCTCCAGCCCAAAGTTTATCATCTAGCTCTTCAGATAGTAAAAGCAGAGTCCATTCACTTCAATAGAATTAAACATAGCCTGTATTTATTTTAGTCACTTAAAACAAACATATAAGATACTGACATATATGCCACTAAAATAAAAAATAATTTTTAAATTAAATATTTAAACACAAATTATAATTAATGGTTTATACTTACCATTTTTATTTGCTGGTGAAAAAAAATTGAAGACAGGAGAAAATATGGTCCCCAACAATGTAGTTCTTGGAGGACTGCCAGAAGAAGGGTTATCTTCTAATTTTCCATTTTGTTTTACATGTTGATTTGTCATTTCATAACTACCAGCTTCTAAGAAAAAAACAACAAGAAAGTTGGAATCTAGAAAACATGACTTTAGAAATGTGTTCTAAGACATTCATTGTAAAAATAAATTTTCCCCCAAAAAATTTCATGAAGAGTATTAGACATTAATGTTAGGAAAGTTTATTATTCAAGAAATCGTGAGGTAAATCACTTGTAAGTCAAATCATCTTTATACAAATTTATAAAGCATTAAGTCTAATGCTTTATAGATGCTAAAATTCAGTTTTTCAAAGTACAGTTGACCCCTGAACAAGATGGGTTTAAAGTATGTTGATTTGCTCCTGTTTGACTTGGAGGTGCTAAATTGGATTTTCGTCAACAAATACAGTTGGTCCTTCATATCCCCAGGTTTTGCATCCACAAACAGTATTTATTATACTATTATGTCATTGGGAATCAATAGACAAATAGGGCTGATTGTATGCATTATTTTATGCCATTTTATATAAGGGTCCTGACCACCTGCAATTTTGGTATTCACCAGGGTCCCATGGATATTGAGAGACAACTGAAGTTTTGAGGAATTCACAAGTTATATGTAGATTTTAGATTGCTGGGGGTTAGTGCCCTAAACACCCCCCCCCCCATGTTGTTCAAGGGTCAACTGTAGATTTACATCTAGAATTATATAGACTAAAAAGCTTCATATCAACTGTATAGACTGAAGAGCTTCATATCAACACAGAATTACAGAGAATAAAATAAAATCTTTGTAAGTAAAGCAAGTTACAATATCAAAAACACAAATGCAAACTTTTGTCTTTGGTTATTTATACTTTGGAATGCTGCCTACTTCACAAAACCTAAACTCCAATTTATTTCTAATGAATAACAGCAAAATAGCTCTACTGAAGCAGAAAACTATGTATAGCAGTGTCAAAAATTACTTATGGATACTGAAGCACCATTTCAAAGTAGCTAGGAAGAGTAACTCATTTTCTTTAAGTTTCTTGTGAATAAAGAATTTTTCATGGATTTTTGAAAAATATTTAAAAACTAAATTCAAACTAATGTTTTAATTAATCATCCGTAACCTTACACAACCTTACTATAACTTCTTTCCTTCTTCATTATAGCTCTTTTAACTTATAACTTTATAACTTTATTCCTTTTCTCCCTAGTGGTCAATTCTAACAGTAGAGAGATACATCATTGCATTGAGAGGAAAAAGCTAAGAAATTATAATGTGTTTAAAGTAGTATTGGTTAAAAGGCTCCATGCTCTTAAGTGTTATTCTTTAGAAAGATCTGTTATCTTTCTTGTTTTTCTCCTGTTTGACTTGGGAGTTGCTTGAACAGGGTATATCAACAGCAACACTACTAATCTTTCAGTTGGATAGTTCTTTGTTGTGGGAAGATGACCTGTAGGATATTTAGCAGTGTCCCCCTCAACAGGCTCTGACAACCAAAAAAATCTCCAGATATTGACAAATGTTCTCCAGGGGAACAAACCACCTGTAGTTGAAAATAACTGGCCTAAGTGATCCAACCCTCTCTGAAAAATTCTTCGTACATATTCAAATTTGTATGCTTACAAATTAAGTCATACTATTATTGCTTTAAATGAATTTATTAGAAGTAAAAAGTGTTGCTCTATATATTTTTTCATGCTAAACAGTATAAAGCTAGTTGCTCTGCCTTTGTCATTTTAATTCAGCAAAGTAGATTTATAGTAAGATAAATTTTAATTTTGCTTCAAGTTACTTATACTACAACAATATATACTACAAAGGAGATTATAAAACTAGGCAGAAATTGCTTAAAATAGATTTTTTTTACAATAAAAAAGGAACATGTTGGGTCAGATCTCTCTCTGGACCTAATAAAGCAATTATCTAATATTAACAAACCTCCATTTACTTGACTTTTCCGTCTTACTCGAGATATCTGTTTGTTAAGTTTTCCTCCTGCTCTTGGTGTTGATGTGATCAGATTATTATCTATATCACGTTCAATTCTACTCCGTTTCGAAGGATTTTCTCTCTCTTCCTTAAGATATAAAAGGAAAAACATTCATTGAATAGTCACTCTGCCTTATAGGTTACACTTTTAAAATGATAAAATATGCACCCCAATTATGTTCACTGCAGCATTATTTATAATAGCCCACAAATGGAAACAATCTAAGTGGTTCATTGATGAATAAAGAAATTGTGTTATATATATGCAATGCTATATTATTCAGCCATAAAAAATAATAAAATCTTACCATTTGCAAAAACATGGGTGGACTTTGAGGGCATCATACTAAGTGAAATAAAATAAGTCAGACAGAGAAAGACAAATACTGTATGCCCTCACTTATATGTGGGATGTAAAATTTAAAAAGAAACAAAACCTAGTTCATAGATACAGAGAACAGATTGATGGTTACCAAGGCGAGAATGGAGGGGAGGGGGGTGTCAGGGGATGAGTGAAGGAAAACAAGAAGTACAAAATTCCAGCAATAAAATAAACAAGCCATGGGGTTGTAATATACCGCATGGTGGATACAGTTAATAATACTGTATTGCATATCTAAAAATTGCTAAAAGAATAAATCTTTAAAGTTTTTATAAGAAAAAACCCCTGAAACTGTGTATGGTAACAGATGTTAACTAGTTACTGCGGTGATCATTTCACAATACATACATATATCAAATCATTATGTTGTATAGACCTAAAACTAACATAGTTATGTCAATTATACCCCCAAAAAAGGAAAATATATGGTATGATAGATTTTCCCATTTTTCAAATCCAGGAGAAACAGAACAATGTCAATGTCATTCACCTCACTTCATCTTATCACACAGGCACTGTTTCATCTCACACCACAAGGATAAGCACAGTACAATAAAACAGTTTGAGACAGAGACCAAATTCATATAACTTATTATAGTACTAGAGGTCCAGTGCATGAAAATTCATGCACTGGACGGGGGGAGAGGGGGAGCGTCTTTCAGCATGGCCTGCGCCCTCTCACAGTCCAGTTCTCAGGGGTGGGAAATGACCTGGTGATCAGGGAAAGGCAATGCCCCCATCACACCTCTGCTGCTGCCACTGCTGGCAGCGCAAGCCTCAGCCGGCCTTGGTTACCTGAGCCTCAGGCAGCCCTGGGCAGCTGGACAGCCACCATCCCACATTACCTGTGCCTCATGCCGGCCCTGGGTGGTTGGGTGCCTAAAGGGACTGGGGGACTCCAGAAGCAGGTGTGTGGCAAGGTTGGGCTGAGAGGACTGGGTGCCACCATCTTTGAGGGGGTGGAAGTCAATTAGCATATTCTCTCCCTACTAGCTATGGGCACCGCCATCTTTGAGGGCAGGGCAGTCAATTAGCATATTACCTTCTTATTGGCTGGGGGTGCCGCCAGCTTTGCAATGGCACGAAGGTCATTAGCATATTATTATATAGTATACTAGAGGCCTAGTGCACAAAATTCGTTCATGGGTAGGATTCCTAGGCCTGGCCAGCAATCAGGGCCAATCAGGTTGCTCACCTCCCTGCCTCCTCCTTCCCTCGCTCCTTCAGCACCCCACCACTGCCGCTGGTTGCTTCTCATGTTCTGCCTCGTGTCCTGGTGGTGAGTGCACATCACAGTGAGTGATCGAACTCCAGTTCTCCTGTTTGAACTCCCGAGGGGTCAACTTTGCATATAAGCCTTTATATATACAGTTTTAGTTGCTCTATTTTATTGTTAATTATTACTTTTAATCCTGTACTGTGCATTATTTAAAAATTAAACTTTATCATAGGATATGTATATATAGGGAAAATTATAGTATACATATGGTTTGGTTCTATTAGCAGTGTCAGGCATCCACTGAGGGTCTTGGAAAAGTATCCCCTGTGAATAAGGGAGGAATACTGTATAGTACAAAACAATGTCTCCTTGATTCACAACAAAATTCCTCATATTCTTTCTGTTTATCACTCCTCTACATTTTAAAATGAGCAGGATGCCTCACATCATGGGATCTC
The DNA here is from genome assembly GCA_963924515.1 of Vespertilio murinus. NCBI lineage: Eukaryota > Metazoa > Chordata > Mammalia > Chiroptera > Vespertilionidae > Vespertilio > Vespertilio murinus. The sequence goes on along the minus strand of OZ004704.1, from coordinate 158,491,319 downwards.
CATTATTAGAAAATATAGGGGTCTCTTTATATATAAGTCCTTCAAGAACACAAATACATAATGCCACAAAGCCACAACTAAATTCCAGCATCCTTTTAAGGAAGCCTCTTAGTATATTAACATAAATTCATGCATTTCTGAAAACCATGCATTCTGTAACACTAAAAATATTAAAGCTTATGTGATTGGAACAGGTCCAGGAGGGCAGAGAGGGGTATATTGGGGCAAATTAGTCAATGCCCCTGAAACTCCGTAACCATAGCATTAACAAAAACAGTGACCGGGACCTCCAAAGATAATTTGGACACCCCAAACAGGCAGCTAAGAGAAGCTGAAATGCTAAATGAAGGCTTAATAAAAGGTATTAAAAGCAGAAAAGTAGAAACAAAGACTTATCAGAGATAATAATGAAGCTTTTAGCCAGTAGGGCTGCTAAGACGGACACAAATAGAAATGTAAACTGCCACATAAGAATCGCTGCTAGATCAGACTATACCAGGAGGGCACCAAAATTCATATCTGACAGTTTAACTTGATTTTTTTTATTTTCCTGATAAAGTATAAAATTCCACTCCCATTATTTAGTATCACCCTGTCCAGTTTAGGAAAAACAACATATATAACAATACATCACCCATCCTCTCCTATATAATAAAGAGTTAATATGCAAATGGTCATCACACCCTCAAGCTGTAACATCTTAGATATTCAATACTGGGAAGAGAGGAATGGGGACAAGACAGGCACAAATGAGCTTGTGAGGGAGGAATGGGGACCAGCCAAGCACAAAGGAGCTCACGAGAGAGGAATGGGGACCCTGCCAGGCTGCGGCCCAGGAGAAGGACAAGCCTTGCATTCCCAGGCACCAGCAGCTGCACCTGCATGCCGGGAGAGGGATAATCTGCACGCCCCATAGTCCCCGTGGTTCCGGAAGCCAGCAACTGTGCCTACACCTGCATCCCAGGAGAGGGATGACCACACGCCCACAGTCCCCGCAGTCCAAGGCACCTGCCCACGGTCCCCTGTGGCTGCAGCCAGCCCAGCGAAGCTGGCCCAGGTCCTGGGTGCCTACGACTGGCTGGAGAAGGGAATCCTGAGTTCCAGTTGTGGATCAAGGCAGAGGTAGTTAGGGGCGATCAGGCCATCAGGAGAGCAGAAAGAGTCATGGAGTGAAGGCTGAACTTGGAAAACTTATTCTGGGAGACCACGGGCAGGTCACACTCAGCCTCAGACTTCAGTTTCCTGGTGGGTGTCATGTGGCTCTCCTCACCTTTGGGCTTCAGAACACAGCTCAAAAGACTGAGAGCCTCCGGGGTGGATGGGAAGGTGAGGGAGGAGGTGGTGGTGGAGGGCAGGCTAGGCCTAGGGGACCCTACACGTGCACAATTAAATCATGAGCTGGGCCTCTAGTGTTATAACAACACTATTCTCCTATTTACCAACACTGTATACATTAACTGATATTGTGGAGTTACCACAGAGTATAGCAGAACAGACTATACTATGGTCATTTGAGAATACATTCAAATACTTCAACATACATCTCTCAAGAGGAAAAAGAATCAGAAGCTATTAAGATCAAGATTCTGCAATCATCTATCTATCTATCCATCCATCCATCCATCCATCCATCCATCCATCCATCCATCTATCTATCTATCAAAACCTAAGCAACCATCACAACCAAACAGGCTGTGTGGGGCAACTAGGCTGGCAGGGGGGTTAATGAGGGGCAACCAGACAATTGAACAACAGGCTGCGTGGAGCAACCAGACCCACAGATTTGGAAATTAGGGGCGACCAGACCAGCAGGAGGGCAGTTAGAGGCAGCCAAGTTGGCAGAGGGGGGCAGTAAGGGGCAACCAGGCCACAGGGGGGTTAGTGAGGGGCTACCAAACAACTGAACAACAGGCTGCATGGAGCAACCAAGCCCACAAGGAGGACTGTTGGGGGCAACCAGGCCAGCGGAGGGCAGTTATGGGCGACCAGGCCAACAGAGGGGGGCAGTTGGGGGCGATCAGGCCAGCAGGGGGGCAGTAAGGGATGACCAGGCTGGCGGGGGGCGGGGGCGTTAGAGGCAACCAGGCCCGCAGTGATGGGCAGTTGGGGGTGACTAGGACAGCAGGGGAGGAAGGTGGGGGTGATCAGGCTAGGGGGTACTCAGGAGAGATTAGGCAAGCAGGCAGGTGAGCAGTTAGGAGCCAGTGGTCCTGGATTGTGAGAGGGTTGTCCAACTGCTAGCAATCGAATATCCTCCGAGGGATCCCGGATTGGAGAGGGTGCAGGCTGGGTTGAAGGGACCCCCTCCACACACACACACACACACACACACACACACACACACACACACCTCGTGCACAAATTTTGTGCACTGGGCCTCTAGCTAACAATATCCTATTCTTCAGAATAATATATTCAAATGTCTGATGGTGCTATTCTGAAAAACAACCCATTGTCCAAATATGAAAGACAATCACCCAATCCTAATCTTTCTTAAATATTCAACTATATAGTTTGGGGACAGTTTTGGACATGGTATGATTTTTTAGAAGAGGAAATATAAAAAACAACAATTCTACATTACTGTACAAGTTATTTTAATAAATGTGATAACCCTACCATGTCTTCTCTGGAATGTTTCTTTTTCTTTTCTTTTAAATATATTTTATTGATTTTTTACAGAGAGGAAGAGAGAAGGATAGAGAGTTAGAAACATTGATGAGAGAGAATCACCAATCAATTGCCTCTTGCACACCCCCTACTGGGGATGTGCCGCAACCAAGGTACATGCCCTTGACCGGAATCTGGGACCTGGGACCTTTCAGTCTGCAAGCCGACGCTCTAACCACCTAGCCAAACCGATTTCAGCTGGAATTTGAATTTTTCAAAGTTGTCTTTAAGATAGTCTTTGAAGGGGAAAATTTTGTAAGGGTGGTGTTCTTCAAACACTGAATTCAAAGGAAATATAGGAAACTAGAGAGGCAACCAAAACCCAAGGGAAAACTTAAAATCAGGGGATAGGGTATTTCCCCAAACTCTATGTGGATGAGGACAAACCAACAGCCACAAAACCAAGTGTCCATATACACCAGTGAAGAAGAAAGCTAAAACATGCAACAAGATATATGACACATCTGAAAACAGAAGCCCAAAATAGCTAAGAGGCAGGTATTAAATGCAAAGCATGGCAGGCTAATTTGATGACAGATAAAAATAGGAGAGGGCCGATGTAAAAGTGAAATAGGGGCAGTTTAGATTTTATGAACTCTTGAAATTGACCAACTATGGCTCCTTCTAGAATAGGGCTCCATAAGGAGGAAAAACTGCTGGGAATGTAATAAAGAGTGAGTGAGAAAGGCACAAGAGATAAGATGAAAAGAAGTTCCACATACACAGGGGTAGACAGGAAAACTCAAAAAGTAATCACTGTATTTTAAAAAATATATTTTATTGATTTTTTTTTTACAGAGAGGAAGAGAGAGGGATAGAGAGTTAGAAACATCGAATGAGAGACATCGATCAGCTGCCTCTTGCACACCCCCCACTGGGGACGTGCCCGCAACCAAGGTACATGCCCTTGACTGGAATCGAACCCAGGACCTTTCAGTCTGCAGGCCGGTGCTCTATCCATTGAGACAAACTGGTTTCGGCACACTGTATTTTTTTTTTTTTTAACATTTTGTTTATTGATTTAAGGGAAAGGAAGGGAGAGAAACATCAATGATGAGAATCACTGATTGGCTGCCTCCTGAATGTCCCCTACAGGAAATTGAGCCCACAACTTGGACATGTGCCCTGATGGGAAATTGAAGCGTGACCTCACAGTTGATAGGTCATTGCACAACCACTGAGCCACACTGGCCAGGCACAATAACTGTATTTTTTAACACAACACAAAAACAATTTTAGAGGATTTTGAACCACAAATAATAATCAAAATTATCATAATAAAACATACAAGAAATAAATAACATCTATACATATAAAGAAAATGTGTCAGAAAAACATGCATAGAGAATAGATCAAAATCATAACCTATTTCAAAATAAGACAAGATATTAAGAAAATGATACAAGATATACATGAGTTAGAAAAACTTAGAAATAAAGTGCCAGAACTAAAAAAAAAAATTCAGAAATAAAGACTGCACTAGAATGGACATAAATGTGAGTAAACAGAACAGATTATATCTTTAAGAGAAAAAAATTTAAGACATCAAAATATGACAAATATTGCAAGACAGACAAAGATCCAACAAACAAAAATAGTCCTTGAAGAAGGAAACCCAAGCAAAAGCACAGCAAAAGAACACATAAAAATTTCCTCAAATAAAAGACCTGAAACTGTGTATTGAAAAAGCATTCTTTTTAACCAAAACTATCAACCAGAAAAACAAATACCAATATATATATTAAACTTAATAGAATTTAAAGAAAAAAAACCACATCCAATGGAGAACAAGGTAAAATCAATTTATAAAAGGAAAATTAGATTATCAAATTTTGGCAGCAATATGCTTTTATGCCAGAAAAAAAAAATCGAACAACATTTAAATACCGTATTTGCCGGCGTATAAGAAGATTTTTTGGCCCTGAAAAATACGTATTTGCCGGCGTATAAGAGACTGGGCGTATAAGACAACCCCCTAACATTTCCACTAAAAAATACAGAGTTTGTTATATACTCGCCGTATAAGACTACCCCCCACTTGGAGGCATATTTTTCAGGGCCAAAAAGTCGTCTTATACGCCGGCAAATACGGTATATATTTTATTGATTTTTTACAGAGAGGAAGAGAGAGGGACAGAGAGCCAGAAACATCGATGAGAGAGAAACATCGACCAGTTGCCTCCTGCACAACCCCCACTGGGGATGTGCCCACAGCCTATGTACATGCCCTTTGACCAGAATCGAACCTGGGACTCTTTAGTCCGAAGACTGACGCTCTATCCACTGAGCCAAACCAGTTTTGGCTCGAACGTTTATTATAATCAAGAGGAGAAAATGAGAGCCCAAGATTTTTAAAATTGATTTTATTTTTTTTATAAAAAATCTTTATTGTTCAGATTATTAAAGGTGTTCCTTTTTCCCTCCTCCTCCCTTTCACCTGATTCCCAACTCCACCCCGTGCCCTTACCCCACCCCTGTCTTCATCCATAGGTGTAAGATTTTTGTCCAATCTCTTCCCGCACCCCTCAGACCCCTTTCCCCCTGAGAATTGTTAGTCCAATCCCTTTCTATGTCCCTGATTCTATTATATTTACCAGTCCATCTTGTTCTTCAGATTTTTTATTCACTTGACTTTTAGATTCACTTGTTGGTAGGTATGTGTTCGGTGTCTTTTTGTTGTTCATAATTTTTATCTTTACCTTTTTCTTCTTCTTCCTTTTCTTAAAGAATACCCTTCAGCATTTCATGTAATCCTGCTTTGGGGTTGATGAACTCCTTTAATTTTCTCTTGTCTGTGAAGCTCTTTATCTGACCTTCAATTCTGAATGATAGCTTTGCTGGATAGAGTAATCTTGGTTGTAGGTTCTTGTTCATAATTTTGAATATTTCTTGCCACTCCCATCTGGCCTGCATAGTTTCTGTTGAGAAATCAGCTGACAGTCATATGAGTACTTCCTTGTAGGTAACTAGCTGTTTTTCTCTTGCTTGTAAGATTCTCTCTGTCCTTGGCATTTTTATTATAATGTTTCTTGGTGTGTTCCTCTTTGGATTCCTCTTGTTTGGGATTCTGTGCACTTCCTGAACTTGTAAGTCTATTTCTTTTACCAGGTAGAGAAAGTTTTCTTTCATTATTTCTTTCAGTAGGCCTTCAATATCCTGCTCTCTCTTCTGGTACCCCCAAAATCTGGATGTTGGTGCGCTTTATGCCATCCTGGAGGCTCCTTAGACTAGCCTCACACTTTTGGATTCTTCTTTCTTTCTGCCTCTCTGGTTGGGTGATTTTGTCTTCCTTACATTCCAGATCTTTGGTTTGATTCTTGGGGTACATTGATCTATAGTTGAGTTTCTGTATATTCTTTATTTCAGATATTGTATGCTTAATTTCTGACTGGTCCTTTTCCATTTTTTTGGTATTCTCTTTAAGGTCCTTGAAGGTCTCACCAAGCTTCTTGGAGGTCTCAAGTTTCTCAAAGGTTTTTAGAAGATTCTTGAGTAATCTTATAAATGTGATGCTGAACTCTGTGTCGTCCATTAGTTTACATTCCTCCCTCTCTCCCTTGTAGGACATTTGTGACATGTTTCTGTCTCCTCATTTAGAGGAAGAACTGCTGCGCTGGAGACTCGCTTTGTTTCAGTGGGGCTTTGGAGCTCACTAAGTCTCCGTGAGGGCTTGAAACTGACCACTAGGAACAATGGCTTCTGGATCACCAATGGGGTACAGTTCATTTGCTTGGGACTTGGTGGTTGTGTTGCTGGAGCTGCAGTTTATTTAGTTAAGCTGCCACAATACCAGCCATTTATATGCAAAAGTAGCTGTGTGGTGCCTATGTGGGTCTGTAGAACCTCCTGAGGGGACCTCAGGGTGGGGCCTTGTGTGGGGCTGGGTCCAGGATGTCACTAGGCTGGGGCGTGGCTAACAGCAATGGCTGCCTTCAGCCTTCCCAGCCCTTCTGCATTTCCAAGTCCCCGGGGGTCCCTGGGATCCAGTACAGTAAACAGTTATTGTTGCACGCACCTCTGCAAGAGAGCCCCTCACTTTTGGACCTGATGGCCGACAGACCAGCTTCTCCCCTTAGGCGTCTGGGTCCCCCACGTGACCCCAGAAACTGGATTTCAAAGTGAAAGTGATCGGGAGTTTGTTTCCCTTCGGGTTGAAAAAAAGCCGCGCACCCAGTCGCCATCACCAGCCCGATTCGCCATTCGAGTGCCTCCGTCCCTAGGCTCCTCAGCTTTTCAGTGGTTGCGCTCCTTTCTCTTTCAGCCAGCCTTCCCGTGGTTTTGGGTGATAAATGTCCTTTATATTAGTTTTAATTCCTCTAAATTGTTTTGTGAGGTGGCAGACCAGTTTTAAATTGATTTTAAAGACAGGAAGGGAGCCGAAATCAGTTTGGCTCAGTGGATAGAGCATTGGCCTATAGACTGAAGGGTCCCAGGTTCGATTCCGATCAAGGGCATGTACCTTGGTTACGGGCACATCCCCAGTGAGGGGTGTGCAAGAGGCAGCTGTTTGATGTTTCTCTCTCATCGACGTTTCTAGCTCGGTTCGGCTGTTCTATCCGGCCCACGAAGCCGAAAGAGCAGAGGGTTCTCTTGCTCTCCCCTCCGCTCCTTCACCAGCAGCCCAAGATGAGAGTGCCAGCATGGTCAGGTTGCTTTTGTTCCGGCCCTCTGGTCCAGTTTAAGAACCTATTGCGGCCCTCGAGTCAAAAAGTTTGCCCACCCCTGTTCTAGGGGGTCTCATCTACAGCGTATCCTACATAATAAAAGGCCAGTATGCAAATGACTGAATGGTGGAATGAGCAGTCAGTATGATGCATGCTGACACCAGGGGGCAGACACTCAATGCAGGAGCTGGCCCCTGGTGGTCAGTGTACTCCCATAGTGGGAGCGGAGCACAGAAGCCAGGCTCACAGCTGGGGAGCACAGCAGCAGTGGTAGGGGCCTCTCCCGCCTCCGTGGCAATGCTAAGGATGTCTGACTGACTTAGGCCGACTAAGCCATCAGTCGGACATTCCCCCAGAGCTCTCAGGCTGCGAGAGGGCACAGGCCAGGCTGAGGGACCCTCCACAAATGCACAAATTTTGTGCACTGGGCCTCTAGTATGAGTTTATAGAAATTAGCTCAAACAAACTTTTAAAAAATTCTATTTAAAATTAATAGAAAAATTTTACTAATAGTAGAAAAACAAATTAAAATTAAACCATCAAAGCATCAAGAAAGACTCTATAAACAAAATACTTCTAAATCTTGGCCAATGGTTCACAGTAACTAAGTTTTTCAATGATATGACAACAAAATCTACCCCTATGAATAAGAAGCAACAGTGATTTCTTTTACTAATTATCAAAGTGATAAACTTATAATAAAAATGTATCATATAATAACCCCAAGAAAAGAACATAAGAGTAAACAGTGATACAATCTACAGACAATGAAGATTAATACTATCCATTTATATAATATGTTAAAATTTCTTAAACTACTTTCACCTATTTGCTATCTGATCTGAAAACAATTCTGAGGCAGACAAAACAGTTAATATTAGTCCCATTTTACAATCTTCCTAAGTCTCAGAGGGGTAAATGATTTCCTCAGTTCATTCAAGTTGGTTTAGAGCAGTAGTCGGCAAACTGCAGCTGGAGAGCCACACGTGGATCTTTGGCCCCTTGAGTTTTTAGCAAAGGCCAGCTTAGGAGTACCCTAATTAAGTTAATAACAGTGTACCTACCTATATAGTTTAAGTTTAAAAAACTGGCTCTCAAAAGAAATTTCAATCATTGTACTGTTGATATTGGCTCTGATGACTAATGAGTTTGCCGACCACTGGTCAGCATCCATTCTTTCTTTAATCACTTTGTTTTGTCCTTAATGAAATAATACATTTTCATCGACAAATGTTAGAATACAGATAAATCATCTCCCTTAGCAGACAATTATTAATATTGAGAAATTTTACCTTTCCTTTGAAATGAAAAACAATGCAATTAAAAGAAAAAATTCAAGTAAAATACATATTTTTTACTTCCTATAATACTATGCTAGAAAAAAAATCAGAAGATTAAGCGGATCAGTAAATAAAATAATGTTTTCTTAAACAGCCACTAAATATTTTGTATGTTAATACTTTTAAAATAACATCAAATGTTAATATTCTTAAGTGGGCTCTAGCAATATTAGATTTCTCATCTTTACATGCTTGAAAATAAACTACACTTTAATTTTAATGATGTAAGTATAAGGTAAAACCATTACCTTGGGTGTGCTTCCTTTAATGAATTTTTTAATTGAAGACAGCAAGCCGGTTTCATTCTTCGGTGGTTTTTCTCCTCCTACAGGTAGGCTATCATCAACTTCTGAATATTTCCTCTTTGCTCTGGCAGTGCGCTGTGTTTGGATTGGATTGGATTGCTGAGAAGCTTTTCGTGTTCTCAGCCTCATCTTTTATGTGTGCCACATGTAAAACTGTAAGAGAAAAATAACAAGGATTATTAAAAACTTAATCTAGCATACCCATAGTTTCCCAGTTTATATAATAAAAACCTATTGGTTGCCGAAACCGGTTTGGCTCAGTGGTAGAGCGTCGGTCTGCGGACTGAGGGGTCCCAGGTTCGATTCCGGTCAAGGGCATGTACATTGGTTGCGGGCACATCCCCGGTAGGGGGTGTGCAAGAGGCAGCTGGTCGATGTTTCTCTCCCATCGACGTTTCTAGCTCTCTATCTCTCTCCCTTCCTCTCTGTAAAATATCAATAAAATATATTTTAAAAAAAACAAAAAAAAAACCTATTGGTTAAAAAAAGTCCAGTTTTCTAAGGGATTGAAGTAAGAAATCAACATTTTATGTGATTGAATTTTATAGTATATATTATCCCAAGTAACCTTCCCAACTTCTGAAATTATATCCTGTGACTGAACACCACAGTGTGCATGCTCTCTGCAGCACTATGTTGCCTTCACCCATGCTAACATTATCATTCATTTAACCATTCATTTATTCATCATCAAGTTTCTCTTGAGCACCTACCATTCAAGGCACTGGGCTAGGAAATTACCTAGTAAATAATAAACAAGATAGGGAAAATTTTTCCCTTTGGAACTCAAACTGTAGTGGGGAAAAAACCCTTAGTCAATGAATAAATTTCATTAGCACACTCCAATAATCAACATTCATACAAGTGTAACAAGAAGTTGAATCATTTTGCAGGATTCGATTTTACCTTACTTAATGATACTTTAAAAATTGAATTCCCACGAGAAAAGAACATAAGCAATCAACATGACCTCTCTCATTTTATCAATGAGAAAATTAATAGGTGGCAAAACTGTCCCAAGTCTTAGAAGTAGTTAAGAATATACCCTGAGCCGAGGCCGGTTTGGCTCAGTGGTAGAGCGTCGGTCTGCGGACTGAAAGGTCCCAGGTTCGATTCCGGTCAAGGGCATGTACATTGGTTGCGGGCACATCCCTGATGGAGGTGTGTGCAAGAGGCAGCTAGTTGATGTTTCTCTCTCATCAACATTTCTAACTCTCTATCTCTCTCCCTTCCTCTCTGTAAAATATAAATAAAATATATTTTTTAAAAAATACCCTGAACTAAAATCTGTAAAACAGAATACTAAACTAGGAATGAAGAGCTGTGAATTCTAATCCTACCTTAATCATAGCTAAGCAATAGTCACAATTGTGTCTTTTAAACTGTATAAAGAATGCATACACTCATCTTACCACCTTGAGACTCAAAATGAAAAAGGAATTGGAAAACAATATAAATTGTGGAGAACAAAATTATTCACAACAGTGAATGCATTTGTAGAAATTCTAAGCACTCTAAAGCTGTAGAAATACCTGGCAATGGTTAGGGTCTTCACTGACCAATTAGGAAGCTTAAGAAGTTATATCTAGCCAAAACTGGTTTGGCTCAGTAGTAGAGCGTCAGTCTGTAGACTGAAAGGTCCCGGGTTTGATTCCGGTCAAGGGCATGTATATTGGTTGCGGGCACATCCCCGGTGGGGGGTGTGCAAGAGGCAGCTGGTCGATGTTTCTCTCTCATCGATGTTTCTAGCTCTCTCTCTCCCTTCCTCTCTGTAAAATATCAATAAAATATTTTTTTTTTATAAAAGAAGTTGTATCTTTACTAATACAACATAATGGTCACAGAATAAAAGTTAGAATCCTTTAAAGTATATGTAAAAACTATACACCACTATAGTATGCTATGCTGTACTACACTATACCTAAAGAATAACAACTAAAAAGCCATATCCCCCAAATTCTGGGAATTCACCAGAAGTTTCAAAATCTTTCCAAATAATTATTTTTTTCCATCACCAAATGGTACTCAAAATTTTCCCTTTAACTTTAAAAAATATATATTTTATTGATTTTTTTTTTTTTTTACAAAAATGGGCTGAGGAAGGGAGAGGGATAGAGTGTTAGAAACATCCATCAGCTGCCTCCTGCACACCCCCTACTGGGGATGTGCCCCCAACCAAGGTACATGCCCTTGTCTGGAATCAAACCTGGGACCCTTCAGTCCGCAGGCCGACACTCTATCTATCCACTGAGCCAAACAAATTATGGCTCAATTTTTTTTGTAAATCCTCATCCAAGGATATGTCTTAACTGATATTTTTAGACACACACACACACACACACACACACACACACACAGAGAAAGAGAGAGAGAAACATCAATCAGCTGCCTTCAGTACATGCGCCCCTACCAGGGATATAAGGCAGGTATAGATATGTGCCTATACCTGCCCTGACCAAGAATTGAACCCTCAAACCTTTTGGCATATTAGACAACATTCCAATAACTAAGCCACCCAGCCAGAGGCAAATGGTGCTCAGTTAAGTTACTATCCCCAAGTGAAATAAATATTTCCTTTTCTCCGAAAGAGTCAATGTTAACTTCTAAAGTGAGTTATCATTCAAGGCATGTATTATTTACTTAACTCTATTTACAGTGCATAAATTTGTCTTAATTCCTTTGGTGTTCAGTTCAGCACTTCTTAGAAAAGGAAAATTCCCATGCCACAAATGCATAGAAGAATTTTTTAAAAGGAGTTATTTTTAATATATTTAAAAAAAAGATTTTAGTCTTGCCCTAACCGGTTTGGCTGGGTGGATAGAATGTCAGCCTGTGGACTGAAAGGTCCCAGGATTGATTCCAGTCAAGGACATGTACCTTCGTTGTGGGCACATCTCTCTCATTAATGTTTCTAACTCTCCTTCTCCCTTCCTCTCTATAAAAAAAAATAAAAAATAAAAAATAAAAAATAAAAATCAATAAAATATATATATTTTAAAAAAGATTTTAGTCTTGAAACTTACCAAGACTTGTGTGGCTCACCACATGGCCTATCTTGGTGAGCCTTCCATGTGAGATTGAAAAGTACTGTTTTCTTCATTTGTGTGAGAGCAGTCAGTTTTGAAATTCCATGCGGATTTGACTGCTCTAGCCCTTTCAGACATAAAAATACGCCTTTTACAATTCACCATCAGAATGGACAAAACCCCCCCACATTTCGTAACTCCTTGTTTAAATGTTCTTGTTTGCTTTCCAGCAAATATCCAGTGGTTATTTTTTAATTCAGAGGATTTTTTCTCCTAAGCTTTCCCAGAACCTTCATTCTCTCCATGCAGAATGATCTAGCATTACATACACACACACACACACACACACACACACACACACACACACACGTGGCCTAGTACACGAAATGTGTGCATGGAGGGAGTGTTCCTCAGCCCGGCCTGCACCCTCTCCAATCTGTCCTACTGCCGGTTTATAGGCAGTCGGACATCCGTCTCACAATCTGGATAGCTGGCTCCAGCCACTCACCTGCCTGCCTGCCTAATTGTCCCTAACCATTCTGCCTGCCGGCCTGCTCACACCCAAATGCCACCCCCCAACTGTCCTCCCTGCTGTCCTGCTCGCCCCTGCCTTCCCTCTTCACTGGCCTGCTCACCTCCAAATGCCCCCCTGCTGGCCTGCTTACTCCAAACTGAGCCCCCCCCCTACTGTCCTGATCACTTCAAACTGACTCCTGATCACCTCCAACTGACTCCAGCTGACCCCCACTGATGGCCTGCTCACCCCCAACTGGGCTCCCTGCTGGTCTGCTTACCCCCAATGGCCCCTGCCATCCCATCCTGCCCTGATCAATGAAAGAGAATTACAGGCCAATATCCCTCATGAACACAGATGCCAAAATCCTCAACAAAATTCTAGCAAATGGGCTCATGGGCGCCAGCAGAATATCAGAAACATCATACACCATGACCAAGTAGGTTTTATTCCAGGAATGCAAGGATGGTACAATATTTGCAAATCAATAAACGTGATACATCACATAAACAAATTGAAAGATAAAAATCATATAGGCATATCAATTGATGCAGAAAAAGCATTTGATAAAATCCAACACCCTTTCCTGATAAAAACTCTCAACAAGGTGGGAGTACAAGGATCATATTTCAACATAATAAAAGCTATATATGATAAACCCACAGCCAACATCATACTCAATGGGCAAAAACTAAAACCATTCCCTCTAAGAACAGGAACAAGACAGGGATGCACACTCTCATCATTCCCATTTGACATTGTACTGGAAGTACTAGCCATTGCAATTAGACAAGAAGAGGAAATAAAAGGCATCCAAATTGGAAAAGAAGAAGTTATCCTTATTTGCAGATGACATGATATTGTACATAAAAAACCCAAAAGACTCCATCAAAAAACTAATTTGACTTAATAAATGAATTTGGCAATGTAGCAGGATACAAAATTAACGCCAAGAAATCTATGGCGTTTCTATATAACAATAGTGAACTTACAGAAACAGAGACTAAAAAAGCAATCCCATTTACCATCGCACCAAAAAAATTAAGATACCGAGGAATAAACTTAACCAAGGAGGTAAAAAACCTCTATGCAGAAAATTCCACAACACTGAAAAAAAGAGATAGAGGAAGATGTAAACAGATGGAAGAACATACCATGTTCATTGATTGGTAGGTAGAATCAACATCATCAAAATGTCCATACTTCCCAAAGCAATCTATAGGTTCAATGCACTCCCCATTAAAATACCAACGGCAAATTTTGCTGACCTAGAAAGAACTCTCCAAAAATTCATTTGGAACAATAAAAAACCCTGAGTAGCCACAGCAATCCTGACAAAGAAAGAGTAAAGTAGGAGGGATCTCAATACCAGATTTCAAGCTGTATTACAAAGCCATCCTGCCCTGATCACTCCCCCACCCGGGGACCCAAGGTCCCAGCCCAGCCCCTCCTTTATTTCTTTTTCTCTCTTTCTTTTTTTTTTCAGTGCCTCCTTGAGCAGAGGCCAGGACCAGCTGGAAACAAGTATCTAGGATTTATTTATCTTCCCATTGAAACTTTGTAGTCTGAGTGGAGGCCAGGGGTCGGTCAGGTGGATGGGAAGCTTGGCTTCTTCCATTGCTGAGGCAACCCAAGCCTCTTGCTTGCTCCAATTCCGTGGCCGGCGGCCATCTTGGGTTAATTTGCATACTCGCTTCTGATTGGCTGGTGGGTGTGACTTGGTGTAACAGAGTGATAGTTAAATTGCATGTTTGTTTGTTTTTTATTAGTGTAGATTATTAGTGTAGACTAGAGGCCTAGTACATGAAGATTCATGCACTGGAGCAGGGGATGAGTCCCTCAGCCCAGCCTGTCCTCTCTCAACAGTCTGGGAGTCCTCAGGTGTGGGAGGTGACCCGGTAATCAGGGGAAGGTGACGCCCCAACACACCTCTGCTGCTGCCACCGCCGGCAGCACAAGCCTCAGCTGGCCCTGGTTACCTGAGCCTCAGGCAGCCTTGGGCAGCTGCCATCTGAGGCTTGCCTGCACCTCGGGCTGGCCCTGGGCAGCTGGGGGGAAGGGATACTGGGGGACTCCAGAGGCAAGTGCACAGAGTGGCCAGACTCCCCTGGAGGCGGGCCTGGCCATGCCACCACCCCAGCAGGGCTGAGGGGACTGGGCACTGCCATCTTGTGGCTGTGGGTGCCGCCATATTTGTGGGTGTGACAGTCAATTAGCATATTCCCTCCTTATTGGCTGTGGGCACCACCATATTGAGGATGGGACAGTCAATTAGCATATTCCCTCCTTTTTTGCTTTGGGCACTGCCATCTCTGCAATGGTATGAGGGTCAATTAGCATATTCCCTCTTTATTAGATAGTATATATATACACACACTATGTTATGTATATATACTTACTTGTTAGAGTTGAAGATTTTAATACCTCAGTTTCAATAATGGATAGAACAATTAGACAAGGAAATGAAAGACCTGAATAATTCACTTGACCTAAGAGAAATATATAAAACAATTCACTGCACAATAGTAAAATAGATATTCTAAACATATACACGAAACATTCTCCAGGAGAGACATGTTAGGACAAAAACTAAGTCTCAATAAGTTTAAAAGGACTGAAACCATACAAGTATATTGTCTCCATGCCTTCCTATAAATATAATCTGTAATAATAAAAGTATAATATGCTAATTAGACCAGATGTCCTTCCGGACGAAGCTGGGGCTACGAGGGAAGTTTGGGTCCCAGGTGCCTGCCAGCAGCCAGAGGGAAGCCCAGGTCCTGTGTGCCAGAGGGAAGCTAGGCCTACTCAAAATTCATGCTTCTGGCCTCTAGTATCTCCAATAAAATTAGAAATCTCAAAAAGGAAATTTGGAAATTATCAAATAGGCAGAAATTAAACAACAAACTCTTAAATAACTACTGTGTTAAAAAAGAAATTACAATGGGAATTAGAAAATACTTCAAAAAGATTAATGAAAACAAAAACACAATATACCAAAATTTTTGGGATGTCCAGAAAGCAGTGCTCAGAGCAATTTATTGGTAAACATAAGTCTTTATGTTTAAAAACAACACCCACTTCAAATCAATAATAAAACCTTCTACTTTAAGAAACTATTCTAGAGAAGCAAACGAAATCATCCAAAGCAAGTAGAAGGAAGGAAATAAAAGCAGAAATAGATAATTTAAAAGAAAAATATCAGAAAAATCAATGAAGTAAAAAAGCTGGTTCTCTGAAAAGATCAACAAAATTTTGACATTTAGTTAGACTAGCCAGAGACAGACAGAGAGAGAGAGAGAGAGAGACAGAGACAGAGAGAGAGGACTCAACCTTTCAATTTCTAGAATGAAAGAAGGGACATTAATATCAACCTTACAGATGTAAAGGGATTTTTTTAAAGTAATATTATGAACAACTGTACACCAACTAATAAGATAATCTAGATGAAATGACAAAATCCTAGAAAGACAAAACTACACTGGACTCATGAAAAAAATAGAAAAAAATCGCCGAAACCGGTTTGGCTCAGTGGATAGAGCGTCCGCCTGTGGACTGAAGGGTCCCGGGTTGGATTCCGGTCAAGGGCATGTACCTTAGTTGCGGGCACATCCCCAGTAGGGGGCGTCCAAGAGGCAGCTGATCAATGACTCTCATTGATGTTTCTAACTATCTCTCTCCCTTCCTCTCTGTAAAAAATCAATAAAATATATATTTTTAAAAATAGAAAATCTAAAAAGGCTTATAACAAGTAAAGACTGAATTAGTAATTAAAAAATAAATAAAACTTTCCACAATGAAAAGCCCAGGAACAAAAAGCTTTACTAGTGAATTTTACCAAATGTTTAAATAATTAATACTAATCATTCTAAAAAATCTACCAAAAAATTAAGGAACACCTCCCAACTCAATCTGAGGTCAACATTACCTTGATACCAAAGTCAAAGAAAGACACTACCCGAAAAGAAAACTATAGGTTAATTATGCCTTAGGAACACAGATGTAACATCCCAACAAAATATTAGCAAAATAAATGCAGCTTAATAATAAAAGGATTATGCACAATGACCAAGTGGGATTTTATCCCAAGAAAGCAAAGGTGATTAACCTTAATCCTAATCCTAACCAGCATATAAAAATCAATCAATATAATACACCACATTAAAAAAATAAAGGGAAAAGTCCACATAATCATTTCAATTGATGCAGAAAAAATTTGACCAAACCAACACCCTTTCATAATAAAAACACCCAACAAACCAGGAATAGGAGGAACTTCTTCCACCAGAAAAAAAGGCATCTATAAAAAACTCACAGCCAACATCATATTTCTTAGTGGAAAACTAAATACTTTACTCCTGAGATTAAAAAAAAAAAAAAGCAAGATGCCCACTCTCACGACTTCTATTCAATCAGGCAAGAAAAAGAAATAACATGATCCTGTATAAAGGCGAGTCCTAGCTGGTTTGGCTTAGTGGATAAAGTGTCAGCCTGTAGACTGAAGGGTCCCGGATTCAATTTTGGTCAAGGGCACATGCGGAGGTTGCAGGCTTGATCCCCAGTAGGGAATATGCAGCAGGCAGCCAGTCAATGATTCTCTCATTGATGTTTCTATCTCTTTCTTCCCTTTCCCTTCCTCTTTGGAATCAATAAAAATATATGTAAAAAATAAATGTAAGAGCAAAAGCTGGATATAAATTTCATTAAAAAAATTTTCTGCTCATGAAAAGACACCAGTAAGAAATTAAAAGTCATGCAACAAAGTGGGATAATATTCACAAAACACATATCTCTCAAAGTACACATGCGCAGAATATATAAAGAAATCCTAAAACACAGAAAGAAAAACCAGCTGAATAGAAAAAAGTGATCAAAATATTTAAGAAGATACTTCATAAAAGCTAGATGATAGAACAAAAGTATATGAAAAGCTACTCAATATTATCAATGAGAAATAAAAGTTAAAAATTACAACAGCATGTTAATCCTCATCTGCTTAAATGGCAAAATTTAAAAAGACTAGTCACTGAGGCACATTACCACCTCTTAGTCCCTTTCCCTGGCCGGCAGGCTCCGATTACCCAATGGTGAACGGGGATCTGGGGTGGGTGGCAGAGGATGCAGGTGGCACCAGGCCAAGGCTCCCACCAGTCACCCCACACACAGAAGGCAACTTGTAGCAGGGGTGGGTGGAATGGTTGACCTCTCGGTTCCTTCCCCCAGCCAGCAGGCTCTGGTCACCTGATGGCGAACAGAGAACTGGGGGTGAGTGGGGGGTGGGGCCAGCTGCAGGCAGCCGGGGAGATGGCCCTGTTCACAGGCCAGGCCTAGGGACCGGAGCCGCACGCTAATTTTGTGCAGCAGGCCTCTAGTTTCTAATAAATAGCACCTAATCCTTTGATTCAATAAGTTCACTTCTAAGTTTTTAACCAAGAGAAATATAAACCTGTCCTCTCAGCTTTATTTACAATTAGAGGCCCTGTACATGAAATTCATGCACTGGGGTGGGGTTGGGGGTGGAGCTGGGAGTCCTTCAGCCCAGCCAGTGCCCTCTCTCAGCCCGGGACCTAAACCAGCAGTCATCGACATCCCTCTCACGGTCTGGGACCCCTTGCTCCTCACTGCCTGCCTGCAGCGGAGGTGGGAGAGGCTCCCACCACCACTGCTGTGCTCACTAGCCATAAGCCTGGCTTCTGGCTGAGCATCTGCTCCCTGGTGGTCAGTGCACATCATAGCTACTGGTTATTCCACCATTCAGTCTAGCATATTAGGGTATTAATATATAGGATAGTCCCAAACTGGAAAAAATGACCATGCCCAGCAGCAGAAAGATGAATATGTTTTCCTTTCATACAGTAAATAATCAGACGCAGAAAGAAGCAATTATAATATCAACCAACATAAAAGAATCTCACAGACATTATGCTGAGCAATGGTAGGCACAAGAGTACGTTTGATGACACCATTAAAAAAATATTAGGGGCAAAAATAGTATGAGAAAAATATCAGAAAAGAAGTTGCCTTGGAAATGTCCTTTACTGTGTGTGATAGGGGTGTAAAAATTTACAGATAAATCCAACATGTTTCAAAGTATGTAAATTTTACCGTGTAAAAAGTTCTTAGAAAAAATAACCACCAACCAGGCAGGAAAAAGTTGGAAGTAAGGTAGTCACCCAACAAGAATAAAATGTTAATGACTACTGAAACTGAGTGACAGTTATATGGGAACTAATAATACCATTCTGTTTACTTTGTGCATATATTTGGTATTTTCTATTAAACAACAACAACAAAACCAACCCTGACTACCAGAACTACTGACAGGGTTCCACATTTGAGAAGAAAATACTGAATAAAACAAAAATATACAAACAAAATGAGAAAAGAGAATATCTAGAAAAAGTTGGAAAGAGAAATACAACCTAATCAATCTCAGAGAGCAATTCTCCTTATTTTAGAACATCATAAGAAAACCATACCTCCGCTGGTGTGACTCAGTTGGCTGAGTGTTGTCCTGTGCACCAAGAGGGTGCAGGTTTGATTTGGTGTGATTCCCAGTTTGCCTGCCTTTCTTCCCCTCCTCCCCCTTTCTTTAAAATGAATAAAAACAAGTTTTAAAAAAAGTTCCATTTAAGTAAAAAACTAACTTGAAACAAAGTTCCTTTTAAGTAAAAAACTATCTTGAAACAAAACTTCTAAAAGTTCAGGAAAACAAGTTTTGCATTAAAAAGTAATAAAGCCCTGGCTGGTTTGGCTAGTGGTTAGAGTGTCTACCCAAACACTGAAGGGTCTTAGGTTCAATTCCCAACTGAAGTCTATGTGGGAGGCAACCAATCTATGTCTCTCTTTCACAACGATGTTTCTCTCTCTGCCTCTCCCACTCCCTTCCATTCTCTCTAAAAAACAAATCAATGGAAAAAAATATCCTTGGATGAGAATTAACAAGTTGTACGTTATCTATTTCATCATTCCCCTCTCTCTAAAATAAATTATTAAAACAAATTTTAAATCTTAAAAAAAAAGGCAGGCCTAAGATTAGCAAAACAAAACAGTCTAGTATGAATTACTAGAACTTTACTAAACTTTAAGGACAGGGGAGTGGGGGAGGGAAGAAAGATCCTTTGGGCATTTGATGAGACAGAGAGAGAGAGAGAGAGAGAGAGAGAGAGAGAGAGAGAGAGATTCTTTGGGGAAGAGATATCCTTTGAGCATACATGCCAAAAGTAGGTAGACTGTTTTTTTATAGACCCAAATAGTAAATATTTTAGTCTTACAGACCATAGGAATAACAGTTACATAAAATTCAAATATCAGTGTACAGAATCATGCTCATCAGTTTCCATATTGTCTATGGCAATGTATAGCAAAAGCAGCCAAATACAATATGTAAATGAATGGGCAGGCCATATACAATAAAATTATATTTGCAATCCCTGATATAGTTACACACTAAATAACTTTTCTTTTTAAAAATTTTGTTTTTACTGATTTTTTAGAAAGAGAAAGGAAGGGTTGGAGGGGCATCAATTTGTTGTTCCACTTATTTACGCATTCATTGGTTGTTTCTTGTATGTGCCCTGACAGAGAACAAACCTGCAACTTTGGTGGATCAGGATGATGCTCCTATCAACTGAGCTACCCAACCAGGCTTCCCACTAAGTAACTCTACAATGGAAAGAAAAATAGGCTATTGTGAATTTTTCATCAGCAACACTTTATGCCAGAAAAAAAAGGAGTAATATTTAAATTACAATAATCAAGGAAAGAATATGTATACCAAGGATTTTATGTCCACCAAAAATAAGTTTCAAGAATGGCCACAGACAAAATGGGAAATATTGTGCAGAAAGAGGTTTTCCTGAAAAACCTAATAGAACACTTCAGAAAACCAAAGTGACTACAAATACTGCATAAAAACTGGTGGTAAGCATCAAACACACAAAAATGTAGTGACCAATACAAATAAAATAAAATGAAGGTTGAAAGGGAGAGAGTATAATATGTAATGGCTATTTCTCGGACAATGTAAATATAGACACAACTATTTAAAAGTGAGGGAAGAATGAGAACAGCGAAGGAAGGAAGGAAGGAAGGAAGGAAGGAAGGAAGGAAGGAAGGGAGGAAGGGAGGGAGGGAGGGAGGGAGGGAGGGAGGGAGGGAAAGAGGGAGGGAGGGAGGGAGAGGGAGGGAGGGAAAGGAGTATATAAGGCTTTAGTAATCAAATGTATGATGGAAGTCCTGGCATTGTTATTTTGAGACTGTTGTGAAATAAATCTAATTAACCTTTAGATTTCTAATCCAACTCTGTAATCTACTGAGTCCTTGGGAAATAAGACATAGTATGGTAAAAGACAGATGTAAGCTAGAGACGTTAAAATCCCTGGAATTCTGACTCTGGCCAAGTTAAAAGGGTAAAAAAAAAAAAACCAAAAAAAAAAACCCTCTCCCAAAAAGCAATTAATCATACAGGTGGACAAAATGACAAAACCTATTTCAGTAATGTGGAAATCAACCAGAGGCATACAACAATTTGAGAATGCTTATAAAACTGCTCAACGTGGGGTAAGAACATGGAGAGTTTGTGCCATTCTTGTCTGGGACTGCTCCAGTCTCCTAAGCTCCCACCTGCAAGAGCAGATGATTTTGGCAAGCTAAATAGACTAGCAGCATTGAAGTCACCATAAAGAGAGATTCATGAGATTTAGAGAGCTTGACAATGGCCACACTCAGTGGTATCATCAGTATAAGCTATAATTTTGGTAGTAAGAGATCATTTCTGTGGCAGGCAAACTGAGTGCCAACAGCTCTACTAGCCTGAAGTTGCAGAGGTATGGAACAACCATATTGCTGGCTGAGGCAGCTCACATGCACAGCAGAGATTAAGAAGGCCCAATTTACCTACACACTTTTGGCCAATCTATGGCTGCACATGTGAACGCAGGAGATAGGAAATGGATCAATGGAAAATAAAGCTGGGATAGATTTGGAAAAGGCCTGAACTTTGAATGTACATCTCATAAAGATCCATAGGCAGAGGAAGAAGCTTTACTGTGCAAGATGTTTGAGCACAATGTGTCAGATCACTAGCTGAATCACAAAACTATGAAGACACAGGGGGATGCCCTAGTATGCCAAGTATAAAACAAGAATTTTTTGTTAAGTGATTGCAGATTTGCAGGAAGATAGATTTCCTAGATTTTGCCTGTGGAAGTTACTAAACAACCTTCAAGATTCTGAATCCAGAGTGGCTACAATATATTATCTAAAATGGCCAATTTTCAACAAAAAATGATGACATGCAAAGAAACAGGAAAATATAACTCAAGTTCAGGAGGGGAAAATGCAGTGAATATGTATTATATACCAGGCTTACAACAACTCAAGGAGAAGCACAGGTAAGCAATCTACATAAGACAAAATTCACTCTTAATCCCTTGTAAGTATGAGAAATTTCTATTTCTGGTGGCCATATCTAACCTTTTCTGATTATAAAATAATGCATTGTTAGAAAATTTTAAAATCACAGAAATATAGGGGAAAGTTCACATAATCCCTAAATCTAGAAATAACTGAAATTAGAGTATATATTACTCTGCTTGCTTAAATATTTTTTTAAAATATATTTTATTGATATTTTACAGAGAGGAAGGGAGAGAGATAGAGAGCTAGAAATGTCGATGAGAGAAACATCGACCAGCTGCCTCCTGCACACCCCCGACCGGGGAATGTGCCCCCCAACCAAGGTACATGCCCTTGACCGGAATCGAACCCGGGACCTTTCAGTCCGCAGACTGACGCTCTACCACTGAGCCAAACCGGTTTCAACTGCTTAAATATTTTTAATCAAGTTAGGATTACACTATATGCAGAATGATATACATGTTCCCCCCTTTTACTATGACCTCCTTGCCAACGTTCTTTAAAAAATCTGAAAATATAATTTTTAATGCCCACATACTATTCCAATATACAGATAAATGTTCTTTAATTTATAATATTACTGGCTGACCTATTAAAAATTAAGTTGTTTATAATTACTAATGTCACCTCAAATGTAATAACTTTGTACATAAATTTCAGTTCATACTATTGATTCTTTTCTTAAGATAATTTTTTAGAAGTGAATTTATTAAGTCAAAGATTATCAATATTTGGTTGTACCTCTTAGAAATACCAACTGCTATTTGGAAAGATGGTTTCACTAGCAGAATATAGAGAGTGGCTATATAGCTGAATCATGCACAACATAATTAATTTTTAATTTTTAAATTGTTTGGTAATTGAAACTAAAAATTATTTTAAATTATAGCCGTAAGTAGTAAAACTAATTACTTTAATTATATTTATAGGCTACAATCTATTTCCCATTTGGTTACATGCCCGGGCACACCCTTTCTCATTTTTTTCTAAGAATTAACCTTCCCAACCAAAGCAAAAATCTCTAGGTTACCTTTCTAATGGTAACCTAGAATCTGCTTGAATGATTACAGAACTTGGAAACTCACCACTACATAGTGCAAATATTTTTAAATGTTAAGTGAGTTCTAAAATAAAAATATTTTAAACAGAACTGAATAAAACCTACAAATATGTACTGCTAATTCCCATACTTAATTTTAAAAAAATCTCTAGGAATTTAACTGTAACAACTTGATTAAGCATAATTTTACTTGTCTTAACCCCAAAGTTTAAAATTTTTTTTCATTTGAATACTTCCCAAAGCAATTTATAGGTTCAATGCACTCCCCATTAAAATACCAACGGCATATTTCACTAACCTAGAAAGAACTCTCCAAAAATTCATCTGGAACAAAAAAAAAAAGACCCCGAATAGCCACAGCAATCCTGAGAAAGAAGAATAAAGTAGGAGGGATCTCAATACCAGATTTCAAGCTGTATTACAAAGCCACCGTTCTCAAAACAGCCTGGTACTGGCACAAGAACAGACATATAGATCAATGAATAGAAGAGAGAATCTAGATATCAACCCAAATTACTATGTTCAATTAATATTTGACAAAGGAGGCATGTGCATACAATGGAGTCAAGACAGTCTTTTCAATAAATGGTGTTGGGAAAACTGGACAGATACATGCAAAAGAATGAAACTAGATCACCAACTTACACCATACCCAAGAATAAACTCAAAATGGATACAGGACTGCCGAAACCGGTTTGGCTCAGTGGTAGAGCGTCGGTCTGCGGACTGAAAGGTCCCGGGTTCGATTCCGGTCAAGGGCATGTACCGTGGTTGCGGGCACATCCCCGGTAGGGGGTGTGCAGGAGGCAGCTGGTCAATGATTCTCTCTCATCGATGTTTCTAACTCTCTATCTCTCTCCTTTCCTCTCTGTAAAAAATCAATAAAATATATATTTTTTTAAAAATGGATACAGGACTTAAACATAAGACGGGAAACCATAAAAATAGAGACATCCACAGGCAGCAAAATCTCAGACATATGCCTAAAGAACTTCTTCACTGATACTAACCCTAGGGCAACGGAAGCTAAAGAGAAAATGAACAAATGGGACTACATCAAAATAAAAAGCTTTTTTACAGCAAAAGAAACCATCAACAAAACAACAAGAAAACCCACTGTATGGGAGAACATATTTGCAAGTGATATCACTGAGAAAGGGTTAATCTCCAACACCTACAGATAGCTTATACAACTCAATAAAAGGAAAATAAATGAGTCAATTAAAAAATGGGCAATGGACCTAAATAGAATCCTCTCAAAAGAAGACAGAAGGAAGGCTAAGAGGCACATGAAAACATGCTCAAAGTCAATAATTATCTGAGAGATGCAAATCAAAACAACAATGAGGTACCATCTCACACCTGTCAGAATGGCCAACATCAACAAATGACTAATGTTGGCGAGGTTGCGGAGAAAAAGGAACCCTCGTGCACTGCTGGTGGGATTGCAGGTTGGTGCAACCACTGTGGAGAATAGTATGGAGCTTCCTCAAAAAACTGAAAATGGAACTCCCATTTGATCCAGTAACCCCACTACTAAGAATATACCCCAAGAAACTAGAAACAACAATCAGAAAGGATATATGCACCCCTATGTTCATAGCAGCACAATTTACAAAAGCTAGGATTTGGAAACAGCCTAGGTGCCCGTCAGCAGATGATTGGATCAGAAAACTATGGTACATCTACACAATGGAATACTATGCGGCCATAAAAAAAGAAGGAATTCTCATCATTTGCAGCAACCTGGATGGAATTGGAGAACATAATGCTGAGTGAAATAAGCCAGTCAATGAAAGAGAAATACCACATGACCTCACTCATTTATGGGTAATAAAGAACATTATAAATTGATGAACCAAAAGATAGAGACAGTAAAGCAACAAGCAGACTGTCAAATTACAGCGGGGAGGATAGGGAGATCTGGGGGAGATAAGAGATCAAGGGAAGGACTTGTATGCATGCATATAAGTATAACCAATGGACACAAAACTCTGGGGAGGGAGGGCATATAAGGGAGTGGGGGGCCAATGGTAAGATATGTACATATATAATAATTTAATTAAAAAATTAAAATTAAAAAAATTAAAAGTTAAAAAAAATTTCATTTGAACACAAGAATAGATATTTTATAACTTTTTAAAGTTTGCCACTTTGGCTTAATTTACAGGTTTTTTGTTTGTTTTAATAATTTTTTTTTATTGATTTCAGAGAGGAAGGAAAAAAGAGACAGAAACATCTATGAGAAAGAATCACCAATTGGCTGCCTCTTGCATGTCCCCTACTGGGGACTGAGCCCGGGTAGGTGCCCTTGACCAGAACGGAACCCAGAACCCTTTAGTCTGCAGGCCGACGCTCTATCCACTGAGCCAAACCAGCTAGGTCTTAATCTACAGTTTAGATATTTGCATTATTCCTGCTTCAACTCCCCAATATAATGGGACTATATTTAAAACTTTAAGAAATAATCTATATTTCCAAAAATCTCAATAAATATTTGCTCAATTTAATCTCTTGTAATTTCCTGCAAATTATTAAAATCCTAAAGTAAAGGCTTAAATGCCTGTTTGTTTGCCTGTATACTGAAACAGATCCAAGCAAGTATACTATTAAAGCACTGTGTGAGAAGTATTGTCAACTTCAGAAAACCAACCTCAACCTATTCTTTTAGAAAATAAAGTACCTATTTTAACTATATTTACCTGAACACAAAAAAGGTTAAATAATATAAAACCAACAGCTGTTCTTTGTTAACAGCTATGTGCAAGGCAGTGTCCTAAGTGCTTTCACAATGGTTCAACTTAAAATTTTACTTTACCATAGTGTGACATGCATTCAGCAGAAAATGTACTGCAAATTTTGAATTTTCATTGTTTCCCAGGCTAGCAACATGTAGCAGCAGCCAGTGATAGCTCCTAGTCAACCATGCAATAACGAGGGTAAACAACTGCTACACATACAACCATTCTATACCCATACAACCATTGTTTTTCACTTTCAAATACAGTATTCAACAAATTACAAGATATTCAATACATTATTATTATTATTATTATTATTATTATTACTATTGGCTTTGTTCTGAGCATATTTAAGGTAGGTTAGGCTAAGCTATGAAATTTGGCAGGTTTATTATAATTGCATTTCAACTTAATGATATTTTCTTTTCTTTTTAAAAAAAATATACTTTATTGATTTACAAAGAGAGGAATTGAGAGGGATAGAGAGTTAGAAATGTCGATGAGAGAGAAATATCAACCAGCTGCCTCTTGCACACCCTCCACTGGGGATGTGCCCACAACCAATGTACGTGCCCTTGGTTCTGAGCCAAACCAGTTTCGGCTCGACTTGATATTTTCAACTATGATAGGTTTGCTGGGACTGTAAGTCAAGAAAGATTTGCAACAAATTATTTCACTTAATATTTTCAA
The DNA here is from genome assembly GCA_963924515.1 of Vespertilio murinus. Taxonomy (NCBI): domain Eukaryota; kingdom Metazoa; phylum Chordata; class Mammalia; order Chiroptera; family Vespertilionidae; genus Vespertilio; species Vespertilio murinus. Next base: position 158,464,889 of record OZ004704.1, on the reverse strand, counting down.
TAGTATAAATTAGTGTCCATTGTTTCCATTTATGACTGAGAAAAATGAGATGGCAGAAGTGTTTTAAGTAATACTTTCTGGATATTATCATTAAATTTAAACAGCAATGTAAAAACTATATTTATCACCTACAAAAAATCTAAGAAGTCACCAAAAATTCTAATCTCCCATTTCCCTCTAAAGTTTTTTTGTTGTTTTAAAATATATTTTTATTGATTTCAGAGAGAATAGGAGAGGGATAGAAACATCAATGATAAGAGAAAATCAGCCAAAACCAGTTTGGCTCAGTGGATAGAGCGTCGGCCTGCGGACTAAAGGGTCCTGGGTTCAATTCCGGTCAAGGGCATGTACCTTGGTTGTGGGCACATCCCCAGTAGGGGGTGTGCAAGAGGCAGCTGATCGATGATTCTCATCAATATTTCTAACTCTCTATCCCTCTCTCTTCCTCTTTGTAAAAAAATCAAAACAATATGTTTGAGAGAGTGAGAGAGAGAGAGAATATCACTGATTGGCTGCCTCCTGCACATCCCCTATTAGAGATTGAGCCAGCAACCCGAGCATGTGCCCTTGACCAGAATCAAACAGGGACCCTTCAGTCTGCAGGCCAACACTTTATCTACTGAGCCAAACCAGCTAAAGCTATTGTTTTAAACTTCTCTTTTTCTAAATACTAGTTAGTAGTCATTCACAATGGGTGATTTTCGTGAGAAACCAGGGTAAAAAGCAAACATCTGCGTTTACAAACTGGCACTTGGAAGCTCAAAATCAAACTTCTCATAAAATATTACAAATGGGGTTTTGCGTTCCAAGACAGCTCCTATGACATATTTTTACCCATAATATAACTAAAAAAGGGAAATCTAGAACCTAAACACTTATACAAACAATGCAAACACTATATTCCATATCTCAACACCAGGCCTAACTGTACCCATATTAATAACTATAGAACCTGGGGAAAACTGGATATCCAATACAAAATAAATAAATAGAAAAGAAGCTGGATCCTTATCTTACACCATATACAAAAATTAACAAAAAAAATGGATCAAAGATCTTAAGAGCTAAAACAATAAAATTTTTATTAATACAAGGGGAAAGCTCTTGACATTGGATTTGATAGTGATTTCTTGGATAGGACATAAAAAGCACAAAGGGGAAAAAATAGATAAATTGGACAGCACCAAAATTAAAACTTTTGCCCTGACCAGGTGGCTCAGGTGGTTGAAAAGTTGTCCAGTAGACCAAAAAGGTTGGGGGTTCAACCCCCAGCTAGGACTCAACCAATGGAAGGCAATGAATCAGTTTTCCTCTCACATCAATGTCTCTCTCTCTCCTTCTCCCTTCTTCTCTCTCTAAAACCAATAAACATGTTCTTGGGTGAGGATTATAAAAAGAAATTAAAGGTTTTGCACATCAAAGGATACTAACAACAGAGTAAAAAGCCAACCTATGAAATGGGAAAAAATGTGCAAATCATATAAAGGGGTTAATATCCTGAATATATATATTTTAAAGCTTCTGTAACTCAAGCCGAAGCTGGTTTGGCTCAGCGGTAGAGCATCGGTCTGCGGACTGAAAGGTCCCGGGTTCGATTCCAGTCAAGGGCATGTACATTGGTTGCGGGCACATCCCCGGTGGGGGGTGTGCAGGAGGCGGCTGGTCGATGTTTCTCTCTCATCGACGTTTCTAACTCTCTATCTCTCTCCCTTCCTCTCTGTAAAATATCAATAAAATATATTTAAAAATATATATATATGAGCAAAAGACCTGAACAGACATTTCTCCAAAGATGACATATAAATAGTCAATAAGCAATGAAGGAATGCTCAACATCATTTAACCATTAAGGAAAATGCAAATCAAAACCACAATAAGATTCCTCTTTTCACCCACCAAAATGGCTATTATAAAAAAAACCCAGAAAAACAAAAAAATTAAATTAAATAAATTTTAAAAAAAGAAACAAGTTTTGGGAAGAATGTGCAGAAATTGGAATCCTGTGCATTGCTGATGGGCATGAAATAGTGCAGCCATTGTGAAAAATACCATGGCAGGAGTATGTGAGATCTTGCTCTCTGATATATTTTGTCAGTTCAGCTTAAATAAACTCTTATAATTCTCTTTAAAAAAATCTATGGCAGCTCCCCCAAAAAATTAAACATAGAATTACCATATGATCTAGTAATTCTACTATGTGTATACTCCAAAGAACTGTATAACTACATCCATAGCAGCATTACTCACAGAAGTAAAATTTTCTATCAACAAATAAATGGACAGCCCAGCTGATGTGGCTCAGTGATTGAGCGTCAACACCTATACACCAAAAGGTCACCAGTTCAATTCCCAGTCAGGGCAAATGCCAAGGTTGTGGGCTCAATCCCCAGTACGGGGCATGCAGGAGGCAGCCAATCAATGTTTCTTTTTATCCCTCTTAACTTCCTCTCTCCAATCAATAACATTAAAAAAAAAAAAAAAAAAGGCTCACTAAAAACCCCACACATACAAATAAGTGGGTAAACAAAATATAGTATATATACAAGGTGAAATATTATACAGCCTTAAAAAGAAGTTCTGGGCCTTTGCCAGGTAGCTCAGAGGGTTAGAGTGTCATCCAGATGCACCAAGGTAAATGTTTCCATTAGGGTGACAGGGACTCTGAAATGGGAGAACAAAATTTCCCCCCTTTTTAAATAAAATATAGTGAAAAGTGGAAGGATAGATAGAATGGGAACAGAGGTAAGATATACCAAAAGGTACCAAGTAAAATTTGCCTTCCTATTCTGCCTTTTGAATATTTACTTCTTGCAAAATAACCTATCGACAAAAATAATGAACAAACAAACAAACAAATAATCTAAACTCAGGATTAAAAAATTCAATATATACTTGTTTTTTTCTGGGCATTTCGTAACAGGAAAAGGAAGAATAAGCAGGGTTGGGGAAAAGAGGGGTTCTGGGAAAAGACAAAAACTGTAGGAGGCACTGATCACAAGTTAGTCTGGAGGGAACTGCGTTTAGGGAAGAGGAAAATGAAATCTATGGCCAGTTGAGGAATTATTCTCTCTCTCTCTCTCTCTCTCTCTCTCTCTCTCTCTCTCTCTCTCTTTTACAATAAATCTAGCCAATTTGAATGCTTTCCTTTGGTCTAAACCAGCAATTTTTCAACCTTTTTCATCACATGGCACATATAAACTAATTACTAAAACTGCAGCACACCAAAAAGTATATTATATTTTTGCTGATCTGACAAAACAAATAGGTATAATTTTGATTCATTCACACTGGATGGCTATTGTTGTGTTGGCTGTTAACATTTTTTAAATTTGACAATCTAAGGGAAAGGAGGTCAGTGTCACTAACTAAACAGTCAGATAGTGCATGTTTCATAACTTCTTGCAGCACACCAGTTGAAAATCACTGGTCTAAACCAAGGAGAAGAGAGTTTTTACCAATATACCTGAGGCCAAAGTCACAAGATTATAAATTATAGATCCAAAAAATTAAGGAGAGCTAATTGGATTTTTGTCTAAAGATCCAGTTACATGTATTAACTGGGCTCTGCCTATGTAATAGAAAGCTAGAAAAAATTTCTAACAACAAAACCAAAAAGCAAAACTAAACTTCTTGAATCCATCAGGAGCTAAGGACTTAAAGGCAACCAAATAAAGATCTATCAAAAGACAAGCACTTACTGAGGAGAAAGGATGTAAACACTGGCTCACAGGTAACAGAACAAGAGAAAAGATGGTGGGCGGTACCATAAAAGTAGGTAAAAAAAATTTAATCTAAAAATGTTAATAAACTTGTTGGGGCTAGCATAGCATGTAGTTCCTGAGTTATAGACACAACAGGAATCCAAATCTATTTGTAGCATCTTCACCACAGACTTCCACCAGGTGCTCACAAATGGGAACAAGAGACTGGACAGTCTTCCTCTGTGGTGGAAACACTAAGCAACTCGATTTTATGAAGTCAGCATTACCATGATACCAAAACCAAAGACAACACATTTTAATTGGGCCAAGTACAGGTCAGTAATTGCCTATATAACAACATATGCAATAACCTAATTTTCTTCTCCAAACGGAAAATATAAAGTTTTAAACACACACACACACACACACACACACACACACACACACACACACATACTTATATGGCCTCATCTTGATAACCCTATTCATGTTAGAATTTAATACATCATTTAGGTTCTTTAGAGCTCCATGAGTTCTTTTCTAGTATTAGTAACTAGTGGCCCAGTGCACGGATTCATGCACATTAAAAGGCAATTAATTAGAATAAAGATTAAAGATTTTAATATCACTATTTGCCCTTTCTCTATAAGTGTCAGAGATGAAAAAAATAGTAAAATGTATATGAATGTAATATATAAACTGATTAATAAATAATAACATGATATAACAAAGACATGATGTAAAAACATGATATCAAAACAAGATATAAAAACATTAATAAAAACAATGACTGATAAATGGATTAAACTTATTCTGATATCTCCCTGTATACCACATTAAGAGTAAAAACACTTTTAGAATGCTTGACTAATTTCCCTGTGATAAAGTATTTACAACTTTAACATCACACACTCTTTAAACTCGAGAGAAAGCAACATGTAACTGACCATGTCCAAAAAAGTAGGAATATTCCTTCTCTAAGTTTGTCCTTGTGATTTATTAATAGTCATGGGAAATGCTGGCATCACGGGAAACTGTCTTCAAATTAAATGGGAGGCCAATGTCAGATGGGGATAAATATCACACATGGGCAAGTCAGCATTTATTTTTAAATTGCTGGTGTGTTATATGTGCCGGTTGGCCAGACGTATGGTCAATTACTTAGCCTTTAATATATAGAGAGCCCGGTGCAGTGGAAGGGGGGTGTCCCTCAGCCCAGCCTGCACCCTCTCCACTCTGGGACCCCACAGGGATTTGGCCTAAACCGGCAGTTGGACATCCCTCTCACAATCTGGGACTGCTGGCTCCCAACCACTCGCCCGCCTGCCTGCCCACCTGCCTGCCTGATTGCCCCTAACCACTTCTGCCTGCCAGCTTGATCACATCTAACTACTCCCCTACCAGCCTAGTCTATATCTAACTGCTCCCCTGCCCACCTGATTGCCCTCAACTGCCCACCCATGCTGGTCCAGTAACCGCCAAATGCCCTCTCCTGCTGGTCATCTTTGACCACATGGGGGTGGCCATCTTGTGTGAGGGTGTAAGGGTCAATTTGTATATTACCTCTTTATTATATAGAATAAAATAAAACAGGTAAAAAATGGAAATGACTACTCTAAGGAAATAAGTCTACCTATGAATAAAAATGATACAATTTAAGTAGATTACAACACAAAACAAAAACAATGGGGGCAACAATATTTTAAAGTCTAAGAACCCATGACAATGGGGCAAAAAGTATATAATAAAAACCATTCCCTCTTTTTTCAACATTTGAACTAGATCTCATTTCAGAAATAAAAAAGCTGGTAACTCAGCAATCTAAAACTAGGCAATGAATTTTGCTTTCTATTTACTTGCAGCCCAGCTAAACTGAATAGGGAGGGAGGGAGGAGGAGGGAGTCTCTCCCCAATGCTTATTATAAATTAACTAGAGGCCTAATGCATGAAATTCATGCAAGAGTAGGCCGTCCTTCCCCTGGCTGCTGGCACTGGCTTCCTTCTGGCACCTAGGACCCGGGTTTCCCTTGCAGCCCCGGCTTCATCAAGAATGACGTCCAGTCTAACTAGCATATTATACTTTTATTATTATAGGTTATATTAGTTTCTCTACTACCTCTAAATTTCAGACTCACATCCAACAGCCTTCAAAACACTTTTACTTGGCACCTCAAATTCAACTTACCCAAAACTGAATTCAGTTTTCCCATTCCACCCCATCTCCAAACCTGTTCTTCCTACTATATTTTTCCTACTACTGTGATCTTGATCAAAGGAGCATCATCAGCTACCTAATCAGTCAAGCCAGAAACCATCCCAAGCATCCTAGTTATTCTTCCTGTACTTTGTGCCCTATGGTCAATCACCAAATCCTCATGATTTTACCTCTAAAATATTTTTCAGAATTTTCCCCCTTTAAATCTATCCTCTGCCTTTTTATTCCCATTAACTCCCTTTAAAATAAAGACCAAACTCTAGCATTTTATACACACACACACACACACACACACACACACACGATCTACTTTTTTCCACTGCTATTTGCTGCCTCACTCTTTGTACTCCAGTAAGTTTCCTGCCCACACTGTGCTGTACCATGCTTCTGCTTTTCTCTTTACCTCAGTCTTTCAACGAATTATCTTCATCATTTAAACTTCAGCCAAAGTATCATATATCCCAATAAGTAACTACTTCCACATTTCTAAGCCTGTGTAAGCCTGTGCTTTTTACCTTAACTCTCATAAAGTTAATTGAAATAATCTGTTTTTATATCTTTAACTGCACTAGATTGTAAGAGTCTTGAAGGCAGAGAGCTTATCTGTAACTCCAGTAACCTGGCCGTAAGACAAACCAATCTTTGTTGAGCTGAACCATAATTTTCCTCATTTCCTTAAACACACACACACAAACAACAAAAAACCCAGAGAATTGAGGGTGAGGGGAAACTATGTCACTGAAACACAATCCTCACAGCAGTAATCAATTCTTGCTCACAAAAAAGAGGCCTATAAATAAAACTAAAAATGTTCCTTCCTCATAACATTTTCCTTTTTCTTCAAAAATCCCTGATACCAAACAATATTTTAGACAAACAATTATGGTTGCAAATTATCTCATAAAACTGTAATAATGATGCAAGCAAAACTGTTGATAATTTGCTATTGAGGTCTTAACATTGGGTTGCCTAGGACTAACTCAATGTACATTCTTACAATCAAAAGTTTGCTGAATGTAGGGATAAGAGGGAAACAAAAGTGTGTAATAAAAGTAAAATCATGAAAAGATCAGAAATGATACTTTATCATTAGTTAGCTGTACACTGATTAGACACTGATTGTCATGCAATCATTCTAGCACTTCACTTCCTCAACAGCAAAAAAGTTATTGGACATCAGATCTGTGAATTTCACTACAGGTAAATTCTACCTAAAAAAAAGTTAAAATGAGAGGTGAGTTATTAATCTGAGCTGTTTTCATCCTCTATCACACACAACTCATCCCAAAACATACTAATTAAGACAAACATTTACTACATGTAGTTAAAAAGTCTTCAAAATGGTTCATCATTAATAAAACAAAGGCATTACTGGATAGATGACCACTTCAGTCTCTCTTGCTCTAAATTTCTACAGGTTTATTAATTTATACTCTATTACAAATAGTATCACTACTAAATTTATGTTAAAATTTATATTCATGGAAAAAAATCTAAAAATCATTGACTTTATTGACACCAAATGACATTTTCAAAAGTGTCAGCATCCATTTTCACTGTCTATATTTCTAGCGTGACTATGAAATCAACAGCTTCAGGTATTGTAGCAGACCACTTTTACTCTCTACTATTTCCTTAAGTCTTATTAAATTACTTCAGAGGTTTCTCTGTCACCCCCACTTATCACCTAATAAAAGTCAAAAGTCAACTAGGGTCCTGGCCAATGTGGCTCATTTGGTTAGAGCATTGTCCTGTATACTAAAAGGCTGTGAGTTCAATTCCAGGTCAGAACAGACACAGGAGGCAATCATCAGTGTTTCTCTCATCGATGTTTCTCCCTCTCTCTTCCTCTCTCTAGTATCAATGAAAAACAAATCCTCGGGTGATGATTTAAAAAAAAAAGTCAACTAGGGCAGAAGGAATAAATAGAGCAGTTTTATACAAAGCATCAACTCCACAACTCTTCATTGAATACTTCCCAACAAAGTGTGTGGTAATGACAGGTTCATAATTATTTCTAATGTATGATTTTCTCCCTTTTCTATTAGCTAACTATAGGCCCAGTGCATGAAATTCGTGCATGGGTAGGGTCCCTAGTGGCTGCCAGCCAGGGCCTTCCTTTGTTCCCCACTGCTTCCTGGTAGTCAGCACACATCATAGCGAGCGATGGAACTCCAAGTTGGTAGAACTCCCAAGAGGACACTTTGCATATTAGGCTTTTATATATAGATATTGTAGAATTCTTCAGAAACTATTAAATGTAATAAACTTACAAGCAAAAACATTTGCTAAAAGAGTTAAATTGATAAATTAATAGTTTTTTTTCCCTCTGAAGGTTTTCTTCAATGAACAACAACAAAAGAATATTTTCTAAAACCATGATCAATCAGTTTTCTCTAGGAAACAAAATATGTGTGCTGTTAAGAGTACTGATGACTAAAAACACTTCATAAAAATGGCATTACTCAGTTGATTGATCAGTGAAAATACTTAAGGCACATTCATATATATGTTTCAAAATGCTATTACAGTTTCAGTACCACAACTTAATACCTTATATGTCCTCCACAGAAATACCATTAGGGCAAAATCATTATTTGTTAGAGACAGAATGAGAGTATGTTCTTATGCTGAGGACATACTTACTTGTACTTCTTTAACCTAAGCTTTACAAGAAAGTAATTTGGAGATTAACTACCTCCAGTAAATATAACTTAAACAACTTGTAAAAAGAGCATTCTATTACATAGTATGAAACTCATACCAATAAAACTTTACAACATACTATGTTATTTTAGAAAAAATATAATTATGATTTTATAAGAACTGAGTACCAAAATACTCATGAGAAACTTTTTCCCTCTCAAAAAGTGCATAAAAAACTTGTCACTCCCATTTTTCATCTTGTTACTATCTTTTTTATATGTATATAAAATGGTTTTTTTTTTTTAATATTTTAACTTATTGGGGTTACCTGTATGCATACAAGTTACAATATACTTATCGGATACATTAACAAAGACAAACTGAAGATAAAAAAAAGTGAACTTAATTTCAACAGTTTTCCTAAGAGTGCTTGTTATTTTAGTTCTCACTAGAACAGCACAAGAGAACAATAATTACTTATTTATACTCTTTTGACAAAGACTTCTATTTAAAGAAAATTAATTTTATACTAAACTTACTCTCTCAGGCCAGTAAAAATATGAAACTCTCAAAACACATTAATTTGTCAGTAAGAAAAGAATCAATAAAATGTTGACAAAAATAGAAGTTATTAACTTTAAAAAATCTTAAAATCGCGAAAAAATAAAATCAAGGCTTTTGCCCAAAATAAATTTGCATTGAGTATCTGAAATAATTTCCCACTACTTACACCAAAGAAAAAACTAATTATGATTGAGATAAACTGAAGATAAGGTTTATGAAGAGTGAATTTTTAAATTACTAGTAAAAAATGAGGTATAATAATTCTCTAACAGAAGTGCCCTTTTATTTGTTACTACTAAATAAAAATATAAAACGGTATACTATCGATGAGGAAAAATGCATGATTGTTTGAAATGGGATTGTGAATATTTTTCAAATAATATTTGTTACATCAGAAACGACTATATAAGTATATTATTTAACAAAATACACTAAAGTAGGTACTTGTAAAGTCAGTGAGAGGTTACTCATTTTCAATTCAACAGAATAATCATATATATTTGGGAAATACCAGGAAGAAAATATCTCCAAAACAATCAGTTTTATTCTCAACTAAAAAGATATTTATGTGTTCTGCATATTTTTCTTTAACAATTAATGTACTTTTGAAAATAAAACATACTTTTAAATTCCTACTTAAAATTACTTTAACTGGTCAACATGAGAAACTTAAAATAACAAGTTATGCTGCTAATAAGGTCTTAATCTTCCCCTTCTGATTTTTGCAATATCTCTGTTTTTCTTGGTTCCCATACAATTTCTTAATATAGAAGTATTTAGACCAGTGGTCGGCAAACTGCAGCTCGAGAGCCACACACGGATCTTTGGCCCCTTGAGTTTTTAGCAAAGGCCAGCTTAGGAGTACCCTAATTAAGTTAATAACAATGTACTACCTATATAGTTTAAGTTTAAAAAACTGGCTCTCAAAAGAAATTTCAATCATTGTACTGTTGATATTTGGCTCTGTTGACTAATGAGTTTGCCAATCACTGATTTAAACCAAAGAAAGAAAACATTCTTCCTAAACTATATAAACCACTATTACTAAATATTAATCCAAATTATTTGTAAAGTATTCAAGCACCTTTCAACAGTAGTTTTGTGCTTCTATAATCAAAGTAGTAAACACATTTCCTTGTCTTAGAAGTAGTATAGCTTATGAAACCTGATTGCTAGAACCTCAACTCAAATGACTGCTGATGACTCATGTTTAATCTAAACATATTTCCTTTTCTATTATCTCTCTAAATTAATATAAGAAAGCCTATGAAAACCATAAAACATGGGAACAGTAATATAGTCAACTGGCCTATGAACTACAGATGAGGTAAACAAACAAAAGGGCTGGCCAAATCTATAAACCATATTTGTCCTTAAGGTCCCACGATTTTGGGGGGACCACACTTAAGTCTCACCCATCATTACTGTCCAATTTACAAGATTCCCAAAGGACCCCAAGAGGCTCAAGCTTCAAACTATCATTCTATCCCCCACCATGCCTTTATCTCCTAGACAATTTTCCTATATATGCTACACCTCTCCTAATCACAGACATTGCATAAAAGTTTACTTCTAGCCCTGGCCAGTGTGGCTCAGTTGGTTGGAGCATTATCCAATACACCAAAAGGTGACGGGTTCAATTCCTGGTCAGGACACATACCCACGTTTCGGGTTCAATCCCCAGTTGAGGAGCATGCAGGGGGCAACCAATGATATTTCTCTCTCTCCATTCTTCTCTCTTAAACACACACACACACACACACACACACACAAAACAAAACCCCACAATGAAATAAAATAATTTAAGTTTTACTTTTCTATATCCCACTGACACTGAAGCCTCACTGGTTTGTAAACTACAACAAGTTTACTTGATAAATTAATCTGTGCCAATATTGTTGATAAAAGATAGTATTTTAAAGTTTCTTTTTCCAGAAATTTGTGATTTTTAAACAGAATTATTTCAGGGGAAAAATCTGTAACACACAAGAGACACACAAATAAAGTTTGCCATTGGCAATTCTCAAATTATACTTCACAGACAACCACCTACTCTATTTATTAATAATGTACACCCAATTACAACATAATCTAGTTTAAATGAAAAACTAATGTAGTCATATATTCAGCAATGAACATATGATTGGCTAGATATATATCTCAAGCAAATATCAAGTAAGTGGAGACTAAAACTACAATTGCATGGTTTTATCATAAATCCCCTATTTGTTAAATCTTCCCATTCTCAAAGTAGAGCAAATGATCCCTCTAGCCAATCCAGTGAAAATGGTCAGGTAACTTTTTAACCTACTCTAAATTACTTAAGAGCACAACATATATGAGCGCATTTGATATTTAGTTTTTAAAGTGTCTTTTCTACTTTATGCTTTCATAACAATTTGGTGAATTACAAATATAATTAGATAGCAGTATTTATTTTGAATTCTGACAGACCACTTTATTCTTTATCACATTGATCCGAAGCATTGCCTCTTACTGAGGTAATTTATACCATTTTATTCAATCTGCAATTAATTCTACAATTACAAATCTAGAATCTTTCTGAGCAACAGGTCCAAGTTTTTTTTAAACCAGAATTGAATGGATTCTGTTATATAATAATCTTGTGAAGAAACCTTACTGACCAGAAATTTCAAATATGAAATACAATTTCCCCAATTCTTAATTTCTGAACAGTGAAAAAAGAATAACATAACAAGCTCTATGTATATTGAAATATTATAAAACCATGCCAATCCCATTTGATTTTTCCCCTGCAATCCTATTTAGGATTTCTAAATAGCTACAAATCCACAAAGTTATGGACTATACAACTGAGAACTTTTACATCCTTTCAGAGTATTTGAAGAGTGCATGTACTAAATGAATGTAGAATTAAAACAATTTTGGAGAATTCTTGAAGACAAAATCTACATACAATATTCACTCAGCTAGCTGTAAACCAAATCTTATTTAAAACATTAATGCTTTATAAACTACCCAAAAAGTCATTAAAGTATAGGTAAAGCCTACACTAGACCAATAATTTATGTTACATACACATTTGGCCCTATTTAAAAAAAAAAAAAATTTTGATCAGCAAGTATCCAACATGCCCTCACCTTCACTTCCCACTTCCCATTCTTTTGGTCCTAAGATAAGTATAAAGTGCAACTCAATCCTAAAAGGATGCTTCAAGTGAGAGCTACATTTTGCCTTGACTTTCTTTATGACCTTGGGTGGGGAATCTACCAAATGAGGAATTTAATGGTGTTTGTGCGTTCCTGTTTATTATTGAAATTTAGTTCTAATATATTAACAATAGTGAAATCTAAACTGGGCCAAGAGAGCTGAAAGCCTCTAGGTTATAGTAAACATCAAATGATACGTAATAAGAACCACATTTTAAAACTTCATTTGACAAGTTTTAAAAAAAATTAACTATAAAGGCCCCAAGTTTAACAAGATAGAAAAACAAATTCTGAAAAAAATACCAACAGCCTCTTTATGAAGAACTAGTCTGCAATGTAAAAAAATCAAGGAGGAATAAAACGTGCTTTCACTAGCCATTTTCTTGCTTTAATTGCTGGACAACAAACGAAAATTTAAGTTGCAAAAGAATGGAAATGAGATATCTACAACCTGAAAATTATGAAGATAAACCTACCATTTAAGTCATTAATCTGTATACCCATAACTGGGCAGTAATCTCGGTATTGTTTTATTAGCAATTAGAAAGGGAAATCCCTGCCTTGGAGGAACATTTCATTTCAGGATCGTAGGGCAGTTTACAAGCAATGTCTCTTCAGATTTCCCTAAGGTACATTCTAAGTGTTTAACATCATTCACACATCCAGCCACCACCAGGGTCAGAAGTAAATAAGCATGATTTACTTACACAATTACTATTTACCACGGAACTCCGGTCACGAATGCAAAAGTAAACATCCCATAGTGGCATTTACTAGTAAACACCCAGAGAACGCGTAGAGTACACGGGCGATAAGATTCACCCTTCACTGACCACCGAAGAAACCACCAGGCCTTCCACATGGGCTGTTCTCGACTAAACACTCCTGATGTGCAAAAAGTAACAACAATGTCAACTCAACATCCTAACAGCACGGGGGATAAATGGAACTTTAGTGAACGCTCTTCTTCCAGATCCTCAGAGGGTGTTTATAAAAACTGAGCCAGAGCAACGCCCCCCTGAAAGCACCCTGCTAGAAAGAATGAAACGCCGAAAACATCAGGTGGGCCCCGGCTAGAAAAGCCGATGTAACCCAATTGTCCGGAGGGACCCCCGGATTTGGAACTAGGAGCGTGGGGTGGGGGTGGGGGTGGGCAGCAAAGTGAAATCTAACCCCAGAAATCACAACACAGGCCGCGCAGCCCGGGCGCCGGAGCTGGCGGGAAGCGAGCTCCCTTTCCGCTCCCGGGGGAAAGTCCAGGGGAGAGCGGCTCCGCGCCGCGGCCGTACGGGGCGGCGCCGGCGGTGCCTGCCGGCCGGGGCGCGGGAGCCGCCGGAGGACCCGCCGGAGAAGGGGAGGAGATCCCGGCAGACGGCCCGGGAAGAGGAGGAGGACCGAGGTTGGAAGCGGCGGCGCGGTCTGAGCGAGGGGGCATTACCTAACGGTGACGACAGAGAAGTGTCTCCAGGCTCCAGCGATGGTCCCGACTGCGCAACGTGTGATGTCTTCCCCGCTTAGCCCGCAGCAGCAACAGAACCAGCTCCTTCAGCCAGTCGCCATTTCCCGCCTACCGACCTGCTGCACCGCACGGACAGGGACCCGGATGGAAAGCGGCCTCTCCGCGCAGGCGCGCTGACTTCCTCCCCCCCCCCCTCCCGCCACTATTCCGCGAGGTGGGAGGAAAGGAATGCGGACGGCCACAGCGGCAAAACAAAACAAAACAAAACAAAACCAAAAAAAAAAACAAAAAACAGAAAAGAAAAAGAAAAAACAAAAAACAAAAAAAAACCACACACACAAAAAAACAACTTTTATTTCCGTGAGGAGCGCTGGAGTTCCAGCCGCCGGAAGAAGCTCGCGAGCTCGAATTCCTGACAAAAAAATTGAACGCGGGGCCTTAGGACCGGATGAAATGAGAAAGCCAGAGCCCATCCGGATACGCGAAGGGCCTGCGGGATGTTTGTACTTCAGGGGCCGCCGTAGCTGGCTGTGTAGTGGTCGCAGGGGGAGTGGAGAGTAGAGCGTAGCGAGCGGAGGGGCGGGGAGCCGGGGGACGGTTTTTCCTCCCGCTACTAACGGAACTGCCCGGGCGGAGGCGGGCGGGGGAGCGCGCCCTGGCCCGGGGGCGGGGCCTCGGGGCGCGGCGCGCGCTCGGGCGGCGCGGGCGGGGCGACCCGGCGCGCCCGGTGGGCGGGGCCTAGTGGGACTGGCGGGACTAACGGCTCGGCGCGCCGGAGGAGGCGGTGCGTGGAGAGCGCTGCACGAGGTCGCGATGGGAGGACTCTTCCTCTTTTCCTGGGATCCCAGTGGCCTCTGAAGAGCCTCTTTAAGCAGTTGCTCATAGATCTGTAATTACAAACCCACGCCCTCGGACCACACGCGAGGTCGGCGGTGTTGCTGAGATTGTTCAGACCCATGGGTTTCTACCTTCCGGCCTGGGTCCAAGGACCGTCGGCATCACCGGTGAAAAATGCATCCGGAGTGTCGCCTAGCCCAAGTGGAATATGTATTTAAAAACAAAACAAAACGAACCAGTCATCGCAAGTGTATTGTTTACCAAAACTCCAGCCACTCATAATTCAATAAGGAAATATTTATTGAGGAAGCGCAACGTTAGGGCCATACGAGGTGCGGAGATGTAGCAGTGAATGGACATTGTCTTTCCGGAATTCAGACTATTGATGAAGACAATTTAAATACCGTGTGATAGAATGACAGGCGTTGTAAAACACAGGAGGGGTGCCTGTGAGGGGTTTGGGAAGGCTTTCTTGAGATGACTTGTGTGACATGAAGAATTGATGCTCCAGGGGAAGAGAGTCTATAGGAGGTAAAGCAAACAGATGGGCAGGGCCAAATAGATTGCTTTGAGCAGGTGGGGAAGTAGTTCTGTGCACCGGGAACAGAGGTTGAGAGGTAAACAGCACCCTCCTGAATCTGGTTGTTTCTCTTTTAAAGTGTGAAGATGGGCTGTCTTCTGAAAGAACGCCTTATATGGTACAGATCCGGTCAGAGCTCTGAGTTATTTGCACCCTAAATCTTTCTAGTACAAGAATGCTCTGAATGCACATTTATTGAGAGCCTGGGGTATACAGAGTGCAGAACTGGTAGTAGTCCACAAAGTAATAGATTTCTGAAAAACTAATTGGAAAGCAACAATTACTAATTACTATACCGTCTAGGCAGTGTGTATCATCAAAAGAAATATAAACTAAACAACTGCTCTAATTGATAGTTAAAATGAATTTTAAATCAGGTAAAAATATATTTCTAAAAATACATTCCAGCCGAAACCCGTTTGGCTCAGTGGATAGAGCGTCGGTGGTCTGCGGACCGAAAGGTCCTGGGTTCAATTCTGGTCAAGGGCATGTACATTGGTTGCGGGCACACCCCCAGTAGGGGGTGTGCAAGAGGCAGCTGGTTGATGTTTCTCTCTCATCGATGTTTCTAACTCTCTGTCCGTCTACCTTCCTCTCTGTGAAAAATCAATAAAATATATTTTAAAAAAATACATTCCAAATAGTAGTTATTTCATACTTTCAATCTCTTAAAACTTAAGTAAAATATGCCACTTACCAAGTACTTTTGTATGCATTTATATGCACTTTGATTCTTCCAACAAGCCTGTATTAGGTATGATTGGTCTCCCACTCTTGAGTTAAAGACACTGACGGGTGTTTTGGTTTGTTTGTTTGCCTTAAGGAGCAGGGAGACCATAGCTGGGTAGCTCAGGTTAGCACATCCTCCAGATACATCAAAGTTGGGCATTGAATCCTGGTCAGGCACATACAATAATCGACCAATGAATGCATAAGTAAGTGGAACAATAAAAATTGATGTTTCTCTCTTTAAAATAAAAAAATTTAAAGGAGGGCAAAGAAAAAGGTAATTACCCAAAGATTATTTGTGGAAAATACTTAGGAAGGTGTTTTTCTTGTGCATGAAATGGTAGTTAATGTCATTAAGCTTCAGTAACAACTCTGTCCAAGATTTTAAAATAAGGTAAAGTTTCAAAAATATCAACTTAAAAATTAAGACTTTTTTTTACAGAGAGAAGGGAAAGGGATAGAGAGTTAGAAACATTGATGAGGGAGAAACATCAATCAGCTGCCTCTTGCACACCTCTCACTGGGGATGTGCCTACAACCAAGGTACATGCCCTTGACTGGAATCACACCTGGGACCCTTCAGTCCACAGGCCAATGCTCTATCCACTGAGCCAAACTGGTTAGGGCAAAAACGAAGTCTTAAGTATATTTAGATGCAAAGCAGTTAGCCAAAAGGGAGAAAAACAATGCAGAACAGTGGCATGCATGCTTTTTAAGCTATTCAAAACTATTGTTATATGAAATATTAATGAAATAGATTGTTCACTAAGTAATGTCATAGAAGTATCTTGGATCTTCAACAGTATTTCAGTAGGACCCAAATTTCAGAGTATATGAAATATATTTACCTTTTTCACCAATATATAAGCCATTCCTATATCCTATCTCTGAGCTATATTTTTATTACTTTCTTATTTATCACTCACTAAGGATGTAATATAACCATTGAAATATCAGAGCTGTCACTTTGCTCCAATATTATGACCACTTGATGGCAATGACCATCTAAAACTTAACATGGTCAACACTAAATTAAATTATTTCTCAAACTGCTAATCTCTGTGTTCTCCACCTTACAAAATACAGTTTTTCTGAAACCTAGTGTCAATTTCATGATAGGTATAATAAACTAAACCTTCAAAATATATCCTGAATCCAAACACTTTTCATCACTCTGGCTACCTTCCTAGTTCATTCTTGAACTTCAATTATTCTTTCCAACACAGAAGCCAGAGTGATTACTTTAAACCCTTTTAAAATTTGTTATATATAATAGACTGAGATACAAATGTTGATTTTTCCACTTTTTTGTGCATTCCTAGGTTGCTTCTTGTATGTGTCCTGACTAGAGATAGAACCTGCAACCTTGGCCTATGAGGACGACACTCTAACCTATCCAGGAACTATTTTAAACCTCTTTGTAAATTTGATGTCACTGTTAAAATCTAGTCTTTTACTATGCAAGGCTCTTTATTAGCCTACTTTTGGCTACTGCACTGACTACATTTCCTACATCTTGCTCCTTGACTCCAGTCATACCCACTAATGAGGTGTTCTTTGAAAAAAATGTATTCCTGCTTCAAGAGCTTTGTATTTGGCTCTGCTGCTGCCGCTCAGTGGTTGAGCATCAACCTATGAACCAGGAAGTCACAGTTCGATTCCCAGGCATGTGCTTAGGTTGCTGGCTCAATCCCCAGTAGAGGGCGTGCAAGAGGCAACAGATCATCATGGATGTTTATATCTCTCCCTCTCCATTCCTCTCTGAAATCAATTAAAAATAAATTTTTTAAAGAGCTTTGTATTTGTTGTTTCCTGTGCCTCTAATGCTCTTTCTCTAGACCTGTACTAATCAATAGCCACTAGCCACGTATGGATACTCAGCATTTGAAATGTGGCTAATGTAACTGAGAAACAATTTAAACCTAATTTTAACTAACAAATTTTAAAATTAATACATGAGTGACTAACAAGGTTCCCATTTGGAGCGATGAAACATTCTGGAAATAGACAGTGGTGATGGTTTGCATAACATTGTGGATGTACTTAATGCCACCGAATTGTACACTTTAAATGTACAATGTTAAATTTGATGTTTATGTGTACTTGACTACAATTTAAAAATTGCTCCTTGGTGTTTACCCAAAGAAGTTGAAAATACATGAATGTTCATAGCAGCTTTATTTATAATTGTCAAAACTTGGAGCAACCAAGGTATCCTTAAGTAGGTGAATAGATAAACTATGGCATATTCATACAGTGGAATAGTCAGCTAAAACAATGAGTTTATTAAGCTTTGAAAAGACATGGGGGATCTTAAATGCATATTACTAAATGAAAGAAGCCAATTTTAAAAGGCTGCATGCAGTATGATTCCAATTATCTGACATTTGGTAAAGGCAAAACTACGGAGACAATGAAAAAATCAATGATTATGAAAAAAAGCTAATACATGGTTAAGTTATTGGAAAACCTTTTAAATGTGCTTTAAACATGAGTATGTGAATTTTCTTGCTCTACTATAAATTAAATGAACTCTAAATGCTAATGTTCCAATGACAAGTTAGTGTTCAAATTGAGATGTGCTATAAATGAAATATATATACTAGATTTTAGACTTAGTACAAAAGAATATAAAATAATAAGAGTATATTGATTACATGTTAAAATGGTAATAGTTTAGATATGGATTAAATATCAAAATTACATATTTTCAAAATGTGGCTACTAGAAAATTTAAATTTACACCGGTGGCCCTCCCTGATCATCCTATCTAAATTCTAGTTGCATTCCTCCATCACTATTCTTTTATTCTGATTTATTTTTCTCATATCATTTATCACTTATAGAAAATATCTACCTCTCCATGTGGCATGTAAGTTCCATGAAGGCAGGGACTTTTTCATTATTGTATCCCCAGGACTCAGAACAGTTCTCTACAGATGTTAGGCACTCAATAAGTAATTAAAAGGATGATCGTTATCCTTTCATGATGGAACCTGTAGGCTTATGTGTCAGAGTAGAGGAGTGGGGTAGACAGCATCTTGAGGATTCAAATATTTAAATGAATCCCAAATCCACAATTCTAGGTATTTCAACATTTCAACCCTCTATTTACAAATACTTTATTCAACTACATTTGTAAGTCTTCAGGTTGTCTACTGCCATCTCTAATTTGCTATTAAACCCACCCAAAGAATTTTTAAAAAAGATTTTAAATTGATTTTTAGAGAGAGAGAGAGGAAAGGAGAGAGAAACATCAAAGTGAAAGCAAAAATTGATCGGCTGCCACCATCCATGCAACCAGAGCATGCACCATGACCAGGAATCAAACTAACAATCTTTGGATTGGAACAATGCCCAACCAACTAAACCACACCAGCCAGGGCTTCCAATGAATTTTTTATTTCAGTTATTGTAGTTTTCAGTTCTAGGTGGTTTTTTTTTATGATTTTCATTTCCATGCTGAGATTCTATTCACTCATCAAAATATTTTTGTTTAATCTTTGAACATATTTTATACCTGCATTAACAAATAAGAAGCAGTATAAAAAGCAATAAGAAAGCCATGCGAACATTTTTAAACTTTGGATCACATATTTTTGTGCCTTTGTATGTCTAATAATTTTTATTGAATACTGGACATTGTGTATTTGCTGTAGAGATTCTGAACCGTTATCTTCTCTAAAGTGATAATTCTTGTTTTAGCAGGTACTTCAGTTACAGATTGTTTACTTTAAATTAGTATAGGCTTGGTTTTATGTTTTGTTATCATGTCTGTGGGAAGCTTCAGGAGTTTCATAAGGTCCAACTTGGCAGGACTCCACTTCCATACGCTGTCTCCTCTGACAGTGTTGTCAGAGCATGTTAGGAAAGGTCTAGAGTAGCTCTTACTCTCAGGCATGGTTTTTGTACTTTTCTAGTATTTCAACTGGATGGCACAGTTGTTAAGGATGAGATCTCCACCTTGGCAGGTCCAGAAACTCAATGTCCCTTAGTACTGCTTTTATACCAACACATGTTGACCTTTGGTACCTCTGTTCTATTTTCAACTGTGTAGCAACTACTATCTGTAAGGGTCATGTGGTCTTGCTCTGATTATGTACAGCTCTGGCTTGTGACCCCATATGGATTACTGAGGCCAGCTCTCTGAAAAGCTCTCTCTTCTCTGATGCCAACCCTATAGATTCCAACTGCTTCAGCTGCTCCCCACTATGATCACTGCCTTCTCAGCTCAGCACTCCAACCCATTTACTCCATAGGAAGCTGAATGATTGTGGGGCTTAACTGCGTAAGTTCACCTTCTCTTGGAAATTTCAGTTTTGTGCTGCCCCAAAACAATTGCTCAATATATCTTATCCAGTTTTTATAGCTGTTACTAATCTGGAAGGGCTAGTCAAGTTATTCAACCTATAGACACACCTTTGCCTCAGATTTTCTAAAATGGAACTAAGCAAAAAGGAGCAGCCGCTTTCATATTTTCTTGGAAAATATAATCAGCTGGAGGTTTTGTTTAGAGCTTTGGATGAGGGAGCTGGTGTGAGAAAAGGAAGTAGAGAGGAACAGAAATGGAGTTGATGAAACAAAGTTGGCAGCATTCAAGTCCTCGTTTCAATTGTTCTCAAGTCAAGGGGACTTCTGCTCTTTATGCAGTTTGCTTATATGAACGATGAAACTTCCCTCTTTTTCTAGTATAGTTGGTTGAATTTTCATCTGGAACACTTAGTGAGGAGAGTCTTTTAAAAGAAACTAGATGTAGCCGAAACCGGTTTGGCTCAGTGGTAGAGCGTTGGTCTGCAGACTGAAGGGTCCCAGGTTAGGTTCCGGTCAAGGGCATGTGCATTGGTTGCGGGCACATCCCCGGTGGGGGGTGTGCAGGAGGCAGCTGGTCGATGTTTCTCTCTCATCGACATTTCTAGCTCTCTATCTCTCTCCCTTCCTCTCTGTAAAATATCAATAAAATATATTTTAAAAAATAAAAGAAACTAGATGTAGCACAATTAGAACTGAATATTGAAGACCCTTGTGAGGTGTTACGACTTTAGAAATGGACTGATGTTTACAGTGTTTGATTGTCTTATTGGAGCCATTGAGTCAAACATGTAAGGGAAGAGACGTTTCCAAGGTCAACCATTATAGCAAGTGACGATTTCCCTCATTAGTTTTGTGTGTGTTAGCAGATTCCCTGCCCTCATATTTTAGCAATGTTTGGTGTTACAGCATTATACAAATGATAAGTCAAAGCGGCAAACAATCTTCAGATTTTTTAAAATAAAGGGACTTATTTATTTTTTTAAACTGTTTACCTTCTTTTTTTTAATCCTATATAATAAAAGAGAAATTTGCAAATACACCAAATGGCAGAACCAACCAACCAACCAACCAATCAAAGTGTAATATGCTAATGATATGTTAAGGCTGCTCAATTGCTTGCTATGACATGCACTGATTACCAGCGGGCAGATGCTCCATCAGGTAGGTTAACTTGCTGTTGGGGTCTGACTGATTGTGACCGAGCAAGATGGGCTGGACATGCTCTGGAGCCCTCCCTCGGTCCCTCCCTGGCCCAATTGTGCACTGGTGGCATCTCTCAGCCTGGCTTGTGTCCTCTCACAACCTGGGACCCCTTGGGGGACGTCAGAGAGCCAGTTTTAGCCCAATCTTGTAGGCCACTCTACTTGGGAGGGCTCCAGACGCAGAGCTCATGCTGTAGCAGCTCAAGCCTCTCCTGATCGGGACTGATTGGGCGCAAGCTTACAGCAGGCACAGTGGGGCCAGGATGAGCATGAATGACAGGAGCTGCAGCTGCAGGGTTCTGCTCAATCCCTGCAGGCCACCCAGAGGGACCCCACCTGTGCATGAATTTGGTGCACCGGGCCTCTAGTATTTATATATTTTTAAAATTTATTTCAGAGAGGAAGGGAGGAGAGATAGAAACATCAATGATGAGAATCATTGATTGGCGGCCTCCTGGAACCTCCTACTGGGGATCGAGCCTGTGCCCTTAACTGGAATTGAACTGAGGACCCTTCAGTCTGCAGGCCATCGCTCTATCCACTGAGCCAAACCAGTTAGGGCAAAGGACATATTTTATTTATTTATTTATTTATTTACTTACTTACTTATTTACTTATTTATTTATTTTATTGATTTTCTTTTTTACAGAGGGGAAGGGAGAGAGAGGGATAGAGAGTTAGAAACATTGATGAGAAACATCAATCAGCTGCCTCTTGCACACCCCTACTGGGGATGTGCCTACAACCAAGGTACGTGCCCTTGACCGGAATCAAACCCAGGACCTTTCAGTCTGCAGGCTGACGCTCTATCCACTGAGCCAACCGGTTTCGACAAAGGACATATTTTAGAAATCATTTTGAAGTCAGAATATTTTCCCTAGAATCCACCTTTCATGTATATTTTATATTCTGCATTTTCTCTTTGTGAGTCAGTAGCAAGTGACCTGAATTGACAAGATTCTCCCTATCTTACCCCTTCCATAAGTCTTCAGCCTCATTTTCTCCTTCTTGCTCATGATTTTCTAGATTTACAACTGTAATGTTTCAGTTAAGTAAAAACCTGAAAATTTGGAACTTTAAAGACCTTGGGACCTTGTTTTATTTTTAATAGCTCTTACCACTATTTAAAATTACCTAGTTCATGTGTTTACCTTGTGTATTGTCTGACTGCTCCCAGTTGAATGTAGTAAGCTCTATCAGGAAAGAAACCTGGTCTGTCTTACCCATGCAAACTCTTACTATTGTACTAGAACAATGCTGGGCATATACGAAGCATTAAATACCTATCATAATAAAAGCACACTATGCAAACAGACCACCAAAAGGCTGAAAAGCAGCACAACTGTCCAGGCAACCTTCAGATGACCTTCTGGACGGAGCTGCAGCTGCAAGGGCCAAGGCAGCTGGGGCTGCGGAAGGCCTATTCTTGCACAAATTTTGTGCATTGGGCCTCTAGTTTGTTGAATGAACTAGCACAGTAAACAGCCCTGGTATAAAAATTCCTGCCATTCTAAATGTACTCAAATTTTAATGTTAAAATGTAGCTATTTGCATCACATAAGTGTGATGTGTGTGTATATATTATCAGATCAGCAAAATAGTAAAACAAGTTTAATTTTTAATTTATTAGAACCCAGTGATGATTTCAAAAGCAGTTTTCATCAAATTAACACTTAATTCAGGGCAAAAATACATTTAAAAAAACCTAAATCTTAAGGCAGAAGTAAAACATTATAAAATCAGCATGTCTAATACAGACTGTAGAATGTCAGAATTTTAAGAGATTCACATAGTATTTTATAGCATTTAAATGTTAATACAGTTGGAAATATTACCAATTGGTTCAAGATTTCTCATTTTATAAAATGTCTAGACTGCTAACTGAAGAAATTTTGCTGTATAAGTAGCAACTATCTTATAACCAAGTGATTGTTTTTATGACAAAATAACTAAGACAGGAAATTTCATTGTTTTCATTTGTAAAAAATTTACAGTATTAAGCATAAAGTATTTCTAGGAGTATGTTTTAGATTCATCTTCCCACTCTAAGTTATACATTAATTCCCTTTAATTCCATTTTTAAAAAAATCCATGAACTATCATACCTATTCATTTACAAGCCTGACTCTACTCATAGCAAAGGCATGAACTGCTTACTTTGATATGGTAGAAAAAACAATTTTAGTAAATCACTATGTCTTGTCCTAGTTGCTTAATAATTTCTAAACCCAAGTTTAAGAATTTTTTTACCTCCAATAAGTGATAACCTTTTCTTTAAAAAAACAACAGACAACTCTATAAATGTGAATTTTGGCTAGAACTTGAATACAACAGAAAGAAAATATTTAATGTTTATGTGCAATTGCCAGTAACCCTTCTGAAACACAGAATTAGCATCCTTAAATTTCTCCTTATGATCAAAACTTTGGGGGTGGAGAGGTTAGATTTAAAAATGTTTTAACTCAGAAAACAAGAATTAGCTATGAATTCTACTGAAAAATGTCAAAAAAAGACAAATGCATTTAAAATAATTTTGTAAAACTAGCAAATATGAGGTTTATGGGTTCTTAACTAACATTTAAGTAATTACAAAGATTCATCTTTATTATAAACTTTTAAGCTACTTTAATAAAATGGCTGTAGATCTCACTGTACTTCTATTTATCTGTGCAATAATAAAAATCTGTTAAAACTCCTTATTTAGTAATTCTGAAAAAGTCTAGTCAAATAATATCACTAAAACTACCAGAGAAGCTTTGAAATACTGATTGCAGATTCATTTCAAAGTTGACTTAGCTTCTTTTAGAATATGGCATTTAAATCATGAATATATTCACTAACTTGAACTCTGAAAATTTAAAAATTTTAGCCAGTCCTGATTATAGTTAAACAGTACTGGTATTACGTGGGAAAAAAATACTGTCAATCATGCATTTCACAATTTCATGAATTAAGGTATAACTCATAAATATTATTATGTCTTTGCAGGTTATCTCAACTTTCATCAGACCTCAGCTGAAAGCTTACCTGCCAAAACACATCAGCACTGATCCTACATAATAAAAGACTAATATGCAAATTGACCAAACAGTGGAACGACCAGTAGCCATGATGCACACTGACCACCAGGGGGGAGAAGCTCAATGCAGGAACTGCCCTCAGGTGGTCAGTGCAATCCCACAGGGGGAGCGCTGCTCAGCCAGAAGCCAGGGTCATGGCTGGCGAGCACAGCAGCAGTGTTGGGAGCCTCTCCTGCCTCCGCTGTAGGATATCTCCAAGGACTCCTGGACTGAGAGTGCACAGGCTGGGCTGAGGGACCCCACCCAAGTGCACGAATTTCATGCACTGGGCCTCTAGTGTAAAATAAAAGAAGTAGGGAAGTGATTTTGTACACATGCTGCCCAGTGTTTGGCTTCTAGGTTCCCTTTTTTATCTAACTATTGTAGGTATAATTCCTGGAAGAGCATGTAATAAGGGTTGGATAGAACAGAATACCAGTTGGGCTAACAAGAATAAGTGCATAAAAAGTTTTTAAGCTGAATAATTAACCATTTTCACTGTGGTTATGTGCAACTTATATAAACTGTACAACCATTTTTTCCTGTTTGTCCATTTGAGTAAAGAATTAGGCTCAATAAAATGTAATATATATATTAGTTTGCTTTAAACGCAAAGGCTGCAGTTTGTTTACTTTGTTTTTGGCTCAACTGTAATACAACCAAAAAGGTCTCTGCATTAATAATACAATATGAAAAAGTTCACTTATGTACATGGGTACATTCCTTCATTAAAATTTTTCCTTAAGTTTAACTCAATGTATCTTTACAACTGATACAACTGATCTTTACAACAAAAGTCAAAAAGGACAAAGTAGAAATGATTCCATTTTACAGCACTTTAGGTTTTCTGAAGTTTCCTTTAGGTTTTAAAGGACATCATTTAAACGTTTTCCATAGTCCGCAGGATCCATTTGAAGTTCTCGTTCTTCATCATCTGAAAGGGAAATAATTATGTATTAAGAATACTATTTTTAAAATCACTTGCAGAAATTCAATTTTAAAAGTCTCTTTTTTTCTCAGGAAGTTCTCTCCTTTTTAAGGTACTAGTTTTCTGCTCATTATTTTTCACATTCTGCAAATAGTGTTCTTTTTCTCAGTTGCTTGTCTAAAGAGGAAAAAGTCTAACTATTTTGGAAGATTACTTCATTTTAACAAATCTTTTAATGATAGATTGGAAAGATGGATGGATGGATGGATGGATGGATGAAAGGGAGGGAGGGAGGGGGAGATATAGTCAGCAAAACTTTAGGAACCCACAAACATTGAGGAGGTGATCCTTTTATATATTATTTTTAAGTAGATGAAGTCATTTTAATGAAAGCTTTGGTAGAAACTTCTATGTATATTTTTTCATGTCTTTAAAAATGACCCTTTTTAAATTGTAAAATTAATCCTAAGTCATAAGGTAAAAATTAGAAAATAAATGTTACTCATAATCTTAACATTTGATTCACATCAGTGAATTTCTTTGCTTCTCTGCAAAGAGTTTACTAGTTAACTTCCTTAATGAAATATACAAACCAAAACTTAATCTTTTCTTTACCAAAAAGAAAAGATTACCTAATATTGTTAGACAGTAATATTCCTAAAGTCACTTTGAGTAAATGTGTGTGTAATATATATATATATAAAATGCAGTGTGTGTGTAATATATATATGTTACACACACACACTCACACACACACACACACACACACACACACACACACACACACACTGCATATTTGGGGTGGGGGGTGTTAATTCTCACCCAAGGATATTTTTTCCAATTGATTTTTAGAGAGAATGGAAGTGGGGAAAGGAGGAAGGGAGATGTGACACTTTGATTGGTTGCTTCCCACACATTCTCTGACTGGGACCAGGGATTGAAACTGGGACGAAGTACATGCCCCTTCTGGGAATTGAACTTGCAGCCTTTCGTTGTGCTAGCCAACAGTCTAACCAGTGAACAAACTGGGCAGGGCGAATAGCTATATTAAGCAATTCTGTATAGTGCACTTTGGAGTTTGACTTATTTGGCTAATCACAGGTTTTTCCGAGTCCTTTATAGGTATCACCTGTCACTTGATATTACCATCAGTTTATCTGCCAATAACAATCCTTCTTTCTTAATTTTGCTACAAACTACAGGTTTTGAAATAAGACTGATCAGAGTACTAAAATATTAGAACAAGAATGAAAAGTATTGCGCCCTAATAGGTTGCTCAATGGTTAGAGCATTGATCCATGGACTGAAGGGTCGCAGGTTCGATTTCTGGTCAAAGTCATGTACCTTGGTTTCAGGCTCAACACTCAGCTCTGGTGAGAATGTATGCAAGAGGCAACCAATCAATGTGTCTTACATTGATGTTTCTCTCTCCTCCCTCTTTCTCTCTCCTCTCTCTGTCTCTCTCCCTCTTTCTTCCCTTCCTTCACTCTCTCTCTAAAAAAATAAAAAAATAATTAATGGAAAAATTATCGAGTGAAGATTAAAATTTAAAAAAAAAGAATGAAAAGTATTTCAATCAGAGCCTAAGAGGCTCCCTTTTTAGTACATGGCTTTTAATGATATCTCCTGCAGTCTTAAAAAATGACTTCTCTTACTTTCTGGTTCATGTTACAGTTACCCAACAGCTTAGTTTTTGACAGATTAAGGTGTTACTACCTAGAAATATAATTTTATTCATCAAACACAGAGTGTTACAGTGTGAAAGACCCTGTTCTAAGTGCTGAACAAATACTTAAATCATATAACCCACATAACTGTTGAGTTAGATAACTACATCTATTCCTATTTGACAGATGAGGAAACTGAGGCATAGAGGTTACATAATTCACAAGGTGACACAGCTGGGATTCAAATCCAAGTAGTCTTGGCTTAGAATCAGGCACTTAATTAAGCACTAGCTAAGCTCCTTTCATAGGTATATTTAGTACTACCCTGTTTTCCTGAAAATAAGACAGTGTCTTATATTAATTTTGCTCCCAAAGATGCACTAGGTCTTATTTTCAGGGGATGTATTATGTTTCCATGAAGTAGGTCTTATTTTCGGAGGATGTCTTATTTTCGGGGAACCACGGTATGCATTGCAAACAATGCATTGCAAACAAACTAGGAACTTCTTTGAGATTAAAGGTAAGAGTACAGGGAATTTGTAAACGCCCATCTTCTTGTTACAATAACGAAGGAATTAAAAGATATATCCATCAGATGTGCAGTCTTTCCAAATTAGATCTTTAAAAAAATCAGGAAAAATATTTTTATACTAATGTAAATAAAATATTTCTTTTAGGATGCTTCAGGAAACCAAGAACTAAAAGCCAAAATAAACCAGGACTGTAAACACAGGAAAATTAGGCTTCAATTAATTCTATAAGAAAACACTGTGTATACAGTGTTGACTCAGATGATCAATACATATGAACTAGCATCAGAGGGAAAGCTGGAGCCCGTCAGCTGTCTATTGGTAGAGAGCTGCATCTTATAACCCAATTTTGGAGAACAAAGCCAAAGTGTTCTCAGCTGAAGCCCAAACCTCAGTCCTGCAGCTGGAATCTCCAATCCCAGGTACTCAAGGAAAAACTCCTAAAGCTTGGGAGAGCAGAGAAGAGTCCCTGTGGCTAGAACCCTGTTTTGGTATCTTTGGCTGCAGAGTCTCAATGGCTGAAGTTGTCATTTTCTTTCCTGAGTTTGGGAGAAGTTGTATTTCAGGCATGCTGAAATCTGAAACACATTTCCCATAATACTTGTGTTATAGGTAGTGATTCACTGTGAATGTAACCATAGCATTTTAGCACTGAGAAGAACACTTAAGTACTCTCGCATTACAGGTGATGAATAAATTTTGGCCCAGAGAATTTAAGTGACTTGACAAGCAATACTCAGCTCATCTCCTACCTCTCAGGCTAATGTGTTTTTCCACTCTACTGCCTGCTTTGGCTTCAAGTACAAACTGGGCTGGGAACTCAACCACTATTTCTACAATGAAGCTATGAAAAAATGCTTTTAAATCCCAAGTATTCAAACTTAACTAGAGAATAGCCATAATTGCCCCTCCCCTCTTTTTGAACAATTAATACCATACCTAAAAATTTTAAGCATGAAACATTTTTAAACATGAAAACATGTTTAAAATTATTTGGGTCTTCCACATTTCTTTTTAGTCATCTCACCCAAATTTATTCCTCTTTATTTGCTGGAGTTGATGTTCTTGCATCTTTCTGTTCCCTATAAGAGAGTCTCCTTAGTAGCTGCCCTCTCCTCTACTGCTATCATTTAGTGAACCCCAAAAAGGGAATGGCAAACCCCAGGTCAAGTAAAATTCACTTGCAAATGAAGAAACCAAAAAATTGACCAATCTCCTCCCTACTTCACTAAGGTCATTTCCTTATAAACATTCTTTAGAATCTATAGATTAATTTTCTTGTGTAAGTAAAGGCAGACAGCATGAGGGTAATGAGAACCTACAGTGGACAGTGGCAATGAGAACTGAGGGTAGGAGAGAAAGAAGGGTATTAGAAAAAGAGAGAGAGAAGACAGTGAAGAGAAATGTACCTGCTATGGATAAAGACTATAAAAATATTAAACTGAAGTTTTGTGATAAAAGTCATTATCTTTAAGACAGCCAAAATATAAGAAATGATTTTCAATTATAGTTGAAATTAATTGTTCTGAGAACCTAAAATCATCTGAGATAAAAGTCCTTCTGAAAGAAAACTAGAAATGTTTAAAGCTTAAACCAAGCAAGTTTATAACACCAGAAGTTAAAGGGTTATTACTCTAGTCACAGTTATGAGTAAAAATTAAATGAGAAAAGGATAAAAGTATTAGTTAACAACATTTACTGAGCACCCTATGTGTGCTAAAAACTATGGGTGGTGGGGAGGAATATGAAGGCAGAAAAAGATACAAACAAAATAGAAGGCAAAATAAATGAAAATTCCTGCCAAGAGCTTACATTCTAATTGGTGATATGATAGAAATATATGTAATGCAACATTATAAATAACTGCAAATAAGTATAACTCAAACAAATCACAAAAGCAGTAAGAAAAAATGGTAAGATTTATGAAAATGGGTAAGTGTATAGAAGTGAGCATAGTTTATTTAAAAGTACCCAAAAGTGAGTTCTCATGAACAAATCCTTAAATAACTACTAACATTTATTAATTCTTTCTATTCCCAATAACCATTTTTCTAAAACTAGAATGGGCTATCAAAACAGTGCCTAGGAGGGAGTCAGAGTCTTTGGTTTCCCCTTTCTATTAAATCTGTAGTATTCTAGGACAACTACATTTTCTTCTGAGTTTCATAAAAAACAACTCTTGTTATGAACTAAATAAAATTTAATTACCTTAAAAAGTTAAAGAGTAAATCAAGACAGTTACATTGGGAAAATATTGCATGCATAATATTATAAAATCTAAAACACACACATTAACTTTATAATCAACTTTTATAGGAAAAAGAAAAGCTCCACAAATACTACGAAGTAGAGGTCGGCAAACCGTGGCTCGCAAACCACATGTGGCTCTTTGGCTCCTTGAGTGTGGCTCTTCCACAAAATACCACGGGCAGGCACACACATACAGTGCAATTGAAACTTCGTGGCCCATGCGCAGAAGTCGGTTTTTGGCCTGGGCGAGTGAGTCTATTTTGAAGAAGTGTTGTCAGAACACTCACGGGGTCAAAGGGATGCATGTGGCTCGCAAGCCACAGTTTTCCAACCACTGTATTGTGATGTAAACAGGCAGAAAAAAGGCCTAAACACTTTCAAAGAAGCAACACACACTAATTAATATGCAGGCATGGGGACAGGGCTGCATGCACACAGGTAGATTCTGAACTTTGACTCAGTTAAAAGCTCAGAAGTAACACAATTAACAAGGATAATATGTTGAATCTGTGTATTAAACATAAAACAGATAAATCTTCACAAACTGATTGTTAAATATAAATATTAAACCTCAGAAAAAAATTTTGAAAAAATTTTTGAAAAACAAACTTTCTATGCTAAATAATGTTATCTTCAGTGTAGAGACTATTTCCTTTGCAGCTTCCCTGATAATAAAAAGGCTGTCTGATCAATATTTGTACCTAGAATAACTGAAATGCTTTCAGGTGAGAAATTGAAAAGGGGAATTATTTTCTGGGAGTACTTGTCTAGGACCATTTTAAACAATTTAATTCTAAAATTTCTCAAGAATCTGAGTTTCAAATTGTGTCTATATCAACAACACATATAAACTAAAGTTGGTAATTAAAATAATTTATTCTTAAATTTATTAATACCACTATTATAAAATGGTTTTCAAAATACAATTGAAAAACTGAACTGAACCTCTTTGTATTAAGACTGTACTGTTACTAATAAGTGGGAAAATTCTACACAAATTCAACCAAATTGGGTTGGTGGATTTCATGGTCACAGCATGGAAGCCAGGCCCACGCTCACCTTGGACGTCTTCCTCTCCACCATCACCATCTTCTTCCTCATTGTAAGCCAGCTCAGCCTGCTTGTCTGCCTCATACTCACCTACGTTACCATCATCCCCATTATAATCCGCCAGTTTAGAGCCATGTTGCGGATCAACAGGGGATTCATTCTCATCAAAGAATCGGCCTGTGAAGTAGGTAGAGGATTAATTCCAGAGTAAAAAGAGAAGAAGGGAGGGACCTGTACTGAAGGCAGATCAGAAAGTAGTCAAGTGAAACCTGGGATCTTTCAGGACACTGGATATAGAGATACATTTTGTGAAAAGGAAATAAGAATGAAGACAGAAAATAATTTTTATTTAAGAAGTTTTGTGTGGCTCAGTGGTTAAGTGTCAACTCATAACCAAGAAGTCACCAGTTCAATTCCTGGTCAAGGAACATCCCCAGTGAGGGGTGTGCAGGAGGAAGCTAATGCATAATTCTCCCTCATTGTTGAGTTTCTATCTCTCTTTTCCTCTCCCTTCCTCTCTCTAAAAATCAATAAAAACATTTTTTTAAAAAAAATTATTGTTTTAATTTTAGTAAGGTTATAATGTTTTCTTAAAGAAAAGGGCACCATATCAGGATTGTTTTCCTAATAACCAAGGACTTCTCTGATATGAGTATTTGTCTAATTTAACACTTTAGGAGAATATTTTTATTACTAGATACAATGCATATTTGAAATTTGCAGTCATTTATTACTCTATGAAATAGCACTTTCCTGAGTAATTTTGGCAACTTTTTCATTTAAAAATAAACAATTACTACGCAGACTAACTTTTTTTTGATACTAAGAGAAACTGACACACCTGAGAACTATCTTTGTTGTAAAAAGTTTTTATTGATTTTAGAGAGAGAGGAAGAGAGAGGAATAGAAACATCAATGAGATGAAAAAGAAACATCAATCGGCTGCCTCCTGAATCCCCCCTACTGGAGATCAAACCCACAACCTGATGACCTCTTGGTTCATGGATCAACACTCAACCACTGAGCAACACTGGCTGAGCCTGAGAACTATCTTAAGTTCCTTCAGTAACAGTGATTCACTATAGGCATGAATTAATGTCCAAGGAGGGATGGCAGAGAGAGTAAACTATGAGAATCTCTAGTGGTATGTGTTTTGAAAAAAACAACCCAATTACTTAAGACTTATTTTTCCCACTTCCTAAAAGTCAATGGTAGAAGAAACTTAAGAAAGTTGACCTACATGAAGCTGTAATATTGTACACATTAATAACAACTAGAAACCAAGAAGAGCAATAGATATAACATCTATACTAGAAAGCTATTAACAATCAAGCAGTGAAAATGCAAATGTTAGGCAAACTAAGATCTGACTTACAAACACAAGTTAAACTCTACTTTGACATTAAATTTAAGCACCACAAAAACAAATCTTATTCCAATCCCTAAAATATGACATTAACTTCCTCATGGTGTAGGAATTGAAGACTTCAAAAAAAATTGTAACAACTTTATGTAAAAGGTCTAAAATTTTTGAGATTATACTATAAAAATTTACATTGCAATGAGACAATCAGAAAAAAAAAAAGTTCCTCTGCCTGGAAAGAAAGGTTAAGTGCAAATGAAAAGAAAAAATATGGAGATATTGGTTAATTCTACAGACGATACACCACATCATCAGGCCAATATATCAATATATTTCTTTCTCTTTAAAATTTATTTATTAAATTTATAGGGGTGATACTGGTCCACATGAACATAAAGGTTCAGGTGTTGGTTTCTATGTTACAAGATCTACATATTATACCATGTGCCTACCACCTAAAGTCAAATCTTCTCCCCATCACCATATATTAGGAGCCCCTCCTTCCCTACGCCCTTCTCTCTGGCAATCAGCACACTGCTGTTTGTATTCATGAGTTTCAGTCTTATATCCCACATCTGAGCGAAATCATATAGTTCTTAGCTTTTCTGACTGACTTATTTCACTTTGTATAAGGTTTTCAAGGTCCATCCATGTTGCTTCAAATGGCATTATTTCTTTTTTTTTTAAATAAATCTTTATTGTTCAGATTATTACAAATGTGTTCCTCTTTCTCCCCCACCCTCCAATTGCTCCCCTCCACCAGGTTCCCACCCCACCCTCTGTCCTTTCCCCATCCTCCAATGTCCTCATCCATAGGTGCACAGTTTTTGTTCAGTCTCTTCCCGCACCCCCACTCCCCTTTTCCCTGAGAATTGTCAGTCCACTCCCCTTCCATACCTCTGATTCTATTATATTCACCAGTTAATATTGTTCATCAGGTTTTTTTTAATTCCCTTGGTTTTTAGTTTCATTTGTTGATAGTTATGTATTTGTTGTTCATAATTTTTATCTTTATCTTCTTCCTCTTCCTAAATAACCCCCTTCAGCAATTCATATAATTCTGGTTTGGCAGTGATGAACTCCTTTAGCTTTTTTTTTAATTTGTGAAGCTCTTTACCTGGCCTTCAATTCTGAGTGATAGCTTTGCTGGGTAGAGTATTTTGGGCTGTAGTTTCTCGCTAGTCATCACCTTGAATATTTCTTGCCATTCCTGTCTGGCCTGCATGGTTTCTGTTGAGAAATCAGCTGACAATCGTATGGGTGCTCCTTTATAGGTAACTATCTGCTTTTTTCTTGCTGCTTTTAATATTCTCTGTCTTTTGCTCTTGGCATTTTAATTATGATGTGTCTTGGTATGGTCCTCTTTGAATTCCTTTTGTTTGGGGTTCTACAGGCTTCCTGGACTTGTAAGTCTATTTCTTTCCCCAGGTGGGAGAAGTTTTTTGTCACTATTTCTTCCAGTATTCTTTCAGTATCTTGCTCTCTCTCTTCTTCTGGGATTCCCATAATTCTGATGTGGGTTCGCTTGAAATTGTCCCAGAGGTTTCTTACACTATCTTCAACTTTCTGGATTCTCTTATCTTCTTGCTTCTGTATAGGAGTGTCCTCTGGCTCTTTGTGTTCTAAATATTTGTCTTGATTCTTGCTATCTTCCAGTCTGTTTTTACGACTCTGTGTAATATTTTTTTATTTCAGACAATGTTTTCTTTATTTCTAGTTGATCCCTTTTCATATCTTCATAGGTCTCATTTATTTTATCGGCCTTTTTAAGGATATTCTTGAAAAGCCTTATAACTGTAGTTTTGAACTCGATGTCCATTGTTTTCTTTTCCTCCATCTCCTTCCTTTGTGTCTTGCCTCTTGTCTGCATTTTAGTTGTTTTCCTGATTTGAAGGAATAGTTTTGTTTGCTAGGTGTTCTGGTAGAGTCCAGTAGCACAGCCTTCTCAGTGGACAGTCTTGGTGTAGGCCTTTGTGGGCTGTGTTTGCAGTCTTGTTGTTAAGCCTTGCTTATTGTTGGTATCACTGGGAAACGTTGGTCTCCAAGCCAATTGGCTGTGAGGATCAGCAGTGTCTCAGCCCTAGCTTCTGTACTCCACTTGGATGGGGTGGAGTCTCGCCGTGGCGCAGACAATCTCTGGTTCCCTGTCAGTCTCGCCTTAGAAAAGTCCTGTTCACAGTGAGTCTCACAAGACTGGTTGCAGGTGTGCGCACCTCTTAGGTAAAGGTGCAGACAAGCTTTGGATTCCATCCAGTCCCTCCTTAGAGAAAGCCAGCCTCTGGGAGAGCTTCTGTGCTCAGCTTGGATGGGGCGGAGTCTTGGGTTGGTGCAGACAAGCTTTGTTTTCCAGTCGGCTCCTCCCCAACTCCTGCAGTAATGGCCTCTGGCTTCACACACCTCCAAGAGATCTCTGCCTGCTGCCTGGCAGTCTGGCCTCTCCCTGATTGGGGCTGTCTATCAGAGCAATAGGGTGATTCTGTTTCCCTCTCGAACAAGAAAGCCAGCAGTGTGTTAGCTGTCTGGGAGTAAGCTGGGAGCAAGCCAGCAGCGAATTCAGCCTGGCCCGCCCTCTTCACGCACCGGGAGTCTGCCAGCAGCAATCTTAGCCGGCCCTCCCTCTCAGTGTGCCAGGATTAAGCCAGCGCCTTTTCACGCACACAGTTCTCCGAACCTTCACAGTTTCTGAGGATGAGTGCGCCTTCTCTCTCCTTCTCAGATGGCAGAGCCTTCTCTAGTTAGCCATCCGGTGCTTCAGAGCAATGCCTCCCCTGTTTTCCAGTTCTAAATTCAACTTTGTTGTGGTAGGCTGCATTCAGGTGTCTACCCTATGCTGCCATCCTGGTTTCTCTCCCCATTTGTCTTTTGACTTGGTACTTTTACCACCATAGTATTTTCCCCTAAATGTTATATGGCCATTTTACTTCCCCCCCCCCCCTGTTTTACTTGTTTTTAAAGTTCACATAAATACTATCAGACTTTCCCCTCTCAAACTAATTTTGAAGGAGATCCATTGTGGCTACCTGTGACCACTAATTCCTTGTTTTCCCATACTCTTGACACCTGCTGACGTGGCCACTGTTCCTTTAGTAGGTTCCCATGAAATGGTTGGCCTACCCACCTAGGAGGAAGGACAGCGAGGGGTCTGAGAACAGGAGCGCAGACAGATGGCCTCCGTGTGAGGAAGTGAGCTTGTGAGGGCTGGCAGCCTTAGGGTTTCAGTATGGGCTCAGTTTTACCTCTGGGAAGGTACTGTAGCGGGGGCACTGGAGCAGGCAGACTCCCCATCCCTTCAGGCACGTGGGGGCAGGTGGAAGGACCGCTTCAGGTGTCTCAAATGGCATTATTTCATCCCTTCTTATGGCTGAGTATTATTCCATTTAGTGGAGGTTTTCTGGTGATAAGATCCCTCAGCTTCTGCATGTCTGGAAATGTCTTTACTTCTCCTTCATATTTAAAGGATATTTTTGCTGGATATATATAATTCAGCTGGTATTCTCTCAGATGTTCAAATATTTGGTTCTATTCTCTACTGACTTGTAGAGTTTCTGCTGAGAAATCGGATGAAATTCTGATAGGTTTTCCTTTGTAGGTAGCTTCTTTTCCCCTGCTGCTCTGAGAATTTTTTCTGAGTCATTAATTTTTTACAGTTTTAATACCAAGTACCTTAGAGAAGGCTTCTTTGGGTTAAGGTAACAAGGTGGTGTTCAGTTTGCTTCCTAGATTTGAGGATCTAGTTCTTTCCATAAGTTTGGTAAATTCTCATTTACTATTTGCTTGAACAGGCTCTCCACACCCTATTCCCTCTCTTGCTCCTTTGGAATACTTATAATTCTAATAGTGCTTTTTCTAATAAAGTCCAATAATTCTCATAGGGCTATTTCATTTTTCTTTATGCTCAGGTCTCTCTTCTTTCCTCTGCATCATTTCTAGATTCCTATTTTCAGTATCATTAATTTTTACCTCCATCTGGTTAGTTCTGTTTTTTATGTTCAGAAATTCACACTTGATCTCCTTAAGTGCATTCTTCTATCCCAGGATTTATGATTTTGATTCTTTTTTAAAGTATCAATCTGTTTGGTAAAGCACTCATTTTGTTTATTGATTTGTTTTCTGAGTGCACTGCATTATCTGTCTATATTTCTCATCTCTGGTTGAGTATTTTCAGACCTGTAATCTTAAAATTTCTGTCATTTATATCACACATTTCCATGTGTTCCAGCTCACTTTCTGGGGATTTTTCATTTTCTTTCTGGTCATCCTCGTTACTGTGATTATTCATGGTATTTGTTCTCTTTTGTCTATTCATTTATCTCTCTATAAGTATAGCCAATAGTAGCTTTGTCAGAAGAGGTCTTTCTACTATTCTCTAGTAGATGGCATTGAATCACAAGATTTTTTGGCTCTTTGATCTCCCAGTCTTGAACATCCCTGGCTTCTATAAGAAAATACAGTTGCACTACTTGGGGTGTGATTTGTTTTGCTCTCACCATAATGGCGATCCCTGACCTCTTTGGGGTCCCACTCCAAGCACTCCTCCAGATCAGTCACAGAGGGGAACAGCATTTCTACTGCATCAGCTCTTGTTTTATAGATAATGTGCTCCTGGACCTTACTCTAAAGGCAACCACAGGCTAGTTTTGGGAGTCTACAAGGTGGCAGGGTTCTGTGGTCCTGTTTCTTTGAAACATCACTGCCCAGTGGACAGTGGAAAACCACATAGGAGAACCCTGTGCTGTCAGGCATCTGCTGACTCAGACACTGTTTGTTCCCTTGCCCCTGGCCCTACTGGGCTGGTCCCCCACAGCTCTCTGTTCCTCCAGGTGGTAAGACGAACCTGCTACTGCTGGCTTTCTTCACTCTTCTGGCTGAACCTAGAGATCCCAGCTCCAGGAATTCATCAGCAGATCGTCTGTGCTTTCTTCTCTTCTGGTCTCCTGTTTATTTCTAGCTGCCCACCTGTAGTTGTTTCAATGTGCAGGTCTCTCAGATGTGCATTTGTGTTGGGCAGGGATTTCTTTGTTGAATTATAGCCTGTTAACTTTTTGAAATTTCACAGGGATAAGACAAGGTGTGCTCTCACTCCGCCGTTCCTCTGACAACACTCCCAATATTTTTCTAATTGTTGGGTGATGAATGAATTAGGAAAACAGTTAAAGAACAAATCACACTTACAAAGGTTTTTAAAGATGAGGGGTATGACTTACAGAAACTGAGGTAATTATGGCCAGTAAAAAAACAAACAAAACAAACACACACACACACACACACACACACACAAAAAAACCCAGAAAACCATTTTAAACATATTCTAGAATAAGGTTTGGTACATGCAATAAATAAATAAATGGAAAATTTGATAAAATAGAGTTAGATAAAATAAATGAATATACAAGAGTTTTTTAAAATGGAAAACAGTAACAAGAATAGGTAAACTATTTGTGAGAAAAGACACCTGTCTAATGAAAGTAACATAAAACAAAACATTTTGGTGGCTTTTATTATCTTTCCCTTAATGATAAAATAAATCATGCTAATGTAAGCAAGTAAAGGACAGATTTTATAGAAATCTGAACTTTATGTAAGCAAGAAGCAGTTGTTAAGATTTCTTTGAAACTGACATCAGGAATCTAATCTTATGCACCACAGCATCTCCTGGGTCTAGTCGGTAAGAAGCTATAGTAGTTAAACTAGATTCTACGTGTGAAGTAAGGGCTAGATGTGTAGATTTAAGACTCATAAATGTAAAGATAATAGGTTAAACAATGAGAATATAATTTCTCCTTGGAAATAAATATTTAAAGAAAACAGTTATAAGTCAAAGGTATGATCTTGGAGAAAAACTATATTTAAGAAAGGAGAAAGGAAGTAATGAGGGTAAAGTTACCACATGATGGTATAAATCTGTGATGTATTTAACAGGAATTAAATATTAGACTATTTCTGAAGCATTTTACCTATTTATTTAAAAATATATTTCAGAGAAGAGGGAAGAGGGAAAGAGAGACAGAAACATTGATGAGAGAGAATCACTGATTGGCTACCTCCCACATGCCCCACACTAGGGATCAAGTCTGCAACTGGGCATGTGCCCTGACTGGGAATGGAACCATGATCTCCTAGTTCATAATCTGATGCTCAACCACTGAGTCACGCTGTCTTGGGCCATTTTACCTATGTAAAGATTTTAAATTCAGTTCTGTCTCTCAATAACACAATGTTAAAGCTGTGCCCAACTAGAGGATCAATACAGTAATTATATTTAGTTTGGGTAGCTTTCCTTATATTGTAGCAGAATTCAGTTGTGAACTTGAGTATTATTTTCCCCCTGGTGGCTAGTTGTAAATGATTAACTTAGACTATCAGTAACAAGATAGCTTCATCCAACAGTTTAAACATGAAAATACAAAAAAGCAACATACACACTAGCAATTCAAAGCCTTCAGGCAGTATCAAGTTGGAAAAACAAGTCATAAGAGATTGTTGCTACACATAGGCTGACTTTAAACAACACAATAGAACTTCATATAGAATGACAGATATCCTTTAAAACGCCTTAAATATCAGACTGTGAATTTCAGGAATTAAATATTAGACCATCTCTGAAGCATTATTAAAGAACAATGTAGGAAATTAAAGGACGATGACAGATAACTAGAACATTTCTCAATCATAAAAGGGTATTTCAGTCAAGAGAACTAAGTAGTATATTGCAATTCTGTACTACAGTCAAAGCAAGATAAATTATATACTTTTTTGCTTCATTAGCTCAAGGTTCATGAATGGGTTTCAATTTCTCAACTATTCTATTAAGAGGTTTATATTTTTCATGTCATTTTAATATATTAACACTTTTATAAACAATATGAATCAATCTGACTTCATTATAACTCTAGAGAGGGGGGGAAAGGAAATTTTACTCTTAAATGAGGCAACCTCTTTTTCTAGCCTTTATCTATTAGAACTGTCTACTTGTACCATTCATTTGGCAATGAACACATTCAACTGACTCCTGCATTATTAAATTTAACACCTACATTTTGACCATCCCTGAGGGCTCATGTCATGTGAAAACTTAATCTGTTGAGACATGAGTTATTCGAGTCATGAGTGCTGGGAGGGGAGTGGGGTGTACAGACTGTGACAGAAATGTTACTGCAGGCATTTCTCACAAAACACTACATAGGGAAAACTACTGATGGGCCTTTGAACTGTTTATTTTTATTTCATTAACAGGAATATTTTTGGGGCAAAAAGACCATACTTATTTCACATCTTAGGGTATAAAGCCTCCATGTAACAGGCCCAGGAAGAAATTTGTTAATTGATTGGACTTATGAAAGGTAAAGAGAAACAGAGAAAATGAAAGAAGCATGGTAGCTAAGAAATTATGGCTAATACTATCTGAACAATTCGACCATCTCCCATTCTCAATGCAGAGAGGTTGAGCTTCTCTTTCTACTTCTTGATATAATCCACAGTTGTCTTTTTGTTATTTTTCCCCCTTAAGACTAATTCTATGGAGGGACGAAAAAAGGGAAAGAAAGCACACAATTTGATTGGTTCAAGGTCAAATACTTTTCTCCTTGCCTATTCCTTTTATCTTACACCTCATTTACTGGACTAAGCCTTAGCATTAGCATAGGATAAAGGGCCAGAGATGGACTTCTGGACTGAGTTTAAACAGGGTGGAGCAAAAGTAAGTTTACAGTTGTATGTGAAAGACAAAGTTTATGCTTATACTTATAAATATATGTATTTATGCTTTAAATATAGTGTATTATGTATTAGCTAGAGGCCTGGTGCACAAAGTTAATGCATAGTGTGTGTGTATGTGTGTGTGTGTGTGTGTGTGTGTGTGTCCCTCAGCCTTGTCTGTACTGTCTCGTAATCTGGGACCCCTTGGTTAGGGTCCCTAGGCCTGGCCAGAGATCAGGGCCTATCCGGGCTTGCTTTTTCCCAGCTCTGGCAGCTGGTCCTACCCTCTGCTGCTGCCACTGCTTGCCATCTGTGCAGTGCTCCTTCTGTGGGCAGCAGGTGTGGGGTGTGATTGCTTGGCTTGCCTGGGCCTCCCTCTGCAGGGTGATCACTAGCCAGCCCCACACATCTGCCACAGCACTGCTGGCCAGTGGCCTGGGCCTCCTTTTATGGGGCGATCGATCGTGGGGCACCCAGATTGATTGCTGCACAGAGGGAGGCCCCGCCCACCCAGCCAGGACTCCGTGGTACAGAGGGTGGCCTGGGCATCCCTCTTTGGGGTGATCACGGAGCTCCCCTGACCCCGTTTGATCATCCCACCAGCTGGTGGTCTGGATCTCCCTCTTTGGGCAATTGATCTAAGCTCCCTGAGCAATCACATCACACTCCCCTTGGTTGGCTTGGTGCCAGTGTGTGTCATAGCCTGGTCATCTATTAGGTTGTCTGGACGGTCATTCTGCTGTTCAGTTGTTTTGCATATTATGCTTTTATTATTATAGATTATTATATTATTTTCGATATAAACAACTATAAGCCTACTTTTCCCAATCCTATAGTTGTTCCAATAATTAACCTTTGTTTTTCTTTTGTTTCCACAGAAATGCCTAACACTGAGAGACAGGTTCAATGAGTTCTGAGTCAATCTACCACCTCAGTTTCTGGACTATGAAACTTCTTGGGGAAGTTTCAGGTAGGGTAATGATGGGATTCAGGACAAAATACCCTCAAAAACAGCATCTTAAACTAGTCACCTTTTATCCAAAGATTTGCTTTCCATGTTTCAGTTACCTATAGTCAACCTTGCTCCAAAATTATAAAATGGAAAATACCCAAAATAAATAATTTGTAAGTTTTAAATTGTACACTATTCTGGGTAGTCAGATGAAATGTCCTTCCTACTGCCCTTCACTGTCCCACCTCGGTCACAAATAATTCTTTTGTTCACTGTATCCACATTGTCTATGCTACCCACCCATTAGTCATTTAGTAGTCATCTCAGTTATCTAATCAACTGTCACACCAGCACAGTGCCTGTATTTAAGAAACTCTTCTTTTACTTAAAAATGGCCCAAAGCATAAGAGAAGTGATGCTGGCAATTCAGATATGCCAAAGAGAAGTCGAAAAAGAGTTTCCTTTAAGTGAAAAGGTGAGTGTAATACAATAAGATATTTTGAGAAAGACCATATTCACATAACTTTTATTACAGTATATTGTTGTAATTGTTATTAGTTATTGTTGTTAATTCCTCCTGTGCCTAATTTATAAATTAAACTTTAATATAGGTGTGTATAAATAGGAAAAATATAGTGTATATATGGTTTGTGTATATATGGTATTATATATATTGTATATATGGTATATATAGTGTATATATGGTATTATCTCTGGTTTCAGGTTTCCCCTGGGATCTTGGAACATATCTCCATGGATAAGGAGAGACTATTGTATTTTAAGCTGAAGGAATTTGAGAAATGGCATGTGCAAAAATAACTTTCTGACCTTCTCCCAAAGCAGGTCATAAAATCCTCATGTGAAAGGTGCCTTTCCCATACATGTCAGAAAGAAACACCCTTATATACAAGACAGAAAAAGACCAAGAAGAATTTAAAAAATAAAAATATTGCACCCCTATGTTCATTGTAGCATTATTTACAATAGCCAAGACATGGAAACAACCTAAGTATCTAATGATGAATGAATGAGTAAAGAAATAAACGTGGCCTGGCTGGTGTGGCTAAGTGGTTGTGTGTCAACCCAAGAACCAGGAGGTTGGGGTTCAATTCCCAGTCAGGGCACATGTCCCAGTTGCGGGCTCAATCCCCTGCAGGAGGCATTCTCTCTAATCATTGATGTTTTTGTCTCTTCCTTCCTCTCTCAGAAATAAAAATATATTTTTAAATAAGAGGAAAAAAGAAATAAACTGTGAATATATATATATATATATATATATCCAATGATTAACCTTTGTGTGTGTGTATGTATATATATATATATATATAACTTAGTCATAAAAAAAACAAATGAAATCTTGCTATTTGCAACAAGTATTGTCCTGAGGGCATTTATCCTAACTGAATAAGTCAGAAAAAAATAAATGCCACATGATCTCTCTCATATATGGAATCTAAAAACAACAACAAAACACACCAAGCTCATGGATACAGAGAACACATCGGTAGTTGACAGAGGCAGGGGGTGGGGGTGGGAGAAAAGTGTCAAAAGGTAAAAAGAAAACAAAATGTAGTTGATATAAAACAGATAGATAATTTGAATCATTAAGAAGATTGACTTTAGGCTTTTGGAGGTGGACCGCCATCAGCCTGGACTGGGTCCGATTTCCTGTCCCCTCTCCCCCCAACTCTGATCTTTACCTCGGTGATGGCTTCCGCCCATTACCGGGGAATAAACTTTCTTTAAAACTCAAAAAAAAAAAAAGAAGAAGAAGAAGATTGACTTTACATATATATACACATACATGTTTACATATGTGCTAATGTATATGACAAATACATTATAATATATAATATATAAAACACTGATGCACAACTCTTATTTCTAAAACAATGAAAATAAACTACCATATTCTAAATTTTTAAAATGGAACCAAGTATTATTATATTATTAGAAAACTACATTAAAAGAATTTAAAACCAAAAACCCAAAAGAAAACAAAAGTCAAGTGCTGGCGAGGAAGCAGAGAAAAAGGAATCCTCGTGCACTGCTGGTGGGAATGCAGACTGGTGCAGCCACTGTGGAAAACAGTATTTTTTGAGGAGAAGTAAAAATGGAACTCCCATTTGACCCAGTAATTCCACTTCTAGAAATATATCCCAAGAAATCATAAACACCAATCAGAAAGGATATATGCACCCCTATGTTCATAGCAGCACAATTCACCATAGCTAAGATTTGGAAACATCTTAAGTGCCCATCAGCAGATGAGTGGATTAGAAAACTGTGGTACATCTACACAATGGAATACTATGCTGCTGTAAAAAAGAAGGACTTCTTACCATTTGCAACAGCATGAATGGACCTGGAGAGCATTGTGCTAAGAAATAAGCCAGTCGGAGAAAGGTAAATATCACATGGTCTCACTTATTTGTGGAATATAATGAACAATATAAACTGATGAACAAAAATAGATCCAGAGACACAGAAGCATTGAACAGGCCATCCAACCTCATAAGGGGAGGGGGGACAAGAGGTCAACCAAAGGACTTGTATGCATGCATATATGCATAACCCATGAACACAGACAGCAGGGGGGTGAGGGCATGTTCTGGCGGTGTGGTAACAGCCAGGGAGAGGTCAATGGGGGAAAAGGAAACATATGAAATACTTTAAACAATAAATAATTTTTTAAAGTTATCCATTAACAAGGAACAATCTACAAAGGAAATTAAGAAAATTTTATTTACAATAACATCAAAATGAATAAAGTCCTTAAGAATAAATTTAACCAAGAAAGCACAAGACTTACACACTGAAAACTATAAGACACTGCTAAAAGAAATTAAAGATACCCTACCTACATAAGTGGAAAGCATCCCATTTTCCAAGGACTTGAATACTTAATATAGATGAGAATACACTCCAAAGTAATCTACAGATTCAATGCAATTCCTATTAAAACCCTAGCTGCATTTTTAGTAAAAATAAACAAATGATCTTAAAATTCACTTGGAATTTTAAGAGATACCAAGTAGTCAAAAAAATGTTATAAAGAAGGACAAAGTTAAAAGACTCACACTTCCTGATTTCAAAAATTACTACAA
The DNA here is from genome assembly GCA_963924515.1 of Vespertilio murinus. Classification (NCBI taxonomy): domain Eukaryota; kingdom Metazoa; phylum Chordata; class Mammalia; order Chiroptera; family Vespertilionidae; genus Vespertilio; species Vespertilio murinus. The sequence goes on along the minus strand of OZ004704.1, from coordinate 158,420,853 downwards.
AGTTACAGTAATCTAAACAGTGTGATACTGTCATCTGTTCTGAATGGAACAGAATTAAGAGTACAGAATTAACCCAAACATCTGGGGTCAAATGATTTTTGACAAGAATGTCAAGACTATTCAATGGGGGGAAAAGACTTTCTTTACCAAATAATGCTGGGAAAATACCCACATACAGAAGAAGAAAATTGCACCCTTAACTCACACTATATAAAAATTTAATTTAAAATAGGTAAAAAATCTATACATAAAAGCTAAAACTATAAAGCTCTTAGAAGAAAACAGCAGGAAATCTTCAAGACCGTTGATTTAACAAAGGTTTCTTAGACATGACACCAAAAGCATGAACAACAAAAGAAAAAATAGATAAACTGAACTTCAAAATTAAAATGCTTTCTGTATCAAAGGACACTATCAGAGTAGAAAGACAACCCATAGAATGGGCAAAAATATTTGTAAATCATATATCTGATAAGGGTCTTTTATCCAGACTGTATAAAGAACACTTAAAATTGACCAAAGACAAACAACCCAATTTAAAAATGGGTAAAGGACTTGAAGAGACATTTCTCCAAAGATGATTACAAATGGCAAACAAGTATATGAAAAAGATGCTCAATGTCATTAGTTATTGGGAAAATGAAAATTACAGTGAGATGCCAGTTCACACCCACCAGGATGGCAATAGTTAAAAGGAAAAAAAAAGGAGAACATTGAGTGTTGACAAGGATGTGGAGAAATGGAAATGCTCATGCATTGCTGGTAGGATTCTAAAATGGTGCAGCTGCTTTGGGAAATAGTTTGGCAGATTTTACATAGATAAACATAGAATTAGCATATAACCTAGCAATTTCACATGTAGGTAGGTATATACTTGAAAAAACTAAAAACAGGTGTTCAACAAAAACTTGTATAGGAATGTTCATAGCAGCGGTAGCACTACTTACAATAACCAAAAAGTAGAAACAATTCAAATGTCTATCAATGGATGAACAATAAATAAAATGTATTTGTTCAATAATATTCGTACTGAATATTATTCAGCCATAAAAAGAAACAGCATGGCTGAAACTTGAAAACAGTATGCTAAATGAAAGAAGTTACACACAAAGTCTACACACTGTATGATTCCCTATATATGAAATATCCAAAACAGGTGAATTAAAAAAGTCAAAAAGCAGATTAGAAAGTTGCCACGAACTATGGTAAAAGAGAATGGGAAGTAACTGTTTAATGGGTACAGGTTTCTTTCAGGGTGATGAAAATGTTCTGGAGCTAGACAGATGTGATGATTGTACAACACTGTGAATGTACTGACTGTCACTGAATAAAACACTTTGGTGGTTTTTATAACAATTTAAAAATTATTTTTAATTAAAAAATGTTTTCATGACAAAAGAGAATAAAGTTTCATATCAAGAAAGGCAACTGAAGTGGAAAACTATGGTAAAGGCAAATTATAAAAAAATCAGTATCTGGATATTTGAATTATTTATAAAGATTCAATACAAAGATATAAGATCAATTTCCAAAGATACCATGCTAAGTGGTCAAAAATGAGGCACAGTTACATACTCAGAAATAATTACAATAAAATTCCTCACAAAAATGAATAGGTTGCTAGAAAATAAATGCTTACCAAAACATATTTAAGGAACATATTCTAAATATCTTATAAAAGCATTAAAAAGCAAATGTGGTCAAGCCAAAGTGAAATAAATTTAAATATCTCCACTGACACTATGAAACGGTTCTAGAGAACAATCTGACAATATGTAACAGGAGCTAGAAACTGGTCAAGTACTTTGAACTAGTAATTTCAGTTTGGGGACTACACTTTTAAAGGAACACCCAAAAAAATAAACCATCAACAAAACAACAAGAAAGCCCACTTTATGGGAGAACATATTTGTAAATGTTATCACTGTTAAAGGTTTAATCTCCAACATCTACAGACAGCTTATACAACTTAATAAAAGGAAGATAAATGAGCCAATTAAAAAATGGGCAATGGACCTAATAGAATCTTTTCAAAAGAAGACAGAAGGAAGGCCAAGAGGTACATGAAAACATGCTCAAAGTCACTAATTATTTGAGAGATGCAAATCAAAACAACAATGCAGTACCATCTCACACCTGTCAGAATGGCCAACATCAACAAATCAACAAACGACAAATGTTGGCGAGGTTGTGGAGAAAAAGGAACCCTCATGCACTGCTGGTGGGATTGCAGGTTGGTGCAACCACTGTGGAGAACAGTATGGAGCTTCCTCAAAAAACTGAAAATGGAACTCCCATTTGACCCACTAATCCCACTACTAGGAATACATCCCAAGAAACTAGAAACACCAATCAGAAAGGATATATGCAGCCCTATGTTCATAGCAGCACAATTTACAATAGCTAAGATTTGGAAACAGCCTAGGTGCCCGTCAGCAGATGATTGGATCAGAAAACTATGGTACATCTACACAATGGAATACTATGCTGTCATAAAAAAGGGATTCTTATTATTTGCAGCAACCTGGATGGAATTGGAGAACATCATGCTCAGTGAAATTAGCCAGTCAATGAAAGAGAAACACCACATGACCTCACTTATTTATGGATAATAAAGAACATTATAAACTGATGAACCAAACGATAGATATAGAGACAGTAAAGCAACAAGCAGACTGTCAAATTACAGCGGGGAGGGTAGAGAGATCTGGGGGAGATAAGAGATCAATCGAAGGACTGGTATGCATGCATATAAGTACAACCAATGGACACAAAACTCTGGGGAGGGAGGGCATGTATGGGGGGGGGCAATGGTAATATATGTACACAAATAATAATTTAATTAAAAATATTTAAAAAATAAAAAAATTTTAAAAAATAAAGGAACACCCAAAGTAGGAGAAGCATTAAGTATTTTGAAAAAAGATATTCATAGTTATTACAACCTGAGAGAATATAAAAAATATAAATAAGCTATAAAAGAATAGAGCTAAATGAAAATTACTATTATTGCCTAAACACAACAGGATATATATATATATATATATATATATATATATATGTGTGTGTGTGTGTATACAAATACATTTAAAATGACAACTATGTAACTATTTGATAGGTTAAAATTATGTATGAAATAATGTCAAAGTAAATCACAAAATAGTGCTCACCTTAATATTATCTCTCACAATAATATTTGTACTGAAATATATACAATGAAAAGAATTTGGAGTTTTTAAAAATATATATATTTTTCTTGATTTCAGAGAGGAAGGGAGAGGGAGAGAGAGAGAGATAGAAACATCAATGATGAGAGAGAATCATTGACCAGCTCCCTCCTGCACGCCCCTACTGGAGATTGAGCCCACAACCTGGGCATGAGCCGTGTTAGGAATATGAACCGTGACCTCTTGGTTCATAGTTTGAGGCTCAACCACTGAGCCACAACAGCTGAGCAATAGTTTAAACTTCTTTAAAAATAAGTTGTACAGAGTGATCATTTTCTGGCAATTACTTTCCAATCACATTTTTTGCCCAAAGATTGATAAAAATAAAGGCAAATAAGAAAATGTATGGAATAAACTATAACTTTAGAAAAAATGTTAAGTAATTAAATTAAGATTTTTCATTTAGTTATACCCTTATTCTAAAACTCTTTTTGTTGAGATAAAAGCTTTGAGGCAATATCCCAACAAAATTTTGAGGAAATATTTTTTCACTGTATTTAAAATATTAGCCACATTCTTATAAATAAAAAATGTTTTTCATATATTACTTTAGTCAAGATACCCAAATATGCTTTTAAGTAACAAGGAAGAAAAAGTCAACTGAATGCATGAAAATATATGTTGATATAGATGCTGAAATATGAATAACTGTCATAAGACCAATAAAAATATCTTGAGTAGATTTTTAAAATGTAACACCTTGCAGTTCTCATTTTACAAGCAACCTGTGTACAAATCGCTGCCTAAACACTGCTCTGAACATAGAAGCCATCATAAAAAGCTAATAAAGGCAAATTGGAGCTTTTAGACATTCTATCTGTTCAGAAGTTGAAGGGAAAAAGATTGGAAATCAGCAGAGGAAATTAAAAAAAGAGTATAGTTTAAGGGAACTGTCCCATATGGTTAAAAGTATTACATAAGTCTCCTTTCCCCCCTATTGTCCTCTCTTAAATTCTCTCTACTACCAGAATTTTTTGTGGTATTGTCCTTTTATCAAAATCAATAACTGAAACAATTAAGCAGTGATACTTTATTACATAGTACTATGAATTTATTCATTTTCTTTTACTTCTCTCCTAAGACCTAAATGAAGTAAATTGCAACTAGAGGGAATGAAAAAGAAAGCAGTCCTGAAACATTCACTATGGCAGTCTCCCAGGTCTATATTTCCCCCAGAATTTATTTTTCAAAACTATTTATATTCTGTTCCTTATAATCAGAGTTTTGACTCACTAGCCTAGTAAAATATATCTTTTCTCACTTCTCCAAAAAAAAATTTAGTCATAAGAACTAATAGCATTTAAAAAAAATGAACTCACCTGAAATTTATTTTTGAACACTGGTGAACGAGAAGCTTTTAAAACTCTTCTTTAAGATTTCTATCCATTTAAAACCTACTTTACTTTTAAATTTTAACACCATTATACTTTCTGTTTATATGTATATAGCTTTACTATATAGTCATTAGTTATAGATTATAGTAATAAAGACCTTAATCGAGCCTTGTAAAAAATTGTATTAAATAAATCTTTTAGCATAATATCTATTAACTCAATTCTTACTTTGCTTTAACTTATGGAAATCACCGGCTCTATCCTTGGAAGCCTGCTTTAGTATATCACCTTGAATTCTGGGTTCACTCTCCAAGTTTGAGCCTGGAATTAAACGCTGAAGAAGATTGGGAGGATTCTGTTTTGAAGTTCCAGGGTTTCCATTATGATTTACATGAGAATCTACGATAGAAAAACATCAAGTTAAAGTCATTATTTTACAGGAGAATTTCACAAGATCTGCTTTAGAAAAGCTAAGGCACATTGTAGTCTGACATTGGGTAGTTAGGTAGCCTTTTTTTTTTTAAGTATTGATTATAATTCCTTCAACCAAATCTTACAACCAATGTGATTCTAGCTGTGTGAAGTTTGCTAATCAGTCTCCATATGAACCTCCAGTACTGATTATAAAACCTATTCACCAAAGAAATATGTAATAGAAACTGAAAAATTAAAATGACAATGATAAAGGGTGGATGATTCTTTTCCCCTCTCCAAACTATATATTGTCAGAAATCTCCAAAATCCAGTAAGGCTTTTAAATGTTTCCAACTCTAAGTCATTTTCATTTATAGTAGTTATTCTTTTAAAAAATATATTTTACTGATTTTTTTACAGAGAGGAAGGGAGAGAAATAGAGAGTTAGAAACATCAATGAGAGAGAGTCATCCATCAATCAGCTGCCTCTTGCACACCCCCCACTGGGGATGTGCCCACAACCAAGGTACATGCCCTTGACCAGAATTGAACCTGGGACCTTTCAGTCCGCAGGCTGACACTCTATCCACTTAGCCAAACCGGTTTTGGCTATAGTAGTTATTCTTGACTAATAATTGTTGACTTATTTCTTATTAGTATTGTCCTGGATATAACTTTTCTTTCTCCCACCCCCTTTCTCCCCCCTCACTAAAGCCTTGATTTAGATCCTTACAATTAACTTTAGTCATATCAATTCTCATTTTAGGAGAACATTTCTGTAAAACCAAATAGGTATTCAGAAAACAAAAACATTAATAAGTACAGAGTAGAAATTTTAAAATAGGTAAATCTAGTAATTTATAGAAGGTTTCTGTGAGATAATTTTGAACACATTTTGAAGAAGGTAAATATGTACACACAGAACAACAGAGATCAAAGGGAATATATAGTGCAGAATGGCAAAACAAATAATTCTTCTGCTTTTAGGAATCTATTAGATAACATGCAATTTTAATAAAATATTTTTTATTGATATTTTACAGAGAGGAAGGGAGAGAGATAGAGAGCTAGAAACGTTGATGAGAGAGAAACATCGGCCAGCTGCCTCTTGCACACCCCCTACTGGGGATGTACCCACAGCCAAGGTACATGCCCTTGACCGGAATCGAACCTGGGTCCCTTCAGTCCACAGACCGACGCTCTACCACTGAGCCAAACTGGTTTTGGCAGATAACATGCATTTTTAAATGATAAATTCCCTAAGCTTTTTATCAGTCATTTGAAAATATATAACATTAACTAGAAGAAAATTACTTCACTATGCTGTTAAGTGACATGTTTTATTTACTACGTAACAATACATGAAATTAGTTTTCAAGTAAAATTTTAAGAATAAGAGTTCATACCTGGAACCGCATTAGGGGAGAGAGGCTGTCCAGTTGGACGATGAGAGATTGCTTGATGACTACCATATTGAGAATTAGAAATTGGGGGTTTCTTTAAAACTAAAAGAAAAAAAATAGATCATATTATTCCCATTGACTTTATGATTTCTAAAAACCAACCACCATAAATTTACATTGCACTAATCACATGATGCTTATCCTAATTTTGTAATTCTTACAGTTGGCATATAATTAATTTGTGGCTACTAATTCATACATTGTACCACCCATCACAAATTTTGGTGATCAATAAATCTGACCAGAATAAAGGACAATAGGAGCTCTATCTTATTCTCAAGTATATTCCCAACATTCAGAATAGTGCCTGGCATATAAGAGGAACTCAATTAGAGCTGATGAATGAATAAGTAAAAATATCTCTTCAGGTATAGTGATACCTTTATATATAGATAGCATCAATAAAGCTTGACATTTATAAATTAGGCGAAGCAATAAAAATGTTATTTCAAGTTGCTCTTATTTAAATAAAATCTAAATACTAATAATATAACAAGTTGAGAATTATTTTTGAAGAGGGAAATTTTAAGTTGTACAAAGGGCTTACTAACGAAGATGTACATACTTATAGTAGAGACTTTATTCTCCCTTATGAAATGAAAGCAACAGGGAAAGAGATACCTTTTCATTCACTACCACTAATTACACTATATGCTTGCGCAGTGTAACATGATACAAAAGAAGAGAGCAAAAAAACTATAGATAAGAAAAACATATAAAGAAAAAAATACAAAAGTCCATCTATAGGATATGGTTAGTGGCACATTTTATTCTTCTAAGACTTTGGTGTGGCAGAGACAATGCTATGTGTTCATATTTCATTGTATTTCTCCTCGAAACAGAGGAAGATCAGCCTTCCATTTGGTGAGGGGCCATAGGACTGGGTTTTGACCATGACACTTCCAAGTATGGTATTAAATCTGTGCAAATTAATTATAATATAACTTCCTTTGTGCTACAACTCTGCAGGCTACATATGAAGACAGGAGCTTGAAATAATAAAAGGGGACAATGCTTGAAGGAGAACTGCAAAGATGGTCAGTCATCTAACCTGCAGCAAATGTTATATGAACAATAAGTAGACCTTTATAGTTCTAAGTTACAGCAATTAGTGGATTGTAAATTAATATACCACAGCCTAGTTCATCCTAACTAGTATACATGGATTTGTTTGTTTTCTAAATATTTTTCATTGATTTGTTTGTTTTGTTAATCCTCACCTGAGGATATTTTTCCATTGATTTTTAGGGAGAGTAGAAGAAAGGGAAAGGCAGAGAAACACATCAATGTGAGAGAAACATATTGATTGGTTACCACAAGCCCCAATCAGGGCCCTAGCCAATGAAGAGCCTGCAACCAAGGTTGTGCCCTTGACCAGGATTGAACCCCGTTTGGCTCAATGGTTCTAGCAAACTTGCAACCCGATGCAGACAGCTCCAAAGCTTCCAAGCTCCAAGCAGGGAGGAGAGGACTGGGGTTCACGCTGTAGCTCCTGCAGGGTGGCCTCAGACAATAGTTGAACTGCACCCCATTGGAGATCCAGAAGCCAGTGTACCTAGTGGTCAGTGTGAGACACCAGATTTCAACTCCTCACATCCTTAAGTGACACATTCAGGAGGCAGATTCAGTGAGCACCAAAGCCCCACTGAAACAAGGCCTGCACCATAAGCATGCTTCCAGCACAGCAGTTCTTCCATTATAGACACAGCGGATCCTCCAAGCCAATTGGCCTAGAAGTCAATTCTTCCCAGTGTACCAACAACAATCAAGGCTTAACTACACCAAGTCTTTGCACTCAGCCCACAAAGGGGTGTACCAAGAGTGACCACCTTGGGTGATTGGGGAAACTGAGCTACTGATCCCTACCTACCACACAAAGCCACTCCATGAACACAGGGAGGCAGCCAAAATGCGGAGACACAGAAGCATGTCACGAATGGGAGAGATGGAGGAAAGTAAACTACTGGATGACAGAATTCAGAACCACATTTATAAGGTTATTCAAGAATCTTTTAAAAACTGTTGAGAAACTTAGAGACCTTCAAGGACCTTAATGAGAATACCAAAAAAATGGAAAAGGACCAGTCAGAAATTAAGCATACACTGACTAAAATAAAGAATATTCAGAAACTCAACTGTAGATTAACGTACCCCAAGAGTCAAACCAAAGATCTGGAATATGAGGAAGCAAAAAATACCCAACTAGAGAGGCAGAAAGAAAGAAGAATCCAAAAGTGTGAGGATAGTGTGTAAGAAACCTCTGGGATGGCTTTAAGCGTACCAATATCTGGATTTTTGGGGCGCCAGAAGAAGAGAGAGAGAGAGCAGGATATTGAAGGCCTAGTGGAAGAAATAATGACAGAAAACTTTCCCTACCTGGTAAAAGAAATAGACTTACAAGTTCAGGAAGCCCACAGAATGCCAAACAAGAGGAATCCAAAGAGGACCACACCAAGACACATCATAATTAAAATGCCAAGGGCAAAAGACAGAGAGAATCTTACAAGCAGCAAGAGAAAAACAGTTAGTTACCTACAAGGGAGTACCCATACGACTGTCAGCTGATTTATCAACAGAAATTATGCAGGCCAGATGGGAGTGGCAAGAAATATTCAAAGTGATGAACAGCAAGAACCTACAACCAAGATTACTCTACCCAGCAAAGTTATCATTCAGAATTGAAGGGCAAATATAAAGAGCTTCACAGACGAGAAAAAGCTAAAGGAATTCATCACCACCAATCCAGGATTACATGAAATGCTGAATGGTATTCTTTAAGAAGAGGAAGAAGAAGAAAAAGATAAAGGTAAAAATTATGAACAACAAAAAGACATCAAGTACTTACCTACCAACAAGTGAATCTAAAAATCAAGTGAGTAAAAAACCTGAAGAACAGAATACACTGGTGAATATAATAGAATCAGAGATATAGAAAGGGAGTGGACTGACAATTCTCAGGGGGAAGAGAGGTCTGAGGGGTACGGGAAGAGATTGGACAAAAAAAAAACCTTACACCTATGGATGAAGACAGTGGCGGGGGGGTAAGGGCATAGTGTGGGGTGGGGAATCAGGTGGAGGGAGCTATGTGGGGGGGAAAAAAGAGGAACACCTGTAATAATCTGAACAATAAAGATTTATTGTTTTAAAAATTTTATTATTAAATAAAAATACAAATTGGGGTGTGAGGGCTTGTGTGGGGAAGTGGGGGTGGCTGGGGAGAGATCAATGGGGGGAAAGGAGACACATGTAATACTTTGAACAATAAAGAATTTAATTAATTAATTAATTAATAAAATTTTTTAAAAAGAAGTACAAATTGATAGAGAACAGTCACCAGGATATATAGTACATTATAGAAAATATAGTCAATAATATTATAATAACTATGTATGGTGTCAGATGGGTACTAGATTTATTAGGATGATCACTTCATAAGCTAAATAAATGTCTAATCGCTAAGTTGTACACTTGAAACTAATATAATATTATATGTCAACTGTAATTAAAAAATAAAAAATTGTTTGAAAAAAATTACAAGTCACCCTAGCCAGTGTGGCTCAGTGGACAGAGAGTCGGCCTACGAACTGAAGGTTCCCGGGTTCAATTCCAGTCAAAGGCACATGCCTGGTTTGCAGGTTCAATCCCCAGTAGGGGGCATGCAGGAGTAACCTACCAATGATTGTCTCTCATCATTGATGTTTCTATCTCTTGCTCTCCCTTCCCTCTGAAATCAATAAAAAAAAATTTTTTTTTAAATTAACATTCAGCCAAAACGGGTTTGGTTCAGTGGATAGAGCATAGGCCTGCAGACTGGAGGGTCCCAGGTTCAATTCTGGTCAAGGGCATGTACCTTGGTTGCCAGCACATCCCCAGCAGGCGGTGTGCAAGAGGCAATTGACCGACAATTCTCTCTCATCAATGTTTCTAACTCTCTATCCCTCTCTCTTCCTCTCTGTAAAAAATCAGTAAAATATATATATTTTTAAAAAATTACCATTCAGACCCAAGGAAAAAAAGCACAAGTTGAAGAGACAGAACAAGTATCAGAGAATATGGTAAAAATGTTAAAATGATCAGACTGGGGATTTAAAATGAACTTTGATTTTATGTTAAAGACTCTAATAGATAAATAGATAGTAGATAAGAACAGATGGACAATATAAGTAGAAAGACAGAAACCCTATGGGGAAAAAAAGCTAGAGGTCAAAACGGTAACAAAAATGAAGAATACTTTGATAGGCTTCTTAGTAGACTGGTCATGACTGTGGGAAGATGCTCTGAGATAGAGGATGTATCAATAGAATCCTCAGAAACAACAACAAAAAGCATAGAACAAAGATTGAGGGGGAAAAACAGAACAGAGTATCAAGGAGACTACAAAAGGTATAACGCATGTATAATATGTACATACAAGAAAGATAAGCAAGAGAAAAAGAACAAAAGAAATAGTTTAAATAATAATGACTGAGAATTTCCCCAATTTAATGTCAGACACCAAGCCACAGATCCAAGAAGCTGATGGAACAAGCAGGATAAATGCTAATAAAACAAAAAACAAGTACATCATAGCATATAATTTTCAAATTACAGAAAATCAAATATAAAAAAAATTAAGGAGTACGTATCAGGTCTTCTTTGAGCCTGTGCCTCCTGGATTCAAATCCTTTAACATCCCATATAAACATTTTATTTGTTTAAAAGAAAGAGAGAGAGATAAAAACTAATCCTGAGAAAGGTCTCTAATATGTCATGACAGCATAGTCAGATGGTTTTGGCATTAATCTTAGATTTACATAAAATATATTTTTTTAGTGTTTTTCCCAGCTAAACTATAATGCTACAAACATTATATGAGTCAATATGGCAAATTCATATTGTGTAAATCAGGCTTGAATTTGTTGGCATCTAATTAAAAGTAGTATTATTTATCCCTTTTAATTCTAATAAACGGGTTGTGTGCTTTTTTAAAAAAAGTAAGCAAAAGAAGCAAGATAAAATTTTTGCTCTGCTGAAGCTATTCATGTATGGAAGATATTTGAAAATCACTTTCTGATAGGAACAGTATACCTAAAAAATGGTCCAGATAAAATCTTTATGATCTCTTGCATTCCCATTTCATTTTATCCTATAACTCTGGAATTTCCTGGTAGCCAGGTAATAAATTATGATAGTGGACCAGTGAGAAAATAAGTGGAGATATTAAACATTGAAGGAAGTAATGAAAAAAAATTAACTTGAAAACTATGTAGAAATGGACAACAGAAGTTAAAATTATATATTTACATGTAAATATATTTTTGTAGATATATGCCATAAAAAATAAATGCATGCAAGCAGGAAAGTAATATTTGACTATATGTCTAACTAGAGTGCTTATATATACTAGAAACCTGCAGTTTGTCCTTGGCAAAACTTTGGGTGTAACCTAAAAAATAAATAAGGGCAATGTAAAAGAGATTTATTAATCTAAAACTCAGTAAGTCTAGGAATAGAGTAAGTGCTACAGAAATTGGAAAGAATACATGATCTTTGCTCTCAACATTTCCTTAATTAATATCTAGCTAGTGATTCTAAAACTATAGCATAGATCAAAAATCACTTAGAGAGCCGAAACCGGTTTGGCTCAGTGGATAGAGCGCTGGCTTGCGGACTGAAAGGTCCCGGGTTGGATTCCCGTCAAGGGCATGAACCTTAGTTGTGGGCACTTCCCCCGTAGGAAGTGCCTGCAGCTGATCGGTGATTCTCTCTCATCGATGTTTCTAACTCTCTATCCCTCTCTCTTCCTCTCTGTGAAAAATCAATAAAATATATATATTTTTAAAATTACTTGGAGAGCTGGTTAAAACACAAATTGCTGAGCTCTATTTCAAGAATTGGCATTTCTTTTTTTAATACATTTAATTGATTTTTTTACAGAGAGGAAGAGAGAGGGATAGAGAGTTAGAAACATCGATGAGAGAGAATCATTGATCAGCTGCCTCTTGCACACCCCCTACTGGGGATGTGCCCACAATCAAGGAACATGCCTTTGACAGGAATCGAACCCGGGACCGTTCAGTCCTCAGGCTGATGCTCTCTATCCACTGAGCGAAACCGGTTTGGGCAAGAATTTGCATTTCTAAGAAGTTCCTAGGTAATGCTGATACTACTGATCCAAGGACCACACTTTAAGAATCACTAGATGGCCGAAACTGGTTTGGCTCAGTGGTGGAGCGTTGGTCTGCGGACTGAAAGGTCCCGGGTTGGATTCCAGTCAAGGGCATGGACATTGGTTGCCGGCACATCCCCGGTAGGGGGTGTGCAGGAGGCAGCTGGTCGATGTTTCTCTCTCTCATCGACGTTTCTAGCTCTCTATCTCTCTCCCTTCCTCTCTGTAAAATATCAATAAAACATATTAAAAAAAAAAAAAAGAATCATTAGATAGCCGAAACTGGTTTGGCTCAGTGGATAGAGTGTCGGCCTGCGGACTGAAGGGTCCCAGATTCGATTCCGGTCAGGGGCATGTACCTTGGTTGTGGGCACATTCCCAGTGGGGAGTATGCAGGAGGCAGCTGATCGATAATTCTCTCTCATTGATGTTTCTAACTCTATCCCTCTCTCTTCCTCTCTGTAAAAAAAGCAATAATAAAAAAAAGAATCACTAGATAACTTCACTGCCTTACAAACAAATCAAGCTCATTCTAACTCCATATTATTAAACTCACGTTATTGCTCTTGTCCTTATTTTATGGGGATATACTATGACTGGGAACCCAAAAGAAAATAGACATGAAAGAATTTGAAAAGGTGAAACAATACAAATAAAAACCCCCAGTATTTCATTTGGACCTCAAACACTCAGCAACTTCAGCCACATACAATAAGTTGTAACCACAGAAGTAATCACCAAGATTGAAAGGAATAAAAACAGCCTAGAATAACCACAGACATGCTATTTCTTTCAATTTCCTACCATAAATTGGAGTCGGCAGGGAGGGATACCTAGGATAGCCAAGAAACATAGAAATGGCAAGAAAAACAGACATGATAAAAACCAAACAAACATGAGTGGGATTAGGAAAGCAGCAGTGACACAGACTTCAAATGGAAATAAAATAGAGACAGACACATTAATGAAGAAAGAGATAGACATTAAGCAGAAGTGGCCATAAAAAAAGTCACCCTTGCCGTTTTTCTCAGTTAGAAAGGTGCTTGCCCTTGACTTGAATGGAATCTGCGACCCTTCAGTCCACAGGCTGAAGGATCGCAGATATGATTCAGATCAAAGGCAGGTACCTTGGTTGCAGGCTCGATTCTTGGCCCCAACCTATATGAGTGCGGGAGGCAACCAATCAATGTGTCTCTCTCACATCAATATTCCTCTCTCTCTGTCTTCTCTCCCCCCTTCCACTCTCTCTAAAAGTCAATGGGAAAAATATCCTCTGATGAGGATTAACAAAAATAAAAGAAAGAAAACAGTGAATAAACTATTTAAAGTTCGAGGTAATTAACTGAAAGGACAAGGCGAGTCTTAAAAACCTATAAAGTATATTGGTAGGCCATATTAAAGCAAACCAATATCACAGCAATCTGGGAGCATTTAATATGAAAGAAATGAGCCATATATTCTTTTAGTAAATATAAATAGCTCTAATATAGCATAAATGTCATGAACAATTACTCTTGAGTCAAAAAAAGAAAAGGTTCAAATATGGTTGATTCTCATTAAGGCAAAAGCAAGTACTTACGGGTGGTTAATTAACTAGAAATATAAGCCATATAGATACCTGTGACTTTTCTCAAGTGTTACTCAAAAAGAGAACAGGGTCACATGAAAAATAATATGATCACTTTAGTTAAATACTCTACTAACTTTTACTCACCAATGGGAGGGTCTTCAGCTTTTGCAAGGTCGCTCTCCTCTATCCCAGGCATTCCTGCATCGCCACCTGGTTTGATTTGTTCTGCACAAGTATCAAAAGATATAATTCTATATTTTCCTTTACATAAATTAAAATTATCTTGAAGGAAGGTAATAAGTTTCTAAAGCAATAAGCTACACTAACCAAATATCTTTATATCTTGCTTTGGACATAGTTATAATTCTAAAATAACTTACTGCTTTTTCTCAAAGGATCTAAATTTGAAACAATGCACATAATCATAACTGAACTAAAATCAAACCTTTACAATTAAAAATGTTAACCTCAAAATGAGAAAAGTCAATATCCTATTAACACAAAACAAAATAACTGTAATACCTTTCCCATGTGCAATATGGTGGCTTGAGGGCTCTTCATTCTTCTCTTCAGCCTTCTCACCTACTTTTGGAACATTTTTAGGTACTGCATGATTGTTTATACCCAATTCATTTTCATCTTTTAATTCCAACTTGTGAGCCTCTTGCTGTTAGAAAAAAGATTTATTAACAGTAAATATTTTTTTCAGTTAACTATGTTACATCATTGATATAACTACTAACTAAATGTTCTGAAACGGTTTATTTTCTGAAACATATACCTTGGGTCTAAATTTCAAATACTTGGAAATGGGGGATATAATATTATTTTCTGTTCAGTTTTTATACCTGATACAAAGTCAAAGAAGAACCAGTACATTTTAAAGTCTTTAATTGTAGTAAATGGCCTAAAATATTAGACAGAGATAATTCTCTTTGGCTACGCTAAGAGAGTGATTCTGCAAGAAGAGAATCTTGCCAAGCACTGTAGGTGACTGCAGGAGGCATACAGTTGAGCTCTGTCCTGGATACTGTGGTCAGGGTAGGTTCTTTATAGGCAAATGTTATAATCCAGCAGGATGGCAGACAGCAGGAGACTGGCACACAGGTGCCCCTCAAGTGTGATAAATGGCTACTGACATTGTCAGATTTTTTCCCCCAAGTAGAAACAGCAAGGGTGGTAAACAGGGCAATTCTTCCCAAGTGCATTGACCACCAAAGCACAAGAAGTAATGGCAGACAAATACAACAGGTCAGTGCTCCTTCCAACCTGCTCCTAAATATATCATCTCCTTGGAAATTTGAATCTTTGTGTATATAGTTAGACCTGACTCAATTCTATTGGTGAGCCAGTTTTCTCTTTCATATTGAATTGCCTCAAGTAGAAAATTGGGAGACACAAAGATCAAGTAGATATGCTTGAGTTGCCACATAGGTCCTTACACTTAATATTTAATGCATTTATACATAGTTGGTCAACTATAAAGCATTATGAAATGTCATCATTAATGTTATATAAAAAAACAATAGCACTTAAAAATTTATAGGAAGTCTAGAATTACAAGAGCCAAGTTGTAAGAATTTTTCAAAATAAAGAAAAAAGGGAAAAACCAAGATGGGTGGCCTAGGTAAGTGCCTAAACTGCTGCCTTGTACAACAATTTCAAAACAACAACTAAAAGACAGAAGGAGCATCATCCAAAACCACAGGAAAGCTGGCTGAGTGTGAAATCTACAACTAGAAAGAAGGAGAGAGGCTCACAGATCAGGGGAGCTGCAAAGCGCTGAGGTAGGGAGACGTGTGCAGAGAGGAAGGGTGACCGAGTGCCTGCCTGGCAGGAGGGGAAAGAAAGCCCCCGGCCATACTGAACCCCAGTTTTGACTGCACTGAACCACAACCCCAGCCGAAACCCCATGAACCCAGGCTCATACGGGTGGAGTCTGGACTGTAGAGAAAGGCCCTCAGAGACTCAGAGACTGGGAGACTTGGGGGTGCCGGGAGCTGCCAGGGGCAGTGTCTAGAGTCACATGCAAGTAAGTGTGTGCAGAGAGGTCTGATTGCAGAGGAGGTTGCCACAGCCTCTCCATAGCAGAAGGAGTGGGAAGCTCCTGACTGCATTGAATTCCAGTTCCGACTACACTGAGCACTGAAACTCAGTTCCAGACGAGTCCCTGGGGGACTCATGCTCTTACAGGGAGAATCTGGACTGTCAGGGGGAAAACCAGGGAATCCGTAGAAGGCAGAGGTTTGAGGTGCACGCACAAGGGCAGGGCTGACAGGAAACCAAGACTGTCAGCTCAGCCCTGAGACTCCACCCCATCCAAGCTGAGCTCAGAGGCTTTTGCAATTTTACAGGTCTGATCCTTTAAGACTATCTCCAATACAGAAGGTATCCTGGCGTAGACACAGCTGATATATCAAATTGGCCTGGAGGTCAATTCGTGCCAGTGATACCAACATCAATCAAGACTTAACTACAACAAGGCTGTATATGCAGTCCACAAAACAAGACTGTACACGCAGTCCACAAAGGGGAGCACCAAGAGTGTCTACCTCAGGGAACTGGAGAGGCTGACCCACTGGCCCATATAAGACACCAAACAGCCGAGGCCGGTTTGGCTCAGTGGTAGAGCATCGGTCTGCGGACTAAAAGGTCCCAGGTTCGATTCCGGTCAAGGGCATGTACATTGGTTGTGGGCACATCCCTGGTAGGGGGTGTGCAAGAGGCAGCTGGTCAATGTTTCTCTCTCATCAACGTTTCTAGCTCTCTATCTCTCTCCCTCTGTAAAATATCAATAAAATATATTAAAAAAAAAAAAAAGACACCAAACACACAAAGCCACTCTACCAACTCAGGGAAGCAGCAAAAATGAGGAGACAAAGAGACAAGGAAACAGATCCCAAAGGAAAGACTGGATATAGAGTTTAAAACCACAGTTATAAGGTTTTTCAAGAATTTCCTAGAAAAGGCCAATAAATTTAACGAAACCCTCAAGGATATGAAAAAGGAGCAACTAGAAATTAAACATACACTGACTGAAATAAAAAATATTATAGAGAGACCCAACAGCAGGCTAGAGGAACGCAAGAATCAAGCCAAATATTTGGAATACAAAGAGGCAAAGGACACTCCTCTGGAGAAACACGAAGAGGAGAGAATCCAGAAAGTTGAAGATAGTGTAAGGAGCCTCTGGGACAACTTCAAGCATACCAACATCAGAATTATGGGAGTGCCAGAAGAAGAGAGAGAGAGCAGGATATTGAAGGCCTAGTGGAATAATAATGACAGAAAACTTTCCCTACTTAGTGAAAGAAATAGACTTACAAGTTTAGGAAGCCCACAGAACCCATCCAAACAAAATGAATCCAAAGAGGACCACACCAAGACACATCATAATTAAAATGCCAAGGGCAAAAGACAAAGAGAGAATTTTACAAGCAACAAGAGAAAAACAGTAAGTTACCTTCAAGGGAGCACCCATATGATTATCAGTTGATTTCTCAACAGAAACTATGCAGGCCAGACAGGAATGGCAAGAAATATTCAAAGTGATGAATAGCAAGAACCTACAACCAAGATTACTCTACCCAGCAAAGTTATCATTCAGAATTGAAGGGCATAATATAAAGAGCTTCACAGATAAGAAAAAGCTAAAGCTAAAGGAGATCACCACCACCAAACTAGTATTAGATGAAATGCTGAAAGGTATTCTTTAAGAAGAGGAAGAAAAAAAAAGTAAAGATAAAAATTATGATCAACAAATACACATATATCAACAAGTGAATCTAAAACTCAAGTGAATTAAAAATCTGAGGAACAGAATAAACTGGTGGATATAATAGAATCAGGGGCAAAGAAAGGGAGTGGATTGATAATTATCAGGGGGAAAGGAGTATGGGGGGTGCAGGAAGAGACTGGACTAAAATCGTACACCTATGGATGAGGACAATGGGGGGTAAGGGCAGACGGTGGGGTGGGAACTGGGTAGAAGGGAGTTATGGGGCAGGGGAAGGAGAAATAATTGTAATAATCTGAGCAATAAAGATTTATTAAATTAAAAAAGAAAAAGAAAAAAGG
The DNA here is from genome assembly GCA_963924515.1 of Vespertilio murinus. NCBI lineage: Eukaryota > Metazoa > Chordata > Mammalia > Chiroptera > Vespertilionidae > Vespertilio > Vespertilio murinus. The sequence goes on along the minus strand of OZ004704.1, from coordinate 158,402,620 downwards.
TATTTTGACAATCCAGTGTACCTAGCAGATAAAATCAACAACAAACATTTTTACTATGCTTCACAGTTTACAAATTCCTTTTAAATTTATCCTCTAGCAGACAAATAAATACTTTGAGGAAAAACAAAACTGAGGCTTAAAGAAGTTAAGTAGCTTATTCAAGGTTACAAAGCTAGAGAATTGTGGAGAATGAATTCAAATGACAGTTTTTCTCACTCCCACATCTGCTGGGAACTTGGTAAACAACAGCCAAACCTCAGAGCTTAATAGTCGATAAGTGAGATGATAAACTGAAATTTTTGTACATGTCAGTTTGAAAGACAAAGGTGAGAAAACCAGTGAGGCCCAACCTGAGCATCCATTCTGCATCTCTGTACTTTCGCTATAATGTTATATCATCATAGGCTATTTTTATAGCATTCCACTTCTTTGTAGATGTGAATAAAACAAACAACATTAACAAAATTTAAAAGTCAACGAACTATTGTTCAAAAAATACTTTTCCACTTAAAATAGTTAACAGTGTCACTTTGATGTATTATTAATGACTGCAACTTTGTAGTTAATCCTCACCCAACGATATTTTTTCCACTGATTATTTAGAAAGAGTGGAAAGGAGTGGGAGAGACAGAAACATTGATGTGACACATTGATTAGTTGCCTCCCCCACATGCCCCAAAGAGAGGTGCTGGGGATTGAGCCTGCAACTGAGGTCTGTGTCCTTGACTGGAATTGAACCTAAAAATCTTCAATCTGTGGGTCAATGCTCAACTACTGAGAAAACTGGCTAGGGCTAAATATTCTTTTTTTTAAAATATGTTTTTATTGATTTCAGAGAAAGGAAGAGAGAGGGAGAGATACAAACATAAATGATGAGAGAGAATCATCGATAAGCTGCCTTCTGCATGCCCCCTACTGGGGATGAAGTCCACAATCCAAGCATGTGCCCTGACTAGGAATCAAACTGTGACCTCTGGTTGATGGGTTGACACTCAACCACTGAACCACACCAGCTGGGCAATATTAAATATTCTTAGAAAATAATAGTGTTTTCTTTTCTTTCTTTCTTTATTCATTCATTCCCCCCCCCCTCTGACCCCCTCCAGTCTGATCCCGGCCCTCCTACCCCCAACTAGACCTTCACCACCCTATTGTCTGTGTCCATGGATTATACATACATACATACATAACATACATACATACATGGATAACCCATGGTTGATTACCTTCCACTCACCAACCCACCCTTCCTCCCTCCCTCGCCTTCAAATAAAAGTGTTTTCTAAGTGCAATGATGATAATTTGGTGAAGGGGCACCTAATTGCTTTTTAAATAAACTTTTTATTCTAAAAATAATTTTAACTTCACATAAAACTAAGTAACCATCACTTAATTTTCTTTAATGTTAGGCAGCAGCTATTTCACTTTGTAGATTCAAAAAATGAAATAAAGAAAAAACGATATCATGCTGTAAAATGGTGAAACAGCTAAGAATGAAAATCTGGTTTCCTTAACTTCTAGTTCTTTAGAGAAGATGCTACCAAAGAGCAAGATAAATATTTTTCACTGTTCAACCTCTTTTTACATTAAATCACAAGACTTCACACAAACCATTTCTAGTTAGATGAGATTACAATATGGAAAACAATGAATGTCCTAATCTTTAGACAAATTCCCTCCATTTCTAGGAGGGCCTTTGTAATATATATGTCAACTGAAAATGGATAAATCAATAAAATAATTTTCTACCTCTAAAATATGAATCCAAATACTGACTAGTGTTTCATTTTTTATTTTAAAAAAGAAATTCAGAATAACAGAAATTTATAATTAAGGGGAAAGTTTCTTGATTATTTTTCTGGTTTTAAAAAGCATAAAATCTGAAGTAATTGATTTTTCAGTAAAATGTTTTGCATTTTACAATCTGAGAAATACATTAACAGCAAAAATTATTTTATCCCTATATGGTATAGCTCAATTGGTTGGGTGTTGTCCTATGCACCGAGGAGTTGCTGGTTCAACTCCCAGTCAGGACACATGCCCAGGATGCAGGCACAATCCCTGATAGGGGGCATGCAGGAGGCAGCCAATCGATGTTACGCTCTCACATCAATGTTTCTCTTCTCCATTCTTCTCTCTCTAAAAATAATTAAACTATTCTTAAAAAAAATATATCAATAAGCATATCCTCAGGTGAGGATTTAAAAAAAAACAGATAAGGGTTATTTAGCTCAAAATTAGTTTTAAGAGTTATGGCTATGTTTTTGCAAATATCTAATTTAATCAGCAATAAGACACTGCAGGTCATTTTTAGAATTAAGCAGGCCAGAATACTTAAAAAGATACAATGTTTTATGACAAAAGTACATATTTTAATTTCTAAATTACAATATTTTTAACAAGAATATATTTTGATTTAAGTATACTTTTTAAATTTACCTTTTGTTCCTGCAAAAACTGGTCTGCTAACTTTTTAATATTCTCTTCATGCTGTGCTCTTAATTCCTTGATTTGTTGTCCACACTGAAAACTAAATTACAAAATCATTTTTTAGATTATATTATCTTGGATTGGATTCTCAAGTCTAGAAGTTGAAATCTTACAATTACAAAGATGAGGCATTAAGTTAGCAGAAGAGTGGGTAAGGAAGGACAAAGAGCAGACAAAGATATAGTTTAGTCAAGATTCTTAAAATGTTTGAACCTTTAATAGAGGATAAAAAGTACTGATAAAGCTAATTTAAAAAAATTAGAAAGATAAAAGCTTATTTTAAAAAATTTCATTTATTAAAAAAAAAACAATTGTCAAAGCCAACTTCAATCACAGAAGAGAAAAACAATAGGGAGGAGAAAACTGTGAGACCAAAATATAGTAATAGATGAGAAAAAAATAGAATTATAAGTATTAATAGAAGTTGCAGAAAGTGATTCATCTACTAGTTAGTACTTTAACACAATAATAAAAGTCTAAACCATAAGAAAAGCAAGAATGGAAGAAATTAATAAATAAGATATACTTATTTTCAAGAAAAAATGTAAATGAACAAAATAGATAGACTGTGAATTTCCACTGCACAGTACTCAAAGGATACAAATAGATTGTTCAAGCAAAAAGAAACAAACAGTTAATAGAGAGGAAAATGTTAACTTTCACCATTAAAATGCAAATTAAATGTGTATTTATGGTATTACATTATTCCTATATTTGCAAAAATAAATGAGAATTATAAAAGCCAATGTTGAAGAAGCTATGGGGGAACATTTAGATTATAAATTAGTATAATCATGTTAGAAAGCAATCTTTCATATATGTGAAATGAGTAATAAAATCAATAAAACATTCTATCTTAGGAACTCTCTATTTGAGAATATATACCAATGAAATAACATTAGCGGGGAAAATCCTTTTTGCATAGTTTTATAGTTGATAACAGTAAGAAAAGGAAAACCACTATAATGGTTCAGCAACTGGGAGAGATTAAATAAGCTTTGGTACATAGACAAGCTGAAATAATGTATTAGTACCTCTAAATATGCAAGTATATTTAGAGGTAATATATTATGGAGGTAGTATTTGAAAAATTATTGAATACTGTTAAGTTCAAATACATATATGTAACTAGGTTAAGGTGACCAGATTTTAACATTGTTAAAGCAGGACGCCACTGGGCGGGGGAAGGGCGGTTCTTGATGAAAAAATTTGGTCTATATGGAGCAACAAAAATTTTCATAGAATGCAAAAATAGTATTGTAATATATTTTTTAAAATTTCAACATAAGTACAATTTACAAATATAATAAATAAATCAAAACTATGTATAGTCTTAAGTGTCACTTTCAAGGCCGGCACTGGACTTTTTGCCGCCACTATAAAATATAAATAATACGAGTACTGTCTGCTAAATTCAAGAAAATTTATGTATTTATGAAATAAATAAATAAATTACTTACCTAAATTATCTGAATAGCTGATTTGTAATGACATCACTTGTTTAATTAGCTTACTAGCACGCAGTACGATGTGTATCGTCTGCGAGACAGTTACAAAATGTTTCGTTGTTGCCAATCCCAAAAATGCTATTGTTCATTAAGTCCAAACAATGGTGGTCGAATTCTAACAACTGATCAACAATGCGAACTTTGATAAGCAGTTCTTTATAATCAGTTCTTAACAATTATTTGCTTTATTAAAGTTTAACATTATAAAATTAACAAAAATAATATAAAACTCATATCCTGGCTAAATAGCCACATGGCTGCCCAAAACCTTTCCATTCTCCCACCGTTTCCTAGTTTGTCGTGCATTCTTTCCAAAAATTGAGACTTTTAAAAAATGCCAAGGGACACGGGACAAATTGTTAAAAATCAGGACTGTCCTGCCAAAAGAGAGACATCTGGTCACCTTAATCTAGATGCATATTATAGCCTAGACTAGTAAGAAGTCAGAAATGGATAAATGGTACTTTAAATTAAAATATGGCAAATCTTTCTAATTTTTGGTGTGCAGACCTAAAAAATACCTTTTATGGTAAAACTGATTTTAGATACAATAAAGGTTTTTAAAGAGGGGTTGTTAGAAACCCCTATGAAATTCCCCTACCTCACCACCAACTAAGTGTAGCAGTGTAAACAAAGGGCCTGAAGTAATGAGCAGGAGAAGCAGCTGGCACTCAGCCCATAGCTATTCTGGGGACATCTCCCAGTGCATCTTCATCTGGATGCCCCTCAAAAAGAATCACAGAATCTTAATCTTTTAGTCTTTGCCAAACATCTAATTAAATAAAACTCAGGCAAGATTTTCTGTCTTATACAGGCAGACACACATACCTTGTAAGAGATATTTTCATGGTGCAAAACATCTATAATAAAAGTGTAATATGCTAATTACACCGGACAGCCGAACAACCTTTTGGATGTCCTTCTGGATGAAGCCGAGGCAGAGGCAGTTAGGAGCAATCAGGCAGGCAGGTTAGCAGTTAGGGATGATCAGGCAGGCAAGCAAGTGATTAGGGGCAATCAGGCAGGCAGGTAAGTGGTTAGTAGCAATCAAGTGGGCAGAGAGAATGGTTAGGGGCAATCAGGCAGGCAGGCAGGCGAGCATTAGAAGCCAGCAATCCTGGATTGCGAGAGGGATGTCCGACTGCTTAAACCATAGGGCCTAAACCGGCAGTTGGACATCTCCTGAGGGATCCCGGATTGTGAGAAGCTGCAGCCTGGGCTGAGGGAACCACCATCTCCCCCTCCCCGCACAAATTTCATGTACCAGGACTCTAGTATAAAAATTAAAGAGTACAGACTTCAGAGAGGCAATAGAAAGACAATAGAAAATGAATTTAAATGACCTAAGAAAACAAAAGAAGAGAAGAAAAACAGAAGCCAGAAAGGGAAAAAATGAATTGTCCAAAAGTTAGACAGATATTACAGATTCATAAATATTTTTAGCACCTTACCTCTCATATTCTAATCTCTTCACAAGGTAAGTATTGTTCTTCCGATAGTCCTGAAGCTGGTCTTCTTGTCGAAGAAACTCCTGACGAAGCTCAGCAAGTTGCTCTAGACACATAAGGAAAGAATCAAAGGAATAAAGTTTACTCACTTCAATGCGCCCTAATGAGAAGTCATGGGATTTTTAAAAATTAAATATACTTCTCATTTTCTTTATTCAGTTAAATTATATAATTGGTAGCCCATTTAATTGCCTTTTATAACACATGTATGGGCAGATAAAATTTATTTTTAAAACAAGATGGCCTCAGTGGCTTCCACATTAGTCAGAAATATTAAAAAATTACACATCTTTTCACATTATGTAGACATACAAGCTGTGAAAATAGTACCAAAAAATACCTACCTACCTCTTTTAAGCCTGCTTTATAAAAGTAGGAGGAATCCCTGGCCTGTGACTCAGCTGGTTGGAGTGTCTTCCCGTACACCAAAAGGTGGCGGGTTCAATTCCAGGTCAGGGCACATAACCAAGTTGTGGGTTTGATTCCTGGTAGAGCATATTCAAAAGGCAATCTCTGTCTCTGTCTCTGTCTCTGTCTCTGTCTCTCTCTCTCCTCTCCCTCTATCCCTCCTTCCCTTCCTCTAAGATCAATGAAAAATAAATAAAAGTAGGTGGGAAAATAAAATGTAATCATTTCAATGATTATCACTGTAGCATTAACTAGCACCTCTATCATCTCACATAATGACCATTTCTTTTTTGTGGTGAGAACATTAAAGTTCTATTTTCTTAGCAACTTTCAAATATATAAAGTATTGTTAACTATAACCACCACTCTGTATGTAAGATTCCCAAAACATATTCATCTTATAACTGAGAGTTTGTACACTTTCACCAACATCTTCCCATTCTCCCTTCCCAACCTATCCCTAAACCATGATAACCATCATTCTAGTCTCTGTTCCTATAAGTCCAGTCAAGCCACATTTTAAATTTCTGTTCTTACTCTACAAATTCTCCAATATATAACATAGTTGATTCCCATAGTTTTTCACCTATTACCCCCACTTTAGATAAAAGTAACAAATATGAGGCCAGCCATCCCTGAATAACACATTCGGACTGATATCTGATCCCTGAAATACAGAGGACTAGAGGTAGCAGAAACTCTGGCCTCAGCTATGGATGTTGAGTCTACAGAGACAATGAGGCCCCAGCAGGCAGCAGAGACAAAAAGCCTTGTAGCTTACAAAGTGAGCCAGTTCAGAGAACCTATGCTCAAGCAAGAAAGATCCTAGAATTAAAAATTACTGCAATTTATATATATCGGCACTACCTAGAAGCTATTAGGGAATGGACTTCAATTGGTGATGTTTAGGCCTCATTCAAGGCTTCTTTTTCCTACACAGTAAAATAAGTGAAGTAAGTTAACTTTACCTTCAGAATGAACCCGAGGCTTAGTATGATTTCAAGATTTAGGATGGTTTCCCTGTCTCTCCATAAACTTCTAACAATATTTGAAATATCTTTTTTTATTTTTATTTATTTTTTTTAATTTTATTTTATTAAGGTATTTTCTGTGTACATAGTTTACCATTGCCCCCCCCACCTCCCATTTATGCCCTCCCTCCCCAGAGTTCTGTGTTCATTGGTTGTACTTATGTTCATGCATACCAGTCCCTCGGTTGTTCTCCTATCTCCCCCCAGGTCTCCTTCCCCTCCCAGCTGTCATTTGGCAATCTGCTTGTTTTATGGTGACTATCTCGGGACCATATGAATAGAGTCCGCTCCTCCTCTGGTTTTCAGCGCCCCTTCCCCTGGGTCCCACTGCTTCCCCTGGGACACACGGCTCGCCCGGGGCACACTGCACCCTGGGACACTCGGCTCACCCGGGGCACTCGGCCCCCTGGGACACTCGGCCCCATGGGACACTCGGCTCACCCGGGGCACTCGGCCCCATGGGACACTCGGCTCACCCGGGGCACTTGGCCCCCTGGGACACATGGCTCACCCGGGACACCCTTCCCCTTTGGGGGGTACGGCTTACCCGGGGCACATGGCCCCCTGGGACACTCGGCTCACCCGGGGCACTCGGCCCCCTGGGACACTCGGCTCACCCGGGGCACTCGGCCCCCTGGGACACTCGGCTCACCCGGGGCACTCGGCCCCCTGGGACACTCGGCTCACCCGGGGCACTCGGCCCCCTGGGACACTCGGCTCACCCGGGGCACTCGGCCCCATGGGACACTCGGCTCACCCGGGGCACTCGGCCCCCTGGGACACTCGGCTCACCCGGGGCACTCGGCCCCATGGGACACTCGGCTCACCCGGGGCACTCGGCCCCATGGGACACTCGGCTCACCCGGGGCACTCGGCCCCCTGGGACACTCGGCTCACCTGGGGCACTCGGCCCCATGGGACAGTCGGCTCACCCGGGGCACTCGGCCCCATGGGACACTCGGCTCACCCGGGGCACTCGGCCCCCTGGGACACACGGCTCACCCGGGACACCCTTCCCCTTTGGGGGGTACGGCTTACCCGGGGCACATGGCCCCCTGGGACACTCGGCTCACCGGGGGCACTCGGCCCCCTGGGACTCTCGGCTCACCCGGGGCACTCGGACCCCTGGGACACTCGGCTCACCCGGGGCACTTGGCCCCCTGGGACACTCGGCTCACCCGGGGCACACGGCCCCTCTAGGGTGTTGGGGTCGCATATTGGAGGCGCCGCGCTAGCTCCTTGCTAGCATGGCGGGCAGGCTGGGACAGCTGCAGTTGGGCTGAGATGGTTGCAGGCGGGGGGACCACCTTCAAAGGTGTCTCATTCGGTGTGGAAGCGGAGCAGCTGCAGACATGGAGGCTAAGTTCTGAGGTCGCCCACTCCCTGAGCCCAAGGCGTGGTGAGCTCTGTTCTTGGTGGATTTCCTTTATTCTCGGCGGCAGTGGCGGGTGGCGGTGCCAGGTGCAATATTGACGGTCGCTCCTGTGGTTCAATTACCACTGTAGTTTTAAAGTTCACATGGCGGTGGTGGTGAGAGCTTCGGCTTGGCCATGTGGCATCGGAGGATGGGCTCGCCTGGGTGGGTAATGGAAGGTACCGTGCCATTTCCTCACCAGCGCGCTCCATCTCCCTCCCAGCATGGTGGGTGTGCTGGGAAGATTGTGGGCGGGCTGTGATGGCTGCATGGGGAGAGTCCGCCCTCAATGGCGTCCTCTTTGTTGCGGATGTGGAGCTGCTGTGGATGCAGAGGCTAATTTCTGAAGCCACAGTCTCTATGAGCCCGGTGCGTAGTAAGCTCTGATTTCGGTGGATTCCCATTCTTGGGGGCGGCGGTGGGTGCGGCAGCGATGGTAGCTCCTGTGGCTCAGTTTTCCCTGTAGTTTTAAAATCCGCATGGTGGTAGTGTCTGATGCTTTGGCCTGGCCATGTGGCAGCGGAGAGGATTCTCCGGGTCTGCCAATGGAAGGCGCAGCGCCAGCACAGCGTGCGCGAAGGCCTGGCAGAGCAGGCCGCGGGCGGTGGCAGAGAGTCCCCGCGATGTCTTAGTCTTTCAGACTTAGTGGAACGCTTCCCCTGAGCCAGGACAAGCAGTACCACCACAAATATTGGCCAGCTCAGTGCTGCCCCTCTACAGGTGACAGTAGGGGCATCCTCACCTTGGTAGGCCTTTGTTCTTGGAGGTCTTAACCAGTGGAAGGCAGCATGGTACAGAACTGCCCCACCTTCTCAGTCCTCCGCTGAAATATCTTTTTTTTAAATATATTTTTATTGACTTCAGAGTGGGAGAGAGAGTTAGAAATATTAATGATGAAAGAGAATCATTGATCGGCTGCATCCTGCATGCCCCCCCATTGGGGACTGAGCCCACAACGGGGGCACGTGCCCTGACTGGGAATTGAACAGTGACCTCCTGGTTCATAGGTCAATGCTCAACCACTGAGTCACACCAGCCAGGCTATTTGCAATTTCTTTATCAGGAAATACAGTTTTCATTTCTAAATGGAGCTAAAGGCTTATAATACAACTGACAAACAAAAAACATCATTATAAATGAGTTCCAGTTCATGTAAAATACCAGATGCTTTCCAGTTTGAATATAGCCAAAAGATTATAAAACCGAGAATTAATTTAGTACTTTGAGTGATCAAAACAAAGGAATGAAAAGGAAAAGTAAACAGAACAGAAAGTAAAACTAAAGACAAAATTTTCCTATATCACAAGTTTACTTTCAACTGATGGAAATGTGGTGGTGTTATCTTTTTAATTTTGAACCCAAAGACACTCTATGTCTAGTGTGACTGATCCAGGTCACCACAGCAGGACTCCCAAAGTAAATAACTTAACGTGAGATCGAGTCCATGGTTGATTGTGCAGGATGTTCTATCTCAAACAATAACACCAGGGTATGTTATAGAAAAGTATGACCATACTCCCTCAATTTAACATCAAAATATCGGGGATATAGTTAAGAAATGGGTGGCCTAGGACCATCTTTTTAAGCAAAATTTTGATTTTCAATTTTCTTTCAGTAATAAGCATAAAAATAAGGTATGCTATTCAAAATAAATCATTATGTACTAGAATATTAATTTATTATGTCAGGAATTAAAAACCAATTTCCATTCCTTTTCTTTTCATGAAAATATTAACTGCCATAAGGATTTTTTAGGGTCTTAGTGCTTATTAATTCCATTATATACAGTATTAATTTCAATAAAATAGTCAAATCTGGGTTTATAGTCAACTTATCAAGAAGTTTATTTCGCCCACAGTAGATGAGTGGATAAAAAAGCTGTGGTACATTTATACCATGGAATACTTTGCACCAGTAAAAAAGAAAAATCTTGCCCTAACCAGTTTGGCTCAGTGGATAGAGCATTGGCAGACTGAAGGGTCCCAGGTTCAATTCCAGTCAAGGGCATATACCTTGGTTGGGGGCACATACCCAGTAGGGGGTGTGCAGGAGAGGCAGCTGATCAATGTTTCTCTCTCATCGATGTTTCTAATTCTCTATCCCTCTCCCTTCCTCTCTGTAAAAAATCAATTAAAAAAATATATATATTATTTATATATATATATATATATAAAATATATATATATATATATATATATATATATATATATTTTTTTTTTAAAGAAGAATCTCTTATCCTTTGAGACAGCCTGGAGGGACTTGGAGAGTATCATGCTAAGTGAAATAAGTCAGTCAGAAGAAAACAAGTATCACATGATCTCACTCATATGTGGGATCTAACTAACAAAATAAACTCATGAATGGAGTGGATCCAGAGACCTGGAAGCATGAAACACAGTGCAGAATCTCAGAGGGAAGGTGGGGGAAGGGTGGGTGGGTGGGAGGTAATCAACCAAAAACCTTGTATGCATATACCCATGGCCCATGGCCACAAACAATGTATAGTGAAGGCCTTATTGGGGGGTTGGGTGGTGAAATAGGGAGAGGGGCAGGCTGGAGGTAGTCGATGGGGGGATGTGGGGGGGAGACATATGGAACACTTTCAAAAATAAAGAATTATTATTTTTTAAATAGAAGTTTATTTCAGTAGAAATAGTTGCCAAGGTACAAAAGTCACATTAATAAGATTCAATCTTAAAACTGCACTAAAACCAAAAGTTGTACAGTTATGAGTTCAAACAAAGCTTTTTTTTCCTCTGATGAAAAAAATTTCATATAAAATTTCAAAACATCTTAAGATCTATTTCAATGAGTATGGTACAATAGAGATTTTTACTCAGTAACATAGGCTGTCATTTTCTTTGACGTATACTAGCAAAAGCCACAAGATTTCTTATTCAATTGATCTACTACAACTTAATAAGAAATATACTTTGATGACAAGCAGAATCACTTGTAAAAATTGCAAGTTGGGCACTGGCTGGGTAGCTAAATTGGTTGGAGCATTATTCAATAACCAAGGTTGCGGGGTCAATCCCTGGTCAGGGTACATACAAGAATCACCAATGAATGCATAACAAATGGAACAACAAATTGATGCTTCTCTCTCTCTCTCTCTCTCTCTCTCTCTCTCTCTCTCTTTCTCTCCTTTCCTCTCTCTCTCAAATCAATTTTAAAAATTCAAAATAAATAACAAATAAAAATTGCAAGCTGGAAGCAGCACTGAGAGTGTGGCATCTTTTTTTATCATCCCAATGCACTCTGTGAGTCAAAAAGAGCAGAACATGGGCACAAATTCAACAAAAATAAATGCGGCCAGCCCAAGAAGCAAATTTCTAATAAAAAAATCAAAGCTGTTCTAAATCACAGACAGTAAAAGATTAATAATTCCTATTTTGGGGTTAAAACACACCAATAACACTTCCTAATGGTTTTGCTAGGTGAAAACCAAACTTCAATAAATTACAGAGCCAGCTCCTGTTGGCTTCTCCAAGAGGATGATCAAAATATACTATCTAATTCTATCAAAAGGATTAAAAATGGTTATAGAATAAAGATACATTTATGAAATTAGAGAGCATGTATTGCCCATATATATAAATTTAAAGTCACTGCATGCAAAATTTTAAAATACAAAGTGTCATAACCAAAGGATTGTGAGGAAGAAGAAGGGTGATCCTCAAGACCCCAAACTCCAAAAGCCATAGATGATGTGAAGTAATGTCAAAAAGCATAGAGCTTCTTCTCCTTGCCCATAATTGCCCGTAAAAGGTTTACTTATCTCCTATTACTCCATTTAAATGAATATATACATATCTTCCCAGGTTTCTTTCTGTTTCCAGGGTATCTAATCTTGGAGGACCTATTCAAAGCATCCTTACACTTGAATGGATTATTTTAGCACATTGGGCACAGTACAGAGGGATAACCCCTTTCTTTTCCACTAGAAATTTCATGGTTTCTGAAGCTACAGTTCAACTTTCTTAGAGAATTTAACAACATTTCATTGAATGAACTCTGTCTACAGCACACGATTAAAATGCTGGCCTCAAATTAAAATACATTTATATATGTTTTTATCGATTTTTAGAGAGAGAGGAAGGGAGAAGGATAGAGAAATGGAAACATCAATGAGAGGGAAATATAATAGATTTGCTGCCTCCTGCACAGGCTGCCTCCTGCACACCCCCTACTGGGCTTGTGCCCACAAGTTAGGTTAAATGCACCCTAACCAGGAATTGAACCAGTGACCTCTTGGTTCCTGGGTCAATGCTCAATTGCTTAACTACACTGGCTGGGCGCTGACCTCAAATTTTAACTTGCATTTATTATATATAAAGCAAAATTAAAACATTTTATCATATCTTAAGACAAAAGAATAAATGTCCTACCATTTGAAGAACTTTGTTCAAAAATTTTCATTTAGCTATTTTATTATCCTAAATTCCTGAGGATTTTAGACATTTAGTGACCTTCGTTTACCTTTAATATTAGAGGCCCAGTGCACAAAATTTGTGCATGGGGTCAAGCGTGGGGTGTCCCTCAGCCCAGCCTGCACCCTCTCACAATCTGGAACTGCTGGCTCCCAAACTTGCCTGTCTGCCTACCAGCCTGATCACCCCTTAACCACTCCCATGCCAGCCTGATTGATGCCTAGCTGCTCCCCTGCCAGCCTGTTTGCCCCCAACTTCCCTCCTCTACCGGCCTGGTCACCCCTAACTGATCTCCCCTGCAGGCTTGATCACCCCCAACTGCCCTCTCTTGCAGGCCTGGTCCCTTCCAACTGCCCTCCCCTGCTGGCCATCTTGTGGTGACCATCTGTGTCCACATGGGGGCAGGATCTTTGACCATCACTCCAACACACTAGTGCATCCATCTGCACTAGTGTGTTGGAGTGATGGTCAATCTGCATAATACTCTTTTATTAGATAGGATAGAGGCCTGGTGAATGGGTGGGGGACAGCTGGTTTGCCCTGAAGGGTGTCCCGAATCAGGGTGGGGGTTCCCTTGGGGCATAGGGCAACCTGGGCGAGGGGCCTGAGATGGTTTGCAGGCCAGCCACATCCCCTGGTGACCCAAACAGAGGCCCTGGTAACCAGGGTTTATTTTTTATCTTCTACAATTGAAACTTTGTAGCCTGGAGCAGAGTCAAGCCTTCTGCTTGGTCCATGGTGGCAGGGGATTTATTTACCTTCTATAATTGAAACATTGTAGCCTTAAACAGAGGCCTGGGCTGGCCAGGGTGTGCTGAAAGCTTGGCTTCTTCCATCGCCTGAGAAACCCAAGCCTTCCTCCTGCTTTCTCCTTGGCTGCAGCCATCTTTGGTGGGTTAATTTGCATACTCGCTCTGATTGGCTGGTGGATGTGGCTTGTGGGTGTAGCGAAGTGATGGTTAATTTGCATATTACTCTTTTATTAGATAGTATGTAATTAAGTTTCTTACCCTTTAAATGATGTATGTCTGCCATCTGATATGATATGTTGCTCTGTAGTTTAACCTGAAAAAAATTAAGTCCTCATTTTAGTAAAGAATACATAATTCTGCTCACATTTACTTTTTTCTCACATTCACTTTGAGTTTGATCATAAATGCAAAAGAAAAATCCTTATTATAATATATACCACCTATTTCCAAAAAGAATTAGAGATAAATTCTGGTTTTGTAATAATAATTTAAAATTTGCACAAGAATATTCATGTTACTAAATATATAGTATAATAACTTTCAAAAGTTTTAAAATTTCAGTTGAATATTGCTTTATGGTTTGTTTTTTCAAAATATTACTAGAGGAGACCTCTTAGTAACTACATATAAAAAAGAATTGCTTCAATCAATTAATATCAAACTAAAAGTAATTAATACTTATCAAGCTTTCATAGAATGACAGATATTACATAGGACTCATTTTTGTGATTACTGTAATCTAGGAGAGTAGGAGATTACTGTTGTATTTCATATGAAAGAAAATGTCTAAACCGGGGTTGGGCAAACTATGGCCTGTAAGCCAAATCTGGTCTGCTGCTTGTTTTTGTAGGGCTAGTTAAGGATGACTTTTACATTAAAAAAAAATATTTTTAAATTTTTCAAACAGTTGACATTCAATATTATATTAGTTTCAGGTATACAATATAGTGATTAGATATTTATATAACTTACAAAGTGATCCCCCATAACAGGTTTTATATTTTTAAATGGTTATATAGTAAAAAAATAAAATAAAATAATTAAAAATAATATTTCATGAATTATATGAAATTCAAATTTCAGTATCCTACATAATAAAGAGGTCATATGCAAATTGATCATTACACCCTTACACAATATGGCCACCCCCATGTGATCACAAGATGGCTGCCATAAGATGGCTGGCAGGGGAGGGCAGTTAGGGGCAACCAGGCCAGGAGGGGAGGGCAGTTGGGAGTGATCAGGTTGGCAGGAAGGGCAGTTGGGGGTAACTGGACCTTCAGGGGAAGGAAGGAAGTTGGGGGGGACCAAACCAGCAGGGGAGGGCAGTTAGGGGCAATCAGGTTGGCAGGGGAGGGTAGTAAGGGGTGACTGAGCTGGCAGTGGAGGGAAGTTGGGGGCAAGCAGGTCTGCAGGGGAGAGCAATTGAGGGCAAGCAGGCATGCAGGGGAGGGCAGTTGGGGGTGACCAGGCTGGCAGAGAAGGGCAGTTGGGGGGGGTGACCAGGCCTGCAAGGGGAGGGCAGTTGGAGGAGACCAGGCCTGCAGGAGAGGGCAGTTGGGGGGGAATAGGCCAGCAGGGAAGCGTAGTTGGGGGACCTGGCCAGCAGGGGAGGGCAGGTGGGGGCAACCAGGCTGGCAGGGGAGGGCAGTTGGGGACAATCGGGCTGACAGGGAGCAGTTAAATGTTGATAAGGCTGGCAGGGGAGTAGTTAGGGGGTGATCAGGCTAGCAGGCAGAAGCGGTTAGGGGCAATCAGGCAGGCAGACAAGCAAGTGGTTGGGAGCCAGCAGTCCCAGATTGTGAGAGGGATGTCTGACTGCTGGCAGTTGAACATTTCCTGTGGGGTCCCAGACTGGAGAGGGTACAGGCTGGGCTGAGGGACAACCCCTCCCCATTGCACAAATTTCATGCACCAGGCCTCTAGCCTATTAAGTAAAGTCTGATGGGAAACAGCCACATCCATTCATTTACATATTGCCTATGGCTACTTTGAAGCTATAGTGATTGTGACAAAGACCAAATGGCCTGCAAAGCCTCAAGTATTTACTATATAGCCCTTTATAGAAAAAGTGTGCCAACCCCTGGTCTGAATTAACAGAATTATGACAGAGAGATAACTATATATGAGAACTATAAAGGAGAAGAATGGTATTGTTGGTTGATCAGATATAGGAGTAAAATAAGAAACATCAAGGATGATGTTTACATTTCTAAAATATGGGTGTTAGCCCTAGCTGGTTTGGCTAAGTGGATAGAGTGTTGGCCTGTGGACTGAAGGGTCCCAAATTCAATTCCAGTCAAGGGCACATGCCTGGGTTGTGGGCTCAATCCCCAGTGTGGGGCATGCAGAATACAGTCTATCAATTATTCTCTCTCATCATTGATGTTTCTATCTCTCTCTCTTACTCTCCCTTCTCTCTGAAATCAATAAAAAAATATATTTAAAAAAGGGGGACTAGATGAGTAAGATTATAGTACTCCATAATAGGGAAACACAGAAGAAACAGACTTGGAGTGGAAGAGAGAAGTACAGAGATGATTTTTTTCAGATCTGGGTCTGTTGAAGTTGAGACATTTAAGACATACCCAAGAAGAGATCTTCAGTAGGCAATTGAAAAAGTGGGTCTGGAGTTCAGGCACCAACTAACACCAACTGCTATATGATCAGCTGATCACTAACAATGCTCTCTAACTTCTAATTAGCCTTAGTTTATTTTCTTTTCCACTTCCTTTATTTTCATGAGCCTTTATTTATTTGTTTGTTTGTTTTGTGTTTTTGCCCCTTCAAGGAGCATAACCATCCTTTATTGTTGTTTCCAACAAGTTTGTATCACTTTGTTTTTTATCCATTTTTATGATGCTATTTCAGCTTTTTTGCATTTTTCTGTACTCTTTATTTTAAACTTGCTAGAGAAATGCTATTTTTTTTGTGTGTGTGTTTTAATTTTTATTGTTGAGAGTATTACAGATGTCCCTTTTCCCTCCACTGCCCCACTCCACCCAGTTCCTACTCCATCCCAGACCTTCATCACCCTATTATCTATGTCCATATATCTATAATAATCTATAGTAATAAAAGCATAATATGCTAATTAGACCAGATATCCTTCCGGATGAAGCCAAGGCAAGGTGCTGTGGCTGCAAGGGCCAAGCCCCTTGCACAAATTTTGTGCATCAAGTCTCTAGTATGCATATAAGATCTTTGGTTAATCTCTCTCTGCTCCCCTTCCCCCCTTCCCTCTCAGATTAATCAGTCTATTCCATGTTTCTATGCCTCTGGTTCTTTCCCCCCCCCATCAGTTTATTATGTTCATTAGATTCCTTGTTCATTTATTTTGATTTTTTGATTCAATTGTTGATAGATATGTATTTATTGCCAGTTTATTGTTCATTTTTTTTAATTTTAAAAAATATATTTTATTGATTTTTTTACAGAAAAGAAGGGAGAGAGATAGAGAGTTAGAAACATTGATGAGAGAGAGTCATCGATCAGCTGCCTCTTGCATATCCCCAACTGGGGATATGCCCGCAACCAAGGTACATGCCCCTGACCGGAATCGAACCCGGGACCCTTCAGTCCGCAGGCAGACGCTCTATCCACTGAGACAAACCGGTTTTGGCTATTGTTCATATTTTTAATTCTTCTTCCTTCTCATTCTCATCCTTCTTCCTCCTCTTATTAAAGAATACCCTTCAACATTTCATGTAATACTGGTTTGGTGATGATGAACTCCTTCAACTATTTCTTGTCTGTGAGGCTCTTTATCTGACCTTCAATTCTAATTAGTTTTGCTGGGTAATCTTGGTTGTAGGTTCTTGCTATTCATCACTTCGAATATTTCTTGTTACGCCCTTCCTGCCTACAAAGTTTCTGTTAAGAAATCAGTTGGCAGTTGTATAGGTGCTCCCTTGTAGGAAACTGATTTTCTCTTGCTGCTTTTAAGATTCTCTCTTGGTCTTTAACCCTTGGCATTTTAATTATTGTGTGTCTTCATGTGGACCTCTTTGTGTTCCTCTTTTTTGGATTCTCTGGGCTTCCTAGTCTTGTAAATCTATTTCTTTCACCAAGTAGGGGAACTTTTCTGTCATTATTTCTTCAAATAGGTTTTCAATATCTTTTTCCTTCTCTTCTCCTTCTGGCACACCCATAATGCAAATTTTGATACACTTGAAATTGTCCCAGAGGCTCCTTACACTATCTTCATATTTTTGTATTCTTTTTTCTTTTTGCTCTTCTGATCAGGTGTTTTTTGCTTCCTCAATTTGAAATTAGTGATTTGATTCTTGGAATCCTCTACTCTACTGTTGAATCCCTGTAAATTATTCTTTACTAGAGATCCCAGTGCATGAAATGCATGCACTTCAGGAGGGGGGGAGGATCCCTCAGCCTGGCCTACACCCTCTTGTAGTCTGGAACCCCTTGCTCCTTACCACCCACCTACTAGATGCTCCTTACCACTCCACTTGCTGCTCCTTAGCACTGCTGTGGAGGCAGAAGAGGCTCTCACAGCAGTAGCTGTGCTTGCCAGCCATAAGCCCAGCTTCTGGCTGAGTAGCGCTCCCCCTGTGAGAGTGCACTGACTACCAGGGGACCGATGCTCAACACAGGAGCTGCCCTTGGTGGTCAGTGCACATTATAGCGACCGGTCATTCTGTTCCACTATAACAGTTGCTTAGGCTTTTATTATATAGATTATATAGATTTTAGTTAGTATAATGCTTAATTTCTGACTGGTACTTTTTCATGTCATTGAAATTCTCACATAGATCCTTGAAAATCTCACTAAGTCCTTGAAGTGCTCATTACAATACTTGAGCAACCTTATAATCATTGTTTTGAACTATATATCCAGTAGTTTGCTTGCTTCTATTCTATTTATTTCTCTTTGTGGAGATTTCTTCCGCTCTTTAATTTGTGACATGTTTCTTTGTCTCTGCATTTTGGCTGCTTCCCTGTGTTTGTTTATATGTATTAGGTAGAGCTTCTATGTCTCCTGAAATTGATAGAGTGGCTTTGTGTAGTAGGTGTACTATATGGCCCAGTGGCTCAGCCTCCCTGCCACCTGAGCTGGGCACTCTAGAGTATACTCCTGTGTGGACTGTGTGCACAGTTTTTAGTTGAGCCTTGATTGCTGTTGATGTCACTGGGAGGAGTTGACCCCTAGGACAATTGGCTGTGAGGACCAGCTTCCACTACATTGGGAGAGCAGCTGTGCAGGAGGCACTCTTATGGAGCAGGACTTGCTTCAGTGGGGCTTTGTTGCTCACTGAGTCGGCCCCTTGAGTATGTCACTTGTGGATGTGTAGAGTTGTTATCTGGTATTGTCTAAAGCTGTCCACTGGGTGCACTAGCCCTGGGGCCTCCAGGGAGGTGCAAAGTCAGCCACTGCCTGGGGCCACCAGGCAGGAGCTAGACAGAGATCTACAGATGTCTTGGAAGTTCCTAGGCAAGGCCCAGATGTGAAGCAAGGCAGGCTGGTGTTAGAGCTGGTCTTAGAAAGCCTTCACTTCTTTTAATACTTTTACCATTTGCCACCCCAAAATTCTTATCTAGCTCCTCAAATGGATTGATAGGTTTGAGGCATGTTGAATCCAGCTGCTGCTTGTTTAAGAGATTTTAGCAAAGTCTGAAGCCTGAGCCAGATCAGGCCATTCTTATGGAAAAGCAGCTGGAAACAGCTTGGGTGGGGCTACAAATTGGATGAGGCAGGTCTCAGGGAATCACCAGGGTGGAATGAACAGTGTGGGCCATGCTGATGGAAACTCGGATATGGCTGCCAGTTAGTTCTGTGGCCAAGGAGTTGAGGGCAGGTCCCAGCACAGGAACAATGACCTCTGTGAGCACCTCCATCTGGGAGAAAGCCAACCCCGAGTTCCTGCCCTGATGCCATATAATCCAGTTCTTCCCCTATCTCCCTCGTTTCCCCAATGCTACCACCCAGTGCTGGAGCCCAGAGGGATTGAATCTGAATAAGTCCATGAGTTGGCCCTTTAAGAGAAACTGCCTGTGTTTCCAGCAGCCTCCCTGTCACTCGGCCATAATCCCCACTAGTTTTTACAGCCTGAAGTTACAGGGAGTTCTCTTCCCAGCTCTGGAACCCTGGGCTAGGGGGTCTAGTGTGGGGCTTGGACCCCTTGCTTCTCACAGAAGGCCTTTGCAGTGGAGATATCCCTCCCAATTTAAAAAACACCACACCTGGTGTTGGACCAGGGTATTCCAATCCTCTACCCTTTCTACAAGTCTAATGTACTTTTTCTTCTTTGCTTCTTTAGTTGTAGCACTTCCATTTAGCCAGCTTTCAGGTGGTTCGGAATGATGGTTGTTCTATATTTTAGTTGTAATTTTGATGTGGTTGTGGGAGACAGCAAGTACCAGCTTTTATGCAAGTTGCCATTTTGGTTGAGAAATGCTATTCTTGAGTGGCCTAAGCCTTCCTGAACTGTCTCTTTTATGTCTTTATATACTTAAAATTATTTTTAATGAAGAGGAAAAATTTAATCCACAGAGTACGATAATAGTAATTGGTTATATGGGATTACTGTCTTATTCTTATTGCTTTAATTTTTCTCTCATTCTTCTTTATTGAGAATAGAGATGCTGCCTCTATGACTCACACATGAAGTCCTCACATTTCAAAAGCTGGTCTGGAACAATATATTTCACATAATATTACAGAGAAAAATCACAGCATGTTTAAATAGAAGCTTTTTCTTAATCCAAGCATAATGAATTTATTTCCCACCCCATACCTTTGCTATATAGGATTTTTCAGTTAGCTTCTTAGACCCCTTACAGTATATTGTTCCCTTAGCATCTCATGTTCTCTATTATTTATGTCAATCTTTCCAACAGGATTCTCAGACAAACCTCATATTCAGTATTTAGTATCATCAGCAGGTACCAGTAACCAATTTCTCTTACTTTCTATCAACACTAGTTTTTTTTAAAAATATTTTATTGATTTTATTACAGAGAGGAAGAGAGAGAGATAGAGAGCTAGAAACATCGATGAGAGAGAAACATCGACCAGCCGCCTCCTGCACACCCCCCACCAGGGATGTGCCCACAGCCAATGTACATGCCCCTGACCGGAATCGAACCCGGGACCTTCCAGTCCGCAGACCGACGCTCTACCACTGAGCCAAACCGGTTTCGGCTATCAACACTAGTTTTATTGTGCTAGTTATCTCACCTTCCATATATGCCTCTGAACAGAGGTGCCAAGGAGTTGCTCCAAGATGCCACAGAGCCCAATTGGCAGATCATTAAACCCAGAAATTCTCTTTCAGCTACAGTAATTTTATTATGTTGCTCACTTTTAGAATCTATATATCTGCTACTAAAATAACTGTTCATCTTTTGACATTGCAATAGTATAGGCATCTGATCCCTTTTATCTCCACATATATACCCCATCCCCAAAATTCTTATCTAGCTCTTAAAATGAATTGATAAAGAATTCTTCTAACATTCAATGTTGTCCTTTTAAGGAAATCTGAATGTGTTTTTACTTACCATGACACTCCCTTGTATGTAAAGCAATTAACTTAATTTTGGCTTTAATCTTATTTTCTACCATTTTGAGTCTTTTTTTAAAAAAAAACGAAAACTTTTCCCATTTAGTTTCTGATTTTTAAAAAATATATATTTTATTGATTTTTTACAGAGAGGAAGAGAGAGGGATAGAGGTTAGAAACATCGATGAGAGAGAATCATCGACCAGCTGCCTCTTGCACATCCCCTGCTGGGGATGTGCCCACAACCAAGGTACATGCCCTTGACCAGAATCGAATCCCAGACCCTTCAGTCCCCAAGCTGACGCTCTATCCACTGAGCCAAACCAGTTTTAGCTAGTTCTTTAACTCTTTTGGCTTTAACCCTTTCCCTGAGAGCTTTCACTTCTTTTAATACTGCTACCATTTGTCACCTTCAAAAGGAAACTTGGCTTCCCTTCTGATTATTTTTTCTCATAGTTTTAATTTCCTTGTGTTCAAATAGAAATTTGCTTATCTTCTAAATGACTCTGTTAAAACTTCCCAGTTGCTGAGAATTTAGAGTTCTTACTACTGCATGATTGGAAAAAAATATATTTCACTTTGCCACATATACTCTCTTCTGAAGTGGCAATGATATAGGAAGATTTTTTTCTTTTTCCTCCCTAAGTATATTCCAGACAGGTAACAGTATATAAATTCTAAGAAGTATCATTTAATCCTTATTTTATGAAAACTATTCTCATTGTCTGGCTTCCTTTTTGTTTACTTTAAGACTGTTCCCAAAATATCCATTTATAATATACAAGAAAGATACCAAATAATTCTTTTATTTTGTCTTTCAAATTTCTTTTTGGATAATAGGTGGATGAATATACAGAAGAGTGGATGGATAGATATGTAATAGGATGGATGAGTGGATAGATAGATAGATAGATAGATAGAGACATATAAGTCCCAAACATCCCCATCCTCTTGCCTAATTTACATCTTTGATCAGATAGACTTCAACCTAGATTCTAATACATCTTTCAAAAACCCATAGTGCTCAAAATGCTTATCTGGTCCAGATCTACTGGGAAGAGCCTCATATTCAGTTCTTTCAAAAGAAAAACATCCTTTTATCAATAAGACTGTCACCCTATTTCTTTTCCACCCACAATGTTTATCAAAAATTATAAATTCCATGAGAACAGGAAATGTGTCTCTCACTCATCCTTGTGTGTCTATCATCTGGCATACTGCCTGACACCAACAAACAATAGATGTTTGCTGAATGACTCTTATGTTCCATACCCTTTGTACTACATACTTTCCTACCTTAAGTTGTACTTTATCCATATTTGTATAATTCTAATTATCCTTCAAGGCTTCTGAATTCCCTCGTTTACTTCCCCTTATCAACTTCATTTGCTTTAGGCTCTATTTTACTTCACCTCCTCTGTAATACTTGTTTTTCTGGGATTTGGAATCCATCTATTATAGGCTGATTTTCCATGCTCTCTTTGGCTTTTTCCATGTTAATCTCCTAAAATGTGTTTACTATCCTTCCTGAGACCTCTTCTCTTTTTTTCTCTCTTTTGTGGCATATATTCAACTCTTTTTTTCCTCCCAATAAGAATAATCTTCTCCTGAGATTTCCCATCTCTTGTTCATCCACAGCTATTTCATTTATTTTCCTTTAATCTTTCTTCCTCCAATACCTAAAACTTGACAGTTATATTTCTATCTTCTCTTTCTGAAGCCCTTTAATGCTTTCTCCATCCTACATGGCTACTCTGAATTAATTTTGGCAGCTATTACCAGCTCAGTTGTTCTGCTTCTCTTTTCATTCTGGGACCTTGAAAATGGCTCAGCTGTGCATGCTTCACTTTCATTCTGACCTATTCTTGGGCAATCAGCACAATGATGACCACTGATCCCAAAGGATAATAATAATTGGCTTTTATAGATGTCATTTCTGGCTCCCTTTTCTCTATACTAGATACCTTTTTCCTGATTATATCTCATGCTCAGATGATTTCTAGAAATAATTTTATCTCCTATAGCGTAGCTGTCAAACATGGATGATGCTCAAGAATCACCTAGGGAGTTTTAAGAAATATAAATTCTTACCTCCCCCACCCCACTCCAGTGTGATTCAGTAGTCTGGGATGAGCCAAGGAATTTTTTTTTTAAATAAAAGCTCAAATAAATTCTGATAAGCAGCCAGGTTTAGTGATTACTCATCTAAAGTATGTCTTTGGCTGGCACATATACCAGTTGGAACAAAATGGCATTTCCTTAATAATAACTAATGGGTATTAAATGCTTATTTTGTGCCAGGTTTTGTGCTAACTACATTACAAGTATTATTACATTTAATCCTCACAACCATCCTATGAGGTAGGCTATCCATTTTGCAGATGAGGAAAATGGGTCTTCTATTATATGCCTCTAGTAGATTCTGTATGTTCTCCTAAGCAGTCCCAGAGGGAAGTCTGTGAGACTTCATAACCACTATGCATATACTAGATCAGGTAGGTGACTAACCTTGTTTTCTTCCTACTCTTTCATTGCTAACATTATTTAAACAACATTCCAAAGACACCTACAACATCCCCAGTAGGGAGTGTGCAGGAGGCAGCTGATCAATGTTTCTCTCTCATTGATGTTTCTAACTCTCTATCCCTCTTCCTTTCTCTCTGTAAAAAATTAATAAAATATATTTAATTTTTTTTAAAGTAATAGTCTCCCTTGAAGCCAAGCTCTAGTTTAACTTATACTGTTACATTTTTATTTTTTGTTAATCCTCATCGCAGGATATTTTTTCCACTGATTTTTAGAGAGAGTGGAAGGGAGAGAGAAAAAGTGGGAGGGAAATGGGGTGGGGCGGGGCGGATGAGATAGAGAGAAACATTGATGTGAGAGAAACATGGAATAGTTGCCTCCTGCATGTGCCATGACCAGGGCCAGGGATTGAACCTGCAACCCAGGTACGTGCCCTTGACCAGGAATCAAACCCTCAACCTTTTGATGCATGGTCCAAAGCTCTAACCTCTGAGCACACGGGCCAGGGCTATATTGTTATATATTTTAAGAGAATAAGCAAGTTTTTGGTCTTGTTGGCTATAATGAATCATTACAAAGTGTTTTTGTTCACTCATTCATCTTTCTTCAATTAGTCATTTATAAAGCATTTACTAATTATTCACTATGTACCAGGCCTGAGGATACAAATTATTTAGTATTGGTCTGTTAAGAATCACTACAAAGTTGGTTTATTCATTCATTCTGTCAGCTAGTCACAAGGAAAACATTAATTGAATACCTACTAAATGAAAGACTGTATAGAGCCTAATAACACAAAAATGTACAAGAAACAGGAAATAGGTCTGGGTAAAGGGTACACATTTTGGAGTAATAGGATAACTGAAATTTTTTAACTGAATATGATTACTTAGGAAGAAAACAGAAGAAGAGACTAGGATCTCAGACAGAAAACTATGAACAATAATACTTAATAATGAACACAGGTAAAGCCAGACAAGGAAACCAAGAAGAACTGAGAGGTAGGAGAAAAAAGGAGCTGCCACGGGAGCCAAGAGCACAGAGTGCTGGGTAAAAAGATGCTGAGATATTAGGAGTAGAAAGAGAAAATGCAGGTGTGAATAAAGACAATTCTCTTTTCAAGAAATTTGACTGGGAAGGAGAAGAAAGACTCAAATATTTTTTTAAGTTCTGAGGAGAAAGTATAGATAGATTGAATATAAGAGGGATAGTGTAATAATAATAGTACAAGGTCCTTGAAAAGGTGGAGGAGATTGGATCCAGAGAAGACCTGGTCCTGGATAAAGGATGAACCTTTTTTTTTTAAAAAAAAATGTTTTTATTGATTTTCAGAGAGAGGAAGGGAGATTTAAAAATCAATGGTGGCAGAATCATAGATCAGCTGCCTCCTGCACACCCTCTACTAGAGATAGAGCCAAACCCAGGCATGTGGTCTGACCAGGAATCAAATCGTGACCTCCTGGTTCATGGATTGATGCTCAACCACTGAACAACACCAACCAGGCAGGAACTTTTTTTTTTTTTAAATTCTAACAAGGGTAGAGATATAGGTATGCCTATAGATTTGGTAGTGAAAGTTTTATCAGTTCCTGTGCAATTCTTGGACAAGCAGAAGAGACCACCTATTAGGCTTCAGGAAGAAGAAAAAAGTTTAAATGGGATTAGGGGTTAAAGAGAAGTCTGAAGAGGGTAAAAGTTTGAAAGTTGTTGGAACGAGAAGTGGTAGCTGATCATAAATTTTTCAAGTACCAAACTGGTGAATATGATTTTCTGTAGCTATGCTTGAAATAACATGTAAAGGAGAAAATGGCAAGAACTAAACTGAAACAAAAGAACAGGTAATCTTAACTTAGATGAGGAAAATAAAGAATGAACAGGGCTGCTGGAAAGGAAATATGAAAGGAGCAGCAGTCCAGATTAAGTTGAAAAGGAATAGTTTGTTCAGCAGTTCTAATCTCTGTTTAGATAGTTTATAAACTTTAAATTTCAAGGATTTAAAATCCCATGTCAGATTTATATTAGAATGAATTAATAATCAAGGCCTTTGGCAGTCATTAGTGTTGGAAAATATTCCTAGTTCTCATCCCAGTCACTTGGTAGGATTGCTCTCCCATTCCTTTGAAGCTGGGTTGAGGGAGTGGTAATGAAATGTGAGCAAAATGACATGAATCACTTCCAAGCATAAACAATTAGGAGGAGCAAATTCATCACATTCATTCTATCACAGCAACACATGTTTCAGATGGTGGCTTCTCAGTCAGACTGGGTCCCAGAATGAGGAAGACACAGGATAGTGCCTCCAGTAGACCTACAAAGGGTATTGTGAGTGAGTGATAAAGCCATATAAGAGAGTGCAAGTGGTAAGCTATGAAAGGGAAGGGAAGAATGAAAAGTGGGTAGGGAAAGCAAGGCAGACCTGGAAAGTATGTGAGCAAGAATTTCCTCCCTATCTGCCATATCTAGTTCATAAGGTGTTTCAATTTGCACCTCTCATGAATCTCTGAAACTTGAAGAAAAAAACAAAATCTAAATAGTCTCTCCACAAATTAGCAGCCCTTCTCAGCTTCCCATTACCTTTAGTACCATTATCAACCTTTTTTATTATGTCTCTTCTCTCTTCACTTCCTATTCATTGGCCCATTAGTGCCTACAACTGCATGAGCTGTTGTACATGCAGTTGTAGGCACTACAACTACAACCCTCCACATGAGCTGTCACAAAGTCCTGTCGATCCCTCTTTTTCAATTTCTCAGATCTGACCCTTAACTCTTTCTATGTTCATGGTGACCACCTTATCTACACAGACTGCTCTCACCTAGCTGCACTAGAATAGAATATAAGCTTCATAAGAGCAGATATCTTGTCTGGTCACCCCTGTCATTCCCTGGCACACTGCAGGCACTCAATAGTATTATCAAATAAATAAATGAGGAAATCTAATCTACCACTAGTTTTTCCCCACTTTTATCAATTTCCAAGTAGTAATGAGAAACATCTTTGCAAAAACTTGTTTTCCATCAAGTCTTTCTTCTAGTCAAAATCTTGTGGTAGAATACTATTGCCCATAGTGTAAAACCTAAAACTCTCCTAGCAAGCATTTAGTGTCTTCCATAAGGTGGGCACCATTTTCTTTATCCAGTTATCTGAAATAGTTTCCTTGACATAGTCAAGATATTTTTAACCATTAAACTACTAATAAGTAAACTACTCTTTACATGTCCGTGCATTGTCAGCAAACAGTGTCCTTCCCTTTCCTTTTTACTAGTAAAAATTACATCGCCTCCTTTAAAATCAGAACCCAAACTTAAGTTGATTCTATAGGAATTATGTTAATTTGAATAGATAAAAATTTCATTACATTCACTGTCCCTCATCCTTCCAACATGCTCCCAATTTTTTATGCTAGCCTTTATCTTCCACTTCCAGGTCTCCTCTAATTTAGTCATGTTCCAGCCACCTCCTGCCAAGACTACCCACCACTGCTGCCAAATCTTGTTTTAGGTCTTAAAATTGTCTTTAATTTCTTCTTATGTTAACTTATCCAGCATATATTCATTAAATACCTAGTTTGTGCAAATCATTGTTCTAAGCACTGGGGATAATGCAAATCACAAAACAAACAAAAATCCCTGCTTTCCTGTGTGGGCTGAGCATACAATAAACAAGTCATATAACATATTAGAAACTGATAAGTGCTGTGGAAAAAATTAGAGATGGAAAGGAGGGAGAAAGCCTCAACAAAAAGATGTCATTTAAACAAAGATTTTTAAGAGTGAGAATTACCATGCAGCTCTCTGGGGGAAGAGTATCCAATGCAAAAGCCATATCCAGGAGAATGACTGATGTTTCGAGGAACATTAAACATGTCAGTGTGGATCACTGGTATGAATCAAGGGAGAAGCAAGAAGAGTAGTAAAAGATGGGGTCAGAGAACTGTGAGGGAAGAAAATCGAATAGGGTCTGTGGACTATTGTCAAAGACGAGATTTTTGATTTCCATCTCAATTTTTCTGCAATTGAGATGGAAACCACTGGAGCATCTTGGACAGATAAGGAGCATGATCTAATGTTGTGTTGAAAATGGAGTGAAGTGGGATAAGGACAGAAGAAAGGAGGCCAATTAAACTACTACCAATAATGTAGGAAAGAAATGGTAGTAATTTAGACCAGGATGGTAGTGATGGGGATAGGAAGAGGTGTTTGTATTCTGGATATATTTTAAAGCTGAGTCAACAGGATTTGCTGGTAAATTGGATATGAGGGTAACAAAGAAAGAGACAGATATGATTCCAAAGTTTCTGGCCTGGGGAATGAAAGGAGTTGCCAATAATTGAGTTGGGGAAGACTGTGAATAGGAGTTTTGGGGGAGGAGAAAAATGAGGGGTTTGGCTTTTGACAGGTTAAATACAAAACTGTATTTGCTCAAGAAGAGATAATGAGTAGGGAGTTGGATGTCAAGCCTGTAATTCAAGGGGATAGTCTGAATTAAAGACAGAAATTTGGAAATAATCAGTGTATAGATATTTAAAGAAGCGGTAAGGATTGAGTGTAGATAACGAAGAGATCCAAGGACTAAGCCTTAAAGTATTCCATTTGAGAAAGAACCAGAAAAGAAGAAGAAATGAGTAGTGAAATGGAAGGGAAGAAAGCTAGATTTCCTGCAAGCCAAAATGAAGAATTTGTTTCATAGAGGAGGAGGAGGGAATAATTGACCATTGGACTTAGCAATACTGAAATCAATGAAGGATACCTGGTGGTGTGGTGGAGACAAAAGCCTGATTACAATGTATCTAAGTGAATGTGTTTAAGATGTTCCCAACTTAGACGACCAGAGGAATTTACTTTCAACAATAATCCTTTTACCTAGCAGAAGGCCAATATGGCTCACTTCGTCTGAAAGCTAACTCAGCTGATCATATTCATTACTTCCAAATAAAAAATTTGATAGAAGAGTCATCCCTCAGTCTTGATACTAATTTTCCCAGAATTAACTGAACTAGAACACTTACTTCAGTTCTCAGTATATTGTGAGTATATGTTCTAGATTTTATAAGGGTTCTAATTTAATATAATTTTGTTCTGTTAATGAAGGATAATCCTTCTATGTGCAATTATTTTATGTCATTGTAGGAGTTTCTATATTAAAATCTTTTCTCAAATAAGAAACTATTTCTCAGTCAGGGTTGGGAAGAGGGGAAAGGAGAGTTTTGTTTAATGGGTAAGAGTCTTAGTTTTGCAAGCTGAAAAAGTTCTAGAGATATGTTATACAACAATATGCATAGATCTCTAACTGGAGGCATTTAAGGTACCATAACAGCTGAAGGGTAAATCCTCCTTTGTGGGAGGGAAAACATTTAAGGAAGTAAAACCTGTTAAGAAATTTTCCCCACAAAGATGTAAAATAGTTTTCTCCTTTCTCCTTTCTTCTAGCTAAGGCAGGAAATACTATACAGCATTAGAGTAGCAGTAAAAGCTATTAAGAATGGGTCATTTATAAGTAGAGTATGAAGAAGCATAAAATTCCCTTGCAAAATTTGGTATAGAAAGTTTATATCCATATTCTTTAGTCACATGTTCTTTAAAGTTTTTGCTTTTTTCCTTTTTTTTTTTTTTTTTTTTTTTTTTTTTTTTTTAAATATATTTTATTGATATTTTACAGAGAGGAAGGGAGAGAGATAGAGAGCCAGAAACGTCGATGAGAGAGAAACATCGACCAGCTGCCTCTTGCACACCCCCTACCGGGGATGTGCCCGCAACCAATGTACATGCCCTTGGCCGGAATCGAACCCGGGACCTTTCAGTCCGCAGACCGACGCTGTACCACTGAGCCAAACCGACCTCAGCAAGTTTTTGCTTTTTTCCCCCTGGTCTTTTAAGTTGGTTCTCTAGTAACTGCTATTTTCTACTTTGATTTTAGTTGTTTTTCTCTGGATCTTTCTTAAACTTACATCATGTAATGAGTACTGAAAAAGTGTTACAGGTAAGAAAAGACTGTGATTATGTAGAGGTTTAATAGCATAGTGCTTAAAAGAACAGGCTCTAAGGTTAAATGACTGGGTCTGAATTTGGAATCCATGACTTATTAGCTCTATTACTTTGGCATACAGCTTGACTTCTTTGTGCTTCAGTTTTCTCATCTGTAAAATTAGATGATCTGTCCCACAGAGTTATTAAAATAATTACATCTGAGATAAATAAATCCAACAGTACCTAGCACGTAGTAAGTGCTTTTTTGTTTTAAATTTAAGTCCATAGTTCTTGCTTAAACTTCTGCAGTAATGTATTGCCTAGCACCGTGGTCGTCAAACTGCGGCTTGAGAGCCACATGCGGCTCTTTGGCCCCTTGAGTGTGGCTCTTCCACAAAATACCATGGCCTGGGTGAGTCTATTTTGAAGAAGTGGTGTTAGAAGAAGTTTAAGTTTAAAAAATTTGGCTCTCAAAAGAAATTTCAATTATTGTACTGTTGATATTTGGCTCTGTTGACTAATGAGTTTGCCGACCACTGGCCTAGCAGATCTTGACTTCAATTTCTTCTATAATTATCCTCCATATTATG
Source organism: Vespertilio murinus (assembly GCA_963924515.1). NCBI lineage: Eukaryota > Metazoa > Chordata > Mammalia > Chiroptera > Vespertilionidae > Vespertilio > Vespertilio murinus. Next base: position 158,372,474 of record OZ004704.1, on the reverse strand, counting down.
GCCATAATTATTTTTTCAAAATAAAAATTTTACTATATTGGTAATGGTTTCTTAAATATGACACCAAAAGCATGGACAACAACTGAAAAAAAATAGATAAAACTGGATTTCATCAAAATTAAAAACTTTTTGCCCCGGGTGAGCCGAGTGTCCCAGGGGGCCGAGTGCCCCGGGTGAGCCGAGTGTCCCAGGGGGCCAAGTGCCCCGGGTGAGCCGAGTGTCCCAGGGTGCAGTGTGCCCCGGGCGAGCCGTGTGTCCCAGGGGAAGCAGTGGGACCCAGGGGAAGAGGCGCTGAAAACCAGAGGAGGAGCGGACTCTATTCATATGGTCCTGAGATAGTCACCATAAAACAAGCAGACTGCCAAATGACAGCGGGGTGGGGAAGGAGACCTGGGGGGAGATAGGAGAACAACCGAGGGACTGGTATGCATGAACATAAGTACAACCAATGAACACAGAACTCTGGGGAGGGAGGGCATAAATGGGAGGTGGGGGGGGGGGCAATGGTAAACTATGTACACAGAAAATACCTTAATAAAATAAAATTAAAAAAAAAATTAAAAACTTTTCTTTATCAAACGACACTATGCCTGACCGGCGTGGCTCAGTGGTTGAGCACTGACCAATGAACCAGGAGATCACAATTCAATTCCTGGGTTGTGGGCTTGAACCCGAGAGAGGGGTATACAAGAGGCAGGCAATCAATGATTCTCTCTCATCACTGATGTTCCTGTCTCTCTGGAATAAATATATTGATTGATTCTATGTATCTATATCTATATCTATCTATCTCCTATATAATAAAGAGGTAATATGCAAATTGACCCTCATGCCCTCGCACAAGATGGCCATCCCCATGTGGTCAAAGATGGCCACCACAAGATGGCTATCAGGGGAGGACAGTTGGGGGCAACCAGGCCTGCAGGGGAGGGCAGTTGGGGGTTGCCGAGCCAGCAGGGGAGCAGTTAGGCATTGATCAGGCTGGAAGGGGAGTGGTTAGGGGGTGATCAGGCTGGCAAGCAGGCGAGTGGTTGGGAGCCAGCAGTCCTGGATTGTGAGGATGTCCCAGATTGGAAAGGGTGCAGACTGGGCTGAGGGGCAACCCCCTCCCACCCCTGCACAAAATTTGTGCACCGGGCTTCTAATATATATATGATACTCCCAACAGAGTGAAAAGATAACCACAGCAGGAAGAAAATATTTGCAACTAGCAAAAGGCAAACAATTCAATTCAAAGATGGGCAAAGGATTTGAAGAGACATTTCTCCAAAGATTTAAAAAAAAAACTCAAAAAATGGAAACGACCAAGGGGCACATGAAATGATATTCAACATCACTAGTCATCAGAGAAATGTAAATCAAAATCATAGTGGGATACACACTTCACATCCACTAAGATGGCTATTACTTAAAAAAATAAAAACAAAACAATAAAAAATAAGGTAAGTTGACAAGTTTATGGAGACACTGGAACTCTCATGCATTGCTGGTGGGAATGTGAAATGGTGCAGCCACTGTGAAGAATAATTTTATGATTTCAAACATAGATTTACCATAACCCAACAATTCTATTCCTAGGTGCATACTGAAAAGAATTAAAAATGAAGACCCAGTTCTAGCTAGTTTGGCTCAGTGGATAGAGCACAGCCCATGGACTGAAGGGTCCCTGGTTCAATTCCAGTCAAGGTCATGGACCTCGGTTACAGGTTTCCCATTCTTGGTCAGGGTGTGTACAGGAGGAAACCAATTGAAGTGTCTCTCTCACATCAGTATTTCTGTCTCTCCTTTTTCCCACTCTAAAAATCAATGGAAAAATATCCTCAGCTGAGGACTAACAATAACAACAACAATAAAACAAAGACCCAAACAGATCCTTGACCACCAATATTCAAAGTTGTATTATTCAAAATAGCCAAAAGGAGGAAACAACTCAACTGTCCATCAAAAGATGAATGGAGCCCTAGCTGGACTGGCTCGGTGGAAAGTGTCGGCCTGCAGACTGAAGTGTTCCAGGTTTGATTCTGGTCAAGGGCACGTTCCTCAGTTGCAGGCTCAACCTCTGACCCTATTGGGGCACGTTTGGGAAGCAACCAATGGATGTGTGTGTCTCTCTCTTTCTGCCTCCTCCTCTCCCTTCCACTCTCTCTAAAAATCAATGGAAAAAATATTCTCGTGTGAGGATTAACAAACAAACAAAAAGAATGGTTAAACAAAATGTGATATATTCCATACAATGGAATATTATTCAGCCATAAAGGGAAATAAAGTTCTGATACCATATTACAACATGAAGAAATCTTGAAACCATTATGCTACATGAAATAAGCCCAACACAAAAGGACAAACATGGTATGATTCCGCTTATATGAAGTATTTAGAATAGACAAATTCATAGAAACAAAAAGTAGACAGAGAGGGATTACCAGAGGCTGAGGGCAGAGGACAGTTATTGCTTAATGGATACAGAGTTTTTATTTGGGATGATTATAAGACTAGTTCTGAAAGTTCTGAAAATAGATAGTGGTGATGGTTTTATAGTATTGTGAGTACACTTAAAGCCCCTGAATTCTAAACTTAAAAGTAAGTAGCCACAAATTTCCTTCCTTCTCACCACCTTATATCTTACATTCCACTCTCATATTGAACTAGTTGACCTATAAAAGTAAAACATACTTTCAAACTTTCCTGGATTCACTTACAATCCTCTTGTTCTTTCCCCTTTCTAAGTTTGTTGAACTACTCTTTATTCATTAGGATTCATCTTCAGTGAAAATTTCTGACTTCCTGAAGCAATTAATCAATTGTTCCTTTGTCCTGCCAAGTCCCTTTATAAATAATTCTACTATAGCATTTAATCATGCATTATAGATTATTTCTCTATGGGTGTTTCCCCCATTAGATCCAGTTTTGAGGACAAGCATAAATCTTATTATCTTTCCATCTACAGCACCTAGCACATGGTAGATACTCAACTTTCCCAAATAAATGACTTATGCATGTATGTGCTTTGAAAAGTCCTAAAGCACTAAATCAGTACAAGGACTTATTTCATTTTACCCTTTGTGAGTTTATTTCAAGTTAATTTTCAGGTTCTGAAGCAAGTTCCTAATGATATGCAACATATAAGATAATTCATTCCCTCCCACTATAATCCCATTAAACTAACCCTAAAGTTATTCTTCACTTAAATGCTAAATTGAATAAAAAAATATTTCTGAGTTTGTAAATGAAGAAAATACTAACTAAATGTACTATTATACATTTCAAAGAAAAGATATTCTATGCATGCTAGAAAGATGAGTTGATAATGAGTAGTTTTACATCAGAATATTTTTGTTATGTCTTTCAGAAAAGTAATGTAACCAGAAATGTGAATAATCTAGCCCTAGCACATATTTATATTAATACATACTCTGATTAAGAAGCAGGGAAAACTGCTGAATCAATCATGAAATATTTAGTGAGTCTACACATAGCACATAGTACCAAATACATGTGTTTACAAAGTTAAAACTAAATTTTTATAGTCAAGAAATTCACAATATAAAAGTGAAAAACATGAAAAAATCCAATATAAATGTGCAGATATGGCCATTTACTCAACAATTATTAGCTTAGTATGAACCAGGTACTCAAAACTCAAAACATATACTAGGAACTGTGGGAATACAAAGATTAATAGAACTTATAGCCCTGCTTGGCTCACAATTAGGTATGAGACAGTTATAAATAAGTAATTACAGCAATTAACATTAACAACTCTTCCCTTGGCCTACATCCAGATTTTTCTTCTCTTTGGCTATTCTTTCTCAGTCATTTATACCTGCTCCTCCTCTACTAGTCTTATGTGCTGCAAGGCTCTATTTTATATATTCAGTATCTCACTTTACAACCTAGGCCATTCTTATGACTTCAAGACTTCAACATCATTACAGACAAATCGGTTTTAAAGCCCATCCTTTCTACTGAGTTCCAGAAGTATATTTCCAATTGCCTACTTGTTATTTTGTACATTAGAGGCCTGGTGCATGAAATTAGTGCACTTGGGGATGGGAGGGGAGAGGAGGAGGGAGGAAGGAGGGTAAAAGGAGAGGAGGAAGGGTCCCCTCAGCCTGGCCTGTACCCTCTCACAGTGCAGGAGCCCTCGGGAGATGTCTGACTGATGGCTTAGGCCTGCTTCCCATGGACATCCTTAGCACTGCTGCAGAGGTGGGAGAAACTCCCACCACCACTGCTGTGCTCATCAGCCATGAGCCCAGCTTATGGTTGAGCAGTGCTCCCCCTGGGGGAGTGCACTGACCACCAGAGGGCAGCTCCTGCATTGAACGTCTGCCCCTTGGTGGTCAGTGCACATCATAGTGACGGACCTTTCTGCAGTTCAGTCAATTTGTATAAAAGCCTTTTATTATATAGGACTAGAAGCCTGGTACATGAAAATTCGTGCAAGTGTAGGCCTTCCTTCCCCCAACTGCCAGCACTGGCTTCGCTATGGCACCTGGGATCCTGGCTTTGCTCCAGCCACCGCCAGCAGGCACCCAGAACCTGGCTGCTTCGCTCCAGCCGCCACTGGCAGGCACCCAGAATCTGGGCTGCACTCCAGCCTGGCTTCATCCGGAACGACACCAGGAAGGATGTTCAGTCTAATCAGCATATTGCCCTTTTATTATTATAGATTCCTCAAACTAAACTTACCTAAAATTGTACTCTTCTCAAACTAATTTATAATTTAAAGTTCCTACCTGAGGTCATGGCACTATCATCAACTGGGTTGTACAAACCAGGAATTCATCTTTGACACCCCATCACACATCAAGCATATTCAAAATCTTGTTACTCTATTTCTCCCCACTTCTGTGCCTTAAGTAACCCAGTTTCTCCATCAAGGGGCTACTGGCATTTGGAGCAGGAGAGTTCTTCAATGATGGGACTCTCTCTTGCAATACAGAACATTATCATTCTTGGTTCCATGCATAAATGCCATTAACACTCCCCAGTCATGAGTACTAACCAAAATGTTCCCTGAGGCTGGTGTTGCACAGGTTAAGAATTACGTTATGCTTAGTTGAAGACTCCATTATCTTTCATCTGCACTACTAAAAAAATTTTAAACTAAAATCTTATGTGTAATTATTTTCCCTATATCAACTTTTTCTCCCTTCCAATCAATTTTCTATTCTACAGTCAGAGTAATGTTTTAAGCTCAGTTTGATCAACTAAGCCCTCTATTTAAAACCCTTAGATGTTTCTGATTTTAGGAGAAAATTAAAAGTTTCCTTCTATTCCTATTTTGCTGAGAGGTTTTTTTTTTTTTTTAAATTATAAATAAGTGTTAAATTTTGCCGAATACTTTTCTGCAAGAATATCCAATTTCACCTGGCCAGTACAATAAGGCAAGGGGGGGGGGAGGGGAATGGAAATGGAGGAAAAAAACTGTATTTGCAGATGACATAATTGTGTAAAGAGAATTTTAAAAAGCATTTATTTTTTAAATATATTTTTTATTGATTTTACACAGAGAGGAATTGAGAGGGATAGAGAGTTAGAAACGTCGATGAGAGAAAAACATCGACCAGCTGCCTCTTGCACAACCCACACTGGGGATGTGCCCGCAACCAAGGTACGTGCCCTTGACGGGAATCGAACCTGGGATCTTTCAGTCCGCAGGCCGACGCTCTATCCACTGAGCCAAACCGGTTTTGGCAGCATTTATTTTTAAAAAAAGCTATTACTAATGAGTTCTAGTGGCTTTTTTGGTAGATTCCTTAGAATTCCTTAGATTCCATTAGTACTAGAATTAATTCGCTCTAGTTCAGGGAAATGATCAATATGCAAAAATTAATAGCATTTCTATATACCTGCAAAGAACAAGTGGAAATGAAATAAAAGACACAACTCCATTTCTTATAACATCAAACACATGAAATACTTAGGAATGAATATAACAAAATATATGCAAGTACTGAGCCCTGAAAATTATAAAATGTTAAATTTATAAAATTATAATTTTAAGGAAGACCTAAAAATTAGATATACCATGTTTTTGGATTAGAATATTCAATATTAAGATTCAATTCACTCCAAGTTGATCTATAGATTTATTATGGGTTGAATTGTGATCCCAAAAAGATATACTGAAATCCTATCCTACCCCAATACGTGTGTGTGTGTGTGTGTGTGTGTGTGTGTGTGATCTCACTTGGAAAAAGTCACTACAGGTGTAATTAAATTAAAATGAAGTCATCCTGGATTAGGGTCTTAATCCAATATAACTGGAATCCTTAAAAGAAAACAGAATGCTATATGAAGGGATAGGTAGGGATAATACCATGCAGAGACAAAGACATAAAATATATTAGGAAGATAGCCATGGAAGATGGAGACAGAGACTGGAGTTGCGCTGTCATTAACTAAGAAACACCTAAGATTGTCAGAAGCTATGGCCATGCCAACATCTTGACTTTTTACTTCTAATCTCCAAAACTGTGAGATAATAAATTTCTCTTGTTTTAAGCCATCCAATTTGTTATAGTAACCCTTGGGAACTAACAGGCATAGTGAATACTAAAGTCATTTGATTTGTTGATAACTGCTTTATATAAAAATACACACACACACACACACACACACACACACACTAGTGGCCTGATGCACGAAATTTGTGCATGGCGGGGGAGGGAGGAGGTTGTCCCTCAGCCCAGCCTGCACCCTATCCAATCTGGGACCCCTCAGGGGATAACTGGCAGTCAGACATCCCTCTCAGAATCCTGAACTGCTGATTCCTAGCCGCTCGCCTGTCTGCCTGATTGCCCTTAACTGTTTCTGCCTGTCAGCCTGATTGTCCCTAACTGCTCCCCTGCTGTCTTGATTGGCCCTAACCACCTCTGCCTAGGCCCCACATCCACATCCGGGACCCAGGATTCCCTCCTCCAGCCAACCACAGGCACCCAGAATGGAGGCTTCCCTCCCTCTAGTCAGCCATAGATGTCCAGGCTGGCTACAGACACAGTGGATGGTGGGCAGGTGGCTTTGCCTGGGCTGCAGCCACAAGTGCTGGCATCCAGAACCACAGGGTGGGCGGCTTCTCCGTATCCCAAACCACAGCCAGCCGCAGTTACTGGTGCCCAGGACTATGTGCTAGCAGCTCCTCCATCTACCAGGCTGTAGCCAGCTGCAAGTGCTGGCGCCTGGACCAAAGGCGGCGGTTTCTCTGTCTTCGCTGGGATGCAGTGTGGGCAACTTCTCCGACTGGCTGCGGCGTGGGATCATGGGGCAGGTGGGTTCTTCGTCTCCTGGGCTGCTCTCAGCCTCAGGTGCTGGAGCCAGGTTTCTCCATCTCTCCAAGGACGTGGGGCAAGCAGATGTGAGGCTTCTGCTACTGGCTGTGGCCTGGGATCCCAGGGCAGGCAGCTTCTTTGTCTCCCGGGCTGCAGCTAGCCTCGGGCGCTGGTACTTGACCTCTCTGACTCCCACAGGCCTGGAGTGGCTGAGGGGTGTGGCTGCTGCAATCTTTTCAGATTAATTTGCATACTCACTCTGATTGGCTGATGGGCATAGTGGAGTGACGGTAATTTGCCTGTTTGTCTTTTATTAGTGTAGATCATTTTACATGTTTAAAATTATATATATATGAAATACTATGTGATAAATGTAATTAACAGATCTGAGCTTAGAATCTTCTATTCTTTTGCCTCTCTTAAGCGTGTTTCTTTACCCATAACATGAGAAAGACTCATGAAACATGTAAAAGCCTGTCTTGTACAGAGTTTGACATTAATAACACTCCTTTCTTTCCTGGGTGCATTGGTATAGTTAATCTTGAAGAAATTTGGTCCTGTATTGTTCTTTTCTTTAAAAAAAAAACACAATACCATTTTTATTTACTTTTCTTTTATTTCTTAAACTAGAGGCCCATTGCATGAAGATTCATGCAAGAATAGGCCTTCCTTCCCCTGGCTTTGCTCCCAACCATCCAGGAACCTGCAAGTCCCCACTCCCAGGTCACTTGGGAGCCGCCAAGTTCCCAATCCTTGGTCACCTGGGAATCGCCAAGTCCTTGCTCTCAGCCGGAGCACCACTCCTGCAGCTCCCTCTCTGCCCCCCAGCAGGTGTCCTGCCCTGCCTGGCCATTCCTGTATATGCAAATTAATCTGCCATCTTTGTTGGGTTAATTTGAATACTCACTCCTGATTGGCTGTGAGCATGGCAGAGGTATGGCCAATTTACATGTTTGCCTATTATTAGATATGTTTTTATTGATTTCAGAGAGGAAGGGTGAGAGAGATATAAACATCAATGATGAGAGAGAATCATTAATTGGCTGCCTCCTGCACATCCCCCACTGGGTAATGCACCCAAAACCCAGGCATGTGCCTTGACTTGGAATCGAACTGTGACCCCTGGTTCATAGGTCAATGCTCAATCACTGAGCTCAATCACTGAAATAGAGAACGTAAGTATAGAGCAAAAAATGGCAATAAATAATTACCTATTAATAGTAACCTTAAAAGTAAATGGATAGATAGTCCAATCAAAAGACATAGGGTAGCTGAATGAATAATAAAACATCACCCATATATATACTGTCTATAAGAGACCCAACTCAGAACCAAATATTTACACAGAAAAAATGTGAAGAAATGTAAAAAAAAATCCATACAAATGGAAATGAAAGAACACTGGGGTAGCAATTCTCATATCTGACAAAATAGACTTAAACACAAAGGCCTTAACCTCTCCGCCAAAACCACCATCTTTGAGTAATTCACCAAAACAAAGAGAAAGAGGAGAGGCACTGGCTATGTGTTTTCTGGGCCTTTTAGAAAATATGGAGTTGTTCTTTTGGCCACATACATGAGAATCTACAAGAGAGGTGATACTGTGGTCATCAAGGGAATGGGAACAGTTAAAAAAGGAATGCCCCACAAATGTTACCATGGCAAAACTGTTAGAGTCCACAGTGTTACCCAGCATGCAGTGGGCACTGCTGTGAATAAACAGGTTAACAACAAGATTCTTGCCAAGAGAATCAAAGTATGTATTGAAAATGTTACGTAAGTACTCTAAGAGTCAAAGCAGCTTCCTGAAACGTGTGAAGGAAAATGATCAGAAAAAGAAGGAAGCCAAAAAGAAATGTACCTGGGTTCAAATGAATTGTCAGGCTACTCCACCCAGAGAAGCACTCTTTGTGAGAACCAATGGAAAGGAGCTTGATCTGCAGGAACTCATTCGCTATAGATCAGAAACTAAAGATTGGTATAAACACTTGGTAGTAAGACACACAGAAAAGAGACAAGAGGCTACAAGTCAAATGGCAGGAACAAAGGTTACAGAAACAGGAATTAACTGACACAGAAAAAGCAGGTAGGGAGACAATAGTAAGAAAACAAGTTTGGAAAAAAGTTTGGATCAGGAGATAATGGGAGACAAAGGTAGCTGGAATTCTGACTTGATCAGTGAGTGATGTAGCCATTCTGAAAGTAAGGTTAAGGAAAACTGACTCCAAAAAAGAAGCCATGGACCTGAGTCCACAGGAGCTAAGCAGGGCTGTTGTTGTTGCTGTTGCTATTGAGGACCAGGGCATTGTGGACATCACTCATTCATAGGGTCACCAGGTGTCATAGTTGACTTAACAGCATGTAACAATTATGAACTCCAGGGAGAGTATGTATATACCACTTAACACTATTTAACATTTCCCTCCAAAAAAAGGAGGTTTTCCTTTTTGTCCTCCTGAACACCTATTAAAAATTCTTAGGACAGTGCTCTGTTATACACCACTTTTAGAAATGCCGCTCTTAAGAGACAGCAAGGTCCATGAATAGAGTCCATTATTAGGTTGTTGGAGGGGGGGAAAAATCCAGCAAAAAATATAGTAAAGAAGGTAGGAGTCAAATCTGGAGAGTTCATTATTATAGAAGCAAGAAGGGAGATAGTGTCTAAGAAGCTGAAGATAATCAACAGGACCAAATTACTGAGAAATTAAATAGATTGAAAAGAAAAAAGTTTTTTTGGATTTAACTAGGAAGACCTTCAAGTGAATGGCTTCAGAAAAGGGGAGGAAAGGATGGCTGACAGAATAAAATAAGATTGGGATGGGGATGAAATAAGAAGTTAAAACATTTAAAGATCACTAAAAATTGGAGTTTAGCAGAGAAAGTAAAAAAAGAAATTGGTTCATTGGCAGAAGGAAGTAAATTGGGGAATAAAAAATTTTTTAGAACAGGATACCATACTTGTTTGAAGGTAAAAGTAAAAACCTACTAAATTGACCATCACAGTCCAATAGATGGAAGAAATGGAATCCAGAGTATAAATTACTAGAAAAGACTTATCTTTCCTTTCAGTTTGGAGAGAAGAACTTTAATAGTAAATCTAACCATTCCGAGTCCGAAGATCTTATTTAAATACTTCAAAGCCTGGCTAACGTGGCTCAGTGATTGAGCGGAATCTACCTCTGAACCAGGAGGTCATGGTTAGATTCCAAGTCAGGGTACATGTACAGGTGGTGGTTAGATCCCCAGTGTGGGCTGTGCAGGAGGCAGCTGATCAATGACTTTCTCATCATTGATGTCTCTATGTCTCTCTCCCTTCCTCTGTGAAATCAATGAAAGTATATTAAATAAATATTTCAAAATTTCATAGATTTCTGCCTACTCTACCCAAGAGAATTTTATCTTTAGAGCTTAAGTGTGTAGTATGTGTATAAATTTGCAGATCTCTTGCTCCTCTCAGAGGATGTCTATTGTGATGAAGAGGAGGGGATTATAGAAAAATACTTACCTAGGGGGCTCAATCTTTATGAAGGTAGAAGCTGGTGACAATAAAGAAGTTGGGAGCTCATGGAGATTTTAATTGATAACAATTTACTCTAAGTGATTTTGATATACAAAATAAAATCATGTAATTATAATAGGAACACACACACACACACACACACACACACAAAACCAATGTGAAGATTACCAAAGAAGCATACAGAAAGCATCTACTTATCCCACCCAGAAATTTTCACAACTCTACCACACCAACAGAAGTTGCATAAGTCATAAATTAATAGAGTTCCAAATATGCTAGTGAGAACAAAGACTGTTTAGTAATAGGTCTAGTTACAGTCCAGCTTTAAACTTTTTAAATTTAAACTTTGTATGACTTTCCATCTGCCTAAAACACTAACCACAGTAGCTACTTGAGCATACAATATTTCATTTTTATATCCTTTCAAAAACAATGAAAACGCTGACATGAGATTCTGTTGTATAGAAAAAATTTTAAATTCTACCTTTTAGGTTAACTTTATTAATAATTCAAATTAAGTACATAGCTTTGGATTAATTATGTCCAAGTCACAAATGTGGTGCATATATAGTTTCAGAACCTATCTACCATAACATTTTGATCACAAAAAAAGGGCAGTAATATTTGATTCTTTAACTACTTAATACGTTGCCCTATAGAAATTTTTTTAAAGTCACACTGCTTAAAAAAATATATATGGTGACTGCCCAAAGTAGAGTTAGAGAAGGCTCCATTCTTTAAATACCTTAATTAATATTGATCAGTGTCCATGGAATAAGGCTAAGGCCACAACACCCACACCCAAATCTGGCAGTCCCCAGATTTGTGTATCTGTGAACGGGAGGCGGCCACATAGGCCAGATGATCACTACTGCCAGCTCAGCAACCGAGCTTGGAGAAAAGGCGGCATCCACACACAGGCCACTCTTGGGAACCAGACTTAACAGTTTCCTCTGGCAGGGACTGGAGAATGTGGCAGGGATTAAACCAATGAAAGTCCGACAGAAGCAGGGTTGTTGGCAGTAAAGGGGACCGGCGTCCTTCCAGGGGCTGCAGTCCTGGGAGGCGTGAGGGCGGCCGCCGACGGGCTAACACCCCCCTCCCCACCTCGGAGCTGACACTGGGGGGGCCGAGAGGCGCGGACTCGTCCTTACCTTGTCATCCTCGCATCTCCTCCCCAGGCCCTCCCTGGCCTGCAGCCGGCTGCTGAGGCGGCCGTAGTCGGCCTCCTTCTGGTCAATCTGCTTCTTGTGCGAGTCCACCAGAAGCAGGAGGTCGGAATTGCGCTTCTCCAGGCGCCCGCGGGCCACCTCGGTGCGCTGGACCTGGCCCTGCAGCTCGGCCACCTCCTCCTGGAGCAGGACGTGGCGCGAGGAGATGCTCCAGTAGTTGAAGGCGAGGATCGCGATCACCACCAGCAGCACCACCAGCACGAAGGAGGGCAGGCGGCCGGCCCGCCGGTTGGCCCCGAAGCCCACCATGGGGACGAACCGGGCTGCCCCTCGGGGGGGCCTCGCCGCCGACACCTGCCGGCAGGAGCTCAGGCCACGGCCGCGGAGTTGCCTAGGGGACGCGGCCGCGGGGCCGGGAGAGGGAGTGGGCGGTCCAGCGCGCTGGCCCGCGAGCCGGAGAAGGGGGCGGGGCCGCAAGCCCCTCCCCGCCCCCTCTCCTCAAATCCTGCGGGGACGCGTTCTGGAGGCTGTGAACACAAACCTTCGCCCGCCCGCGGAGAGGAGCCTACGGAACCCGGCTGCCCGCACCTCGGGCCCAACACCTCAGCATAGGGGGCGGGGAGAGGGGCCGGAAGGGGGTGGGTTTGACTCTGGCCCCGCCCACCGGCCGAGTCGGTCGCCTAAGGGGTCCAGTTTCCTAGCTTCCGCCGACGCCCCCTCTTCTCGCGAGAAAGTGGGCTTCTCTCGCCCTTGGCGGTCTTGTCTCGCGAGGGTTATGTCTGTGGGAAGAGCGTTGGTGTTAGTTTTGGCGGTTCGCGTTAGCTCTGGGACCTGAGTCGGAGTCCCTTCAGCTTTTACCTGCCCCGTTCCCTTTCCCCAGGGTCTCGGTTGTGCCCCTCCGCGGAGTTTTGGTCTTTGAGGACTTCTGGGGGCTGCGACTGCTGCGCAGGAAAGAGAAAGGAGGCGAGCTACGGACCGAAGGGGCTGCTAGAAAGGTTTTGAACTTGCTTCAGTGGAAGGAGATTATCTCCTTTGTGTTAACGATAGGAAGAGAACACAAAACAAAAGGACAATGAGATAGCGGTACCCCCCAAACATTACGGAGAAAAGCAAGAAAAACTAAGCTTTATGACCGAAACCAGCCTGGTTTCCAAGGTTACTGCTTTCACGAACGGAAAGAACTTAAAGAGTGTGTGGGTTTCTGTTCGTAAACTGCTGCTTTTACATCGTTCTGAGCTTCCAAATAGTCCAGAAGCTGCCCTCAATGGATGGTAACTAATGGTGTTACTGACAGCCAACACATTCTAAATGAGAAATAATAGCTCTCTTACAAAATGTTTTTGCATGCCTAGTTTCATATTGCCCTCTCAACCGCCACAGTTTTACAGATGAGAGGACCCCAAGACACAAAAATGTTCCAGGAACTTTCTCAAAGTCCCATGTCTTGTTTAAGATAGAGTTAAATCCAGATCAGTGGTCTCTAACATTGTTCTTTGCACTATACCAAACTAACTGTTGCTATATGATCAGCATTAATTATGTTGATGCAGGGAAAGCCCACACCTCTTTTGTCTGCATATTTCCTTTGCCTTGCATAAAATTTTAAAAAGCTATTGGCTCTATTCCTGTTTAAGGAGATGGAGTTGCCTTATTTTTCAAACCTTAGGTTAAAGAACTTCCAGAAATTAAGAACCTCCATAAGTCAAGCACTTTGATATTTTAATTCAAGTCAGAGTGGTATGATTTTGTGGCAAGACATCATCTTTGAGTAATTATTCTATGCTTCCTATCCATTTCAAAAACAAAGGTAAGTAGAGACATAGACTCATTGAACAGACCATCAAACCTCAGACGGAAGACAGACGGAGGGGCAGTGGGGCAAGGGTGGTGGTGATGGTGGTGGTAAGAGATCAACCAAAGAACTTATATGCACACTAGTGCACATTAAAAGGGGATTAGAGGAAATATTTTAATATTGCTATTTGCCCTTTCTCTGTAATAGAAGTGTCTTGCCAGCCTCACCCCCTTGGTTGATACCAAGACCCGACCAGCCCCACCCCAGGCAGGGGAGACAGCCTCACACCCCAGCACCAGGGTGAGGGCACAACCTCGTCCACACAGCCTCACCCAGACCTGCTATGTCTCAGGACCCATCAATACACCTCCTAGTGACCAGTCCTTTGGTCGTTACGGATGAAAATAAAGTCATGCACTTAAGCATGCACATTCATTTTCAATGCCTGATTTGTCTACATTCTCTAAATTGCAAAATAAGATTTTTTTTTTATGATAGCCATTCTCACAAGTGTGAGATGGTACTTCATTGTTGTTTTGATTTGCATCTCTCAGATGATTAGTGGACTATATCCCAAGAAACCAGAAACACCAATCAGAAAGGATATATGAACCCCTATGTTCCTAGCAGCACAATTTACAATGGCTAAGACTTGGAAACAGCCTAAGTGCCCATCAGCAGATGAGTGGATTAAAAAACTGGTACATCTATACAATGGAATACTATGCTGCTGTAAAAAAAGAAGGAACTTTTACCATTTGCAACAGCATGGATGGAACTGGAGAGCATTATGCTAAGTGAAATTATCCCAGTCAGAGAAAGATAAATATCACATGATCCCACCCATATGTGGGATATAATGATCAACATAATTTGATGAACAAGAATAGATCCAGAGACAAATGGTAGGGGAGGAGGAGTGTTAGAGAACAACCAAAGGACTTGTATGCATGCACATTAGCATAATCAATGGACACAGACACTGGGGCTTTGGGGGCTTGCCTGGGGTGGGGGGGTCAGTTGGGGGAAATGGAGACATATGTAAAATTTTAGACAATAAAAATAAAATTATTTAAAAAAATATATCACATAAGTCTCCTCCCCCCTCTCACCCCCCCCCCCCATTGACCTCTCCCTGGCTGCTCCACCCAGCACAGGCCCTCACCCCGCTACTGTCTGTCCATTGCTTATGCTCATATGCATGCATACAAGTCCTTTGGTTGATCTCTTCCCCTCAGGTGCATTACCTCTGCCCTTATTTCTCCTAAGCTCCAAGGGCCTTCCTAGTACCTCTGTAACTTTCTAAATAGATTTTATCTTGTAATTTGAAAAAAAAAGTGTTTGCATTTTTAAAAAATATATATTTTATTGATTTTAGAGAAGAAGGAAGAGGGAGCAATAGAAACATCAATGATGAGAGAGAATTGTTGATTGGCTGCCTCCTGCATGCCCCCTACTGGGCACTGAGCCTGAAACCCAGGCATGTGCCCTTGCCCTGAATTGAACCTGGGACCCTTCAGTCCACAGGATGATGCTCTATCATTCGAGCCAAACCAGCTAGGGCAAGTGTTTACATTTTTAAATAGGATTCTGACATGTGAAAGTATAATATAGAAAACATTTACATACATTATTTTAATCATGCTTCAAAGAACTTTTTGGTGCCATTATTTCAATTTACAGATGTGGAAGTAATTTACACAAAGTCATATGTCCCCTAAGTGGGAATATTTTTTTTTCCTATTTCACTGGTTATCTCTTCAAGCCAATCCTCCTCCTACTGAGTCCAATCCAAATATTATCAAGACAGTGTATAAATGCTTTCCTATAAATTGTTCAGGATTAGGCTTTAAACAAATTGAAGTAAAAGTCAACTCCTAAAGCAAGGTGATTAAGGTTAGCAACAACAAAAATCATGTTGTTATTACATACCTTTCAAATGATATGATGAAGGTAGCATTCTGTCTTCCTTCCCAAAACTCATAACCCTAGTCTAATCATGAGAGAAACATCAGACAAATTCCAATTAAGAGCCATTCTACAAAATACTTTTAACAGTAATCCTACAAATGTCATCATATACAAGGAAAATCTGAGAACATTTCATAGCCAAAAGAAAGGTAAAGACCATAATTAATAAATGTAATATGGTATTCTAGATAAAATCCTACTACAGAAAAGGATCATTAGGTAAAAACTAAGAAATCCTGATAAAATAGGAATATAATTTGAATAAAATATAGACTTTAGTTGGTAATAATGTATTATTATTGGTTAATCGGGTGTCATAAATGTACCTTGCTAATATAGGATGTTGATAATAGGGGTGACTGAGATGTGGGATACATGGGAATTCTGTACTATTTTCACAATTTTTCTGTATTTCTAAAACTATTCTAAAGTAAAATTATTTTTTTTAAGTCAGTTCCTATTTGAGTAGGGTGACCAAACATTCCGCTTTTGGCGGGACAGTCTCGATTTTTAACAATTTGTCCCGCCTCCTGCGGCGTTTTTAAAAAGTCCCGATTTTTGGAAAGAATGCACGACAAGCTAGGGAATTGCCGGAGATCGGGAAGTGAATGTATAGTTTTAGGCGGCCATGTGGCTATGTAGCCAGGATATGAGTTTTATATTATTTTTGTTAATTTTATAATGTTAAACTTTAATAATAACAAATTATTGTTGAGAACTGATTATTGAGAACTGCTTATCAAAGTTCATATTGTTTATCAGTTGTTAGAATTCGACCACCATTGTTTGGATTTAATGAGCAATGGCATTTTTGGGGATTGACAACAACAAAAACATTTTGTAACTGTCTCTCAGATGATACACATCATACTGCGTGCTAGTAAGCTAGTTAAACAAGTGATGTCATTACAAATCAGCTATTCGGATAATTTAGGTAAGTAATTTATTTATTTATTTCATAAATACATAAATTTTCTTGAATTTAGCAGACAGTATTCGTATTATTTATATTTTATAGTAGTGGCAAAATGTCTATTGCCAGCCTTGAAAGTGACACTTAAGACTATACATAATTTTGATTTATTTATTATATTTGTAAATTGTACTTATGTTGGAATTTTAAAAAATATATTACAATACTATTTTTGCATTCTATGAAAATTTTTGTTGCTCCATATAGAACAAATTTTTAATCAAGAACCCCCCTCCCCCCTCAATGGTGTCCCGCTTTACCAATGTTAAAATCTGGTCACCTTAACCTAAGATCAGAATTTATACTTTCTTCAAGATGCAGCATAAGTCCTTCCTTTCCAAGATCTTCCTCAAGATTGCAACTTAGCTCATCTCTTTCTCTTCTGAAGTAAGCACTCTTTGTCTACAAATTGCATTGTTTTGACAATAATCATAGAATATAATACTGCCTTACGTTGTTATTCAATTCTTTCATACTGGTGTGTCTTAATTGGCCAGTTAGTTGTAAACTTCAGAAAGCACACATTTCATTATCTTTGTTTTCTCTCATTTTAGCACATAGCATAGTAGCTAGTAGATATTTTAAAAATGCATATTAAGTGAACTAATAGACACATGACAGGTATTCAATAAATATTTTTGACTTATTAATAATCACTTCTTATATATCTCTCCAAAACATAGTGGTTCTTGTTCCTTAATATTTTGCCCCCCCCTTTGTAATTTTAAAAAACCAGACTTAGATTCTTGGCAATCAATGAAAAAATGGTCATGCCTCTGCATAGTCTGTTGCAATGTAGTTTTTCTGGACTTGGCAGAAAACCCAAGGTTTCTGCCCTATTTTTTGTTTTCTGCACTGCAGTTCATCTAATCTTATAGCTCTTGGTGGCTTTCTGCTAGTCATTATTCTGTAGTGCTTTCTCTGCTAGTCATCATTCTGTAGTGACCCAATTAAATGTGGCCCCATTTGGGAGAGAACCAAGATGGTGGCAGGTAAACACCTGTACTTGCTGCCTCCCACAACCACATCAAAAATACAACTAAAACACATAACAACTATCATCCAGAACGGCAGGAAAGCTGGCTGAGTAGAAGTACTACAGCTAAAGAGGTTAAGAAGAAAGTGCATTGAGACTGGTAGGAGGTTCAGAGGTGCTGAATGGGCTGGCACCCGGTATGCCACTTTTTTAATCAGGAGGGAGATACAAGCACCCACTTGCTCTGAGCTCCAGTGCCAGGCGAAATTCAGATGGACCCAGACACATATGGGGAGAAACAGGACTGTCTGGCATCGAGGCAGAAATGCAGGGGTGGCTTTCTTTCAGACAGAAGTGTTCACAATGAGTCATTGTTCCTGTGTTGGGACCTTCCCAGTGCAGGGCTGACTGGCAGCCATTGCTATTTGCACTGCTCTGGTGATTCCCTGAGACCCTTTCCCACCCAATCTACAACCCCACCCAAGCTGTGCCCAGCAGCTTTCGCATATGAATGGTCTGTCCTTTCTCAGGGAAGAGATTGGACAACAATCTTATATGCATGTATTCAGTATCTAAGGACGTAGACAGTGGGATGGCGAGGGAATGGGGTGGGGTAGGAACCCAGTGGAGGGAGCTATGGGGAGGGGGGGAAGAAACACATCTGTAATAATCTGAACAAAAGATTATATATATATATATATATATATATATATATATATATATATATATAGTTGTTGTTTAAAAAAATAAATGTGGCCACATTTAATGTTGTGGTACTTTATTTGGGGGCTGGATTCAAATGATCATCCTGTAATTTTCCAAAACTTTATTTAATTTACTTTACTTCCCTGGAGCAGTGTACCTATTTCTGGTCCTGCTAGGTGGTGTCACAACAAATCCACCTGAGGTTCCGGCAGAAAACACAATGAGCAGAGCTAGTCATGTCTTATACAGTGCCCTTTCAGCAGATCCTCATTTACTCATTGGTCTTTAAGTAGAAGCTAAAAGCTGCTTCTTCTTCTTCTTCTTCTTCTTCTTCTTCTTCTTCTTCTTTTTAAGGCTACATAGTTTTGCACAAAATCAGTTAGTTTCAGCATGTTGTTTGTATTCTTTTTAGCAGTGCAATACCCTGATATATACCAAGTAAACATGATAATGGATTGAATGCACTTCACTGCTCCTGTTCAGGTAATACGTTTGGATTTGACAGTATCTTGGAAAAGAAACACAAGGCATCCCAAGACTGAACAGAAGCCAATGTTTGCAAAACACCACATTTTTCACCAGGGTAAGTATAGTAACTTTGAAACACTAATATGTTTTGAAACATGTTTGTGAGCACTTTCTTATTAACATTATATTGGTATACACAATGTTCTTTCTTTTGGCATTTGGGCATTGTTAGGATTATTTAAAATCCATATTAAGAATTATTAGAATTAGGGACCGAAGCAAGATGGCGGCCCAGGAAGTCTCCTGGGCCGCCATCTCCTCAACAATTTGGAAAAAAACAATAGATAAAACCAAAAGGGATCGCACCAGACCCACAGGAAAGCTGGCAAAATGGGATGGCTACAACTAAACACAAAGCAGGACGTCGCTGCTGCCATGTGGAGTTTAAAACTACAGCGAAACTGAACCTGCCGGAGCCGCTGCCGCCGGGAATGAGGGAAACCAGACCTCGATCGGCCCCGAGGCCCAGGGAGTGGGCCAGCCCCGCCGGCCCCCTCAGGAGCTGATGGGGGCCTACACCGCCGCACCGCCGCCGCCGCCACCACGCCTTCGGCTCCTGCCTGGACGAGAAGCCCGTGAGCGTGACCTCCCAGCCCACCCGCAGTGCTGGAGAGGAGCGGGCGCCTGGGCTCGCCCCCCCCCCCCTCGCCGCCGGGCGGGCGAAGAGATGGTGTAGTATCTCCCCGCCGGCCCAGCCCCCGCGCTTACCGTGCAGGCGAAGAAACCGCGCAGCGTCTCCCGGCCAGCAACCAGCCCAGAAGTGGGAAGACTACAACTAGGCACCAAGCAGGGCGCCGCCGCCGCCATGTGGAGTTTAAAACTACAGAGAAACTGAACCTGCCGCTGCTGCCGGAAATGAGGGAAGCCAGACCTCGCCCCGCCCAGGGGCCTAGGGAGTGGGCCAGCCCTGCCGCCACTACGGGAGCTGATGGGGGCCTACGCCGTGCCGCCACCGCCACTGCCGCCATGCCTTCGCCACGCCTTTGGCTCCTGCCTGGAAGAGAAGCCCGTGAGCGCGACCTCCCAGCCCGCCCACAGTGCTGGAGAGGAGCGGGCGCAGCGTCTCCCCTCCAGCACAACCAGCTTGGCCCAGAAATGGGAAGGCTACAGCTAGACACCAAGCAGGGCGCCACAGCTGCCATGTGGAGTTTAAAACTATGGCGAGCGGAGGACTGAGAAGATGGGGCAGTTCTGTACCGTGCTGCCTTCCACAGGTTAAGACCTCCAAGAGCAAAGGCCTACCGAGGTGAGGATGCCCCTACTGTCACCTGTAGAGGGGCAGCACTGAGCTGGCCAATATTTGTGGTGGTGCTGCTTGTCCTGGCTCAGGGGAAGCGTTCCACTAAGTCTGAAAGACTAAGACATCGCGGGGACTCTCCGTCACCGCCCGCGGCCTGCTCTGCCAGGCCTTCGCGCGCGCTGTGCTGGTGCTGCGCCTTCCATTGGCAGACCTGGAGAATCCTCTCTCCGCTGCCACATGGCCAGGTCAAAGCATCAGACACTACCACCACGCGGATTTTAAAACTACAGGGGAAATTGAGCCACAGGAGCTACCATCGCTGCCGCACCCACCGCTGCCCCCAAGAATGGGAATCCACCGAAATCAGAGCTCACTACACACCGGGCTCATAGAGAGTGTGGCTTCAGAAATTAGCCTCTGCATCCAAAGAAGCTCCACATCCGCAACAAAGAGGACACCATTGAGGGCGGACTCTCCCCATGCAGCCATCACAGCCCGCCCACAATCTTCCCAGTACACCCACCATGCTGGGAGGGAAATGGAGGGCGCTGGTGAGGAAATGGCACAGTGCCTTCCATTACCCACCCAGGCGAGCCCATCCTCCGATGCCACACGGCCAAGCCGAAGCTCTCACCACCACCACCATGTGAACTTTAAAACTGCAGTGGTAATTGAACCACAGGAGCGACCGTCAATATTGCACCTGGCACCGCCACCCGCCACTGCCGCCGAGAATAAAGGAAATCCACCAAGAACAGAGCTCACCACGCCTTGGGCTCAGGGAGTGGGCGACCTCAGAACTTAGCCTCCATGTCTGCAGCTGCTCCGCTCCTACACCGAACGAGACACCTTTGAAGGTGGTCCCCCCGCCTGCAACCATCTCAGCCCAACTGCAGCTGTCCCAGCCTACCCCCCATGCTAGCAAGGAGCTAGTGCGGCGCCTCCAATATGCGACCCCAACACCCTAGAGGGGCCGTGTGCCCCGGGTGAGCCGAGTGTCCCAGGGGGCCGAGTGCCCCGGGTGAGCCGAGTGTCCCAGGGGGCCATGTGCCCCGGGTGAGCCGTACCCCCCAAAGGGGAAGGGTGTCCCGGGTGAGCCATGTGTCCCAGGGGGCCGAGTGCCCCGGGTGAGCCGAGTGTCCATTGGGGCCGAGTGCCCCGGGAGAGCCGAGTGTCCCATGGGGCCGAGTGCCCCGGGTGAGCCGAGTGTCCCATGGGGCCGAGTGCCCCGGGTGAGCCGAGTGTCCCAGGGGGCCGAGTGCCCCGGGTGAGCCGAGTGTCCCAGGGGGCCGAGTGCCTCGGGTGAGCCGAGTGTCCATTGGGGCCGAGTGCCCCGGGTGAGCCGAGTGTCCCAGGGGGCCGAGTGCCCCGGGTGAGCCGAGTGTCCCAGGGGGCCGAGTGCCCCGGGTGAGCCGAGTGTCCCAGGGGGCCGAGTGCCCCGGGTGAGCCGAGTGTCCCATGGGGCCGAGTGCCCCGGGTGAGCCGAGTGTCCCAGGGGGCCGAGTGCCCCGGGTGAGCCGAGTGTCCCAGGGGGCCGAGTGCCCCAGGTGAGCCGTGTGTCCCAGGGGAAGCAGTGGGACCTAGGGAAAGGGGAGGTGAGAACCAGAGGAGGAGCGGACTCTATTCATAAGGTCCTGAGATAGTCACCATAAAACAAGCAGACTGCCAAATGAGGAGCAGATGTTATTCATGGGGTCCTGAGATGGTCACCATAAAACAAGCAGATTGTCAAATGACAGCGGGGAGGGGAAGGAGACCTGGGGGGAGATAGGAGAACAACCGAGGGACTGGTATGCATGAACATAAGTACAACCAATGAACACAGAACTCTGGGGAGGGAGGGCATAAATGGGAGGGGGGGGGCAATGGTAAACTATGTACACAGAAAATACCTTAATAAAAAAAAAAAAAAAGAGTAAAAAAAAAAAAAAAAAAAAAAAGAATGGTGGCCATACACCAGGTAAGGCTGAGGAGGATTTGAAGTAAGGCGGAGAGAATAAAAAAGGAACCAACTTAAAAAAAAAAAAATAAAAAATAAAATAAAATAATATTTTCTAAGAAAGCTACAAAAATCATAACATTGATAAATAACCATGATGGTTATACAACATTATGAATTTACATAATTCCACTGGACTGCACACTTAAAAATGGTCAAAAGGTAGCTTTATGTTATGTATATTTTACTATAATTTTTTAAAAGTGATAGCACCGGTCAAATATACAGGTTTCTGAATCTAGTTTAATTAAGTTTTAATGACAGATTAGCTTTGCTAGCATAGTTTATCATGTACCAAGGTTGCAGCTCTTCCCATTACCTCCGCATTATCTGGGTAACTACCTTTCTTAGGAAGTAAATATTTTAATTTGTTTTGTGCCAAGCATCTGAGGCAACTCTTCTAAAAGACAGGACGTTAGGCTGCTAATTAACTCACGGTTCACCACCTGAAAGGACCATTATAATAGAAGGGATCTTGGAGATCATCTTACTCTTAGGTTTAAAAAAAAAAAAAAGGGAAAAAAAGTTGTGGTCAAAACGGCCAAGTTCAGTTCCTGGAGCTCTTTGAAGGATGTGCTGGGACCAGGACCCAGGGAGCCTGCTTCGGATTCAGTGTTCAGGCTGCCAAATCAGACTAAAGCTCGTCCCTGGTTACATATTTTTATCAGAGACTGCCACTGCCTTTTGCGGAGCATATCATTCTAACAAAGGAGGGGAAAGGGCTAATGGGAGGAAAAGGAATGAGATTAACAGGAGTGGAAATAATCTAAATGCATTGTATTGAGAAATGACTGAGGAATATCAGCATCTATTCTCAGAATAAAAGATACTGGTTCTACATCATGAGATGGATGTGCATTTGTATTATCTTAAAAGATTTTAAAACTGGCTTTCAAAAAACACCCTGTTTCAACCATGACAGTTTAATTTCTGGTCTCTGGACTTTCACAGAAATGTTTCCTGCTTTTGTTTACACTGTGTCCTGGCTTGGAGGTGCCTCACCTTCTTCTACAGCCACAGACATGCTGCTCTTTACTCAAAACTCAGATCAAATGTGAAGCCTTCCCTGAATTTCAATTTCCCTTCAAGAAGGAATTAAACATTTCCCTCTCTATGTTTTTATAGGAATTTAAATATGTAGACATTTCACTACAGTGGGTTTCCATGTTGCAAACTGAATATAATTAAATACATAGGAAACATGAATTGTAGTGCCTAGGTTTTATAACACAACGTGATTCAGAACTGCTACTGCTTGTTGCAGTAGGAACATTAGCTGAAAAAATGGCTGGCAGCAGAGTTGTCCTCTTATTTGTGAACTGGGCTGAACTTTGTTTTGCAACATATTTCACTTAGTGTTAATAGTATAAGAAATGGCTCACCTGTCCAAATTTCAGATGAAGGACTAGGAAACAGAAGCATGGCGAAAATGAAACTTTTTTTTTAAACCATTCTCTCTCCCTTTAAAAAAAAAATTATTGATATTTCATAGAGAGGAAGGGAGAGAGATAGAGAGCTAGAAACGTCGATGAGAGAGAAACATCGACCAGCCGCCTCTTGCACACCCTCTACCGGGGATGTGCCCGCAACCAAGGTACATGCCCTTGACCGAAATCGAACCTGGGACCTTTTAGTCCGCAGACCGACGCTCTACCCACTGAGCCAAACCGGTTTTGGCGAAAATGAAACTTTTAATAACACTCTCAAGAGTGGGTGCCCATTTTACAGGATCACATGTGGGGTAAGAGACATAGCTTTTTATTGAGACCTCCTCCATTCCTCAATGGCTGAGGACTATTTGGTCACCTATCCTATACTAGAGCCTCGGTGCACAAAATTCATGCTCAGGTATAGTCCCTAGGCCTGGGCTGCGATTAGAGGCATCGTCCCCAGCTGTTGGCAGCCACTCACCCCTGGTTCCTCATTCACAATTGGGCGATTGGAACCTGCCAGCCGTGGGAGGACCAAGAGGTTGGCTATTCCCACCCACTCGCTGGCCCTGCTCTTGCTGTGGGTCATCCTCTGTGTGTGGGGCAACCGGAAGCATGGGCTTTGGCTTGGCAACACCCACATCTCCCACCACCCACCTCTGGTTCCCCATCTGCCATCAAGCAATGGGAGCCTACTGGCGGGTGTGTGTGTGTGTGTGTGTGTGTGTGTGTGTGTGTACTGAAAGACGGTCAGTGTTTGTAAGAAGTACTGAGTTAATGATAATATTGTGTAGAGCAAGGAAAATAAAGGAAATAAAGACCATGACTTATGCAAAAGTCAAGGATAATATATTTAATATGATTTTAAAAATTATCATTCTGCAGTATAAGTGCTTGGAAAACTTCAGGGCCAAAGTTGATAATAAAAATGAAAAAGCTCTGGAATGTGAAGTTAAAGGATCATGAGAAAGGTTCAGGCTTGTTTTTGTTTGGTTGATCACCCAATCTGTTATTTTTAGGCTACAATAACAAAAACATCTTTATTGCTGAAATTACTGAAGAAAAAGGAACTAATCGTACATCTA
Organism: Vespertilio murinus; assembly: GCA_963924515.1. Taxonomy (NCBI): domain Eukaryota; kingdom Metazoa; phylum Chordata; class Mammalia; order Chiroptera; family Vespertilionidae; genus Vespertilio; species Vespertilio murinus. The sequence goes on along the minus strand of OZ004704.1, from coordinate 158,347,806 downwards.
TGAATGAGGACAGTGGGGGGTGGTTTTAAGGGCAGAGGGTGAAGTGGGAACCTGGTAGAGGGAAGCTATGTGGGAAAAAAGAGAAATAATTATAATAATCTGAACAATAAAGATTTATTAAATTTAAAAAGAGAAAAAGGAACTATTATTTTTCTTTATTATATCTCAGTTCTTCCTATGGAGACACTCACTTAAAAATATATATATATATATATATATATATATATATATATATATATATATATATATTTTTTTTTTTTTTTTACAGAGAGGAAGAGAGAGGGATAGAGTCAGAAACATTGATGAGAGAGAAACAACAATCAGCTGCCTCCTGCATATCCCCCACTGGGGTTCACCCACAACCAAGGCACATGCCCCTGACTGGAATCAGACTTGGGACCTTTCAGTCCACAGGCCAATGCTCCATCCACTGAGCCAAACCGGTTTCGGTGACATTTACTTTTATAACACAATCCTATATAATAAAAGCCTAATATGCTAAGTGTCTGGTTTACTGGTCGGCCGTTCAACCAATCAAAGCGTAATATGATAATGAATACTAAGCTGCTCAACCACTCACTATGACATGCACTGACTATCAGAGGGCAGACGCTCTAACCGGTAGGTTAGCATGATACTGGGGTTCAGCCGATAGGGACTGAGCCAGATATGCTGGACAAATCCTGGAGCCCTCCCATGGTCCTTCCCTGGCTGGCCAACCTTCTGTGTCTCTCCCCAGCACTGATCTTGCACCAGTGGGGTCACTTGGCCAGGCTTGCACCCTCTCGCAATCCAGGACCCTTCAGAGGATGCCAGAGAGCCAGTTTTGGCCTGATTCTGCAGGCCAGACTGAGGAACCCCACCGGTGCACGAATTTGTGCACCGGGCCTCTAGTTTTTAAATAATGTAACATTGGAACCTAATAGTGCAAATAGCACAATATCTCCACTTATTTCTTATTTAATCCCACCTTGTAATACTTTATATATATCTCATTCCCATAAAATTGTAAGCATCTTGAGAAAAGGTATCATAGCATTCATCTTTGTATTCCATTGCCCCCTGGCTTCATAAAATGAGCACCAAGCTTAACACATAAGTACTCTATACTTTTTTGCTCCTGTGGAATTGAATGGAGGAATAAAAATATTTCTGCTCTTTTTTTCTCTCTGTTTAAAACCTTTTTTGTTTTGAAATTTAACTCTCAATCATCAAAGTACACAAAACAAAAATGTATAGTTCATTAAATTATCACAAAGCAAACACCCATGTAGCCACTACTCGGTTCAAGAAAAAGAACATTACTCCCAGTTCTCTCTTAATCATTATTTTCCTTGTTCTCCCAAAGGTAACCATTTTCTTGACTTTCCCAGATATACTCATAAACACTATAGTTCAATCTTGCCTGTTTTTCCCCCAAAACTTTCTACAAATGGAGTAACACATTATGTTCTTTCATATGTAGCTTATTTTACACAACATTATGTTTGTGAGATTCATCCATGATGTTGTGTGTACATGTGGTGTGTTCATTTTCATGGTTGTATATCATCCAATTGTGTAATTATATCAAATTACATATTTATCCAATCCAATCCACTATCAATGCAATATTTGGGTTGTTTCCAATTTGGAGAGATCACAAATAGTATTGTCCTTCCATGAAGATTTATGTACATATCTCTTTGGTATACATGTGCACACATTTCTATTGGGTACCAGAGTATTGAGTTGTGTGGTCATAGGGTATGTGTTTCTTTAACTTTACTAGATAAAGTCAAATTGTTGTAACATTCCCATCAGCAGTCTATGAGAGTTCCAGTGCTGCACATCCTTGCCAACAGTTGTTGTTGTCGTCAGTTTATTTAATTTTAGCTATATTCTAGTGGATATGAAGTATTATCCAATTATAGTTTTAATTTGCATTTCCCTAATTACTAATGAGGTTGGGCAATTTTTATATATTTATTGACATTTGATATGCTCTTCTGTGAAATGTCTGTTCAAGTCTCTTGCCTATTTTTCAATTTCATTGATTATCTTTTTCTTGCTGATTTCTAGTAGTTTTTTATATATGCTGGATACAAGCCCTTGCCAGTTATATATGTTGTAAATTTCTTTCCCTTTTTGTAGCTTGTATTTTAATTCTCTTAATGTGTTTTTGTTGTTGTTGCATAGAGGTTCTTAATTTGAATAGAGTCAAATTTACCAACTTTTAAATCTGTGTGTCCTATTTTAGAATGCTTTCTTTACCCTAAAATCATGAAGATGTTCTGTATTGTTCTCTAGAAACTTATTTATTTATTTATTTATTTATTTATTTATTTATTTATTTATATTTTTTGCCTTTAAATCCACCTAGAATTGATTTTTGTGTGTTTTATGAATTAAGGTTTCTTCTTTTTCTTCTTCCCAAGATTCTTGTTTAAATATCTGGGTATCGCTTATTGAAAAGACAGTTATTTCCACACTGCTCTGAAGTACTCTTTGTTAAGAATCAAATGTTGCGGAGAAACCAAGATGGCAGCCTAGGTAAGCACCTAAGCCGCCTCACACAACAATTTCAAAACAACAATAAAAGACAGAACAGACATCATCCAAAACCACAGGAGAGCTAGCTGAGTGGAATAATTTACAACTAGAAATAAGGAGAGAGGCTCAAGGATCAGGGGAGCCGCAAAGCACTGAGGTAGGGAGACTGGCGCATGGAGTGAAGGGAAGCCAAGTGTCTGGCTGGTGGGAGGGGAAAGGAAGCCCCCAACTGCACTGAACCAAAGTTCCAACTGCACTGAACCCCAATCCCAGCTGAAACCCCGTAGACCCAGGATCATACCAGTGGAGAGACTCAGAGACTGGGAGACTTGGGGGATCTGGGAGCCGCAGTGGGCAGGGGCTAGAGGTGCCTGTGTGCAGAGAGGTCTGGCTGTAGAGGTTGCTGCGGCCTCTCCACAGCAGAAGGAGTCAGAAGCTCCTGACTGCACTGGGATTAAAAATATTATACAGAGACCCAACCCAATTCTGGGTGAGCCCCTGGGGCACCCACACTCCTACAGGGGGAATCTGGACAGTCAGGTGGAAACTCAGGGGAGCAGCAAAAGGCAGAGGTCTGAGGCAGGCACAAAGAGCAGGACTAACTGGAAGCCAAGACTGTCGGCTCAGCCCTGAGACTCTGCCCCATCCAAGCTGAGCACAGAGGCTTTTGCAATTTTGCAAGTCTGATTCTATAAGACTGTATCCAATACAGGAGGTATCTTGAAGTAGACACAGCTGATACTCACATCCAATTGGCCTGGAGGTCAATTTCTCCCAGTGATAACAAAAACAATCAAGACCTAACTACAATAAGGCTAATATGCAGTCCATAAAGGGGAACACTAAGAGTGTCTACCTCAGGTATCTGGGGAGGCTGACCCACTGGGCCATATAGGACACCAAACACACAAAGCCACCCTACCAACTCAGGGAAGCAGTGAAAATGCTGAGACAAGGAAATAGATCTCAAACAAAAGAAATGGAGGAGAACAAAAGACTGGATATAGAGTTCAAAACCACAGTTATAAGGTTTTTCAAGAATTTCCTAGAAAAGGCCGATAAATTTAACAAAACCCTTGAGGATATGAAAAAGGACCAACTAGAAATTAAACATACACTGACTGCCGAAACCGGTTTGGCTCAGTGGTAGAGTGTCGGTCTGCGGACTGAAAGGTCCCAGGTTCGATTCTGGTCAAGAGCATGTACCTTGGTTGCGGGCACATCCCTGGTGGAGGGTGTGCAAGAGGCAGCTGGTCGATATTTCTCTCTCATCGACGTTTCTAGCTCTCTAGCTCTCTCTCTTCCTCTCTGTAAAAAAAATCAATAAAATATATTAAAAAAAATAAACATACACTGACTGAAATAAAAAAAAATTATACAGAGATCCAACAGCAGACTAGAGGAACGCAAGAATCAAGCCAAAGATTTGGAATACAAAGAGGCAAAGGAAACTCCTCTGGAGAAGCAAGAAGAGAATCCAGAAAGTTGAAGTTAGTGTAAGAAGCCTCTGGGATAATTTCAAGCGAACCAACATCAGAATTATGGGGGTGCCAGAAGAAGAGAGAGAGCAAGAAACTAAAAACCTATTTGAAGAAATAATGTCAGAAAACTTGCCCCACCTGGTAAAAGAAATAGACTTACAAGTACAGGAAGCTCACAGAAACCCAAACAAAAGGAATCCAAAGAGGACCACACCAAGACACATCATAATTAAAATGCCAAGGGCAAAAGACAAAGAGAGAATTTTACAAGGAGCAAGAGAAAAGCAGTTAGTTACCTATAAGGGAGCACCCATACGATTATCAGCTGATTTCTCAACAGAAACTACGCAGGCCAGAAGGGAGTGGCAAGAAATATTCAAAGTGATGAATAGGGAGAACCTACAACCAAGATTACTCTACCCAGCAAGTTATCATTCAGAATTGAAGGCCAGATAAAGAGCTTCACAGATAAGAAAAAGCTAATGGAGTTCATCACCCCCAAACCAGTATTATATGAAATGCTGGAAGGTATTCTTTAAGAAGAGGAAGAAGAAGAAAAAGAAAAAGATAAAAATTATGATCAACAAACACATATATATCAACAAGTGAATCTAAAAATCAAGTGAACTAAATATCCGAAGAACAGAATAAACTGGTGAATATAATAGAATCAGTGGCAAAGAAAGGGATTGGATTGATAATTAGCAGGAGGAAAGGGATGTGGGGGTGCGGAAAGAGACTGGATTAAAATCATACACCTACGGATGAGGACAATGTGGGGGAGAAAAGGGCAGGCAAGGTGGGAACCGGTAGAAGGGAGCGATGGGAGGAAAAAGGAGAAATAATTGTAATAATCTGAGCAATAAAGATATATTAAATTTTAAAAAATGTTGCTCTGGCCAGTATAGCTTAGTTGGTGTGCACCGAGGAGTTGCTGAATCAATTCCCAGGGCACATGCGTGGGATGCAGGCTCAGTCCCCAATGTGGAGAGTGCAGGAAGCTGCCAACTGATGTTCTGATCTCATATCAATGTTTCTCTCTTTCACCCTCTCTCTCTAACAACAAATTTTTAAAAATCTTAAAAACAAAACAACTCTTTGGACCTTATTTTTTAAAGTACCGGTAGTGCTGATAATCCCATTCAGACTTATTGGAGGATTATATTGATTTTTTTTAAAAGAAATCTAATGTGCATGAGTTCTCTCCTTCATTCTATTTGTCTATCCTTACACAAACACCACAGCCTTAATTCTTATGACTTTCACTGTGTATTTATATCTGGGAAAACAAGTTCTCATTTTCAGTTCTTCAAAAGAGATGGCTACTTTGCATTTCTACATAACTTTTAGAATTGTGTCAAGTAGCACTTTCATTTTCTCTCCTATAGCTGACTTTCAGCTCACTTTCTCTGGGATGATGTTTAGCTAGAATTGTAATGGCAATAGCACTCTGAAAGAACATGATATAGTGGGGAAAAACCTGGGCTGTGGAGTCAGACTTGAAGTTTATCTCTGCAGCTCTTTTGGGGCCATTTGAAGGGTTTAGGTTTGTTTTTGTCTATCTCTATCAGCAATCTATTGTTTTTAGTTTGCAACAAAAAATATTTCTACTACTAAAATTACTGTAATAGAGTAATTACTTACCTCAGCACTACACAGGTATGTTGGCATCATGATAAATATTTCTTAATTCATCTCAGGAATATGTCAAAACTATCACAGCAATGCTACCAACATTGTGTATTAGTCCGCTTTGAGCAGCATTACTCGTGTATCGTAACTATAGCTCATGTATTGGTTTTTAAAGAATATATATACTTATTGATTTCAGAGAGGAAAGAAGAGGGAGACAGAGATAGAAGCATCAATGATGAGAGAGAATCACTAATTGGCTGCCTCCTGCACGCCCCCTACTAGGGATGGAACCTGCAATCCAGGCAAGTACCCTTGACCAAAATTGAACCTGGGACCTTCAGTCCACATGCTGAAGCTCTATCCACTGAGCCAAATCTGCTAGGGCATGCGTTGCTTTTTTAAACTTTAAACATTTGTAGTTGCCTATAAACCTGTTCCACCATCCCGCCTGCAGAGTGATAGGGTGGGGCCGCCCACCCCCTCCCTCGCCTGCTCCCTCAGAGCCTGGGAGCCAGGCGGCGGCCCTGACCCCAGCCACCGCCACTGGTCACCATCTGCCAGGTGATCAGGCCCCTACTCACACTGGCCTTGGCCTAGCGCTGCCGGACCACCTGCTCCACCATCCCCCCACAGTCCTGGCTCTCATGGGGGCCCATCGGGCTGGTGGCACCTCCACTGCCAGGGCTGTGTTACCTGCCATGTTCTGTGACGCCCCCTGGTGGTCAGCGAACATCATAGCAAGTGGTCAAACTCCTGAGGGGATAATTTGCATATTAGGCTTTTATTATATAGGATACTCGCAGAGCATATCTTTTAATTCACAAAGCACACATCACATGAAAATTACAAAAGTATAATGAATACCTATGAACCTAAATCTGGCATCTAAACTATGTGCTGCTATTCTATTCATGCTAATTGGTTTCTTCTGTAAGCGTATTTGAGAACTTGGCCTCTCTAATTGACACTATTTGCTTAATATTCTCTTAAAATATTCTCAAACTTAGGACCAACAGTTTCATCCAGCTTCAATAGATGGTTATTTTTGCAATTCATTAATGCTATGAAATCTGTGAACATATTCATTTAGAAAAATTGGCAGGCAAGTAGTTTTGTCTCCAATTCTGTCTACACCTCTAAGTGTCTGTGTGTAACTGTGTCTGCATATGGCCTCTTAAACACATTCAGAAATGAATCCCAATCTCCCCTTTTCTGTGTTTCTCTCTCACAAACAGACATACAAACTCAGACACACAAAAAAGAAAAGTATCTAGAAAAGGAAAAGATAAAAACAGCTCCCATCTGATTCATTTACCATCTGTCCTTTCCTATCACTCTGCAAAATTGGGCAAAATGCTCACCCGTGTATTCATTTCCCTCTTTTAGTCCCTATCCTCTTCTTCACGCTGGTTTGGAGACAAAGTGGGAGTGCAAAAAGGCAGTCCCTTATTTCCCACTGCATGGTTTCCCTTTTCAGTGACTCCATGGCTGCTGTCTGCTCACAGGAGTCATCAAGAGATGCTCTTTTGTGGCTACATAGGGGAACGCTGAATACTTTGTGGAAGGCGTCTCACAGGAGAAAAGTGGCCGGTTGGCCACTGCTTTTCCGGCCATCCTGTCACCAGGTGGCAAAGGCAAAAGTGTTTTGTCAAATGGCTCAAAAGCTCATCAAAGAGAGAGAAAGACTGATGGATTTATATAACATGCTCCTCGATTAATGGGATGTTTTATTTTTGTGTTTTGCCCTTCACCGTTAGGAACATGTCTTTAAGGTTGAAATCTTTTGGTTCCCCTTCATCTCTCTCTCTCTCTCTCTCTCTCTCTCTCTCTCTCTCTCTCTGTGTGTGTGTGTGTGTGTGTGTGTGTGTGTGTGTGTGTGTGAATATATAATACAAGGTGGGCCAAAAGTAGCTCATATAGAAAATAATACATTAATCTACAAAAATAAAAGTGTAATGTGATAATCTGGCTCAGTGGATAGAGAGTTGGCCTTCTGTCATGTACTTCCGTTGCAGGCTCCCTGTCCTGGTCAGGGACATGGGCCCTGGTCAGGGGGATGTGGGAGGCAACCAATCAATGTTTCTCTCTCACATCAATGTTTCTCTCTGTCTCTCCCTCTCCCTTCCATTCTCTCTAAAAGTCGATGGAAAAAATATCCTCAGGTGAGGATAAAAAATAAAAGTCATAAGATTTTAAACAGTACTTTTTTGTTTATAAAATTTTAGATGAATGTGATAGAGTTATCTCTGTCTCGTAGCACAAGGGCATTGTATCCTATTCTTTTAATTATTTTGTAATGGTTGTTAAGAAAATGTTTTTTCTGATTACACAGAGAGGCCCATTCAAAGGATAACAATGAACAATTGAAATTGTCCTAGCCAAAAGTCTGAGCCTGGAAACAGATTAATGTATTTACTCAGAGGCAATCTCATTTCTATAACTCTATTCATTGCGAAAACTGGAGGATTATACTGTAATAAGCATGACCCCTCTGTCTTTCAGGCATAAAAATGAAGGCTTTGTCCCTATCAAAATATAAAATATGTGAAGATCAAATTATTTTTACTACACAGCCTTACTATATGTTTCCCAATCCAACATGAACTGTCACGTAGAATCAATTCTAGTTGTAAAGCCTGGTTGTTTGTTCGTTAATCAGTGAGATTAATGCAGCACCCAATACATGCAAAGAATACCTACTGCAGGCACCATCCAGGAAGTAACAGGCTTAGCACCTGCCCGTGAGCAGAATGAAAACTACCCTAACATTTCTGGAACCTGGAGCTAAAGAAGGAAATCATTTTTGGCATGACTTTCTCGAATCAAACTGGAATCTAAAGCTTAAATGATTGTATACAATGTGACTCCAGAGAAACTTATGTTAAAAGCAGGAACTGACAGAGTGAACGGAAAATCAAGAATCTGTGGGAAAGTGCTTTGTTTTCTCTTTTTTAATGGCCTGTTTTCTTATATTCTCTCTCTCTCTCTCTCTCTCTCTCTCTCTCTCTCTCTCTCTCTCGTGTGTGTGTGTGTGTGTGTGTGTGTGTGTGTGTGATTGATTTTAGAGAGACAGGATGAGAGAGGGAAAGGGAAACATCATTCCTACACACCCCCTGCCAGGGATCGAGCTCACCCCCAGGCACGTGCCCCAACCTGGGATGTGGCATGGGACGATGCTAAACCAAATAAACCACACCAAGGCTATACTATCAATTTTGTGTATAGTAAACTCAAAATTTAGGCTAGCCCTGGCCAGGTGGCTCAATTAGTCGTCGTGTTGTACCATACACCAAAAAGGTTTCGGGTTTGATCCCCAGTTGGGGCACATATAATGTTTCTCACATTAATGTCTCTTTCTCCCCCTTCTTCTCTCTCTAAAAATCAATAAAAACTTATGTCTCAGGTGAGAATTTAAAAACTTTGGGCTAATATAGTGATGCTATTGAAAAACCTATAGCTTCTGATTCTAGTCTTACTGTGAGCCCTTTTCCTTCCTTCATGAAGTCTTAGTAATGGCATGATGACATTGATTTAAAATTTTTTTAAAAAAAAATTTTGTTTGTTGCTTTGAGAGAGAGACATTAAATTACTGTTCCATTCATTGGTTGATTCTTGTATGTGCCCTGACAGGAGATCGAACCTGTAACAGTAGCATGTGGGGACCATGCTCTAACCAGCTACCTGGCCAGGGCTGTGACAGTTGGTTTTAAAAGGATCTGCAACATCATCTGCAAAGCAAAGAATATGGACCAGGAACCCAATTACTTTCCCACATAGCCCAAACTTTCCCTCTTTCTCTTGACTTCCACTCTGGACTCCTATTTCTCCCAATTTTTATTATTTTCAGGAAGGGTTTGAACTTTAATGTCTCAAATTGAATATAGTTGCCACATATGTGTCTTAAACAGAAAGATTTCTGTGATTTGGAACTGTAACCAGGTTGCATTATGACATTTCAGCACTAAGTGGAGCCAAACACTCAACTGCCTTAAAACTTTAATCAGCAAAGAGAACAGCCCACTTACCTGAAAACCTGATGTCATTGTTGGGTTCACAAATGGACAGAGCTGAACTTTTATGGTGAGTCACCTATCTATCATAATCTATAATAATAAAAGTATACTATGCATATTAGACCTGATGACCTTCTGGAAGAAGCTGGGCTGTGAGGAAAGCCCAGGTCCCAGGTGCCAGAGGGAAGCCAGTGCCAGAAGCTTGGGAAGGAAGGCCTGCTCTTGCACACATTTCATGCATCGGGCCTCTGGTTTAGTATATTTGGATGCTCAAGCCTAAGGGGACAGACACCATGTGAACAAATATTTTAGTTCATCTTCTGTGGATTCAAGAAAATAGGTCAAATAAACACAAACTAACCAGATTGTTTGTACATTGTGAATGACAATATCTATACCCTTTGTTGCAAGTTTCTACGAGACAAAAACCTAGCCTTTGGTGTTCAAATCCTGATCTAAAAGATGAGAACTTGCCCAGTGGAGAAGAACCTTGGTTAATAGGAAATTTGTGATAGTGTTCTAGTGATTTTTCCCAAGTAAATGCATACTTGATTATGTATGGACAGGTTTGCCCAGTGGGAGTAGGAGCCTGCTGTGGGGTGTGTATTTGTAGGAGACTGATGGAGGGTATAGAAAGAGTCACAGACCAGCTTTATCTAGAAAGTCAGCACAGACTGAGCAAACCACCCAATTCTTGAGATAACCTTAGATCTAAGCATAAGAGATGAGCTTTTTACAATCATTCCACTGCTTTCTGACTTGGTTTTCTTATCTGTGAACAGGAATGTTTATTTCCACTTACACTTCTGTTTCAGAGGCATGATGACAGGGCGTTACAAAGTTTAAAAATCCCTATTTCCAGTTCTGGAGGCTAAGAGGACTGCACGTCATGGGTAAGGAACTTGGTGTCAACTGACTTTTGGAAGCCCAGTAATGAGCTTGTCTTTATAGGATGATTAATGGACTGAATGAACAAATATAGTACCTCGTGCTGCCTTCTAATCCTACTTTCCTTTATTCACTCCTTTGTTCAATAAATATTTCTAGGTCCCTACTCTGTGTCAGGCACTGTGTTTGGCATTGGAAAGCCAGCAATAAAAACCTCACTCTAAAAACAAAAACAAGAAATTAAAAAACAAAACAAAAAGCACACCTCACTCTGTTTCCATAGGGCTTGTTGTTTATGTGGGGAGACCAATACAAAATGCAGCAGGGTGGGAACTTCGTTCTATGGGCCTCTAGAGCAGAGGCTTTCACTCAGACCGGGGCCAGAAAAGACCTCAAAAAGGCAGTGGCATTCTTGTGGAACTTTGGAGAACATAAAGAGATAACTGAGTGGATAACTCAGAAGCATGAAGCAGCCTACTTGTAACAATCCTATATAACAAAGAGTAATATACAAATTGATCATCACTCCAATACATAAGATGGCCATCCCCATGTGGTCAAAGATGGCTGTCACAAGATGGCCTACAGGGGAGGGCAGTTGTGGGCAATCAGGCCAGCACGGGGGGGGGAGGTAGTTGGGGGAACCAGGCTTGCAGGGGAGGGAAGTTGGGGGAACCAGGCTTGTAGGGGAGAGCAGTTAGGGCAACCAGGCCGGCAGGGGAGGGTGGTTAGGGGCAATCGGGCCAGCAGGGGAGCAGTTAGGTGTTGATCAGGCTGGCAGGGGAGTGGTTAGGGGGTGATCAGGCTAGCAGGCAGAAGTGGTTAGGGGCAATCAGGCAGGCAGGCAGACAAGCAGCTAGTTGGGAGCCAGCAGTTCCGGAATGTAAGAGGGCAGTCAGACATTCCTCGAGGGGTCACAGATTGGAGAGGGTGCAGGCTGGGCTGAGGAACACCCCTTCCCCCATGCACAAATGTTGTGCATAAGACTTCTAGTATCTAATAATAAGCTACAACTTGAAACAGCTTGTAAAGAAGGACTAGATTGAGTATTACAGGACACACCTGCCCTAAAAGAGATTCTAAGAACTCAGAGTGAGGTGCTGTTTGTCACTTGATACATAATTTCCATTTGAATTAGAATCAAAGGAAGAACTTCTCTAGAGTATCTTTAAAAAGCCTATTTCCAGTTTCTGGAGACTAAGAGGACTGCACCTTATGGATAAGGAACTTGGTGTCAACCGACTTGTGGTAGCTCAGTACTGACCTTGTCCTTATAGAATGAAGACAAAGTTGGAAGGAGTGGAGTATCTTTCTATAGCAAGGCCCTAGGGCAGGAGAGAAAACTGACTTTCCTGGCACTGTTCACTCATGTTCTTCCTCTCTCTCTTCGCTGTCAGTATCCTAAAATGTGAAGACCATACTCAGTGCCCCTACTTCCTCCTCTTCCATTCTCTTAGCAACTGCTTGAGTTTTGACTTTTTCCCTGAGCCTGCTTTCTATAAGTTAGCCTATATATATATATATTTTCAGTCAGTTTTATGTAGCTCATATTCTCCTCTCAGCAGCATTTATTCTGTTGACCACATTCTCTGATTGATGAATCTTTTAGTGTCTTTTGATGCTCCACCACTCTATTTCCTTTTACAGCATTTCTTTCTCTTCTTGTCTCCATTTGTGTGTGCCCCTAAAGTTGTGTCCTTGGCTTGGCTTTATACTCATTCTTTAGCTCATTTTTATGCCCTCCTATTCCTTTATACCCACTCCTCCCAAATTCTAAGACTTTACCTTTGACTTGTGCTTAATTAAAAAGACATGATAGCCTAGCTGGATCAGCTCAGTGGAGAGAGCATTGGCCCCAGATAGAAGGGTTCTGGTTTGATTCCAGTCAAGGGCATGTACCTGGTTGCAGGTTCAATCCCCGGCAACCTGGGCCTGTGTGGGGGCCGCAACTATTCTCTCGCCTCCCTTCCACTCTCTCTAAAAAATCAAAGGAAAAAAAATCCCTCCAATGAAGATTAACAAAAGACATGATAGTATGTAGGTTAAAAGCATGGATTCTGATGTCAGAAGATCTGTGCTCAAATTCACTCACTAGCATGTCACCTAATTTCCTTACTTGTAAAATGTGGATAATAATATAATGTACTTCATTGGATTATTGGATAATTAAATAGGGCCTTGTAATATGCTTAGAATAGTGCCTATTACATAGTAACTTCTATGTAAGTATTAACTATTGTTATTTTTATGCTCTAGATCAGCCATCGGCAAACTATGGCCCGTTCGGCTGTTCTATCTGGCCCGCGGAGCCCAAAGAGTGGAGGGTTCTCTTGCTCTCCCCTCCGCTCCTTCACCAGCAGCCCAGGATGAGAGTGTCAGCATGGTCAGGTTGCTTTTGTTCCAGCCCTCCGGTCCAGTTTAAGAACCCATTGTGGCCCTCGAGTCAAAAAGTTTGCCCACCCCTGCTAGATCAGTCTGCCCTAAGTACATCTCCACTTGCATATCCCTTGAATTCATTCCTTACTTGCAATTCCTACAACTTCTTTCTCCTTTGTAGAGTTAATTCCCCTGACTCTGTTTGTTAAGACACCATCTTTATTTCTGATCTCCTAGTTTGTAAATCTTTTATACATCTCATGAATTGCTCATGTACAAAAATCTCACTGAGTTCTATCAGTTTTGCATGTGACTGGCTCAGGGTCTACCACATAACACTTGCTCAATAAATAATGAATAAATCAAAATATAATTTACTAGGTTTTTATTTTAAAATATAATTCAGATTTACCTCTTTTCTTCATCTCCAATGACATCACCCTAATCTAGACCCTTATTGACTCATGTCTAGAAAATTGAAATAACTTTCTACCTGGATCCCCAATTTTCTTCTTTCATTTTAATCTATCTTGCCTATTTGCTAGACAAATATTCTCAAAATAACATTTCTTTTTGAAATATATTTATATTGACTTTAAAGAGGAAGGGATAGGGAGAGAGATACAAACATCAATTATGAGAGAGACTCATTGATTGGTTGCTTCCTGCATGCCCCATACTGGGGATCGAACCCACAACCCAGGCATGTGCCTGGACCGGGAATCAAACCATGACCTCCTCACTCAACTACTGAGGTACGTCAGCTGGGCTAAAATATTATCGTTATTCACAAATACTACCTCATCTAATTCTCATAACAACTCTAAGAGATGGTTTCTGCTATTGGAATAAGCTATTTCTCTGAAGCTTTATTTTGAGGCCTCCCACAATTTGGTCTCACTGTATTTTTCCTAGTATTTTCTCCCATCAATAACCCTTGAAACTCTATTCTCCACCCAAGCTGATACCATTAGTCTTCCACATTTTCCTCCATACTTACTTCTGACATCATGCCAAATCTTGCTTTAATCATGAACAACTTTCTCTTCTCTTTTTTTTTCCCTTCAAAATTTATCCATCTTAAAAAAAGAAAACAGAATCCCATCATGAAACTTTCTTGGACTGTTTAACCTTCTTCTTCAGCTAACTCCCTTGTAAACTTATATAACTCCCACATAAAATCTTTATTATTCTACTTAACATGCAAGGGTTTAGTTCAACTTATTACTGTCTTCTTATTTTATGTGCGTTAATATAGCCTCCCTAGTTGTGTTATAAATCTATTAAAAGCCTGTGCTATAATTCTTTGTTTTTCAGTATCTAAGTGATCTGAGTATATAGTAGAAGCTCAAAAATACTTGTTTGATAGACATTATGGAAGCCAATCTAATGAGCTCAGTGTCTTGGGAGACATAGCTTTCTCAAAGTTTGACCCAAGATAAGATCTACGATGTTTTCAAATAATTTGATGGAATGCCAGATTAAGTTGTCTCTCTTATATTGACCAATAAATAGGTAAAATGTTATCATCCTTTTTAAAATCTGAAGTGCCTGAAAATATTTTATAAAAAGGAATTCAAAATTTACAGAAATGAAACACTACTTGAAGATTTTCATTCTAAATGCCAGCTCAACAAGTAAACTCAAGGATGCTCATTTCAAACCTCTTAACACTATTATCAAGGAGAGCTCGTGGCTGCTCTCCCGGGTAACGAGTGTAGGTTCTGATCATGCTGACACTTTAGTATTTAGAGGAATCTGGTAGGTTCAACTGCAAGTGCAGTTGGTGATTGTTGCTGGAAGCTAAGAACATTGTGACATGAGAAAAGGACAAAGACTCTGAAGTGTTTTCCTGTCAAATCCTGTTAGAAATGGAGCTTCTGCGGTTTGGCACAGTGCGCTACACTGTTTCATTCAGTTCCGCCTGCTGCCTGTCTGTCTGCAGGGACAGAAGGAGCTTTGAATGCCATCCTCCTCCGGCCTGTCCTCCTCCCTCCTTGAGTACGTGGAAACTTACGTGGACAAGGGTTCCTATGCTTCAATAATCCCCATTTCACCTTCATGGTTTTTGTCAAATATTTTTCCTTTAAATTGATTATTTTTATTTATATACATTTACCTAAAAAGAAAAATGTCTTTATATCACTCCTGAAAACAACAACAACAACCAGTTTCTGTTATAATCAGTAGAAAGTAACAATGAAAACAAATACCACACACACACACACACACACACACACACACACACACAAATAAAGCCTTTTCATCAAATTTTAGCTAGATATCTTGAACTTGGAACCCAAGGGTTTACTCACTCCTCGTTATAAAGGAAGACTAGTAGATGTTAGAAGTGGTAAGACATATTAACATTACTAGTAAAAGGAGATTTTCTTCTTGTCAAAATCAGTGCTACTAAAAGAGAATTAAAAGGAAAGGTGTTGTTGTTGTTGTTGCCCAAGTTAGTTAATGTCATTCCTGAATTTCACCTAAAATTATTTCCTGTATGCCCCTTCTTGGAATATACTACACTAGGAAAAGATTTAAATTGAATCACTTAAAAACAAAAAAAACTGAGCAGGAATTACAAACTGGAGTTATCCTTATGTCATAAAAACATGTCATACCTTTTTATTTTAAAATTTGTAAAGCACAATTCTGTTAGTTTTCATTTTAATTCTAGGGTCCCTCTTTTCAAAGGATCAAGACTTATAGAATAAGGTCTTTTATTGCACCTATGTCATCTCTTAAAAGCCAAATAAAACCTATGGAGGCCACCTACCTATGTAAAGGTTAACAAATATACTAGATGCTAAGCTATGAACCTCAAACCTTGGCTTGTAAGTCCACAACAAGCTGAAGTGAAACAAGACAGCAGAGGTACAAGGGAGAAACATTTGGTGATTTCAATAGAGCAATGGGGGGAAGATGGGAAGTAAAAAAGTGCATTAGGAAACCTGGGTAGGTCCAAATAAGTTTTTTTCCTTCCTTCCTTCCTTCCTTCCTTCCTTCCTTCCTTCCTTCCTTCCTTCCTTCCTTCCTTCCTTCCTTCCTTCTTTCTTTCTTTCTTTCTTTCTTTCTCTCTCTCTCTCTCCTTTTTTTAAGGAGTCTTCAGGCTGCTTTGGCTCAGTGGATAGAGCATTGGCCTGTGGTCTGAAGGGTCCTGGCTTAGAGTCTGGTCAAGGACATGTAGAACCTTGGTTGCAGGCTCCTCCCCTGCCCTGGCTCTAGTTGGGGCTGCTGCAGGAGGCAACCAATCCATCACATCCATGTTTCTCTGTCTTTCTCTCTCTCTTCTACTTTCCCTTAAAAAAAAAGGGGGGGGGGAGTCTTCAAAGTAAGATTAACTGTCTTCGTTTTTCTGAAATTGGGATATTTCCTGGGACATAAGAGTTTTAAAACTGGGAAAGTCCTAGAAAATTAAAAGGAGTCAGTCACCCTATTTCAAAAACTTCCTTCAAAGCATGCGGCAGAAGTAGATGTTTTCCTCCTGTGAATGTAAGAGGTTGTATGAGATTCTACCTACAGAGAATCTGATCCCAGACTCCAGAAATCATTTTGGGATATGATTAAGTACCAAGTCTTTTTCCTAGATTGGTAATTCAATTTTATTGAGTAATTACCTTAACTTGAATGACAGGGACAAGTGTCCTTTTCCAACACCCTTCCCCTCTGTTTGCTATTAATTATATAAGTGCTTAATTCCCTAGTAATCCTGGGATTCTGGGGCACTAACTATGTAAGACTTAACATATTAAGTAACCAAAGACATTTTTGGTTACAAAGCCTTACAGTTCAACATGCCTGAAGGCTCTCTCTCTCTCTCTCTCTCTCTCTCTCTCTCTCTCTCTCATTTTTAGAGAGAGGAAGGGAAAGGGAGAGAAAGTGATAAACATCGATGTGAGAGTGAATCTATCCACTGCCTCTTGCATGCCCATTACCAGGGATGGAGCCCACAGCCCTGACAGGAATGGAATCTGCAACCTTTTAGTGCACTGGGCGATGCCCAACCAACTGAGCCGCACCGGCCAGGGCCCAGAGTCTTTTTTTTTACAAAACATCTACTTGTCTCTTGCACTCCTACCACTTGATTTATAAGACAATGTGATTAATCCAATAATCAGTCACTAAAATTCCTTCTCTGTGCAATTTAATTTAATTCTAAAATCCTCTTGTAAGCCATATGTAAAACTGAATCATACCAAATTAAGATTTGGAGTTTTTCCAAATCTGCACCTTGAAGTGCAGCTGGCCCTATACATTTTCTATTGGGAAACCATTATCATAAAGTGTTTAACTGTACATTTTCCAAGCACTTCTCCTTTAAAGTTCTATTAGGACTTTCTAGATAGAAAATGCAACACAGATTTAAGCATTCCGCAATTCACTATATACCGTGTTTCCCCGAAAATAAGACATCCTCCGAAAATAAGACCTACTTAATGGAAACATGATACATCCCCTGAAAATAAGACCTAGTGCATCTTTGGGAGCAAAAATTAATATAAGACAATGTCTTATTTTGGGGGGAAACAGGGTATTAACATCATTTCTACTAAAATACATT
This sequence comes from Vespertilio murinus, assembly GCA_963924515.1. NCBI lineage: Eukaryota > Metazoa > Chordata > Mammalia > Chiroptera > Vespertilionidae > Vespertilio > Vespertilio murinus. The sequence continues at coordinate 158,330,317 of OZ004704.1, read as the reverse complement.
CTTTTCAGTCACTTATGGCATTATTTTTAAATGATTGAACACCATCTTCGGGCCAGACACTTCACTAGGAATTGGAGGTAAGGAAAAAGCCAAAGTCTCTGCCTCTGTAGAGCTCAGGTTCCGGTGCCTTTGAGACATTCGCAAAGAAAGTCATAGGGGGAAAGGTCTCCAAGGCCTAAAGCTCTGACTAGTTTGGAGAGAAGGAGTGGCTAGCTAAACAGATCTTGTCTATTTTTAGTCTTCAGACTGTGGGGGGCAAGCAAAAGGAAAGCAGAATAGTCTGGAACAAGAAATTATTCCTAATGTAATAAAATAAGAATAAAAAGAAAATTTAAAAAATAGAGTCTACTCTTTTTGTCTTCCTTGGAGCAGAGTTCCACAAAAAGGGATCTTTTGACGTAGGCATAGAGTTATCTCCTTCTTTCCCTGAAACTTTTTGTAAGTTTTTCATAGACAACTTTGATTAATGTATCCATCTAGTTTTTTTTAAAAAAGAGAACTATAGGTCATTTCAAGATTCTTTTGGCATGGAACACAATCACTATTATAAACAATATCTATGGTTAAAATAATAGCAGATATTTATTAAGTATCAGTTACATGCAAGAAATTAAGGAGAATAGAAAATCCAAGTAAGGCACAATCCTTGCCCTTTAATAAGAAATCACTACTAGTGTGTCATGTGCTAGGGGCTAGTAGAGATACAAAAATATTCAAGAAGGTTTGGGGCCAGAGAGAAATAATTACTACATTTTATCTAACTAACAGAACTCTGATTTTGACCAAGAGTTCAGACCTAGCCGGTTTGGCTCTATCAGTGGATAGAACATCAGACTGCAGACTGAAGGGTCTTGGGTTTGATTCCAGGCAAGAGCATATACCCCAGTTACTGTCCCAATGGGGATGGGCAACCAATGGATGTGTGTCTCTGATGTGGAGGCTTCTCTCTGTGTGTCTCTCCCCCTCCCTTCCACTCTTTTTAAAAATCAATGGGGAAAAAATATCCTTGGGTAAGGATTAACAACAACAAAAAGCTCACCTCAGGAGAAATAGTTCCAATTTTATGGTTCTTGAGATTTGATTAATCTAAACCAACAAGATAATCCTCCTCTTTGTTATGTAATTGGTTTAAGAAGAGGCACGTGAACCAATTCACACTAACGTGTCTCAGAGGAGGTTTGTTAGAAGTTTCTGGAAAAGGAAGTTCACTGATCTGGCTGGATGTTAAGAAGTAGAATGTAGCCTCAATGGCTATTGACAACTGTCAGAATGAAGCTGATATTATGAGAGGCTGAGCAGCCTGGCTGGCGTGGCTCAGTGGTTGAGCATAGATCTATGAACCCGGAGGTCATGATTCGATTCCTGTCATGGAATATGCTGGGATTGTGGGCTCCACCCCCAGTGGGGGTCCTGTAGGAGGCAGCCGATCAATGGTTCTCTGTCATCATTGCTGTTTCTATCTCTCTCTCCCTCTCCCTTCCTCTTTGAAATTAATAAAAATATATTTAAAGAAAGGCAGACAAAATAGAGGTGAAAAACCTGAGTTCTTGGTTACATAATTTTCCCACTGGATTAAGAAATCCTGAAAGCTTCTCCCCCATCGCTCTACTCTTCCAGTTTTGAGAGCCAATACATTTTCTTATTAGGTCAGTTGAATATGGTGCAACCTGCCCCCAACTAGGGTACAAATCTTTGACATTTGAAACCTACATCCAAGTAGGATATTCTGTGTACATAACATCAACCTATTTCATTGACTCTATGATGTATATTCTTTCTCCCACATTTTAACATCTCTGAAATCAGGGTAGCATGTCGTAAAATTGTTCTCAGCCAAGCTATAGTCTTATCGTAGTTATCAATGCCTATGAGTGGGTGACCTTAATTATACCATTTGTATTATTGATGCTTTAATTATAGGCATTATTTGAAATACACATAATAAGTGTAATTGCCATTTAAAATTAATCATGATTACTTGATTCAGAATTAAAATAACAGCTTATTCTGTCTTCAGAACAACATCAGTGAAACACACCTTTGATATAAATGGAGTGAACATTCATCCTTGGAGGTATCACTATAATTCTATAGTTTATTGCAAATACTTTATACAGGACCTAGGATATTAAGACATGCACACATGTTTCAAAGAAATTTCAAAGCCATTTGAGGCTTGTATTATTGATTCATGCATAAAGTAAATGCCATAGAAAATAGAAATGTCAATTGTCTTGCTTGTAGGAAACTAATTGCTAAATTGGTTTTTTAGATAGGTTGTGGTTATACTGGCTGTGTGTGACTATTCATTCTCTTGAACTTGGGTAAGAGTTTTAAATAATTTTACCCTCTACTATTATTTTTATTCTCAGAAGCTAGATCAGCCTCTTTATATAATTGAGGCATTTTGATCTTTAAATGAAATAACAGGTACCAGTTATTGTAGATAGTGTTATTTAGCTCTGACAAAAGTCTGTTTCAAATACTGTATGGTATCACTTATATGTGAATCTTTAAAAAGATAAAAAAGTCAAACTCATAAAAACAGTTAGTAGAAAAGTGGTTGTCAGGGGCGGCAGGTTGGGGAAGATAGAGAGAGGTTGGTAAAAGGGTATGGACTTTGTTATAAGATGAATAATGTCTGAGGCTCTTTTCCATCATGTATAACATGGTAATTGCAGATCAGGGGTGGGGAACTTTATTTCTGGAAAGAGCATTTGAATATTTATAACATCACTCATGGGCCATATAAAATGATCTGCTTAAAAATTAGCTGATATTTGGTCAAACATTTAATTAACTCACCTCTAATGTGTTGGCAGGACCAGACCAAAAGATTTTGCGACCTTATATGGCCTATGGGCCAGATATTCCCCAGCCCTGCTATAGATGATAACATTGTATTGTAGAGTTGAAATTTGCTAAGAGAGTAGAACTTAGATGGTTAAAAAAGAGAGAGGGATAAATATTTGATGGATGTGTTAACTAACTAGGTGGGTGAAATTCTTCTACAATGCATACATATATCTAATCATCACGAAGCACACTTTCAATTTCTTACAAATTTTTAAAACCTACGTTTTTATTGATTTCAGAGAGGAAGGGAGAGGGAGAGAGAGATAGAAACATCAGTGATGAGCCGAAATCGGTTTGGCTCAGTGGTAGAGCGTCGGGCTGCGGACTGAAGGGTCCCGGGTTCGATTCTGGTCCAGGGCATGTACATTGGTTGTGGGCACATCCCCAGTGGGGGGCGTGCAGGAGGCAGCTGGTCGGTGTTTCTCTCTCATCGACGTTTCTAGCTCTCTATCTCTCTCCCTTCCTCTCTGTAAAATATCAATAAAATATATTAAAAAAAAAAAAAAAAAGAAACATCAGTGATGAGAATCATTGGTTGGCTGCCTCCTGCACGACCCCTAACTGGGGATTGAGCCTGAAACCTGGGCATGTGCCCTGACCCAGAACTGAACCATGACTTCCTGGTTCATGGGTTGATGCTCAGCCAATGAGCCACACCAGCCAGGCTCTTGTAATTTTATTTGTCAATTGTATGTCAGTAAAGATGAATAAAACTAATAAAAACCTTTTTAAAAAAAGAAAAGCATTTAATCTGGAACTTGCAGCAATCAGCATAAATTTAGCGGATTGGATTTTTTTCTTCTGGAATCAGCATCTGCAGCATCCTTAGGATAATCTGCATTCTTCTGGAAATGCTTCTTGCAGCAGGTCAGGCTTTTTTTTTTTTTTTTTTTTTTTTTAATCACTTGTGTGTTTAAAATGTTTGCAGATATATTTAGAGCGTGGAGAGGCTGGGATCTGTAAATAGATTGCCTCCTCTACACAGTCCCTACATGATCTCTCTTCCTCTTCTTTCTTCCGTTTTATTTCTTTCTGTACAGAAGTTTCTTCTTAAAGCCAGACCTAATCCTATTGCCTACAGAATAACATACAATTTCCTCAGTCCGATATGCAGTTTGATAATGCCAGCCTACACTCCCAGCTTTGTCTGGAACCACACCCTTCCAAACAGTCTATACCTCAATCTTGCCTTTGTCCAATCTTACCTGTAGTCTCTTTCCTCAATTACTTTGCTCATACTACTCTTTCCTTGTGGAATTCTTTTCCATCATTCTTCCCATTGGCGTTCTTCCCATCCTTCACGGCCCAGCTCAAGCAGCACTATTTTACATCTTACTGAGAGTTAATGTTTCCCTCCCTTATTTCCCCCTTTACTTTCATTGCAGGTTGCATCACTACCACGCGTGCTTTATCTTGTATTAAAGAGAAGAGTGTGTGTGTTTCCTCTACTAAACTGTGAGCTTCTAATGGTAGTGGTTTTCATTAATTTTATTAGTTTCATTCCCTCAGCAATGAATGGAGCTAGCCACTGTCTTAAAATGCCACCAAGAAACTTCTAGTTTTATCAGAAAAGCCAGGCATTAACACATAATTACAAGTGTGTTGATGAACAGGAGTATATAATAGGGGGTCATAATTTAGTCTGGGGAAGTAGGGAATGCTTTCTGGAAGAAACTGAATTCTAAACTGTAGTAAGTAGAAAGGTGAAAGTGGGAAGGGAATTGATAATGAGTGTTTAAGAAATCTAAGAGCAGAAATAAGGATGTGTTCTAAGTCCTAAAAAAAAAGTCACAGTTGTGGGGATTGAATGAATGAGGGAGCATGTGACTCAAGGTGAAACTACTGAAGCAGGCAAGGGCTGAAATGTATGACTTCATCCTGGAGGCAGTAGGAAGTCGTTGGAAGTTTAATAAAGGGAATGAGGAGGTCAGGGTTATGATTTTTAAAGTGCACAATGACCGCAGTATGAAGAACAGATTGGAAACACAAGAGTAGATGTGGGAAGACTAATTTTTATGTGTGTGGTGGGGCCAGGATTGGTTTTGTTTGTTTGGTTTTGTAATAAGACAAGCAAGGGACCGATGGTGACTTAGATCCTTAGATCGCTTCATTCCCTACAAGGTTGTGTACAGTGTTGTTTCCAGTAGAGTCAATAGACGTTCCTTTTACTAAAGGATTGATTCATGATGTGTACACTCTAAGGCACTACAAGGAAGTGCCAGGAAGGCTTTCAAACAATTGAGAATTCTTCTCCAGGTGACCTCCTCAGGTGTGTGAGTCTAGGTTCCAATTACAGTCCAGAGCAAACCATTCCTTCCTGAAGATTCTGTATCAGGAAGAAAACACTGTAGCTGAAACTACTGCCCTTTTATGGGAACTTCCCTGTATTACTTGGTAAGTATTGGTGGAAATGGCTTTCCTTTCAGCTTCAAGGAAGGAAGCGCATACTTTCTCCTTAGCTGGCTCCTGCTTTGCTAGCTAATGCTTCCAAATGTGCATAAAATCTCTCCCTGAGCTCACTGCATAAAAACAACAGCTTATGCTTTCAACCTTTTGTGAGTTTAGAAAAATCAGTCCAGGGGTGATATTGGATAATCTTGTACCAGACCCTTTTTAAAAATCTAGATATTTTACTCTTTGAACATAGATTTTTAAAATAACCATTATTAACATATTTGAGAAAATATGGATTCAACATACAGAACCGAGAAGACATATCAGTAAAAATTTCCAGCTTGAAACAGCAAAAGAAAAAAAATAATGGAAAAGAATAAACAGTATTTATTAGACATATCAATTATGTTAAGTTCATTAATCAGGTTGCTTATATCTTTATTGATTTTTCTCTACTTTTATTATAAGTTTGGGGATAGTTATTAAAAAAAAAAACAACCCCAGTATTAGTACAGATTTTTCAAAATTCTCCACAGTTTCAGTTTTTGCTTTATCTGTTTTAAATGTTATTTACATGTATATGTAAATTTATATTAATTTTTCTCCCTGTGTTGAAATTACCCTCTAACAATTAAAAAACATCTCTCTTTAAAATATTTCTTCTATACTTTGTCTATTTTTTCTGGTATTAGAGCAATACTGGGTTTCATTTGAATAGGATATTCATAGAATATTTTTTCCTGTCTTTTTCTTTTGACTTTTCTGTGTCTTTATATTGAAGGTATATCTGTTGTAAGCAGAATATAGTTAGGATTTATTATTAATGTAGCATTTGGACCATTCTCAGAGAGAATGCACTTTCTGGCCAGAGCATGCAGGATTTTTTTGCTCAACAGGTTAAAGGAGGCAAAGAGCTGGCACAGTGGAAATGGCCTTGGTACCCTATGAGGAGACCCTATGAGGTACCCTATGAGGGTTGCAGAAATTCCACAAGCCTCTTGCCACCTTCTCCTTTGCAAACCACACCATCCAGTTCCACCATGACTTGAGGCAACTGGGAGTCTCAGCTGTGGTTTGGGACTCAGTAAGCAAATCCTGGGGGGGGGGGGGGGGGGCTCTGAAAACATCGGCAATTGATTATAGGACTGGTCTTTATTTTAAAAGAAGTAAAAGAACAGCTCTGTTGAGATATAATTCACATACTGTACATGTCACCTAAAGTGTACAATGAACTGGTCTTTTAAAGTAAATTCAGAGTGGTATAGCCATCAATATTTTAAAATATTTTCACCACCCCAGCCCCTCAAAAAAAAAACAAAAACTTCTATCCACTAGAATCACTTTCCTGATCATCTCCCCCAAAATAGATAGCATTTTAAGGGTGGGTAAAGGAAAACTGAGAGAAGTTAAAATACTGCACAAAGGATGTTGTAAAATGACAAAGCCCAAAGTGAAGATCATTTGCTTTCTTTTAATATTTTTTTTATTGATTTCAGAGAGAAAGGGAGAGGGAAGGAGAGATAGAAACATCAATGATAAGAATCACTGATCAGCTGCCTCCCCTAGGCCTCCTAATAGGGATAGAGCCGGAAACACAGGCATGTGCCCCTGACCAGAATCAAACCTGGGACCCTTCAGTCCACAAGCCGATGCTCTCTCCATTAAGCCATGGCCATGTGTTTTCTTTAAGTTCTGTGTGATTGTAAGGATCCCCAAATCTATACTAATAAAAGGGTAATATGCTAATAAGAGTGGATGTTTTCTGGACATCCTTCCAGACAAAGCCGTAGTGGCTGAGAAGGGCCACGGCTCAAGCCAGCAGTGGCAGCAGGTAATGGGGACAGTGCCTTCCCCTGATCCACCAGGTCACCTCCCGCAGAGTAAGGCCATACTGGAGGCTGAGGCAGAGGCAGTTAGGGGCAATCAGGCTGGCAGGGGAGCAAGTTAGGGTTGATCAGGCTGACAGGGGGGCAAAGTAGGGTGATCAGGCAGGCAGGCGTGTGGTTAGGAGCCAACAGACCTAGATTGTGAGAGGGATGTCCGACTGCCAGTTTAGGCTTGATCCCAATTAGGCCTAAACTGGCAGTCGGACATCCCCCAAGGGGTCTCAGATTAGAGAGGGTACAGGCCGGGCTGAGGATCCCCTACCTGTGCACAAATTTCGTGCACTAATCCTCTAGTCCTATATAATAAATGCCCAGCGAATGAACAGCAGAACAACCAGAACGTCTGGTCAACTAGTCGTTAAAACCCGCACTGACCACCAGGGGGCAGACGTTCAATGCAGGAGCTGCCCCCTGGTGGTCCAAGATGAGCAGGGAGCAGCTGCTCAGGAGTGGGTCCACAGCCACTCAGCTGACTGGGATGAGCAACCCTTCCACAGTAGGCTGATCCCCACAGGCCACGCCCCCCACCAGAGCACAAATCCCGAGCACCGAGCCTCTAGTTGTAAATAATGCTGCTATGAACATAGTGGTGCATATATTCTTTCTTATTTGTGTTTTGGAATTGTTAGTATATATTCTCAGAAGTGGGATCACTGGGTCAAACGGTAAAGGTATTTTTAATTTTTTTGAGGAACCTCCATGCTGTTTTCCACAGTGGCTGTACCAGTCTGCATTCCCAGCAGCAGTGCACGAGGGTTTCCTTTTCTCCATTTCCTTACCAACGCTTGTTGTTTGTTGACTTATTGATGTTAGCCATTCTGGCAGCTGTGAGGTGATACCTCATTGTCGTTTTAATTTACATCTCTCTTATGATTAGTCACTGAGCATTTTTTTTTTCATGTCTCTATTGGCCATCTGTATGTCCTCTTTGGAGAAATGTATATTCAGGTCCTTTGCCCATTTTTTTTGCCATCATTATTATTTATTAAGAGATAATAACTACACTATGACCACAGAGAAATTTTAACATTTGTAATATTTTTTATGAGAAATGATTAAAATGTCAAATAGATTCTGAACCTCTTTTGCCTATTTTTTAATTGATTATTTGTCTTCCTGGTGTTAAGGTGTATGTGTTTTTGGAAATGAAACAGTTACCAGATGTATCATTGGTGGATATGTTTTTTCATCCAGTAGGTTCCCTTTTCACTTTATTGATGGTTTCTTTTGCTGTGCAGAAGCTTTTTAGTTTGATGTAGTCCCATTTTTTCCCTTTGTTACCCTTGTTATGTGAGATGTTTGAGATTTTGCTGCCTGTGGTTTCTTTAGGATTTTTATGGTTTTGCAATGTACATTTAAGTCTTTTATCCATTTTAACTTTATTCTTGTGTATGGTGTAAGCTGGTGGTCTAGTTTTTTTGTTTGTTTGGTTATATGTACCTCTTTGAGTTTTCCACTACCACTTATTGAAGAAACTATCTTTCCTCCATTGTATGCTTTTACACATTTGCCAAATATTAATTGGCAGTGTTGGTGTGGGTCCATTTCTGGGATCTCTGTTCTGTTCCATTGATCTATATGCTTGTTCTTGTGCCAGTAACAGACAATTTTGATTACAATTGCTTTGAAAAAATATATGTAAATATCCTTTCAGATACCAAATAGATACATTAAGATAGAATTAGCTTTTGATTAAGTTTCTTTTAAAAATGACAAAAGAGCAAAAAATGTTGACCCAAGTTTCTTCAATCCCAGTGTTCTTATCTGTAAAGTGGAAATAATAAGTACTTCATTAATTGTAAAGATTAGATAAATCTTTACATTATGTAAAAAGAAAAAATACAGCCCTTACCTATTTGGCTCAGTGGATAGAGTGTTGGCCTGCAGAATGAAGGGTCCCAGGTTTGATTCTGGTCAAGGGCATGTACTTTGGTTGCAGGCACATCCCCAGTAGAGGGTGTGCAGGAGGCAGCTGATCGATGTTTCTCTTTCATCGATGTTTCTAGCTCTCTATCCCTCACCCTTCCTCTCTTTAAAAATATCAATAATATATATATATATTTTTTAAAGAAAAATTCAAAAAACAAACAAATACAAAAGTTTTCCCTTATTAGAGATTTCAACTTCTGAAGTTTTGTTTACCTGTGATCACCAGTGGTCTGAAAATATTCAACAGAAAATTTCAGAAATAAACAATTCATAAGTTTTAAATTGCTCCCTCTGAGTAGCACAATGAAATCTTGAGCTGTTCTGCTATGTTCTGCCCAGGACACAAATCATCCCTTTGTCCAAAGTCTCCAGGCTATATGCCCTCTCCACCCTTTAGTCACTTAGTGGCCATGGCTTGTATTCAAATAAACCTTATTCTATTAATAAAGAGGGAATATGCAAATTGACTGTCACACCATCAAAAAGATGGCAGTGCCCACAGTAGAGGCTGAGTTCCCATAACAAGCCTTAATAAGCAATCAGCAGGGACCTGAGGCTGCGTGGCACTGGCTAGGGCAGGGGACCTGAGGCTGCATCCTCCGCCCAGTAGAGCTTAACAGGAGAATTTCAGGCAGTGCCCCCTACCTGGCACCAGGCTGCAGGATCTGAGGCTGTGCCCCCCATCCTGCGGGGCTTGACAGGGTCCCTAAGGCTGTGAGCTCCCCCCACCTCCACCTGGCCGGGCTTGACAAGGGTGGGGCCAACCTGGTCTAGTTCTCGCCCAATGGGAGTGGGGCTGGCTGGGGCTGGGTCTTGAACAATTTTGAGGTGCTGCAGGTGGGCGGGAATTTACTCTGGGTCCCCTGGCGCACCCCAGACTCTGACAGGAGGAAGATTTTCATTTTACTAATTTCCTTTCAACTCTGACACTTCTATTATAGAGAAAGGGCAAATAGCAATATTAAATTATTTCCTCTAATTAATCCCCTTTTAATGTGCATGAATTTTGTGCATTGGGCCACTAGTTTTACTTAATAATGGCCCCAAAGTTCAAGAGTAGTGATGTTGGAGACTCTGATATGCTGAAAAGAAGCTGTAAGGTGTATGTGTGTATATGAAAAAACATAGATTTCAGTACTATTCCAGGTTTCAGGCATCCACTGGGTGTCTTGGAATGTATCCCCACTGATAAAGGATTACTATAAGTACAATATATGGAATATTTAATTAATGAAGTAATATATAGAAATCATACTAAGATTCTCTATAAGCATCTAGTCTCCTTCTCTACTCAACCTGAAAGATTTGATATTAGGAAGGATTACATTATGGACTGGATTAAGGGCATTTTTAGCAAAAATGTTTTCCACCTTTAATGAGATAAAATTGATAAATAACATTGTCTAAGTTTAAGGTGTACAACCTGTTGAGTTGATACATTTATATATTGCAAAATTATTATCACCAAAGGTTTAGCTAACAGTGTCATCATCTCAAAACTACTATTCCTTTTTTTGGGTGAGAATATTTAAGACCTACTCTCTTCGAAACTTTCAAGAACATAATATATAGTATTGTTCAATATAATCGTTATGCTGTACACTAGATCCCCCAAATGTATTCATCTCATAGCTAAAATTTTATACTCTTTGACTTAAACAAAAACAAAAAAAAGTTTTTTGACCTAGAAAAAATTTTAAGGCATTGCAACCAGTTAGTCTTTGGTTCACCTTCCACTCCTTTGCTACTCCCTGGTTCATCCTCTTCCATATTCACATTTGCAGTGTCTTCATGATGATTTCTAGTTGCTCACTGCTTCCCTTTCTGCAGCCCATGCAGACCTAACCTCTCCCAAAGCATTTCATGATACACTTGGAAATGAGTTATCTTTCCCCCTAATCCTATTTTAATGATAAATCTCTTCACGGATCTAGAGGTTAGGAAGAAACTACTAGTAGTAAGCTAATTTGAATTAACAAATTTGGTTAATTTAATTTTTATGGATATATTTACATTTGAAAGGAGGATAGTCATTAATCCAAGCTACAGTAATTTGGTAGTTGAATTGTAAATTCTGTAAAGGAATGCTTTTTTAGGTCAGGCAATAGTTCTCAATCTCAGCTGCACATTTGAGAAGCCTTTAGAAGATGCCTACTGCCGAGACTCCACACTCAGAGATTCAGTAATTGGGTCTGGAGCTGGGCCCACGTATTGGAATGTTTACAGCATCCTAAATGGATTCCAGTGTGCAGCTAGGGTTAAGAACCACTGGGTTAGAATGACCGCCTTGATTTAGCTTTCAATGCTAAAATTTTCCATTTTTCTGTTATGTGGGTTACATACACATTAATGGCGATATCTGGTAAGAGAAGGTTGGGGAAGTTTTAATGCAAATGTAATAGAACAATAATTAAAATCTATGTCATTAAATCCAACTCCCAATTTTACTAATGTGGAAACAGATTCAAATGATTAAGTTTACTGGTACACAGCTAGTTAGAGGTGGAGACAGGACAACCTTTAAATGATGTAAACAATAGGATATTTTAAAATAGCCTAGCCCTGGCTGGGTGGCTCAGTTGGTTGGAGCATCATCCGTAAACCAAAAGGTTGCAGGTACAATTCCTGGTCAGGGCACATGCCTAGGTTGTGGTTTGGGTCCCCAGTCAGAGTGAGTATGGGAGGCAACCAATCATTCTCTCTCTCTCTCTCTCTCTCTCTCTCTCTCTCTCTCTCTCTCTCTCCCTTTCTCTATAAAAACAATAAAAAATAAAAAATAAAAAAATAAAATAAAGTAGCTTACATTTTTTTAACTCTTTGAAATTTAACTTACTTGTTAAAGGACTAAACTTATTGTAAATTAAGATTCATTTACAGAATCTTATATAAGAAAATGATAACAATTCAAACAATGTTCCAAGATACAAAGTGAAAAGGAAATCTCCCGCCCCATTACAATCCTGTTTGAAAGATTACTTAAAAAATAATTTCTGCCACAGAGTATAACCATTGTCTTCCACAAGGTAGCAGTATTGCTTATTCTTGAACAACTTCCCCAAGGCCAGTTGCTTCCCTGATTGTCAGGGTGGACTATGAAGACTCAAGTCTTCCCAATGACAGAATCAGTCCCTGGTACTGCAGTGTCAGGTCAAAGCCAGATTACTGTTCCGCGAGGAAAACCAGAAGTCAGCAAAGAGCTGTACTGCACAGAGCTGTATCTGTGTGGAGAAACAGTAGGAAGAGATCAGGGACTGAGACATCCAGTGGGAGCACAGGGCTACAGTAGATGCTGCCTAGAAAGCTATCAGTCTCCTGTCTCGGCAGGGTATTATCCAGTTTTGTGAAAATGTGCATCCAATTCTGTCATGCACAAAAATTGTCCCTTTGCAACAAACTGGTCTCAGACTGTAGGGCCCAGTCAGGGACTTCCAGGAATCTCTGGGCTACTAGAAATAAGCCTGATATTTTGATACTCCCCTTCTGCAAAAAGAGTTGGGAAGATCATGTGTGGGCTTCCCCAACCTTGTAGATTTCCGGCTAGGAACAGGTGATAAACAGCACAGGTGCTACAGTTTTCATCACTAAATTCTAGAGACATATGAGTGAGGAAAAATAACTTTTGGACTTTCTCTGTGATTATGTATCTACAAGAATAAAAAGTTTATTACTGGTAACATCTTTGGGATCTTTTTAAAAATATTTAATATTTGAATATATTTGATTTCAGAGAGGAAGGGAGAGGGAGAGAGAGATAGAAACATTAATGATGAGAGAGAATCATTGATAGGCTGCCTCCCACACAACCCACACTGGGGATCAAGGCTGCAAGCCCTGCATGTGCATTCCGGGAACTGAACCCTGACCTCCCATTTCATAGGCTGACACTCAACCACTGAGCCACGTCAACCAGGCATCGCTGGGATCTCGAGGGAATAATTTTTCTCTGTGCCATACAAGTATAGGCTTCTCCATGACTTAGGAGGGGACAGAACTGAAGAGAGTCATAAAATCATATAATCTTAGGAAGAAAAACTCCTTTAATCTCAAGGAACAATCTTAACATTGTTCCAACAGTGATAGGGGAAGGGACAATGGATAGACTAGGAGAGGAGAGGAGAGGATTATGGGAGTGCCATATCACTAAGCAGGAAGCTCTGTTCTCAAGGTGAATTCAGACAAACCAAAGAGACAGGTATGTGGGAAGCACGTAAAGGAATTTTTAAGATAAAGCTCTAATAACCACAGACTTACAGTGATCTGTTTGGGATCCTTTTGAATAAAGGGTTTATTCTCTAAAATAGAATATAGAGGAAAGAACCCAATTTTTATGTTTTTGTAACCAAAGGCTTTCTAAAACCTTCCAAGCTTTTATACCAAAAATGTAACTAATCAATGGGAGTTGCTGCACTTGACTGCAACAAGAAACAAGAGAGGCATCATATTAACTTTGAGTCATAATGTCAAAAGTTAAATTCTTTACTTTCCCAAAGCATTATTTCTTTTAGGGACTCCTAGCTATTTGTAAATGACCTGCTTGATTACAACTGTGAAGTTACACTTGTTTTTTGTTTTTGTTTTTTGTACACTGTATCCAAATATCATGCTAGGTTAAGAATTTGGCAATGTGTCCAATCATCATGGTTTGTCATGGGAAATCCTGACCATTTCCTTCATTTTTAAAAAAATATGTATTTTTATTGATTCTTTTCAGAGAGGAAGGGAGAGGTATAGAGAGCTAGAAACATTGAGCAGCTGTCTCTTGCACACCCCCTACTGGGGATGTGCCCGCAACCCATATACATGCCCTTGACTGGAATCGAACCTGGGACCTTTCAGTCCGTAGGCTGACGCTCTATCCACTGAGCCAAACCACTTTCCGCCTGACCATTTCCTTATGAGGCTTGGAAATATTACATTGTCCTGCCTCATCCCAATATGCCAATGTTGTAGGTTTAATCCCTGGTCAGGGCACATAAAATAATCAACCAATGAATGCACTCTCTCTCTCTCACACACACACACACACACACACACACACACACACCAATAAATTAAAAGCTTTCAGACCCGCCATCTGCAGTGGAGTCACTGCCAAGATGCAGATTTTCATGAAAACCCTCACGGGGAAGACCAGCACTCTCGAGGTTGAACCCTCCGACACAACAGAAAATGTAAAAGCCAAGATCCAGGATAAGGAAGGAATTCCCCCTGATCAGCGAAGACTAATCTTTGCTGGCAAGCAACTGGAAGACGGACATACTTCGTCTGACTACAACATTCAAAAGGAGTCCACTCTCCATCTTCTGTTGAGACTTTGTGGTGGTGCTAAGAAAAGGAAGAAGTCTCACACCACTCCCAAGAAGAATAAGCACAAGAGAAAGAAAGTGAAGCTGGCTGTCCTGAGATACTACCAAGTGGATGAGAATGGCAAAATTAGTCGCCTTTGTTGGGAGTGCCCTTCCAGTGAAAGTGGTACTGGAGTGTTTATGGCCAGCCACTTCGGCAGACATTATTGTGGCAAATGTTGTCCCACCTATTGCTTCAATGAACCAGAAGACAAGTAATTGTGCATGGGTTCATAAAAAGATGTGAACTACTGATAAAAGCAAACCAATAAACTAAAAGGCCACCAGGAAATTCTAATTTGCAGACAGGGTTCGGAATCACTGCACAAGACACTCTCAGAGAGGACGCTGCACTGTCTCCCCGAGGGAGAGGTGCTTCACAACAGCGCACTGGAAATGGCTGGCGTTGAGTCCGACTCGCTCTTATTTTAGACGGACTGTTCTGGCCTCACACTAGGTAACCAGAAGCTGGGTTCATTAAGAAGAGACAGCAGTGTCCAACTTCTGTATTTTATCTTTCCCACTTCATGACACCCTATTTGAATGCAGAGGATCCTTTATGACTCATTTGGAAAATATAAGGAGAAAAAAGTGGCTGTAGTTATTCCTGGACTGGTACCCACAGTCAGCATTTTCTGCACAGAGGCAATTTGAAAATCATCTCTATCTTCAGCTCCTAAAATTCTAAGTTCATGTTGAGTTTTAAAAGCCATTCAGTATAGGGAACTTATTTATCCTCCATATGTAAGGAAGCTCTAGGTGCCAGAGAGAGACTTTCACATAGATTGTGAAAATTAAAAATTCAAAAACTGAAAACATTAGCACTTTTTTTTTTTATTAGACTAGAAAGGGGCTTTGTCTGGGCTAAAGGGCATTGCACAGGAATATCATGGCTGAATTCAGTCGTTAGATGGATCATCATTTATTCTGTCCCAAAATTGACAATGATATGGCTTTTAATGTATTTTAATGTAGTGACTGCATTTCCAGCTGGAAAATCAAAATTACAATGTGTTAATTAACAAGGTTATCACTTTATATTTTCTTTTTATATAATTACACAGCAGATGGCATTTACATTGGTTTCATTTGTTTGGAGGGTCTAACTAAAAGGTGTCGGTGGTTGGCTTTCCTGATGTATTGTATTAGGTCACTGATCACCTAGCTTGGGGGCCAGGGTGGAGATATTTTCAGGCATTGCTTGTGAAATGTCTTGAAGCATGCCAATGAAATTTCTAGGAAATCCTCCATGAGAAGGAGAGAGGGTCAAATGCATAAGTTGACAAATGTTCACAACTATGCTGTTATCACTTTGTTGGTGATATTGGCAGATGCCAACGTGAGGAATTCAAGCGTGTTAGGGTTATCAGTAGGTGGGTTTGATATGCAGGGATAGATAAAGTGTGGATCTAAGAAGGCTTAAACGTTATCACATCTGTAGTTCCTCATCCTCTCATTCCATAGAATGGCAACAATGTGTTGTAGTGAATCCTTTTAGAATGCCTTCTGGCCCCACTTGCTAAAGGGAGAGAGCCGCCCAGTATCCATATGATGCGGCTTCCCTCGTCACAGTGGATTGGACCAGAGGAAGATTCCAGACCTAAGCTGTGTTAATCACATCCCCTCTCCTGGATATTGGGAACAGGGATGCAGAGTCTTTGGTTTAGTTTGTCTTGGGCACTGGAGCTAGTAGGTGATGCAGAGCTGGGGCTGGACTGCCATTTTCTATCAGGGAGATTCTGAAGCAAAGAAAGCCAGTCTTCAGAGAAAGAGGAGGTACTATTGAGCCTAGAAGAGATGAAGAGAATACCTTTAGTGCCCAGTGTTCACGTTCCATGTCAGGCCCCACATCAAGACCTGGCTGTCCTGCAGCTTTGGTTCCCAAAGATACTTCTGCATCTTTTCAATAAGCATCCCTCCCTTGTGCTTGAAGTGGTTAGTTTGGGTGTCTATTCCTTGCAAATAATTATCTCTGATTAAGACAGTGTTTTTTTTTCTCCGCACAGAACATCTATGAAGGACATTAGGCCACATTTACTGCAGATGTTTGCCTTCTTAGAATGTTGCTTGATTTATCCACATTAGTTTTCTGGTGGGTAAACCGGCTGTTTAGTACAACAGATGTGGCAGGCTTTGTGAGCAAATGGGTCAAAGAGAAATGCTGAGTGGCATGAAATCTTTGCAGCAACGGGCACACGTTTTACTATGTATGTTCTAAACAAAAAGGCAAAGTCCAAACATGCAAAACCCGATGGTTGCGTTTTCTTTCTTTAACCTAATTAAGCCCTAATAATATAGCTAGACATGAAGGAGCTATGCCCAGTAATTTAATGTCTCCATTACAAAGGGGCTTGAAAAGATGCTAGGATGGATAGAATAATCAGTCCCATCAATTTTTAGCCCCCCTTTGCTTCAGTGCTAGACCCCTGACACCAATTATGTAAATTTGCTCGCACAGTGCCTGCTTACTTTTGCATTGTAATTTAAATGTAGGTGTCTTATGAAGACAAAAAGACATGCATTGTCCTTTTCAAAATTTGAACCGATCCACTGATTTTGTTTCTGTCAAATTACCAGACAGCTGGAGAAACAGCTGGGCCAGTTTCTGAATACCAACAAAAAAAAATATCAAGTTGGAATTACAATAGGGGTTTTCATTAGAATTTTATAGTATTGTTTAATAAATACAAAACACACTTTACTGGTACTTGGCTGCTTTCCTGTTTACGTTGGCAGATGTATTATGCAGACGGAATCAAAGGTACTAGGAGTTGCTTGGTTCACCGAGAGCAATCAGTCTGAATGCCTTTATTTTTAGGGACTATAAAGTTAATTTTCCAGGAGGATCTTAAGAGTCCCTTACCTGACCTGTCTTAGTTTCCTAGTGGCAGTATAGTTTAGTGATCCTAGAATTACTCGGGTTCAGCAACTGGTTCTACTAGCTGTGTGAGCTTTGGTAAATTACTTAAACTGTCTGTGCTTTACTTTTCTCATGTGTGAAGTGGGGATTAAAAAAAAGCACCTACTTTACTGGGTAGTTGTGCGGAGTAGATGAGTCGGATTTTATGAAACGCTTAATACAGTGCCTGACGTATAGTAGTATGTATCCTTCGCCATTATTACACTCCAGAATGCAAAATATTATATTTTCTTAAAATTTCAGCCAATGGAACTAATCATTAGTGCAATATCATTTTAAACCCAGTTAGGGACTCAAAAGTAGGAAAAAATATATATGTAAGGAAGGGTATTGGGGGGATTCAGAGCTACTTACTCCAAAATGTGCTTCTATAGTATTCAGATTGTTTTGAGCTAAAGGCAACTTTAGCTTCAGGCTCAAGAGAAACTTGTGCCCCTCCCTTTACCTAATCCTAGAAGAACTTGAATTAGAGCCTTGCCCATACCAAGAGATTCTCACTGATAATTTTTTTGACCCATCTGTAGGAAGGGGGAAAATTTTATTTACTAAATATCTGCTCTTCTTATCATCCCCCTTTGAAGCCTCCAAGGTGTGTTACCTCCTTCCTAGATCAGGATGTCTTTATATCCCCATCCCCCTTCCCATCTCTGAACTTCTTATGCATGTAAGGTCTCTGACTCTCATGTATGCGGGGTTCCCATGCCTATGTATGTATTAAGTTTGGTCATTTTCTGTTGCTAATCTGTCTCATGTCTATTTGATTATTAGACCAGCCAGAAGGACCTTCAGGGTAGAGGAAAGTTTGTTCCTCTCCCACAGTATAGAGCCATACATGTTGCAAGCTGCCTTGAACTCAAAGTTCAGACTTCCTATTTCCTTATGAGAATCACATTCTTCCTAGTAGGTTGGTTGGATGACTGTCTTATCTTAGAACAGGACCAGCATGTTCTGATTAACTGTAAGTGGACAAGGTTAAGACAGGTACAAGGTGGACCCGGCTGTAGGTCCTGGGAAGAAATCCTGCCTCACTGGTACACATCAGATGGGTGTGGAAACAGAAAGAGGAAAGGAGCCTCGGGAAGTGGTTGACACGAAGGAGGAATAACTAGGAGTTAGAGACTTTTTCTAAGGTAGACAGCATAGTCCTGGGTAATTTAGGAAAGGGAATATTCAGAAATCTAGACTGACAGGCTGTTGTTTGATTTGGGCTATTGGTAGAGAGCAGCATCTGGAATGGGGGACTAGTAAGAACACATTAGACCCTTTCTCAGGGTAACTGATTTTTTAGTGTTATCAAGTCAAGGGAGTCAATTGGAGGAACCAGAAAGGAACTCAGAAACCAAAAGTGGGGCCAGATCTCAGAAACTGGAGGTAGTTCTGTGTCAGCATTGTAGCATGAGATCAGAACCAGCGATGGCACATTATCCTGGATGTTGGGATACAGGCTGCTCCAGATGGTTATAGGGTTGGGTGGAAACTTTTGGTCCCATGGGTCCACCTGCATGGATAAGAAGGAGGAAAAAAAAAAAGCTGGAAAGGGGAGGGAGAAAGAACACCAGGATGTGCAGGAGGGAGGCATTTTCTTTTGTCTTCTCAACTTTTGAGAGGGTTAACTTGCAACACACGCAGGCAGGGCAGGGGTCCAGAGGAAAACAAAGGCAGGTGGAACATAGGCAGGGGCAGACACGGCAGTTTGAGCAAGCCTAATCACAGGAGCCAACCAAGCAGAAATAATAAAATGCTTCTGGACTCAAGTGGGGGAGGTTTTATGGGAAAACCAGGGAGGGCCTGCAACAATAAAGTGAACTGGCACACAGAAACAGAAAATTCAGCACAGGAACAGAGAAAGAACACATAGAAACGGGGGAAGTTCAGGTCTGTTGCTGGGCAAGAACAACGGAGGGAATCAATCAGGTGACAACACAGGTAGACACAGAGCAGGCTTGTAGAGACTACAAGGCTTTAGGGGGCAGCCCATTATTGCCTCCCTCTGATCCCCATGAGGGGAGTCTGAATCTGTTTGTAATAAAATTTCCAGTTTTGCCTAAATCTCCTGGTCTACGGAGATCATTCTTTCGCGTCGGCATTGGCATTGGGAGACACAGCCCTGGGGAAAACACCTCGGCTCACTGTTCCGGTTATCACGTTGAGTCACAGAAAGCATTAAACTTCCGGGCCTTCTCTCAACGAAGGAAAGACAACATCTTGAGTAATGGGTAAAAGAGAAAAAAAAAAAAAAAAAAAAGATCTACATGCCATCCAGAAACCCTAGGTTTTTTTCTGGAAATAAACTCGAAGAGATTGGAAGTTTCCTCTTTCTCCCATCCTTAGAAAGCCTGCTTCTGTCGGCCAGTGTGACTCAATGGTTGAGCATCAACTCATGAACTTGGAGATCATGGTTTGATTCCCCGTGAAGGCACATGTCCAGGTTTCGGGCTTAGTCCCCAATAGGTGGCGTACAGGAGGCAGCCGATCTGTGATTCTCTCTCATCATTGATGTTTCCATCCTACTCTCCCTCTACCTTCCTCTCTCTCTCAGAAAACAAAACAAAACAAAACAAAACAACACAATAACAACAAAAAACACACAACAAAACAACCAACCAATTAACCAAACAAAAAAACCCTGCTTCCTATCATGGAAGAAAGAACTAGGCTTACTTAGCATGACATAAAAATCTAATCTGAAAAATCATGTTTTGTGATTATCAGATTAGGGAGGCAGAAAGGCTTTTGAAATCAGAATTGCACCAGTTGCAGAGGAAAATGATCTTCTGTGAGAGTTGGATGCTGGTCAAGTATCTTTGTGGTTGCTCTTGGATTAATAAGCCTCTATACCTATCATCATCATCATAACAATTTCTTGTTTTAGAAAAAAAAAACATGTCATATCAATAATCTTAACCTTTTGTCTAACTTATGTAAGTAGATAAGCTGAGTACATGGGAATCAGAGGCTTCTTTTAAAGGGAGCTTGGCATTTAATTAGCATTTGTTGAATGAATGAGATACTCAGTATGCATTAAAAGATGGTAATGTAAGAAAAAAAGATGATGACAGTGACAATGGTTGGAAATGAAGGAGAAGAAAAGGGAAAAGGAGAGAGAAAGGCAATAAACAGCTGTAGTTCTATGGTGGTTGGCTGACCAATTCCCGCTGCTGAAGCACCCATAACGCACAATTTTCAGTGATTCAAAGGCTGGTTCTCCAGTGTTGTCTTAGATTTTTTTCCCTTCTACTGATTGCCTTTTAGCCATGCACTTAATGTTGATTAATTCATAGAGAAGATGAGGGCATGAAAGATCAATATATTAGTTAAACATCTCCAGTGTTTTCTTTCTGCAAGGGCTTACCTCGTTTTATTCTTATAGCAACTCTATGAAAGAGAGACCATGATTATCTCTGTTTTGCAAATGCCAGGCCAAGGTTTAGCAATATCCCTAAGGTTACACTGCTAGCACAGAACAGAGCAAGAGTTTCAACCAGAGGTTGCTGGAACCTAGAGCCTGTGTTCTTACTTATTACGTTCTTCTGATTCTAAGCTACTCAGGCTACTAACTTATTTCCAGTCACTGTAAATGTTCCTAGTGCTTTGTTCTTGACAAATGCTTCCAAACTTCTTCATCTTATTTTTCATTTCTTCTCCTCCTCCTTCTTTGATGTATAAAAGTGTGCTGTATTGGTTTACTATAACAATTTTTTTATTATCTAAAGTTTTACATACCCGGTATGTCTTCTTTTTCCCTGATTGACAGCACCCCCCCTCCCAAACCCCCACAGCCCCAGTGTCTGTGTCCATTGATTATGCTAATATGCATGCATACAAGTCCTTTGGTTGCTCTCTAACCCACCCAACATCCCCTGCCATTTGTCTCTGGATCTATTTTTGTTCATCAAATTATGTTGATCATTATATCCCACATATGAGTGAGATCATGTGATATTTATCTTTTTCCGACTGGCTTATTTCGCTTAGCATAATGCTCTCTAAGTCCATCCATGATGTTTCGAATGGTAAGAGTTCTTTCTTTTTTATAGCAGAATAGTATTCCATTGTGTAATTGTACTACAGGTTTTTAATCCACTCATCTACTGATGGGCATTTAAGCTGTTTCTAAATCTTAGCTATTGTAAATTGTGCTGCTATGAATATAGGGGTGCATATATCCTTTCTGATTAGTGTTTCTGATGTCTTCGGATATATTCCTAGAAGTGGGATTACTGGGTCAAATGAGAGTTCCATTTTTACTTTTTTGAGGAAACTCCATACTGTTTTCCACAGAGGTTGCACCAGTCAGGATTCCCACCAGCACTACACGAGGGTTCCTTTTTCTACACATCCTCTTCAGCACTTGTTGTTTGTTGATTTGCTGATGATAGCCATTGTGACAGGTGTGAGATGGTACCTCATTGTTGTTTTGATTTGCATCTCTCAGATGATTAGTGACTTTGAGAATATTTTCATATGTCTCTGGGCCTTCTGTATGTCTTCTTTGAAAAAGTGTCTATTTAGATCCTTTGCCCATTTTTTAAATTGGATCATTTATCTTCCTTTTGCTAAGTTCTATGAATTCACTATAAAATTTTGGAGATTAAACATTTATCTGAAATATCATTGGCAAATATGTTCTCCCATGCAGTGGGCTCTTTTGTTGTTTTGTTTTGTTGATGGTTTCTTCTGCTGTGTAGAAGCTTATTTTGATGTAGTCCCATTCGTTTATTTTCTCCTTAGTCTCCATTTTCATTTTGTATCTTCTAAGTTCTTAAGCCTCAAGCTACCCCTGTGCTGCAATGTTTAAGATTAGTGTTTATTTTTTTATCAAAGTGAAACACAGTCATAGTTTAGGAGTCAAATAGTTCTCTATAAGGCTTAATACAGAAAACAGGGATTCCCTAGGACCCAATCTAAGATGATACACAAACTGGAGAACCAGCCTCTGAGTCATTGAAAACTGTGCATTATGGTTGCTTCAGTCAGGGAATATGGCCATTATCCATTCTTGAACAAACTACTTAGAAAACAAAAACAAAAAACTTACCTTCCAGGATGTGAATAAAAAACCAACCAACAAATAAAAACCCCCAGGAATGATGATACTAGGATAAAAGTACTGGTGGTAAGCACTGAACCCAGTTGGATACAGAATTGAGACTAAGCAAATGAAGGAAATATGTTTGCCTAAAGCTGTAAATACTATAAACCCTGACAAAACAGAAACAATATAAGCCACAAAAATTGAGAGTTGGTGAGGATAGGTGGAAGCATAATGGTGTTAATTATCTCATTTTGCAGAGCAAGTAGTTAATTGACACTCTTAATCAAGAAATATGAGGAGGAAAAAGAACAATGGGCTGTTCTGATTTCCTCTTGTTTATATATATATATTTTTGCCGATGTTCTTTGGGCTATTTCTCATATCTTTGCTGTCTTTCCCCTTTATATTGTTTTTTAAACAACGTGCATTGAATATTAATGTATATAAACTGAATACTTAGTGTTATTGAAGTAATTTTGGAGATTGCATGGGACTGTAAATTCTATGAGGACTGGGAATATGATTTATTCATCTTTGAATTTTCTCAGCACCTGGCACAGGGACTTGCATATAGTAGACTGTCAATTTTTTTGAATAAATGAATTAGTTTGCTTTGTTTTATATACATTTTGTTCCTAGAACAATGGTTGAAGATGAGCTGGAAATATAAAGTGAACCATAATTGGAGAATATAATAAGGCCTGTCAAGGACATCTGAGAGACCTATTATAAATGCTTCTGATGCCTAAAGACTCTGTATTGTTTTCAAAATGCATTTTTACTCCAGCAATTAATCTCATCTTGATCTAATTTAATCATTCACATTGCTATAGAAATGATTATTTCCAAATACAGGTCTGATACAGTCACTTCTCTGCTTTAAGAAGTCCAATCCCCCCACCTCCCCATTGATACAACAGGGTCCGTATTCTTAAGTATGGCATTGAAGGTCCCATATGATCTGGCCTCAGTTCATTTCTTTCCAGCCAATGCATCCCACATGTTATATCTGTCCAATTTACCTGCAGTTTCTGAAACATGCTATAGACATTTGTGCTTCTATGCTTTTCTTACTATGTTTGCTCTATTTAAAATGTCACTCCTCAAAAAAAAGTCACTCATCTTATATCATTCCCTTATTATTTGCATCAATCATGATACTACTCCATTTCTGAGGGCCCAACTCAAATGTTTTTCTGCAAGGCTTTGCTTTCTCCCATGCTTAAGTAATGATACCATTTGTGCTTCAGTAGTACTTGGCTCAAGTTTCATGTATTGAATTATTGCTAATTGTACACACATCTAACGTTCTCTCCTAGATTGTTAACTTTTTGGGTTTGTATATTTCTTTTACCCATATTCTTTGGGCTATGCCTTATGTAGTTTATTCTACATAGTCTGGAAAGCTGTCACAGAATATGGGCCTAACACATAGTAAATGCTCAATAAATGTTTGTAGTTTGCACTTACATTTCCATATAAAAATACTTCTAAGTGTAACAGGGGCTAAACTGAAAATCCTAAAGGTTGATAGATGGCAGAAAAACTGTCTCTTACACTGCAGGTGTTTTTATGTCCTGGTTAAAGAAAAAAAAACATTTCTTCAGAGGCAGATTGCTTTGGGAAAACTATGTGAATTATTTACTCAAACAATACATGTTCTACTCTTGGAAAACTATAACTTAACTATTAACCTTAATGTAGATACTTTAGTCTGAGAAGCAGAGTGTTCCATTTGGATAGGCAAATCTTTGTGTGTGGAACATAAGCATTGCTTCTACAGACATAGAAGATAACAGACGCAGAAGAGAACAGAATGGTTTCTGCTCTCTAGATTTACACCAAATCTATAAGATGTGTGTGTGTGTGTGTGTGTGTGTGTGTGTGTGTGTGAGAGAGAGAGAGAGAGAGAGAGAGAGAGAGAGAGAGAGAGAGAGAGAATATATTGTTGTTTCTGTGAATATGTGCACATCCTTGTTTGAGTTATTGCTCTTAGGAGGACAGAATCTGGGATATAAAAGATGCAAGAAAGCAAAGACTGTCATGATCCTCACTGCTTATCAGAGAAATAATTATGCAAAGAGACTGGACTGATTTGGTGACATTCTATTTGGATCTCTATGTTATTAAGATTGAGTAAATCAGTCTTTGTGAGAAATGTGCCTATGTTGGACTGTTATGTTTTTTTTTTAAATAAATCTTTATTACTCAGATTATTACAATTGTTTCTCCCTTTTCTCCCTCAAAGCTCCCTACCACCCAGTTCCCTTCCCACCCTCTGCCCTTACCCCTTCTCCCCCCAATTGTCTTCATCCATTGGTTATATGATTTCAATCCAGTCTCTCACTGCTTCCCCACCCCCTTATCCTCCTGATAATTATCAGTCCACTCCCCTTCTTTGCCCCTTGATTCTACTATAATTCACCACTTTATTCTGTTCCTCAGATTTTTTTTCCCTTCTCTTTTCCTTTTTATCCGTATATGAATTTCAAGTGGGACACTCTCTCTCATTTGTTTTTGTAGGGAAATACAACAGAGTGTTCTGTAGCTAATGGCTGCAGACTGTCCAAAGGTCTCAGGACCACACGAATAGAATCCGCTCCTCCTCCGGTTCACACTGCCCCCTCCCCCAGGGTCCCACCGCTTCCACGGGGCACACGGCTCTCCTGGTGTACACGGCTCCCCGGGTCCCACCGCCCCCCTTGGGCACACAGACTGTTATGTTTAAGGTGATAGTCCATTTGGGTCAGAGGTCAAGGTCACACTCCTGGAGATGGGAGGGTGGGTATCCTCTAAAGGGGTAGATATTCCCATGGTCAGTCTTCCTAGAGACATGCAGCATCTGGGACAGAAAATAGGGCTTTAAAAGTGGACTTCAAACTGGGCAAGGAGAGTTGTTTTCTTCTCAGATTCACAGTGGTTGGACCTGGATGCCCAAGACATGGTCAGCGGAACTCTTGATGGAAGGGGAGCTATCTTTAGCCATATGGACTCAGGCTAAAAGTCAACACTGAGGCAGGCCTGTGTCTAGTCCATAAGTACTTTGAGAGTAGCCATATGACACCTGCAGAGTACTCTGGATTATTTTTCCTTTCTAATAGTGTTATATAAAATAGTGATCTTAAGTGTGCTTGGAGGGGAAGAGACTTTCTGTGATGTCCTGGTGAAGAGAGGGCAGTGCCCTTCTTGCTGAATCTCAAGGCAATGCTGGAGGCTGCACTGGCTGGAGAGACCTCAGTGTCCTAGAACAAAACGGTATGGGACATCTGAAGCAGAGACAGGGGTAGTTCAGTTATTTCAGGCATATAAGGGTAACAGTACCTCCCCTGGGGACTCCTCCATCTAGAGAAGTGAGGGACACTCTAAAGGGAGCTCACATCCTGATAATTTGGAAGATAGAAGCTCAGAGTCATTGTACTTGGGACTTTTAAATATGACCTCCTTTATATTAAAAAACTCATTAAATCTATGACACTGATTTTCAAGGGCACATGAAGCCTTTTACTGAACAAGCTCTTTCTTCTATCCTGGGTAATCCACACAATAGACTCGAGAAAAACCAAGGTAAACAAGGTATTTCTCAGTTTGATTTTATATGAACTCTTTCTTTTTAGTTCCCCTTAGACTTCTGCCTTTTGTTAGTTCCCTTTGAGTCTTTTTTTCAAAAATAAATCTTTATTGTTCAGATTACAATTGTTCCTCTTTTCCCCCCATAGCTCCCCTCCACCCGGTTCCCACCCCACCCTCTGCCCTTACCTCCCCCGACCCCACTGTCCTTATCCATAGGTGTACGATTTTTGTTCATCTCTTCCATCTCTGCCCCCCCCATACCTAATCTACCTCTCCCCCCCCACCCGAGAATTGTCAGTCCACTCCCTTTCTATGTCCCTGATTCTATTATATTCACCAGTTTATTCTGTTCATCAGATTTTTTGTTCACTTGATTTTTAGATTCACTTGTTGATAGATATATCTTTACTTTTTTCTTCTTCTTCCTCTTCTTAAAGAATACCTTTCAGCATTTCATATAATACTGGTTTGGTGGTGATGAAATCATTTAGCTTTTTCTTATCTGTGAAGCTCTTTATCTGCCCTCCAATTCTGAATGATAGCTTTGCTGGGTAATCTTGGTTGTAGGTTCTTGCTATTCATCACTTTGAATATTTCTTGCCACTCCTGTCTGGTCAGCTGACAATCGTATGGGTGCTCCCTTATAGGTAACTGTTTTTCTCTTACTGATTTCAAGATTCTCTGTCTTTTGCCCTTGGCATTTTAATTATGATCTGTCTTGGTGTGGTCCTCTTTGGATTCCTTTTGTTTGGGCTTCTCTGTGCATCCTGAACTTGTAAGTATATTTCTTTCACCAGGTAGGGAAAGTTTTCTATCATTATTTCTTCAAATAGATTTTCAGTATCTTTCTCTCTTCTTCTGGCACCCCCATAATTCAGATGTTGGTATACTTGAAATTGTCCTAGAGGCTCCTTACACTATCTTCATATTTTTGGATTCTTTTTTTTCCTCTTCTGGTTGGGTGATTTTTGCTTCCTCGTATTTCAAATCTTTGACTTGATTCTTGGGATCCTCTAGTCTGCTGCTGAATCTCTGTATATTATTTGTTATTTCAGTCAGTGTAAGTTTAATTTCTAGTTGGTCTTTTTTTCATAACCTTGAGGATCTCACTAAATTTATCGGCCTTTTCTAGAAAATTCTTGAAAAATCTTATAGCCATGGTTTTGAACTCTAAATCCAGTATTTTGCTTTCATTCATTTCTTTCATTTGTGACCTGTTTCTTTGTCTCTGCATTTTGGCTGCTTTCCTTTTGATAGGGTGGCTTTGTGTGCTAACTGTCCTATAGGACCCAGTGGCTCAGCCTCCCCAATTACCTGAGGTGGACACTCTTGGTGTCCCCCTTTTGGGCTATCTGCACAGTATTATTGTAGTTAAGCCTTGATTGTTGTTGGTGTCACTGGGAGGAATTGACCTCCAGGCCAATTGGCTGTGAGGATCAGCTAGCTATATCTATGATGGGAGAACTTCTGTTCTGGAGACACCCTTATGGGGCAAGACTTGCTTCAGTGGGGCTTTGGTGTTAACTGAGTCTGCCCCCTGAGTGTGTCCCTTATGGATCTGAGGAGTTGTAATCTGGATGGTCCTACTCTGACCCCTACATACACTGGCTCTTGGATCTCTAAGGAGATGCTAATTCAGCCTCTGCCTGAGGCTACCCATCAGTAGCTATGGAGAGATCAGATTCCTCTTCTTTGTTTGGGTTTTGGAGGTGCCCAGATGAGGCCCAGGTGTGAAGCAGTGCAAGCTGCTGTGGGGCCTTGGGCCTTCTTTTGGATTTTCTGGGTCTCTCTGACTCAGCTGCAGTTTGTTAGGAAAATTTAGATTTCAAAGGACCTTGCCATTCATATGCAAAAGCCTCTGCACACAGTTTGGATGGGGCTGAGTCTCTGGGTGGAGCAAACAGCAATGGCTTCCTGTCAGTCCTGCCCGTCCTAAATGTCCCTTGGTAATTGCTGCAAGCACCTCTGAGAGAAAACCACCCTTGAGTTCTGCCTGCTGCCAGTCAGCCCAGTTTCTCCCCAAATGAGTCTGGGTCCCCAGAATCTCACCCGGAACTGGAGTTCAGAGCAGTTGGGAATTTTTGTCTCCCTCTCACTTAAAAAAGACAGCTGCGTATTCAGTTGCCAGTCCTCTCCGCGGCGCACACCTCCGTACCTCTGCCTTTACTTCAGCAGCTCCTCTGACTCTCAGTATATTTTTTTCTTTCCTTTCAGTTGTAGAATTTCCACTCAGCCAGCCTTCCTGTGGTTCTGGATGATGTCCCTTTTGTCTTTTACTTGTAGTCTTAAAGTTGTTGTGTGAGGCAGCAAATTCAGCTGTTTACCTGTGCCACCATCTTGGTTTCTCTCTCCCTTTGAGTCTTGTAGAGAAATACATCTAACCAGAAACTGATTATTGCTTTTCTCCCATTATTTGTCCATCCTCTATCTCCTTCATGAAATGTTCTGTATCAGAGAGTAAAGGAGAGTTTGAAGCTTTTTATGCCTATTATGTAAGAGCATGGATGGGTATCTAACTGGTTTTTCAATAAGGTGAGCATTCAAACTAACATGATTTTCTTAGGCTGAGCAGGAATGTCTCTTTAAAAAATATTTTTATTGATTTCAGAGAGGGAGAGACAGAGAGAGAAACATCAATGATGAGAGAGAATCATTGATTGGTGGCCTCTGCCCCTCCCTGGGGATCGAGCCTGCGACCTGGGCATGTGCCCTTGAGCAGAATCAAACCCGGGACCCTTCAGTCCACAGGCTGATGCTCTATCCACTGAGCCAAACCAACTAGGGCAGGGATGTTTCCTCATGCACTGGCATAGCAGCCACAACCTAATCGATGTTGAATGCATCTATGGTCATACTTTGGAAAAATGTTGCATTCCATTCCTTAGAGCTTTTCTGGATTCATGGTGCTTTGTGTTCTTATTCTAACAGCTGCTTATTTGCACAAACTGTTAAAGACACTTCCCTACTATTCCTGGGATAGTTATCCCTCTAGCTTCTGGGATATTTTTTCTTTCTCCTATAGATTCTGTAACAAATATCATCTATAACATCTTTTCCTTCAACAAAAGTTCTGCCTAGCTGAAACCTCATTATCTTCTTTCAACTACACAACAAAACTGAGCTTTGTACCATATTACCTTGGCATATCAATAATTTCATTAATCTCCAGGACTTTCCTGAATGTCTCTTAGTTTCTTTACAGATCTTTAGATACTGTAATTATCAATTCCATTTACTTTATTTAACAAACAAATATTGGGTACCTATTACATTGCAGGCATCAGGTTACCTGTGTGAGCTACAGAGTAGAGGAGCCCACACTTGGTTTTATGGCTAGAAACTTGATTCAGTGGTTCTTAACTAACATCTCCAGGACTGTATTGAAAAGAGGAACCCCCCTC
Organism: Vespertilio murinus; assembly: GCA_963924515.1. NCBI lineage: Eukaryota > Metazoa > Chordata > Mammalia > Chiroptera > Vespertilionidae > Vespertilio > Vespertilio murinus. The sequence goes on along the minus strand of OZ004704.1, from coordinate 158,300,981 downwards.
CTATGCCTATTAAATGCTACAGGGAGAAAGCAACTAATTAGGAAAGCAATCCGGGTTACTGAGGTGATAACAAAACAAAACAAAAAAATGGGGAGGGGGGAGGAGGAGAGTTCAAAGCAAATGAATTGGGAGAAATACTGAATCTAGGGAAGAAGCATACTTTAAAGGTTGGATTGTGTTTTTTTTAGGACAATATAAGGTTTCATTTTGTTATGTGTATCAATAAACAAGAACAATTTAAATGAAAACAACAGGAAACTGCATATTTCATTATTTTTAAGTTAACATATTGATCACAGCATTAATGTTCTGTGCTGATATGATTCTTTTATAGCATTTCCTTCCCTCAAAAAATGTTGAGGGAGAGTATTATCTCTTAGTGAAGTTTTCTAAGTAACATGAGGTTTTTTTTTGTTTGTTTTGTTTGTTTGTTTTTAGATGTGGGGTCACCGAGGGCAGGAGACAATTTTTTCTTTGCGATTTGTTGAAGAAGTTTGAAGACGTAATTCTGGTTCTAAAGGTGCAAGGAATCGACTGAGCCATCGCTCCCCCTGCTCCATACTGGCTGAAGGAGGACACTCCAGTCTCCTTTTGTTTTCTGAAAATAAAAGGAAGGAGGCAGAGGGTATTAAGAGTGAAGGGCTTTCTAGGGGTTAAACCTGGGGGATGAAGAATATCCGCGAACCCTCTAGCTTCTACTTACTTCAGTAGCTCCTGGAAAATACTGTAGAATGTAGATGTTCCCCAAAATAAAAGGGCTTAGGGCAGAGAGGCTCGTCCGGGAGACGTGGGAGAGCGCGCAGGTTGGGGCAGCCTCCAGGTCTGGAGCGGAAGGTGCGTGCATTCTGCAGGTGCCGGGATTGTGGTCTCGCGCCGCCCCGGCTCCACCAGAGAGGGCGGGAACGGCGGCGCAGCAAGAGTCTAGGACTTGGACTCCGAAGCAGAGCCCACACGTATCCCAATCAGCAGGCGTCGGTCGGTCCCGGCGAGTGCCCACCTCTGGCTCGGGGGCGGGGAGGTGGCATTTGCAGAAACCGCAGGGAGAAGAGCCCCTCGTTTGGGACGCTAGAAGGCTGGTCCCGGCTTGGCTCTTTCCGACTGTTTTCCCGTGATTGCTTCCCTCGCGTGTCCATCATGCCAACCCACTCTTTCAATTGGCTGTGCCGCCTGCCACTCGGTTCCGCCGCGCTGACCCCCATTGGGCCCCCGCCGGACGAGGCCCCGCCCCAGGAGCTGGGCACCAACACTAGGGCGCCGAGGAGGGAGCGAGAGCACGGTGCTGGCTCCGGGCTGGGGGAGGCGGTGGCGGACCGGGGGGGAGGAGGAGGAGGAGGAGGAGGAGGAGGAGCGGGGCAGCAGGAGGCAGCGGCGGCGGCCACCCGGCTGGGGTGATGGTGCAGGTGCCCGGGTCCGGCGCGGAGCTGCCCCGCTGAGGGGCGCCTGGTCCGGGGTCCGCAGCGCCGCGGCGTCTCTCCCGGGGGCGGCGGGCGGGCGGGAAGATGCTGAGCAGGTTGATGAGCGGCAGCAGCAGGAGCCTGGAGCGCGAGTACAGCTGCACCGTGCGGCTGCTGGACGACAGCGAGTACACCTGCACCATCCAGGTCAGTGCCGCGCCGCCCGCCCGCCCGCCCGCGGGACCCCCTTCGTCCCCCGGAGTCTGGCCAACTTGGCCCTTTCCTCTGGCCGCTGCCCGGAGGCGCCCCGGACCCCGGCGCTTTGTCCGCCGCCCCTGGCCGCGGAGGACGGCCCCCGTTTGCAGGGCGCCTCCCCCGGAGCCCCCTGTCCGGGGCCCGGCGCCGGGCGTTTTGCGCCGCTGCGGGGCGAGCCACCGCGTTCCGGATCCCCAACTCGCTCCCCTGCTCTTTCCCGGGGTGAGGGCGCTTCACCCTGGCTCCCGGAGCCCGCCCGGGTAGGGGGCATCGTACGCGGGCGTCCGGAGGGAGGCGGGCCGGGCTGGAGGGCTCCTTCCCTGGCCGCCCCGTCGGGGGGGCGCAGGCTTTGGCTCTCCGGCCCAGCAAGGACAGCTAGCAGGCTTTTCTTATCTCTCCTTGGTTGGAAGGATAATAATGGTATATGTCATAATCTCCCCCCCCCCCTCCACCTCCTTCATCCCCCAGCATTTGTGAGTCAGAGCTCTCTGAAGGTAGAACTGAGCGCGCAGCCCATGCACAGTGGCCTATTGGAGGCAACCCAGCCCGCCCGCCCTCTGGGTGTTAAAGATCTAGACCCCCGCCCCCCATCCGCCGTTCCCTCCCCAAATCTTATTCTGTCGGGCAGTTCTGGGGGGACGTGAGGTGAAGATTTAGCAACAAGTCCCAGCGATTTCAGGGGTGACTTACAAAAAACAACACACAAAAAACCAAAAACCCCACACGCCAACAATAAGGTAATGCTGCACAGCATCCCCCCAGAACCGGGCATTTTTGAAGGGCTTTTCGCAGCCTCTGGCTTAAGGCTCCCTCACCGCCGCTGCGTGGCACGTCATGGGTAGTAGTCTTCCCCGGGAAGGCGGCCGGCCGCGGTCCTCTCTGCTGCCCTGTGGAGTCAGAGGCAGGCAACACTGACGACGCGGCTCCGGCGGCGGCGTGTAGTTGAGCAGCCAGCGGGTGGGGTGGGTCCTGCGCTCAGGGCCGGGGAAACTGCTCTTTCCGGAGAGGCGAATTGAGTTGAACCCGCAGGGGTCTCACCTGATCCCTGTTTCAGCAAGAAACCAGCGGGGCTTCTCCGCCTCCGATGATGTGGCAGACAAAAACTGTCGGCCCAGGTCCTGCCCTCTTTGTCTCCCTGCCTTCTCCCCCCCCGCCCGCCCGCCCCCCCCCCCAATTTATTTATTTATTTTTTTGCTGACAATGCTCAATAGCGGAAAATAGCGGCGTGTGAGAAAGGTAGGGGATGAGAGCAGCTGCCTCTGCTGACTCCGTGCTCAGTTCTGCCTTCTCTCCACTCCGCTCCCACCCCGCCCCCCTCTCCCAAACCAGCTCTGGGCATATAAGGGATGACGGCTGCCAAAGACCCGTGAGGGCAGAGGAAAAGAACAAAATCTCTTTCTAAGGTCACTTACATACAGAGTAAGCACCCATAAAGATTCTAGCCATCAAGTGAAAGGATTATTGTAGTTGAATATGATGGAGATGTTATGTATTATGTCCTTGCTGAATAAGTGGCATGCTACTTTTTGTTTCTATTGTATCTTTATGTCATGCACAGTGTTTTTTGTTGTTGTTGTTTTTTTAGTGGGGGAGGATAAAAGATTGAGTTGACCTTTTCACCATTTGAATACATTGTCTAGAGCCTTTAAAGTATTTATCCTTCTGTTTTAAAATTTAAGGCTTTTACACAACAGCATATTAAGGGCAGTGCAAGATTAAGACCTCATGACGCCTTAAAATACTTTTGGGGTATACATATGGTGAAATGAAATTCCCTGGACAGGTCATTAACTTCTGCCAAGGGGTAGAGTAAAAATGAAACACAATTCATGCCTCCACTCCACTAGTGATAATCTTGTGGTTTTAAGGTATCACAATAAGGCAATTGGTTATTTTTTCCAGTTAGTAGAACTATTAAAGTTGTGGGTACTTTTCATTACTATTGAAGAAATACTGTTTTTAAGTTAAGTAGAACTTTTTGGATTTATGCTTACTATATGGTTGTGTTTATTTGTTATACTTTAATGTTATAGAAATTTAAGAAAATTAAAAATACAATTTAAAAAATTAAGCTTGGTACAATACATAACCATTCTGTAATGTGTCCACTGTCTAGACATGTTAATGATTGTGCATGGTGATTCTTGCATAAAATCTAAAAGACACAGGGTTTCTAAAGTATATATAATATGGTTATTTTGGGGCACCGCGATTGTGAATTGCTGTTGCTTTTATCTATGTGAGGAAATGTAAGAAAAGACAGTATTTTATGTGAAATTAACATTTTGTTTATATAGCTTGTCTGAGCATTCAGAGACTAAGCTTTTCTTAGCAACTTTTCCCCTTGTGCATCTGTGTGTGTGTGTGTGTGTGTGTGTGTGTTTGTGTCCTTATTTGTAAAATACTGGGTACAAGGATTTTAAAATCAGAATTGAAAGAAACTGTGAGCTACTTACTAGGTTGAAGCAATATTCCCAGCACTTTAGGAATTGCAGTACCGTATATTTTTTAAAAAATTTGGTGACATTTTGAACTTCTTTTCCTTACTGTATTATATGCCATATTTTTATTTAAAAATGTATGTATTTCAGAGCTTCTTGAGATAATTAGACACCACTTAGGGTATTGCAATAGCCACATTTGGTGCATTTCAGTTGTAGGAAATTCTGTCAAAAGTATTGGTCTAGCGAATATTGCAGCAGTTATACTGATCTGGCATTTAGGATGTGATTATTGAGGTGATGAAAATGCCTTATGTCCTCTCAGTGAAGATTGCCACAGTCATCAAACTATTCTTTTATTCTTTCTGATATGCAAATGTATTTGTAGACCGTGAGGAATGAAAGCACACAAACATAGTGAGGTTGTAGTGTAATCGCTCCCCTGTTGAAGAACATTGTTAACAGCTCCCTGCCAGTTTTGAAGGTCATTGTCTCATAAATGCAGATCTGGTCCATTTTTTACACATCTGTTTCATTTTATTCATATCTATATTTATTTACCACATTTACTGCCTTACTTTGTTATTTTACTTGGTAGAAAAATAGGAAAAGTAAAAAAGCTACCTAATAGCTTTGAATGCAGTATACCAAATGGAGTCATTTTAAAGCTTAGGCATATGATATCCTAAGAAATAGACTTTTAACTATCTTTGAGGTTATAATAGTTTATAAAATATTGAGAATATTTGTTGCATAAATGCCAGTAGAAATATGTATTAGGAAATACATATTTTCAAGTCAGAAATATTAACCCCTTTTGTGATTATTGAAGAGTAGAGTTACCCTATAAATGAATTTGATTTTACTGGAACCTATTCCAATAACTACTGATTAAATAGGTTAAATTGGTTTTTGCAGTTAATGAGGTACTACCATTAATAAAGCTGTGTGTGTGCAGAGACAGTTCTATAATGAAATTAAGGTTTGGGTTTGATGTGGCTCAGCCACTTAGTAACTGTACCCTTACCCTTAGTAAGGGAGGCAATATCAGGGGAAAGAAGAGATGTATTGAGCCCTGTATTTGTCAGGCATTCTATCTGTGTTATATTGTACCTCACAACATTATACCCATTGTACCAGCTGAAGAAAATGGGATTGTGGCCGAAACCGGTTTGGCTCAGTAGATGCAGCGTCATCTGCAGACTGAAAGGTCCCAGGTTCGATTCCAGTCAAGGGCATTACATTGGTTGCGGGCACATCCCCGGTGAGGGGTGTGCAGGAGGCAGCTGGTCGATGTATCTCTCTCATCGATGTTTCTGGCTCTCTATCCCTCTCCCTTCCTCTCTGTGAAAAATCAATATAAATATATTTAAAAAAAGAAAAAAGAAAATGGGATTGTGGACTTGTAGGAGAACCGATGTTTGTTGAATGGCTAACCCTGTATGAGGCTCTCTGCTATATGCTTCACTCATTTGAGAGGTGGGTGATATTATCCTCTTTTTACAAACGAAAGACAGGCCCAGGTGAAGGTACTTGCTCAAAGCTAGCAGGTGGCTGATTCTTTTGTCTCTAAATCCTATCTTTCCCCTTTATCCATTCACCCTACGTCACTTCACCTGTCTATACCTTAATTTCCTCATCTACATAAACAGGAATATTAATACCTAGTTCACAGTAAAGAGAAAATTAGAAATATTATGAATAATAGGGAAAATTTAAACAGTAATATATTATACTTACATTGGGCCTTATTCTATGCAAATAAAAAATAGAATTGAGAAATGTTTTACTTAAGTTGTAAGTTCCCTTAAGAGGACTTCTGATAAATCTCAGTGAAATTGTAAAATCCAAAGCGGGGGTGATTGGAATCTTTATTAGAACTGTTCTTTAAATTTTAAGAGTTCAGGTTTGCTTTCCTTCTATCCCACCAAGTCTTTGGCGTTAGAGGGGCACTTACTGCCTGGAACGTGATCTGTCTTTTCTAAGAACTTCAGCGCCATATTTGGTAAGCGGAATCCTTGGTTTCATTGTATTTTGGTAAATTAAAAAAAAATATTTTAAAAGTAATTATGCTGTCTCAGGATCTCTGTTACAATAATAAGCAAGACTAATTCTTAAAACTAAGATAGCTCCAGAATTAGCCCTCCAGAATCCTAACATCCCTTGTATTCTGTTTCTTAACTTGTGTATTTAAACATTTATTACAGAAAATGAATGCAAACCATCCTTTTTCATACAGAAGGTAAATCCTAGATGTCTATTTTTGCTCTGATTCTTTTTGTGTTTGAAAAAGTACTGTTTAAGAAGCATCAGTGGGGCATCCCAAAGAAAACTAGAAGCATTCACCACAGCGAGTTTTACTCAGTGTATTAATTTGCATTTTATTAAATGCTTGGAATGAATATGCTAGAGGAGGCTATTCAACATAGTGTAAAATAGAAGAGCATGTAGTTTTTGAGTCTTTTGTTTGCTACATTGTCCAGAGACTCTTTATCGTGTCTGTGCTACCATTAATATGACACACACACAAATGTTTGCCAAAATGAAACCAGACAACCTAAAGACAAAAAGTAATCATTTTTATTATTCATTTGGTTTATGGATAGGTATTAAAATGTATAACTCACAATCAAAAGAAGCAAGGCATTAGTTTTAGAAGGCATTTGCCAGTGATATAACGATTACTATATTAAAATATTTTGAATTCCTTTTAGAACTTTATTTTCATATAGATTGTACTTTAGAACTTAAGAGAGTCAAGAGAAAACTGTAAATCTTAAGCCCTAAGAATTATATAGTTCAGTGCTTTACATAGTTACAGTCCAATAAATACTTGTTTTGATTTGTTTGTGCTACATGATTTCGGTGTTGACTTCAACACTAAAACTTCTTATGACTGAAAACAATAAATATTTTCTAACAACTGTACAACCCTTTTTTGTAGTTTCAGCCCATCCATTTCTAAACCGTTCTGCAACTCCCCTCCCTGGTGAGAGGTACCGTCTGTCAATATGGTATTTTATGGGGCCTTTGAGGTCTCTGATAACTTTCTGCAATTACCTTTTGTTGAATGAGTAGAGTTCCAGTCTAAAGCTTCTATACTTTTTAAGTTAATCTCTTAGGATTTCAAGCTTTTCAGGTCCCTCCTCTCCATCTTTGGAGGTTTAGAAGGCTTAGGTCAAATGGACACTGTAGTGCGGTGCTTCATGGGAGCATTAGGTCTGGCAGAATTAGGGATACTCTGTATAGGGGTTACCCCAGTCACAGAAACCTCCTTGACGCCGTTCCCCTAAGTCAGTATCACATAAAATGACCTCCTCACAGCCTCATTTTCTGACATCTTGCCCCAACAGGAAGTGAACCATGCTTCCCAACCTGTTTCTAATTAATGTCTATTTTAAGCTGACTTCATTTTCCCTCTGACAGTCTCATCTGTAACTTTCTGTCTGACTCTGCGGACTCTGTTTCGTGGAGCAGCCTCTTGGAGGTCACTCTTCTTCAGCTGTGCCTCGCCAGGGCTTATCCAACAGATGTGACTATGATGGAGGATTGGCAGCAACCTTGCAGCTTCTTTATCTCACTGCTTAGGGAGGAGGGTGCTGTCCTCCTAGAGCAGGGGTGGGCAAACTTTTTGACTCGAGGGCCACAATGGGTTCTTAAACTGGACCGGAGGGCCGGAACAAAAGCAACCTGACCATGCTGGCACTCTCATCTTGGGCTGCTGGTGAAGGAGCGGAGGGGAGAGCAAGAGAACCCTCCGCTCTTTTGGCTCCGTGGCCCGGATAGAACAGCCTAACGGGCCGGATCGGGCCCGCAGGCCGTAGTTTGCCCACGGCTGGCCTAGAGGTCAGGTGGCAGTTCTTGCCCCTCTGTTCTCTGCCTTTTAACCTTTGGGGCTCAGGCCAACCACCTTAATGGCTTTCTCATGCAACTGAGAAATACAAAGAGTACCAAAGCATGGGATGGGTTAAAGAGGTGGTTTCTCAAAGCATGGTTTGTGGATGGTCAGCGTCAGTTTCACCTGGGTATTTGTTAGAAATGCACAACACTTTGTCATGTGCTTTGTAGCTGGGTCTTCCATTCCTTTAGGTTGGCAGTACAACTTGTTGAACTTCTACAAACGTTTTAAATATAGGTAGAGCCAAAGATCGACTAGGGAGAACAGTTTCTGTGGGAGGCCAGCTTCTAGATTTAAATTATGGACCTCTTTTATGGACCTCTTGCCTCCGAAGACCACCTGGTGATCCTCATTGTTGCTGTCAACATGTAGAACAAGTTAGGGCCCTTGCATTGGTCTTTCACCGACTGTAATTGCTATACTATTTCTAAGAATTTTTAAGTTACCTTTGTGGTCTTTCCAACTTAATTGTATAGCATCCTGGGTTTGGAAGGCAGGAATTTGTAAAGACTCTTAGGTTCAAATTCTCCAGGCTTTTGCTTGCTAACGTCAAACTAGATACCACTTGTGTGAAATAAGTCCTCTAAGGAGATCCTTCCGTGCCATGCTCATACAGGCAAAATAATTAGGCCACATGCTTGGCAACTACTGAGTTTGTGTACAATAGCTCCATTCACTTGTCTACAGAAAACACCCCTTTGACAGTGATTATAGCTTTTACTCCCCCCTCCTCTACTTCTGACTCCCTGCATAACCATGACCTCATCAGCTGGTCCACATTTAGAAACATTCTAGACCGCTCCAGAAATGCTTTAGGATTCGTTCCTATATATTAAGGATTGTTTCAAAGCCTCAGACAATCACTGCTTACCAAGGGAAACCATTCAAGATCAGGACCTAACCTAGCTATTATGTCTTATTAGAACCATCTTATTGTGTCACAACTCAGGGGCCCTTTTCCTTTTGTAGACATTGTGAACCTTGTTAAAAGCAAGAGAAATAGAGTACTTGGTTTCCCAAACTTCTCTCATGATGAGAATCACCTGGTGGAGCTGTTAAAATACAGATTCCTGAATCCCAACTAAGAAATGCTAAACTAGAATTTTTGGGAACATATAGGTAAAATTGTATACTTAACTAGGGCTCTAAGCTTAGTGAATTTAGTAAACTAAAATTCTAGTTCAGCACTTCTTAGTTGGGATTCAGGAATCTGTATTTTAACAACTCCACCAAACGATTCTCATCATGAGAGAAGTTTGGGGAGCACTGAAGTAAGAAATGGGGTAAAGCAGTGGCTTCTCCAAGTATGGATTGTGGATGATCAGCATCAGTTTCACCTTGGTGCTTGTTAAATGCAAATTCTTGGCCCTACTGCAGACCTAATACATCAGAAACTTGGGGGATAGAGCTCGGCAATCTGTTTTAGCAAGTGTCTCAGGTGAGTCTTATGTTTGCTGAGGTTTGAGAATCACTACTAATGGGTTACACAGAGATTTAGTAGACAAAGTTGATGAGTCTTGTTGATTGAAATATAAAAGATGAGAAGGAGAAGCCAATAGTCAATCTCACGTTTTTTTAACTTTTTATTTTCTTCGAAACGGCCTTACTGGATTTTTTACCCTTGTAAGGTAAAAGTTAGGTTGTTTTGCAGATATGCATAACTATCTTCGAGCGGGCAGGATTCTAAACATTCTACAGTGGGTCATAATTCCAATTTGATGCTCTTATTTTTGTGTTCCCTGACCTGAAAATAATGATTATTTTATATTTGTATATTGATTTTCAAGAAAATCTTGAGAGTTTAAAGCGCTGAGGGATTAGGAAGGAGTAAAGGAGCCTAAGGGCTCAGGGACTGCAAACATGTAAATAGCGAACTGTAAAACATCCTGGAATTCAGGGCTGCGACAAGGTGATGGGCTATGGCGGTGCAAATGTGAGGGACTCAAAATTAACTGATATTTCTCAAAGGAGTTGAGATTTGAACTAGGTCATGAAAGAGTTCCAAAGCAGAAAGTGGGTTATGAGGGGGGTGGGGTGGGGTGGGTAAAGGGCATTCCAGGCTGACAAAATAGCAGGCTCCTTTTAGGCAGAAAAGCTAAAAATGTAAAGCCAAATAAATATGCTTAGTCTTTACTATGTTTACCTGACTTACTCTGGTGCAGTTGAGGCAAACAACAGAAATCTACTTGTCTACAAGGAAAAATTGCTGTCAGCAAATTTCAATCATTCTTGACGTGTTCAGAGGAGTCAATCTAAACTAAAAATAAACGCATTTGGCGTTAGGTTAGGTCTAATTCCAAAACTGCATAACACAAATTAAGATTCTTCACAAAGCAATGGCACCGTTTAAAGAAAAGGTAGATTCAGACATCCGTCTTAATTCTGTGGCTGCAGCAACTACATGTGAATTTTATGTCCAGGAGACCTCATCCCTGGCATCAGTTTACTTATCCGACCAAAAAAACGAGGGTATCAAATTCCAACATTTAACTGATGTTTGAAAATCCTTTAACTGATACATTGCCACCTAAATTGTGCATTAACAGTTAGGAACTGTGACCCGTGGGTCCCTAAAAGGCATACTTAGCATTTCTGTTCCCACACCTAAGTGGCCACCAAGAAGAGCTTTGCTAGAAGACGAAGGAGTGCAGCTTTAGATTCCCCAGTGAGCCCAGGCCTGCCAGCTTCAAAGTTCCCAGCCATACACAGGGTGCACCTTTTAGCCCTCAAAACAATGCCAGGCTAGGGCTTTGGGAACGGGAGCCTCTAAGAGAGCACTATGTGGCATTTGGGCAATCAGTGTTGGGCAGAAAGCCAATGCTAATAGGTTATTTTGCTCTGGAAAAGGGGGGAAAAAAGAAGGAATAGTCTAAAGATTGATGAATAGGGGAATGACTGACAATACGGGCACTCCACTTTGTTGGAGAGATCAAGGAGGCTTGCTGTGAAATGGTATTATGAGAGCCAGATAAATTAGCAAAGGCCCACAGGCCCAAGACCTAAAAGCAATAGTGGTACATCAAAACAGCATGCCCCAGGGCACACTCACATGTCTGGCCACTTTCACTGAATTTATCGTGGGAAAGAGCCAACCATTGTGAACCCTCACAGTCCGGTGTTCCATCCAGGCATCCATAGACAGGCAAGTTATCCTTGGCCTCCAGGCAGGTGCAGAGCCTTCTGTCTCTATAGCTTGATTCAACTCAAGAGCCTGGACCCCAGCCTTATTTTGAGAACACCGGACAGGGCGAGGTGGCTTTAGGAGTCCCAAAGGATTCCAAAAGCTCTAGGCAGGATGTGTCAGTAAGAATCTGCTTGGCACGGGTCAAGCAGATAAGAACATAGATCACAACACAAGGAGGCAGAATAAATCACGTCATCTAAGGCCCTCAAGTACTTCGAGGGGTGATTTAGGCTAGAGAAGGCATCCAGCCTACCCTCTTTTCAGACTTTTCCCTTTAGAAAAACCCAAAAGATCCACCTGAGTTATGGAATTGGGGGGTTGTGTATCAGAAGGACCATGGACTGGCAATGATGCCTGGGATGTTATGAGGCACACTGAGCCTGCAGTTTCACAGTACACACTCATCTGTACAACAGAGGATCTCATCAGCTCTTTGCGAGCCCACTCAGAAGAAATTTGGCTGTTGAAAGATAAGCGTCTGATGAAAACATAAGGTAGTTCCAGCACTACAGTGCGACTTCTTCAATCCATGCCAAGCTTTAGATTTCAATGCATGTGAAATAGGCTTTAAAAAGAAGTAGAATGGGAGTTTGCTTCATGTCGATATAAAGATAACTGAACCAACTATTGCAGTGTCAGATTTCATAAGCAACATAGCTTATATGAAAAAATCAACACTTTCTTTGCTTATTTTCAAATACACTTTGGGTAATCTAATAAACATGTTTTAAATGAATAGTCACAGATCAGCTGGAGTGTCTCAATGGCTGAGAGTCAACGTATACACTAGGAGGTCACAGTTAGATTCCTGGTCAGGGCACATGCCCGGGTTGCAGGCTGGATCCTCAGTTAGGGGCATGCGCAGGAGGCAGCCAATCAGCGATTCTCATAATTGATGTTTCTGTTCCCCTCTCTGAAATAAATAAAAATATATTAAAAAGAAAAGAAAGTGATGGAAGTGGATAAACTTTCCAGATCCCACAATTTTATTCCTACCATCTTTTCTGACACAATAGCTCTTCTATTTATTTGTTATTATCTCCTTTGTTTTATGCTAACTTATACTTGGGGCCATTCATTTAATACATTCTTTTATCACAATTTCTGGTTGACATTATACTAAGCTATACCTTGCTTATTATCAAATTTTTTGTGCGGTGGTCACACCGTTTGTGATGAAGGTGGTGGCGGAAGGTGTTTAAAAGTACTCAAACATAACATATTTAAATATACATTAAAACAGTGTGATACATGTCCTTTACTTTTAACACAAGTGTTGTGTATTTTAATTAATTGGAGCTTAAGATAATACAAACATCTAAATAAATTGACATCTTGGGGCTGGACTGAGATGAATTTTCAGTATGTTCAGAATTTTCTGTTAACTTTTTTGCAATTATTTCATAATGGATGAATAGACCCAGTGAGGCGCGAAGTCTCCGTGACTACAGGTATGACACTTAGGGATTGAGTGGACATAGTGACTGCTCATGGCCAGGAAAGTCTTTAGTCTGACCAGCTGAAATTAGTGAAATTTGAGGGAGGTTGAAATAATTGACTGACGGGGGGACACTAAAAAATCAAAATCAGAGAAACAGTTGGGGTGGAGCAAGATGAGCCTTAAGCAGAAATACCTGGTTGGATCGGAGGGAGAATCTGGATTGGGGATAGTGGAAGGGTGTTGAGGGAGATCTGTTTTTCTGTTGCTGTAGCTGTGTGTGATAGTAGAGGCTTAATGGTTTAAAGCAGTGGTCGGCAAACTCATTAGTCCACAGAGCCAAATACCAACAGTGCAACAATTGAAATTTCTTTTGAGAGCCACATTTTTAAAAGTTAAACTATATGGGTAGGTACATTGCTATTAACTTAATTAGGGTCCTCCTAAGCTGGCCTTTGCTAAACACTCAAGGGGCCAAAGGGCCGCATGTAGCTCGCGAGCTGCAGTTTGATTGAACGCCTAATTGTGGAGGCAGAGAGTGGTTCCAGGGAAGAGAGGAGGGGCCTCTCAGAGCAGTGGCTATTTGTAGAGAAATATTTCCATATTTTAATGACCAGCAGGATTTTATTGGAGCATGACAAAAGCTGAATCCGCTCCTCACTCCATCAGGCGTCTTCTGTTAGGTAGGATGAAGTGGGAACTTGCAAGAAGTTACCAGTGCCCAGGTGTTTTTGAGGTATGATAGGGACCACAATGAATTCAGTCTTCCTCTTCTTACTGCAGCCCCAGTGGTGGCAGGCATCAGAGCCTCCTGCATTGCCTACCCTGGCTCTCATTTGGGTTAGCCAGATAGGGGGTTCAGATGGTCTAGGTGTTACCCCCTGTGGAGCAGCGGGCCCATTCCTACCTTTCACGTGCTTCCAAAATGCAACTCCGATCATTTCTTTTAAAAAATCCTTGAAGCTTTCCCATTGCCTACTGAATAATTGCCCTTTAGCTTTGTTTCCTGTCATCCTGCATTTGCATTTTCTCTTGCTGCAGGAATCACCAGTCTCTCATCAAATCACCTCCTCATTCCAGGGTGGACTCCCTCCCCAGCGTTGCCGGGCAGTGCCTTGTGGATCTTATCATAGCACTTTCCATGCTAAAATGTAAATATTTAAGTACACGTCTACGTCTCTTTAGACAGTGAACTGTCTGAAAGGCAGAGCTGAAATCTTTGCACCATTAGTAGCCAAGGTCTTTCCTGAGGCTTAACAAAGGCTGATTGTAGATGTGCATGAATGCAAGTGTTACCTCTGATAGAGAGGATTATTAATAATGCAAATGTAAAGTTACCTCTGATGTGAGCTAAACAGATTTTTAAAGATGAAGACATCAACCCTGCCCATGTTTCTCAGTGGTTAGAGCATCCCCCTCACCCACTGAAAAGTCTTGATTTGATTCCCAGTCAAGGGCATGTACCTGGGTTGCAGATTTAATCCCACTTGCTCATGTGGGTGGGAACCAACTGATGTTTCTCTCTCTCTCTCTCTTTTTCTCGTACATTCCCCTCTCCCCCCATTCCCTTCCACTCTCTGTAAAAATCATTTGAAAAAAAAATGCTTGGGTGAGTATTAACAACAACAACAAAAACCCCCAAACAAACAAAACGAATACATCAGATTTTCTGGTCTTTAGAATTACGTTATTGTGACTTTAAAAGGTGGTTGTGCAACTCTAGGAATATATTAAAAATCACTGAATTGCCCAGATTAACGTGGTAATTTTATGATGTGAATTATATTTCGACTAGAGGCCTGGTGCACGAATTTGTGCATGGGTAGGGTCCCTCTGGGTGGCCTGCAGGGATTGGGCTGAAACCTGCAGTCCAATGCCCACATCTTTACCTGCTGCTCCCGCTTATCCTGGCCCCACTGTGCCTGCCCAGTCAGTCCCGATTGGGAGAAGCTGCCACAGTAGCACTCAGCAGCCATGAGCCCTGTGCCTGGCGTCCTCCCAAGGGGAGTGGCCTGCAGGATTGGGCTGAAACCAGCTCTCTGACATCCCTTGAGGGGTCCCAGATTGTGAGAGGGTACGGGCCAGACCAGTGAACAATCAGGTTGGGGAAGGACTGCGGGAGAGCGCCAAGGTGTGTCCGGCCCATCTCACTCAGTCCTGATCGGCCAGATCCCAGCAGCAAGCTTACCTACCGGTAGGAGCATCTGCCTCCTGGTGGTCAGTGCACGTCATGGCAACTGGTTGACCAGTTGACTGTCTGCCCCCTGGTGGTCAGTATACATCATAGGGAGTGGTTGAGCAGCCTTAGCACATCGTTAACATATTATGCTTTGGTTGGTTGTTCCATTGTTCTGCCATTCAGTCTATTTGCATATTAGTCTTTTATTATATAGGATTTACACATCAGTTTCTTGGTTTTGATAATGAACTAGCTATAATAATAAAAGGGAAATACACTAATTAGACTGGCCGTCTTCTGGATGTCCTTCCTGACGAAGCCAGGGTTGGAGGGAAGCCAGCCTGGGTCCCAAGTGCCAGTGGGCCGCCTGGGGGAGGGGGAAAGCCCTCCTGGGGTCCCGGTTGCAGGAAGAAGAAAAGCCTACTCATGCACGAATTTTCATGCACCTCTAGTAGTTTTATAAGATGTTACTTACCATCAAGGGAAACTAGGGGAAGGATAATATGAGACATGTTTATACTAGTTTTACAATTTATTGTGAGTCTGTAATTATAATATAATAAAGTGTTTATTTATTGTTTTTGATAATAAAACAATCATGAATTTATTAGTACTTAGCAGCACAGTTTCAAGATACATAAGACATTAACTGACAAAATTATAGGGAGAAAAATGACAAGTCCATTACCACAGTGAGAGATACTGTCAGAAGCTGAGGAATTAGGCAGAATATTTGAGTAATAAATTAATAACCTTGATCTGCCATTTAAATAGAATCTTGCATTCAATAAATGCAGAATGCCGGTTATTTTCAATTATACATGGAACATTTACAAAAACTGACCAACTGCCAGGTCAGAAAGGAAGTCTCAACGAATTTCCAACAATTGCTAGCATTTAGAACGCATCCTCTGACCATAATGTAGGTAAAGTTAGAAAATAATAAAAGAAAATGTTCTTAAAAAGTACTTGCTTGAGAAGCTTAAGATGCAATCCTAAATGAATCAGGAATTAAAAAAGAAATAACCATGAAAATAAAAAAATTAACAATGATGAAAGTACTACATATCAAAATGTTTAGCATACATTTAAAGTGATGCTAATATGTAATTTTATTTTTTTTAAAAATAATGAACAGTGTTTAAAAGGTGATTAGTTTCCCTGAGCAAATATGTTTATTATTTTTAGTTAGGATTTATGGTTCAGAGTGACTATAAAAAGTTTTCTCACTTGATTAGGATCCAGTTAACTTTCAATATTATGTAGAATTATTTATAAGTAGATAAGTTTTGATATATGATGCTTGAAAATAGTTATAGTCTACTAAAAAGATAAATTATGGGTTTAGAAATGACATATCAGTAGCCTGTTTTTGCCTACTTATTATTCTTTGTTCCTCTCCTTAATGTTTCTCTAATATAGTTACAATGAAAATGAATGTATGACTACATAACATGGTGCCATTATTGTGTTTTAGGGTTATTTGATATAATGTAAATATTGCATAGTTTAATTGTAGTATGTATTAATTGATTCATTAAAATTTTATTGAGTACTTAGTGTGCTTTGGACCCTGTGATAAACACTTTATATGCACTCTTTTATTTAATCCTACCCATTGGATAGAAAATATTATTGTCCCTAATTACAGATGAGTACAATGAGGCTTACAGATGTTAAATAACTTGCCTAGTATCTCACAGCTAGCCAGTGGGAGAGTTGGGATTCTGTATGACCTTTCTTACTGTTCTGTGATGCAGCAGGCAGTGTAGTGCAATGGAACCCGCCCCCCCCCCCCCCACACACACACTGATTTGTGGGAATTGGGAGACCTGTATGAAAAGCCTGCCTCTCTGATGAATTAATCTTGAAGCCTTGAGCAGGTAACAACTTTCCAGATGCAGCGTAACCTGTCATCTGTAAAATGAGACTCAAATAGGAGACCTTCTCCACTCTTTTAGCACAAACATTCTACAGTTCACAGGAAATTTGTCCACAGCACAATAGTGTTTTTCTTAATTTTTCCATTGTAAAGAATAGTCTTTAAAAATGCAAACATTTCTTTTAAAGATAGGATGTTAATGGAAGAGCTTGGTGAATGTTTCAGTCTATGATCTGGCCCTTATTTTTGCAGAACACAAAATATAGTTTTATCTACTCATTCAACACAGATCAGATGCTGGAGAATTGAGTCATGCTAATCAAAATCAGAGAGCTTTTTTTTTTTTTTTTTTTTTGTAATCCAGAATCTCAGTTTATTATATGGGGGTAGTGAATACTAGTTTCTGTCATTGTAGGCAATTCTTTTAGGATTATAGACTTTGGAAAACCAAATTAGAAAGTTGTTTTGGAAAGCAAAGGGAATCAAATGGTATTGAGGGATATTCTTCTATGTCATGTAAAAGCCTATAAGCTATCTCTGTCCAGTGGCAGAGTTCTATTCATTATGTATCTACCAGAATCAGTTTTTTCTCTCCCTGAATAGTAATTACTAAATACTGATAAAGTCTTCTCTTTAGCTTTTCCCCTACTTCGTGTAGATCATTTATATATGTTAATAATATAGCTTTACTTTTTCTTTTTTTAAGGTATATCACAGTCTACTCTAGAGGATATACTCTGCTTTGATTAGACTTGGGTGTTTCAACAACAAAAAAGGTCAAGACCCTATTTTATGGTAAATGCCATTTTCTCCCCTATGTTAGTGAACTTGGCCAGATAGCATTTTAAAATTTTATGTTGACTTTTACTTTTTTGAGGAGGGCTTTTTAAAAATATTTTTTTCATCTCAAAATATAAGGGGCGGGTTCTGCAGTGGTCCTCATGTATGTGCCTATGTTTTTACTCCATCATAGACAATATTGATATCCATAGAAGGCATATTACATATATGTTATGGATCATAAGAGTTAATTATGATGTATTTTAAAAGTTTCCACTCATCTTTTGCTCTCGTTTTCAGCTTCTCCTATAAACAATGTAAACTTAACTTTTTCAAAAGTCAGATTTATCAGGGAACAATTTACAAAGCGTAAAATTGACTCCTTTATAGGTATGCAGTTCTTTTAATTGTGACAAATGTATATAAATTGTGTAACTACCATATATAGACTGTTTTCACCACCACATAAAGTTTCCTTGTGCTCCTTTATGGTTAGTCTCCTCCCTTTTCTGGCAGCCACTAATCTGATTTTGGTCCTTATAGTTTTACCTTTTCTACAATGTCATAACATAGAACCATACAATATGTAATTTTTAAAATCTAGCTTCCTTAGCATAATACTTTTTTGAATTACAAATTACATATTCAAAAGTTCACCCATTGAAGGTGTATAATTCAACAGTTTTTAGTATATTTACAGTTGTGTATCATCAACATAATCTAATTAAAAACATATCACCCGAAAAGAAAACTTTTGCCCATGAACAGTCATTCCCCTTTTCTGTCTCTCTCCCCCAAATTCTCTGCCCAGGCAAACACGAATCTACTTTTTGTTTCTATAGATTTACTTTTTCTGGACATTTCACATAAATTGTATCATACAATATATGGTCTTTTGTAACTGACTTCTTTCACTTAGTATAATGATATTGAGGATGATTCAAGTAGTAACCTGTATTAGTATTTCATTCTTTTTTTACTGTTAATTTCCCATTGTATGGATATATCCCATTTTGTTTAGTTATCATTTGCTGTCCATTTGTGTCATTCCACTTTTGAGCTGTTATAGATAATGCTGTAATCATTTATGTACAAGTTTTTGTGTAGATGTATGTTTTAATTTCCTGGGATAGATACCTAGGAGTGGAATGCTGGATCATATGGTAACTTGATGTTTAGCATTTGAGGAATTGACAAACATTCTCCCAAGGTGGCTGCAGGAGGGCCCCAATTTCTGCATGTCCTTATCAATCCTAACGACCATTTGTCTTTTTGATAGCCATTCTGTGGGTGCGCAGTAGTATCTTATTGTGGTTTTGATTTGCTTTTCCCTAATGACTAAAGATGTTCTTTTCATGTGCTTATTATCATTTGTATATAATTTTTTTAAGAAATGTCTATTCAAACCTCTTGTCCATTTTAAAAATGGGATTTGTCTTTTTGTTATTGTGTTGTAAGCATTCATTATATATTCTGGATATAAGTCCTTTATCAGATACAGTGATCCCCCCTTGTCTGCAGGGAATATGTTCCAAGACCCCAGTGGATGCCTGAAACCACAGATAGTACTGAATCCTATATATACTATATATATATATTTTTTTTAAATACATAGATACTTATGATAGTTTACTTTATAAATTAGGTACAGCAAGAGATTAACAAGATTAATAAAAATAGAATAATTATAATATATTGTATATTAATATATGTGACTATAGTATCTCTCTCAGAATAGCTTATTGTACTGTATGTACAACATAGATATCCTGGATAAAGGGATGATTCATGTCCCATGCAGCTCAGAGTGGGATGGAGTGAGATTTCATTACAATATTTAGAATGACATGCCATTTAAAACTTTTGATTTTTTTAATTTCTGGACTTTTCCATTTATATATTTGGACTGTTGTTGAGTGTGGGTAACTAAAACCTTGGGAAGAGAAACCTTGGATAAGGGAGACCACTATAAACCGCTCACAGATATTTCCTTTTATTCTTTGTGTTGTCTTTTCATTTCCTTAATGGTGTCTTTGGAAGTACAATAGGTTTTTAAAAAATATATATTTTATTGATATTTTACAGTGAGGAAGGGAGAGAGATAGCTAGAAACGTCGATGAGAAAGAAACATCAACCACCTGCCTCTTGCACACCCCCTACCGGGGATGTGCCCGCAACCAAGGTACATGCCCTTGACCAGAATCGAACCCGGGACCTTTCAGTCCACAGACTGACGCTCTACCACTGAGCCAAACCGATTTTAGCTACAGTAGGTTTTAATTTTGATAAAGTTCAACTTATCAATCTCTTACACTTAGGTCTGTGGTCCATTTTGAGTTAGTTTTTGTGTATGCTATGAAGTAGGGCTCCAAATTTGTACTTTTAAAATATTGACATCTAGTTATGTAGCCCCATCAAATTGTCTTAGTCCCTTTTGTTGAAGATCAGTAGACCATAAATACATGGGTTTATTTCTGGATTCTAATTTTTTTTCCATTGATATATTCCATTTCATTTATATGTCTTTCTTTATGCCAGTACTACAGTGTCTGGATTACTTTAGCTTTGTAGTAAGTTTTGAAATAGGTAATTATAGTTGGCCAATCTTGTTCCTTTTCAAAATAATTTTGCTTATTTTTAGTCCATTGCATTTCTATATGAATTTTAGGATCAGCTTGTCAATTTCTAAAAAAAAAGAAAAAGAAAAAGAAGCCAGGTGGAATTTTAATAGGACTTTTATTGAATCTGTAAATCAATTTAGGGAGTATTGCCATCTCCTTCACAATATTAAGTCTTCTGATTCATGAACATAGATGTCTTTCCATTTATTTAGATCTTTAATTTTTAACAGTGTTTTGAGGTTTTCAGGGTAAGTATGTTTTTGAGATTCATTCACATTAGTGCATGTATCAGCAGTTGTTCCTTTTCATTGTGGAGTAGTATTTCATTTTATGGATAGATAACAATTTGTTTATCTATTTGATGGATATTTGAATTACTCTTTTTGGCAATTATGAATAAAGCTGCAAAAGATACCGTGTTTCCCCCAAAATAAGACATCCTCTGAAAATAAGACCTACTTCATGGAAACATAATACATCCCCTGAAAATTAGACCTAGCGCATCTTTGGGAGCAAAAATTAATATAAGACACTGTCTTATTTTCGGGGGAACAGGGTATTTGCATACATGTCTTTATTTAAACATAGGTTTTCATTTCACCTGGGTAAATACATAGAATGGGGCATTTGACTGTACATAAGTATATGTTTACCTTTATAAGAAACTACCAAACTGTTTTCCAAAGTGACTGTACTATTTTGCATTCCTATCAGCAATGTCTGAGTGCTCCAGTTGCTCCACATCCTTACCAAACACTTGGTATTATTAGTTGGTGTTTTGTAAAAGCTATTCTGATAGGAGTATAGTAATATTTCATTGAAATTTTAATTTTTCTAATGACTAGTAATATGAAACATAAAATTCATGAGATCCTAGATTTTGGGAGTTAGAAGAGGCATGAAAGAGTTCATCCTTGGCTCTTACGTTGTGTTTTGCATGGGCTGTCTGAGGCTGGGGCAGTTGGGAAACTGAGGAACATGCGGAGTAGGTGGGGATCTGCACTTCCTACCCAGGAGGGTTATTTTTACCAGGTTTTTAAAATATTGAATTCCCATGTGACATAATATTAGAAAAAAGATACCTCTGTTTAAAAAAAGTCTGAAAGCTACTGAACCCATTCTTTTTTTAAAAAAACAACAACAACTATTTTTATTCATTTCAGAGAGAAAAGGAGAGGGGCAGGGAAATAGAAATATCAATGATGAGAGAGAGTTATCGATTGGCTACTTCATGCATACCCCTAACCAGGGATTGAGCCTGCAACCCAGGCATGTGCCCAGACTGAAAACTGAACCCTGACCTCCTGATTTATAGGACGATGCTCAACCACTGAGCCACACTGGCTGGGCTCATTCTTTTTTTTTCTTTTTTTTTTTTTTTGAGAGGACAGAAAGACTCAGAGAAGTACGTTGACTTGCTGAAGTTC
Source organism: Vespertilio murinus (assembly GCA_963924515.1). Taxonomy (NCBI): domain Eukaryota; kingdom Metazoa; phylum Chordata; class Mammalia; order Chiroptera; family Vespertilionidae; genus Vespertilio; species Vespertilio murinus. Next base: position 158,279,481 of record OZ004704.1, on the reverse strand, counting down.
ATATGGTTAGTCTGGAGTAGGCTCAGACTCCAGTGTTCTTTATTCTGCACTGTACTATTTGTCATAACTCTAGAATTTTAGTATACATTGGCTCAAGGAAGACTTAGGATGAGAAGCCTAATCAAAATGTGTTAAAATGATAAACATTTTTAAAAGAAGTTTCTTTCATGCTGAAAAATAGCACATGGAAACTAAGTGGAAGGGAGGGAGGGAATGAAGGAAATAGTACATGGAAACCAAGTCATCCTACTTGAGTTAGCTGCACTAAGAAAGTGAGGGTAGTATTTTCTTTAGGAAACCAGTTTCCAGTACAAAAACCTTCTAAAATCACTGTGCGTGGTTTCTGACTAGTGTAGAAAATGTGGCACAACTGTCAGAGGTTATAAATGACACCGCGTTATGGAAATAGGTGAGGGAACAAGCAGGGATTTGCCATGGGGAAACAGACATCATATTTTGTTATCAGTTTTGACAAAACACCAGCAATGGCTCATCAGTGCTGGAAGGGTAAAATCGAATTCATTAGGCACACTCATAATGGTTAGAAGAAGTTATATTTTATAAGAAGGAGTCAGTTCTCAGATCCTTTCTTTATTGAGGTTTTTGTGGAAATTACTAGAGGGTGAAAGCAGTTCTATATTGTCAATTCTGAGATCGGCTGCAGGACTAATGAGTAAGGCGCGCATGGCTAGATTGAGCAGAATTTCATTACAATGCTTTTGGTGGATTTGAGTAAGTTTAATTTAATAGAGGTGTAGTGAAAGGAACATTGCAGCTGTAAAAAAGAAGGAACTTTTGCCATTTGCAACAGCATGGATGGAACTGGAGAGCATTATGCTAAGTGAAATTATCCAGTCGGAGAAAGAGAAATATCACATGATCTCACTCATATGTGGGATATAATGATCAACATAATTTGATGAACAAGAATAGATCCAGAGACAAATGGCATGGTGGGGTGGGGCGGGGTTTAGAGTGCAACCAGAGGACTTGTATGCATGCAGATTAGCATAGCCAGTGGACACAGACACTGGGGCAGTGGGGCCTTGCCCGAGGTGGGAGTGACTGGGGGGGAAGGGGAAGGTGTCAAGCAGGGAAAAAGGAGACATATGTAAAATTATAGACAATAAATAAAATAAATTAAAAAAAGAAAGGAACATTGTATTTGGACTCAGAGAACTTGAAATCAAGCCTTGGCTGTGCTTCATACTATTTATGTGACCTTGAATGAGTCACTTAACTTCTGTGACATTTTTGGTGCTTTAAAAAAAGTCAGAAGAGTTATAGTAATACCTGCCCTCCCTACTGCCCAGAATTGTATGAGTAGATAAAAAAGAAAATGTTTGAAAGCACTTTGAAAATTTTAAAATATTATTTAGCTATAGTTTTTATTAACAATAGCCTTCTGGAATTGTAATATACAGGTTTAAAAAAAGGCTTTTCTTTTTTTTGCTGTTAATTCTCACCTAAGTAGATTTTTCCTATTGATTTTTTTAGAGAAAGTAGAAGGAAGGGAGGGAGTGAATGAAGGGAAAAGAGAGAGAGAGAGAGAGAGAGAGAGAGAGAGAGAGAGAGATGAGAGGTGAGAGATAAGAGATAAGAGAGACATCAATTGGCTGCTTCCCACAAGCATTCCAACACAGCGGGAATGGAACCTGCAACCCAAGTACATGCCCTTGACTGGGATTCGAACTTGAGCCAATACTCTAACTACTGAGCACACTAGCCAGGGCTCTTCCTTATATTTTGCCACAATTTACTTGCATTCCTTTTGCCTCTCTTTACTTGCACTTCTCTAGTTTTAGGAGGAGCTTTGCTCTGTCCTCAGTCCTCCTCCTCTTCCATATAGATGATCCTTTCTCACTTCTGTCCTTTACAAGAGATGACTGTATTCATCTTCTCCTAAGGAAAAGATGAGTTGGTTTTCATTTTGTACAGATATTTAGCTTAACAAGCCTGGCTGAAGTGTTACATTTACAAGCTGCAAGTAGGTTTTCTTACTTGGCATTGAATTTCCCTCCTTGTAGTTGTTCAGTTTCTTATACTACTGCCTTTTCTCTGGCCTCTCTGCTTCCTGTAGATGTATTTGACACCTAATATGCCTTCACCTTGGTCAGACCCATTTTCGGGTCTAACAGAGTTCATGATACTTTATCAAGATATATTTTGTGGGCATGAATGGTGGTGTCATATATTTCAACTCCAATAATGACAAGAAGAGATTTCATTTGCTGATTTGGCTCCTCTGTTTCAGATAGAGTTAAAGGTCTTTGTCAGTTTTCAGAAACTAGATACTGGAAACAACAATTTCTTCTTTGTTGGCAAATGGAAGCATCTTGCCTTTCTGATATCTAAAGCTGATGAGATTGTCAAATTTAATGTTACTTCCTTTTCTTCCTGGTTAAGAGAGGGAATTAAAAAAAAAACAAAACCCTGAGAGTTTTCAAGGTTATTTGAGAGACACTGTCTTATCAACTTGTTTTTTTCAAGTTAATAAAATATATTTTATTTATTTTTATTTTTTATAAGAATTTATTTGAGCCAGACTGGCAACATATTCCAGGAGCAAGCTTTCAAATGTTCCCTAAACTTGTATATTTTGAATATTACTAAGATGAACAGGTAATTAAGAGAACAGTCATATCTAGCATAAAATATTGTTCCATTCTTAGAAGACTTATTTATGCTTTTTTGTTACACTTGCCATCATCACTTGGAGTAATTGTTTTAAAATAGTGCATCTCATTTAAAAAAAATTAGAGGCTACTTTTTAAAGTCACTGAATTTAGTTCTAAATTAAAGCAAAGGAAATAGAAATGCTGGTGTGCTTGTAATTTATTTAGAATTACTGCTTGGTTATGTTATACTTTAAAAAATATGTATATTTCTATTGATTTCAGAGAGGAAGGGAAAGGGAGAGATAGAAACATCAATGATGAGTGATAATCATTGATTGGCTGCCTCCTGCATGCCCCACACGGGATCGAGTCTGCAACGCAGGCATGTCCCCTTGATGGAATCAATCCCAGGACCCTATCCACTGAGCCAAACCAGCTTGGGCATTGTACTTTTTATTTTAGAAAACATACCATTTGTGTTGTTAAATAAAAATGATTTATAGGGATATTATGCTAAAAGCCAGCAGGTAGTCATTTAAGGAGTACTCTCTTCAGTAATGATGTTCTAGGGTCATCAGTTGAGTTGCTCATTAGGAATTCAAAGGTTGGCACATACTTTAGTTGTTTATATAGGGGCAGCATTCTCAGCATGCATTATTGTATGTTCCATAGTACATTAAAAACAAAAACAAAAATGCTGAGTCTCGGAACACAACTTTGGCAATTATAAACCAAACCAGAAGCTCAGTGCATGAATTCGTGCACCAGTGGGGTCCCTTGGCCTGGCCTGTGGGATTGGGCCAAAACTGGCTCTCTGACATCCCCTGAGGGGTCCTGGATTGCACAGGCCAGGCCAAGGGACCCCACTGGTGCACAATTGGGGTCTGGAAGGGATGTGGGAGGTTGGCCAGCCAGGGAGGGACCGCAGGAGGGCTCCAGGGCATGTCCAGCTTGTGTTGATCAGTCCCAATCAGTTGCACCCCAGCAGCAAGCTAACCTACCGGTCAGAGCATCTACCCCCTGATGGTCAGTGAATGCATAGTAACTGGTTGACCAGTCAGCTGTCTTCCCCATGGTGATCAGTGCACATCATAGTGAGTGGTTGAGTGGCCTTAGCATATCATTAGCATATTATGCTTTGATTGTTGGACGGCCGACCAATCAACCTGATACTTAGCATATTAGGCTTTTATTACATAGGATACTTACAGTGTTGAATACAAAGTAGATCAGAGAAATTCATACCCAGTAAAATTGGGCAGTTTGAACAGCTTAATCAATAGTTTAGCTGGAAATAGAATGACTTTTTAAAAATGTCACTTATTAGAATTAGTTATAGTGGGAATTATAATATGGCTTTCATATTTTTCAGTAACTTGTACATTAAGTCATAAACTTGCCACCATTTTGTGATAATTTAGTGTATTTTGTATTTAGATGTTTTACAAGAAAGTATGCACTAATGATATACCTTAATAATAAGAGCAGGTCCTTTTGCTTAGTAGCATAGGTTGTCTTTGTGGGCTTTTAAAATTGTCTTCTTGTAGGAACATAACTTGTCACCAAGCTGTGAGTACTATAGATTTTAATGGCTTTGTGTGTTTTTTAAAACATAACAATATGAACAGGCTATATCAATTAAAGCATTATCATCTAGGGTAATATAGGTATAATTTGAGTTACAGAATAGATACTTAAACGTTGATTATATTTGGAAGTATTTTTAAATGAACTGCTTACAAAAATCTATAGCAAATCTCATTGTTCAATGAAAAATCATATACTGTATAAATTAAAATAATATATAAATCAACCTAGAGTTTTCATGTTATAGGAGCCAAGCAAGGTGACCCTTTCTAGAGTCTCAGACAGAAGTCAGCCAGGTTTATCTAAGGACAGAAGCCCCGTTAGGATTTGCTGGCTGGAATCAGTATTATCCAGGCCTCTAGTATTATCATATATTTTAAAAATGTATATTCAGATAGTCCAGCTGAATTTGTCATTACAGAAATTATGTATAATTTGTGGCTAAAAAATTCCTTGTTTTGTCATTGTGTTATATTGGAACTCACATATTTTGATGAGTGTTAGTGAAGCAAGGGTCCCCAGAAATTTGCTGTCAAGTAACCCCTGTAAAATCTGGCCCAGCAGATCCTGGGATGATTTCACAGTCTACCTACATTTAATGGGGAAAGATGTGTGCTTGAATATTTTTTTTTTAGGATAACTCTTCTGAGCAGCTCTGTTTGACACCCATTCTCTCTCCTTTCAACTCTTACTTTCTTAGGAACTTTACTTCTTTCAAATTCTCCTTTCTATCTAGTTATGTTAGGTTTTATATATATTTAAAAATTTCTCTTCAAAATATATATATTTTTTAATTCCAATTCATTTGATTAAAGGCAATTTTCATGTAAGATCTGGAGCAATGGAGAAGAATCTAGGGGACCTTGTTATATTTTCCTCAATGTTCAGAGAGGAAGGAGGTAGAATGTCCTGGAAGGATTGATTATATACAAGGTGAGAATAAAAGATGATTAAAGCCTTTCAGGAAGCCAGGAGTAGAAGGAGGTGAAGAGAGTAAATTCTAGTGTAACACAGGAGGTAGAAATAAGTGTTTTATTAAGTGCATGCTTACCATGTTACCAAGTATAACAGTTTTATACTTACCAGTTTCTATAGAATAAAATTAAAGTTGCCTCATTCAGGGCTTGTGCATTTTTTATGTGATTTCTTGGTGGCCAGTGATTGTACGTGCGTCCAGGGGAGATCAAAGAACAATTTGAAGCAGTAAGCGAGGGGGAGGAGCAGCCTCGGTCATCCTGAGATGCTATCGATCAGGGAGCAACTGGGAGAGAAGAGACCTTTGAAGTAAAGGAGGCCTGTGGCTGCAGCAGTGTGGAGTATTAAGATGGAATTAGCATTTAACTTAGTCAGTTTGGCCGAAGAGAAACTAGGGCATTAAGATCAGCACCCAGGAGGGAGTCGGAAGAGAAACGGTAGGGAGAGGTGGAGTAAATATGAAATCTGGACTACCAAAAATGAAGACGTTTGGGGGAAATTAGTTAACTCCAATTCTTTGCATTGCCCCAGCCTTCCTATATAATTGCACCTACAGTTTTAGCTCTTTACTCATATACACATTTAAATTGATTGCTGGATTCTGATTGAGCAGTAAAGTACGGTTTATGTTTACTTTCAGAAAGTGGAGCTGTTAAAAGTATTTTTACACTAAATAACTATCTTGTCATTATTATAGTTATAGTTGTGTTTGCCACTGGGAATAAAATTGGTCCTGCTAATCCTTGTGGGAACATAAATGGGTAATCTGTATGTGAAAGAATTTTAAACTGAGAAGGATCCTAATACGCAGTCTTAGTCTGACTTAAAAATTTTAAAGCTTAAAAAAATGACTTAATTGCATTATAAAATTAATTTTAACTTAATTGGGAAATCACTTAGAGAACATGAGATTTATGTTTAAACAACTGTATAATCTGTGTCTTGCTCCATTCTGTTTAGTGTATTAATTCTCTTGCTACAACAGATTTGTAAACAATTTGATTCTAACAGTTGTCCTAACAGTTAAGTTAATTATTACCCCCTTTCTGTGAAGGATAGCTAATTTGTTTGATTGGTTATAGTGCTTTTAAAGTTTTATTTTTTGTTCATCTTCATCCGAGGATATTTTTCCATTGATTTTTAGGGAGAGAGAGAGAGAGGGAAAGACAGAGAGAAACATCGATGTGAAAGAAACAAATTGATTGGTTGCCTCCTGCATGCACCCCGTCCAGGGCCAGAGTCAGGGCCAGAGTCGAGGAGGAGCCCTCCACCAAGGTATGTGCCCCTGACCAGAACCGAACCCAGGACTCTTTGGTCTGCAGGCCGATGCTCTACCCACTGAGGCAAATTGGCTAGGGCAGTAAAAGTGTTTTCAGTTACTTACTTGATTAGAAGATTGTGCTGATAACTGATAGTAACATCAGAGTATCTTAGTACAGAGGAGAAAGAGGATCAATATTCTGCTTTGATGAACATGAACTTTCTCTCAGTGACTTGGAAGTTAAGTTGTATTCATGGAATGCCTCATTAAAATACCTAGAATGCCTCAAAAAGGGAGCCTTGAAATGGACACCATGCAATCACCCAAAAGAAATTTACTGAGTATGTCTTATATGCCAGGCTCTCGGCCAAGCACAGAGGATGAAGAATGAGGAAGAAAGTCAAGGCCCCCAGGACCCAGGTGTCTGGGGAAGCGGGAGCACTGCTGCTGCATTTTCTTCCCGGACCGTGGTCAGTGACGCAGGTCCTCTCTTCTGCTGAGCATTTTTCTGAATCCAGTGCTTTAGGCAGCCAATACCAGTTGCTCGGCAGTGAAACTATTGGCCCATTGTCTACTGTTATTATTATATTTAAAAGCCCACTCGGTAAAGACAGACTTCTTAGGAAAAAAATTTACTAATTAAGGAGTTATTCGGATGAAAAATGCTGAAAGATATTAAGTCTGTTGTGATTTGCTTCAGTTGGAATGATTCATTGACTTCCAGAGATACTAATTGAGATTAAATAAAAACACTCAGTAGATGATTTTTCATTTGGATAAGTCTTAATTTCTGCTAGTAAATTAGTAGTGGTAGCAGTCACTAGAATGAAATAGAAGTACTTGTTTAATCTTTGTGTGTGTGTGTGTGTGTGGGGGGTCTTTAGAAGCATAAAGATAATGGAAGAAATAAAAAAAAAGATCAAAAGGTATACCACATGAAAATTGACTAATGTAAAAAACATCAAAAACAAAAGCTAGAAGGCAAGCAAAACTTCAGGAGAAAAATTTGCAGCTCATATGGCAAAATATTAATGTCCTCAGAAGTAATAACACCTTAAATAAACACTAAAAAAGAACCCGGTAACTCAATGGAGAAAATACTACAAAATGGACAGTACAATTAGAAATTACAGTTGGCTAGTAAACATGTATAAAACGTTTATTTTACCCTCATTAGTAAGCAAAAAACACCTATAAGGTAAAATGGGAAAACAGTGTTTGTGATTTATGTTAGCAAAAACTAAAAAAAAATAATAATTCTCAAAGATGGTAAGAATACACTGAGTGCAAGTTTAAATTGATAAAGACTTTCTGAAAAGTTCAGCAAGTTCACTCTTAGGACTCTCCCTTAAGGAAATGATGAAAAATACAAGAAAATAATTTTTATACCTAGATGTTCATTAAAGCATTATTTGAAATAGTGAAAAAGAATATAAAATGTAAAATAGAAGAATTGTTCAATAAATTCTGGTATGTTAGATGGAGTAATACATAGTTAATCATGTACATAAAAACTTAATTCAAAAGATGCTCTTATAAAAATTTAAATATATATTATATTCTGAACTGTGTGAAATAATACATAGACAAATATCTGAAGGTATATTAATTCCCTATGGCTTCCGGGTTACCATAAACTTGGTGGCTTAAAACAGTAAACATTTATTATGTCACAGTTCTGGGGACAAGACATCCAAGGTCAGTATCACTGGATTGAAATCATGCTCTTTCAAAAGAGACAAGGAGAATCTGTTCCTTGTCTCTGCTTGCTCCTCATGGCTGCAGGCATTCCTTGGCTTGTGGCTGCATCACTCCCATTTCAATGACATTGCCTTCTCTCCTGTGTGTATCTGCCCTCTGTCTGTCTTGTACCCGGACACTTGCATTAGGGCCCACTTGGATACTTCAGAAGAAACTCCTGAATTTACTTGATCTTAGAAGCATTCCTAAAGACCCCTTTCCATGTAAGGTAACACAGATTCCAAGGATTAGACCTGAGGTTTGGGAGGCAATTATTCAACCTATTACAGGAAGTAATATATCAAAAACATGTTAATATTTACCTCAGGGTACTCTGCTGATGCAGGATTTAAATTTTACTTCTTTTTAAAAAAATATATTTTATTGATATTTTACAGAGAAGAAGGGAGAGAGATAGAGAGCTAGAAACGTCGATGAGAGAGAAACATCGACCAACTGCCTCTTGCACACCCCCTACCGGGGATGTGCCCGCAACCAAGGTACATGCCCTTGACCGGAATCGAACCCGGGACCTTTCAGTCCGCAGACCAATCCTCTATCTCTGAGCCAAACCGGTTTTGGCTAAATTTTACTTCTTATATTCTTCTGTCATCCAGGAAGTCTCAGGGAAATAATATTAGCTTCATGAACTTCTCTTAAACTGTATCAGATACAATTTAAACCTTTTTGAATTCCTTGATTATTAGGTCACTCTGCTTAGATGTTCAGGAGGGATTTAAAAACTTTAAAAATATGGCTTTTTCTCCCCTCTAGTTGTGTGATTCAAAAGTTGTATCCTATCAGGACCATTACACAGAACTACATATTGTTTTGCTTGCCTCAGATAATAAATGTGATGTGACCAAGTTCATAATTTCATTTCTGAGGTTTATTGTATATTATAGTATCTAGTTTCCCCCGTTTTATAATATTGGGTTAATATTTCCTTAATTTATCCAGAATAGTATTATTTCACCAATACTAGCTATTTATAAGTAAACTAAATGGACTTTCCTTAGTATGAGTGTAAATATACATATATATCTTGTTTACCTGGAGATTTAAATTTTTATTATTTTTAACTTTTAATTACAGCTAATTATGATCAATACTTTTGACTAGAATAATGTACTGGGGAACTATGCTTGCAAAGTGACCACAACATAATAGAGTTAAGCAAATCTGTGATTTAAAAAATCTCAAAAAGCTTTACAAGCCATGTTAGAATCTAAGACTTGGCAATCTGAGACAAGGATGCTTATTTTCAGTGTGAGGAGAGGGAAGTGGTGGTACAGAGGTCAGTCTTTATGCCCAGGTCGTATCAGTGGAACTGAGGTTAGAATTCTGTTTCTCACAGAAGTGTTGTTAGTTTTTTTCTGAATTAGTTTTCTTCTACATATTGGAATATATATTATACCTCTTTTAATACTCACAGGTTCTATGACTTATAACAGCCTTTCATCATATAGTATATAAAGCTTGAGAGTCATAAAAATAGGTTTGGAGAATGATTTTTCTCCTGGAGGGCGAAAATTGGCCAGTGTCGGAGTTCCCACTGAGTGAGGAGTGTAGTTGATTTCAGAGAGAAGGTGTCACGGAAGTAACATTCTGCTTCATACTGCTAGGCAAAGAGGAACAGAAACATACATATGTATTTCTTGAAAAATTTCTGTGGGGAATTTTTCTTACAATTTCCTGGTGACATCGGGAAGAATCAATAATGCTGGTTTACTTTTTACAAATGTGCCAAAAGGGGATACTTGAAAAATTAAATATATATCTGAGCATATATGTTTTTAACTTGTAATAAAAGGTTTCCAGTATATAGCTCTAAGATTTTATCACTTAAGCTCCTAGAAGGTAGAGTATAACTATTTTGATAAATATCTGTGTTTCACAAGGCTGCTGTAGGAGACAATTCAAATATCCAGCAAACGATGAATGGATAAACAAATTGTAGTACCTCCGTAAATGGAATGGTGCTCAGGAACAGAAAGGAGCGGACCATTGATATGTGCAACTGTATGGCTGAATATCAAATGCATTATACTGCGTAAAAGAAGCCAGACACAAAAGGGTTACATATTTTTTACATTCTGGGAAAAGCAAAAATATAGGGACAGAAATCACTTCAGTGGTTCCGAGGGAGTAGAGAAAAGGAACTGAATGCACTAAGACACAAGGCAAGTTGTTTAGAAGATGGAGACATTCACTGTCTTGATTGTGGTAGTGGTTATATGTCTGTAACGTTTCAAAACACATTAGTTAAAAAGGGTGAATTTTACTTTTTGTAAGTTGTACTCCATTAAGTGTGACTCCTCAAGAGTTATGGTATACCAAGTGGGTTTCCAACAAATGTTGATTTTCTGAAATTCAATTAATATCTGTTTCCTGCTAGCCACTGACTAGCCTATTGTGTCAGAAATTGATTCTAATTTTAAGAGACATTTATTGAAAGGACAATGGGTAGCTCAGTAAACTTACATAAAGGATACAGAAGTGGACTTGGAAAAGAGACAGTGGTGCTCCTGACCAGTTTGGCTCAGTGGATAGAACATCAGCCTGGGGACTGAAGGGTCCCAGGTTCAATTCCGGTCAAGGGCATACCTTGGTTGCAGTCACATCCCCAGTGGAAGTTAGAAAAAGTATGTTTTTCTTCTAACACAAAAATGTGCTAAAGTACAAAAGTAAGCAGTACACTGAAAGAATGTACTAGGATCAAGCGGGGGAATCTCAGGTGGGATATTATTGGAAAATGCATTAGTAGACTATCATATCAAAAGATCAAATGTGGGCAGTCTTGGGCTTGCCTTCTCAGTATCTGCTGAGATGACCATACGCACTTAAGTAAGGACATTCAAGAAACCAAAGAAAACAGAATGGGAGGGTAGACATTGTCTGGATGGAAGTGGGGCTGCAGAAATGAGAGGTGGGGGAGGAGAGGGAGAAGCTGAAAAGAGAGAAACCTCTTGTCTTTAGTTTGTCTTTGTTCCCTTTGTCTTGCTTTCCTAAGAGGTGGCGCAGAGGTTAAGGAGCAATATCAAAAGGAGCGCAGATTGGAGAGACTTTCTTTTGCTGGCAGAAAGGCAGGGATGGAGAACATGGGGTTAAAAAATGGGTGATGATGTCTAGCAACATTTCATTTGGCTCCTATGGAATGAAGTGGAGGCACTTGACAATAGGCAACCTTCAGAACCTCTAATCAGCTGCACATTCTCCCCATGCAGCAAGAGAAGTGGCCTTGTTAAAATTCTTAGCACAGCAGCGAGAGGAGAGGGAGACAGACAGCAGCTTTTTACCCTTGCCCGAGCCTCCGCAGAAGTTGTTACTCCCTAGATGATTCCCTTTCTTCCCTTTCAGATCTGGTCAAGAATAAACACTAGGGCGCTTTGCTTTGTGTAGTTTTGGTTGGCAATCTCGTTATTAAATGGCAGAATAACCATATGCATTGAAGCCTGGTTCTCAGCAGCTCCGTTTTGGATAGTCATATGAGGATTATGAGTAAGTAATAATGCGCTGGGGCAGTTACCAAGTGGATATAAGAATTAGGGAGTGACCAAAAAAAATGTAATCTGTTAAAACAAAGCTAGCAAGTGCATCATCATGACCGCAATCATTATTATTCACTTAATCATTCAAAAAGTGAATGCCCGCCCACTCTTTTTCCAGACATTAGTGAGGTGCAGAGGGTACAGCAGAGAACGCAGACAGGCCTGTTCCTTGCCCTCGAGGAGTTCACAGTTTCCTGGGAAGTAGACACATGGAGTACAATCAAGAAATGCTGTGCTCATGTTTAGCACTTTCCCAAGATCCTGAGAGAGAGAGATAAGCATGATATAAGCTCTAATAAGATAGGTATTTGTGAGGAACATAGGAGTCTCAAGGCAAAGATTTTTAGCTTGGTGACAGGAAAAAAAAACACATGCCTTTAGAAAAAAAATAACAAATCCAAAATTGGCTAATAGAAGACTGCTAGCAGAGAGAAGTTCAATGTTAGGGAATGCACTTTAAATATAAAGACAATGAAAGAGTCAAATGTGAAAAGTTAAAATGCTAGAAAAATGTAGTTAAAATGAAAAAATATATTTATTGGATATTTGTGAAGAAACTAATTAAATTTCTAATTAAAGTCTGAGGAAAAAGTTGAAATTAAAATTATAAAGTTACACGAGTGTGAGAAAAAACAACCACAACCTGCATGTTGGATGAAAAATTGTTTCAACAGATTCAAGTGACTTCCTCAGAATCACAGAGCCAGTGATGGAGCTGAGAAGTAGATCCCAGGTAGTCTATTTTCAGACCCTGGACTCTGAACTATTACACATTACTACCCCTTTTAATCAAAGTGAGGCATAATTTTGCACATAGTCATTAAAAGAATTCTTGACAATCTTTTTCTTTTCAGAGTGATGCTTTTGTTGTTAATTTCATGGTGGTGGTCAAGTTTTGCTTTGTACCTAATTGGTGTTTTTCCATATATGAATAGATCTCAATCTGGGACCCCTCAGGGAATGTCCACAGGGATTGGGCCTAAACTGGCAATCATACATGACTCTAAAAATCTGGACTGTTGGCTCCTAACCACTTGCCTGCCTGCCTTCCTGATTGCCCCTAACTGCCTTTGCCTCAGCCCCACATCTGGGACCCAGGATTCCCTCCTCTGGCTGGCCACTGACACTTGGGACCCAGGCTTCCCTCCCTCTGGCTGGCCTTAGGCACCCACGACCTGGGCTGGCTTTCCCTGGGCAGGCTGCAGTTACAGGGGACTATGGTGGGTGGCTTTTCTCTGTCTCCCGGGCCAGAGATGGGTGGCTTTGCCTGGGCCCAGCTTTGTCAGGAAGGACATCCGGAAGGTCGTCCGGAAGACATCTGGTCTCATTAGCATACTACCCTTTTATTAGTATAGATAATATTCCATTAGCAATATGAAGGAAAGGATATACCACATTTCTTAAAGTTTCTAATTGTTGCTGAAACCGGTTTGGCTCAGTGGATAGAGTGTTGGTCTGTGGACTGAAGGGTCCCGGGTTCAATTCTGGTCAAGGGCATGTACGTTGGTTGTGGGTACATCCCCCACGGGAGGTGTGCAGGAGGCAGTTGGTCGATGTTTCTCTCTCATTGATGTTTCTAGCTCTCTGTCCCTCTCCCTTCTTCTCTGTAAAAAAAAATCAATAAAATATATATTTTAAAAAGTTTCTAATTGTTTATTGCTATTATACAGAAATACAGTTGATATTTTTATGTTAACTTTTTATCTTCTCACCTTACTGAAGTCACTTATTAGTTTTAATAGCTTTTTGGGTACATTTTGTAGAATTTTCTACATAGACAATCTTTTTGTGAATAAAGATCAGCCACTCTTGCTTCCTCTGGCACCATGTTCTATTTTATACTCTCATTACAGGCTCATTCTTTTTTTCCATTATGTACTATCTTTTTAAAAAAAAACAAATCTTTATTGTTGAAAGTATTAAATATGTGTGGATGTACCACATTTTGTTCATTCATTATTTGGTGAACATTAGATTGTTTCTATTTTTTGGCTATTTTGAATAATTTTGTTATGAACACTTGTGTACCAGCATTTGCTTTTAATCTGAAATACCTCAATCATGATGAAGAAATGTATCTATTAGACTAACGAGGTAATGTCTCTTGTGTTCCTGGGCAGTCACCTACTTCACTTGGTTGATAGTCAGGTGGCCTTATCCCTGTTTTCAAGATAAGACTCTGTTTAGCTCAAAGTATTGTTGTGAAAGGGAAATGCATTTGTCACAGTTAAGACCAAGGAATGTTTGTGATCTCTTCACCTGGCGGGTGTTGGGGATGGAGGCCGCTTTCAGAAAGGGTACTTGGGCAGCTACAGATTGAAATTAGAGGCTCCTCTTTGGGCTTCACTCTGTTGGCATCCCTGGTTCTCTCATCTTCAGGCTTTCTTGTCGTCCCATTTCAGCAGTTCCACTTGTTCCTCCTCGTCCTCTTTCCTTCAAAACTATCCCCTTTGTATCCCCAGCTTGCTTTGTATCATCACCTGTGTTCCCAGTCAATCTCTGTTGCTTCGTTTGTGTGCTTTTTTGACAGCAGGAGTAGTGTGTGTATTTATTTGTTAACCTGAATGAACTGCAAATGATCAAATGCCTAGTAATGCATGGAAGGGAGAGATTTTGAGGCTGGGGATGCTTTTATTGATTCAAACCATTAATTTAAAAAAATGTATATTTTATTGATTTTTTTTTACAGAGAGGAAGAGAGAGAGATAGTTAGAAACATCGATGAGAGAGAATCATCGATCAGCTGCCTCTTGCACACCCCCTACTGGGGATGTGCCTGCAACCAAGGTACATGCCTTGACCTGAATCGAACCAGGGACCTTTCAGTCTGCAGGCCAATGCTCTATCCACTGAGCCAAACTGGTTTAGGCCATTAATTTTTTTAAAAAGACACTTGGGAAGAAATAGGGAATGAAGAGGTTCTTATAACCCTTTAAAGAAGTGCCTCTACCTAAAAATCCCCCCAAAGGGTGGCAAAACATAAGGCTCATAAAGGTGACAGACAATCCAGTTTCATTACAAAAGCAGAGAAATTAAGTCTCTCATCTGAATCCCATTTCTGGAGGAAATCATCATTTTAGTGGAGAGTGCATAGAAGGAGGGGAAGGTAGGTGTAATACGGGCCAGTTTTGGAGCTTGGGGTGTCTATATAGAAGCAGACACATCAAGATGAGGTCTGAGCTCAGCGGGAGGGAGCTCACCATGTGCCATTCCACTGCATTCCTATAAATTACCAATGGTAGTAATTTATACAACCACTTATTGTTTGCTTAATTACCATGGATCACAATAATTATGCACTGTAAAATTACCATTGTGTTTTACTTCATTAGAAACTACAACCTCTGTTGCTCTCAATAGAAAACATCCCTGGTTGGGTAAGAACATTGATAGGCAGGTGAGACTTTGTGACACACTAAATCACCTTATTCTTTTTAGCAATCATTCAGTGAAGCAGTGTGCTAGCCCCAGCAGACAAAGTGGAAGGCAAGAACCCAGGGTAAAGAGATGCATGATTTGTTGGGTGACTATCAAATCGCCGTAATGAAATATGCTAAGTACTGAGAGATGTAGGTAGGACTCTTTGGAAACACTTGGCTCAGGATGAGAGTGGTCAGGGGAGGCTTTCTGGAGGAAGTAAGAATTGAATTCTCTTGACTGATAAGTTGGGCACAGAAATTAGTAATCCCGAGGGACATTACAGGTCCTTATAGGGAGAAGGAACAGTATGGGCACAGGTTTCTCTGTCTGCATTTAGTGCTAACTCAGGGAGGGAGAGACCAATAATCATACATGGGATGGGAAAGAAAATATAAAACAACACACTTGATTCTGCTGACAAAGAGCATATGGTTCACTTCCCGGAGATGCATTTTTTTTCTCTTTCTTTTTTTTTTTTGCCAAAAGGGTGTCGTTTAACAAATTACCTTTCTCTTCCATTGTACAATATGATATGTTAGTGGCTTGATAAAATTAATGTACCCCCCTCCCCACAAGTGAGCACTTGACTATCTTCTGATAAAATCATGGATAAATATCCCATGATCTCACTCATTTTTGGAATATAATGAACAACATAAACTGATGAACAAAAACAGATCCAGGGACAGTTCTATCAGACCATCAAACCTCAGAGGGAAGGTAGGGGAGGGTGGGACTGAGGGCGAGAGATCAACCAAAGGACTTGTATGCTATGCATGTAAGTCTAACCAATGGGCACAGACAACAGGGAGGTGAGGGCATGAGTGGGGAGGTATGGGATGGTAATGGGGGAATAAGGACACATGTGTAACACTTTAATCAATAAATAAATTTTAAAAAAAATCTAAAAGGAATTTTATGGAAACTGAATCTTCTAATAAAATGCTTAGGCATTCCTAGTTGTCATAAAAAATGTCACTAATTGGTGATGATGGCTTAATGCTTAAAAGCAGCTTGAGAAGCTCCATTCAATACCAAATGCCCAATAATAAATCCTGTTATATAATCAGATACTGTTCAGCTTCAAACATGAAGTTGTAGAAGAATGTTATAGATGCTCACCACGTTTTTAAATGTCAAAGAGCAGCCTAAAAGACAGTGAATTAATGTGGTTTCACTTTTACTAACTGGTAAGCTGCAGGCCTCCGTAGCCTAGAGAATAAAATAGGTTCTATTTATATTCTCCAAATGATGATAACTCACCCTTCCTCTCCCTTCCCAGCCTGTCTGATTCCTGCCCCCCGTTATTTCTGAGACACCTAAATGTCAGCAGTGGCCACCATGAAGTGCAGCCATGCTGTGCGTCTTTGGCTTACCCTTGTTGATAGCTCATTGGTGCCCTCAATGAGCCTCAAGGAAGGCACTGCTGAGGAGCTCAGGGCCTTGACCGAGAAGCAGCTATCGGCATGCATCTATCAAAACCATTAACTTTGGGATGACAGAGAGGGGTTGGGCTCCATTCAGAGGTAGGGAAAAATGATTTCCGTCTCAGATATGGGCCATGCTTTGTTGTCAGGAGCCTTGAAGTAAGCAGTCCCCCTGACTGATTAAAAAAAAAAAAAAGTCAAGCAAATCCTTTAACTGCTAGTCTTCATTCTTTTTAAAAAAATATATATTTTATTGATTTTTTTTACAGAGAGGAAGAGAGAGGGATAGAGAGTCAGAAACATCGATGAGAGAGAATCATCGATCAGCTGCCTCACGCACACCCCCGACCGGGGACGTGCCTGCAACCAAGGCACATGCCCTTGACCGGAACCGAACCTGGGACCCTTCAGTCCGCAGGCCGATGCTCTATCCACTGAGCCAAACCGGTTTCGGCTAGTCTTCATTCTTTATCCACAGGTTTCAAACTTGGCAGGTCAAAGCATAAGTTACCATGCTCCCCAATCCAACCTGCTGCTCCCCCGGCTTTCACTCTGTGAGTGAAGGGCACCATCATCTGCCTCTTTGCTCAAGCCAGAAGCCTGAGAGGCATCCCAGATGTTTCCCGTGTCTTTATGTTTAGTCTCCAAGGCCTCTTCATTCTTCTGTCTTGCTGTCTTGGAAATCTATTCATTCTTTTTGTTTCCCTTGCCTCTTAGAATTCAGACTTCCATTTGTCATCTGGGTGGTATTAATAGCCTCCTAAGCATGTCTGAAGCCTTCAGTCCTCTTTCCCCTCTGACTTCCTCGCACGCTCCTTTATCAGGGGATACAGAGCTCCCGTGCTCTGGCCTTGAACCTTCTCCATCCAACGGTCCCCGCAGATACCTCACCTGGATGTTTTTACTCTCCTAGGCACCTGCGTCTTCCTTTTCCTGGGTAACATAAAGTTTACCATTTAAAAATTTGAGATTATAATTGGCATACGTTAGTTTCAAGTATACAACATAGTGATTTGATATTTGAATATATTGTGAAATAAACGCCACGATAAGTCTAGTTAACATCTGTTACCACACATAGTTACAGTTTTTTTTCCCCTTCTGGTGATCTACTCTCTGTCAAATAAGAGAGGAAGGGAAAGGAAGAGAGAGATAGTAACATCAGAGATGAGAGAGAATCATGTATTGGCTGTCTCCTGCATGCCCCACAGTGGGGATTAATCCTGCAACCTGGGCATGTGCCCTGACCAGGAATCAAACCATGACTACCTGGTTGATAGGTCAATACTTAATCACACTGGCCGGGCTAATACAGTATATATATATATATATATATATATATATATATATATATATATATATATTATTGATTTCAAAGAGGAAGGGAGAGGGAAGGAGAGAACATAGAAACATTAATAATGAGAGAGAATCATCTATTGGCTGCCTCCTGCATGCTCCCCAGTAGGGACTGAGCCCTAAACCCCCATGTTCCTGAATGGAATCGAACTGTGAACTCCTGGTTCAGAGGTAGATGCTCAACCACACTAGCTGGGCTGCAATACAATATTTTTAACTATAATCACCATGCTGCTCATTATCCCTATGTCTTATTTTATAAAATTTTATCTTTTTAAAGTTCAGAGACATCAAGTACTGCATAATGTTGTGTAACCATCACCACTCTCTATTTCCAGAACTCTTCCATCACTCCAAACAGAACATCTGGGACATTTTTTTTATGCTACTTCCTCTGAATAAAATGATCCTCCCACTGCCACATCTGTTCTCTTATGGATCTCCCCACAATTGATTCTAATGCTACCTTGTCTGAGAAATTTTCCCCAATTCCTTTTACACTTGAGTTAGGTCTTTTTTTTTTCTCCCCCTTCCATGACACTCTGGACAAATTAGCATGACATATGCACGATCTTATAATTATAGATTCATGTGGCTCTTCCACTAGACTTTGAAGTCTTTAAAGGAAGAGTCTGACAGATTCTTTTATCTTTGCATCCTTAGCTTCTAGCATTGTGCCTGCTGTGAGTAAATGATTGGACTCAGCTTCCTATCATCTATGCAAATTAGCACTTGCTCACATGCTAGCCTTGAATGAAAATCAGGTAGCAGGTCTAAAAGAAATTTCATAAATATAGGCTCTTTCCACTTCTCATTAGATATTCATGGAAATTTGTTTTTGAGAGTTGCTTTGAGTATGTAATTTCTCAGGCAGTTGCACATAGTCTCATATTTATAGTTTTAGTGAGTGATGTGAATCTTCAGTAACTGGGTGAGGGGGGACAAGGATTAGTGAGACACAACAATTTTACAAAATGCTGACAACATGTGTGGTCTGAAATATCAAGAATAGTGAGTTTTTAAGACTGCTGTATTTGTCAGGTTATGAGTTACAAAAGAAAGAAGAAATGGAAGTTTTATTATTTTTGTGCTATTGCGTAGATAATCAGTGAAAAGATCCTGGAATGAGTCAAGATACGAAGCAGAACTTAAAAGGCACAGCCACAGCAATTTCCCCCCCTTCCGTTCATGTCCATTCCTGCCCAATCCCCACCGTGCTCCAACAGGAAAATAGATGGGAACAATTTAAAAAATATATATATATTTTATTGATTTTTTACAGAGAGGAAGGGAAAGGTATAGAGAATTAGAAACACCCATGATGAGAGAGAAACATTGATCAGCTGCCTCTTGCACACCTCCCACTGGGATGTGCCCGCAACCAAGGCACATGCCCTTGACTGGAAACGAACCTGGGACCCTTCATTCTGCAGGCCGACACTTTATTCACTGAGCCAAATCAGCTTCAGCCGATGGGAACAATTCTTAAAAGAGATGCTACTGAGTCTAGTTTTGAGTCCCCCTAACTTCTTACAGTAGTAGTTCAGTGTTTCATTATTGGTTATACCTTACCCTGATATGAGATGCTGAATTTATTAAAAGGGTTGGGGGAGAGGCTCTTAAATTCCTAGAATGAAAATTAGATATATGAATCTGTCATCCATGAACTTTTATTTCACTTCCTTTGCCTTAAATTGAATCAAATAAAATCCTAAGCATACGCTTTAAAATCCTTTTTAGCCAACTGCTCAACTAGAAAGGTCAATCTTCATCACTCCATTTACACTGAACAAACATATCTGGGGCAGCAAGAGAAGAGATCTGAATCGGGAAGAAAATGTTGTCCAGTAAAGTGATTCACTTGTCTAATCAGGCATATGACTTGAACATAATTTGAAGAGCTCTTGAAGTTTCTTTTTTTAATGGCTGGAGATCAGAAATTTGCAATTGACACAACATGAGTCATGCAGATCTGATTGAAGTTCCTGTATTTTCTTTCAACCCCTGAATTGTATTATTTCATTTTCTTTCCTGTTTGGAGTCTTGTGAAGAAAGGAAATGAGAGTTATTTAAAGTGAAATTAGATTGGACATTTACATATTGTAGAGCTGGTGGTATTTTGGATTTACAATTTGTGATATAAATAGCTTAGCAATAGTTGTTTTTCACACAACACATTTAGGAATTTCTCTTTCAAGATACTGAAAAAGTGATAGCTTGGTAGCATGGCTTACCTGCTTAGGACTTTTTAAATCATCACTGTTAGACTTAAAAAAAAAATTCAACCAAATACTGTTAAAACAATCTGATTGTTACTTTATTTTTTAAAATATATTTTTTATTTATTTCAGAGAGGAAGGGAGAAAGAGTTAGAAACATCAGTAATGAGAGAGCATCATTGATCGGTTGCCTCCTACACACCCCACACTGGAGATCGAGCCTACAACCCAGGCATGTGCCCTAACCGGAAATTGAACTGTGACCTCCTGGTTCATAGGTTGATGCTCAACCATTGAGCCATGGTGGCTGAGCTGATTGTTATTTAAAAATGCCTGCCTCTAAGATTTTAGCCTAATTCATCCACTG
Organism: Vespertilio murinus; assembly: GCA_963924515.1. NCBI lineage: Eukaryota > Metazoa > Chordata > Mammalia > Chiroptera > Vespertilionidae > Vespertilio > Vespertilio murinus. The sequence goes on along the minus strand of OZ004704.1, from coordinate 158,258,960 downwards.
GTAACTTAGGGTCATATTATGCATTCATGTAACTGAATTTCTTTTTGCTCCCAAAATACATCATTTAAAATATAAGTAGCAACTCAACAGAAGGATGTTCAACATGGATCTTTTTTTCTAGTATGCCTACCCAACGCATTTGGATTAAGGATGTCCTAAATTTTCTGAACAAAGCAGATGTTACAACATTGTTGACTTATTTGCCCAAAGGTATGTATAATTTAGAGGAAAATTCTTTTCAAGAACAGAAGCGTGTGGGCACTGTTGCCTGCAGGGTAGTATGGTGAGACTAATAAGTTAGACATCTGTTAGGCCTCTCATATAATCAAATTATCCACATTTATGTAATGAGGGGTTATTCTGAAGCTTTGGCCCTTAATGTGAGTGAGCCTCATAGATCACAAACTTACGAGTATCTCCTGCATTGATGTTGTGTTATGATCTTTGAGCATTTGGCCAGTGGAGAAAACTTTTGAGGCGTACTTTGGATCCTTTAAGTGTTTTTTTGTTTTTGTTTTTTTTTTGTTTTGTTTTTTAAAATATATTTTTATTGATATTTTTACAGAGAGAAAGGGAGAGAGATATAGAGCTAGAAACGTCAATGAGAGAGAAACATTGACCAGCTGCCTCTTGCACACCCCCCACCGGGGATGTGCCCGCAACCAATGTACATGCCCCTGACCGGAATCGAACCCAGGACCTTTCAGTCCGCAGACCGACGCTCTACCACTGAGCCAAACTGGTTTCGGCCCTTTAAGTGTTTGTTGACATGAATTATGCTTTTGAAGGGGTTGAGGAGATGGGGCTTCCGGAGAAGAAAGGAGGCTTTGTCCAGAGACCTAGGAATGAAATTTGAATTTCAGCTTTACATAACAATGCATGGACAATTTTACCATGAAGGTGTAATCGTACTGACCGCTTTCATTTGAGAAGGTTGACTTATTATTTTTAACATAGAACAAAAGGATCCAGAATGAAAAGTTGATCTCTGTCCCATCCTTGACCTTTCAGAGGTAACTAATTGTTACTAGTCTCTTGTGTATCAGAAGAGTCTAAAATGTGTATTATTCCAAATGTTTATTATAAGATCTTGTACATTATACATTAAGTCAAACTGTATATTAGATCCCATTTTTATACTTCCAAATAGTAGGGCAGCAATGAGGTTTAGCTTCAGAATCAACAGCTGACTTGTGTTGTATAAGTATTCCTCAACTTTCATACATTATGTGTTACTGGAAACATGTAAAAGTTAAATGTGTGACCCTCAAACATTAGACTTACATATTTTAGGGGAAGCTTAGGATGCTAAAAGCTACTACAAAATCCTTGAACTTTACCTAATCTTTGATGACCCTTATATGCAGTTTTAAAAATTATTTATATGTCTTTTTTTTCTTAACAATTGAGCATATAGTTGACTGTATGATGTCCATTGAGCCTAAACAGGAGTCTTTTCCAGGGCACATAAAGCTTTGAAACATTGATGTGAGAGAGACATATTGATTGGTTACCTCTGGCACATGCCCCAAGAGAGCCTGCAACCAAGGTACGTGACCGAGATACAAGCCCTTGACCAGAATCAAACCCTCGACCATTCAGTCCATGAGCTGATGCTCTATCCACTTAGCCAAACCACCTGGGGCAAAGCTTTGATCTTTGCCTCAGTGGTTCTACCTTTATGATACTATCCTGATTATCCTTATGACCAACTCTTTTTTTTTCTTCTCCTTTCCTCTGAAGAACTTCTGCATGTTTCATTATATTCCTTATTGCCTCTAGCCAATGGTCTCTCAAAAAAAGGCAGGGGTAGGAGTTGGGGGCACGAAGGATTAAATTGGTGAATAAAATAATTTTAAGAGCATAGAAGATAGTGATCATGGACACAAGTTTAGAGATATATTGAAATTGAAAAGGTAATTCTAAGTCAGATTTTTCCTAACTTATTAACCATGAACATTTAAAAATGTGAAAATGAAATATATAATCAGCACTTGGATTAAAATATAACAAAACTATTTTTCAGAGGAGTTACTGAAGAAATGTAAAGGATTTGAATCTTTTACTTTTTCACTTCATAACAGGGTCTCAATTCACAAGGAAAAAAATTAAGAACCAAAAGAATACAAATTGCAAGATAAAAATGCCTTCATTATACAGTTTTTGGTTTTAAAATACAACACAAAAACAGCATAAAAATGAAACACAGTGCCCTATCCAGTTTGGCTTAATGGTTAGAACATCGTCCTCAGATTGAAGGATCGTGGGTTCGATTGTGGTCAAGGGCATGTACTTTGATTGCAGGCTCCATCCTTGGCCCTGCTCGGGGCACGTGTGGGAGGCAACCAATTAATGTGTCTCTTTCACATCGATGTTTCTCTCTCTCTGTCTCTCCTCATCCCTTCTACTCTCTCTAAAAAATTCAATGGAAAAATATCTTCAGGTTAGGATGAATAAAAACAAACAAAAATGAAAACAGTGCCTTGTATATACATATCCTCTGTTTACAGTTAGATACCATGTTATTCAGTCTGATTCTCTTAGAAAATGTAGCACCAAATCACTTTATTTTGTTGGGAATGCTTTGTTGCAGCATAAGCCAATTTCAGAAAGGCTTTTTATAACAGAGGGAAGAATATGGACTGCAGCTTTACAATCCACTGCTCTTGATTGAGGTAGGCAGCTCTGAAAATGATAAATTGCCCAGTTTCCAATTTTTAAGATACCAAGTGTTTTTATTATTATTTTTACCTTGGAGGGTTCTTCTGGCTTTTGGCTTTCTTGGGTCTTCCATAGATTATGAGCTAGTCATAGGTCTATAGGAAATAACTAAGTGGTATAAATATTTAATATAATAAATAAAATATTACAAATAATGTTGAAATAAAATGACAGGATTCATGACATAGTCAAGGAGCATTTACTGAATTGGCAATGCTCCATGTAGCTGTTTGTTGGTAAATGCTCTGGATAAAAGACAGATCAAACTTACTGGTATTGTTAAGTATTATGTGCCATTCCTTTTTTTTTTCTTTCAAAAGTAAACTTTTCAACTAAAGTATATTTATATATTAAAAAATACAAATAATAACTATACAACTAGATATGCATTCATGAGTTGATGAGTGTTTTGGTTGTTTCCGCCTTTTGCCTATTATGGATAACGTTCCTGTGGACATTTGTGTCCAAGTCCGTGTATGCCAACATGTTTCCATTTCTCAGGTCATGCATTATTACTTAAAGATTTTCATATAGTAACAGCTGTTACGGTGTTGAGTGTTTTTCTTAGACATGTATTTTAAATAATTTTAAAAATAAAAGTTATTAACATGTATAATGTTTTATGTCGAACACATTTTTGCCGAATGCTGCTGTTTCAAGGAACAAAGTGTGAGAAAGATTCCTAAGTGGTCACATTCTTTAGGATGATGTGACGTGAGAATAGGCATGAGCCAGGAATAAGTGAGTGATAAGTATTAAGTACTGAAGTCTCATTTCACAGAATATTTTTTAATATGGATTTCATTCTTGAAGGAACTGTAGTCAGTACTGTGTGTGAAGATCCCTTCTTGGAAGGGGATGATAGAGGACAGGTGAGGATTTTATGAGACCCCAAAAGACCTAAGAAACAGCCTTTTAAAATAGGAGAGGACTGTGTGATTTCTAAAATCTTTCTGGGAGGTAATCAGGATTCTCATCTTTTAAAACTGTCACAACTATATAGAATTTGTTTCAGATAGGCACTTTCTCTATGTGTCAGAGTATGAGTTAGCAGGCCAGGTATAAAAGGCATTATATAGTGGCTGCAATAAAGGCTTTATTTATAAAGTGTTGCCTGTTTCACAGTGAAAACAGTTCACTAAAACTTAATTAGCAGTATATACCAAGCAGTTTTCACTCAGAAGCATCATATAAATGTGCTCTGATTATAAACAATAAATACCATTTTGTACTATTGAATAGGATTAAAACCCAAATTAATCCCAAAGAAAAGGCTTTGGTTCCCCAAGTAACCAATAAGCAGATAAAGAAGTAACAAGGCAATCAGGGAAAACTAAAAAATTTTGTGCTGCATTGGTTGTTCTATTCTTACCACCTATTTTCTAACCATATTAAAAGATAAAATTCTTTCAAGTTAAGTTTATGAGAAAGGGGGAGTTCAGTCCGTTCCTGTTACGCAAAACCATAACGCATTAATTTTTTTTTACATGGTAATAGAGCATTACATTTTAAGTTGCTGTTTCCATATGGCAAACTCTTTTAGTGTGATGTATTTTTCTTCTAATAAAGATGATTCAAATGAAGGACAAGGGGCCAATTATGTTTTATTAGTGGCCAAATGTGCTCACCTAATTACATGTATTAAATCTTGAGCTTTCTCATTCAGCTTGCCGGGATTATCCTTGGTAGCCGTGTGTCCCTGATGCTTACTAAACATAACGGGACTGCGCGTGTGCAATCAGAATTGTAACTGTAACAATGCTCACAAACTCTGGACTCTGCAGCCTATTACAGTGACTTCCAGGATCGGGTTTCTTTTTTTAAGTTGGAGTGCTGTTCAGTTAAGTTTTACGCTGAGCTGCATTTCACTCCCAAGTTTTCTGTTTTGTAATTTTCTGTCGTCTCAGTTTCCACTTACTTTTCTTGCCAAATCTTCTAAACTCTTACTGACACCAGCAAGTAAGCCCTGGTTGTGGTACTGGTATAAGAACACTACATTTATGAAACACTTGTTCAGCAGTGAAAAGTAATACAGTAGTTGAAGCAGTGCTTTTAAAGAGATGCTGGATTTTAGAGAGCTGAGCATTAATGGGCACACTAAGTTGATGGTGCCACCGCAGCTGGTCATTGCCCATTCCCACTTTGGCCTACAGCGATTAGCTGGAGCGTTCAGTTCTGTACAGCTTTGCTATCTGCCAGGCCTCTGACGGCCTGGGGCGTTAGGGCCGTAGGACAAATGTTTGCCAGGAGGCCTTTGTAGGTAGGTCTGTCAAACAATTAGTAGGGAAGCGGCAAAAAAGGGAGAAGTAGGCTGATGCAGTTTATATGCAGGGGTTGGCAAAAGTAGGTTTACAGAGTATATGAAACACTGAGTGTATTCTTGTATTATTATTTATTAGCTAGAGGCCCAGTGCATGAAATTTGTGCATGGGGTTGTGTGTGTGTGGGGGGTCCCCTCAGCCCAGCCTACACCCCGAGGATGTCCAGGCCTAAACTGGCAGTCGGACACCCCTCTCACAATTCAGGACCACTGGCTCCTAACTGCTCACCTGCCTACCTGTCTGATCGCCCCTAACTGCCCCCCCCCTGCTGGCCTGGTCACCCCCAACTCCCCCCCACTGCTGGCCTAGTCGCCCCCAACTGCCCCCCTTGCTGGCCTGGTTGCCCCTTACTGCCCCCCCTGCCAGCCTGGTTGCCCCACAGCAGCCTGCTGCTCAGTTATTTGGTTGCCACTCACTAATGCCCCTGCCAGCCTGGTCGCCCCACACACAGCCTGTTCCGTCATCTGTTTGGTTGCGATGGTCACTTAGACTTTTATATATAGAGAGAGATTATTGTATTTCCATATGAACTGTACATCTACTTTTACCCACCTCTGTATCCTCCTGGTTTTCTATTCCAGACATTTTTATTTAAAATTTTAGTTAACTGAAAAGCATAAGAGCTTTTTGCCTCCAGAACAACTTATTGGGACAAATTCAGCAGTAAGTCTGTGATGGTGTGAGTCTGGCCGGGTGTGAACAGGAACCGTGTTCTGTCCTGCCTTCCATACTAATCCTGCACCAAAGAGCAGCTTTCTTTGCAGCCTATTACAGTAAAGAGACAAGCAAGGGCTTTCCCAGGCTCCTCACCATATGGGTGTCATGTGGACTTAACTCTGTTGCAAGTTCCACCTTTTAGAAGGATTTTGTTTGGAGAATATGAATGGAGTATAACAATGCATACTTATAAATTATGCAAGCCTTCAAAAGACAGTTGCTTATGGGAAGAGGTGTGTGAATTAGAAAGCACAAAGCGGTGGTTAGGTTGTCAAGCTGGTCCATAGAAACAATTTAGCTCAGGATGTCCCTGCCTAGAGAAGTCATTACAGTCTAGGATCCTTTATTTTTATTAAATTATTATCTGTGTATATATATTACCATTGCCCCCCCCCATATATGCCCTCCCTCCCCAGAGTTTTGTGTCCATTGGTTGTATTTATATGCATGTATACACATCCTTCGGTTGATCTCTTATCTCCCCCAGATCTCCCAACCCTCCCGCTGTAATTTGACAGTCTGCTTGTTGCTTTACTGTCTCTATATCTATCTTTTGGTTCATCAGTTTATAATGTTCTTTATTATCCATAAATGAGGGAGGTCATGCGGTGTTTCTCTTTCATTGACTGGCTTATTTCACTCAGCATGATGTTCTCCAATTCCATCCAGGTTGCTGCAAATGATGAGAATTCCTTCCTTTTTATGGCAGCATAGTATTCCATTGTGTAGATGTACCATAGTTTTTTGATCCAATCATCTGCTGATGGGCACTTAGGCTGTTTCCAAATCTTAGCTATTGTAAATTGTGCTATGAACATAAGCTCCAACATCTATAGACAGCTTATACAACTTAATAAAAGGAAAATAAATGATCCAATTAAAAAATGGGCAATGGACCTAAATAGAATCTTCTCAAAAGAAGACAGAAGGAAGGACAAGAGGCACACGAAACCATGCTCAAAGTCACTAATTAATCAAGAGATGCAAATCAAAACAACAATGTGGTACCATCTCACACCTGTCAGAATGGCCAACATCAACAAAGCAACAAATGACAAGTGTTGGCGAGGTTGTGGAGAAAAAGGAACCCTCGTGCACTGCTGGTGGGAATGCAGACTGGTGCAACCACTGTGGAGAACAGAATGGAGTTTCCTCAAAAAACTGAAAATGGAACTCCCCTAAGACCCAGTCATCCCACTACTAGGAATATACCCCAAAAAACTAGTCTATGATACTTTAGGAAGCAGCCAGTCAACAGGCTGATAGATTCAGAGGCTGAGTGGGCCTCGTTATTTACAAGTTCCTTTCCAGAGGGGTTTTACTTTTTTGAGGGGGGGATGAGGAAGAAGAAATATTTACAAAAAGAATACCTACTCTAGAGTTATCCCCAATTTACAAAGCCTTGTTCTTAAACAGAAGCTTATGCTTTTTTGTTTGTTTTTTTAAGGGAGAAGAAGAGCCGAAACTGGTTTGGCTCAGTGGTAGAGCGTCGGTCTGCAGACTGAAGGGTCCCGGGTTCGATTCCGGACAAGGGCATGTACATTGGTTGCGGGCACATCCCGATAGGGGGTGTGCAAGAGGCAGCTGGTCGATGTTTCTCTCTCATCGACGTTTCTAGCTCTCTATCTCTCTCCCTTCCTCTCTGTAAAATATCAATAAAATATATTTTTTTTTAAAAGGGGGAGAAGAAGAGAGTGGAAAAGCCATGTAATGATGTGTGAAGAACACTGGCCTGGCGATCAGGACAGCCAGCTCTTGATTCTGCCTTTGTGCTCCACATTGGGAACGTGTACTAACCCCTTACCCTCCCTTTGCTTATGTGCAAGAAGGAGGGCTATGGAGGGACAGTCCAAAATACTAGGATCATAGGAGCCCAATGTGTTCTGCACTTTCCTGGAGTTGTTAGGCTTTTGTGAAGTGTCCTTGCAGTGTCTGATGTTGGCCAAGGTGCTTGAGAGGATGAAAAATAACAATTCCTAGTCAGAAGAGTGAGACTGACAAACGATGATTATACTTACGAGCCTGGAGTCTCATGATCTGGGTTCTAATTCCAGCTTCACTGCTAACTAATCAGAAATCTTGGGCTCTTGAATTCTTTGAGACTGTTTTTCCTCTGTAAAGTTTAGATGGCTGCATTAGGGGACTTCTAGAATAGTCTTCAGCTCAAAAAAATTCTAATATCTCTAAAGAACAGGTATTGAAAGGTAATCATAGCATCTAAGTAATTCAACCTTTTTTTTTTTTTCCTGGTGGAAAGGGAGTGACTGCAGAGAAGTAGATAAAATAACATGAACATATTGAATGCCCAGTGTGGTAGACACTATCAGGCTCTGGGGGACGTTCAGAGTGACGCATAGTAGCTGGCTATAGCTTTTAGCTTTTAGGAGTCCTGTATTTCCATTTATCTTTTACAATCAAGAGAAAGAGCTTCAGGCAAGGATAATATTGGCTCCTATCCAGCAGTGAAGTCTGATCCCTGTAGTGCAGTTTGTTGGGAAATAGCCACGTTTCTCTTTGTCTCCAGAATTGGTTTTGCAGTTAATAATTCTCTTGTAATATCTCTAATAATATCTTACTAATTCTCTAATAATATCTTGCTTATTAATGGAACCCCTGGAAAAGTGCTTTAAGCAGCAAAATATCTTTTTTTTTGTTGCTCATGGTTCTTCATGGTTAGTGAACATTGTTGGCTATGTGTCCATCTCTGTATACACAGTATCATTAGAGAGAGCTGATTTCTCAATCCCAGAGTGAATGGTCTGTATTTGTAGGACATTAAGAAAGCTGCTGCCGAGACCAGTTTGGCTCAGTGGATAGAGCATTGGCCCGTGGACTGAAGGGTTCCAGGTTCAATTCCGGTCAAGGGCATGTACCTTGGTTGTGGGCACACCCTGGTAGGGGTGGTGTAAGAGGCAGCTGATCGATGATTCTTTCTCATCGATGTTTCTAACTCTCTATCCCTCTCTCTTCCTCTCTGTAAAAAAAATCAATAAAATATATATATATTAAAAGAAAGCTGTGAGTATATGGAAGAAAATAATTAAGTACTCATGCGCGAATTCATCAGGAAGATCAAATACAAAAGTGCTTCAAAGCTGGCTGTGTGAGGTTGGCAGAATATGTTCTAATCTCCAGGTTCAGTGTTTGGGGTACACTGTGTGTGTGGTACATTCTGTGTGGTCAGGTGGTCACCCCTTGTTATCTTGGTAATGAATTTCTTAACTCTTTGTCTGGAGTTGGAACACATTGTTTACCCTCCTCTTAGGAAGAAGTGCAGAATTTTCCCAGTTTATCCCTATGTAACTTCTCCTAACTTACTAGTCAAATTAATTCTTATTAACTCAGTTATTCTTTTACATTTACTACCTTCCCCAAACTTTCTCCCACCCCAAGAGGCTCCATTTTTTAGAATTTCCAGCTCTGTTTTTGGAATGATAGACTTTAAAGAAAGTTTCTGGCCTGCGCATAGTAAAGATCTGTAGATATATACATATATGGTTCAGTAGTCCTGTTTTGTGGTGCACAGGTGAAGCTAGCGTGGTCTAGGCAGACTGCGTTACCACATGTTTAATAACGGACTGGGAGAGTGATGCTCCCGCTGCACTCAGCAGCTTCCCAACTACAGGAATTCAGTTCCGGGTACAGGGTGCCCTTGAGGAGAACAACTAGGATTATTTAGAGCCTAGAAACTGTATCAAGTGAGAAAGTCAAAGGAACCACAATGTTATCATTCATTTGGAAAGTTTTTCAGGTTTGCTTTTTCACAATTAGGGTTATTTTTCCCGTCAGTTTTATTTGGTTGTATGGTGGGGATCTCATTTCCCATGTGTATGGCCAGTTATCTCAGCACCTTTTATTGAATTGTCTACTCTACCCACACCTCCTTTGATTTGGAATGCCATCACTGTTCAATATCAAGTTTCTTGACTGTCTGAGTTCTCTATTCTGTTCCATTGGTTTGTCTGTCCCTGAGCTTATATCACACTATTTTAAGTATCTTACCATTTTTCTTCAAAATTATCTTGCTCTTTATTCTTCTATGTGAATTCTGGAATGAGCTTGTTGCTCAGTTGGTTAGGTGTCCTCTTGGGCAATGAAAGGTTGTTGGGGATTCCCTGTCTGGACACACAGGGATTGATGTTTCTCTCACATTGATCTCTCTTTCTCTCTCTTTCTCTCCCCCCGCCTCTCTCTCAAAATTGATAAAAATATTCTTTAAATGAGCTTGTTAAGTTTCATAAAAGTACTTTATAGGATTTTCACTGGAATTGATTTTTTCTAAATGGAGTAATTTGAGGATAATTGAAGGGATTATTCCATCAACTATTCCTATTCATGAACATAATATATTTTTCTATTTATTTGGTTCTTCTTTGAGTTTTTAATACAGTTTTATACTTTTTTATGGCAGAGTCTTAAATTTATTTCCAGTTAACTTGTAATGATTATTGCTAGTGTAATTGGTTTCTTTGTTTAAATTACATTTTCAAGTTAGTTACTAGAACACTTTATATTATATAAGAACTGGTATATAAGAACACTTTAAATTTTTGTACATTGATATTCTGTCCAGCAACCTTGCTGAATTCTCTTTATTAATTCTAATTATAGATTTTCTTGAATTTTTTATGAGAGTAGTAACATGCAAATAGTAACAGTTTTGATATTTCCTTTTAAATATTTTTTTCTTACTTCATTGTACTGTCTGGGACTGCCAAAATAATGTTGACTAGAAATGCTGATAGTGAACATCATTATTCCATTCTTGATTATCCCTCTTTATCTTTTTTGTTTACTTTTGACTTATGATACTTTCATTATTGTTCGGTTCTAGAATTTCATAATTTCTATTTTTATTTCATCCCAATGAGCTATATTTGAGTACATTTAAATTTTTCTGAACATTATTTTTTGTTTACTTGCTCTTTTTGATTTCTGACTATTTGCTTTGTGCTTAAAGAATGGGATTAGTTTTCTATGAAATTAGTTGGTGCTACCTTTGATGTCTGATATGTAGTACACTTTAATAAATGTCTTCTGTGTGCTTAAAACCAATGCATATTCTTTTTCTGTTTAGTGCAGGTTTGCTATCTGTCTATCTAATCTATCTATCATAAGACTTACTATTGTATTCAAATTTGCTATATCCTTAGGGAATTTTTATCTGATTGGTCTATCAATTTCTGATAGCAGAGTGTTAAAATCTCCTGATTTTAGTTTTGTCACTTTCTCCTTATTAATTGTATCAGTTTTTTGCTTTCTACACATTTGAGAGCCTATATATTAGTTGCATAAGTCCATTATATCTTCTTTGTAGAGTATTCTTTTTATATTATGTAATGTCCTTTTTTATTCCAGTTTTTGTTTTTTATTTTGTTTTATCTGTTAATATTGCTTTATGAGCTTTCCTTTGTTCTTGCTTGATATATTTTTTTCACCATCTATTTTCAAATTTTTGGACCATTTTATGTGTTTCTAGTTGAATTTGTTAACCTAGTCTGATGGACTTTTAATAGATGAGTATGTCTGTGTTTAGAGAGAGATTTGGATTACCTTTGCCATTTTATTGTACAGTTTCTCTTTTTTAAAATTACTCTTTGTCATTTAGATTGATAAAATTGTGAGTAATATTATTTTCATCTACTGATTTTGAAAGCTATAAATGGCATTTCTCTTCTTGTAATAGTTTGTCCTAAATTTTTCTTCTTTGAGTTTTTAATACACTTTTATACTTTTTTCTGACAGTCTTAAATTTATCACACATAATTACAAAATTTTCTATCATAGTTTAAAAGGATTTTAATATACTTGAATATCCTCTTTTTCCTTTCTAGTTCCACTGGTAGAAACTCCTTCTTTGAGATATAATTCATATACCTTATAATTCATCTACGTATAGTATATAATTCAGTGTTTTTTAGTTTATTTACAAGGTTGTGAGACAATCTAATTTTAGAACACTTTTGTCTCCCTTAAAAGAAATCCTGTAACCATAAACAATGTCTATCCTACTATCTGTTCTCTCCTGTTTCCCAGTCCTAGGCAACAACTAATCTGTTCTCTTTAGATTTGCCTATTCTGAAAATTTCAATAAATGAAATTATACAATATGTGGTTTTGTTACTGGCTTCTTTCATAATATTTTCAAGGTTAATTCATGTTGTCACTTTTCTTTTAATTATGAAAAAATAGATTATTTAAAAATAACATGTACGTATATACATTTGATAATACGTCTTATCAGTTTGGGGGACACCAGCATATATGGGTTCCTTCTGTGGGCTCTTCTTTCTGAAGCACATCCTAAAATACATAAATTCTTTAGTGAGAATCTGTTCATGGAAAACTCAAGAATTGTTGTAGATCTTAAAATGTCTTCATATTACTTCATTTTTAATGTTAAGTTAGCTAGGTATTGCATTCTAGCTTGACAGTTCATATAACATTTTATACATATAATTCTGGTTTCTTCAAGGAATCTGTTATTGCTGATGAAGTGTCTGCTGACAATTTAATTGGTTTGTGTGTGTTTTTTGGTAGTTAATATATTTTTTTTAATGGCAACTTGATGTTCTGAAACTTTACTATGGCATGTCTAGGTGTGGATTTATTTGTATTTATCTTGATTGGTATTGAGACTGCATTTACTTCTATTTTATGGCTATTTTTTCCTTTTTTCATTTTATCTCTTTGGGGGCATTCTAAATGTTTATTTTAAGGTCATTTTTAGAAGGTTCAGTTATTTTTATTTTGTTTGAGTGAATTAATCTCTCAATAAATTATGTTAATTGTAGTATTACTTCATGTATTTTGGAATTTTTGTTTGAGAGTTGTTACCCATCTCACCTTACCCTACCCCCCCCCCCCCAGCAGTTCTGTGGTTGCCTCCATCTGGTTTCAGTAGGTAACTCAGGATTTCTGATCTTCATGATGATGGTGGTAGTATATATCCAGCCACTGAGCTAGCACGTGGCTGGCTTGAATCCTTGCTCCTCTGCCTTTTTTTAATGTACAACTCCCTTCTTTTGGTCTCATTTCTGGAGTTCTGCCCACTCTGTTTTTACACAATGAACCTGGCTCCAGTCCCCCACCTTACATGAGGCACTTTTCATTGTCATTAACCTACAGAAGCTGAATTCCTGGCCCTCTTTACTTAACTTCAAAATATGGAGCTTATTAAGCTTTACTCACTGCTTTGTGTTTCTGTTCCATTTATAGCCCTTGGAAATATTTATTATAACCAATAATGTGACAGTAGAATTCATATAATTTATCGCTGTCTTTTTTTTGATATGGCCATCACATATATGGTGCATGGGATAACTCCGCATCTGTTCCAACCTTCTTCTGGCAATGCCTTCCTTTACTGCACAGACTGGAAAGTAAAATTTACAACTTAGGTTTCCTTACATCTGGGGTCCCTGATGTGATTTAAGATCACACTGATAATAGTCACGTCTATAAGACTTAAATCCAGAACTGAGTTCAGTGGGGGTAGGGTGCAGTACACATGGCATCAATTTTGCTGGCACATATCCAGTGGCTTAGAGATTACCGCTGCTTGAGATCCCCACGTTGTAGCCTCGGCTATGTTCCCTGAAGCCAGTAGTTCTGGCAGCAGCTTTCTGATCTCTAACTGGAGGTAAGACATTGTGTTCTTGGAGCCAACAATCACATTGGCGATTGCCTAATTCCTCGACCGTGGCTAAGAGATGTAATCCTGTCCAGCACTCGGCACCCCAGTGCCCTGCTGTAACTTTCTTTTTTTAAAAAAATATATATTTTATTGATTTTTAACAGAGAGGAAGAGAAAGGGATAGATAGTTAGAAACATCAATGAGAGAGAATCATCGATCAGCTGCCTCTTGCACACCCCCTACTGGGGATGTGCCCGCAACCAAGGTACATGCCCTTGATTGGAATCAAACCTGGAACCTTTCAGTCCGCAGGGCGACGCTCTATCCACTGAGCCAAACCAGTTTTGGCGCCCTGCTGTAACTTTCTGATAGTGGCAGAGCTGGCAGTTCCCTTGTCAGGCCAGTTCTGTGTGGATCCGGAGAGTCTTTCTTTGAGATCTCATGTAGAGACTTCTCTTCCAACCCTTCTAGTTGTTTTGTTAGCACCGAAATGTTAGCATCTAAGTATTAAATCGGATTCTGCTTAATGTAGTAGAGGTTTTTCATACTTTGAACCCTCACTAATGAAGCAGCTCAAATATTACATTTATTACTTTTTGGTTTTTGTCTGTCACTCTTAAGTGAGTAGTGCCGAAGTAGGAGCTGGGTGACCTCACCGTATAAACTTACACAGTCATCTTAACCACCGCGCTCTGTCACTTATGTTGTGGTTGTTGTTTTTTTTAAATCATTTCTTTGAGGTTCTTGACATGTGAAAAATGTTCTTGATTTGTATAGTTGTTGAAACCAAAACCTAACACAGAAATAAAACGGTATCTGTTACTCCTGATGAAAACGAGGACAGCCTGTGCTTCAGATTTCAATGCAAACTGATTGGCGTAAGGAAATTCAGATGCTGTAACACATGTTTCTCTCACTGGATGGTAAGGAAGGGTTGTGCTCTTTGAAGCCTATAATGGATTAATAGGTCCAGAACCTTGAAAATCCAACTAGCTGCAAATCTTACTTTCCCTTTTTCATTTTTACTTTCATATTTTTTCATAGCCATTTCTTAGTTATGTACATAGAGAAATAAAGCTCTTGACGAGAATTTATAGAATAAAGATAAATGTCCACTCTGCCCAACCATCTTTGTGAAAGGTTCTGTGATTTCTGACATTCTGTTTTTATTAAAATGTTGTTTGCATTTGATAGAAAATGTTCTGTTTCATAATTTTCTTGGCATGACTCTGTTGTCACCCAAAGTATACCTGCGTCAGGTTTGTGTTTTAAATAATATTGTGACTCCAGTTCAATATTTTATGCCTTATCTAAAAACTTGTCTCATTATTGCCTTTTATTTGCAAAAGTATATGCCAGAATCATGACATAGAGCAATGCTTATAATACAGTGAAATATAAAGCAATGAGTAATGAAAAATGTGTCTATATTATAATTACAACTTGAAAAAAATACGTATGCATAGGAATGAGGACTAGAAAGAAATATGGGGGGAAATGGAAAGAGTTGAAGCTTTCTCAAAGGCAGTAAAACCATTTGAGCCTGTTTTGACTTCTAGTTTCTGGAATCTGTCTTTTTCTCTTTTCCATTTGGGAAGACTGGGAAAACATTTATCTCTAGGCTTCTGATACCACTCTTGTTTTTTTGTAAGTTATATAAAAAAAATCATTGGGAGTGTTTGTACAAACACCACATCTGTATAGTTTTTTTCTGTACTAGGAGATGTAGTTAATTTAGACTTGGGGACTCAACCTCATTTTAGCCACCATCACTCCTGTCCTGGCAGTGCAATAAATAGCCTCCTAGCTGGCCTGCCTTATCGCTCAATAGTCTGTTTTTCCTTGAAGCCCAAGTGAAAACCTTCAAAGTCAGAGTCCACTCTGCTCCAACACCCCAACGATTTTTCAACTCGCGCAGCGTGAAAGCCTGCAGGCCCTCCATGTTCAGGTCATCTTTCCATCTTCATTTCTTGTTGCTCTTTGCCTTGCTCCCTCCATTCTAGCCACGGCAGCCTGTGGCTGTGCGGTTTCTCAGCTAGGCATCCTGCCAACTCAGGACCTCAGCTTCCAGGGCCTTTCCCCCAGGGCTGCACCCTCATCTCATTCAAGTCTCTGCTCAAATGCCTTCTTCTCAGAAAGGCCACAGGGGTTATCTGAAATAGCGTCTATCTCTCTTACCCTGCTTTATTTTTTTAAGTGTTATCACTACTGAATATTATATCCTACTAGAGCCCCAATGCACGAAAATTCAAGCAGGAGTAGGCCTTCTTTCCTCTGGCTGCTGGCACCGGCTGCCCTCCAGCACCTGGGACTCGGGCTGGCTTCCCCCAGGCCACCCCCAGGCACTGGGGACCCGTCTTTGGCAGGAAGGATGTCTGGAATGATGTCCAGAAGACGTCCTATCTAATTAGCATATTATCCTTTTTATTATTATAGATCATTATAGATATTTATTTGTTTGTTGTCTGTCTACTCCACTAGAATGTAAGTTCCACGAAAGCAAAGATTTTGTCTGCTTTGTTCACCATCATATGCTCAGTGCCTGGAACAGAACCTGGGGCATAGTGCTCAATGAATTAATTAAAGTGGCCCCTTAATGTATATATGGAATTCATTTCTTTTGTTTTATTTCTTTCTAATAAAGGTTTTTCTATCCTTGCCAAGTTGAATTTCAATCCGGAGAAAGAGAGACAAAACATGAACTTTCTTCTAAGGCTTCTTTCTTCTCTGCCTCACACAGTGGTCCTCTCCTTCCCTCATTCTCCCTACTGCCTATGCATCTAAGACGAGGTCTTATTATTGCCCTTCTTATTTTTCATGAGTCCTAGCTTATTTGGGGCCTTCACCTGGTATCATTGTAAATAACCCAGTTATTAATTAACTGGAAAGGACCAGAGGGAAGGCCGAACATTATAGTCATGCCCTGTAAAGTCTGGGTGACTTACAGAGAGTGCTAGTCTGTCAGTCACACTTGGGAGCAGGTCATTGGCCAGAATGGACATGGCCATTGCAAGGGCAGGAAGTCTGAGATACACAAGCTCTGGAACAAAGGAGTTCTTACCCCTTTTCTTTCTTGCTCCTCGCACTTGACTCCTGGCTTTTGGGTGCTCATGCTCTGCACTTGCCCACGTGGCCCACAGCCATATGGACCGCACTCGCAACGGACTGGTGGGCTGGGAACTAGTCTGATGCTGGGCCCCGCTTTCACCGTGAACCAAAACGTTGGGACACTGGCTTTGCTTTTAGCTCTGCTGAATCCCCAGCTGCACGTCCATCAGGATTGGTTTAAGGCAGTGGTCGGCAAACTCATTGGTCAACAGAGCCAAACATCAAGAGTACAATGATTGAAATTTCTTTTGAGAGTTGAAAACCGACTTCTGTGCATGGGCCACGAAGTTTCAATTGCACTGTATGTGCGTGCCCGTATGTGGTATTTTACAGAAGAGCCGCACTCAAGGGACCAAACTGTAGCTCTCGAGCTGCAGTTTGCCAACCACAGGTTAAAGGGAAATGGGACTTTGGAAACCGCGGGGTATAATTCCACACAAATAAAGCTTCCTACCACATCTCATCCTCCCGTTGGACCCTCCGGAAATCCTTATTCCAGTGGCTCCCCAAGAACCTCACTTCCACTAGCAATGTAGAAATCCCACCCACACAATTCTCTGGTAACACACCTTCCAGACACTTTTAGTAAATATTTCCTAGTCTTTTATATATTTCACTTTGGCCGTGCACATCCTTTTAAAGTTTGGGTGCTTTTCCAGTGGTATTTTTTTAAATATATTTTTTTTATTGATATTTTACAGAGAGGAAGGGAGAGAGATAGAGAGCTAGAAACATCGATAAGAGAGAAACATCGACCAGCTGCCTCCTGCACACCCCCCACCAGGGATGTGCCCGCAACCAATGTACATGCCCTTGACCGGAATCGAACCCGGGACCTCTCAGTCCGCAGGCCGACGCTCTACCACTGAGCCAAATCGGTTTCGGCTCCAGTGGTATTTTTACTATTCATATTGGCTTAGTCAGAGATTTCCCCCCGCCCCCCCTTTTTAAAAGTGATTGTGTGGTTAAATTTTTTATTTTTTCCCCAGTCTTCTAGAACTTCAAATTTTTTTTCATGATCTCTGAATATTGACTTGTCTGATTTTTCTCTGAACTTTTTATATTTTCTTAAACATTTTAATGAATGTCTAATATGACCAGAGTTTATTGTCATTAGATACTTGATTTTTAATAGGCCACTTCTTTGAAAGTATTTGTCATTTTAATTTTCATGTAACCAACCTATTCTTTCTTGTTTGTCAGAATTAAGTCCTGATTAGCAATTCTCTTCTTCCTGTATTTTTTCATTGTTAATTTATCTAAAAGCATACTTTTAAAAATTAAGTTTGTTTTAAAGATTCCTCAGAGAGATAGTTAAGAAATATTTTCAACACTCCTTTGAATAAAAGTATATAGCGCTGTTTTGGCAACACAAAAAGGGTTAGAGACTTTATGAATGGCAATTTAGGGAATAAAAACAGAATAGTTAGCTTTTTTATTAGACCTCTGAGTTAAATTTTGGATAACTATAATGCTAAGCCCTGACTTGGATTCATCCTTTGGTCAGTAGAGGTCATCTGTGTCTAAGGAACAAAGCCCTATTTACTTACTTTCTGTTAGTGATCTTACCGTGAAATTTGCAGCATAGAAATAAGAATTTCTTTTCAATGTTAACATTAACTAGTTTATGCCAAGTTGGTTTCTGCTTGCCCGAGTCAGGATTGTAAATCTATAAATCTATGTACCCTGTACATTTAAGTTCTGATAATGAAAAGTTACACAAGGTGCTATCTTCTTTCCCTTTTAGTTCATTCCAAATTGATCCATATACCTATAAACCATTGTACTATACCATAATTTGTGTAGCTACTCAAAGTTTGGAAGAATTAGGGACTTTCTGAAGGCTAAGCTTGCAAATATCCAAATAGGCTTCCCGGTTCTAACAGATGATACATATTAGTCATTTTCCAGAAGAAATGGACTGCACTAGACTAGATTTAATTCTTTCCCTCTTCAGTTACCCAAGAACAGCTTTCCCTTTGTGGGATATCACCTCACTTTGGAACTGCCTTGCAGTAGAGGGATAGAAATACTGTATGTAATCTTTGGAAAGAGAGAAAGAAAGGAATTCTGTCAGGTCCAAGGAGAGGGGGTCTGCTCTACACTGCCAGTGTGGGAGGAAGGCTGCGGAGGGGGAGCAGGGCTCTCCTGGTTCTAGGGCAAGTTCTGCTGCCTCCATTGGCGGGTGCCAGTCTCTCGTCAGGGCATGGATGTGGTCCTGGTGACAAGCGGTAGCAGCCTGCTGAGGCCTGGTGGATTTAGAGGGCGGACCATAGTTGTGGTGGTAGTGCAGCTCATCTGGAAGCAGTGCCATTGGCTGCAGGAAAGGAAACCGTATTAATCACCACGCAAGGCTCCAACCACCCCAGCCTCTTTCAAGGAGAAGGGAGGAATTTCTGTGGGTGAGGACACTAACTTAGGGATATCATCCTAGCTGACAATTGTGGATGTTGACATCGAGGATCCTTAGTTGACTCCGCCAAACTTGGGTTCTCTGCAGAACACCCATTATAAAGTTTGCTGATTCATTTGCTTTGCCCATGGCTCGCTGTGTGTGTGTGTGTGTGTGTGTGTGTGTGTGTGTGTGTGTGTGTGTCAGAAGTCAACGCTAGGAAGGATCTTAGTCACTAACCTGGGGAAATGCTGCAAGCAAGTCAAAGCTGCTAGACTGACCTTTCTGCCAGAGGAAGCACAGAGGCTGTGAAAATTGGAGAGGAAAAGGCTCTTCCTTCTCTTTGGATCTCTGGTTAGGTCTATTTTTGTGGTGTGGACTGTTATGAGGATCTTCTGTCTAAAAGCTTATCCTAAAGCAGTGATTCTCAACCTTTCTAATGACTCGACGCGATGCTTTCATACAGTTCCTCATGTTGTGTTGATCCCCAACCATAAAATTATTTTTGTTGCTACCTCATAACTGTAATTTTGCTACTGTTATGAATCGTAATATAAATATCTATGTTTTCCGATTATCTTAGGCAACCCTGCTAGTGGTTCTTAATCTGTGGAGAGATAGTATGACCCACAGGTTGAGAACTGCTGTATAGCCGCAGTTCTACAAAGAAATTACAGTTATGAAGTAGCAAAAAAATAATTTTATGGCTGGGGGCCACCACAACATGAGGAACTGTATTAAAGGGTCTCGGCATTAGACAGGTTGAGAACCACTGTCCTAGAGTCTCTCTTGATGTCCTTGGGAATGACTTTAAGTGACTTTCCTTGTTTGGCGTTAATAGGATATTGAAGCGGAAATTGAGTTATAGCATAACCTGGGGAGTTTCTTGAATTAACTTTTTAAAAATGGCATGTAAGCAAGGGATCTCTCTGTTCATTTTAGACTGGGGGGAATAAGAGTATTATGTACATTTTCCCAATATAATTAACATTGATCCTTAAGAGTTATTTGGATTAAGGTTAGCCTGTAGTCTGTTTTCATGTTGTTATCTCTTTGAAAGTAGGACTTGCCGGAGATTTTATAATGTAGAAATGATTTATGCCCAATGCTGCTGACTTTTGTCTGTGTAAGAGTGTTAGACCCCATTAACTGTGCTCCCTGCTGCTGATGGTTTACCTTTGCCTCCCTTCTCCAAAAGTAACATAAATGCCTCTACTCCATTGATGCTCAGAGGCTTCCCATCATATTATTCTCTCTATGTTGCCCTTTACTTAAAAACTTTTTTTTTAATCCTCACTGGGGGGTATTTGTTTCTGATTGCTTTTAGAAAGAGTGCAGGGGGAGTGGGGAGAGAGAGGGAGAAAGAGAGAAACATCAATGTGAGAGAGACACATCAATTGGTTGCCTCCTGCATGTGCCCCTACTGGGCCAGGGAAGGAGTCTTTTAGACTTGCAAATTTTATTTAGAACTCTTAGACACTCATTTAAACATGCCATAGTTTCTAAACTGCTTTAGTCTCAGATAGTATGCTCTAATACAGATCACATACAAACTTAGATTATTCTAAAGACTTGTATTAATTTATGCATTTTTTAAAATCATGAACTTGGATCTAAAGTAATTACCGTGGCAAAGAAGGAGGTTAAATCAAAATTTGTGGAAGGTATAGCCATCACATGGAAATGCCAGTATTTCAAGTGCTCAGCCTGGATTTCAAAACTGTCCGTTGGAGCCGCATTTGTTGAGGTTTTTTTTAAACTCATGCAGCTGGATTGTGTCATTTTAATGTGGTAACATATATATCAGAGAAAAGGATAAGATGATCCTGGTACTGATTATCACTTGGGAGAAGGTTCAGAGAGGTGAACTTTTAATGAGATTTTGGTGTACTTATGATACATTTGTCCAAAAAGTTTATTGACGTAGCTGACCTGACTTATATTGGTTTTTTGATGCCATCTGATTATAACTCTGGGGGAATTTCTTCAAGTGAAAAGTAATTTGTGGAACTTACTGATAAGACCACTTACATTTTAAAAAGCTTTCTATTGCTTTTAGATACACTCGGGAAAGGCCAAGATGTCCCGGGCTTCTCTGTTAACGTGCTGACTCCGAAGTCAGTGGTGGCAGTGCAGCCGGGAGTGGATTATACAGTGAGAGGAGGACTGCTGGGCACGACTGGTAACAGCACACACAACATGCACAAAAGAGTCATAAAATCATGGCGGATTTTTTTTTTAATCCTCATCCAAGGATATATTTTCCTTGATTTTTAGAGAGAATCAAAGGTAAGGAGGAAGGAAAAGAGGAGAGAGAGAGAGAGAGAGAGAGAGAGAGAGAGAGAGAGAGAGAGAGAGAGAGAGAGAGAAAGAAGAAGAAGAAGAAGAAGAAGAAGAAGGAGGAGGAGGAGGAGGAGGAGGAGGAGGAGGAGGAGAGAAAAGAAGGGAAGAGAAGAGAAGAGAAGAAAGAGAGATAAACATTGATGTGAGAGAAAGACATCAATTGGTTGACTCCTTTACTCCCCCAACCTGGGACAGGGAGCAAACTGGTAACCCAGGTACATGCCCTTGACCCTTAGTGCATAGTTAGAGCATCTGAGGCCGACGCTGTAACCACTGAGTAAACCAGCCAGGGAAGTGGCAGATTTTTGAAGATTGATGGGAAAAAATGAGATTTTATAATTTTTACATTCTTCTTTTCCTATGGAAATTTTTACTTCATCTGAAAGTCAAATCAAACTAGTTAGTATTCATCAGATCACTTCCTTCTAATGTCTAAGAATTTTAACATCTTGGAAGTTATAGCTGAAGCTTTGTTCTCAGTTCCAAAGGCCCTGGGGTAAAATAAAGGAATTTAAAAATTAGCTTAACCTCAACATTTAGAAAGAAACTGGAATAAATCCTCTAACATCTATCTTGGCATCACTTGTAAGAGGTACTGGGGCAATAATCAAAATGACTGAAAATTGGTCACGTCAGATCCATTGCCTGTTCAATGATAGAATGAAAGACCCATTGCCAAGGATGAAATGGTAATTTATTCTTTCTTAATTTCAATAAGCTTTTGGGTCTGACTCCAGTGACATTCCCATTGACAAACTAGAAAAGCATTCTTTTCCTTAATGTAAGCAACTTCACAGAAAAAGTAATATCATGAAAACATTTTTTTTTTTTACTTTTTTTTCAAGGTAATTGCTCTCCCTTGTCACTGGATGTATTTTTAATTGCTGTTGAATTCTATCTTATTGATATATCATAATTTGTGTAACCATTCTTCTACTGAGGGGTACTTGGATGATTTCTGATTTTTCACTATTCTAAATAGCAGATTTAAGAACATCTCTATATAGATTATTTTTCTTTCTTCTCCTACCCTTCCTCTTTTCTTCCTTCCTTTTTTCCTTTTTAGGGTACTAAATATTTTTTTACATTTCTCATATTGGCAGCTGGAATTATTGGCTCAACATATATAAACAGCCAAAATCGGTTTGGCTCAGTGGCTAGAGCATCAGCCTGGGGACTGAAAGGTCCCAGGATCCATTCCGGTCAAGGGCATGTACCTTGGTTGCGGGCCCATCCTCAGTAGGGGGTGTGTAAGAGGCAGCTGATTGATGACTCTCTCAAATGTTTCTGACTCTCTGTCCCTCTCTCTTCCTCTCTGTAAAAAAGCAATAAAATATATATTTTTAAAAATGATATGGACAATTTTATAATTCTTGTTACATATTCCTGATACTTTTTCAGAAAGATTGAGTCAACTAATAGCATCAATTAATAGAAATACAGCTTAGTCAGCATGCGAGTTTATAATTTGTGTGTTGTTAGTTGAGCAGTAGTACTTTAAACTTATTTTAATTAAACTGTAGCATTTAGTCTCAGATATTATTATATATTATATTATACTGTGGCCCAGTGCATGAAATTCGTGCACAGGGGTGTCCTTCAGCCCGGCCTTCACCCTCTCCAATCTGGGACCCCTCAAAGAATGTCCTACTGCTGGTTTACAGGGATCAGGCCTAAACAGGCAGTCAGACATCCCTTTGCAATCTGGGACTGCTGGCTTCTAACTGCTCACCTGACTGCCGGCCTGCTCGCCCCCAACTTCCCCCCCACTGGCCTGCTCACCCCCAAATGTCCCCTCACTCCCTCCAGCCTGCTCACCCCCAACTGCCTCCCTGCCAGCCTGCTCACCCTTACCTTCCCCCCCACCACTGGCCTGATCACCTCCAAATGATCCCAACTGACAGCCTGCTCACCCCCAACTGGCCCCCCTGCTGGTCTGCTTACCCCTAAATGCACCCTCCCCCCACCCTACTGGCCTGATCATCCCCAATGGGCCCCCCCCCAACAAGCCTGATCACCTCTTGGCTTTAACTACTTCTACTTCAGCCACGCCACCATGGCTTTTTCCAGAAGAACATCTGGAAGATCTGGAAGGTCTCCCAGTCTAATTAGCATATTACCCTTTTATTAGTATAGATAGAGGCCTGGTGCACAGGAGGGGGCTGGCTGGTTTGCCCTGAAGGGTGTCCTGGATCAAGGTAGGGGTTTCCTTGGGGCATGGGGCAGCCTGAGCAAGGGGCTTGTGGTGGTTTGTAGGCTAGCCATGTCCCCTTGGGGTGAGGGTCCCTGCTGGGATGCCTGGCCAGCCTAGGTAAGGGGCAGATGGCTGTTTGCAGACTGGCCAAACCCCTCAGTGGGGACTCGTACTCCATGGGGGCATGGCCAGCCTGGGTAAGGAGCTGAGGACCATTTTCAGGCTTGCCACACCCCTTAGTGACCCAGATTCCCAGCCTCTCCTTGAGTGGAGGCCAGGGCAGGTGGGCAAGTGGGAAGCTTGGCTTCCTCCATCACCAGGGACAACCCAAGCCTCCTTCTTGCTCCAACTCCATGGCTGCCGCCATCTTTGTTTGTCAATTTGCATACTCACTCCTGATTGGCTGGTGGGTGTAGTGGAATGATGGTCAATTTGCATGTTTCTCTTTTATTAGTGTAGATATTATATATTATATATTAATTATTTATTATATATTATACTAGAGGCCCGGTGCATGAAAATTCATGCACTGGATGGGAGGTCCCTCAGCCTGGCCTGCCCCCTTTCACAGTCCAGGAGCCCTCAGGGGTGGGAGGTGACCTGGCAATTGGGAAGGCGACACCTCCATCACACCTCTGCTGCTAACACTACCAGTAGTACAAGGCTTGGCCGGCCCTGGTTACCTATGCCTTGGGCCAGCTCTGGGTGGTTGTGCAACTGCCATTTGAGATTTTCCTGTGCCTTGCGCCAGTCCTGAGCGGCTGAGGGGACTAGAGGACTCCGAAGGCAGGTGCATGGAGCAGCCAGGCCTGCCTGGGGTTGGGCCTGACTGTGCCATGCACCTGCCATCCTGGCAGGGCTGAGGGGCCTGAGTGCATCTTGTGGCTGTGGACGCCACCATCTTTGTGAGGGCGTGATGGGCAGTTAGCATATTCCATCTTTATTAAATAGGATATTTTATATACTATATAAACAGTACTAAATAAACATACCTATCCTATTTCATGCCTCACCTTTTCTTTAATTTCTAACTATGTGTTTTATAAATCATTCCTTTCCCATTTTATCCTTTAATTTTTTTCCCTCTCCTTTGACCAATTATGAGTGAATTTTGTATCGCCCTTATGTAATTGTATACTTCTTTTACATTTTTGCACAAGCATCACTTTTTTCAGTTCATTGCATTATCCCTTTTTGTATTTCCATATTATAATGTAATAAACTGATACTTTTATTATATTTTCCCTAAGATATTTCCTTTTTAAAATATTTTTATTTATTTCAGAGAGGAAGGGAGAGGGAGAGATAGAAACATCAATAATGAGAGAGAATCATTGATTGGCTTCCTCCCATAAGCTCCACTGTGCCCTGACTGGAAATTGAGCTGTGACTTCCTGGTTCATAGGTTGAAGCTCAACCACTGAACCATGCCAGCCGGGCATCTCTGAGGTTCTTTCTCCTCCTCCTCCTCCTCCTCTTCTTCTTCTTCTTCTTCTCCTTCTTCTCCTTCTTCCTTCTTCCTTCTTCTCCTTTTTCTCCTTCTTCTCCTTCTTCTTCTCCTCCTTTCTTCTCCTTTCTTCTCCTTTCTGCTGCTGCTGCTTCTTCTTCTTCTTCTTCTTCTTCTTCTTCTTCTTCTTCTTCTTCTTCTTCTTCTTCTCCTTCTCCTTCTCCTTCTCCTTCTCCTTCTCCTTCTTCTCCTTCTCCTCCTCCTTCTCCTTCTTCTTTCTTCTTCCCCTCCTCCTCCTTCTCCTCCAACTTCTCCTCCTCCTCCTTCTCCTCCTTCTCCTCCTCTTCCTTCTCCTTCTCCTTCTATTTTTGTTGATTTCAGAGAGGAAGGGAGAGGCAAAGAGAAACATCAGTGATGAGAGAGAATCACTGATTGGTTGCCTTCTGTATGCCCCCTACTTGGGGTTGAGCCCAGAAACCTGGGCATGTGCCCTTGACTGGAATCAAACCCAGGACCCTTCAATTCTCAGGCCAGTGCTCAATCCACTGAGCCAAACAAGTTAGGGCTGAGATATTTTCTTAATCAACACAAAATATTAATTTTCTGGCTTATTTTCTTGTTTGGGGGGCTTGTTTTCTTAATTAAAAAACTATTCAGTGATAAAAATATATAGATATACTAGGCAAGGTATGTATCCAAATAAATTTTAATATGAATATTTAGTTATTCCAACACTTAAGTGGCCATTCCTTTCCCCAACAGTGAGTTACTGTTGATTTCTTGCCTATTATATATTAAATAAACAGTACCAACTAAATAAACCCATCCTATTCCATGTCTCACCTTTTCTCAAATCTATGACATACTATTTTTAAAAATATATATTTTATTGATATTTTACAGACAGGAAGGGAGAGAGATAGAGAGCTAGAAATGTCAATGAGAAAGAAACATCGACCAGCTGCCTCTTGCACACTCCCTACCGGGGAATGTGCCCGCAACCAAGGTACATGCCCCTGACCGGAATCGAACCTGGGACCTTTCAGTCCGCAAATCAACGCTCTACCACTGAGCCAAATCGGTTTCGGCTATGTCATACCATTTTAATTAATTATATCTACTTTGATATATCCATAAATGATTCTTATCATCTTGTTTTCTATATTTTGTCAAGCTGGTAATCACTTAAAGTCCCAAAGGATTTTAATTGGTTTTGAATGAAATTTGTTTTTAATTTAGGAGTTTTATTATCTTTGCAATACTTAGTCTTATCAGCTTAAAGTATAGCTTTTAAAATTTATTTATATCTTCCTGTATTCTACCATTTATAATTTGTCTCTTTAATTGAGATAGTAAATTTGGTTAAAATAATGTCTATTTCAAGATGTGGAGTGGGTTTTTTTTACCTTTTGTTTATGGAATTTTTGTATTTCATTACATCTTTTAGTTTATATGCTACTGTAATTTAGGAATTCAAAATAAATGTATCTTGTGTCTTATAGTGAAAAGTATGGTATCGACTAGACTAATTTAGCCATCATATAAAGAGTATTTTTTTTTTAATGTTCTCCCTCAAAGCCTGAAGAGACCTAGAAAAAAATCCAACAAATTGTAAAATTTTCCAAGAAAGTTCTGGAAGAAGGTAAAGAGGGGAGAGATTGAGAAATCAATAAAGCAAGCCCTTTTGCGAGTGGACTCTGTCTATCCATTGGAAACTCCTGGCCTTAATCATAGTACATTTAGGCCACGGATCATTGACTTGAACATTGAAATCAGATCAATATTTCAATACTAGGGTGACAGTACTTTTTTACATAATACAAATCCTTTAATTCTTTTCTCCTTCTGATAGCTGTTTGTTGCTCCCTTGGCATGCATTTCACTTCCCTGGCATTTATTCACTTCACACCCACTGAAATCTGGCTTTTGCTGCCACCTACTAAAATGCCCTAGTCATTGTCACCAGTGACCTTCTGACTACCAGATGCTGGAGACGCTTTTCAGTCCTTTCCTAATTGGCCTTTTGCAACATTTGACACCTAACCATTTCCTCTTTGATACTTTCCTCTAAATCAATCTAAATATTACTCTTTTTTGGTTTATTCTCTAAGTTATTTGTAAGTTCTTTTTTTTTTTTCTTCCTACATGTTAGGGACGCATGAAAGTCTGTACTTGAACTTATTTTTCTCACTTTACATTTTCTTTCTGGGTGATTTTACACCCATGGCTTTAGCTTCCACTACCACATGAGACACTTGGGGACTACCAAATCTATAAGTTGGCTGAGTTCAGGCTGTGTTCCTAAGCATAGACGTGTATACCCAACTCTTTCTACATATTTCTTCTTGGGTTTAGTTTAGGCGCCTCAGACCTACATGACCAGATTGAATGATCTCATCTCCAAAAATCTACTGCCTCCATAATCTCTATTTGGGGGGAATATATTCACTGTCCCTCCAGTTACCTAAGCCTAATAGAGTATTTATCCTGTACTCCTTCTAATCTACCTCTGCATTCATCTGTTACCAAGCCCTATCAGTTTTATATCTTCAAAATCACTCTTAAAAAAGCCTTCATTATTCTTGCCTGAACTACAGTGACCTCTTACCTGGCCTCCTTGTTTCTATACAGCTCTTTCCTATTTAACGTGCATAGTGATTCCAGAGAGCTTTTTAAACCTCAGTTTGCTCATGCTATTCTTCTTCTTGGAATTCTTTAATTGTTAGGATAAAGCCTAAACTCCTCAGTATGGCCTATAGGTCCCTGTCTGACCCCTCTGTGCATGTCCACTGTTATGTCTTGACTTCTCTGAAAGATCATCTATGCTCCAGTCATATTGAGCTATCAGAACATTTCTAGACCATTGCTACTGTGTTTGTACATTGTGTTCACTTGAAATATGTTTCCTCTTCTTTATTTAGTCACTTCCTCTGAGAAGCTCACACATTCATTCACTATTTCTTACTACCTCCTATGTGAAATGTACTGTTTTAGATGCCAGAAATAGTAATGAAAAAAAAAAAAACCAGACAAGAACCTCTATCCTCATGGAGCTATATATTCTGATGGAATCCAGGACTTGGTTAAGGTGTCTTTGTCCTCTGACAGGTCATCGAGTTGTTGTTGTTTTTGTTGTTGTTGTTGTTGTTGTTCTTCTTCTTCTTCTCCTCTTTCTCCTCCTCCTCCTCCTTCTCCTCCTCCTTTTCCTTCTTCTCCCTCTCTCTCTCTCATCTCTGTGATTCTTCTAGTGTTTCTGTCAATGGTCTTTCTTTTCATATCCTTCCCAGGAGACAGCATTGCTGCTAATGCATGAATTGTTCTCTCTCATCCATTATCAAAACCTATTCTCATAAAAGGAGCCGAAACTTACTCCTTTTACAGAAAGTAAAAATGCATTTGAAGTTGTATCCCTCTCAGGAATATTCCAGTCCAAAAGGCCAGAGAAACCTTCAGCTCTGGGAATATTGAGCATTCATTTGCCAAAAAATCCAGTTAAAATGTTGGAGCAGTCTGCATATTTCACTACTGTTAAAACTGACAAAGGGAAAATGGAAGAAATAAAGAAAAAAAGGGAAAGAAGAGAAGAAAGAAGTACCGTGTAATATAACCGGTTAGGTTATGACAGGTTTCACTCTGTCCCAGTCAGTGGCCTTCAGTTCTTAACATAGTAACTTATTCCATTCATATTACTTAATCATTCCCGCAGTCACCTAGGGAGAAATACATTGTTTACTTCCTTTTCTTGGACCTTGGTAAGATTGGTGAGGCATTTTGGAGGAAAAGTATCACATAAATCCAATCAATGATAATAATTAAAAATATATATTTTTAGAGGTTATCCCATTTCGGGGATATAATTGAATCTGAGTTTGTGACTACCTAATTTATGAAGATTTTCTGCTTGGGACTTGAGTTTGAATTGGATTTTTAATGAGAGAAGTAACTACTGTAATAAATTGAGGTAAGAATTTAGTGCAGTACAAGATAGGGTAGGAAATGAAAAAAAGATAGGTCCATGGAAAAATGAGTATTGGGGGTTGGGGGGTGGGAAGAAGTCCAGAAAGTGACTGAATACAAAGACAAATTATTGCAGAACTGGTAAATGAGGTACCTATGCTAAAATAATGCAGAGTGGTAGGCACAGTTGGCCTTATAGTGGTCACAGGAGACAATAGCATGTTCTGGACTACTAGGAGCACAAGTAAGATACCTCTGTCTTAACGTACATTTTTCATTTATTAGTGAAGGCTAAACATTCTTTTAAGGATTTCTTTGGCCATGTGCAATGCAAATCTGTGTAGATAGAAAACACCGAATACTCCCTGTAAGGTAACTTGGTTTACCTAGATATTTGGCTTAGGGCAGGCCTAGAGTTATTTACTAATATGGCGTCAGCTGGGATCTATTAAAAAAAACTTTAAGTATTGAAGTTTTCATAATTGTTTCTTTAATTTCTTCCTCATAGTTTTATTTTAAATCTCAAGTGGATAATTACTAGAATGTATGCACCCCCATAACCACCACCACCAACAAACTTCGTTAATCTTTGAGATATTTTTTTTCTGTAAAGAACAGTGACCAAAAAAATTAAAAGGAATCCAGATTAGCTAATTTTTATTCCTTCTTCTAAATCCTTAAAGCAAATCTTTAAAGCTGTGTGTGTATTTGAGAGAGGGGGGAAATTTATTAGTGACTGAAGGCTGCTCTATATTTAGAAATTCCTTTTCATTTAAACATTTGGGGCATAAGTATCATGGACAAGTGGAAAAGCACACAGAGCTCTGACCCCTTCCACCTGTTCTGGCTGCCCCAAGTGCCTGATCTTCAGGAATACTTTGGTCCTCCAGAGTTGCATACAGAGAAGCATAGTCTAGATAGAACCCAGAAGGAATGTGAAAGGAATCTCAGCCTTAACTTGCTTCCCTCAAAGAATGTGAAATTAAACTAAGTTACAACCCATAGCCTTGCTTCTTGCAATCCTTTTTTTATTATATTCTCCAGTTCTTTCCCCTTAGGGATGCTCAGATATCCCCCTCCCCACTAAAAGACTGAGGTTTTTCTGTTACTCCAGCCTGATTTTTTGTTGTTGCTCTCATCTGCTCTCCCCAACTCTTTGTTAGACAGATAGACTTAGTCTTTCTGGCTTCTTTCTTATTTTTTCTATTCCTTGCCCATTACTTGGATTTTCTACAATAAAGCTGAATCCAGAAACTGACAGAACAAGCAGGAATTATTCTTTCTTTTCTCTCAGCTCTCCAGTCCTTACTTTCTCTACTTATTCTCTTGATTCTGAATCATAAGAAAACCTTGGAAACTAGACAGTGCAAAAGAGAACTTCCCTTGTTGAATGGGCCTTCGAGGAGCGTGGGCAAGTTGAATGAATGAAGATAAGTTACATACGCCCTCCTTTAAGGATACATACTTTAATAAATCTTATTTTGTTTGCTTTGTGGATCCAACAATCCTGTTTTCTGGGTCCAAGGGAGGAAGGATGCAGACAGAAGAGAGTGGTAACCTGTAGCAGCGGAGGAGGAAGCGGAAAGGAGATAGTACAGAGATCTCTTCTCCCTTTCTCCCAACCATAATAAGTGGTAAGCAACTGGTTTACTAGAACAACTAGAATATATGCAAGTAACTGATTTCTTATTTAACCCTTTAGCTCATAATTGAAAGTCTGTTAAGCTTGCAGATTGAGATCCTCTGGCTGTTATAATCCTACTAGAGGACCAATGCACAAAATTCACATGAGGGGCTCATCCCTCGCAGCCCTGGCTTCATCCAGAGGTCTAATTAGCATATTAGCTCTTTATTATATAGGACTAGAAGCCAGGTGCACAAAATTCGTGCACGGGAGAGGGGGGGTCCCTCAGCCCAGCCTGCACCCTCTCCAATCCGTGACCCCTTGCGGAATGTCTGAATGCCGGTTTAGGCCTGATCCAGCAGGGATCGGGCCTAAATCGGCAGTCAGATATCCCTCTCACAATCTGGGACCGTTGGCTCCTAACCGCTCACCTGCCTGCCTGCCTGCTTGCCTGCTTGCCCCTAACCACTCTGCCTGCTGGCCTGATCACCTCTAACTGTTCCCCAGGCTGGCCTGACTGCTCCTAACTGCTCCCCCCTGCCTGATATCACCCTGAATCACTCTCCCCTGCTGGCCTGGTCACCTCTAACTGCCTCTGCCTCAGCCCCCCGCCACCATGGCTTTGGATAGGACATCTGGAAGGATGTCCGGTCTAATTAGCATATTACCCTTTTATTAGTATAGATATTGAGGGTGCAGGTTCTTCTAGCCTTAACTTGCTTAATGTATGAATTGTTCTGTTAAGCTAAAGAAATATATCCTGAAACATTCTTCCATATTTCTTAACTTTTCTTCTTCTTTATCCCCACCACTTTCCTTGGTTAGCACACATCCTAATCCACTGTCATATTGAAGAAGGATAGCAGTCATATAGGGGTGATGGGACAGGGCCTAAATTATCAACAAACTATAGCTTGGACTCTAATACTCATATTAGCTGCTTTGATCAATCAGCTACTTATTATCATGGTCCATGGAAGGAAAGATCTGTACCTGGATGGATGGATTGATGGATATATACACTGAGCGGCCAGATTATTATGATCTCTTAATGCATAATAATCTGGCCACTCAGTAAATAGCATATATAATAAAAGGCTAATATGCAAATTGTCCCTTTGACCAGGAGTTCGACCAGGAGGCATGCCAGCCAACCGCCCATGTCCCCTCCTCCTGGCCAAGCTGGCCGGACCCATGCATGAATTCATGCACTGGGCCTTTAATACACACACACACACACACACACACACACACACACACATACACACACACACACTGAGTGGTCAGATTATTATGCGTTCAGAGATCATCATAATCTGGACACTCAGTGTATATATAAATTTCACAGAGGAAGGGAGAGTGAGAGAGAGAGAGAGAGAAACATCAATGATGAGAGAGAATCATTGATCAGCTGCCTCCTGCATGCTCCACACACCAAGCTCACAACTCAGGTATGTGCCCTGATGGAATCAAACCATAACCTCCTGGTTCATAGGTCATGGCTCAACCACTAGGCCATGCTGGCCAAGCCCTGGTGCACCTTTTCACCCTGATGATTCCTGAGCACCTCCAATTGCTATTATTTAATTGATTCCTAAGTTTGAAGCTCCCAGAAGCTGCACCTGTCTCCACAGCAATTTTTTTTCCTGTGTTTAGAATTCAGCGTCCCTCCTGTGTTGTTTCTCTGATCTGATTCTACCGGCTTTCTGTCTTTTAAGAAATCCTCAAAATTAGTGAACTGCTTGGCACTCTTTCTTGCTTTCATTGAAATTTTGAATGTATATTTTAAAGTGGTTTCATTTCATTGGTCTTAGGATGGGGAGTTTAGACATTTTAAAGTCTGTCATCTCAATCCAGTCTTGATTTTTATTATTTTACATATATGTATCTGTAGTTTTCTTTAATATCCTACTATGTGATAGACTCAAATATTATTAAAGATCTCAACATTATTTATCGTTTTCTTTGCTAAAAAGGAACTTATTTGTAGCTCAAGTATACTGAAAAGTATGGAACATGTTAGGTTGATTTTACAAATCTGTCCCAGATTTAAAATAAAAAAATGCATTGTGACATAAGTATAGAACACCACTGTTTTCTTGGAGGTAAAAGTTGATGTTGATAGCAAACTTTATTACTGGCTCATATTACATGTGACACATATAGATAGTTTTGATGCATCTCTACTTATCAGAAAAGCACATTCCATTTGTATAATTGGACATATGTTCCAATATTTTGTGTGCTTTCTTAACAGAATAATACATGCATTTTTCAAAGTTGTAGAGCTGAGTTCAAACCGATGAACTTCAGGCCAAATCCAGGCCATACTCATGTTTTGTTTGATCTCATAATATTAGTACGCTCACTGGTTTTGTTTGGTTTGGTTTGGTGGTGGTTGTTGTTTACGATTGAATAAGTTGCCAATGTGTAAAAGTCAAGATATTTTATAAAGAGATCCCGACTCCCAGATTCTTTTAAAAACTCAGAAGATGTGACAACGTTGGGTCCATATTTCTCTGTGGCAGTAAACGATGAGCTGGGTGGTGGCTCCTCTTGTTAGTTCACCATAGTTTTCATCGTGTCCTGTTGTCTTTTAAACCAGTTTGCCTCTATCTTTAATGCTTCTTTCCTGATCCTGTGGGCATTTGAGTTTGTGACCCCTGCTATATTGTAGTTTTTATAGCCATTACTTTCAATTATTATAAACTATCCATAGAGTAGGAATACAATAATTATTAGGTTGCTTTCTGTTTTTGTTTTTGTTTTTGAAAGTATATATAATTCTGTGATTTTCAACTTTGTAAACATATTTTTTCATATTGGCATTATAACCTAGAAGCAGCAGTATAGAGTCAAAAATGAGAACAGTTATATGGGATCTTGCTAAATATGTAAATACCTTTTCAATGAAAATAGCCATTGAGAAGTTAAAGGCTGACTTCCTACCCACAGGGTTTCACAGTATCCTTGTGGGAATCAGTTTAGGTCGGGTTTTTACTTTTTCAATCCAATTAGTAAAAAACATGGCTTGGTGAATATAGAATCAATAAAGGATGTCAGGTAGTCTTGAAAGGATATTTCAATACTCCGCAGTGAGGGCTGGCATTTTAAGCTTGCTTTATAATATAAAACATATGTCTTTCAAAATTATAATGCTTGCTAAGCCAATATTTACTTCCCTTGGATACTGCTGGGTAAATATTGCCAATTTTTTCTCCTTTAAAAATGCCCTCCCCCTTGAAAAAAATTCATTTATACTGCCATCTGATTTTAACACATTCTTTCTTCATACAAATTTTGGTAACATTAGGTCACAGCTTTATTTTAAATAAATCATTTTTTGCTGAGGTACCTAATCACCTTACTGGTATTGTGGTAGAGAAATCCAAATGGCCTTTTTATGATGGATGACTTTTACAGAGAACTAATGTCATCTATTATATATTTACCCTTTCTAGATTCATGTTCCGTTTTAGCTTCCAAGTTCTGGGTATTCTTCATTCAGTGAAATAATGTGAATGGGTAATGGAGACTGTCCAAGAAAAAAAATGAACTAAATACTGTGGCAGTCACCTTATGGGCTGATTAGATTGGTATTTGTTTAATACTTCATAGTTTCCCAAAGTTCACATATATTGCATCATTTTATCCAGTTCAGTCCCTGTGTCAGTCTTCTGAGAGAGGATCTCATGATCCCCATTTATAAAAATGAAGAAGCTGGCCCTGGCCAGAGTGGCTCAGTTGGTTGAGCATCGTCCTGTACACCAAAAGGTCACTGGTTCGATTCCTGGTCAGGGCACCTATGTGAGGCAACTTATCAATGTTTCTCTTTTACATCGATTTTTTTCCTCTCTCTTTCTTCCTGTCTCTCTAAAATAATAATAATAATAATAATGAAAACATATTTTTAAATATAAAAATGAAGGAGCTGATGATAGGATGTAATTGACTTGCTCAGGGTAAAAAAGCTCAGGGTTGGGAATTAAACAGATTTTCTGACTTCAAGGTCCTGTTTCCAAAACAAGCACTAGGCTGGAGTCTGGGAGATCAAGTGGAACCAGACAGTGACCTATGTGGTCAAAATCTAGATGGAAGCATGATCCTTGAAGGTCTTTCGTGCTCCTGCCATGATGGCAGGATATAAGTTGTATCGGTAGAAGTGGTACAGAACTCCTTAGGAGGGGCTCTCAGGGATGTAGTTGCAGCCTGTTTGAGAGTCCTGCAAATCGAGTGCCCTCTGGTCCTGTCTGGGGCAGCTTCAGCTAAGAAAGCAAAAGTTGAAGGGAGTATTTTATGGAACCATTGCTGTAAGACCTTCTTCTCATCTGGCTAGGCACAAAGATACTCATTAATGAAGCTTAACTTGTCCCCAAGGCATTTTCATTTTAATAGAGGACTTGTAAATAGAAATATGACACAGGAAAAAAAATCAATGAGGGTGGTGTGATAAGGGATTCGTTTCTCATTAAACTTTTTAACATTAAAATTGCTGCCGAAGCCGGTTTGGCTCAGTGGTGGAGTGTCGGTCTGCAGACTGAGGGGTCCCGGGCTCAATTTCGATCAAGGGCATGTACCTGGGTTGCGGGCACATCCCCAGTGGGGGGTGTGCAGGAGGTGGCTGGTTGATGTTTCTCTCTCATCGACGTTTCTAGCTCTCTATCTCTCTCTCTTCCTCTCTGTAAAATATCAATAATATATATTAAAAAAAACATTAAAATTGCATTATGAATTTTAAAATAATGAACAAAATGCTTAAAATAAGGAGTTCTTATATTCTCTTCAGGCTTTCATTCTCTTAAAATGATTTCTAAAGCTACTTAATAGAAATATTGTTGTATAAAACTACTTTTATAAGTTCACTATAATTCCTGCACACTTAAGCATAACAGCACAATTTTTAAATATAGAAATAAGATATGTTTCTTCATGTCTCTCTGGCATTTTCATATGAAAAGGGAGAAGTATTCTGCAATTCATTTTCTGGCACGTAGGTTTGTTGTTGATTTTTAAAATATCAGTTGGTGACTATATTCCTAGCTGCTATTGGACACCAAATGACTGAGACTGGGGAGAGCTCTACAGTAGCATTTCATTTTTTTAAATAGAGACTAGAAACAAGATGCTTATTGTCCAAAGGATTCAGAGTAGGTGATAAGAGCAACTTTAAATGTTTAGGAGTTGGAAGCTAGTTCCTCCAGGCCTAGTGACCTTGAGGTTTACAACAAAACTGAAAGAAACCATATGCCTTTATTGAGTGGTATGTATTTGAAAACTTTCAAATGTATTGCTACATTTTAGTTGAATTGGTATATATTTAAGATTATATATAAAGTTGGAACTCCACTAATCTCTATTGCAGCAAAGTCATTCTATTCTTGGTAGTTGAAGCCTATGTAGGAATGACGTCTGAAATGATTCCTAGATTTGTGTATGTTTTAGCTAGTGCTAAAATACATACCGCTACTCTACAATTCTTCTTTACTTTTAGGCATGTCTTTTACTACTAAGGTAAAAGACATGCCTTCACATGTCCTATAAGTATTAAAAAGTCTCTATTTTTAGATCTAGAAATCCCATTTTTATGAATCCCCTTTGGCCTGAGAATTACTATTATGAGATAGATGCATACTCAGTCAGTATCTCAGGGACACTGCCAGCAGCTGCACCGAAATATTCTTAGAGACTTTGTTCACAGACAGGATGGAATCTGAAGATCAAGAGAAATAAATCGATCAAGTGCTTGCTTCGGAGCATTTGATCACTCTGTGATACCTTTGGCGGTTGCTGAAAATGCATGTTGGCAGGAAGTTTTTAAATTACCGAAACCATCAGATTATTTGCTTGTTTCCCTTAGAGTCAGTGAAATATGTGAATGGGTAATGGAGTCTGTCCAAGAAAAAAAATGAACTAAATACTGTGGTTGGCACTGTCCCTGTTGCAGATGGAAGGCCCGATGAGGAGGAGCAGTCACCTGTCATCAGGCTCACATATATAGAAACACACACATATGCTACACATGTATGTATACAGGAGAGTTAACATAAAGCAAAGCTATTTTTAGTGCCTAGGAAGACCTTATATTTGCGGTGGGTTGCATTCCTGAAAAAAGGCATTTTAAGTGGAAATGATTTTTAAGTCTAATTTGGTACTCCTTTCAAGTTGACATGATGATAGGAAATATGCTTGACTAGGGGAGAGATGCCTGAATATACAGTTGGCTGTCCATCTGATACTTAATCAGTATTAAAGATGGCAAAGTACAATAATAATAGCCAAGGACTTTTCAAAGATAGTACATTTTCTCATTTAACTTTTCACACTATTATCTTCATTTTACAAATGAGGAAATGGAAGTTGAGAGGTTCATTTATCTGAGGAAGATCATAGGGCCAGGAAGTACTAGAGTCTGGCTTCCTTTAAGAGGTTAGAAAATACTTATCCCTTGAGAATTTGATAGAAATGTAAGGAGCAATGAAAAATATTGAGGCTAGAGATGGATACTAATGGGAAAGACTATGTGGTCTGTGCTTTTTACTGTGTTAAAAGCAATAATGGAATGTCTTTGCTAGGGGTTGTATGGGTGATTTACTTGTTTGAATGGCTATAAATTGAGGACTCTCTGTACTGCAGTTGTAAAAAATACGAAGTCCTGCAGAAGGTGGGTAAAATTAGTGTACTCCGTGCTACAGACTTCTTCTTGGTACACGATGACATTGGGCATGATATCTCTAAAACAGATTAGATTAGGAGAGCAAAGGAAGTTACAAAGTAAATAACAGCTATTCATAACCAGAGTTCAGGAATAGTCAGGATGAAACAGACTTATGCCTAGTATAGAGAAATCTAAGAGTATTGCTTTCACAGCAACAACAAGAAAAAATCAGATAACAGACCAAACCATAAACTTTCTTGAACTTATAGAGCTGAAGTTGCAAGGCCCAAAATCTAGGGGTATATAGGCACCTCCACGGAGAGACAGAATGTAAGTGCTGGCTTACTTGTGGCAGAACATGGGACAATGGCCAGCACACAAGTGAATAAGAATTAGGCTATACATTTTAATACATTATTAAAGGCGGGCTGTGGGTTAGAATGAGAATATAGAATATCTAGGAGCTGCAGGCACAAATGGTGTCTACCTACTTATAGTTTCATATCCAAGGATCTCTGTTGGGTATTCTTTGGAAAGATTGGGGATAGTGTGGGAGACCAATTCTCCTTACGTTCTGCAGGAGTAGAGAGGGGGGCAGCTGCTACTTGGGAAAGACACAAAGCTCTGCGTTTACCCTTCTCTAAGGAAAAAAGCCCTTGTTCCTCTGGAGAAGGACAGCAAATTCTGTTGTACCCAAGGGGACAGGTCGAAACCCGCATGGCTGGGGAGAAAATGAAATAAAATACCATTAGAGGTCTCTTACACAACATAGTCAATAATTGAGACACAAAAAAGCAATAAAAACCAGCCCTCTATCAAGAAATAAAATGAATCAGCAGAACAATACTTAGAGATGACCCAGATATTGGAAACATCAGACAGGGAATTTAAAATAACTATAGTTAGTATATTAGATAAGCTAGTAGAAACAATAGACAGCATGTATGCACTGATAGGGAGTTTCAGCAAAGAAATGGAAACTATAAGACTCAAATAACTGTAACCATTTATAAAGCAGTAATAGTGATGAAGAATGCCTTCATGGACTTATCTATATCGACTTGCCACTGCCGATGAAATAATCAGTGAACTTGAAAGTAATCAATAGAAATTAACCAAACTAAAACACAGAGAGAGAAAAAAGAGTCGCGGAGGTGGGGCAGGGGAGGGGGGCGCGGGGAAATAACCTAAAACAGAACAGAGCTCAGGAACAACATCAAATGGTCTGACATGCTAAGGTAAACATAATTGGAATCCAGGAAGAAAAACACAGAGAATGCGCAGAGGAAATATTAGAAGACATGTGGCTGAGAATTTTCAAAAGAAAGAAAGAAAGGGAAGGGGAGAGGAGGGAAGGACATCAAATCACAAATCCATAAAGCTCAGAGAACTCCAGATAGGATAAGTGCCAAAACAATACACACATTCCTATCTAGATATATCATATTCAAGTTTCTGAAAATGAAAGATAACATGAAAATCTTGAAGTCAGCCGAAACCAGTTTGGCTCAGTGGATAGAGTGTCAGCCTGCGGACCGAAAGGTCCCGGGTTCGGTTACTGTCAGGGGCATGTACCTTGGTTGCGGGCACATCCCAGTGGGGGGTGTGCAGGAGGCAGCTGATTGATGATTCTCTCTCATCAATTTTTCTAGCTCTCTATCCCTCTCTCTTCCTCTCTTTAAAAAATCAATTCAATATATTAAAAAAAATCTTGAAATCAGCCAAAGAAAAAAAGGCACACCACAAACAGAGGAACAAAAATACTAACTGGCATAAGCTTTTCTCAGAAACCTTGCAAGCCATAAGACAAGGAATGACATCTTGAAAGTGTTGCAAGGATAGACCTGAAGAATCCAGAATAGATTTTTGGTGAAAGACTGTTACAGAAAACAGAGAAGGATGTCATAAAATGACAAAGTGTCAGTCCACTAGGAAGATACAACAACTATATATGCATAAACATCAGAGGTCCTAAATATAGAAAGTAAACATTGACATAACTGAAGGGAGAAATAGGCAGCAATACAATAATAGTAGGAGACCTTAGAGCTTCTCTTTCTATAATGAACAGAACATCCAGACAGAAAATCAACAAGGAAATGTTGGGCTTGGACCGAACTTTGAGAACAGATGGAACCGACTAACATATACAGAACATTCCACCCAACAGCAGCAGGATACTCATTTTTCTCAGGCGCACACAGAGCTTTCTCCAGGATAGGTCACACGTTAGGTTACAAATTAAGTCTTAAAAAGTTGAAGAAGATTGAAATCATACCAACTATTTATTCTGGTCACAGTAGGATAAAACTAGAAATCAATAGCAGAAGGAAAACTGGAAAATTCACAATGTGTTGGAAATACCACACCCTTGAACAATCATTGGGGAAGGAGGAAATAAATGAAGTTAGAAAACTTCTTAAGACAAATGAGACTAAAACCCAACATACCAAAACTTACGGGATGCAGCAAAAACAGTAGTAAGAGGGGAGTTTACTGTGATAAATGCTTACATTTAAAAAGAAGAAAGATCTTAATATAACTTTACACCTCAAGGACCTAAAAAAAAAGAACAAACAAAACTCAAAATAGCAAAAGGGCCTGGCTCAGTGGTTGAACGTTGACCTATAAACCAAAAGGTCCTGGTTCAGTTCCTGGTTGGGACACATGCCCAGGTTGTGGGCTCTATCCCCAGTGTGGGGTGTGCAGGAGGAAGCCAAGCAAGGATTCTCTCTCACTACTGATGTTTCCCCCCCCCCTTTCCCTTCCTCTTTGAAATCAATAAAAAAAATTTTTTTAATTGGCCACAGGAAGAAAATGACACAGCTTAGATCAGGAATAAATGAAATACAAAAAGAAAAGCAATAGAAAAAAATTAACAAAACCAAGAGTGTTTTTTTTAAAGATGAACTTTAGATGCCCTTAGCTAGACTAAGAAAAAAATAAAAATGAAAGAGGAGACATTACAACTGATTGCCACAGAAATAAAAAGTTAGATGCCAATAATGGATAACCTAGAATAATTGGATGAATTCCTAGACACACATAGCTTACCACGACTAAACCCATGAAAACATAGAAAGTCTGAACAAATCTGTAGCTAGTATGGAGATTGAATCAGTAATCAAAACTCCCAACGAAGAAAAGCCCAGGACCAGAGGGCTACACCGGTGAATTGAAAGAAGAGTTTATGCAAATCCTTCTGAAACACTTACAAAAATATTGGAGCACAGAACATGTTCAAACTCATTTTATTAGGCCGGTATCACCCTAATACCAAAGCTAGACACACACACTACAAGAAAAGAAAACTACAGATTAATCCCTGATAAATATAGATTTAAAAATCCTCAACAGAATGCCAGAAAAGTGAATCCAAAGGTACAGCAGGTCCTCAATCGGTATTGTTTTGTTATAACTTTTATGAGATGCCATAGGTAACTCTTGTTTATATCAAATTAGCCTGAGGTAAAATTGGTTTTGTTATATGGTGGTTTCACTGCAGTTCTGAGAATCTATTGAAGATGTTAAGTGAGAACTTGACATGAAAAGGATTATACAGCATGACCAAGTGGGATTTATCCCTGAGATGCAAGGATGGTTCAACATACAAAAATCAATCGATGTTATATACCATATTAATGGGATATAGGATTTTAAAAAATCACGTGGTTGTCTCAGTAGCTTCAGAAAAAGAATTTGTGACAAAAATTCAACATTCTTACCTTAAACAGTAAGCTAAAACAATTCAAAATGGATTAAAGACTTAAATGTGAGACCTGAAACTGTAAAACTCCTTGAAGAAACATAGAGGGAAAGTGTCATGATATTGGTCTTGGGATGATTACATGATTGACACCAAAAGCACAGGCAGCAAAAGCAAAAATAGACAAGTGGGACTGTATCAAAGCTGCACGGCAACTGTTGGTAGGAATGCAGACTGGTGCAACCACTATGGAAAAACTGTGGCGATTCCTCAAACAATTAAAAATGGAATTTTTCTGTATTATGGTCCAGACATTGTGATGAATGCATGATATCTGTCATTGGCAACATATTTTTGTAAAGGCCAGACAGTAAATTTTTTGCCTTAGCAGACCATGTACAGCTTTTGCTTTTTTATTTATTTTTTAACATATTACTCTTTTGTTTGTTTGTCTTTGTGTACTTCTAAACATGTAAAAGCTATTCTTAACCTGTGGGCTATACAGAAATAGTCTTCAGGCTGGGTTTGCCCTGGGCCTATAATTTGCCTATGTCTGGTCTAGACCTCGAGGTGTTTTGATTTGTTTTGTACCTCAGCACATGTGACTATAAACAGTCCTCGGGTTATGTATGTCGTTTTGTGGTTATGTCATTTTGTGGTTACATTGCCATCTCCCATTTATTTATATATTTAAAAAGTTTTGTTATTTCGATGTATGTACATATGTGCTTTATGTCTTTTATCATTTATTTACCACAAGTAAAGGTCAGGAATTATTATCTTTTATTTTTATTTTTTTACTGTTTCACTTCATTATTGCTGTGAATGGGCTCCATGTGAGTGACATAGGTGCTTAGGTAGGTGAGTTCTGACTTACTGCGAAAATCGCGTTACGTTGCACCTTAGGATCGGATCTCCAACATAACCTAAGGACCTACTGTATTTAACAAAATTTAAACCACTTATATTTCCCTGAAAAGTTTGTTGAAAAGACCAAAGGCAAATTTAAGTTGAGAATTAATTGTCATATTTCCATGGCTTTTTTTTTGCTGTAAAAAGGATGATTTGACAACATTAAAGAAATAACTTTAAAAAACTTGTATCATCTTTCCTAGCACTGTAACCAAGTCCATATTACTCCAATCCTGGCCTTCATGGAGCATATTTTAAGGACACTAATTTTTAATGTATTTTCAGTATGTAAAAATAACTTCAGCATTCCTATTTTTAAAATCCCATTATCATTTTTTTATAATCTAATAGAATGTTTAAAAATGTATCAGTTGGATTCTGATTATGCAGCTTTATCAGAGCTGTCACTTTTTTTTTTGGTCTCAAGTCACATAACATTTAAGCAGGTTTTTCAACCAGTGACTACATGAAAAAGAGCACATGAGAATTGAGAATGACAAAAAGATGGGAGTGGGATGTGATATGATTGTCAAGATGGCACATTTCAAACCTGAAAGACGAATTTCTGTCTAAAATTTTGATCAAACTTTTGGCCTTTGATGACCTTCTTTTCATTTTGTTTGAACAGAATTGCTTTTAGCTTCTTTATTATTTCTCCTAAGACTGGTGCTGCTTGTACTCTTCTTTGCCTTCCTGTCCCCAGCAGTTTTCTCTAGCTATGTCTAAGGTTGTGACTCCCTTCCCTTCTTACATCTTTTCATTTGTTTATAACCCTTCAAAAATACTTTAATTTTCATATGATTTAAAATACAAATAAAATCCCCTCCCCCGCTACGATTTCATTTGGTTGTGGGCTGGGCCCTTGGGCCCAGAAAAGTCCTTGGAGTCACAATTCTTTTCATAATAATGCTAGTCATTATTTACCTTTCTCACTCTCTAGAATTAATACACATTTCACAAAGTTCTCAGTAGTAATATCTAATAAGGTAGATGTTAATAGATAAAATATACATAAATGAAAGCTCTTTAAATTCTCCATTATTTTTAGCGGTGTAAAGGGATCCTGAGAATGGCTGATATATCCTCTCTTATTTGCAAACATTGATTAAGCACCTTTGTATTTTCAGGCAGAGTTCTGGTTCCTTGGGAAAAATGACAGACCTTCCTTCAAACGATTTCACAGTTTAAATAGGGAGATGTTGGTAATAGGCTACCACCTTTCAGCTGTAAGGTGAATAAGGTCTGAGGATCTAGTGTAAAAACAATGGTGGCAATAGTTCATAACACTGTATTGTATAATTGAAATTTGCTAAGAGAGTAGAATTTAAATATTTTCACCAAAAACAAAAAAATAAATTTAAGAGGGAAATAAGTGAAGTGATGGATGTGCTAACTAACTAGATGGAGGGAATTCTTTCATAATGTATATCAAATTATAGTACCGTGATGTTCACTTGAAATACCTTAAAATTTATATCAGTTATACCTCAGTAAAGCAAAGCTTTAAAAAACAAGTCTCACAGTTCAGTGGAAAAGATAGACTCTTCAAAGAATAAGTAGAGTTGGAGGCAGTAAGTGCAGAGATATTACATGTCATGGGAATCCAGAGGGAAGTATACCTCACTAATTGTGATTATAGCACTGGTAAAAGGAGGGATCAGTGAGAGGTGGTGTCATCTCGCTAAAGCCTTCCAAAGCAGCTGGCCACTGAACCACTGGTCTGAAGATCACAAGCAGTTGTCAAGGAATGTGGTAGGAGGCATTCTTGAGGAAGGAGCAGAAGCAAAGGAATGTAAACAAAGAGTGCAATGTGTACAAGCAAATACCAGCAGGTCTGTGTTACTGTGCACATGGTGGGCTTCGGGGAGGAGTGGAGATAAGACTAGAGAGATGCCAGGGAACAGAATGTAGCCATTTGAGGCCTGTTAGGAGTTTGGACTTCATTCTTAGAAGCAAAGGAAGTTTCATCCTTCCACCCAGCCTCCTCTTTTTTTCTTTCCTTTCTTTATTTTTTTAAAGCACATATTTGGTTTTATTGCTTCTTTGGTACATGAAGAATTTAGTTTATTAAAATAATACTAGTTAATTACTGAGAGTTAGGTTTACTTCTTACCATTTCACATATATCAATGCTTTACATACATTCTTATTTTACATCTAAGAAAGTGAAAGGTCAAAGAGGTTAAGGAAACATAGCTGTCTAGAAAATGAAATGATATTCAAGTCCAAGGCAGCCTTGTTAACAGACTCAGCACTCTTTCCTGGTAGGTTATAGCACCTCTCAGTACAAAGGAAAAGGAGGAAGGGTAAAGGTCCTAGAGGTGAACAGCTAGTTACAATGCTAAGGAAGGAAGGAAGGAAGGAAGGAAGGAAGGAAGGAAGGAAGGAAGGAAGGAAGGAAGGAAAACCAGCTCTGTGAATGTGCTAAAAACATGATAGAATGTCATACCATGCACCTAAAGGTTGCCAGTTCGATTCCAGGTCAGGAGACATGCTCAGGTTTTGGGCTTGATCCCAGGTAGGAGGTGGGCATGCAGGAGGCAGCCAATCAGTGTGTCACTCTCACATCTATGCTTCTCTCTCTCCAACCCCTCCTCTCTCTAAAAAATTAATAAAAATGTATTTTAAGAAGCAAACCTGGAGAGGGGAGAAAATGGTGTCAGAATAGACAGACGTGTTCTGAGCCTTTGTCCTGGAGAAGAAAGAAAGAACAGTTGAGGGTTGCACTGGGAGTGTTTGTTAGCAAGCTGAAGGACAGCCAAACTCCAGGAGAAGGTGGGGGACTGCTGGACGGGATTCCCCTGACAGG
This sequence comes from Vespertilio murinus, assembly GCA_963924515.1. Classification (NCBI taxonomy): domain Eukaryota; kingdom Metazoa; phylum Chordata; class Mammalia; order Chiroptera; family Vespertilionidae; genus Vespertilio; species Vespertilio murinus. The sequence continues at coordinate 158,214,417 of OZ004704.1, read as the reverse complement.
AAAGCACCTACGGCAGCTGGGTCCCCTCCCAGAGCTACGGGCTCGGGTGGAGAAATCTTGACATCTTGAAAGGAAAAGTGGATCTTGTCAGAGTGCTGAATATCCACAGCTGTGGCAACTGCCGAGCAGCTGTGAGCCCCAGAACACCAGTCCCAGGTGGCGCAAATGCTTGGACTCAAAGAAGCTCTCCACTCCACCACGGAAAGCAGAGAGAGAACTACATAACCAGACATCCTGAGAAAAGAGACCATGGGGAGACAAAGAAATAGCCTGCATATGAAAGAAAAGCAGGCATCACCAGAAAAGGAAGTAAACAAATTAGAGACAAGTAACCTATCACAGCAAGAATTCAGAGAAATTGTCATTAGATGGCTGAAAAGAATGGAAGATAAATTTGACAATATGAGTAAGAACCCAGAGGAAATGAAGAAGAACCAAGAAGAAATGAAAAATGGCATCACTGCTATAAAAAACTCACTAGAAAGTATCAAGAGTAGTCTAGAAGAAGCAGAGGACCGCATCAGTGAGCTAGAAGACAAGGTGGAAAAAAATATCCAAGTAGAGCAGCTTCTAGAAAAAAAATTAAAAAGTAGGAGGAGAACCTAACGGAACTTTGGGACAACACAAAACAAAACAGCCGCATAATAGGGGTTCCAGAAGGAAAGGAAACTGAGGAAGGAATAGAAACAATGACTGGGTAACCAGAGAGATCAAGGAAGAAATAAAAAATATCATGGAAACAAATGACAATGAAAACAACAATTCAAAATCTATGGGACACAGCAAAAGCAGTCTTGAGAGGGAAATTCATAGCTCTACAAGCCTACTGAAAAACACACACACACACACACAAAAAAACAAGAAACAATGGTAAGAAATTACCTAACCATTTGAGGCCTAGTATTACAACTCAAAGAGTTAGAAAAAGAGCAACAAGAAAAGCCCAATGTAAACAGAAGGAAGGAAATAATTAAGATAAAAACAGAGATAAATGACATAGAGACCAAAGAAAAAATACAAAAGATCAACAAAACCAAGAGTTGGTTCTTTGAAAGGATAAACAAGATTGATGAACCTCTAGCCAGGCTCACCAAGAAGCAAAGAGAGAGGACCCAAATAAACCAAATCAGAAATGAAAGAGATGAAATAACAACAGACCCTGCCAAAATAAAAGGACTGTTACAAAATACTATGAACAACTCTATTCCAACAAACTGGACAACCTGGAGGAAATGCACAGATTCCTGGAAAAATATAACATTCCAAAACTCAATCAGGAAGAATCCAAACAGCTCAATAGGCCAGTAACTATGAAAAAATTGAAGCAGTCATCAAAAAGCTTCCGGCAAACAAAAGCCCAGGGCCAGACAGCTTCACAGGAGAGTTTTACCAAACATTCAAGGAAGAACTAAAACCTATCCTCCTCAGACTATTCCAAAAAATTCAAGAGGAAGGAACACTTCCAAGCTCCTTCTATGAAGACAGCATCATCTTAAGACCAAAACCAGATAAAGACAACACAATGGAAGAGAACTACAGGCCAATATCCTCATGAACATAGATGCCACACCATGACCAAGTAGGATTTATCCCAGGAATGCAAGGATGGTACAATATCTGCAAATCAATAAATGTGATACATCACATAAACTGAGATAAAAATCACATAGTCATATCAATTGATGCAGAAAAAGCATTTGACAAAATCCAACACCCCTTCTTGATAAAAGCTCTCAACAAGGTGGGAAAAGAAGGATCATACCTCAACATAATAAAAGCTATATATGATAAACCCACAACAAACATCATACTCAATGGGCAAAAACTAAAACCATTTCCCCTAAGAACAGGAACAAGACAGGGATGCCCACTCACACACTCCTGTTTGACATAGTACTGGAAGCCATTGCAATTAGACAAGAAGAAATAAAAGGCATCCAAATTGGAAAAGGACAAGTAAAACTGTCCTTATTTACAGATGACATGATATTATACATAAAAAAAACAAAAGACTCCATCAAAAAACGAATAGACATATAAATGAATTCAGCAGTGTTGCAGGTTACAAAATTAATGCCAAGAAATCTATGGCCTTTCTATACACCAATTGTGAACTTACAGAAACAGAAACTAAAAAAGCAATCCCATTTACCATCGCACCAAAACAAAATTAAGATACCTAGGAATAAACTTAACTAAGGAGGTAAAAGACCTATATAAGAAAAACTACACAACACTGAAAAAAGAGACAGAGAAAAATGTAAACAGATGGAAGAACATACCATGTTCATGGATTGGTAGAATCAACATCATTAAAATGTCCATACTACCTAAAGCAACCTATAGATTTAATGCCCTTCCCGTTAAAATACCAACAGCATATTTCACAGACCTAGAAAGAACTCTCCAAAAATTCATCTGGAATAAAAAATGATCCTGAATAGCCACACAATCCTGAGAAAGAAGAACAAAGTAGGAGGGATCTCAATACCAGATTTCAAGCTGTATTACAAAGCCACTGTTCTCAAAACAGCATGGTACTGGCACAAGAACAGACATATAGATCAATGGAATAGAATAGAGAATCCAGATATCAACCCAAATCACTATGCTCAATTAGTATTTGACAAAGGAGGCATGGACGTACATTGGAATCAACACAGTCTCTTCAATAAATGGTGTTGGGAAAATTGGACAGATAACATGCAAAAAAAATGAAATTAGATCACCAATTTATACCATACACAAAAATAAACTCAAAATGGATACAGGACTTAAACATAAGATGGGAAACCATAAAAATACTAGAGGCATCCACAGGCAGCAAATTCTCAGACATATGCCAAAAGAACTTCTTCACTGATACTGCTCCTAGGGCAATGAAAGCTAAAGAGAAAATAAACAAATGGGACTACATCAAAATAAAAAGCTTTTTCACAGCAAAGGAAACTATCAACAAAACAATAAGAAATCCCACTGTATGGGAGAACATATTTGCAAATGTTATCACTGATAAAGGTTTAATCTCCTACATCTACAAGCAGCTTATACAACTTAATAAAAGAAAGATAAATGATCCAATAAAGAAATGGACAACGAACCTAAATAGAATCTTTTCAAAAGAAGACAGAAGGAAGGCCAAGAGACACATGAAAACATTCTCAAAGTCACTAATTATCCAAGAGATGCAAATCAAAACGACAATGCGGTACCATCTCACACCTGTCAGAATGGCTATCAACAAATCAGTGCTGGCGAGGATGTGGAGAAAAAGAAACACTCGTGCACTGCTTGTGGGAATGTAGACTGGTGCAGCCACTATGGAGTACAGTATGGAGTTTCCTCAAAAAAACTAAAAATGAAACTCCTATTTGACCCAGTAATCCCACTCCTAGGAATATAATCTAAGAAACTGGAAACATCAATAAAAAAGGATATATGCATCCCTATGTTCATAAACAGCACAATTTACAAGAACTAGGATTTAGAAACAGCCTAGGTGCCCATCAGCAGATGAATGGATCAGAAATCTATGGTACATCTACACAACGGAATACTATGCTACCATAAAAAGAAGGCATACCATATGCAGCAACCTGGATGGAATTGGAGAGCATCATGCTAAGTGAAATAAGCCAGCTAATGAAAGAAAAATACCACATGATCTCATTTATGGGTAATAAAATTATAAACTGTTGAACAAAAAGATAAATACAGAGACAGTAAAGCATCAAACAGAATGTCAAATTTCAGCGGGAAGGTTAGGGAGAGGTGAGGGAGATAAGAGATCAACTGAAAAGAGTTGTGTGCATGCATTTAAGCATAACCAATGGACGCAAAACTCTGGAGGGTGAGGGTATGTATGGGAGTGGGGTTGGTGGGGTAATGGTGAGATATGTACACATATAATACCTTAATAAAAAGGGCGGGAGGCGCAAACCTGAATTCTGCATTTTGAAGGGGGGAGATTTCTAGTTGTGTGAATTATATCTCAGTAAAGTAAAGCCTATGTTGAGATGTGTAGAGCTTTTATGGACACAATTCAGAAAACAAAAGTAAGTCTCTGACTTATAGCTAAAATAAAATAAAGTCCTAGTGACATTTGTTGATAGACTATTAGCAAAAGGGCTCTTGAGAGGTTTCTGTGAAAATAAACCCTTAGGAGCTTCAAAGGCAGGTTATGAGGCACATGTGTCATTTGGGTCACAGCCCTCCACGTGGTTATATGTGGAAATGCAAAGACTTAATGCAGTGAATGTGTATAAAGTAAGCTTGTTCCATATCATGGTTTAACTTTGATTTTTTTCCCTACTATTCTACCACTGACCTTGCACTGTATTTCTCTGTTTTGTATTGTCTATATATATTGATTTATGTTTTTGCTTTAAAATCTGTTTACAAGTATGGTTTCTGCTAGGCTTTGTAAGACCTTGAAGAAATAGTTGAAAAAATAAGATTTATTACAAATAACATTAAAAATAGTTGTATTAACAACTTATTAAAAAGAAATTGTATTATTCCTAATTGAGGAAATATGTTTGCAAGTTTACGGTCTTTGATGGGAAAACATTTAACTTCATTTTTTTTTTTTGTAAAACAGAATTTAATCAAAGCTTTTAAAACACAGTAATAAGTTAATATGAGGTGTGTAGTAAATATTCATCATCCACTCTGTTAAAATGGGCAGTAATGATGTGTTTTCTTCTTAAAGATAATTATATAAAAAGTATTTCTGCACTAGCTGGTTTGGCTCAGTGGATAGAGTGCCGGCCTGCAGACAGAAAGGTCCCAGGTTCAATTCTGGTCAAGGGCACATGCCTGGGTTGTGGGCTTGACCCCCCAGTGGGGGGCATGCAGGAGGCAGCCAACCGATGATTTTCTCCCATTATAGATGTTTTCGTCTTTCTCCCTCTCCCTTCCTCTCTGAAATCAATAAACATATTTTTAAAATAAAAAGTCTTTCTAATTTTTGGTGTACAGGAAGATGCTCCTACTAATTGAGCCATATAGGTCAAGGCTTGTCTTTCCATTTTTTGAAAGGCTAAATTGAGAACTGCTAGAGCTAAGCAAGATTGACAGGAAAGAAACACTGACAGGCAGCAAAATACGTAGTGGAAAGATGAACCCTACCTCAATAATAAATGACAAAACACTTTACAAAATCTGCATCATTTTTTTTTACAGCCATTTAAATCTGACAGTTTCTTACAGCTGGCACATTTGTTTTGAATGAATTTTGCTTTTCAGAACCTTGAAATAATTTGAGTTATAGCCTCTTGACAACTTACTATATATGGTACCAATATGAAAGTTTCAGTAGCACTATTCATAATAGCCAAAAAGTATAAACAACTCAAATGCCCATCAACTGAGAAATGGATAAATGAAATGTGGTGGATTCGTACAATGGAATATTACTTAGCAATAAAAATAAATATACTTTGCAACATGACGAGCCTTGAAAACATGCTAAATAAGAGAAAAGTAGTACATAGTATATGATTCTATGTGCATAAAGTGTTCACTATAGGCAAATTAATGGAGATAGAAGTAAATTAATAGTTGTCTAGGGCTGAGTGAGATGATGAGGTGGGAAATGAGTGACTCCTAAAAAGGTATGGAGCTTCTTTTTTTGAGATGTGAAAATGTTCTAAATTTCTTTTGTGGCAAAGATTGGACAACCTCGTGTAAATACAAAAACCCACTAAATTATATACTTTAAATGGATATATTATATAATTTGTGAGTTATATCTAAATAATGTCTGATCTGTCTTTTCATGTGTCTATACCTCATCAGTGAGAGTGATAATTTGAATACTGAAAAGTTTAAAAATGCATGTTTTGAGGGGAGGTGAAAAGCCAAAGACTGTGATTGTACAGGACATCTAAACAAAATTGCTCCATATAACTGCTTCACAATTTGAATAGAAGGATTTTGTTCCTTAGAAGATAAAAATACCCTATTCCTTGAGGTCATTTTAATTAATATTTAATTTTTATTTCTCTCTTTCTGGAGAAACTTTGGACTTTGACAGACTTTATTGACCTGACAAGGCCTTGGAGATGAGCACTGTTGTAGCTGATGAGTCGAGTGCACATCTGAGCTGTGTTCCCAAGGCTCTACTTACATTAGCGTAAGTGGCATAAGGACCATGCATCTAGTGAATCAGCCATAAAGAGGCTTTCTTCCTGACTGCCTTTGTGTCTTCCTGTCCTAGCCATGCCTTTCTTTGGATCACAGAAGGAAAATCTCCCAGCTATAACTGCTGGAGTTCCCTTCAATCCCTCTCCCAGATTCTCAGAGCATGAGAGTAGGCAAAGCTTTTGTTTCAAAATTGCCATTTCCTTTTATCCTATTCCCTTCTTCATTCCAAGCCTTGGACTAAAAGGTGGGGCTGGTAACCTTTTCCCATTTGTTCATTCTGTGACAGCTGGGAGCACAGTCTTTCTCCCATTGCTTATCTAAGTGATTCCCAAGTGAGTCAGTGAGGCATTAAGTCCAGCTCAAATCATCCACTTGGATAGTGGGGTGGGTAGGCTGTGGACCCACCTTTCAAACCTATTGAACTTTTACAGAGTACCTTTGAACTCTTACTCCTGTGTTCTGCAGAATAGAATGAAAGTCTGCGGGGAGAGTTCTTGAAGAGGCTCTCATCCACAAACAAAAGTGCATTTCATCCAAGCGAGGTCAGTTTCTCCCTTTCCTTTTCCTATCAAAGAGAAGTCTGTTTATGAGATCTTCATTTCCTACCCTGATTTCTCCAGGACCTTTTACTTTAGCTTCATTTTCATTGGTATGCCAGATCTGCTTACCAGCTATAATATTCTTATAGATGAGGACCTGCTTCATGCCTAAACCTTCAGTCCTCATTCTACTTGCCCTTAGTGATAGCACTCCTTAACCACTTCCTCCTTCTCAGAACTCTCTCTCCCTTTGACTGGAACTCAACTGATGCTTATAGAAATCAGCTACATTTCCCCACACTGATGCATCCAGGCTCACTACTTAACATTCAGCTCCAGTGTTTCCCAAACTTCTCTCATGATGAGAATCACCTGGTGGAGTTGTTAAAATACAGATTCCTGGATCCCAACTAAGAATATGTTCCCAAAAATTCTAGTTTAGCACTTCTTAGTTGGGATTTGGGAATCTGTATTTTAACAACTCCACCAGGTGATTCTCATCATGAGAGAAGTTTGGGAAACACTAAGCTAACCCATCTTTGTCTCTTGCAATGAACTACATATTTCTCTCATCCTCTAATTGAATTCAAGGATCTACATGATTAACTGTATCTGGTTTATAATTAGACCTAAGGTAGTGGAGGTGTCCAGAAGGTTAAAAGTAATTGCAAAGAATTGCCGAAACCAGTTTGGCTCAGTGGTAGAGCGTCGGTCTGCGGACTAAAAGGGCCCGGGTTCGATTCTGGTCAAGGGCATGTACATTGGTTGGGGGCACATCCCCAGTAGGGGGTGTGCAAGAGGCAGCTGGTCGATGTTTCTCTCTCATTGATGTTTCTAGCTCTCTCTCTCTCTCTCTCTCTCTCTCTCTCTCTCCCTTCCTCTCTGTAAAATATCAATAAAATATATATTTAAAAGTAATCACAAAGAATGGATAATGGCCCCAAGTGGACTGCTTCTGCCATTAAGTGTGATGTAGCAGTCAACACAAAAGTTAATTAACAAGACTTTTCAACAAGTCAGTTTTTAGTTCTATAGCCCCTTAAACAGGGTTCCTTAGTTTTTAGGAAGCTCAGAATCACTAATGGTAATGTTTTAAATTAGATTTCTGGACCCTGGCCAAACTTGTGATTCAGAATCTCTTTAAGGGATCCCTAGGAATCTGTATTCTTTTAAAAAGCATCCAAGTGATCCTGATGCAATTGGCCTAGCCATCATCCTTGGAGGAAACAATGCCACAATCCCCTTTTCTTTATTTATAGGCTTCCTCCCTAGAGAATAAAGAGGAACTAATAGTAATTTGCAAAATGTAGTGTAAGTTGCCTAGGACCTGGACTATATCTGTTTCTGAAATAATAACAGTTCTCACCACCTTATATTTATTCATCCTCACCCTGGGAATAAATACATTCATTGCCCTTGTTTATAACAAAGACCACCAGTTCTCACCGTTAGCCTATTTCCACCTTCACAGGAGTTTCAGAATCATCTGGAACCCAGAGGCACCCAAGAGAATTAGCAACAAGAAATATATAGTAAGTAGGTTAGTTAATGAGGCTATGTTGTTTCACATTGTTTAAGATAATCTCTTGTGCCATTTGGGGGAGACATGTATATCCTCTAATATTTTTACTTGATTTGGTTTGATTTCATCCACTGCCTGCTCTCCATAAGCTTTTTCTGTGCCTCTGTTCTTGGGGAAAAGCCCCCCAGAATTACATGAATGTCTGCCCAGTCACAAAGCTGGCTTCTCCACCTGACATCACAAGGCCTGAAGGACTAATTTATTTATAGCTGCAGGAGCTAGTTCTTTTGTCTAGGCCTTTAGCTTACCAAGTAGAAAAATTCATAAAAAAAACTAAGATTATTTTCATAGAGTAACTTTTTCAGGAGGTAGGATCTTAGGTTCATAAGACAACTTGCATATGGCTCTCGTCTGCCTTGGGGAATACGGCTTGCATACGGCTCACCTCCTCACACGGTGTTTCATTGACATAGTTGTCAATTTCCTTTGTTATAAGAGACCCTGGATTTGGTTTGTGAGTACAGAATCTTAAAATGTAGGAGTGGTATTTAATTCAGATGAGCAACTCATCAACAGCTTTTATTATAAAATGTCCTAGGAGGAAGTATATTGTATTCATAGAGTATGTGCTTTATTATTGGTGACATTAATGCATCTAACTTGTACCCAAATTATTTCTAGTATTTTGGATTCCCTTGGCAATATTGGATGTTTGAAATGCAAAATGGTGATTATGAAAGCATCAGATACAGTCTGGGTGACAGAATTTCAGCTCTAGGGAGTTAATTTAAACTCTTTCCCCTCTGATCTCCATCTTTTAAAATGAAAAACTTTTGGATGTGCTCTAATGAGTTTCTTCTGTGACTAGTCTTAGAGTTTAGTGGGTTTTTCAGAGTGTTAATGAAATACTCTAAATTAAATCACCAAGAGTCAAAGCCAGCAATATTGCTTAATCAGAATAGTTTGGTTGAACTCACATAAGGTTATCCTTTTAGATGCTCTGGGACTGTTGGAGATTCTTTATAGGGAATTTAGGATTGGTTAGCTATGTCTCCAGTGCCAGAGATAGTCCAAAGGACTGCCTCCACAGCCAGTCTGAAACCACCCAGGGCTGGCCTCTCTATGGTAACTGCAACCACACAACAAAAGGTGATGCTTTTGTATCTTGGATACTGTTAGGCCAGCAGCAAACAATCTCCATCTCTCTCAAGGGAGTCAGGATGTCACGTCATTTTTAAGGAAAAGAATAGAATGATGGTATGAGTCAAAAAGGGGGGCCGAGAATCATACATTTTCTTCTTTTTTCCATTCTCTAGAACCAGGAACTGTAATTTCCCCATGTTAACAGTGCTTTTTTTTTCATTTTTCATAATCAAGTGAAGAGAATTTATATGTGTCTGTCAGAGAAATTACTTTGGCCTCCCAAGGAAAGTCATGGTAGAAGACCTTGGTTTGGTACTCAAGACGTGGTCTATGGATCAGCAACACCTGTATCACCCAGGAGCCTGTTATCCTCCCTGATCTCAGGCCTGCCCCAGGTCGTTTGTATGCATGTTAAAGTTTGAGAAGCACTGGCTCCGGAAATTATGGCTATTTATTTTAATGGTTGTGAGCCCACTGCTTTCCATTTTCTTTTGATCGTTCCTATAACTTGATTGTTAAAGGAATTAAATGAATATTAAAAATATAGGAATGTGTGGAGTCTCCTTTAAGTCACAGGTGTACAGTGTTTCTTTAGGAGACATCAGAAGTGTCATGTGATTATTGGTGAGGAAATGGTACATTTGCAATTGGGGTTCAGAGGTTTCCAACCCCGTGGATAAAGTGAGACCCAAAGCTCTGGCAGAAGCTACCTTCTGGATTGCTTTCCTGCTCATGTCTTCTTTTGTAGAGGAATATGCTTTCCATTCAGTGAAGAGTCAAGTGACCAGAGAGAGTCATACAGGCATCGAAGCTTGGATTTTTTTGTTCTGTTGGTTGTTTTTGTAACTCTGAACTCTTGGGAGTGTGGCATTTCTTTTCTGGCTGCTTTAGGCATCTGGCTCCTGCTGATGCACACGCTGCGGGGTCAGGGCAGGTCTTGTGCTGCTGCAGGTCCTTTTTCCCGTACTTTCAGCAGATGACATTTCACATCACGATGCTGTCCACATGCCATTCAAATGCTGTTCCGCCGCTTCTGGAGCACAAGGACTCACTGAGCTTCCCATGATTGCATGCAAATATTTGAGAAGTCAAATGCATAGATGAAACAATCTGTTAGGCTATTCTTGGAGGAAAACAAGAACAAATTGAAATCCGTTGTTTGGGAGGAATATTTTGGCACGGCTTCTCTGAAGTTGGGTAAACATCATTTGTCCATGTACCCATCTGGGCACACAGTAGCAGTCCTTCTGCCCACAGAAGGAATTTGCACTCATTAGAAAAGTTACTAGTCTGAATCTCCAGGCCAGAGATAAACAGTTGCTGAGTGTGTGTATTTGTTTATATACACTTTTATATATAGGGTACCCCTCTCAAATATATACACACAGTTTGAATATTTACAAAGGCAGGGTTTATTAAAATAGATTTCATTTTTTAAATTGAGCTATCAGCTGTTCCAGTGTGTATACATGTGTTGAGACACCCTCTGTTATCTCCATTTATACTGCTGAAGGCAGAGGCTCCCCCTGGGCTGCCTTGCTTTCTTTGGAGAGACTCCTGTATAGTCTGCTCTGGCAGCGCCTTCTACTTCTTCTAAGGTTAGTACAGGTGTCAGGCTGATGGATGTTGTGCTTCTGGTCTGTCTGGCCTGAGCACTTTCATAGCCACATCGTTCTCTGGGTTCAAATCTGACCCAGAGTAAGTCTTATGGCCCAGACTGCTCACCCATCATCCCTGGAAATCTGGGTTTTACCCTTAGAAATAACAATTTATTTCAGAAAGCAAAATCGTTCTATTGGACTTCTTATCTTGCTGGCTTTTGTGGAGAGAGAGAAAAAAATCCTGTGTATCATACACTAAAATGATAGCTTTATAAGTTTACATCATTACATGATCTAACTATTATTAGTAAACTTATGAATCATCCTTTCTTGACGTCCATTTTCTACCTTTTGGCTGTTGATTTACTACCATCCCGTTTGTACTTTCTAAAGCAGACGCCACACTTTGTTGTCTGAAGTGTCATAAGCATCAGATGGGTGAGGATCATCCACTGTCATCCCTCCTTCTTGCTTTGCTGCCTCTTTTCTTGCTTCTGCTGTCTCCCAGGGAGTCGTGGACCCGTGTGGCAGCTGGAATACACAGTGGTGCCTGTCTGCATCGACCTGAAGGACACATTTGTGGTTTATGAATCTGGTTGGCCAAGGACTACCCTCTCTAAAATCCCCTTCTACAAAATTTATTTCAAAGAAGCCACTAGATTGATCCTTCAGTAATACAGTAATACCCTGGGGAAGTTGCTTCACTGTTTTTGAAGTGTATATATAGGGAAAGCGCTGTGTATGTGATCAAATAGATCAATTTGAGTTGGAATGATGGACATGGCTTACTCTCACATTTATGGATGACATGACGGTCAGTCTTCCTGGAGTCTATTGTGGACAGAGGTGGCCTATCAAAGCCACGCCAAACCCAGTCAGAGCTGCCTTCGAGTGCGGCATACAGCTGGAGGGGCTAGGCAAGAAGGGGGCGAAGATATAAGGGCAGTACTTTTATAATGGGGTTGCCAGTGGACCCATACAAGGAGTAACAAGGAAGTTGAACTTGGGGAAGCTCCAGAGCCTGTGCAGAGAGAGGGTCATTTGGAGAGAGGAGCCAGAGAAGTTAATGAAGTTTGCAGAATTTGAACCAGAGAAAAGGCACGAGGTACAGGAAATCAAAGCTTGGTTCAGCAACATCAGATAGGGGCTTTCTCTTGGGTGTGAAGCTTACGGGTCATTCTTTTAAAGTCATGCTCGTCCGTTTGGGGAAATTCCGAGTCCTCTGGGCTGCTGCTGTACATACAGAGTCTTAGGCCTGTCTCAGAGGTTCCTATTCAGTAGGTCTGAGGAGGCTCCAGGAATCTGTGTGCTTACAAGTGTTCCGTGAGTCTTATGATTGAGTAATTTGGGGACACACTCTGCTGCTAGGTTGTACATTTTGTTGGATGGGACTGTGTTGGCTGGCTCCCTAGGGGTCCAGGGAGTGATGCACAGTGTATCACTGGATCATGGTAATGTTTAAATCTGTGGAAATAATAATTCCGTCGCTGCTTTCTAAAGAGGCCATTACAATGTGTCCTTCAATGAACTTTTCCTAGAACTTTTTATCAGCCCCGTTGAAATGTGTTAGATGAACTTGGTCTCATTAAAGAGAGGAAAGATGGCTTCTCTGAACTCCTTGCCCCTTCATCTTCCATAATGCCTTTCAGAACATTGATGTGTTGCCGAAACCGGTTTGGCTCAGTGGTAGAGCGTCGGTCTGCGGACTGAAAGGTCCTGGGTTCGATTCCGGTCAAGGGCATGTACACTGGTTGCGGGCACATCCCCGGTAGGGGGTGTGCAAGAGGCAGCTGGTCGATGTTCCTCTCTCATCGACATTTCTAGCTCTCTATCTCTCTCCCTTCCTCTCTGTAAAAAATATATTTTAAAACAAAAGAACATTGATGTGAATATATCAGCAAGTCAGAGGGAATACTAGCTATAAAATGAAACAGGAATCATAGGTTCTCAACATACGTTATAGACACAAAACATAAATTTGTGTAGCCTAAAGTCACTTGTGCTGTTGTCAAAAGAAAACGTTACATAAAGTGGAAAATAAAAATCTTAGCTCTTTGTACACTGAGGGTAGAAAACTTGTGCTTGATAAACACTGGAGGATTTCTGACACCCTGGTACGTAGAATGTTGTGGCTCATGCAATGTTTACATCTTGGGACTAGCCGGCTGTAGGTGTCTCAAAGAAACTTGAACTAACCCTAGCAGAAAGAGGGGTTTATTATAAGGATGTAGCGGGTGGCCGACCCAAGAACAAGAGAACAGCTGGGCCCAGAGAGATACTGGAACTAGGGAACAAATAGGAAGCCAGCACAGATTTTAGGGGGAGGAGCTCCGGGAACTCCCTCTCTTTTGTTTGTATATCTGCTTCCTTCTTATCTATCTACAGACCAGATTTCTCTGTTCCATTGTCTACTTGGTAGAAAAACGACTACCCCAAAGTACCCAAGTTCACATGGTATAGTTTCAGCATAATGAAGACACTGCTTTAATTGCTCTCATGGTTCCAATGACAGACTCTCAGGAGAGGAAAACTGATTGGCTGGATTTGAGCCAGTGCATATCCCTGGGCCCACAGCAGACACAGGGCCGCCAGGGTCCATGTGCCTCTGGAGATGTGGAATGGAATGTGAACATGTAGTTTTTGAGAAAGGGGGATCTTTGTGAAATGACCCACTCACTTCGAAATACAACTACTATCATATATATTGTTGAAGATTTTTGTGATTTTTCCCCCAGTGGGGTTGGATTGTTTTGCTGCTCCATTAAGACCTTAGAATGGTTGCAGTGATTTATCAGCGAGGTGTTGCTTCTCTTCTATGCATGAATAGATTTAGTCACCTTTACCTTTCTCCACCTGACACCTATTCATATTCAAATTTCAGATTAAATGACTTTTTTTCAGGGCAAGAACTTACCAGTCAATTTTCCTTTCTTTTATACCTCTCTTCCATCCTATCCCTGATGAGACCAATTTTGTTTGTTTGATTGATTTTTTTTTTTGCCTGAAATAAAGAAGGGAAGAGAGTTTAGAAATTAACCCTAGGCTCTGTACATCCTACCTACTTTATACACATTTCTTTGTTAATTATTGTAAATAATAACAATAATTAACAATAAAAGGGTGCAAGACATGGCCTAGAACAGCCATGGGGAAACTACTGCCCGTGGACCGGATCCGGCCCGTTCGGCTGTTCTATCCGGCCCGCGGAGCCGAAAGAGCGGAGGGTTCTCTTGCTCTCCCCTCCGCTCCTTCACCAGCAGCCCAAGATGAGAGTGCCAGCATGGTCAGGTTGCTTTTGACCAGCCCTCCGGTCCAGTTTAAGAACCCATTGTGGCCCTCAAGTCAAAAAGTTTGCCCACCCCTGGCCTAGAACAAACACATAATGACTATACTACAAAGCAAAATGAAAATTCCAGAAAAACAAGATAGGGAGAGATAACATTAGGATGTGGGGTCAACAAAAGACTTTATGAAGGAAATTTCACTGAGACAGGTCTTTTTTTTTTTTTTTTTTTTTAAATACAGATGTATTTTTATTTTTTCATTTAATGATGCAAAACACAAATGCTGATTACACAGGTTCACATATAACTTTTCTCTCTCGCTTATAACTCAACAGATTGGAACTGCTTTCAACTCTATACGGAACATACACTATTAGCATTTAAGAAGTTTATTTCAACCCATTTCTTCTTTTATATTCTAAAACATCTTCATTATGTTGGTGGATGAGATAGGCCCACAGGAACACGGTGGTGCCCAAGGTCAGCCCCACCTTCAGCCAGTCGGGTTTGGCGTGCAGCGGCTCCCGAACGTAGAACTTGGACCGCGCGGACCAGCCGCTCGGGAGCCTGGCCGGGGCCAGCAGCCGGGAGAAGGGCCGCAGCAACGCGGACGGCGCCATCTTGCCGAGCGGGCTCCGAGACAGGTCTTGAAACCTAGATTGAATTTCTCAAAGTCAAGACAGAGAGGAGGGGATTCTAAGCACAGAAGTCAGAATAACGAGGAGCATGACGTAGAAAAAATTCAAGGCGTGCGAAACCCATTTCACTAGGATAGGAAACAGAGGTGCATTGGGTGATTAACCTAGAAAGGGTCACTTAGCTCATATCCTCTAGTGGGCAGAGTGAGGAAATTATCCCTAATTCCATTGGCAAAGGGAAGCTCTTGACGGATTTTGGACAGAGGAATTACATCATTAGAATGTAAGCTCCACGAGGTAAGAAAATTAAAAAAAAAAAAAACCTGCATCATTTTCTCTGAATCCTTGAAGTCTAACAGCATCAGGTATAGAGAATGTGTTATTAAAAAATGTTTGTGGCTCCATGAATGATCAGAACTACATATTAGCATCATTAATCTAGCAGTACAAAAATAGAATGAGTTACAGGGGAAGACTGGGAGGCAAGACCAGTTTGAAGGTAAATACAATAATCTGGGTGAGAATTAATGAAGACCTATCAGCCAGAATAGAAAGGATGGAGGCTCACTTGTAAGACACAGTGAAAGTAGAAAGTAGAATCTGAAGGATCAGACAGACATACAAGAGGGAAGAGACCTTTTCAGTCAAGGGGCTGGATTCCCAAAAGAGATTGAGGGCTAAAAATATGAGAAAAAATATAAAATATTTAGTTCTCCTTGCTCTAAAAAAAAAAAAAAAAAAAAAAAAAGTCCTTACCTGAGGACATGCTTGTTGATTTTAAAAAGAGGGAGTAGGAGGAGGAGAGAGAAATGAAGGAGAGAAAGAGAGAGAAACATTGATGAGAGAAACACTGAACAGTTGCCTTCCTGTATGCACCCTGACTGGGGAAAAAACTCGCAACTTGGTATGTGCTCTGGCCAGGAATTGAACTTGCAACCTTTTGGTATATGGGGTGATGCTCCAACCAACTGGCCAGGGCTCTCCTTAAATTGGGAACATTAAACCTAAGTCAATTAGAAGTGATTTTAAAAAATACATACAGCTCAGACAGCATGGCTCAGTAGTTGAGCATCAACCTATGAACCTGGAGATCAGAGTTCGATTCCTGGTCAGGGCACATGCCCGGGTTGTGGGCTCAATCCCCAGTGTGGGGCATGCAGGAGGCAGCCGATCAATGACTCTCATCATTGATGTTTCTATCTCTCCTCCCTTCTTCTCTGAAGTCAATAAAAATATTAAAAAATACATAGTGACCTCCCCTTATTTGTGGGGGATTTGTTCCAAGACCTCCAATAGATGCCTGAAACTGTGGACAGTATTGAACCTGTGGGTACTATGTTTTTCCTATACAATGTACATATGATGAAGTATAATATATAGGCACAGTGACAGATAAACAACCATCTATATTATAAAGGCCTATGGCCCTAACTCTGTAATGACTGGCATGGGTGAGTGGGGCTCTCATGTGGGTGAGCCGGATTTCACGTGTTGATCTTCTAGATCTCCTAGTCCTGTATAATAAAAGGGTAATATGCAAATAGACCAAATGGCAGAATAACTGAACAACCAATCAAACTGTAACATGCTAATGATATGCTAAGGCTGCTCAACCATTCACTATGATGTGCACTGACCATCAGGGAGCATATGCTTTGACCAGTAGGTTAGCTTGCTGCTGGGGTCCGGCCAATCAGGACTGAGCGAGATGGGCTGGACACGCCCTAAAGCCCTCCTGTAGTCCCTCCCTGGCCTGATCATGCACCAGTGGGGTCCCTCAGCCTGGCCTGTGCCCTCTCACAATCTGGAAACCCTTGGGGGATATTGGAGGACCAGTTTTAGCCTGACCCCACAGGCCACTCCCCTTGGGAGGGCACCAGATGCAGGTCTCATGGCTATCGCAGTGCAAGCCTCTCCCGATTGGGACTGATTGGGCGTGAGCCCGTGGTAGGCACAGTGTGGTGGGGATGAGTGGGAGTGACAAGTAGGAGCTGCAGGCAGTGTTGGACTACAGGTTTTGGCCCAATCCCTGCAGGCCACCCATAGGGACCCCACCCATGCACGAATTCATGCATCGGGCCTCTAGTAACTAATAAAATAGAACACTTGTAAAGTTGTTTTTTTTAAAACATATTTTATTGATATTTTACAGAGAGGAAGGGAGAGAGACAGAGAGCCAGAAACGTCGATGAGAGAGAAACATCGACCAGCTGCCTCTTGCACACCCCCCACCGGGGATGTGCCCGCAACCAATGTACATGCCGTTGGCCAGAATCGAACCCGGGACCTTTCAGTCCGCAGACCGACGCTCTACCGCTGAGCCAAACCGACCTCGGCGAACACTTGTAAAGTTAATGTGAATGTGGTCTTTCTCAAAACATCGATTGCACTGTATTATATTGGACAAATGAATGATTCACGTCCTGGGTGGATGGCATGAGATTTCATCACGCATGTGATTTAAAACTTATAAATTGGTTTATTTCTGCAATTTTCTATTTAATATTTTCAGGCCGCAGTTGACTGTGGGTAACTGAAACCATGGATAAGGGAGGACTATGGTATTTCAAGGTCTGCTCCTCTTCTATCCTGGGTCATAATACAGTGAGTCTCTCTCCATTTGGGGTGTCATATCTGAGCTTTACCCTAAAATTATTTCATATGTGGGCACTCTTTATATTTATCGCTTCTTCTCTCGACTGAGAGGAAAGGGAGAGAGGCGAGTCAAGGCCCAGGTAGCACCCCATTCTAAAAAAAAAACAAAACTGTCAGTGGGCAGAAGAAATTAAGGGTTAGAATTGGTCTGGGGTTTCCTCTCTTCTACCCCCAAAAATAAAAGTTTTGTGTGTGGGAGGGGGATGAGTATTTAATGAAATACTGTGTTCCTACAGGTATAGGTTGTTTGCCTTCTAAGGATAACTTCTGGAACTCAGCACTGTAGGGCTCTCCATCACTGATTCCCGTTTCCTCACCAGAAAATCTTGTTCACCTTAATGTGCTGTGATTTATTTTCTTCCAAAGCCTCTGGGGTTTAGGAAACAAAAGCTAAATTAGTCAAGAAAGTGGGCCGCATTAGGGGCCCTTTGGCCCTCTGCTAGGTAGCTAGGTGTATGTTTCCTGCATTGGAGGAAGTTCTAAGCCTGGTGGAGGAGATAGGCTGCCCATGTATTTGGAGAAAGTAATATTACAAAGCATAAGGCAAGTGCCAAATAATCCTGATTTCATAGTGTTTGTCTCATAAGTGGATCAAAAACCAACAGTCAGGTACTCCACGCCACTTAAGTGGATTTAATTTATCATTTTCTTCTCCTTACGGAAAACACTTAAGCATTTCCTAAAGATCTCATTGAGAGGGAAAATCGTGTTTGACAAATTAAATAGAATACAGTTATTAGTAGCGTACAGTTGCTATAAATTGATCTCAAATGGTTGGTACTTGAATAATGAAACAGGTTCTTTGATTTATGTTGTAACTCCATTGCCAAGTGTTTCCATAGTTACGATGCTCTTTGTGCAAGGTCCCCAAGCTGGCTATGTGAGATAGTCTCAAATTGCCCATTTTCTCAGAGTGCACATTTGCAGTCTTTAGCAATGGGAGGAATTTCGTGGTAAGGATTCATGGTGATCTTTTAAAAAATTCAAAGCAGGGAAGTGCTATATAAAAAATATAGCACTTTAAAAAAAACAATCAAGTACAATAAGGCTTAATTTAAACACACATCTCCAGGAGAAAATCCCAGTTATTCATCTTTCTTGTAATTCAGAGAAGGCTACCACATATTATGTCTTTGGTTGGAAATGTATCTTGAGCTAGCTGGAGTGGTTAAATACTGTATATGCTAAAATATAGTTACACATGAAAATGCAAAATTTGGCTCTTCTGTACATTAAAATTGGTAACATATGAGACATCTAAAGA
Organism: Vespertilio murinus; assembly: GCA_963924515.1. Taxonomy (NCBI): domain Eukaryota; kingdom Metazoa; phylum Chordata; class Mammalia; order Chiroptera; family Vespertilionidae; genus Vespertilio; species Vespertilio murinus. Next base: position 158,195,624 of record OZ004704.1, on the reverse strand, counting down.
GAGCAGTACTGACTAGGTATTTTATGTATATCATCTTGATAATTTTATAGGTGAGCATTAACTTGATAATTTTACAAGTTAACTGTTCTCAAGCTCTAAGAGAACAGTTAACTTGCTTTTGGCCTTGCAGCTCATAAGTAGGGTCTAAAATTGTACCCTGATGTGACTGACACTCACCAATACCAGACTTTCGGATTCTTGTCCTCAGCATAGTTTGCCTGTGGCTTGAACGTTAGATTAGCAGAGTTTAAAATAGGGACTGGAGTAGGAATTCCCTAAATTACAAATTTAGTTCAAGTGAAGTGTGTGATGAAGGCGAGCATGTGTGTGGCTGTGTGCATGTACACACACACACACACACACTGCTGAGGGACAGACAGTGCTAGAGGTCTTTGCAGCATAGAAGTTAGGCAATCATACACTCTTTTTTTTTTTTTTTTTTTTTACAAGTAATTCCCCCAATATTTCCATTACCTACCCGGCACCATACATAGTTATTACATTATTATTGACTATATTCCCTATAATGTACTTTACATTCTCATGACTATTTTGTAACTACAAATTTGTACTTCTTAATCCCTTCACCTTTTTTTTACCAAGTCCCCTTCCCCTCCTCCCCACTCCCCTCTCCTCTGGCAACCATCAGTATATATGAATCTGTTTCTATGTTGTTTGTTAATTTAGTTTGCTCTTTAGATTCCACATATGAGTGGAAGCATATGGGATTGATTTTTCTCTGTCTAACTTATTTCACTTAGCAAAATACCCTCTAGGTCCACCCATGCTGTCACCAATGGCAAGATTTTATTATTTTTTATGACTGAGTATTATTCCATTGAATTTATCCACTTGTCTATTGATGGGCACTGGGTTGCTTCCAAACCTTGGCTGTCGTAAATAACCCCACAGTGAACAAAGAGGGCACATATTCTTCTGAATTGGTGTTTTGGGTTTCTTCAAGCAGAAGCCCAGAAGTGGAACTACTGGGTCATAAAGCAGTTCCGTTTTTAATATTTTGAAAAACCTCCCTATTGTGTTCAGTAGTGGCTGCACCAATATGCATTCCCACAACAAAGGTTCTTTTAAAAACAACTTCTATAGTTCTTTAAAAAGACAACTTTATTGAGATATAACACATACCATACAGTTCACCTATTCAAAGTTTACCCTTCAACAGCTTTTAGTATATTCACATAATTGTGCCAGCATCACCATAATCAATTTTAGGACATTTTAGTACCTCCAAAAAAAACCCTGTACCCATTTTCAATCACTTTCCCAGTCTCATCTTCCCTCAGCCTGACAACCACTTGTCTATTTTCTTTCTCTATGGATTTGCCTGTTCTGGACATTTCATGTAAATGGAGACATACTATGTGGCCTTTTGTGTCTGGGTTCTTTACTTAGCATGTTGTTTGTAAGATTCGTTTCTCCAGGTGTAGTGTGTATCGATGCTTCATTCGCTTTTATAGAATAACTAGTACCCCTGCGTACGAATCCGTTTGCAAGTAGCTCCCACCGCTTGCCTCTAGCTCGCTGCACCACCCTTCCGCTGTTGGCCATTAGGCGTCACAGTGTAATGACCATTTGCATGTTACCTCTCTATTATATAGGATATTCTCTGGTAAGGATATTTCCTGTTTTGTTTATCCATTCATCATTTGATGGCTATTTAAGTTGTTTCTACTTTTTGGCTAATACAAATGATGTTTGTATGAACTTTGTGTGGGCATATGTTTTCATTTTTCTTGAGTATATACCTAGAAGTGGAATTGCCAAATCATATGATACCTCTGTGTTTAAACTTTTGAGGCGCTGCTAGCCTATTTTGCTAGAGTTCTTTTAATTTAAGAAAATAGTATTTCTCTCTACTTGCTTATCTTTATAATATCTTAGATATTTGAAGAGGCGTTCTCTCCACCTTAGAAATGAGAAAACCGGGGCACAGGACACTGAAGCTGTTTTGCCCAAGGTCACACAGCTAAAAAGAGTCCTGTCTCCTAACACCTGTAGCGTCCATCTTTCTGTTTGAGCATCTCAGCTGCCATCTGTGTTCAGTTACAACTATAGGGTGGAGAAAATATGACTGGATAATAATGCATTAAAAATTTTTTAAAGTGTAAGTCTCATAAGTTAGTGTGATCTTAATTGTGTTAATAGAAATATTCATATAGATCTTTGAAACAAGGGAAGGTGAAATCCTCCCATTCTTAGCACTTGACTGTCCCATGGCTAAGATGTTAGTTTCCATCTGGCATGATGTGTTTAAGACGGGCCTTGTAAAGCTGGAGTTTGTTGAGAGAACAGCCCATGAAAGGATTAAACACTATGACATAGAAATAAATTCTAAAGGGCAATTATCCTGGAGAAGAGAGGAGACCGGGAGGAGTGTGATAGCTTCTTTCAGGGTTAGTCCTATCATGTGGATCATGCACACACAAAAAATATATAAAAGGTTTAGGTTCTATGCTGGATTGCTCCAGAGGAGAGAGGCAGGAAGTGGCAAGGAGTTAGATTCATTTCAACATTTATATCTGAATTCATATCAGAATAATTTCTGACAGTTGGGAGTTCCTTGAAGATGAATTGGGCTGCTTTGGGGGTTCGCCGAATTCTCTATTAATAATAGTATCTAAACAGGAGCAAGATGAGTGCTGATAGGGAATTCTATAATAGTGATTCAGGCCTCCTGTGGGTTCTATTAAGTGGTTTTCAAGGGACCTTTCAATTGTAAGAAACTGATTCTTTGAAATTTTGGAGAAAGCAAAAGTGGAGGAAATTAACTACGGCCTGCAGAATAGTGGGTATGAATAACAGAAAATAACTTAAATATGTGATATCATCTTCTCAAAATTTGGCAGCCAAATCGTAACATCTTAGAGCAGCGTGAGACCTCCTTGGCCATTTTGTGTTGGCCTCCTCATTGTATAGACGGGAACACTCACACAGAGGTTATTCACCTTGCCCGAGGTCAAATACCCAGTTACTCGCAAGTCTGGATTAGAAACCATATTGAATTATTTAACTGTTAAGAGAAAATACAGATAGCTTATTGGATCGACATACCGAAAAATCCAAAACTAGGTTATGACCAGATCTTTAATGTATTATTAATGACAGCTAAGTGTGCTCAAGATGTCTTTCTAACCTTTTGAAGACTAAAGAATGTGAACGGCAATCCTTACCACAAAACTTACCCTGGTCCCACTGTCGGAGAGAAGAGAATAAACTGAATGAACCATTGATTTGACACAGAATGGCTCTTAAACTGTGTTCTGTGTCTTTATGTCTTTTTCTCTTTGCATTTATCATTGTTTTTGGAATGCTGTATTATTTTCATAGTTTGATCCCACCAATTCTGTTTTATTCCAGGTTCACCTTTATCTCAGTGTCTTGAATGTTGAACACAAACAACAAACGCATTAAATAGCAAAGCTTTCAAGATTCCTCATATCAGTGACAGTAAACACAGTGAAGTACTCAAGAACAATGAAATAAAAACACTGGGGAAAATCTTGGGGTCAGTCAAAGCATGACTATGACTATGTCAGTCAGTAGGGAGGCAGGACCACTGAGGTGGTCAGGTTGGACATAGATGTGTCAGACTGTGGGTGGACAGTAATTCTGTCCCCAAAATTTAGGCCCATGGTATGAAAATATTATACAATTAGAAATCATGTAATAATGGCATGAAAAATGAAATCTGTTGTTAAGTCCTTGTTTTGAATATTTTAAGAGGATTTACCAAATAAATTTTCTTCCCTAAAATGAATTATCTTTGAGATACTCTGGCTTCTTGATTCTCTTCTGCTCTTCTCTGGAATTTCATGTCTTCTTCTTCCCCAAAGTATCCTGAAGAGAATATTAGGATAATTTGCATAATAGGATCCTTCTCATTTCACTGTTTTGTTATCACATGAGGTACTTTTGTTGTTAATCCTCACCTAAGGATATACCTCCCCCGCCCCCTCCCACTGAGTTTTAGAGAGAGTGGAAGGGAGGGGGAGAGACAGAGAGAGAGAACCATCAATGTGAGACACCTCGATTGGTTGCCTCTTGCACATGCCCTGGATTGAGCCTGCAACTGAGGTACATGCCTTTGCCTGGAATAGAACCCATGACTGGTGTGTGGGCCAAAGCTCTAACCATTGAACAAACTGGCTAGGGCTCATGAACTGTCTTGTGATATTTATATACATCCACTGAGGCCCAAAGGTAAAAAGGGCATTTTAATCTTCCTGTCCTTTAAAGCATTTAATCAGAAAGTGTTTGAAAAGCCTGCCATGAATTATGAACATTTTCAGTGAGTCATTTACAAAGTGTTTTCAGCCACAAAATCCTGTGAAATTTAGTTTCATAATTGCATCACACCCCTTTGGTATCACTGTTTGAGACAGAATTCACTGGGGAAAACACTAACTTAATTGCCAAACTTTATCTCTCTTCCTTCAGCCTACCTGCAAAGGGCTTATCATAATGAGAATTTTGCTTGTTCCAAGGAGAGGCTATCTTTATGAATTAGCCAATTAGCCAGTGCTCCATATCTTAGCTTTCATTCCCAAGCCTATGAATTTTTCCCCTCCAAGTACTGACCCTTGTTTGTGAGCTTGTAAATTGAAATGTATGTATTCCTTTACATGACATCTCATCACTGCATAGTGTGACCTTCATCTATGCTTTCAGGAAGTGATTATATATGTCTGGATTAAAAAAAAAACCTGCAGTCTGTGGAAACTGATTTTTTAAAACAACTTTTAGGGAAATCTTCCATCACACAATGTTTCTTGGCATATGAAACAAGGCAGTCTTCAATAAAAAGAGAACACTGGGATGAGATTTGTACAAAGCTTGTTTCTGAAAAGTCAGCACATTTGGCTGTCACTTATGGACAAAACCACCAGAGATAAAATACTTGTCCCTCCGGGGACAAGAACTTACTAGCCCACAGCAAAAATCCTGGCTGACCTAGCACAGTGTGGTGTGTGGGGTCCAGGAGATCTCAACCACCAGAAAAGTCATCTGAGAGAGACTTTTAGAAAATACACTTGTTTGGTTTTGCCATTACAGACTTCTTTAAAAAAAAACAAAACAAAACAAAAAACAACCCACAAAAATATTTTATTTTTATTGTTGACACTATTACAGATGTCCCCATTTTCCTCCCCTTTGCCCACCTCCACCCAGACCCCGCACCCTCTTCCCTCCGGCCATCACAGGACTGTTATCTGTTTCGCTGAATTATGCATCTGTAGTCTTTGGCCAATCCCTTCGTGATTAGTGAGTAGAGTATATTTGAAGGAGATTTGCTATAGTCTTGAAACTCACTTTTCCTCTGTATTTTGATGTGGGCTAGTAGAGGAAAAGGGGCTTGGTTTTAGAGAGTTAATATAAGGAAAATATTGTGTGAAACTTTGAGCAGTCTTAAGAATGACCACTTATGAAAAGAAGTTGTTTCATTGTCCCCAGAATACCAAGAAAAATTAAAGAATTCATGGGAAAAGCATGTTTCAGAATAATTTCAAAGCCTATTGCCATTTCTTGGCTCATGAAAGGACTGAGGACATTGGGGTTGACGTTTTGGGTTCACTTTCCTTCCTCATTGTCCTCCGAGGCTGTGTCTGTGCAGCAGATGGGCCAGATTGTGGCACAGCTGACCCATTAATTTTGACCATAATTATTATTAGAAATTAGCTCATGCTAATAATTTTTTAATTAATCCTCGGCGTTCCTAAGCCCAGAGAAAGAATCTCCAAGGATCTCAATAAATGTGAATGTGTTATAAGTAAAGGAATGGACTGTAGTTCATTTTTGTATGTGAAAGAATATAACTAGTGAGTTCTTTGTGTTGATTATTACTGGATTCCCCCCAACAGTCTCTTTGTTTTCTAGAACAGATGATCTCTTAAAGAGATCACGATGTGGATTTGCTTTTTGTTGTATAGAACAGTGAACACACTTTCCCATGTTTGTAGTTGAGGATTTTAAGCAGTCAGTAAAGGCAGAAAATTAAAGGAGAGAAAAACCAAAGCAAGCGGTTCAAAACTAATCAGAAGGAAATTATGTAAACATAATTAACTAGGACATCAAGGAGAGGGCTACAGAGTATAATGAAATATTTTTGAAACGAGGCAAAGCAGCCAAACTAAAACAGGGTTAGTTGACGTCTTTCCAAAAGGGAGGGAGGGACTGTTTTTCCTGCATAGGGAGCACTGCTTGACTTTTGCTTTATTTTCTGCTGTGAAACTCTGTTCCAGGATTCTCAGGCGGGGGTGGGTATACAAGGAAAGTTCTGGCTCGCACTTTTTTATTGGATTATGTTCATGTAGTAAAGTGGATTCTGAAACATAAACGTGGTCCAGCTGCCAACCTCTAACCTTCTATTTACAAATGAGCTATAAGCGATCAGTGCGTATTTAGAAGAAATCTGCACATTTCAGGTCTAGGTAGACCAGATGTAGAAAGACTGAGGGTTCCTTGTCTAGTGCTCAGATTCAGTTCAATTTTAAGAAATGATTAGAGGTGATGTGCTAATGCTTCCTGGGACAAATGGGTGAGTAGGGCATTCATTCCATAGCCCTTTTTGAGCTGACAACATATTATGGAGAACGAGAGAAGTACACAGATACTAAACATACTAGGCAGGCGTACAAAATCCTACTCCTATATCAGAAGACTCCTACATGTCTATCTCTAGTCCTACCTTCTCTCTGGAGACCAGATTGAATAGTCCACTTACTTTTTTTTAAGTTTTTTTTTTTTAAATTGTGCTAAAATATACATAACATAAATTTTACCACCTTAACCATTTTAAAGTCTTTAGTTCAATGGTATTAAATACATTCATAAAGCTGTACAACATCATTACCACCTATCTCTATATTCTTATAAAATTGAAACTAGAACCATTAAACAATAACTCCTTGTTCTTTCCCCCACTTCTGGCAACCACCGTTCTACTTTCTGTCTCTATGATTTTGGCTACCCTAAGTACTTCACATAAGTGGTGGAATCATTCACTGTTTGTCTTTGTGACTGGCTTATTCCAAGGTTCATCCATGTCAGAACTGCCTTCCTTTTAAAGGCAGAATAATACTACGTTGTATGTATAGACTACATTTTGTTTATCAGTTGATGGACATTTGGGTTGTTTCCACACTTTGACTGTTGTGAATAATGCTGCTATGAGTATGGGTACAAAATATCTGATCAAGAGCCTGGTTTTAGTTTTTTTTAAATATATACCCAGAAGTGGAATTGCTGGATCATATGGTCATTCTGTGTGTACTTTCTTTTGAGGAACCACTGTATCATTTTCCATAGTGACTGCCCCATTTTATATTTTCACTATCAATGCTACAAGGAATCCAATTTCTTCATATTTGCACCACCACTTTTTATTTTCTTGTATATGAACAGTAGTCATCAAATGGGTATGAAGTGATACCTTTTTGTGGTTTTGATTTGCATTTTCCTAATGATTAATGCTGCTGAGTATCTTTCCATGTGCATGTTTGCTGTCTCTTTTCTTTGGAAATATGTCTATTCAAGTCCATTGTCCATTTTTAATAGGGTTATCTTTTGTTGTTGAATTGTAGGAGTTCTTTATATATTTCAATAATAACCTCTTATCAGATATATGATTTGCAAGTATTTTTCCCATCTTGTGAATTACTTTGTCAGTCTGTTCTGGGTCCTTTGATGCACAAACATTTTAAATTTTGATTAAGTCAAATTCATCTATTTTTTCATATGTTGCCTGTGCTTTTGGCATCATAATCAATAAATTATTGCCAAGTACAATGTCATTAAGCTTTTCCTTTTTGTCTTCTTCTAAGATTTTTATAGTTTTAGCTACTATGGTTAGGTGTGTGGTCCATTTTGACTTATTTTTGTATGTGGTGTAAGGTAGTGTGGTCCAGTTTCATTTTTTTGTATGTGAACATCCCATCACCATATTATGAAAATTCTCATATTATGAAAATTCTCATTGAATGGCCTTGGCACCCTTATTGTAAACCATCTTACCACATATGTGAGGATTTATTTCTAAGCTCTTTATTCAATTCCATTGGTCTATATGTCTATCTTCATGCCAGAACCAAACATTTTTTATTATTGTAGCTTTGTAATAAGTTTTGAAATCTGAAAATGTGAAATTTTCTTCTTTTTTTAGAGAGAGAGAGAGTTGAAGGGATGGAGAAGAAGAAGGAGGAGAAGGGGGAGGAGGAGGAGAAGGAGGGTGAGGAGAAAGAGGAAGAGGAGAGGAGGAGAAAGGGGAAGAAGTGGGGAGGTAAGAGAGGCACAGCGATTGGTTGCCCCCACAGTTACAAGAAAAGGAAAAATAATTGCACATGTGAGTTTTAAGTAGAGGATAGTTTCTTTGAGTTATGTAAACATTGAGCCATGATAAGTAATGACAGTTTTCTCTCAAAACCATGTTCAGTTACCCATTCACATATATATGCTATAACCTGTCTTTTTTGGCTTATAGATTTCCTCAGGAAAAAATATTCCGGGACAGTGAGCAAAAGAAATGTGTTCTGGGGAAGGAATCAGGGCAAGAGTGTTGTGGGTGTAGACATCACAGTTTTTGCCTATAGCAGTCTATGTCCAAGAGCAAACCTGTGCTAGCCAAGCATAGGAATCGGCATTTCTGAGAGCCTATGTGATGGTTGGAATTGAGATTTCTGGTGACAACGGCGGGCCACTCCCAGATACCCACTTCTGGACATCTCAAACTGAGAGATGACTAGAAGAGGGATTGTTTTATGCCCAGATATCAGGAAACCTGTATATTTGTTCACAGAGCTTTTCTAACTCTCTGCTTGTCAGGACTTGTGTTCTCACAGGTGCCTGCTGTTACATCAGGGGAATGAATAATTGAACTTGGATAGGTGGTTTTTAAACTAGACCACTTCTTTCCGTATGGGACGTCTGTAAAAGACATGGATCAAATAGAGGACATGCAGGCTGGGGAGGCAGTTCTGAATGCTTACCATGGATACTTACATATCTCTTTTCATTGAATGTTGGAACCTGTGTACAAGGAGAGTACTGTCTAAAATAAGAGGATGGTGTTCTATATTTATACCATCATCTGAGCACTTGCCATTGAATGTTTCTTGGTATAAGTGTAAAAAAGCAGATTGGATCAGAGCTCACCTAAATTAAGAAGGGAAATGCTTGTTCTTTATGATGCTGAAACTCTGTATTTGGGCATAGAAGCTTAAGAAACTTAGATCCTTCAATACCTGTAATAAAAACCATGACCATGCAGGGGTTGAGCATCATCTTATTGGAAGTTATTTATTTTCATTAAAATGTATACTACTTTAGAATTTGCAGTTTGAGGTCTACTTGGCAAAAACCTCATTTCTCATACGATACTTCAAAATTGTTGCTTTCTAAACCAGGAGGTGACAGCTTTTGGGTCTGTATCAAACTAGTAATGTCTAGTAACCTTCCAAGAGTTGTGTGGGTTTTTTGTTTTTTGTTTTTTAGATTTATTATGTAGTGAGAAGGTAAACATGTTCTCTTTTGTACTGTCTCTCTATATAAAAGCCTAAGCAACCGTTTCGACTGAACAACCAGAATGACCGGTCAACTGGTCGCTATGATGTGCATTGACCAGTAAGGGGTAGATACTCAATGCAGGAGCTGCCCCCTGGTGGTCAGTGCACTCCCACAGCAAGAGCGCTGCTTACCTGAGCGAGCTGCAGCAGCTGGCACAGCAGGGCCAGGATGAGCAGCAGTGGAACTGCGCCCAGCCCTGCTGAGGCTCCTCCCAGCTGCCGGCCACTTTGGCACCGCTACCTCCCCTTGAGGGGGCCTGGATTGAGAGAGGACGCAGGCCAGGCTGAGGGACCCCACCCATGCATGAAACCGTGCACTGAGCCTCTAGTTAGGAACATAATGTCACTCTTTCCCCCACAGGATTCACTTGTACTTTGGCCTGGACAGAGAAAAGCTGGCTGTTCAGCAGCCTCAGCCTTTGAGGCAGTCTATACTCTCAAGAGAGTCCCCAATCCTTCCTTTCCTTGAAGCTTAGGGTATAAGTTCTAGACTTCTGAAATGTAGACCTAGGAAATGCCTGGTGAAGGCACAAAGTTTACCTCAGTATACAAAGGCAGGAGATATTGTTCCCTGACTGGGAATTGAACCATGACCTCCTGGTTCATAGGTTGATGCTTAGCCAGTGAGCCACACCAGCCAAGCCACAGATTTTTTTTTTTTGGGGGGGGGGGGGTAACCAAAATTTGAGACAATTTTATCTATGAAAAAGATAGTATCTGACATCTAAAATTATAGTCTAATTAGTGGAATGAACTTCTTCCAACCTCAACACAGTCATATGGAACTAATACGACATAAAGAAATATGTTGCAAACTCTGAAGGCCAAAAAAAACTGAGCTTTCCACTAGAATTTTTATAATGATGGGAAGCAGTAACCAATTTTAAAGCTTTTAAAATCTGGTTAAATTATCGATGATAGTAAATTTCCATAGTAGTCTTTACCTTTATCACCTCAGGTGGACAAAGGAGTTTATGTTTCAAAACCCCTTACTTAGTTAACCAGTAGAGAGTCATTCAGTCACTGTTATGATGAGTAAGGAGAAGGTGCAGACATTGCTGGGTAGTATGGATTGGGTTCCTCTTGCCTGCGACAGTCCTGAGAGCCAAAACCTGCTCTTTGTTTGGACTGTTTAGAATCATTAGCAGAGAACTTATGAAGTTGATAGGTCAAATCCATGTTTTCTGTCTGTATAATCAGAACTCTTTAAAAATATCCTAAGGCTTGACGGTCTGATTGATGTTTCTCTGTCTCTGGATCTATTTTTGTTCATTAGTTTATGTTGTTCATTATATTCTACTAGAGGCCCAGTGTATGAAATTCCTGCATGAGTGGGGGAAGAAGGGCAGGCCTGCAGAGGAGAGGAGTTGGGGGGGACCAGGTCTGCAGGGGAGGGAAGTTGTGCACCCTCTCCAATCTGGGACCCCTTGAGGGATGTTGGACCACTCGATCCCAGTGGGATTGGGCCTAAATCGATGGTTGGACATCCCTCTCACAATCCAGGACTGCTGGCTCCTAAGTACCCTTCCCTGCTGGCCCAGTCCCCCTAACTGCCCTTCCTGCTCGTCTGATAGCCCACAACTGCCCTCCCCTACAGGCCTGGTCACCCCCCCAACTGCTCTCCCCTGCAGGCCTGGCCCCCACAATTTCCCTCCCCTTCTGGCCTGGTACCCCCAACTGCCCTCCCCTGCTGGCCTGGTCTCCCCCAACTGCCCTCCTCTGCTGGACCAGTCACATTTAACTGCCCTCCCTGCTGGCCTGATTGCCCACAACTGCCCTCCGCTGCAGGCCTGATACCCCTCAACTGCCCTCCCTTGCAGGCCTGGTAACTCACAGCTGCCCTCCCCTGCTGGCCTGGTCACCCCTAACTGCCCTCTCTGCTGGCCTGATCAACCACAACTGCCCTCCCCTACAGGTCTGGTCCCCCCGCAACTGCTCTTCCCTGCTGGCCTGGTACCCCCCTCATCTACCCTTCCCTGCTGGCCCGAGTCACCCCCCAACTGTCCTCCACTGCAGGCCCAGTCACCCCTAACTGCTTTCCCTGCTTGCCTGATCACCTACAACTACCCTCCCCTGTAGGCCTGGGTCCCATACCCCCCAACTGCCTTCCTCTGCTGGTTTGGTCACCCCTAATTTCCCCCCCTGTAGGCCATCTTGTGGTGGCCATCTTGTATCCATATGGGGGTGGCCATTTTGTGTCTTGTTGTGATGGTCAATTTGCATATTACTCTTAAATAGGATAAGTGAGTGAGATCATGTGATATTTATCTTTCTCCAACTGGCTTATTTCACTTAGCATAATGCTCTCCGGGTCCATCCATGCTATTGTGAATGGTAAGAGTTCTTTCTTTTTTATAGCAGAGTAGTGTTCCATTGTGTAGATGTACCACAGGTTTCTAATCCAGTCATCTGCTGATGGGCACCTAGGCTGTTTCCAAATCTTAGCTATTGTAAATTGTGCTGCTATGAACATAGGGGTGCATATATCCTTTCTGATTTCTTGGGATATATTCCTAGAAGTGGGATTACTGGGTCAAATGGGAGTTCCATTTTTACGTTTTTGAGGAAACTCCATACTGTTTTCCACAGAGGCTGCACCAGTCAGGATTCCCACCAGCAGTGCAGGAGGGTTCCTTTTTCTTTGAATCCTTGCCAACACTTGTTGATGATAGCCATTCTGACTGGTGTGAGATGGTACCTCATTGTTGTTTTGATTTGCATCTCTCAGATGATTAGTGACTTTATCATTGTGGTTTTAATGTACATTTCCCTAATGGCTAATGATGTTGAATGTCTTTTCAGGTGCTTATTTTCTATTTGAATACACTTTTTCATGAAATATCTGTTTATTTCTTGTCCATTTTCTGATTGGATTGTTTTGTTTTTATTATTAGGGTTTTTTAAGAGCCTGGACTTTTGTAAATAGCCATTTCAACGGTGTATTCATTCCTTTTGCTTCTCAGTTATTCCTGTCTTTACAGAACTCTGCTCAGAGCAACTTCCACAGACAGTCTTGTGTGATTTCTTATAGCCTGAGGTAATCACGATTTCATTCTTAATAGTTATAAAACAAAACACAGGTCATCTGAACTCACTGCTCCCTAGCAGTCCTTTTCTTTTTTAAGATATAATTCACATATAAAATTCACCTACTTAAAGTACAAGTCGGTGATTTTTAGTATATTCACCAAGTTGTACAATAATCACACTGTGTATTTCCAGAATATTGTTATCTACCACAAAAAAGAAATGTTATTTTAGCAGTCACTTCACATTCCCCCATTTTCTTATTTCTCCAGTCCAGGGTGGGGAATGTCTGGCTCGAGGGCCATATAAGAAGTCATTTGGTCTGGCCTTGCCAAGGCATTCGGGGTGAGTTAATTAAATTTTTGACCAAATATAGCAGGTTAATTTTTAAGTTGATAATTTTGTATGGCCCAAGAATGATGTTATAAATATCCAAATGGCCCTTGACAGAAGAAATGTTCCCTACCCCTGCTGTAGTCCCTGAAAACCACTAATCTACTTTCTGTCTCTGTGGATTTGCCTTTTCTGGATATTTCATACAAATAGAATCATATAACATATGGTCTTTTGTATCTGGTTTCTTCTACTTAGCATGATATTTTAAAGAATCATCTATGTTGTATTATGTACTAGAGGACCAGTGCATGAAATTCATGGATTTGGGGGAGGGAGGACCCCTCAGCCTGGCCTGCTCCCTCTCACAGTCCAGAAGCCCTCAAGGAATGTCCGACTGACGTCTTAGGCTCGCTTACCCTGTCAGTCAGACATCTTTAGCGCTGTGGTAGAAGCAGGAGAGGCTCCTGCCACCTCCGCTGCACTTGCTAGCCATGAGCCCAACTTCTGACTGAGCAGCACTCCCCCTGTGGGAGTACACTGACAACCAGGGGCCAGTTCCTGCATTGAGCATCTGCCCTCTGGTGGTCAGTGCATATCATAGCAATCAGTTCTGCCATTTGGCTGATTTGCATATTAGCCTTTTATTATATAGAATTAGTACCTCATTTCTTTTTATAGCTGAATAATACTCCATTTTAAAATATATCTCACATTTGTTTTTTCATTCATTACTTAATAGATATTTAATTTGCTTTTACTTTTTGGCTGTTGTGAATAATGTATATAAATGTTTTCATTTCTCTTGAATATATACCTAGGAATGAAATTGCTGAGTCATATACTAACTGTATGTTTAACTGTTTGAGTAACCACCAAACTACTAGTATTTCCAAAAATAGCTGTACCATTTTACATCCCTAGTATCAACATATGTGAGTTTTAGTTTCTCTACACCCTTACCAACACATGTTATTTTTTATTATGGCCACTTACGTTTTTTATTATGACAGTTCTAGTGGATGTAGAGTAGTACCACATTGTGGTTTTGATTCACATTTTCCTAATGATTAATGATGTTGAGCATTTTTTTTACATGTGCTTATTGGCTCTTTGTATTTTTTTTTTTTTTTGGAGAAATATCTATTCAGATCCTTTGCTCATTTTTTAACTGAGTTATTTGTTTTTTCATTACTGAGTTTTAAGGCTCCTTTATATAAGCAAAATGATGGACTTTTACCAGATATGTGACTTATAGATACTTTCGACTATTCTGTGAATTGTATTTTCACTGTCCTAATGGTGTCCTTCGAAGCACAAAGTTTTTTTTTAATTTTGAATAAGACTATTTTAACTATTTTTTTCTTTGGTTGCATTTTGTATCTTAATATTTTTAAAATGGATACTTTTTTTTACTCTTTATTACATTCCCTTTATCTTTTCCAAGTGGCCCCCATTGACAACAAGTACCCAGTTCCTTAATGCAGATGAACTTTCTTCTACTTCCTGAGAAGGTTGAGATTATTTGCCATAAATTCAACTTTTTTCCCCTCAACCTCACCAATTTCTATGTATTTTTATTTTTTTAATATATTTTTATTTATTTCAGACAGGATCGGAGAGGGAGATAGAAACATCAATGATGAGAATCACTGATCAGCTGCCTCCCGCACGTCCCATACTGGAGATCAAGCCTACAACTCAGGCATGTGCCCTGATTCAGAATAGAAATGTGACCTCCTGATTCATAGTTCAATGCTCAACCACTGAGCAATACTGACTGGGCTCTATGTATTTTATTCTCCCTCCTCTTGTCACTTCCTTTGGAATACAAAAATGTTGCCTTTCCTTTTAATATGAGTACCCCCACCTGTCCATTTCATCCTCTCCTGTAGGATTTTGATTCAATGACTGGTCTCTTTCTCCCTCCTAGCATCAATACTCTATCCTCTACTATTCTTTTTTTTCCTGACTTTATATAATTTCAAGTCTCTGTTCTCCCTTCAAAGAAAATAATTGCAGGGGCAGAACTTTTCCCCATTTTATTTTTCTTTAATCTATCAACCTCTTTGACTTCTTCCCTTTACTTTTAGTCTGAGCTGTTATGTTTCATCTAGAATATTGCAGTAGCATTCTTGGAGTCTTCAAGGTACCAGTCTCCCACTTTGACTCATTTTGCACACTTTCCATCAAATAAATCTTCCCAAAGTGAAGTTCTGATCACTTAACTCTCCTTCCCCAATATTTTTGATGACTCATTTAATATTGAGTTATCTATAGGACTCCCCAGCCAAATACTCAAAGTTTTTTGTAACATGTTCTCTCAAATATGCCATATTTGGACAACTACTCTTCCTGGAATACATCCCCTAGTTTCCTGCCTAATACTGCTCCCCAGAACACCTGTCTTCCTTAGTCTCTTCCTATGGAAATTCTGTTTTAACTCAAATCCCTTGAAATCTCTTTTCACCATCTCCTCACCCTTCCACCAGAGGGCACTCTCCAATCTTTAAATCCCTATCACATTGAAAACTTCTATGAGGCCCATATTCTGCCTTGTATTTTAGCTTTTAAAAATAGATTGTCAGAAAACAACTCCGAGACCATGTGGATTCCAGCAACAGAGAATAATTGACAGGACCACTCCAACCATGAAGATAGAAGAAAAACAAACCAGAGATGGAAGACGCTGACGACGCCTTGCCATAATAGCAATCAGCAGCTGTATATCACTGCAGATTGCCCAGGACCAAACCACAGAGGGTTGGACCTGCTTTACCACCATATGTTCACCATCCAGAACTGAAATATCATTGTTGACATATACACATAAGGAACTGTTTGACATTGAAATTGAGTCTCAAAAGAACTGTTGGCCCAGAAAGAAACTCACTACAGACTGATTCATTTGCCTTTCAGCATAACCATTTTTGCTTGTCTTATTTTCGATTCTTATAAGTATATTTCCAATAAGACATGATCTCACTCACCTAGGGGAAATGGTGAACAACATAGACTGATGAACAAAAACAGACCCAGAGATAAGGAGCCATGGGTCAGACTGTGGGACCTCAAAGGGAGGATGGCGGTAAAAGGGAGAGACCAACCAAAGAACTTGGGTGCATACATATGAGCCTAACCAGTGGTCAAGGACAATAGGAGGGGTGGGGGAATAAGTGTGGATGGATGGGGGATTGGAATGGGGGATTGAGGACAAATATGTGATATCTTAATTTAAAAAAAATTTTTTTAAATAAATTGTAAGGCAGAAACAAGTAGTTTGTCCATCTCTGGACTCTCTCTAGCAACCACATAGGGTTTTAGATATAAAAAGTACTAAGTATTTCTTGATTTGAATGGCGCCAGCATCCCTAGAGAGAAATCTGGAAAAGGCAGAAAATATGAGTTAGACAGGGACTGGTGAAGCTGAGTAGGTAATTTATGCTTTAGCTTTACAATAAATCAAAGTATATGCTCAAAACCTCATTTTTCTGAATGTCAGTTATGTCTTTTAAAACTATTCAGTGCATAGCAGATGTGCTCTTTGTTTTCAAAACACTAAGGGTAAAAGAAGAATGGAACCAGTTGAGTAAAATGATATAGAGTCACCTTCTGTGACAAATTGTATTATTTGTTCTGAATGAAGGCCCTAGAATTGTTATGAAGGATGTCATGTTCACCTCCTAGTTACAGAGAAAGGAAATAGTGAGTTGTAGGAACTTTGTAAAATACTGCAGATAGGTTGACTTTTTAAAGTTCAAAATATTGCCTACAAAATATGGGTCACTTTATATGCTTTTAATTGGAGGTCTCTCAACTGCCTCTGTAAGCAACTCTTAATGAATAGCTGGATCATGATATTAATTTCATGACCAGAATCAATGTATACTCAAGGATAAACCCAATCTCATATTTTTGTATTAAAACACTTTAGGTCAGCCTACCTATCAGATTGTTTTTCATGAATCCATTATATGCATGGTGTTATTAAAACTTAGATATTCTAAGATAAATTTAGTAAATAATTACCTTTTGAGTAGGGTGACTGAGAAGTGATTTTGTTCTCACTTTTAGGTCTGACTAGAAATGTGATACTCTTCCTTATTTTATCTTTCCATTTGGGATTTTCAAATTTATTTATAAATTGTAAGCTATTAAAAGCCAGGAAATGGCACAATATTTTGTGTAACCTTTAACCCTAATAGAAATTTTTTAGCCCTGTAACTATTCATTAATAATAATAATAATCCCTAGTATCTAGTGAATGCTTACTAAGGGTTTGATACCTTTCTAAATACTACATATTTCTTTTAATTCCCATAGCAAGTTTATGAGATTTTTTTCCTCTCTTTTCAAAGGAGAAAATGAGGCCTCTGTGATTTGCTCAAGGTCACACATTACATAAGTGGCTGAGCCAAAACTAGAACCCAGGCAGTCTGACTCCAGGGTCTGTGCTCCCAACCACTACGCCATCTTCCTCAATAAATGTGGGCTCACAGTGAGCTAATTAGAACCAAGCTGTGCACATGGCATATGTGCAGTGACATCCTATTTATGTTTTTATTTTGTAATGTACCCAGGATACTATGAGCCCACAGCTGGTGTCCCTTAATGATAATGGTGTTGGGATTCAAAAATAATTTCCAGAGCATCCTGGGTACAGGCATTACATACTTTTCATTATCAGTGATCTTTAAATTCTGGGGCTTAAAAAGATTTATTAGGTAAATACCCCAAATAGGTTTTTTTTAAGTTGGATTTGAAAGGAACTAGTATAAGATTACAATGTGCTTTCTGTTTATTATTTCAGTAGGGTTTTATTTTTACTTTTATTCTAAGTTATTTATCTATTTATGACCCTTTTGCAGTGGTTCTCAACCCTTCTAATGCCACGACCCTTTAATACAGTTCCTCATGTTGTGGTGACCCCCAACCTTAAAATTATTTTCATTGCTACTTCATAACTAATTTTGCTGCTGTTAGGAATCATAATGTAAATATCTGTGTTTTCTGATGGTCTTAGGCGACCCTGCTAGCTGTTCTCAACCCGCTCCAAACCCCAAACAAAGAGGAGGAATCTTCAAATCTCTGTAGCTCCTGCTGGGTGGCTTCAGGCAGTGACTGACTTTGCACCTCCTTGGAGATGCAAGAGCTGGTGGTCAGAGTGAGACCATACAGATTACAATTCTTCACATCCATAAGAGACATTCTCAGGGAGCAGACTTAGGGAGTTCCAAAGCCCCACTGAAGCGAGGCCTGCCCCATAAGGGTATCTCCAGCACAGAAGTTCTCCCATTGTAGACACAACTGATCCTCACAGCCAATTGTCCTGGAGGTCAATTCCTCCCAGAGCAATCAAGGCTTAACTACAAGACTGTGCACACAGCCCACAAAGGGATGCACCAAGAGTGTCCACCTCAGGTAACTGGGAAGGCTGAGCCACTGGGTCCTATAGGACACCTAGCACACAAAGCCACTCTATCAACACAGGGAAGCAACCAAAATGCAGAGACAAAGAAATAGGTTACAAATGAAAGAAATGGAGGAAAGCAAACTACTGGATATAGAGGTCAAAACCATGGTTATAAAGTTACTCAAGAATCTTCTAGTGAGACTCTCAAGGATATGAAAAAAGTACCAATTAGAAATTAAGCATACACTGACTGAAATAAAGAATAATATACAGAGATCCAACAGCAGACTAGAGGATCCCAAAAATCAAGCCAAAGATTTGAAATATGAAAAAGCAAAAAAAACGCCTAACTGGAAAAGAAAAAATAATCCAAAAAGTTGAAGATAGTGTAAGAAGCCTCTGGGACAACATCAAGTGTACCAACATCAGAATTATGTGGGTGCCAGAAGAAGAGAGAGAGAAAGATATTGAAAACCTATTTGAAGAAATAATGACAGAAAACTTTCCCTACCTGGTGAAAGAAATAGATTTACAAGTCCAAGAAGTTCAGAGAACTCCAAACAAAAGGAATCCAAAGAGGACCACACCAAGACATGTCATAATTAAAATGCTAAGGGTAGCTGAAACCGGTTTGGCTCAGTGGATAAAGCGTCGGCCTGTGAACTGAAAGGTCCCAGGTTCAATTCTGGTCAAGGGCATATACCTTGGTTGTGGGCACATCCCCAGTAGGACGTGTGCAAGAGGCAACTGATCAATGATTCTCTCTCATTGATATTTCTAATTCTCTATCTCTCTCTCTTCATCTCTGTAAAAAAATCAATAATATATATATATATATATATATATATATATATATATATATATATATATATATATATATATATTTTAAATGCCAAGGGCAAAAGACAAAGAGAGAATATTAAAAATAGCAAGAGAAAAACAGTTACTACAAAGAGCACCCATACAACTGTCAGCGGATTTCTGAACAGAAACTATGAGGCCAGAAGGTAGTGGCAAGAAATATTCAAAGTGATGAATAGCAAGAACCTACAGCCAAGATTACCCAGCAAAGCTATCATTTAGAATTGAAGGTCAGATAAAGAGCTTCATAGATTAAAAAAAAAAAAAAGCTAAAGGAGTTAATCATCACCAAACCAGTATTATATGAAATGATGAAGGGTATTTTTTAAGAAGAGGAAGAAGAGCCTGGCTGGCATAGCTCAGTGGTTGAGCATTGACCTATAAACCAGGAGATTGATGGTTCAATTTCTGATCAAGGCACATGCCCGGGTTGAGAGCTTGATCCCCAGTGGGGGATGTGCAGCTCATCAGTGATTCTCTCTCATCATTGATGTCTCTATTTCTCTCTCCCTTCTTCTCTCTGAAATGAATAATAAGAAGTAAAGATAAGAATTATGAGCAATGAAGTGATAACAAATACATATCTATCAACAAGTGAAACTAAAAATCAAATGAATAAAAAAAATCTGACCAATAGAATAAACTGGTAAATATAATAGAATCAGGGGCATAGAAAGGGAGTGGACTGGCAATTCTCGGGGGAAGGGGGTGTGAGGTGCAGGAAGAGACTGGACAAAAAATAATACACCTATGGCGAGGACAGGGGAGGTAAGGGCAGGGGATGGAATGGAAACCGGGTGGAGGGGAGTAATGGGGGGGTGGACAACTGTAATAATCTGAACAATAAAGATTTATTTTTTTAAATGAGAAAGAAAAAAATATATTATGACTATCCTTACAGTAGAATAATGTATAGCTAATGAAAAGAATGAATTAGATTAAATATGTTCTGACAAGGAAAGATGTTCATGATATAATGTTAAGTAGAAAGAGCTAGGCCCAGCCCAGCTGGTGTGGCTTAGTGGTTAAGTGTCAACTTATGAACCAGGAGGTCACAGTTCATTTCTAATCAGGGCACATGCCACGATTGTGGGCTAGATCTCCAGTAAGGGGCATGCAGGAAGAAGCTGATCGATGATTCTCTCTCATCATTAATGTTTCTATCTCTCTCTGCCTCTCCCTTTCTTTCTGAAATCAATAAAAATATTTTTTTAAGAGAAAGCACCTGAAGTAGGTCCAGTTTTCTCTCTCTTAAGAGCAAATTAATATATATAGTTGAATAGAAAAGTTTTGAAATGTTATATACCAAGCTGTCAACTATGATTAACTCTGGAAAAAGATTAAGATTGAGGGAAGGGGTGAAGTAGGATTTTTTATTCAATAGGCTTGTGTTATTTGAAATTATACCTGTCCAATTTTCCCAATACCATTTATTGAAGAGACTGTCTTTACTCCATTGTATGGTCTTGCTCCTTTGTCAAATATTAATTGAGGATAATGGCCTGGGTCAATTTTTGGGGTCTCTGTTCTATTCCATTGATCTATATGCCTGTTCTTGTGCCAGTACCAGGCTGTTTTGATTACATTGGCTTTGTGGTATAACTTAATATCTGGTATTGTGATCCCTCCAATTTTGTTCTTCTTTCTCAAGATTGCTGTGGCTATTTGGAGTCTTTTATGGTTCCATATACATTTTTTTAGTATATATTCTAGTTTTGTGAAGTATGCCATTGGTTTTTAATAAGGATTGCATTGAATCTATAGATTGTTTTGGTAGTATGGACATTTTAATGGTATTAATTCTCCCAGTCCATGAACATGGTATATTCTTCCATTTGTTTGTATCATTCTGTATCTCTTTTTCAGTGCCCTATAGTTTTCTGAGCATATTTGCCAATGATACATCAGATTAGGAGTTAATGTTCTAAGTATATAAGGAACTCATATAACTTAACAAGAGGAAGACAAACAATCCAATCACAAAAAGGGGGAAAGGACCTAACTAGACACTTCTCCAAAGTGGACATACAGATGGCCAAGAGGCATATGAAAAAAATGCTCACAGTCACAAATCATCTGAGAGATTCAAATTAAAACCATAATGAGCTATCACTTCACACTTTCCAGAATGGCTGCCATCAATAAATCAACAAACATGCTAGTGAGGATGTGGAAAAAAGAGAACCCTAGTATGCTGCTGGTGGGAATGTAGACTGGTGCAGCCACTATGGAAAATAGTATGGAGTTTTCTCAAAAACTTAAATATGGAATTTCCATTTAACCCAATGATCCCCTTTTAGGAATATATCCTAAGAAACCCAAAACATCAATCCGAAAGAATATAAGCACCCTTATGTTCTTAGCAGCACTATTTGCAATAGCTAACATCTGGAAACAGTCCATGTTCCCATCAGTAAATGAGTGGATAAAAAGGCTGTGGTACATTTACACCATGGAATACTATGCAGCAGTAAAAAAGAAGAATCTCTTACCCTTTGAGACAGCATGGAGGGACCTGGAGAGTATTATGCTGAGCAAAATAAGCCAGTTGGAGAAAGACAAGTGTCACATGATCTTACTCATGTGGAATCTAAAGAATAAAATATATAATTTGCAAAATATTTCTTGACTAAAAAGTGGTTTTATTATACAGATGGACTATAAAATGGCCTGTTTAAAAACAATTTCACAAAAATAATTTTTCATAAACATATATACATGTACATTAAATCAAAATTTTAAAAAGTCTTTACATTGGTTATTTGAAAATAACAATTAAAATAATTATTCTTGGCATACTCACATACTTTAATCATGTTCTTAATTGCATCTGTTTTATTATCACTTCTTATTATTCTGAAGATGTATTTATTTCAAAGTGAAGTTACTATTTTTTAAGTTACTATTTTTACTACTTCGATAAAATTACTTATGATCATCTTCACAGTTGCATTTTATGCCAATGAGTTTGACAACTTAGATGGCACATTTCTTGAAAAACATTAGCAACCAAATCTCATTCAGGCAGAAATGGATAACTGGAATAGCCCTATATCTGGTAAAGAAATTTAACTGATAGTTAAAAACCTTGAAACCAAAAAGAAGCTAGTTTAAATAGATATATTGATACATTTTACAGTTCTATACAAAATCTTCATAAATGGCTTTTTTATAAAGAATCTGACAAACTACTAAAAATCATATGGAAATACAAAGAACCTGGAATAACCAAAACAGTTTTGAAAAAGAGCAACAGAGTTGAAGGTCTTACAGACTTGCTTTTAAAATTTAAAATAAAGCTACTGTTAATCAAGATGATATAGTTTTGGCCTAAGGATAAATAGATATGTACATCAGTGGAACATAATAGAGTCTAGAAATGGATCCAAATCATAGTTATTTTCAACAAAGATAGCAAGGAACAATTGGATATTCCTGGGCAATGTATAAAACCTCAACCGTTATATACTTATATAAAAATTAGCTTAAGATGGACCATAGACCTAAATGTAAGAGCTAAAACTTCTAGAAAATATAGTAGAAAATCGGTATGATGTTGTGTTAGGCAAAGACTTCTTTGAAAGGGAATAGAAGGTACACATTATGAAGAAAAGATTGATAAGTCAGACTTAATTAAAATGTGTAACTTTCACCTTTTAAAAAATTTTAAGAAAATGAAAGACTTAATATTAAATGTGATTATTTTGTATGGAAATTAGTGCTGTATTGACACTTTATTGGGCACCCAAACATATGGTCTAGAACAGTGGTCGGCAAACTCATTAGTCAACAGAGCCAAATATCAACAGTACAATGATCGAAATTTCTTTTGAGAGCCAAATTTTTTAAACAACTTCTTCTAACGCCACTTCTTCAAAATAGACTTGCCCAGGCCATGGTATTTTGTGAAAGAGCCACAATCAAGGGGCCAAAGAGCTGAATGTGGCTTGTGAGCCGCAGTTTGCCAACCACGGGTCTAGGGAAAAAGCGAAGATAGAGAATATATAAAATGGAGTCACTTTAGCCAAGCTGCTAAAATTATTAACAACAAAAAAATTATTAACACTATGAAGGTTGAGCCATGAAGAAAGACACTGTTCTCTTTCTAACTGTCCTTGGAACTTTTTTGAACTTTCCTGGCCTGTGTCAATGCCTGGATATATGCCTAGACCTCCAGATAACCGGCTGATAACTTCCTGAAGGACACATCTCCAGATCACCTGATTGGTTACTCCATGAAGGATTCATATAAACATTAACCTGACATCTACTATCCAGACCATTGTACATGACCAGACAGACCTCCTATTGCCCATCTTATGGACTGCCTGACAGCCATCATCCAGTCAGCCTGACATCTGAATGATAACCAATCTGGACCAATCCTAAGGCTAAAAGGCAGCACAGATTATTCTCAAGGATGTACTTTTAACTATAAAAAAATACTTATTTTTGTTCATTGGACCATTTCTGGGATTTTGCCTAACTGTGTTCACAGTTTGCAAATTCTTAAGGCCCTTGCCCAGCAAGTGTGGCTCAGTGGTTGAGTGTCAACTCAGGAACCAGTTTGATTTCTGGTCAGGACACATGCCCAGGTTGCTTGCTTGATCGCCCAGTAGGAGGCATCCAGAATGCAACTGATCAATGATGTTTCTCATCAATGTAGCTATATCTCTACCCCTCTCCCTTCCTCTCTTTCTAAAAATGAATAAAAACATTTTTTTAAAAAGACCCTTGAACAAATTTTTACCATTTTTAAAAGAAGGAGGAGGAGGAAGAAAAATTGAAAAGACAAATCATGGGTAGAGAAAAATTTGCAAAACACATGCTTGATAAAGGACCTATATCCAGAATATCTAAATGTCACAATCATTAAGACATATAACTCTATTTTTTTAAACAGCAGAAGATTTAAATACTTCATCTATTGAAAATATACAAATGGCCATAACCACTTGAAAAAATGCTCAACATTATTAGTCATCAGATAAATGCAAAGTTAAAATGACAATGGCACAGCACTGCATACCAACTAAAATGGCTATAATTAAAGATTTATGATATCAAATGTTGAGAGTCTGGAAACAGTATAATTATCACATATTACTGGCAGGAATGCAATGTGGTACATCTACTTTGGAAAAACAGTCTGTTTCTTATAAAGTTAAGCATACACTAAAACTATGACTCTGCAGTTTCACTCTTAGCACATGTCCACATAAAGACATGCGCAACTGTTCATAGCAGCTTTATTCATGATAGCTCTGAAGTGGAAATATCCCAAATGTTAATCAGCAGGCCAACTGTGGCATATTCATGTAATGGAATACTACTTAGTAATAAGAGACTTCTAATAGCGCAACAGTATAGATGAAATGCGAAGGCATTATGCTAAGTAAAAGAAGCCAGAAACAAAGGACCATATACTGTACTATTCAATTTATATGAAATTCTGGAAAAGGCAAATTCGGAGGAAGGTTTTTCCTACAAATAGCCATCTGAACACTAGTCTGGGAGGGTGGAGCTACTGGGAGCACTGAGGGTCAGTCTAGGGCAGCTGTGGGCAAACTACGGCCCGAGGGCCGGATCCGGCCCATTCAGCTGTTCTATTCGGCCCTCGGAGCTGAAAGAGCGGAGGGTTCTCTTGCTCTCCCCTCCGCTCCTTCACCAGCAGCCCAAGATGAGAGTGCCAGCATGGTCAGGTTGCTTTTGTTCTGGCCCTCTGGTCCAGTTTAAGAACCCATTATGGCCCTCGAGTCAAAAAGTTTGCCCACCCCTGGTGTAGGGGATCTCCTGTGGTCGGGCACCAGTCAGGTTCACAGGAAAGTAGGGGGAATGACCCTTGCCCCAATGCTACAAAACACAGTCACTGACATGCCCTTCGTCTGCCTTGGCCCAGGCAGCTGACTCCTCAGCAGGGCACAGCTCTGCAGGGTGGGGCCAGCGGGAATCCAGAGGGTTGGAGCAATTGCATTTCCCCAGGCTGATGCTGTATAGAGGGGAATGTTCCACCCCAGAAAGTTGGCGTCTGCAGTCTGGAAAAGGGACTTACCACAGGGATCCTGGTGGCTGTCCCTTTAGCTTTCTCCGCAGAGTCACAAATCTCAGTCTCTCCTCACATGACTGTCATCCACTCTGCCTTCGCACCACCAGAGCCCATGGTGAGTGGCTATGAATGAGATTTTGTGCATTGGCCCTTGAAGAGAGTGTCTGTGTGTCTAGCAGACTCCCATCTCTCCTTGGTGGACAGAATTCCCCCTGATTTTCACGGGTATTATGTGTGTGCCTCTTCAGGGCTCTGGTGCTCTGGGCTGGGGACCCTGGCTTAGGGTCAGGACCCCACGCTTCTTCAGGAGGAACCTCCATGGCTGAGATATCCCTCGAGAATCTCAGCTACTACCCTGGGGAGTGGGGCCAGCCCCTTTCACATCTCCACCCTTCTACCAGTCTCAACGCGTCTTCGTCTGTATATCCTTGGTTATAAGACGTTTTTTACAGCTAGTCTTAAGTTCTTCAGCTAGTCAGGTTGCTTGCTCTATATTTTAATTCCACTTGTAGTTCCAGTTTGGTCCTGGGAGGAGGTGAGTGTAAGTAACATCTGCCACTAGCTTGGATCCTACTGTAGGTATGTTTATGCTACCATCACCACAAACGTGTAACATGTTGTGCTACAATCTTATGAAAGCTATGACATCACTAGGCAATGGGAATTTTTCAGCTCTACTGTAAGCTTATGGGATCATTGTCATATATGTGGTCCTTCTTTAACTGAAACGTCATACGGCTCATCACTAGATATAGCTCTGCACTGTGGTCAGCCCCTTCTCCCAGCGCCCCTTCAGCTGCAAGTTGGCAGGCTTCTGGGTAGACGCCTATATCCCCAGGCGCTCTTCCCTTTCTCTTTCTCCTCTGCCTTCAAGGGCTGTTTTTTGTTTGGTGTGTGGTGTGTGTGTGTGTGTGTGTGTGTGTGTGTGTGTGTGTGTGTGGTGGGAAGGGGAGGGGGTCAGCGGTGAGCTTCTAACTCTTTGTTGGTTTGTCCAATGAGTTTCTTTTCTCTTTTGTAATTGGCTTTCTTCTGTCTCCCCGCCCTTCCCGTCCCCCGCGTCTGCCACTTGCAACCTTGCCACCTTCCCTGTCATTGTTTCCAGTCCTGCTTCTGCTGCTTGTTTCTGTTGCTGTCCAACAGCTCTCTCCCTTTCCTTATCTTTTTCTTCCCTTTTCTCTTCACCTTTGTGCTCGTAGACATTGTCAGCAATTCAGTGGACGGTTTTTCCTACAAATAGCCATCTGATCAGCCTTCAGCTCTAGGCTGTTCTTACAGCAAAGTGTTCTGGGGCTAACTCTGAACCTTAAATACCTTAAGGAAAAAAAGGGCTTCTGAATTTGAAGCCAAGGACATGTCAGGACACTTGTCTTCATATAAATGAAGTATTACTCTGCCTCTCCTGAAGTGCAGTGACTCATGCTAAGGGTATCTCTTTTAAATAAGACAGGATAATTTAGTGTTTGTATTTATTATCCTCTTTGAATGGATCCTATTATTCGCTGGATTTCTCAGGATATGGCAGCATAGTGAACTGATAGTCTCAAATGCTTGAGGTCCGGAGAAAATGCCATCCGTTCTATGAAGCCTGACTTTACTCTTCTGAGACCTATTCAGACTCTGTCACAGCATTTGTTCACCTGGCCTTGCAGTGTGCATGTTTCTCTTTTGAGATTACAGCTTCTGTGAAGTAGAGGAAGGAGTGAGAATCTCTATTCTTGGCGTTTGTGTAGTCCTCTTTTTACTACTGCTGTTAACACGTTAAGCGCCGTATCAGTCACTGGTGACTGACACTATACTTTCCCTCGGGAAGACAAAACAGGCTGGGTGCTTAACGTGTTAAAGCGGTACCTTGTAAACAATATTCTGTTGGGTTGAATAACCGACTCGCCCCCTCAGGTCTCTTGTGTAGTCTGTGACCGATGCTTGTTGAGGGTCCCTCGCACTCGTGTCATCTTGTACTTGCTCACATTGAAACTCCTCTGCCAATTGCAAAAATTGCCAACTTCTTTCTGTAACCTGTCCCCAAAGAGTCTGGCTCTTTGCTCTGGCAAGGTGGTTGTAGTGTTATCCAAACACCAAAAGGTGGCTGATTCAATTCCCAGTCAGGGCACATCCCTAGGTTGCAAATTTGATCCCTAGTTGGGGTGTTGTACCAGAGGCAACCAATCAATGTTTCTCTCTCACACTCTTCCTCTTTCTCTGAAAATCAATAAAAACATATCCTTGGGTGAGAATTAAAAAAAAAAAAAGTCTGGCTCTGCTACTTGGGGGAATTTAGTGTCAAACATAAATCAACAGTCCTCACAACTGTCAAGATGAAGTTACTGTGTTCATCTTCTTCCAGAGCCTTTTTGAAAGACAGAAGTTCTTTTACAATTATCTGTCCTTAGAGGAAGATGCTGATTTGTTTCTCACACATTTTTGTCTCTGAGCCAGTTTACTCCCCACAATAAAACAGCCCCATCACTTTTTAAACAGCTTTATTGAGATATAATTCACATAACATTTATTTAAAGTACTGTATATGGTTCACATATTGTACTTTTAAAGTATATAATTCGGTGTTTATTCATATGTTCACATAGTTGTGCAACCATTACCATAATCTAATTTTAGAATGTTTTTATTATCCCCAAAAGAAACCCCGGGCCCATAGCAGTCACTTTCCATTTCCCTAACTCCCAGTTCTAGGCAGCTATGAGACTACTTTCTGTCTCTCTAGATTAGCCTGTGCTGGACATTTCATATAAATGGAATCACACCATATGTGGTCTTTTGTGACAGGTTTTTTTTTTTTCACTTGATAGTGCTAATTTTTAAAAATACCCTTATACTTTTCCCACCAAACAGATGTGGTCTTATAACTCTCATTAGTCCACCCATGGCCTGGTTTTATTGAATTTGAGATATTTGGTTAAGTCCCAAAATAACCTGTCACATATCAAATAACACTGGCTGCTGACAGTAAAGAAAATGGCCCTGTTTCAGAGCCAAGAGAATTTTGCCCATGATTCAGTTATAATTATATTACATAAGGACGATCCAAACTATTGCTACGGTCAAATGAATTGGGATATAAAATATGATGCCATGATTTTCCCATTGGCCCATGTCAATGGGTTATTTGAAGCATTGACTTGTATATTAATAATTCCTGAGGATCATAAAACATGGGAGCTGGCAGCAGCCCATCAGTCATTTAGACTAGTCTGTCTTCCTCTAACTCTTATCCCAATTTTACAGATTTCAGAATGTTAATAGCTAATTAATAGAACCTATTATAGCAAGATTAGAATGAGTGTGTCTCAATTACTAATCCAAAGTTATTTCCTTTACCTCTTTTTGGCCTTGTTGCATTTTTAGCCTGACTTGTCTAGAAACCAGAGCTTAGGACAGGAATTAAGTGAAGCTTTATTAGAGGTACAATCCCAGGATAATGAAAATGAGGGAAAAGAGATGAGAAGCAAGAAGCTATGAGAAGCAAAGGAAAATGACTGGATTTCCAAGCTGGCAGCTCTGTCATGATGAGCCTCATGGGAATGAACAGACGAATCTCCCATGCAGAATTCCAAAATAATTTATGTAGCTACTTTGCCCTCCAGGAGGTCGAACATAAATCCCTACTTCTTAAGAATGTACTGTGCATAGTAACTTCCTTCCAAAGGGTACAGCATGGAAAGGTGGTGGGACAGTAACTTTACTATGGGGAAACTGACAAACACTACCTTTGCCAAGTGATGAAGATTGATGTCAGTAGTGACAAGTGATGTTCATAACATGCATCCTTGATGTCATGTGGTGGGAATGGCACTGTACTTCTTGTCATCTTCCTCTCAAAACCCATAACCCAGATTAATCATGAGGAAGGCCTCAGACAAATTGCAACTGAGAGACAGTCTACAAAATACCTGACCAATATTCTTCAAAACTGTCGAGATCATTTCAAAAAAAGGAAAATCTAAAAAATAGTTATAGCAAAGAAGAGCCTAAGGAGACATGACTACAAAATGTAATGTGGTCTCTTGGATGGATCCTGGAATAGAAAACAGACATTAGGTAAACACTAAGGAAATGCGAATAAAATTTGGATTTAAATAAAAAATAATATATGAATGTTGGTTTATTAATGGTGACAAATGTTCCACAATAATATAGGTGTTAATAATAACAGTTTTATCTTAAAAACTGGAAAAATTATTTAAATTATTTTATAAAGGTGGTTGAATATATAAATTAATTAGGTGAGGGATGGGGAAGGGTTAAAGAAAACTCTGGGATTTCATAGTCAATGAGAAATAGTCAATTTAAGTATCTAATTGTTTGCTTTATGGTATGTTGCCCATTTGGGGTAGATTTAAGGAAAATTTTTCTAAATTTTAGTAAAAAATAAAAATACTTTTTAATCATCAGCTATCCTTCAAATACAACTTCCCCATAATATTTTTATTTTGTTTCTAGTGTTTTGCGTTTCTCTCACTTACGATGATTTATTCTAAAAATGTAACCACCCTTTTTGCCATACTGCTGAAGAGGAGAAGAAACCATTTATATGAAAACTAGACTAGCTGCTATTCCAGACTAAGGTAATAAGCTTCTGCATTAACAATTCATATATGTAATTTTTGTGAAAGATGGTGCATATTAATCTACTGGCATTTCTAAATCTTATTTTTTTAAAACTTCATTCACTTAACTAAAATGTATTTTCCCCTGGTACAGGATTATATGGTGGTGAGAAAGGTGACTTATACACAGGTCCTGCTCACAGAAGTTTATAGTTCAGTGCTGGACAAGACATGTTTATAAACAACTATGCCAGAAAGTAGAGGGCTACAACTTTCTAGTAGAGGTGTTGATAAAGTCCTATCCAAGATAACTAGCAGAGGAGATTACTCCAATTTGGAGGGAATAGGAGGTTGACTTGATTTTAAATAATTGCAGACTCTTAAGTCAGAGGTTATGTATTATTAATTTACATACCTATTGTATACAATAGGTGTTAAATAACATTTGTTGAATGACTGAAGGGTTTGTAAATGCAGAGATGGTAGGAAAGGAAAGACGTTTAAGTCCTACCTATTGTTTCTTATGGTGTGATACAAAACTACTGTCTGTCTGTCTTTTTTTGGCTACTTGATTCTTCAGTTGATAAATAAGTTCATTTGATTTTGTCATTTTTCATTTCTGCATCTCAACAAATACATTAGTTATAAATTTATTATCCATAAAGGTTTTTACAATGACTTTCTAATGGCTAGAGAATGGAATGAAGGAGGAAAGCCAGTCATTTCTTCATAAGAATCATATATTTTGTAAGTCGTTCACTGTCCAACTAGAGATTTATCCAGGCTACTTATACTTTTGTTTGCCTTTCTTCTTTGGGCAACTTTAAGGCATATGGAAGGCATATTTACAGATGGTGGTACAGATTTAGGGAGAAGAAAAAAAAAGCCTCGGTCGAACAAGTCATCTACTAATTAGCATCTCTGGTCAAGAGTCTGGTGAGAATGGTTTAAATTATAAATATGTAATACATATTGCATATCATCTGTGGATTTCAAGTCCATAGGTTCTCTCCCTTATTTCTATAGATTATTAAAAAAATAGCTGATAGCACATCTAGACCATTTTTGGAGAATTCCTCTGTCAATTGCACTATTGTTATTTGTTTTTTTAAATGACCCAATTTTTTAATCTACAGGCAATAGCAATAATTCATGCTGTCTTCCTCCTAAGAACTATAAAGTGCCTTAGCAGTGGCTTTCTGGGGATATAGCTATAGTATAAACTAGTATAGTTATGATACCAAAACCACAAGTGGCAAACTAAAAATAAATACTTTAGACTTCATCAAAATAAAAAACTTTGTGCTGCATATCATAACCAGTTAGAAAGTGGAAAGACATCCCACATAATGGGAGAAAGTATTTGCAAATATTTACATATAACTGATAGGAGCTTGTATCCAGAATATATAAAGAGCTCTTATAACCCAATAATAATGATCCTATATAATAAAGAGGTAATATGCAAATTGACCATCACTCTCAACATACAAGATGGCCAGCTACATGTGGTCAAATATGGCCGCCCTCATGTGGACACAAGATGGCCACCACAAGATGGCCAGCAGGGGAGGGCAGTTGTGGGCAATTAGGCCTGCAGGAGAGGGAAGTTGCATGGGGACCAGACCTGTAGGGGAGGGCAGTTGGGGGCGACCAGGCCTGCAGAGGTGCAACAAGGCCAGCAGGGGAGGGCTGTTAGGGGTAACCAGTCTGGCAGGGGAGGGCAATTAGGGGAAATTGGGCCAGCAGGGGAGCAGTCAGGTGCTGATCAGGCTGGCAGGGGAGTGGTTAGGGGGTGATCAGGCTGGCAGGCAGGTGCAATCAGGCAGGCAGGCAGGCAGGTGAGTGGTTGGGAGCCAACAATCCTGATTATGGAGAGGGATCCCAGATTGGAAAGGGTGCAGGCATCAAGTTATACTGCAAAACACTGTAATCCAAACAGCCAGATACTGGCACAAGAACAGACATATAGATCAATGGAACAGAACAGAGAAATTTACCCAAGTCATTACACTCAATATTTAACAATGGCATCAAGACAGTCTCTTCAATAAATGTTGGGAAAATTAGACAGACACATGCAAAAAAATGAAACTAGACCACCAACTTACACCATATACAAGAATAAACTCAAAATGGATAAAAAACTTAAATTTAAGTAATGAAACCATAAAAATCCTAGAAGAAACCATAAGCAGCAAAATCTCAGACATCTCTTGTAATCATATATTTGCTGATACATCTCTTAAAGCAAGGGAAACTACAGTGAAAATAAACAAATGGGACTACATCAAAATAAAATGCTTCTGTACAGCAAAAGAAACCATTAACAAAGTAGGATAATATATTTGACAAAGATACATCTGATAAAGGGTTAATATCCAAAATATACAAGGAACTCATACAACTTAACAAAAGGAAGACAATCCAATCAAAAAATGGGCCAAGGACCTAAATAGACACTTCTCCAAAGTGGACATACAGATGGCCAAGGGACATGTGAAAAAATGCTCAAAGTCACTGATAGAGAGATACCAATTAAAACCAACAATGAGGTATCACCTCACACCTGTCAGAATGGCTACCATCAACAAATCAACAAATGACAGTGCTGATGAGGTTGTGGAGAAAGGGGAACCCTAGTGCACTGCTAGTGGGAATGCAGCCTGGTACAGTCACTATGGAAAACAGTATGGAGTTTCCTAAAAAAATTAAATATGGAACTGCCATTTGACTCAGTGATCCCACTTCTAGGAACATATCCTAAGAAACCCAAATCACCAACCAGAAAGAATATATGTACTCCTATGTTCATATCTTACAATAGCTAAGATCTGGAAACAGCCCAAGTGCCCATAAGTAGATGAGTGGATTAAAAAAAAAAAAAACTTTGGCACATCTACACCATGGAATACTATGCAGCAGTAAAAAGGAATGGTCTTTTACCCTTTGAGACAGCATGGAGGGACATGGGTGGAGAGTATTATGCTAAGCAAAATAAGCCAGTAGGAGAAAGACAAGTATCACATGATCTCACTTATATGTGGAATCTAATGAATAAAATACAGAGACATAGGAGCATGGAACAGACTAGCAAATCTCAGAGGGAAGCAGGTATGGATGGGTGGGAAGAGATCAATCAAAAAATTTTGTGCATATATGCATAACCCATGGGTACTGACAGTAGTGTGGTGAAGGCCTGGGGTGGGTGGCAGGGGCAGGCTAGAAGGGGTCAGTGGTGAATAAAAGGGTTCATATGTAATACTTTCAACAAAATTTAAAAAATATATACAAATGGCCAAAAAGCACATGAAAAGATATTCAACTACTAGCTATTAGGAAAATTAAAATCAAAAGTATAATGAAATACCACTCCACACCAGGGTGGGTACAATTTTAAAAAACAATACAAGCCTTGCTAAAACCGGTTTGGCTCGGTGGATAGAGCATTGGTCTGCGGACTGAAAGGTCCCAGGTTCGATTCCAGTCAAGGGCATGTACCTTGGTTACGTGCACATCCCCAGTAGGGGTTGTACAAGGGGCAGCTGATCGATGTTTCTCTCTCATCGATGTTTCTAACTCCCTCTTCCTCTCTGTAAAAAAATCAATAAAATATATTTTTAAAAATAAAAACAATACAAGCCTTTTGAAAATGTTGAAAACCTCAAATTCTTATATACTGTTGGTGAGAATATAAAATGATGTCACTTTAGAAAATAGTCTGACAGTTGCTCAAAATGTTAAATATACTATATAGAATTATCATGATCCAGCAATACCAGTTCTAGGTATATACCAAGAGAAATGAAACCATATGTCTACACAAAGACTTGTGTACAAATGTCCATGTCGATCCTATATAATAAAAGGGTAATATGCAAATTGACCCTAATGGTGGAATGACCAGAATGACCACTCAGCCAGTCACTATGAGGCGCACTTACCACCTCTTCGTCCCTTTCCCCTGCTGGCAGGCTCTGATCTCCCAATAGCAAATGGAGAACCAGGAGTGGGTGGTGGGGGATGCAGGTGGTGCCAGGCCAAGACCCCCGCCCCACCAGTTGCCCTGCACACAGAGGGCAACCCGCGATGGGGGTGGGGCTGGAAAGCAGGCGAACGGCTGACCTCTTGGTTCTCACCCCGGCTGACAGGCTCCCATCACCTGATGGCGAATGAGAAACTGGGGTGGGTGACAGCGGGGGGGGGGGGGGAGATGGAGGGGATAGAGAGGTGGGTGGGGTGACCATTCTTAGAAAGGGGTAGGGCTGGCTGCAGGCAGCCAGGGAAGATGGCCCTGATCGCAGGCCAGGCCTAGGGACCGTACCCGTGCACCAATTTCGTGCGCTGGGCCTCTAGTATTATTTATAATAGCCTAAAGGTGGGAACAACACAAATGTCTATCAACTGAGAAATAGATAAACAAAATGTATTAATACACAGTTCATGGATTAAACTTGAAAACATGCTAAGTGAAAGAAGCCAGAGCCTAAAGGCCATATGGAGTATGATTCACTTTATATGAAATGTCAAAAAAAAAAAAAGGCAAATCCATAGAAGATAGAAAGTATATTAGTGGTTGCCAGGGTTGGTAGGGGTGTGGGTAGCAGTTAGGAGGAATGAGAATTAGCAGTTAATGGATACAGGTTTCTTTTAGGAGAGACAAAAAAAATGTTCTAAAATTAGATTGTGGTGATGGTTGCACAACCCTGTGAATATATGGAAGAACTTCTGAGTTATACACTTAAGATTTTAGAGTATGTTAAGTATATCTCAAAATGTTGTTCTTACAGTAAAGATGGTATTGGCATGCTAGACACCTACAGCAAAATCTGAATAAATATCTTCTTAAGAATGGTTTCAACTGGTCGCCCAATAGCGAAAAAAGTGGGAAAATTACAGGATAATCTTTTCTCAGACGACATGGATGCCCTAGTTCTTGATATTTGAGAATTAAGGGAAATTGGATTTGGCTAACCTTAACATATTAAATGTATACATTGTGTTATTCCCAAGAATTTGCATTTTACATTATTCTATTTCGAAGAATTTGCAAACACTAAAAATATGTAAAGGTTAGGAATTGCTTAGAAAAATTTTACTGACCATTCTTAGAAAAGTAATTATGCCAACATTGTATTTCAGTGCCAGAGCCAACAGAATCTATGTTAGCTTAAGCTAGCAAAGACCAGGAAAGCTGCTAGGAAGGAAAATTGGAAATTGAATTAATATTAGCCTCTTGAGCCAGTACATTCATGTGTGGCTCATTGTACTTTTTTATTTGCCTTGAATTGGCTTTGGCAATAGGATGTTGAGTTTAACCTTCAAAATAAATAGATAGAAATGTATGCTGTATGGAAATGTCCTTGGAGCAATAAAACTTACAAAGTACTTTTCATCATTTACCTTTAAAAAATTATTTTTACTGAATGAGTAACTTATATACTTCCATTCTTAGTATAATGTCCTAATACATTTGTAGCTATTTATTGCTTTTTTTCCCCCTTTTCATTTTCTTTGACTTAACTCCTACTTGGTCTCTAGTCAAAGCTAAACTAAAGATAGCAAAATCTTTTCTTTTGGGAGAAATTTTAAGAAGGGAAGAATACAATACCTCTCTTTTCTTAAATGAAAGGAGAACCCATTCATTTATTCAGGAACTGTTTACTGAGTGCCTACTCTGTGCAAGGCATTATGCTAGGGTTGGGTGTTTCTAAAATAATCAAGGAGATTACTACAAAGCTGAGCTCTGGAATATAGTTTCATATAACATTACAGTGATATGAATAATGATAGTAGCAAAGAGATTACACTGGTGTAGGTAAGAGGAAATAGAATGATTCTGTTGAATTCTCTGTGACAGAGTGACAAATGGCAACAGACCCTGTTCAAGCCCTGATCATGAGCTGAAGAGTGACTGCTTTTCCCAGTGGTGAGATAGTAGTGCTTTGACCTGATGTTCAAGCCAGCTGCTCTCATTTTCAGGATATAACAGCATTGTATTCATATATCAAAGAGAGTGGATGACAAATACTACATTTCTCCTTTCTACTCTTGTCCTTATGCCCTTTCCTTGCATTCTGAATGCTCTAACCATCCCTTATCTCCATTTTGTTTCTCCTCCTGTCATATTACTTTCTGTTGAAGAATAGTCTTTATTACTATTGGCACTGATACTTCTTTATTACTATTGTCTCCCATGTTGAGCTTAAAGGACATACATACATACATACATACATGTGCATATATAAACATGTACATATGCATAGTCAACTTTTTATTCCACTTTCCCATTCTCTTTTTGCCTATTTAAATTGTTTTAACTATGGTTGATGTGGGGTGAACAGCCTTTTGGTCTAACTCATTTGAGCGTAGTTAGAATACAAGATATACCAGAGGGGGAATTGCATCTGTCATAACTTATTAGCCATCTCTCTTATATCGGAAAAGACAACATGACAGGAAAATGAGTCCTTGCCATAAATGCCATGTCTAAAAATCTAAGGTCAAATTGAAAAAAATATCTAGGAAAAATGATGGAATTTGCTCATTAGTCAGTAATGCCATTTGTAATCATTTTGGAGGAGAATGGATGACTTTCTAGACACATCTGACTAAGTGATCCAGGAGAGACTGAGCTCTTGTTAACAGAGCTTTGTAAGTTACTATTAAGTCTACACTTGCAACTGGATTAGATATTAGGCTATGTTTTACCCCCTAACCAGTGAGTGCAGGTTTGGGAGGAAAATCCAATTAGTTCTAAATAGTGTAAAGGAAGTTTATTTTTCTTTCCAAATCTGGGTTGTAGTGTGAGTTAAACTATGTGTCACAGTTATATTTAGGAGGCACTCAGAGAAAGTGTAGTCATCAAAGGAGACTGAGACAGAACATTCAGAGAGATGGGTGAGGAACATAGGACAGCTGCTTTTGGGAAGCTAATGGAGCAAGAGTGAAAAAAAAATAAAAACTGCAGTCATTAATGTTGAATGATACCTAACAGGGAATGTGATTAACATGTTCTTGATGGATTTAACAGCATGGAGGTCATCGATGGTGGGGCAAGGGCCTGTTGAAGTGGAAGTGTGAATGCAGAGTCAGGAAGAAGATAAGGATGCTGACCAGCACTGCTTCGGATCCCATGCATAAAACAAACAAACAAAAAGTATAAGGCTTAGAAGGAAACAAAAGTAATGTCATTACTTAACAGATGATTTGCATAAAAATCCAAGAGAATCTACAACTACTGGGTACACAAATATTTAAACCTCAGAGTTTAATTTTTGTTCTACCGGCTTAACATGTGTCACCTTGTTTAATTCTGCTTAATAGCAATTAAGCATGATGACCGTTCCCATTTCATTGATGAGGAAATTGTGGTCCAGAGAGGCTAAGCAACTTACACAGTCACTCAGCCATGTAGGTATAAGGACTTGAGCCCAGGCAGGTCGGCTCTACAGGCCCACAGTCTAACCACTGCTCTCCATGTCTTCAAAGACAGGGAGAGAGTAGCTTGTAACTTAGAAAGGACACAGGATACATGGAGTTTTGGGATTTAGTAGTTGTGTTTTTTATATAAAGACTAGAGGTCTGCCGAGACCAGTTTGGCTCAGTGGCTAGAGCCACTTTAGTCGGTCTGCGGACTGAAGGGTCCCAGGTTTGATTCTGGTCAAGGGCATGTACATTGGTTGCGGGCACATCCCCGGCAGGGGGTGTGCAGGAGACAGCTGGTCGATGTTTCTCTCTCATCGACGTTTCTAGCTCTCTATCCCTCTTCCTTCCTCTCTGTAGAAAATCAATAAAATATATTTAAAAAAAAAAAAAAAAGACTAGAGGCCCGACACACGAAATTCATGCAAGGGCCTTGGCTCTCGCAGCCCCGGCTTCATCTGGAAGGACAATATGCTAATTAGACTGAACAGTCGTTTGGCTGTTTGGTCTAATTAGCATATTAGCTCTTTATTACATTGGATAGGAAAATGTTGAACGGGTGTATGAGTGGTGGGAAGAGTGGGACTGGTTAATAGAACTTAGTTCTGAAAGAGACAGAACAATAAGTTTAGCCTTGTTCAGGAAAAAGGATTCCTTTTCCTCTCATACTAGTTCAAGGGTTATAATGTCTGGAACAAGCATCAGAGTTTGAAGGAAGACATTTCTGTTGTTCTAATCCTGTTGACAATTGCTCTCTGACTGCTTGTTATAGGCAATACTGTATTAGGAGCAATTCCTTTAATTTTTTGTGACAAGTGGCGCAGTTCCTCTGGCCAGAGGCTTCTCTTAGGTCAGCATACATTTCTCACTTAGTTCATCCAAGTGGTGCCCTGAGAGAGGGTTTACTATAGGGGAGATCTGTCAGGGACACGCCAATGACATTTTTGAGTCATTCTATTTAGTTGGCTTTAGGACAGAATAAAAGCCTCTCAGCTGATAAATTTTTTTAAAAAACTCCAGACTGACATCATCTTGACATGCCTCAGAAACAGCCCAGGTTTTATGATACATAAACAGAAAGTAGAGACCAAAAAAAATAGGATCAACATTGTTTAATTGGCATTGAGTTAAAGACTATAGTCAGGCATGAACCTCTAACAAGGGAAGCATCCACATAACTGCACATCACAGTGTGGATCCCAGAGTGTCTCCAAATGCTCTTACTTCTGTAGAACATCGGACAAGAAAAATCAAATATTCTTTAGGACTCAAAACACATTTTGACACCTTCAAACAAGTGCCAGAAGAATTTGGCAAAAGACATTCCAGCAAACGCCAAAGTCTCAGTCATGCACATACAGAGTCGGGGGTGGGGGGGGGGGTTGCTTCTTTACACCATCAGTGCTGTGTGCTCAGCTCACAGCCAGTCAATGCACATACAGAGTGTGTGTGTGGGGGCGGGGGGGGTTTGCTTCTTTACACCATCAATGCAGCACTTAGGATAATACTCCAAATGTAAAAGTATTCAAAATTTGAACTTGGACCAAGCATAAGTGGTATACAACTTGTTCCAAGGTCGATTTCATTGCTTAGTGATTATAGATTCCTTAAGAATCTATATGGTCTTTTGTCAGCATGACCTGTCAAGACAACAAAAATTTTATTTTTTTAAATATATTTTATTGATTTTTTACAGAGAGGAAGAGAGAGAGAGAGAGAGAGAAAGAGAGAGAGAGAGAGAGAGAGAGAGAGTTAGAAACATCGATGAGAGAGAAACATCTATCAGCTGCCTCCTGCACAACCTCTGCTTGCGATGTGCCTGCACCCAAGGCACATGCCCTTGACCGGAATCGAACCTGGGTCCCTTCAGTCTGCAGACGCTCTATCCAGTGAGCCAAACCAGTTAGGGAGACAACAAAAATTTTAAACCGTCGATTTATGTAGAGGGTCCTCTGAGTATGGGCGCCATATATTTTATCTCTGCCAGCCCAGAGCTAACTTTAACAGCATGGTTGCAGGCTCTTTGGCTCTTGGACTAAAGTCTGAACCTGTTGCATGTGCTGGTAGGAACTCAGCAATTCTACATGTAGGACAAGGTCTTCAGTAAATAGGAAAATGGACAAGAGGGGGATTCTAACAAGAATTAATAGCATCTTCATAAGCCAACGGAGGGCCTTAAAAAACCAAGAGAAGGGATAGTATAGAAGGAAACAAGGTAGAAATTCAGTTCCCTTACCTGAGTGCAGGGAAAATGGACTCCTAGTTACAAGCAACCAGTTGCTGGGTTAGAGAGCTACACTGAGCCTGATACAGAACTTACCAGTACTGTACTAGGGCTTCTTAAACCCCCACCTCCCCTCGCCTCCAAAGACTATCCCAAAGGCTGGAGAGAGAGCTAAACCTGAAAGTAGCTGAAGTCACTGAGGATTCAGTGTGGAGGTTGGGGGTAAGGATGGAGGGACAGGGAAGGAGGCAAGCCACACCTCTCTGCCCCAAACAGTGCTAAGTAAAGGGGGGAATATTTTCCTGAGATAGAAGGCACCTAAGCCCATTAACTCCCACAGAGTATGAAAGGGAACTTTGCTTTGTTTCTGTAATCCTTTACGGCAAAAATAACTGCTGCTAGTGCAGGTGGCAAATGAGAGGACTTGAACTCTGTTCACCAGTCTTTAGAAGTCTGTGAACTTGAGTGTAGGCCAAGTAGACCTTTTGGAAAAATACACAGACATTTGGTAAGGGCCACAAGGCATATAAGTAACTAGTCAGATAATTCTAACTAAAAGACCTAAAATAAATTACCTTGCTGAGAATCGGTGACCTTTTAAGGTTCTCCTGTGGTAAATCGTATCACTGTACTTTTCCAGCAGAGCAGATTCAATTTGACACCTGCCTGAAGAGACCATTTCTCATTGACTTTTGATTATCAAAATCGGGATCCTTTTCATGCCTGGACTATTGCCAAGGAAACAAGAGTAAACAGAGTCTGCAGCCTGGCTAAGTTCCAGAACCCTGTGTGACCAGGCAAACTCCTGGTATCTTTCTGACCACAGTATTAAATATGCTATATCTGTGGCCTACTTTTGTTTTTCCTGCTTAAGTGCTGCATAGCAAAATTTATGCCCCAGATCAAATATGTAAGAATGAATCATGGTCATCATTTATTGAACACTTAGTAGATACCAGACACTGTTCTAAGCCCTAAATATGAATGAGCTTAATTATTACAAATCCTTAGGGACAAACTATTTACTCCCATATTATAGAAGAAGCCTGGTTTAGAAAGATTAAATAACTCTCTCGAAGTCCCCCAGTTAATATCAAAGCCAGAATTTGAACCCAAAGAATCTGACTGCAGTGCTTGTGATTTTCATCATTATATTCTATTAGAGGCCCAGTGCATGAAATTTGTGCATGGGTAGGGTCCTTGGCGAGTGCTGCCAGCTGGGAGGCCTCCCTTCCCCTAGCCGCCTACTACCTCTGGCTAGGAGGAGGGGCCACGGGTGGTTGGCCAGCCAGCCCCAACCCCGGTCGAACTCCCGGTCAAGGGAACAATTTGCATATTAGGCTTTTATGATATAGGATTGCCTTTTTTCCACTTTTGAAATTAACTCAGAACGAAAATCATTTTTTAAATATTAAAATTGTGTAGTTTTCTGAGAGAAAAGTCTTACAAAGCAAATAGAAGTAATGGGATAATGGGAGCCTTGATTAAATATACACAATGCAAATTATAATACATGAAAATATTAAGCATGGAGCTCACGCATGCCATATTGTGAAAGAGGCTCTTGTGAGAAGTGCCATTTGTGATATTTATTGAGTCTCCTCTTAAAAGAGAATTTGTCTTTTATCATCAGTTGGAAAAGCTTTATGATCTATTTTGTGGCCAGCTGGAATATTAAAAGGCTTCCCAGAGACAGTGTGGCCTGCTTCTGGCCATGGAATCTGTAGAATAGGGGCAGAGGAACATTCAAGAAAAAAATAAAACAAAAGAAGATGCCGTTAGTTTCTCTAATGTCTTTGTAGCATTCAGGTAAGCTTAAAGTCAAGGCAGATGAAGGTGTAAGGCGGATAGGGGAAGACCATAGAAATAGCCACCAAATACTGTGGTACACGAAATAGAACAAAAGAGCATTAACATTATCAATTTTGTGTTTGTATTTATGAAAAGCTATGAAGAGAAATGATGGACTAGCTGTATCACCCAGTTTCCTCCCCTCCTCCTCTGTGGAAGGGGGCCTTGAGCAGAACTTTATATTTTTTGCTCGTTTGAAGGAATTCAGAGACAACCTTCCTGGACCCAGCCTAGTACATTGCTTTTGTCAGCCAGGGCAGGTTGCTGAGTGTGCAGCCCCTGTCCACCAGGCCCAGAGCACGCGGATGTCAGCATGTGGGTGTTCATCCCTCTGCCAGGACTTCTGATTAGGACACTCCGTCAAACTAACACTCCTCCGGCATGCTACAGGGCTTCTCCTTTCTTCACCTTTTTTATACAGGCCTCTTTTGGAAAACTTGTCCTAAGAATGCTTTCTTTGTCAGAACCTTTAAAATAACCTGCTGCTAAAGCAAGAACGTTTTACCATTTTAACAGAGAATGAATAGGTGTCGCCCTATTTCATTCCAGACCATTCTTCCCCCTCCCACCTGTCTCAGACTTTGCATCTTTTTTTTTTCCCCTCCAGAATTCCTGGTCCAGCACTTGCCCCCTCCTCCCTTCCCTGTAACCTCAAGTCAGAGTGAGACAGAAGACTGCAGGTCCTCCCTCAGACTTTCCACCAGCCAAACCATGACAACCTTTTGCTACCTGCCTCCTTCACCTTCTCTTGTTTTGGTGCCACTGAGATTTGCTAACCGGAAGAGTTTCCTGTGACGATAGCATTGAGCTAGATTTGGAAAGTGGAACACGCTTGCTTTTCCCCAGCATCGGGTTTTGTTACCACAAAGCTTGAGAATGAAGCTTACTTGAAGCTAGAAATTTTACTGAGCCGATCCGTGTTTGCTTGGTTCATCCGGGGCTTTGGAGTCATTAACACATTACACATTCCCACACAGTGGTGCCAAATGACAGAATGAATAGTAGCAGTAACACTAGGTGTTTTCGGTTGTGCCGTATTCGGTTGCCCAAGAAGAAGTAAATATAAAAACAAATAGTAGAGACTGAATGAGGTGGCTTTCTGATTCTGCCCTCTTTTCAGACCCTGTCTCGGGGTGTAGTATTTTGTTATGCAAATCATCTTATAGCACTGGTGTCCCCTGTGCTACCCCTCGCCCCCCAGTTCAACAAACATTAACTTCATTTAATTTTAAAACATCAGTGTTATAATGAACACACATGTTCATTCTCTTTTAGTCTCTCTAAAATTATACCAGGGATTCTTTTGGGGAAGTACATACGTAAAGCAAACATCAGCTATCAACCTCTCTGTTGGTTTCCCATGTTCAAGTCCTTCTGAGAGACAGGCCATCACGGCAGAGTAGTCCATGACGCGTTCCTCCATTTATTCATTCATTACGAGAGGCCACAGAATGGAGAAAACGAATAAGACATAGTCCTAAAGAAGTTATGATCCCAAAGAACCTTTTGATTAGCAGGGGAGACAAATTACCTACCGTATTTGCCGGCGTATAAGACGACTTTTTGGCCCTGAAAAATATGCCTCCAAGTGGGGGGTAGTCTTATACGGCGAGTATATAACAAACTCTGTATTTTTAGTGGAAATTTTAGTGGGTCGTCTTATACACCCAGTCGTCTTATACGCCGGCAAATACGTATTTTTCAGGGCCAAAAAATCGTCTTATACGCCAGCAAATACGGTAAGTATCGAATCTGGTTTAAAGCGTAACCTGCCACAGTAACTCAAACAGCCCTTGAGATGGTGTCAAAAGTGACAGACCCGTCTCCAGGTCTCTGGAGAGAAATCCTCCAACCACCTGCGTGCCGACTGCTCTGCTGAGGAGCGTGGTTGACATGTGTGGCTGCTGGTCGCTTGATTAGAACCCAGTAGCACTCTGACCAACTGGGCCTCACTTTGGCTTCTATTGGGAGCCAACCCAGAGCGTCTGCCCCTTGCATCTGCCGTCCACGTCACCCCTTTGAAATCTCCCAGTGTCCATGCCTTACTGCAGTGTTTCCCAGAGTGTGGTACACGTACCCCCAGGGGGTATGGGAAGAGTTTGGAGGGGGTACGAGTTGCACCGGAGTTTGGTGGAGATGTGCACTGCCACTGCACCGTGCTTAGCTGCGCCTAATTCTCCGTTCTCATAAGTCAAGTCAAGACAGTTTTGTGAGGTGTGGGATGGTCCGGTGTGCAAATAAATGTTATTTATAATATAACTTTTATTTATATTTTATTATGAATAATTTTTCGTTTCTTATTATCTTGTGTATGTACCAAAAAAAAGAAAAAATAAATATATTTTGATTGTTATTAAAATACATCCTTTTTTTGACGAGGGGTACTCAGCATTACAAAAATTACAGAAGGGGTACACATATGTCAAAAGTTTGGGAAACACTGCCTTATGGGAACTGGGGGAGCTCACGAAACCTCAACCGCAGGCTCTTCTCCACCAGCCCTTCTTCTGAGCCACTGGATCTGTGTGCATGCCCTGCCGTGGTGGAGGCCGCCTGAGGACTGATCTTATCCTGAGTCCCAGACAGACAGGAAGAGAGCTCAGGCCCTCGTCCTTCGGTTCCATCCTCACTGTGTACTT
Organism: Vespertilio murinus; assembly: GCA_963924515.1. Lineage (NCBI taxonomy): Eukaryota > Metazoa > Chordata > Mammalia > Chiroptera > Vespertilionidae > Vespertilio > Vespertilio murinus. Next base: position 158,151,665 of record OZ004704.1, on the reverse strand, counting down.
CCCACACCCAGGTCTCCGCAGGCGGAGGAACCTGGGCTGCTGTGCTGCCCTTCCCCCCCTCTCCCCGAGTCTGAAGAACAAAGCTGTCTCTTACACTATATCCTCTTCCTTCCCTAAGCCCCGTGCCACTGACCAAGTGAATGGAATAGCTTCTCTTCACTCCCTTTTGTGTAGGTTTGTCGGTAGATAGAGCAAAGGGAGAAGTAAAGAATTTGGGGAAATCGCCAAAACCAGTTTGGCTCAGTGGTAGAGCTTCGGTCTGCGGACTAAAAGGTCCCGGGTTCGATTCCGGTCAAGGGCATGTACATTGGTTGTGGGCACACCCCCGGTAGGGGGTGTGCAAGAGGCAGCTGGTCGATGTTTCTCTCTCATCGACGTTTCAAGCTCTCTATCTCTCTCCCTTCCTCTCTGTAAAATATCAATAAAATATATATTTAAAAAAAAGAATTTGGGGAAATCCTCTCTTAAGACTCCTTGGCGGACAAGGCTACTGTCATAGATGATACTGTTGTCCGCAGATGCTCCTTCTGCCTCCTGTTGCCAGGTGACCTGAAGCACCTCCGGCGAGGGGAGTGTACCTGCTGCCCCTTCACGTGGGGTTTAGACACGTGGCTTCCTTGGCCAATGGCATGTAACTAACTGGATGAGATATAAGCCACATCTGAGCAAAAGCTTTGCGAGTCAGGGCAGGTTTCCACCCCTCCTCTTGCTCTGTTCCTTCTGCCGTGAGAGTGGTATGACCTTTAGGGACCTCTTCCTCAGCCTGGGGGGAGAGAATGAGACGTGTGAGCAGCAGCCAAGCTCACACTGACCTGCAGCCAAACCGTAGTGTGAGTCGGAAGTAAAATTTTATTGCTAAAAAATCACCGAGATTAGGGGTTATTTAATACTGCTGCAAAGCTGACTAACATACTCCCTAATGTTTTGCATATCAAAAGCCAAATGTCACTTCCTTTTTCCTATTTATATTCCTCCTCTAATAAATCTAATCTCTCCCCAAGCAGATGGATGCTGTGAGCTAGATAGAGTGAAGGTTATGCATTCAGAAAGGCAAAAGAATAAGCATCTTAATTCTTTTCAAAATATTGCCATATGACATAAAGAGAGGAACTTCATATGGAAAATAATTTAAAGTATGGGTTTTGGTTTTCTGTGGGTTTGGCTTTTGGTTTTGATTTTGCTCTGAAAGAAGGAAGTAATCATCGTTTTTGTAAGTAAATGGAGGTTTATGCTGTGCCTACAGGACACCCAGGTGAACATTTGAAAGCGGTGTGTGTGTGTGTGTGTGTGTGTGTGTGTGTGTTGTGTGTGTGTGTGTGTGTGTGTGTGTGTTAGAAAGTGGTTTTTAAAGGATAGAACCTTGTCCTGGCTTGTGTAACTCAGTGGTTAGAGTGTCAGTCCGCACATCAAAGGCTCAACAGTTCACTTCCCGGTCAAGGGCACATACTGGGGTACAAGTTTGATCCCCAGCCCTGGTTGGGGGCGAGTACAGAAGGCAGTCATTCAAAGTATCTCTCTCACATCTATGTTTCTTTCTCTTTCTCTCCCTCCCCTCCCTTCCACTCTCTCTAAAAAAAAAAAAAAAAAAAAAAAAAAAAAAATCAATGAAAAAAAATATCCTTAGATGAAGATTAACAACAACAAACAAAAGGATAGAACCTTAACCTTTTTTTTTTAATATATATTTTATTGATATTTTACAGAGAGGAAGGGAGAGAGAGAGCTAGAAACGTCAATGAGAGAGAAACATCAGCCAGCTGCCTCCTGCACGCCCCCTACTGGGGATGTGCCCACAACCAATGTACATGCCCTTGACCGGGATCGAACCTGGGACCTTTCAGTCCGCAGACTGACGCTCTACCACTGAGCCAAACCGGTTTCGACGAACCTTAACCTTTTTGAGGTTATGCTGTTGTTGTAGAGACTTACATAAAAAAGAAAGCACCAACCTCATTCAGCGACAGATGAATTCTGGGTTGTGATCCCAGATTCACGGTCTGCTGTTTATGGCCAGCCATACAATCTCTTCTGTCCTTATTTGTGTGGGTGCACGTGGTTTAGCTCCCATTCTAACGAACACCAAGAATTCTTCCCACTATTTTTCATTCTGTTGTGTTTCAGGAATTGGCAAACATGTAAGATTTATTTAGTGGTGACTACACCTGCTGTTTATTTACTTATGCCAGAGGCAAACAAAAGAACTGTTGGTCCCATAATGATCATTTTAGCTACATCTGTGCACACATGGTAATCAGCACAAGCAGATAAATTTTGGAAAAAGTGGGAAAATGTAGCTTTTTCCTTTAGAAATGCTGAGGATTCTGCTGGAGTTGAGCAATTGGAATTTCCCTGCTGCTATGGTTCATTTCTGGTTTTGTATATAGAGCTGCTCACCATTTTCTGTTTGAGAAAAAAACATTTTGTCATACTCAAACCTGGGGTTTTCCTAACTTCAGATAGTACTTGGTTGTGATAGACAAAGTTTACAGCTAGATTTGATGATAGATTTGTAGGTCCATTGTCTCATGAGTAAATAAATTATAATCTATTAAGAAAACAATAATGTCAGGCCTAATCATTTATAAAGTAACTAGAGGCCCAGTGCATGGATTCATGCATGAGTGGGGTCCCTTGGCCTGGCTTGTGCCCTCTCGCAACCCAGGACCCCTCAGGGGATGTCGGAGTGCCAGTTTTGACTTGATCCCTCCAGGCTTGATCCAGATAGGAGGGAGCCTGATCCCTGCAGGCCCGATCCAGACAGAAGGGAGCCCAATCCTGTGTGGTGAGCGTCTGTCCCCTGGTGGTCAGTGCACATCATAGCGACCATCAACCGGTCATTTGGTCATTCGGTCTCTTAGGCGTTTATATATATGGACTAGAGGCCTGGTGCACGAATTCATACATGGGTGGGGTCTAGCTGGCTCCTGATCTGGGTGGGAGAACCAATGGGTGCTGGGACCGGCTGGGGGAGGGGCCAAGGGAAGTTGGCTGACTGGCCCCACCCCCAATTGGGGTTGGCTTGGGGGAAGGGCCAAGGGATGTTGGGGGGCCAATCGGAGCCTGATCGGCCGGTTTGCCACTACAGTGCATGTCATAGCAACCTGTGGTCCCGATCATTCTGATTGTTCTGTCATTCCAGTCAGTTGGCTTTTATATATATAGATTAATTGTGTGCTATAAATTTAGAAAGAAAAAATAAGATTGAATGTGAAAGATATAATAATAGATATTCTAGTTTATTCCAGTACAGTCAAATGCTATCTTACATTATAAGAAGATAAAAAGTAGCTAATAAATGGACCACATTTTGTTTAAGACAAAACATACTGAGTGGAATTTGTTTCATTAAAAAAAAAAAATTAGGCTGACAATGCCTATATAAGCAAACCCAGTGCTTTTTCTGGGTCAGATTTCAGAACAGATCCTGCTTAAGAAAGAAAATCCTACCTTGCTGACCCCCAGAAAGGCAGAAAGTGAGCAGCTACGTACCCTGGCTCTCCTGAGAAGCAGGCCCCTACCCTGTCACTCATTTAGCATCTGCATGTGTGCTTTCTCTACGCCAGTCACACGTGCTGTCTCCTGTTCTCCCAACACACCTTTCTCTGGATATTCCACTGATCCTTATGCACCCAATTTTATTCCAGAGCGATAGTATTCCATATTTTTACTCAGAATACCAATGAAGTCATGAGTTACCTTTTAGTACATAGATTATGTGCACTGGGAACCTGAAAATGTTCTGCTAACCTGAAAAAGGAATGTCCCCTTTCTGAGCCTGACCATTCAGTTGTTCCTATAGTTTGGAGATACATATATGTTCTCCATGCCTCTGTGTGTTTGCCGGGACGTCCTCCGTTTTTATCTTTCTCCACGTTCCCTTTGAATGCCATTTCCTATGCGAAGCTGGCCTCCTTTTCCCCTGGCCCCCGGCTGCACATTATCACTCTCGTTTCTGCATTCTGGTAGCATGAATTACTGTTTTCCTCACAGAGGATTTTTGTGATCGTTTGCTCTATATTATAGTTACGTGTATACATGGTATATCTCTCCTAGTAATGATGATGGTGACAGCAGTTACCATATGTTGAGACCTTTGTGTTTGCCAGCCTCTAGACTAGCCGTGGGCAAACTACGGCCCGTTCAGCTATTCTATCTGGCCCGCGCAGAGCCGAAAAGAGCGGGCCGTACCCTTTTATATAATGATGTTTACTTTGAATTTATATTAGTTCACACAAACACTCCACCCATGCTTTTGTTCCGGCCCTCCGGTCCAGTTTAAGAACCCATTGTTGGCCCTCGAGTCAAAAAGTTTGCCCACCCCTGCTCTAGACTAAACACTATTTATACCTTACATTAAACTCTGTGAGTTAAATACTAACTTCAACAAATGAGGAAATTGAGGCTAAAAGAGCTCAAGCAAGGCAGGCTGAGGTCGTAGAGCTAAATATAAAGTTGGGGTTCAAACCAAATCTGTTCAACTTTAGAACCAATGTTTTTAATCACCCCCTCTATGACTCAGTTATGAACTTCTTAAGGTTATGAGTTGTGAGGGAATGGAGGAAACTCACATTCACTGAGCATCTAGTCTGACTAGGAGCTTGCAGATACATCATTTATCCTATGAGGTAAATGATTTTTATTTTAAAGATGGTTGTAGTTCACTATAGAAAAAGTTAAAAGGCACGTTATAGACTTTTGAGAACATATTTGCAGTCCATGTAACTGGCAAAGGATCGAGAAATGGAATGATTTAATAACTAAGGAAATATAAGTTAAAAGAATGAGATACCATTTCAGATCCATAGCGTTGGCAAAAAATTAAAATGCCTGACATCTAGTGTTGATGAGTGAGAATGCTTCCACAGTGTTCGGTACAAAAGAAAACGATGCGCCACTCTGGAAAGCAGGTTGGGATGGGGAGACTATCATGCCCTGTGCCCAGCAATGTCACTTCAAGATGTGTGCCCTACAGTAACTCCCAGGAGGCATGGTCAGTGCCGGTGTTATTTGGGGAATGGATGCATTGTGGTATTTTCGTTTTCAATAGAAAATCATAGCGAGTTAAAACAAATGATCTGCCAGACATCTGTTTTTTTTTTTCTGTACTCTTCTCTATGATTGAAATATTTAATAACTTTAGACAAAATAGAAGATGAAACAAAGCCTAGATTCCAGACCGTGCCTTGTATGTTCTAACACTTCATTTTGTTTGTTTATTTTTTTTTATTCTAACACTTTAATAACTATTTATTTATTTGTGAGTTTGGCTCCAGACCACCACAATGAAGCAAGTATTGCAATAAAGCGAGTCATATAATCTTCTTGTTGGTAGAGGGTTTTGCCTTCAGTTTGTAAAAAAAATGCTGCACCTGTGAAGTGGACTAAAGCAAAGTGCAGTAAAATGAGGTAAATGAGGTAAATGAGGTACCTGTAAAGGAGGAAAATGAGGCCCAGGGAGGTAAAGTATAACTTCTTCCTTTAAAAAAAAAATTAATCCTCACCAGAGGATATTTTTCCATTGATTTCTAGAGAGAGGGGAAGGGAGAGGGAGATATATAGAGAAACATCACATAAACATCGATTGGTTGCCTCCTGCATGCACCACAACCAGGGCCGGGGATTGAGCCTGCGACTGATGTGCATGCCCTTGGCTGGAATCGAACCCAGGGCCCTTCGGTTCGCAGGCCATTTTCTCTGAGTAAATGCTTTGCTCAACATCATGGCTTAGGAGTCCATTGTCAGGCTGTCATTGTTAGTGCCTCATTTGCAGAAATTTCTTTGACAACCTCCACATGGGAGGCTCTGGGGGACCTGATAAAACCATGGGAGATGAAGATATCCTTGGATGTCTGTTGTCATCTCTACCTTCTAAATATAGGTGATAGCTATATTTAGAAGGTAGAGATGTATCTTGAGACCCCTGATCTCAACCTAGGATTGGACATAGTTGGTGAGACCCAAAGAAAAGGGTTTTTGTGGCTCCCTCCCACAAATTCCTGCTTGTCTACAGATCTAGCAGATAAGCTACTGGAACTCTGCCCATTTTCTACTTTTTAAAAAAATATATATTTTTTTATTGATCTTTTACAAAAAGGAAGAGAGAAGGATAGAGAGTTAGAAACATCGATGAGAGAGAAACATCGATCAGCTGCCTCCTGCACACCCAACTACTGGGGATGTGCCCACAACCAAGGTACGTGCCTTTGACCGGAATCGAACCTGGGACCCTTGAGTCCTCAGGCCAATGCTCTATCCACTGAGCCAAACCAGTTAGGGCCCATTTCCTACTTTATTCTCCCATCTTTCTTTCCCAAAAACTTGCCCCATCCATTTATTCCAAACATCATCTCAAAAAGTTTAACCTCCAGGGTCATTTTTCTGGTCTGCAGCCGCTATATAATGAACACATACACCGCAGAAGTGTGTGACACTAAATTTTGTAATTAGTTGTGTGTATGGAAAACCGCATGCTGCTCTGGAAATAGCGCTAGACCACTCAGAGGGCCTAGGGTCAGGGCGGGCTCTTCCATTTCAAGTATGGCCCTGAGCAAGTCTCTCTACCCTCCACATTGAAGGAATGCTGGAGCCAGCCTGATTTCACTCACAGAATCTGGTCACCGAATTCCAGTAATATTGTGAGCTCACTTAAAGTAAAACAAATTATGCAAACGTCAGAATATTTCATTATTTTATTTCCTGCCCTCTCTTTTTTTAATACATTTTTATTGATTGCAGAGAGGAAGGGAAAGGGGGAGAGAGAAACAGAAACATCAGTGGTGAGAGAGAATCATTGATCAGCTGCCTCCTGCATGGCCCCCCACTGGAGATCAGGTTGGCAACCCGGGCATGTGCCTGACCGGGAATCAAACTGTGACCTCCTGGTTCATAGGTCAGTGCTCAAACCACTGAGCCACACTGCCTGGGCTCCTGTCCTCTTTTCTATGTTAAATATACATAGCATAAAGTTTATTCTTTCAACCCATTTTTAAGTCCACACGTCAGTGTCATTAAGTGTGTTCACATGGCTGTGTGACCATCTCCACTGTCCGTCTCCGGGACCTTTTCATCATCGTGAACTGGAACTCTGTCTCCAATAAACAGTAACCCCCCTCCTCTCCTCCCTGAACCCCTCGTAACCGCGGTTTCACTTTCTGCCTTGGAGCCTCATATAAGTGGATGTTTCTAACTCTCTATCCCTCTCTCTTCCTCTCTGTAAAATATCAATAAAATATATTTAAAAACTGTTTCTTACATACCGTTATATTGGCTGGGCTGCAAAAATATTCGTTGTGGGCCACGTGAGGCCTGCGGGATGCGTGTTTGACATGCTTGCTCTAAGAGAAATCTCGAGCTGGAGACTCAGAGAACTGCCCTGGGGAGTGTCCAGGATTCCTTTTAAACCCTGGGAAGAGAAGTCCCTGCTTTCTTCTTGAGACTGACCTATTAGGGCCTGGAAGGTAGGTGGCACTTTCCTCCAGCCCCTCTGCCTTGTTCTCATCTACGGGTGGGGGTCTACCAAAAAAAACCCGCAAAAAACCCACTTATACACACTTAAAGTAAGTTATAATAACAATATACCAATTACTCAAAAAACACATTGAGATACCATTGCACACCCACTAGGATGCCTGTTATCAAACAAAAACCCCAGAAAGCCCTGGCCAGTTTTTCTCAGTGGTTAGAGCATCGGTCTACACACTGAGGTATCTAAGCTTCAATTTCAGGTCAAGGGCATGTACCTGGGTTGCAGGTGTGATCCCTGCTCCAGTTAGGGTGTAGATTCACCAGAAATGTATGTAATTCACATTGTATGTAGGTTCACCAGAAATGTATGTAATTTACCTTACCTGTGGGAGGTAACCAAGCCATGTGTGTCTCTCACATTGATGTTTTTCTCCCTTCCTCCTCCCTTCTGCTCCCTCTCTCCCTCCCTCCCACTTTCGCACTCTCTAAAAAGCAATGGGAAAAGATCCTCGGGTGAGGATTAAACAAAACAGAAAATAACGATTGGTGAAGAGGTGGAGAACTAGAACTCTCATCTTATGAGCAGCCTCTTGAGGTTATTTCCACCTGTTGTTCTGAATGGTGGAAACGCTGTGTGATGGAATGCTGTTGTGCCTTTTCCCCCAACTCTGAATACAGTAAACTTCATACCATTAGCATAAAATTGGTCAGTAGCAGCATTTACAGCATAGAAATCAGCAGACACTACAAATCTGGGTTTAATGTGTTGTTTTCTTGATTGCCTAAATTTAAGGAAGGGACAGAAAATGTTGATTCATTGCCTATGCCTGTTACCCTGTGAATAGTGCGAAACACTTGAGAAAATACTCTTCTAGTCTTTGGAAACTATTAATTTAGCAAAGAAGTCATTCATTACTGGGAACTGAATGAAGTTCCACCAGATGGGGTTTTGTTACCTCACTTTGGTCGTGTTTGTTAAAAGGGAATGTGAATCGCCTACATTTCTGGTGAACCTACACCAGGGAGCTGGTTGCTCAGGCTTTACGGACGCCGCTGAGTCAGCTCCGCACCAGCAGGAACTTGGTCCTGTCCATCCCTGTGACCGGGGCACCGGGAACGGGCCTGGCTTGCCAAGCAAGTGAAGACACAGCTTCTCAGCGTCTCAGTTTCTCGTCTGTGGATGGGGGACACTGAACCTCAGCTGCTGCCACCCTGGCTGAGAAGGTGACAAGCTGGCAAAGGTGGAAACACTTGATAAGCAAGCAGCACTGAACAAACGTAGCGTGGTCTTACTAGGAGACGTTATGATAATATTTATTGAATGTATTCTATTTTCATCATCTGTTGTTGGTTAAGGGGCTCTTCCATGAAATATAAAGATCACTGGCTTCCCCCAAAGAAAACATTCTTTTTTTCTTTCTTTCTTTAAATACTTGACAGCCTTTTCTTTTACCTGATTCAAGTCTAGGTGCTTGAGAAAAAATACCAGAAAAAAGCACATATTCCTTGTGTGGAAAGGGTTAGTAATCTGCTGATAATGACAACCTACACAAAACATGTAGAGAATAGAAAAAAAATAAGTGGTAAATATTGGATGTTAGACACTCTGCCAACAATTTTAATGTTTTTGTTTTGTTTTGTTTTGTTTTTTCTTCTCTTTTCTTGGCAAATGCCAGAGATATTATGAGTAGCCTTTCTGATTATAAAAGCCCTCCTTCTAATGCCTTTAAGTTCACATAAATTTGTCTTGTCTGGGGCACCTTGAATGGTAGCTTAGATCATCATCAGTGAACATTTAATAGATGATCACTTTGTGCACTCACTGTGCTAATGAGAATGTCAGCTCTACAGTTTACACACTTGGATGAAATGTGGCCTGGTGGAGAAGAAGATAGACAAGCATTCGAAAGATATATCTATATCAACCATTAGCCATCTTTCTTCCTCTCAACAGTCTGTCTTTACTCTACTAAAAATTATTTTCCTGGAATAAATTATGCCAGTAAGACCAGACATTGAGGAATAAAAGACCTGTGCTGGCTTGGGGTCTCTAAGCAAAAGACTCAAAATAGAAAAGGAAATGATTTGGACTGTAGAAGCCAGGACTTTCTCCTCCCACCCTATATACTTTGTCTCACCCCTTAAAGTCAGACTAGAATTCTTAGGGAGACGGCCCCTGGCCCGTGCCTGTGGGTTTGATCATAAACAAGAGCATAGTTTGAGAAGTTAGTGACAGGACATGTTTAATGATTATGCCCCAAAGTGGTATTCTTTCTTTCCAGGGCTCCATATGCATAGTTCGCTATCAGGTTTTCTTGCTGAGAGTTAATTACCCGCATGCGTCACCTTAATCAAAAACTTCCTCATTACCTGGTACAGACAGCCAGGAAGGAGTTAACCATTAACACTGTTGAAGGAGTTGGTCCTCCCCCCTGTTTAACACCCAAATCTCACTGAGACATGGAACAAACAGATCTGTGTTTATGGCTTAACTGTTCCTTGGAGACAAAAATGGTATTTCATATTTATATATTCCATTTATATTAGCTTTTGTGAAATGTGCCTTGTGACGTTTCCTTCCAGTAAGCCGCAGAGCCTAATCCCTTGATCTAGACCATATCACATGCCTTGACGGCAGCCTGTGCTTTAAACAAATATTTCAAGTAGATAACATTAACTTAAATAACCTGGCCACTTAATATGTTCGCAGATAAAATATTGATTTACATGCTAATATAGATGTGCAGCTTTCCGTTTTCTTACTGCCCTTTCCTTATATACAAAAATCGATAAATATTTAGCTTTTCCGAGGCAGCGGGGCTGTTCTGTGGACTTCAGCAGGGTTTGAAAGCCAATTAACTTCCCCAGGTCTTTATGCTGTTACCTCAGTGAGTTGCCAAAATCAGCTCTGGGCTGGTTGATTTATGTATGATCCTTATTATTAATACAGAGAATAAGCAGTCAAATGTAATGGTGTGGATCAAGAGTAGAATCTGGAAGGTCTTAACAGTTTACAAAATACTTCCAGAGAGATAGATGGCCTCATTTGATTCTCTCGAAAGTCCTGTGAGGTAGATACAGCAGGTATTCATATATATATATATATATATATATATATATATATATATATATATATATATATAATTGATTTTTAAAATATATATTTTATTGATTTTTTACAGAGTGGAAGAGAGAGGGATAGAGAGTTAGAAACATCGATAAGAGAGACACATCGACCAGCTGCCTCCTGCACACCCGCTACTAAGGATGTGCCCGCAACCAATGTACGTGCCCTTGACCAAAATCGAACCTGGGACCTTTCGGTCCGCAGGCTGACGCTCTATCCACTGAGCCAAACCGGTTTCGGCTACAACAGGTATTCTTATCATCCCTGTGATCCAAGGCCACCCCGTTTATACATAAAGGACTACACTTGAACCCAAGTCTTCACTCCTGTCCACTATCCAAAGACCTTGCTGTGTTTTTATCACCCTCTTCAGGGTATAATGAAGAAATGCATTATTTACATGTAAAACATGTCAACTACATTATAAGGACAAATGGTTTCTTGGTAAACCACTTCATTGGCATAACAAATAACTGCTACATTGCTTGAGTCTATTGGTCTAAGTGTTCTAAGTGGTTTTAGTAATTTTTTTTTTAGTTGTTTCCCCCTCTCTGGCCAGATCTGGCACATTTTGTCATCCCTCGGGGTTTGCAAAGGTTGCTATTTAATGAAATTGTTCTGTAGAGGATGAGAGAACTGGGAAGACTGTTAGCATAACTGGTAAGCAGCTTGGTTTTGAAGCAAAAGCTCCATATTTCCCTGGAGCCTGTGAACTGGTGAGAAACCAAGGTGTTAGTATACGAGGTTTTTCTCCACATCGAGGCACTCCGTCCTGAATATTGAATTCTTAACCTTACTCTGTGCTCTAACAAGATAAATAAGAATAATGCACGTATAAATCAACCTTTCATTTACTTAAAAGGATCCTGCAGGGAAGGAGGAAATGAGAGCTACTCTGATCCTTGAATGCTGGCAAAGGCAAATCATTCCTCCCTACACGGTCCTTCACTGGGACAGGACCTTTTGCATTTAACAAACATTCCCCCTGGTAACTCTTTGTGCTGACAGACCAGGAGAGGGAGCATGAAGACTTGGCAGCCCAACCCTTAGGTTTATGTTTTAAAAAATTATTGTAATTTATGCACCACAGGTTCAAATGGCATCTGTCATTCGTCTGGGCAAAGATACTTTCGGAATTAAGAGGATGGCCTTATTTCACTTAGCGAAACGAGATGTATCCTTAATGGAACCTATTTTGAATGGTTGTTCTTAAGGCAGTGCTGCCCCCCCCAAATAAAGATGTATTTTATATTCTTCCCTATCACTCTTTTTTTTAAATATATTTTATTGATTTTTCACAGAGAGGAAGGGAGATGGATAGAGAGCTAGAAACGTCGATGAGAGAGAATCATCGACCAGCTGCCTCCTGCACACCCAACTACTGGGGATGTGCCCGCAACCAAGGTACATGCCCTTGACCGGAATCAAACCTGGGACCTCTCAGTACACAGACCGACGCTCTATCCACTGAGCCAAACCGGTTTTGACTTCCCTACCACTCTTAAAATAGTCTCAGTAAGACTTACTTGGTTTTCACTAAGAGCCTTATAGTACCATTTAAAAATTCCTATTCCTAGGTGGAGGTTTGGCACAAATTCTTCTTTTGAGGTAAAAACCAGTGCTCTCAGCACAATCGAAGATAGTGCTGCGCTTTCTGTTGATAGTTAATAAACAGCACCTATCTTCTTTTCCTCTTGTTCCTCAATCCTTAGGAAGGCCAGAGTTTTCAAGGTTGACCACGTTTTTAACCATCATATGTGTAACATGTAATCAGCAACTTACAGGTGGTTGGTATGTTTGTTTAGTTAACACTCAGGTAGCCGTTGTCTATCCCAGGCACAGTTAACTTATTACTTAATCCTTCTACCAGCCTCTTAGCCCCTTGACTGGAATCAAACCTGGGGCCCTTCAGTCCCTAGGCTGACGTCCTATCCATTGAGCCAAACTGGCTAGGGCCAAAAGAAACATTTTTTTTAGATAGTACTTTCAGGACATTAGTTATTTGCTTTCAGGACAGCATAGGCCTATGTATTTTCATTTATTTGTTGACTCACTTAATCATGTCTTCAGCAAAATGTTTAAAAAAGCACCATTTGCGCCCTGACCAGTTTGTCTCAGTGGTTGGGGAGCATCAGCCTGCAGACTGAAGGGTCAAGGTTTTAATTCCCAGTCAAGGGCATGTATCTCCAGGTGGGCTGCTCCTCACCCCTGGCTGGAGGCAACCAGTTGATGTGTCTCTCAGGTCAATGTCTCCCCGCCCCCCAACACCACCCCTGTCCACTCTGTCCAAAAAAAACAATGGGAAAAATATCCTCGGGTGAGGATTTTAAAAAAAATAGAAAAAATAAATAATAAAAATAAAAAGTACCATTTGCCAGGTAGCACTAGGGACACAAATCGCCACTGAGATCGCACAGGGGCTGGCCAGGAGCAGGTCTGCCTCAGGCCAGCCTGTAGGGTGTGGGTCCTTGACTTCGTATAGGAAAGGTTTTGCAACATGCGTCCAGATGGTTTGAGAGTATGTGTGTTAATGCTGGGGACAGTGAAATGGAGGAAGAAATTAGAGTAGAAGAAACAACAGGGGGAGAGAGCCTGGGCTATTTGGTTCTCTGGAAGTGTTATAGGAAAGCAGTGAACCAAGCCAGGGCTGCTGTTCGCTCACCAGGAAGTCAGGGAAAAGGGGGCCCTAGAGACAGGATCAGGGGGTGAACCTGAGTGGAGCTGCCACTGCCCACCTCCCTGGCTGCCAGTCTCTCGGGGCCGTTAGAAATAAAGGCTCAGGCTCGGGAAGGGGCCTGGGCGTGCTCTCGAGGAAGCCCGCCTGAGTCTGTCTTGAGGGCTTTTGATCCATCTTAGACGAGGGTTTCAGAAGAATTTATCAGTTTTCCAGGTGCATTTTTAATATGCTGGTGTATCAAAGTGAGTGTGTAGGGGAGTTTTGGATTATTCTTTGGTCTTTTACTTTTACCACAGGTCTGTCTGGCTTTAATGAGGTTTTTGTTATTTGTTCCCCAACTCCATCCGTCCTTGGGTTTAGCTGGCACAAATGGCATTAATTGGGTCTTTGTTCTCTATTTTCCCGGGACAGGGTGATGTAAGCTGTGTATTTTCTGGTTAGGGAGGAGGGTATAAAACATTTGCTCTCCAGTGTCCTCGGTTAGGGAAGATAAGGTCTTGCAATTCGCAAGCCGGCTGCAAGCTGCCCGAACATTTGGCCTTGTTTAATTTTCTTGTCTCAGTTTCCCCGTTCCACTTGCCCGGGGATTTCCTTAGCTTTTTGCCAACTCTGGGTTAGGTCCACGACTGGTCCTCAGAACCTAGTCAGTACTTATAGCATTGAACCTATGAGAAAATAAGTTACTGATTAACTTTCATCTTTAGGAATTTACCTTCTTTATAATTTAGGTATTGCTAGTAATGATAGTCTTGAATTTAGGTGTTTAAGGAAAAAAAGTTGGAAATGCAAGCTGCAAAATAATGACTTAAATATTTGTGCTTTTTTTTTCATTTGAGAATGAAGTTTTCAAAAATAATAACTTGTCAATAACAGCGTTTTAGGTAAACCCAAAAGAGTATGCTAAATCTGGGTTTGTTTATATGTCCTGCAAGTGTACATCCGTTGATTGAGATCAGTGAATAACATTAGTAGGACATATCCTGTAATTTTCCCCACCAACACTTGTCACATTGTATCTTTTCAGTGAGGTGTTTGGGAAGTTGGTCATAGAATTTGGTAGTTCATATCTAAGTGTGTTATGTTTTCTTTTTCATCTATGAATAGAATGATTAGACTTATTTAGTTTGATAGGAAAACTTTATCAGTTAATGCCATTTTCTGCTGTGGATTTGAAATGGCTAAGTACACTAACTTCTACGGTGATTTCTCACTAAATGTAATTAGAGTGTGTAGCTTTACAAAACATATGAGTGTCAAAAGCATGATACCAGCTGCAGTCTCTAGGAAGATTTCATCTCTGCAATACCCGAAACCCAGGCATGTGCCCTTGGCCAGAATCGAACCTGGGACCCTTCAGTCCGCAGGCTGACGCTCTATCCACTGAGCCAAACCAGCCAGGGCTGTAATCTTGCATGGACGTCCCAACAAACAGTCCAGACTCCATCAAACACCAAGAAGTGCTGCCGTACTAAAGTGACAGGCGCCATCCTACATAACCGGTCCATGTGCAGTTACGTCCATCACTGACTCTCCACCTCCAGGAAGCTGGTTTCATAAGTGACCCCAGCACGTGCATAGGTGTTTCTGCATTTACCCCCTCACCCATCTTCTGGAATACTTTTCTCCCTCCCCATCCCTCCCTATTCACATCCTATGAAAACATCTTAACCTCACCTATATTTTGAGTCTCAAATCATCTCCACTTCTTCCTGGTCTTCTCTTTCACTTATAACAGTGATTTTCAACCTTTTTCATCTTATGGCACACACAAACTAATTACTAAAATTCTGCGGCATACCAAAAAATATATATATTTTTGTTGGTATAACCAAAATTAGATATAATTTTTATTGATTTACAAAAAATATATAATCCTAATAGTAATTACCCTTTTTGCTCCAAACTAAAACCAGATGCTTATATTGGTATATAAGAATTTCTGGTACCAAGAATTAACCAATCAGATGCAACCTTATAATGCAGACGGGACTGATAAGATGCAACTCTATTATGTGACCTATATGTTTATGGTTCAAGACAGGGTATTCATTTGACACTCTAAGAGAAAAGAGATCAGTGCCCCTGACTAAATAACCAGGTATTGCATGTTTTAAAAATGCTTGTGGCACACCAATCGAAAGTCGCTGACTTGTAGACATTCCCACACCACCTAGCACTAGTCGGGTGTTTTCCTTTTATTTTTTTTTTCATCTATATCAGCCTTCACTCTTCCAATAAGATTGTAAACTCCTGTGAGGCCAGAAATTACTTCAAATGATTATTTTGTGTTCCTTAATATCTTATCAATAATAAGTACTTATTTCAATAAGTAACTCTTGATAATAACATCCCAGTGACATAGTAGAGACACATGGCCTGGTTGGCTGTGGCTCAGTGGTTGGAGCGTTGGCCTGTTAACTGAGGTGTTGAGGGTTCGATTCCAGTCAGGAGCACGTACCCGGGTTGCAGGTTTCCTGCCCTGGCTGGAGTGTGTGCGGGAGGCAACCGATTGATGTGGCTCTCCCACATTGATGTTTCTCTCTCTTTCTCCTTTCTCTCCCACCCCCTCCCTTCCACTCTAAAGTCAATGGGAAAAATGTCTCCAGGAAGGATGAGAGAGAGAAAGAGAGAGAGAGAGAGAGAGAGAGAGAGAGAAAGAGAAAGAAAGAAAGAGAAAGAATTTATTGAGCCCCTACTATGTACTAGTCACCATATACATTATACCATTTAATCCTCACATTAGGTCTATGAAATGAGAATTATCATTATATCTTTTTTTGCATTTGGAAACTGTTGAAAATCACACAACTAATAAGTGTGGGTGGGGGGTGGGCAGTGGCAAGGATTTAAACCCAGGTCTGACTTCACAGCCCATGAAAATAAGCTACTACATGTCACTTGTTTTCTATGTATCTAAGCCTGGGAACAAGCCCTAGATCAGCAACAACCCCTTTAGGACCTGGGATTCCTAGAGGGGTTTATTCATTAGTGTTGTCTGTGTGCGTCAGTATCTATTGAATCCTTAAAGTGAGGAGGCTTTCAAAACTTGCCCTCAGCAGTGAACATGGACAGATGGTCAGGAAGCAAAGAGAAGAGGCAAGCAAGAAAGACAGACGCCCACAAACATAAACTGAACAACCCCTTTGTTCCCTCTTTCAACCCCTGAGCTTGAAGCCCGATCTGTGCCCTCACCAGAAGGCTCACAAAACGGCTTCTCCGGGCCCCTCTCCGAGCTCTGGGTGGTACTTCCTGTGGCGACCCCCACTCCTTGAGCCTCTTTCCTTCTTTATTTTCTGCGACAGTCTGCTGAATTTCAGATTGTTGCTCTGACTTCTCCTCCTTTGGTTTCTTTCCTCGTCCTGTATGCAAGCATTCCCTAAGGTTCTGCCCTTGACCTCCTTCTCTCCTTCTAAATTCTCTCCCGTGGCCTCATCCATTTCCATGGCGTCAGCTCTCGTTTGTATGCAGGATGCTCTCACGTCTATGGCTTCAGCAGTCCGGACCTCTCTCCAGGGCTTCCGTCCCACGTTTCCAACAGCTTGTCAGCAGCATCACTAGCATTTCAATGTTATCACACATCATCTGCTTCTCTCCCGGGGATCTGTTCTTGAATGACATCAGTATTTGCCAAGTCACATTTGATTCATTCCTCTTGCTGAACCCCACAGCCGTCAGTTGCCTAGGCCCGTTGATTTTATTCCTAAATATTTGTTGGCTCTGTGTCTCAATTCCCATTGCCACAAACTTTGTTGTTGTTGTTGTTACTATTACAGATGTCTCCCATTGCCACAAATGTTCTTTTTTCCTATCCTCACCTGAGGATATGTTCATTGATGAGAGAGAGAGAGAGAGAGAGAGAGAGAGAGAGAGAGAGAGAGAGAGATCAATTGGTTGCCTCCCATATGTGCAACCTAAATATATGCCCTGACCAGGCATTGAACCTGTAACCTTTTGGTGTAGAGGAAGAGGCTCCAACCGAGCCACCCGGCCAGGGCCCTATTGTCACAAACTTTATTATTTCCTGATTAATCTCTCCAGGGAACAGTTCTGGTCATCTTCAATTTTCTTTTTTAAATTTGCAATGATGTGCAGTGTTAAGGAGAAAGAGACTAAGGAGGGGCGAAGGTTAAAGAAGGGAGGGAGGGAGAAGTGGGAAAGAAAAGAGAAAAGAAGCCTCCTTAGCTAGGCGTCCAAGGCCCCAACCTTTTTTCCTTCCTTTCTTGATCCACTAAGCACAACAGACCCCACTGCCACTCTCTCTCCCTCATCTAAACCCGGGTGTCTGAATCTCTTTCTCCTTTGCGTTGCATTATGGTTATTGTTAGTGTTTATGTCTTATCTCTACCACTAGAGATCCTGGGCTCTCATCTTGCTCACGTAGTGCCCCGACACTATGCCTTACCACTGGTAGGGGTTCATGGAGTTTCTGATGTTGTTAACATTGGATAATGATGTAAGACTTTGCAAAGCCCTGCCCCCAGTTGCTGCTCCTTTGCCCAGCATGCGAAGTAGATGGGAGATTTCCCCATTGTCGGCCTGTTCTGTGTACCTCCCTCTGGGCTATTTGCCCTGTCTCCAATACCTCATTCCTTCGGCAGAAAGGTGGTTTGTGGGGTCTGCTTTAGGGGAGGGGTTCTTGCAAGGCTTATCTCTGAGGTGAGCCGTCACCGTGGCTGGGTAGAGCTTCTGGTGCCTGGTTATTTCTGGCAAACCGCTTGGGTTTTCTGCTGAGTGTGAAGTGGGGACAGAGGCGCCTTGCTGCTCCCATGAGTATTTCTGGAAATTCACAATCAAGCCATCCATAGCAGACGTTTCCTCGGCGGAACAGATGCAGCCAATTTCAGAGATGGAATGTGTCCTCACCAGAGCCTGATCAATCTTAACAGATAGTTTTCTTATACAGTGAAATGAATCATATGTCCAACATGGTACAGAACTAGTATAATAACAAAATTTATTTTTTTAATTTAAATTCTTTATTGTTTAAAGTGTTACATATGTCTCCTTTCTCCTCCCCCCCCCCCCCCATTGACCTCTCCCCGGCCGCTTCCACCCCCAGCACATGCCCTCACCCCTCTTTCTGACTGTGTCCGTTGGTTATGCTTATTTGCATGCATACAAGTCCTTTGGTTGATCTCCTATCCTCCTCCCACCCTCCCCTGCCTTCCCTCTGAGGTTTGACAGTCTGTTCGATGCTTCTATATTCTCTGGACCTATTTTTGTTCATTATATTCCACAAATGAGTGAGATCATGTGACATTACGTTGTGTGCAGTCATGAACCTGAATTAGTATTTCATGGGCCAGTGGAATGTGAGATTATTTGGCTTAGCACAATGCTCCCAGGTCCATCCATGCTGTTGCGAATGGTAAGAGTTCTTTCTTTTTTCACAACAGGGTTTAAATCCCTTCTAAGTTCAGGGTTTCAGAGCAGTAGCCTCTGTGCCCTGATTTTTTCAGTTTCAGAAAGACACATCATAAATCCACAATGTTTATTCCTGGACGGGTTCTGATTTGAATTTCTATCTCCTTTGTTATCCAAATGCACTGAGCTGAACAACTTAGAAAGGAGCATAAAGGTATCATTACTTTTTCCACTTAAACCCAGGACCTAGAGCAAGCTTTTAGCAGCCTTCACTATGGGCCTCTCCTATTAGTACCCAGAAATAAAAAATAAAAAATAAAGCCCCACCGAAACCGGTTTGGCTCAGTGGATAGAGCGTCAGCCTGCAGACTGAGGGGTCCCGGGTTTGATTCCGGTCAAGGGCATGTACCTTGGTTGCGGGCACGTCTGGGGGGGGGGGACGTGCAAGAGGCAGCTGATCGATGCCTCTCTCTCATCGATAAAGCCCCAAAGCCTCCAGGAGCCATGTGCCTCAAAAAACTCCACAATGCTGGATTTTAACCTAAAAAGCTACAAAAAGTCAAAAGTCTTTCCAACCTTTACAATTTCTTTCCCACTCCTGGGAAGATCCTGCCCCCCAAGTTTAGTCATAACTCCATCAAGTGATTCCCTATTTACTCTCATGATCAGTCAGATGTCCTTAATGAACTGGGGAAGGGGAGAGAATGTGAGCTGAGGCAGTAGTGATTGGTTCATTCACTCATTCATTCATTCTTTACTCATTCACTTTTTTTTTTTTAGGCCAGACTCCATTTTATGAATGAAATGTGGAGACTATAACAATAATGGGAACTAACGAGTTCTTATTTATCATCATATGTTTCCCCTGAGGGGACGTTCACAAGGAAGGCCAAGTCAGTATCAGTGGCTTGCTTACTGAACAAAGCCAGTAGACTCCAAACATCCTGCAAAGGCTGTTTTGGGAACTTGAATAGATAAGCTGAAAGAACCCAGGTTTTGGGAAATAAAAAGATCAGGATTTGATTCTCAGTTATAGCAGTAATTAGAGCAATTTTCTCATTCCCTCTGGACCCTCAGCATTTTATTCCATTACAAATGGGTAATGATTTCTGCCTTAAGGATTGTTGTGGGAGCATTCATTTATTTCCATTTGTTCAACAAACACTGATTATTCACTGCTTGCTAGGCACTGGGATTTGATAATGAGGAAGGCATGCTTCCTGTCCTCAGGAAGCATATAGTTAGTGGAGGAGCTCCACTAAATAGTCAGATGCAATCTTTCTTTCTTTCTTTAAACATATTTTATTGATTTTTTTACAGAGAGGAAGAGAGAGGGATAGAGAGCTAGAAACATCGATGAGAGAGAACCATCGATCAGCTGCCTCCTGCACCCCCCCTTGGTTGCGGGGATGTGCCCTCAACCAAGGTACATGCCCTTGACCGGAACTGAACCCGGGACCTTTCAGTCCGCAGGCCAATGCTCTATCCACTGAGCCAAACCAGTTTCGGCTCTTCGATTTTTTTAAATTTATCTTTATTGTTGAAAGAATAATTCAGAGACTCTTTAAAAATCTGATGAAATGTTAACTTCCTCCTCCATCCCCGAAAATAAATACAAAACCATTGTGTACCAATACTAAAAATAGCTGGCCTTGTAGGTGCTAGGAAAGTGCAGTGTGTCCGGATGGTAATGTCCACTTGGATCAGAAGGCAGAGAATTAGGTTTTTAATAGTGTTCTCAACACAGGCAAGTTTTTCAAGTTTGTACATTAACTGCAAATTAAATTCTGGGTTCTCACACTACCATAAAAATTAAAAGCAGAAGCCTCACATATACATGTACCTATTCACATACAGGTTTGTGAAAGCTATACAATTTCATTTGGAGTGTTTATTTTACAGTTATTTGAAGTGCCTTGGCTTACTGGTATGGATGTGTTAATAAATTTCTGGTATGAACACCTTCCTCCTTGGGAGAGTATTACTCTGAAGTATAAATGCTAGCACCCTTGACCCAAACTGATATTATAATTTAAAGATCAGTTTTTTACAGGAAACATTTAATTAAATTATACTACCAAAATGGGAGGTAGATTAATTCTTGAGGCCTCAATAATTTATTCACTTGACATCAACAACAAAAAAAGTGTCTACTACCTGCCAGACAGTATTCTGGACACTTGAAATATATTAGTGAACAAAACACAAAATTTCATGCCCTTGTGGAACTTAAATTCTAGCAGAGAGCAGAGGTTGGAGGATAAGCAGTAAATAATACACGTAATAAATGAGTAAATCATATAGTATGTTAGAAGGTGATAGGTGTTATAGAAAACTTAGAGCAGGGTAAGGGACTCTGGGATGGGGGTTGTGGGATCAAATACAGGAGACTGTGTGGCCCTCATTATGAAGATGAAATTGTGCACTTGAAGAAAGTGAAGGAATTGTTTCTGGCAGAGGAATCAGAGCAAAGGGCTTAAATGGGAGCATGGCTGGGTTGATGGACACACAGCAAGGAAGCTAGCCTGGCTAACGTGGAGTAGAATGATGGAGACAAAAGTGAGAGATCAAGTCAGAAAGGCGTATGAGGTCAGATCATGGGGAGCCATTTTAAGTCCTTGATTTTGGCTTCTACTCGGGTTTTAGTAGAAGAGTGACTTAATTTTAGAAAGACTGCTCTGGTTCCTGTGTTGACAGTAGACTAAGAGGCAAAGATGGAAGCAAGGAGATCAGTTGGAAGAAACTCAAGCCCAAGACAGACAGACAAAAAGAGACAGAGAGACAGTGACAGAGAGAGAATGAAAAGAATTAAGGATGGTTTCAAAGTTTTGGCCTGAGCAACTAGAAGGATGGAGTTACATCAACTGCGATGGAGAAGGCTGTGGCGGAGCCCATTGGAATGAAGGATAAAGAGCTCAGTCATCTGGTGTTGTATGGCCTGAGAATTCCGGAACTGTTTTGGGTGTGTTCTAGGCTTAAGCACACAGTAAAGTGAAACTAATAGAAGTCAGGTCTGTCACTATTAAAAAAGGGAGTTACAAGTATGGAAAGTGGGAAGACTGGAATGAAGCCTGTGGTGTTGGATTAGGATTAGAATAAGTTAATCAGTCTGAACTCCTGGTTTTTAATATATAGGTGTAGAAATGGTTATAAATATATACTCTCAAATATGCTTTTTAAACTCGGTCCCTGAAAAGGCCCGAAGGAATGGCACTCCACCAACAGTGAGCACTCAGCACCTCTATCAGTGGTTCCCAGCCCTTATTTTGGCCAGGCCCCACCTCAGCATCTCTAAAATCCTGATGACTTATCATAATTATTACTCAAGAAGTGAACTCCTGTTCACCTGGAGGAAGCCTAAAAGGCCATTAACTTGGTCTAAACAAGCTTCCAAAGAACATGGCACTCATGAAAGAGAAAAATAAAAGAACGAAAGAACAGTTGAAGTGCTGAGGAAGAAATCACTAAGATATTGTTTAAAAAATAATAATATGAAGTGATATGAAAAAAATAGTTTCAAAACATATAATAGAATGGAAATGCATACATATTTCACGATATAATGTTTATATACTGTGTATCAGGCCTCTAGAACCATAAAAAATGCAAAAAATTCACTATTAACTCATTCTCGAATTGCTCCCCCTAAAAATTTAATTGCTCCCTTGTGGGGTGTGTGCCTCATGCTGGGAAAAGGTTTTCCCGGGCCATGTTCCCCTAAAGAAATCAGGCATCTTGGAGAAACAGCTGATTCCAGGCTGGGGCAAAGAAAGGAAAAGATATGCCAGAAAGTAAGCAAGTGCTCAAATAACGATATGGATGTGTTATATGGCACAGGAGCAACCTAAAAAGGGCTCCCATTTTAAGTGACTATTTTAGCATCAAAATAAATAATTATATAAATTTATAGCCTGTAAAATAAATGAGCATCCCAGAGTCCATCCTGATATAATAAATAAGTGAATAACCACAATGAGAAACAAAGCTCTTTCTTCTAAAAAAAAAATGCCAAATAATAAATGCATAAGGAATGATAAAGTTTTAAAAAAATCATCATTTGACAAATATCAAGGTAATGATTTATGCAAGAATTATCAATGGGTCTGGTCAGTGTGGCTCAGTGGTTGGAGTCTGCAGCCCAACTGATCTCCCTGCTTCCATCTTGGTTCATGGGTATTAACCCATGAACCAAGAGGTCACTGGATCAATTCTGAGTTGGGGGTTCAATCCCCGGTTTCTCTCTCATCAATGTTTCTATATCTCTATCCCTCTCCCTTCCTCTCTCTCTCTCTAAAATCAATAGAAACATATTTTTTAAGAATTATCAATAGGCCGAAACCGGTTTGGCTCAGTGGATAGAGCGCCGGCCTGCGGACTGAAAGGTCCCGGGTTCGATTCCGGTCAAGGGCATGTACCTTGGTTGCGGGCACATCCCTGGTAGGGGATGTGCAAGAGGCAGCTGGTCGATGATTCTCTCTCATTGACATTTCTAGCTCTCTATCTCTCTCCCTTCCTCTCTGTAAAAATATCAATAAAATATATATATTTTTTTAAAGAATTATCAATGGGTCCTGAACTAATGGGTGGAAATTTGATGAGAAATAGGGTACATAGTCTCAAAGTACTTTTAAAAAGGAAACAGCTATCATCTAAGGATCAAAGTTACTCATACCATTCATGGGACAAACTGACATCATGACCTCCTTCTATGATGTAATGAGAACACAGCATTGCTTTTGTCCAATTCCCACCCAAAACATACAGTGTCAATCTACTCACCAGGAAACCTCAGACAAACTCAAATTAAGCTAGTTGTTTAATGGATATAGAGTTTTGGTTTTGCAAGATGAAGAGTTCTAGAAATTGTTTGCACAACAATGTGAATATACATCACACTACTGAAGTGCACAGCTTATGGTTATGCTAGTATATTTTATGTTATGTGCGTTTTACCATAATTTGTAACAATGAAAAAAAATTCCATAAAATATCTTCAATAAGTAATGAAAGACGAAGACTATTCCAGATTAAATAAATTTAAAGAGACATGACAACTAAATACAACTTGTGTGATTCTGGATTGAACCTTGGATCAGGAAATATATTTACACACACACAAACACACTGCTATAAAGTAAAATACTTGGACAATTGGTTTAAATATGAATAAGGCCCATATATTACAGTATTATAGCAATGTTACCCTCCTTGTTTGGATAATGGTACTGTGATTAGGTTAGGTTAAAGAATGTTTTTGTTCTTAGGAAACATACACAGGTATTTGGAGGAATAAAAGACCATTGTGTCTGTAACTCTCAAGTGGTTCAGAAAATAATATATGTACATACAAATATGAAGAGAGAAAGAGTGACTAAGTAAATATGAGAAAATGTTAACAAATAGAGAATATGGGTGAAGGGAATATAGGAGTTCTTAGTAGTATTCTTGCAACTTTTCTATAAATCTGAAATTATTTCTAAACAAAAAGGCATTCAATATTGGACATGTGGAGTTTGAGATACGAAGATGCCAATCAGGTGGCTGTATTGTATTCTGGAGGGATATATATATATATATATATATATATATATATATATATATGTTTGGACTGAAGATTGGAAATTGAGGGTCTGCATATAGTGCTATGAGACTTGACTAGATACCAAGGGAGCGGGTTTTAGAATAGAACCAAGAACTCATCTGATTCTATTCTTAGTATTTCATTTGTCTCTCTCAATAATGTTTTCCACTTCACTTCTACTTAGTTGTCTTGAATGGAGAACTTGGGATTTGTCTAAAAGCAAGTTATAAAGAGAAAAGGAACAGAGTTCACAGCTGGGGAGTGGAATTATTATCTCTGTCCTACCTCCAGCATTGGATAACTCCCACTCATTTCCCCCCCAGACGTGTTGGTGCCTGGTTGCCAGAGGGTTGTCCACAGAGATTATCTGTGTTCTAGAAAGTGAAACCATCTTGCCTGGCGGAGATGAAATATGTGTGTCTGTCTACACGGCAGGGTAGAACTTGTGCTTAAATCACGGGCAGACTTCCTGATGCTGAAATCAGCCCACGTCTCACAAGTCATCCCATCGGTTTCCTGGGAGCAAGCAGCCGTGCTGCCAGGGATAGAAGCCCCTGGCTGGCCTTCATTAGCTCTAAAGAGCACCCCTTGCTTTCCCTTCAGTGTGTAAGCCGTAGTGTCTGGCAGTGTGAATTGGCCGTGGGGTGTGGCGGATTTCACTTAGTGTGAGTGAGCCACAGAGAACAGTGGGTCCCATTTGCATTGCCTCTGATCAGTCTGTCTTGTGTGAAACGAATGGCAAAGGTAGTGTGTAGTGTTGGCTGTAACCCAGTGTTTCCCAAAGTGTGGTATGTGTACCCTCAGGGGTATGGGAAGAGTTTGGTGGGGATACGCGTTGCACCGGAGTTTGGTGGGGATATGCACTGCAACGTGCTTAGCTGCACCTAATTCTCCTTTCTCATGAGTCAAGTCAAGACAGTCTTGTGAGGCGTGAGATGGTCCGGTGTGCAAATAAGTGTTATTTATAATATAACTTTTATTTATATTTTATTATGAATAATTTTATTTTCCGTTTATTATTATTTTGTGTATGTACCAAAAAAAGAAAAAATAAATATATTTTGATTGTTATTAAAATACACCCTTTTTTTTGGCGAGGGGTACTCAGCGTTACGAAAATTATAGAAGAGGTACACATATGTTAAAAGTTTGGAAAACACTGTCTAGACTCTAGACGATAGGGAGAAAACTGTCACTATTAGACTTCAACAATATAAAAACTTACCTCTAGATCAAGCCCAGGGGGGGAAAAAGTTACTGACTGTGGCAGCAAAGCTATATCAAGATAACTCAGGGGAAGAGAGACAGCAGTCAAATGGAGTTTCTCACTTGGAGAGAGACTGGATCCTGTCGGCAGATCTGACTTCCTAGGTGATTGCCAGCAGGCACCTTTGAACGAATGTAATGAACCACCAGAGAATGTGTTGGTAGGAATATACGTTTTACATCCTTACTGCAATAGGAATTTCTATTGAGTCTACTTTTCTAAAGCCAGAAATAGGTCTTCTTGAGAAATCTCAAGAGTAGAGTATTGTGTATGGGCTGGGAGAGGAATGGGCAGAAATAAGGACAACGGTGAAGGCTGCTTTTAGAGACGTGGAGCAAAGATGCGGCAGAGCACAGCAGTGAGAGTATTCCGCTTCGGGTGAAGACCAGACAAAACTTGAAAGTTATTCTCCGGGCGTTTCTTATCATCAGGGTCATTTTCCTTCTGGTGCCGGTCACCTTCCTCTGATAAGGCACGTCTCCTCTGTCCACCCCTTGAAAGTGGGACTTCGACCCTCCTCTCTTCCTAATAGCAGCCATGACCAGAGTATACCTGAAAAGTCCCCGTTTGGGTTTGTACATTTTACCTCAGCGGTCCTCACATTGGCCCCCACACTGAAATCATTGGGGACTTTAAAGAAACACCGGTGCACGTATCATTTTTTAAAAAGCTCCCCACATTATTCTCACGTAGACAACACTGTTCAGAGTCGTGATTCTCAAACTTTGATGCCCAAATGAATTGTCTGGGGATCTTGTCGAAAAGCGGTTTCTGAGTTCGGTAGACCCAGGGTGGAGCCCGAGAGCCTGCATTTCTAACACGTTACCAGGTGATGGGGCACCGTGGGGAGCAAAATTGTTCAGCAATGGCTCTCAGGCTCTGGCCACACAATTTTTAAAAACCACCTGAGTAAACGTCCAGAGTCCCATTCCACAGGTATACCTGAAACCTATATATTTTATTAACCAGTGTTACCCCCAATATATTCAACAACAAAAAATTTTTAAAGGGGGAAAAATAGCTGAAAAATCAACAACTTTTCTGGGGTCCAACAGAGAGGAGAGGACACAGAGCAAGCCATGATGGCCCCAGGACTGGGGAGACAGGTGGATGCGGGGAGTTGAGGCCTTTTGGAGCAGAGATTCATGGCGCGCAAGAGGAAACTGCCAAGGGAACCGGTGCTACAGGAGGAAAACCTGAACTGTTGTTGTCAAATTGCTGGAGGCTCAGTGTGGGCAACTCTGAGAGTTAAAAACTCCAGGATGTGAACCCTGAAATGGGGGGGGGGGAGTGGGGGGAGAGGCAGGGAGGAATCTAAGAAGGGCTCCTGGTGGCTAACTGGGCTCAAAAACAGAAAACCCCCAGCCTAGCAGCCAGTTCTGTACAAGGGCCTCTCTGGACTGCGCTGGACTGCCTGCCTCTGCTCCGAGTCTCTGCCGTCTGAGCCGGCTCTTACAAAGGAGTTCCTGGGGAAAAGAAGAAGAGAAAACAAAGGCGTTCCTGGCGTCCTATTCCAACCCGTAGGACTGAGGCTTCCCCAACCCAAAGGAGCTGCACAGCTCAAGCCGATTAGAGCAGCTCTGTTCTGACCAGTCCGGACAGCGCCCTATGGGCCAAACTGTTAGTATTTGGAGTCCTCATTTGTGTGAGGATGCAGGGGTGCGGACTTCTGTCCACATAAGCCAGCTTCCCTCTGGCTCAGAGAGCGCACTTTCCCTTCCCACCGAGAGCGAAGACTGCTTCTCCCTGACTGAGCTGAAACGTGGAAGTCTGGCCAGAGGGAAACAGACAGGCTTGGAGTGGAGCAGAGCAGAGCAGAGCAGAACCGTCTAGCTGCAGGAGAGGGACCTGGCCCCAGGAACCCCCTCCCCCTCCCCGATCCCAGAGCTGTAGAACAGCCATGCTGTATCACAGTGTGCACTGGATTAGTTTCCTTCTTCGCTGCACCCCAAATTGGGGGTTCACGTTGGCATTGAGTTGGCACCAGTGACCATCAGCCAACAAAGGGGACTCAGTCGTAGGATGCCCCTCACAATATAGTAAACTTGCCCCCCAGAGCTCCTCCAGGTTCCCACAGAAACACATCAAAGAAAAATCCCTTTGTGGTTCTTACAGGGGAAAGGAAAACAATTATTTTTAAGTACCCCAGAGCACACTGTTCTTAAGCCAGCCAGCCCTCCCGAGAAGCTAGGTAACCACAGCCTAATCTGTGAGGATGTGGAGCAGCGGGAACGTTTGTTCATTACTGGTAGGAACGAAAATGGTGCCTCCCTTTGGAAGACAGTTTGGCAGCTTCTTTCAGAACAGAGCAGACTCTTACCATGCGATCCAGGAACCTCCATCCTTGGTATTGACCCAAAGAAGTTGAACACTTATGTCCATATAAAAATCTGCAGGTTTGTTCATAACTGTCAAGACTTGGAAGTAACCAAATGTCCCTCAGTAGGTGGATGGATCAACTGTGGTACATCAGACCATGGAATAGTATTCCGTGCTAAAAAAGAAATGAGCTATCGAGCCACGAAAAGACATGGAAGAAACTTAAATGCATGTTCCTAAGTGGAAGAATCTAATCTGAAAAGGCTGCATCCCTGTATAATAACTCCAATTCTATGGCTTTTCTGGGAAAGGCGTGACTATGGAGACAGTGAAAGGATCAGTGGTTGCCAGAGGTCAGAGGGGTGAACAGGCAGCGCACAGAGGATTTTTAGGTCAGTGAAGCTGCTCTGTGTTGACACCAGATGGTAGATAATGTCACCGTACATTTGTCCAAACTCATGTAACATACAACACCCAGAATGAACCTTCGTGGAGACCATGGACTTTGGGTGATTATGCTGTGTCAATGTAGATTCGTCAGTTGTAATAAATGTATTCCTGTGTGGTGGGGGGGGGAGGGGGTTGATAATGGGGGAGGCTGTGCATGTGTGGGGTCAGGAAGTATATGTGAACTCTCTGAACCCTCTTAATTTTTCTGTGAGCCTAAAACTCCTCTAAAGGAATAAAGTGTGATTTTTTAAAGTTTTTAAAAAGTCACCTGGGAACTTTAAAATAATACCAATGGTGATTTCTACTCAGACCTATTAAGTCAGAATCAATAGAAGACAGGGTCCAAAGTATTGTTAAGGCTCCTCTAGGGATTGTGTCTACTGTGTAGCTACCGTGTTTCCCCGAAAATAAGACATCCTCCAAAAATAAGACCTACCTACAGGTTTCCTTCTGAGTGAAGTATAAGGCATCCCCCAAAAATAAGGCCCCCAGGTTCTGTCTCAGAATGAAAATTAATTTACTGTAAACTGGTCGCTAGGGCCGCCCCAACTGGCGTCTAGCAACCAGTGACGTTACGTAGAGTTCTGACATCACTGCTGTGTGAATGGAGAGAAATCAGCGTGGAAACTTTGTGAAACCTAAACTGCAAGAAGCTGTGACTTGGGTGAAGAATTCATGGGAGAAAATCACTGACAGTTGCATTGCAAATGCACTGCAAGCAGGCTACCTTGACAAGAAGTACTCCTTTAAAGACAATGCTATTGCTAAACATGAGAGATTTGGTCCACTGATTCTGAAAGAAATGGAGTCACAAGAAATTCACCAGGAAATTCAGGAATTGGATTGTTATGATGATGTTCCAGAAGATGATGACATGATTTTCATTGAATAAATGAGTAAATTCTTGATACTGTAGGATTCACAGTTTGTCTGGAATGTGTTGACAACTACCATACTACCGTACCATATATAGGTAATAAATTTCCTTTATTTTCATTTAACAATAAATGTGTACCATATTCTTCTTCGTGGAAAAATAAGACATCCCCTGAAAATAAGACCTAGCGCATCTTTGGGAGCAAAACTTAATATAAACACTGTCTTATTTTCGGAGAAACGGGGTAGATCTGGGAACATTGGCTCTAGATCTGCATTGCACTAGCCTCTGACTGATTGTAGGTACTTAATTTAAAATTAAACTAAAAATGTAGAGCCTTGGTTGTATTTGCCGCATTTCCAGTTGCATCAGGCCATAAGTGGTTAGTGGCTTCCACATTAGATAGTGCAAACGTCGAACATGTCCACTAAGACAGAAGGTTTTATTAGCCAACCCTGTAAAATCTAGAGCAACTCTATGCGAACACTTCCAGAAGAGTTCTCTTGTTTCTAAAATTGTTACATTCTGTTCCCTTAATTAAAAACTATCTAATTTGATCTAAAAGGAGGACAAATCATAGTAGTAACTGTTTTCTTTGCTTACAGTAGTTATTTTCAAATCTTATTCTTCCACCCTCCTACCAGAATCTCCTGTGAGCTTGTGAGAGAACGAACTGTTCAGTGTCTCTTTGTAAGTAGAGATGTCTGTGTCAGAGTTGAAGCAAGGTTGTTCACGTGTGATAGAGTGGGTCTTTGTTCCACCCCAAGGGTGTTTGGTGATATGTATTTATCAACGTCAATATTACATTTAAATGAAAACTTAAGTAATTTTGTTATTTTAAGGTGTGTTTTTTTTCTCTCTTAAGAATTCACAAATTTCCCCTCAAATATATAATAGGTCATACTCAGGATTCCAACCAATTGGATATTTCTGCTGTACGAGACAATTCTCAATCTGAAAGTACAAGTCATATTAAAACAAAACAAAACAAAAAAAACCAAACTCAAAACAATCTCCAATTTAAGCGTGCTAAAACAACAAATTTCAGTTCCCGTGTGAGACTGATTAACGGAAAAGCAAATATTCCATTCTCAGTAGGTTGTGTGTGTGTGTGTTTAAATGAAAGTCATCTTATCCTCAAGTAACTTATACTTTAAGGAGCTTCTGTGTCTCTTGTACTTCCTCTTGTTAGAAGTCAAGGTTTGGGTTTTGTCTCTCACACACTTCCTCCTTGGAAATCTAGTCATTGGAAGAACGCAAGGCTAGGACATTGCACTGTATTAGAGATTTCATGATTGAGCCATTTCCTGAAGTGTTAGAGTGAGTCTCAAGTTTAGCAGCTGGCCAGAGATGGGAGAATGGAGAACAGCTCTGAGTCCTATTCAAAAGTGTCAAGTATTCCCTCATTAGGTAGGCCCAATCGTTCTTACCGGAGGGGAGATGATGGATTTCTTGCGGCAACAGTTGCATGGATTTTAACTTAAGAATTGTCAGTGCTGAAGAGAGCTCATTCACGGTCCTCACTGTGCACGCCTTGTCCCTGGCGGGTGTTGATGAGGCTGGTTTGGTGGTGGGCTTTGTAACGGAGGCCCGGAACACCGCAGATCTGAGTGCAGAAGATGCAGCCGCCGCAGCGGCCACAGGAGCAGGCCCGGGCACTTGGGGCTCATTTGTATGGGTGCACTGATGCGGCGGGTGCTGCGTACATCAGAGCCACTGCAGCAGTCCCCAACACAGAGCCTCGGAGAGCAGCACGGCTCTGCAGCTTTGCTTTCCTGTCAGAGCTCCACTCCATAACTAATGCCCTTTAACTGCGACAGACAGAGCTGAGGGTATAAAGCAAAGAACAATGTGAGTCCGGTGCTCAGAAGTAATTGGCAGCGTAGGGTAAGATAAAGTCTCACGAAGGAAAAAATCATAGCATCTGGCTCTAGCAAAGACCTTGAAAGGTTGTACAGTCCATCATTCGTTGCCTTGTCTTCAAAACCTAAACCATTCCAGCTGAAACCGGTTTGGCTCAGTGGATAGAGCGTCAGCCTGTGGACTGAAAGGTCCCAGGTTCGATTCCGGTCAAGGGCATATACCTTGGTTGCGGGCACATCCCCGGTAAGGGGTGTGCAAGAGACAGCTGATAGATGATTCTCTCTCATCAATGTTTCTAACTCTCTATCCCTCTCCTTTCCTCTCTATAAAAAATAAATAAAATTTATTTAAAAAAAAAAAAAACTAAACCATTCCAGATGGTTGTGAACTGATTCTACATTTTGGGACTTCCAAAAGGAAAATTACTGAACTGTCTTTGAAACATGTTTTGATATATGGCACCCCCTTTTTTTTTTTCTGTGTGTAAGTCCATTCTTCAGTTACCGCAAGCCCCTCATATTGCAGTGAAAATTGGTTTTTATTTGTTCATCCGTTAGTGGAGATGAATAATGAGTAGTCGGTGTCTAGTATAGAAAAGTCACTGAAGATCAGCCATACTTAAATTACCACGTCGGCCTTCTTTTTTCTTACATGTTTTACTATGGCTGGGTTCTTTAGCCTCTTACCTGTTATTCCTTTTATCTTTTTCAAATTCTTCATGTCTGTTTCGGTTGTAATGTTTAAACTGGACCTGGTGCTGTGGGAATATCTGATGGGTACTTAGTATGATGAGTAACTCACCTCATGATTTTTAAATGCCAGCAGTTTCTACTGTGCACAGTAGTGTGAGATTGTAAAAATGACCACGGAAGACTGTAAAATAACCGTGCAAGCTAAGACTATATAATGTGATCTTACTGATCAATGGGGAGATTATGATACATAAATGTGTTTCAAAACACTTAAACTTGCTCTAGCCGCTTTGGCCCAGTGGATAGAGTGTCAGCCTGTGGACTGAAGGGTCCCGGGTTCAGTTCTGGTCCAGGGCATGTACCTCGGTTGCAGGCTCCATCCCTGCACTGTCAGGAGGCAACCAGTCAATGTGTCTTTCTCTGTGTCTCTCCCCCTCCCTTCTACTCTCTCTAAAAAGCAATGGAAAAATATATTCGGGTGAGGATTAACAAAAAACATTTGAAACTCTATTCCTGTTATAAATGTGTAGAGAAGTGAAAAACATAGTCAAACTAATATCAGTACCAGTATATTGTAAGTTAAAATATTATAAATATTGACAAATGGTATTGTTGTGTTTTAAATCTCCTCCAGGGTAGTTTGAACAGTGCTTGCCTTCTTGTCCTATAACTTACGATACTGAGTAAGCATCCTTTCTATGCCTTGGCAGATTGTCATTTTCCTTTCTAAGTTTGGATTAGCCTCTAATATTTGTTCCTTTGTGCTTTCGATGCTATGAGATATCTCCAAGATTTCCTTTAATAAGGAAGCTTTTGTGCCAGCATCACTTCCTCTGGGACATCTTCATACCTTTCATCGCAGCCGCTTTCCGCATTTATGTCGCGATGAGTTTACCTTCGCTAAGTTCCTCTGGTGCGGATCCAGTCTCTCGAACGGCTGCAGTGTCAGCAATCCCACAGTTGGCTGTGTCTTCTACAAAGTCTGCTTACCTTCCAGCGGTATCACGCTTTGTTTCTTCGAGGCCCTTTCATCTTTGTTGGCCGGGCTTGTTTCCAAAGGCTGTTTACGTGAATGCACACACTACCTGGTGGGAAAGTAGGGAGGTGGAGGGTTCAGGGTGCTCTATTTTTATTTTGTAAAGTTCTTTCTACTTCCATGAGTCACTCGTAGAAAAAGCAGAAGAAACTAATGTAAAAACTCCACAAAGACCCTAGCCTTCAGGTTTGCGGACAGAGGGAAATGAGTCTGTAATTCTGAGAGCAGCACTGGAAGTGGGACATCTATCCCTCTGATATGCCTGTATGGGTTCATGAAAAATGGATGGGGGATGTTGAATAACGTGTGCAAACAGTTAATGTTTACATAGGGTTTGAAAAACGAAACAAAGCAGAACTGTCTCCCTTCTTATCTCTGTGAGCTCACCTGTCACAGCTACAGTGTGTGAAGTGCTGATGTGTGGTGGAGAGCCACATAGTCCGGGCGGCTGGGACCTAGGGGCTTCCTGTCAGTTGCCTGCTGCCCCCCATCCTGGCCTCCCACTTGGCCCGAGAAGATGAAAGATTGTGTTTTATAGAAGCATGGAATTTTAGAGCAGGACGAAGCCAGAGTACTCACTATTTTAATTCCAAATTCTTAGTTTTCTCCCAGGAGACCTAAAATGGCCGGCACGCTTAGCTTGTTTGGGGCTGAGCTCAGCCTAGAGCCAGATCTCCGGACTCCCGGCCAGCGTGGTTCTGACCGCAAAAGCCTGTCAGGCCCAACCCAGTCTCCTCCTGTTCGGCTTCCCTGACCTTCCTGTTCCAACCTGTCTCTGTATCATCTTGTGTATAAGAACACTTTCAGATTTCTTTAAATGAAATGTGAGATTTTAGTGATCTGGTGATTGTGAATTTTGGTGTCTGTGACAGACTTTCGGAAGAGATAGAACTGCATTCTTAGAGGTGGAAGAAACAAAATCAGTACTTATCTTCTGAGAAGTAGATGGGAGTTAGACTATGCCCTGGGTGGCTGGAATTGAGACCGAAGGTCCATGGGAGTGGTTTGGATATGGACCTGGGCCCCTCGCCTAAAGCTAGGGGCCGGAAAGGGACTGTCCAGAGTGTGGGAAGGGTCCCCAGGGGATATGGCACAGAATTGGGCAGCCCACGTAGACAGTGGGGGGAGCAAGAGTCATCCCTGAAAAATCGGAGTGCCAACCTGACGGACGGACAGCTGGCGTTGGGGCCTACAGTTATATACTACTTAGAAAAAATAGAAGCCCCACCCTGAAGAAAGAAACATAAAAACTAATCAAGGTACTGAAAAACAAAACAAAAACCCTTCTCACATCTTCCCCACTGAGACCACTTTTTGCCGGCGGGCACCAGGAGGACCAACTCTCTGTCCCTCTCCCAGTGAAGGCAGCTGTCGCTGGAGATGAGCTCACAGTCAAAAACAAAGCCCATTTGCATAGTCGAACTGAAAATCTACTGATATAGAGCAACCAGAAAGGAACTTCAGAATAAGAATGCTAAACATGCTCAGGAGGTAAAGGAAGAAAGAAGTCTTCTATGAACAGGACATTGGGAAGGATGTTCATTGTCCATGTGATTCTGGGCAGGGTATTTATCTCAAACATCAGGCTTCTGGGACTGATTTCCCAGATTTGAATCCATTGAGTGTTCCTTGGTGGTGGCGATTTTCCCCCTTTTAAATGGTTTTGCCTTTTCCTACCTTCACCAGAACTGATGAATAAACACAATTCAGCTTCTAAAAAGCACACCCAGCTCCCCCAAGTGGGTTCCCATAGACCAGAGTTTCCCAAAGTGTGGTACGCATACCCCCAGGGGTACGGGAAGAGCTTGGTGGACCAGAGTTTGGTGGGGATATGCACTGCACACTGCTTAGCTGCGCCTAATTCTCCGTTCCCATAAGTCAAGTCAAGAGAGTCTTGTGAGGCGTGAGATGGTCCGGTGTGCAAATAAATGTTATTTATAATATAACTTTTATTTATATTTTATTATGAATATTTTTATTTTTCATTTATTATTATTTTGTGTATGTACCCCCCAAAAAAGAAAAAAGAAATATATTTTGATTGTTATTAAAATACATCCATTTTTTTTTGACTAGGGGTACTCAGCATTACGAAAATTATAGAAGGGGTACACATATGTCAAAAGTTTGGGAAACACTGCTAGACCAGCAATCACCAACTGGTGGTCCACAGACCACTGGTGGTCCGTGAGGTCTGAAAGGTTGGCGACTGCTGCCATTGACTGCTTTTGCCATAGATCAGTCTTTGAAAGAATTGGTGCAGTGTCTTCCTCCACGTCTCTTGTGTGTTCCTTCTCTAATTTATCCTGACCTTACCAACCTGGTCATTGCTATAGGCCAGTGGTCAGCAAACTCATTGGTCAACAGAGCCAAATATCAACAGTACAACGACTGAAATTTCTTTTGAGAGCCGAAAACCAACCTCTGCACATGGGCCACGAAGTTTCAATCGCACTGTATGTGCGTGCCCACACATGGTATTTTGCGGAAGAGCCACACTCAAGGGGCCCAAGAGCCGCATGTGGCTCTCAAGCCACAGTTTGCCGACCACTGCTTATAGGCCATGCCTTGAAGCTATTGGAGTGGTGGGACCTACCCCCCACATTCTTTTACACGATTCACATTTTCAGAAGTTATTGAGACAGTCCTATCTGGACTACAGACTGGAAATGTAAAGAATTATCAGTCCACGAGTATTTCTCATAGTAGCACATGCTTTTTTAAAACATTCACAGGCTCTACTGAGACGATGCAGAAAAGATTCCATTACAGATTGAAATTAAGTTCACCCTGAAAACTGGGACCAAAAAAAAATGTACATACAGCACCAGTTTTGATTAGGTGTAGGTGAGTCAGTTCCTAGGATAATGAAAAAGGAAGCCGAAACCGGTTTGGCTCAGTGGTAGAGCGTCGGTCTGCGGACTGAAAGGTCTCGGGTTCGATTCCGGTCAGGGGCATGTACCTTGGTTGTGGGCACATCCCCGGTAGGGGGGTGTGCAAGCGGCATCTGGTCGATGTTTCTCATCGACGTTTCTAGTTCTCTATCTCTCTCCCTTCCTCTCTGTAGAATATCAATAAAATATATTTTTTTAAAAAAGAAAAAAAAAAGAAAAAGGAAAGATCATGTCCATTTCTCCCCTGGTATAAAACCGGGCCCTCCGGACAGAAGGTAAGGATTGCTGGCAGGTTCCCTGTTTATAGAACCACATGTCCTCCCCACCCGACTCCCTATTCTGTGAGTCCTCTGCAGTCTTCAGCAGCCTATCTCAAATACCCTGCAATCTGCATACTATAATTGGACACTTGTAGTTTTCCGTCATTTTCTAGGCCATGCTTGGCCTAAGCAGAGACCAATTCGGTCTCAATTTGGCATTTTTAGCTGGTCACTCATTCAAGAGCTACCAAATGGTATCTGTCAGAGACTTTTTGTAACATTTAGTGGGGACCAGGGTTAATATTATTAGGTTCTCCTGTAAGTGATGCTTTTCCATTGAAACTTTAAGTTAAGGTAGCTATAAAGGCTCTCCAATGTTTCTTTTTCATTTTTCCTAAAGAAAAACAAAAATAAATGGGGGGGGGGGAAGGTTAAAAGCTGTAATGTCCTGGCTTCCTTCTACAAGAAAGCATTTAACTTTGCTATAAGTAAGACCCTCTTTCTTCAATACTTTAAAATTCTTGAGATCCACACTTTCTTTAATGAGGAGGATTACATGGCACTTTATGGCGTTCTCTGACACCCTTATCAGGTCATTTTTCTGCTACTGTAAGATATTTTTCTTGTTTTAAGAGCTCACCCAATCTCACTGTTAACGTGGAAAACTGATATCATTAAAGCTGCTGTATACGCTTCAGTTGGTGATTCTGTTTCTGTGAAGTAGGAAATGTGTTTGTTTTCTCTCTTCTCTACGGAAGCATTCTTAGCTTCCTATCTTAGAAAATGGAACTTGCATCCAGGCGGTGGACAAGCCTCCCTTTTCATCATCCCTCAAAGTCCTTCCGTCGCCTCGCTGGATCCATTTTACTTCTAGAGAACAATCAGGCCCACTCGCTTCTCATCTCTTGCAGGGGCCATTAAAAAAAAGAGCTTCCAAACTCCCTCCCATAATGTTGTTCTCTCTGATGTTCACAATCTGATCCTGTCAGTCATTTTGTTTAAAAATTTTTCAGTAGCGCCGAAACTGGTTTGGCTCAATGGATAGAGTGTCGGCCTGTGGACTGAAAGGTCCCGGGTTCGATTCCGGTGAAGGGCATGTACCTTGGTTGCCGGCACATCCCCAGTGGGGGGTGTGCAAGAGGCAGCTGATCGATGATTCTCTCTCATCAATGTTTCTAACTTTCTAACTCTCTCTTCCTCCCTATAAAAAGTCAATAAAATATATATTTTTTAATTTTTTTCAGTGGCTTCTTTTTGCTCTTAGGATAACATATCCGATCCTTAACACTGTCTCCCAGGTTCTATGCCATCTGACCCGAGTCTCCTTCCCCACATCCCTTAGGGGCCCTACTTTGGGCTCAGCCATCCCTGACTTCTTCTAGTTCTTTGAGTCTGCCTCATTCCTTTCTGACTCAGGGCCTTTACACATCTGTTCTCTATGCTTGGAGGGGTCTTCTCTCCACTCCCCTTTCCCTTGGGTATTTTCTCTGCTCCCTTCCCATTAAAGCACTTCCTTGGAAGCCTTCCCTGAACCCCAAACCAGGTTGCAGCTCCCCCTTTATTGCTCTTCTGTTGTTCCTGCAGGCTTGTTTTGTTTTGTTAATTGTGGAGAGCAGCTACAGCTTTCCAACAGGATCAACCCTTGTTTTGACAGCACTTGCTGCATCCCCTGCAGCCCACATCCCTTAGCTACCCAGGACTGCAGGGTTGGACTACAAGGTCAAGCTCACAACCATAGCCTTTTGGCTATCATTGTGCTGGGAGGGCTTTGCCCTCCAAGCTGGGACTTATATGTGGCTTTGCCACAAGTCCAAGGCTTGATCCTGTCTGAACCGCTCTCCACAGTTAATCCTCACCCGAGGATATTTTTCCATTGGTTTTTAGAGAGAGTGGAAGGGAGGGGGAGAGACCGAGGGAGAGAAACGTCTATGTGAGAGAGACACATCGACTGGTTGCCTCCCATCAGAGCCCCGACCAGGTCAAGGAATGAAGCCTGAAACCCAGGTACGTGCCCTTGATCAGAGTCAAACCCGGGACTCTTCAGTCCGCGAGGCCAATACTCTATCCACTGAACCAAACTGGCTAGGGCATCCCTGCAATTTTTCTTTGTAACATTTGCATAGTAGGTCTGAGGATTTGTAAATTTGGAGATCATTATTGAAAATTCAAAGACAGCAGAGATTATATCATTTCGCTTATTATTGTGTCTGCAGCCATGAGCACAGTAGTTGGCAGGATTAATGCTCACTAAATGTTGTTGAATGAATAAGTAAATGAATGCCTCTTACTAATAGCATACAATGAATATGTGAAAATGAACACCATCTTCAACCCTCTGTGTCTGGCCAAGATCAGCTCTTGCCTTAACTTTACTGAAACTCTCTCCTGCATTAAAATAGCATATATTTTCAGTCTTCTAACTGGCAACCCATCTTAAGTTCAAGACAACCCTGGCCCTTAACTGGTTTGGCTCAGCTGATAGAGTGTCAGCCTTCGGACTGAAGAGTCCAAGGTTTGATTCCGGTCAAGGGCATGTACCTTGATATCAGGCACATCCCCAGTAGAGGGTGTGCAGGAGGCAGCTGATCAGTGTTTCTCTCTCATCGATGTTTCTAACTTTCTATCCCTCTCCCTTCCTCTCTGTAAAATAAAATAAAATAAAATAAAAATCAATAAAAAATATACTTTTAAAAAAACAAGAAGACTCTGACTTCTGATGTATAGTTGGGTGCTGATGTTTTCAGTAATCACTTCATTTCATAGGAAAGGAAACTGTCAGGAGCTTAGGAGTGTCAGAGTGGAGCCACACACCAGGGAGTATTGAAAGTGAGCTAGGGCCAGGTTCTAATTAAAATCAGAGGCAAGAAAGCATGTAAGGGACCAGATGACTTCAATGGTAGCAGAAAAGACACTAGGAGGTGCATAGGTAAATGTTTAAGAGTTAACAGGAGCAAAACCAGTTTGGCTCAGTGGAAAGAGCGTGGGCCTGTGGACTGAAAGGTCCCAGGTTCAATTCCGGTCAAGGGCATGTACCTTGGTTACAGGCACATCCCCAGTAGGGGATGTGCAGGAGGCAGCTTATCGATGATTCTCTCTCATTGATATTTCTCTCTATCCCTCTCTCTTCCTCTCTGTAAAAAATCAAAATATATTTTTTAAAAAGAGTTAATGGGAGATAC
Organism: Vespertilio murinus; assembly: GCA_963924515.1. Lineage (NCBI taxonomy): Eukaryota > Metazoa > Chordata > Mammalia > Chiroptera > Vespertilionidae > Vespertilio > Vespertilio murinus. The sequence continues at coordinate 158,112,615 of OZ004704.1, read as the reverse complement.
TATGTTAGAGATAATGAGTCATTTTCACTAATACTGTTCCTAAAGAGGGCACATTTGTTTTTCTAATAGCAATCATCTAAAATCTCTCTCTTATTACAACCAGCTTTTCCATCTTCTGGAAGTCTTCTGTGAGAGTGGAAGGGAAAGTTCTCTATTACAGGAGCTGAGATGGTTGAGATCCTGGTTATATTTAAGCAGAGGCAGATTTTATTGACTTAGAGAAGCACTGAAGTGTTAAGTGTAGTGATTAGCTTTGATTTTTTTTTTAAACATACTTTGTGGGGTCCGGATTCTTATTAAAAGCAATATGATGCTACATTTAAAAAATCAACAAGCATCTTGGGAAATCATGCCTATAACCAATTAAATTTATAGGCTAGTAGTTCTAAGTGGCAACTGGAGGAATTCAAATGGAACATGTGGGACTCTGAGCAGTGCATCGCCCTTGGAATTAAGCCGTAATCTGATATCTTCAGGCTTCCTTACCTTAAATGTTCTCCCATTGGAGGTGGGTTCTGCTCTTCAGGTCTTGATTTTCACATCTTTGCCAACCTCCTGTGTTGTTGTTAAAATAGTCTGCCATTTGGCCACTGTGGGGCATTTACCGTGCTTATCTAACATTTGTGAAGAACAGTGGGTAAAAGTGAGCAGAGACCGCTCCAGAAATTCTTAATGAAGCAGAAAATATACAGAAATATTCAGGGTATCTACAATAAGACCTATGACAATCCATTGGGACTTTTTGGATTGGACAGAAAGTACCTAATTCTTTTTGTATTACTACCTAGTCAGGAATGGTGGTGATGATTCAAGACTCCCCAACTCCTTCCCCCCACTGCTCCCCCAATCCATGCAGAGTAAACCATTTTGAATCTGGAATAAAATTGCTTTCTTTTAAGCCAGGGAAGGCCAAGTTCAAATCCCAGTCCCTTGCTTCAACAATTGACTCTAGCCAAAACCAGTTTGGCTCAGTGGTAGAGCGTCAGTCTGCGGACTGAAAGGTCCCGAGTTCGATTCCGGTCCCTTGGTTGCGGGCACATCTCCGGTAGGGGGTGTGCAAGAGGCAGCTGGTCGATGATTCTCTCTCGTTGACGTTTCTAACTCTCTATCCCTCTCTCTTCCTCTCTGTAAAAAAATCAATAAAATATATTTTAAAAAAAACAACAACAACAATTGACTCTAGTGTCCTCAGACAGAACACAGATCATTATGGGCCAATATACTAGTATGTCTATAAAAGCCCTGGACTGTAGGAGCTGCATAAACATGCCTCGGGAAGCAGATTGAGCCCTTTATGTAAGCAGTTACTGCAGCAAAAAATAGTGTGCTGCCTTCAAAAGCACAGGCTATTCACTGGAAATTTGGAGAACAGTATTTTGCCAATACAGTTCCATCTTCCTTTAAGCAAACAATATGCAAAGATTCGTGTTTATTCATTAGAGTGAGGGCTAAAGAACTATCTGTTTCAAAGACAAGAAAAGCTGACATATTTCGTCTCAAAACCAAACTTCCCAATGCCATTTTTAAAACCTTTTTATTATAAATTTCATACAGATACAGGAAACCATGTAAAACCACTTGCTTAATGCATTATTATAAAGTGAACACCACTGTTACGGATTTAATGTTTGTATCTCCCCCAATGTGGACACCCTAATTCCAAATATAATATTTGGAGGTTGACCTTTGAGAGGTGATTAGGTCACGAGGGTGAAGCTCTCATGAATGGGATCAGTGCCCTTAAATGAAGAGACACATGATATAAAAACAGCTGCTTGGAGGGAGGAACAAGATGGCGGCCTAGGCAGCCTCCTAGGCTGCCACCTCACCAACATTTTGGAAAAAAACAACAGCTAAAATCGAAAGGGATCGCACCAGACCCACAGGAAAGCTGGCGAAATGGGAAGGCTACAACTAAACACCAAGCAGGTCGCTGCTGCTGCCATGTGGAGCTTAAAACTACGGCGAAACTGGACCTGCCAGAGCTGCTGCCGGGAATGAGGGAAGCCAGACCTTGTTCCGCCCCAGGACCCAAGGACTGGGCCAGCCCTGCCGGCCGCCATGGGAACCAGGGAGCCGATACAGGACCTCTGTCGCGCCTTAGGCGCCCGCTGGACAAGAAGCCTCCCTGCCCACAACCATCCTGGCACGCAGCTGTCCCAGCCCGCCCACCGTGCTGATGAGGAGCTGGCGTGGTGTCTCCCAGCCCGCGGCCAGCTTGGCCCGGTCTCCGCCCGCCGTGCTGGTGGGGGATGGCGCAGCGCCTTCGTTTTCGGCCCCACGAGTCCGTCCGCCGCTACCCGCAGCCGGCTCGGCCCACCACCACCACTGCGCTCGCCAGACAGGAGCCAGGCTTCTGGCTGAGCAACGCTTCCCCTGTGGGAGCACACTGACCTCCAGGAGACAGCTCCTACATTGAGCATCTGCCCCCTGGTGGTCAGTGCGCGTCATAGCAGCCAGTTGTTCCGCCATTCAGTCCATTTGCAATTAGCCTTTTTTTTAAATATAGGATGTTTACATTAGTATTAATCCTCCAAATTTGTTCTTCTTTTGCAAAGTTGTTTTACCTGATCTAGGTCCTTTGAACTGCCATGGGAATTTTAGAATTGGTTTGTTAATTTCCTCAAAAAAACCTAATGAGATTTTTGGCTGCAATTGCACTGAATGTATAGATGCATTTGAGCAGAATTGGCATCTTAATAATATTGAGTCTTGAAACGCATGAACATAATATACTCCTCCATTTGTTTTGGTCTTCTTTCATTTCTGTTAGCAATATTCGTGGTTTTCCATGTAATTGCTAGCATTTTTAATGTTGCTAAGTACCCCTGGTGAAGTGGTATCTCCCTGCAGTTTTAGTGTAGGTCCCCAGTCACCACTGAGTGTTTATTGGTCCTTCAGGTTTCCAGTTCCCTGGCTTGCTTTTTTATATTGGCCCTGCATTTTATTTACTATGAATATTTCAGTTTCGTCTATTTTTTGTTTGTTTTTATTAGTTGAAATTTTTTTTCTTTTTAATTTTTTTATTTTTTAGCTCATGAATTTTGAAATAGTAATTTAGACTCAGGGCACATACCTCTTTATATCTTTTCGTTCCTTGTTAACATTATCATCTCCTAATTTCTGTCAGTAGGAAGTTCTGGGGTATGTCATGCGCTTTGACATGTTCCGACTTTGATGACTTTTGAGAACTCTGATTTGAAAGCAAAGCATGAGGTCAGTTCACTCGTCAGTGCCCCTTGGGCAATGCCTGGTTTATCTCTTTGCCCAGCTAATCTGCTCCCATTCCTCATGGCTCACTGCTCCGGACGTTCGGAGATTCTGTTCCAGCTGAGCACATTAAAAGAGAGAAACAATCCCGCGTGTGTCTCTGGGCAGGACCTGGGCAGCCCGGGGCTCTCACCCTTGAGGCAGCAGGCACCTTGGCAGAATGCTCAGCAACTCTTGGAGATGATTGTCAGAAGGCACAAGAGCCTAGGTTCTGTTCTGTAAGCTCTCTTTGAGCAATCAATGAAAGGAGATCTACATATAACAATTTCTCAAGGAAAAAATTGTTGAGATAGATTTTTATTAAATAGTAGCCCTTTTGCCAAAACCGGTTTGGCTCAGTGGTAGAGCGTCAGTCTGCGGACTGAAAGGTCCTGGGTTCGATTCCGGTCAAGGGCATGTACCTTGGTTGCGGGCACATCCCTGGTAGGGGGTGTGCAAGAGGCGGCTGGTCCATGTTTCTCTCTCATCGACGTTTCTAGCTCTCTATCTCTCTCCCTTCCTCTCTGTGAAATATCAATAAAATATATATTTTTAAAAATAGTAGCCCTTTGATTTCTTTTGGCTACAAAGTCGGCTTCCTATGATTTCTAAGTCAGAGGGCTACATGCATCTGGTTGTGTCTTATAGAACATTCCTTATGCATCTTAGAACCCATAAATAATTAATTTTTTCAATACTTCAAACGTGTTGAATACCTATGGCGTACCAGGCATGTGTCAGGGACCTAAACTATCAAAATGAGGAAGGTACGGCCCTTCCTCTGGAAAGAAGCAGGAATGTAGGTTGGAGTTACCTAACTCCAATGCTTTCTCAATGGGGAAAAAAAAAAAGGCAAAGTAATGGCGAGTGTGGGACCATTCTACGGCACAAAAAGCAGGCAGTCTTTACTTACAGAAACTTGGCTAGAAAACATAGAGCTAGAACAATTAAATGAATGCCTGCAACATGTGATTTCTAGACAACTGGACAGGATACCAAAAGGAGAAACATACTAAAAGAAGTTGGCAATCAGAGATTTTTGTGTTCCTAAATCCTTGCTTATACTGTTCTCTTCCTAGAATGCTTTCCATGACCCTTGTCATTTGGCCAACTCCCACTTATTCTTAAGGACTCATCTTAGATTTTATTTCTTCTGGGAAGATTTTCCTTTCTACCTCCCACCCTGGCTAGGGGACCCTCTTATGCGCTCTCAGCACTGTACCATCTACTCTGTCTGTTCCACTTATCACATGGCACTGCAAGTGCCTGTCTGTCTCCTCCCAGTAGATCACAGATTTATCTTGCTCACCATTGTATCCAGTGTCTAGCACTGTATAAAGGCGCATTGTGGGTGCTCAATAAGTATCTAATGAATAAACAATGAATTATCTGATAAGTCATGAACAAATGCCAGCGATAGGAGGAAGGTTTAGCCTGGAGAAATAAAAGGCCTAAGTTAAAGAATAAAGCTCAGAAAAGGATTCAGAAGCTGGAGGGATAAGCAACAGTAATTTGGAGGGCCCCAGTTTCCCCCACAGTTCAGGTTCAAGACTTGATAAGAATTATAAAAACTTAATTATGTGCCTAGTTGTGTTCTAGATATATTGGGAATTATGCCCGCAGAGCACTTGCAGCCTTGGCTGGTGACTTCTGTTGTCATCTAGGTCAGTGGTCGGCAAACTGCGGCTCTGATGACTAATGAGTTTGCCGACCACTGGATAGGGGCTTAATCACAAGGAACAACAACAGCCTGTAGTTATTGGAATTGAGAGTCTAGATCAGTGGTCGGCAAACTCAGTCAACAGAGCGGCAAGCCACAGCTCTCGAGCGGCATGTGGCTCGCGAGCCGCAATTTGCCGACCACTGACTAGGCGAAAGGACTACTTAAAAAAAACAGGGTCATGCCATAGATCTCCCCTCTAGACTGAACTGACTTATTAACCAACACCCTTCAGAAATGGTTTGTCAAATGGCAATATATCAAACTCACCCAAGTGATGAATCTCTGTCTTGGTAAAATGTCCTGTTCCAACCCAAATCCAACATAGCTATGACTTTTTCCTGGTTTAGCTGCGGATGACCTCCCCGGAAAGTTAATTTTACTAGTATATGTTTAACAGGATCCTAACAAACAACACAGTGAGCTAAAACCAACAAAAAGAAACATACCAGGCATAGTAAGTCTTGCATTTAGTCCCAGCAATTAATTTGACCAGTATAAGATTGGGGAGGTCTGGCTTAGTAAAGGAATGCTTAAAATGGGGTTCTAGATACCCACAAATTGAATAAGGCCAACAGTGTTTTTTCTAAAACCAAGTACAGGTTTAGATTGTATTAGGGAAATATAACATTCAAACCAAGATTTAATAACTTTGCTATATTATAAAGCTGTAATGTATTTGGAGAATCATGCTCACTGTGATCTGAATGAAAGAGCAGTAGCAAACTAGAGACTGACAGGGATGTTGACCAAGATCTACACATAAGTCATGTGAAAATTCATTCATAAAAAGTAGGTGTTTGGGCTATCAAACACAAACAAGCGTTGGCGAGGGTGTGGAGAAAAGGGAACCCTATTGCACTATTTTGGGAATGAAGATTGGTGCGGCCACTATGAAAAACAGTCTGCGGAGTCCTCAAAAAATTAAAAATAAAACTGCCTTATGACCCAGCGATTCCACTTCTGGGTATATATTCAAAGAAAGTCAAAACATGAATTTGAAAGAATATACAGGCAGCCCTCGGGTTACATCAGACTCGATGTACTTTGTTTTGTCATCATCTCCCATTTATTTATTTTTTTAAAAAAAGTTCCATCACTTCCACATATGTACACATGAGCTTTATGTTTTTATCATTTATTTTCCATTAGTAAAGGTCAGGAATTGTTATCTTTCTTTTAATTTTTTTTTTTTTTTACTCTTTCACTTCATTACTGCTGTGTATGTGCTCCATATGAGTGACATAGGTACTTATGTAGGAGGGTTCCAAATTACGGCAAAAATCACATAATGCCTCGCAGTAGGAACAGATCTCTGACGTAACCCGAGGACCTACTGTATTCATCCCTATGTCCATTTCAGTGTTATTTACAACTAGTGAGCAAGTGCACAAAATTCGTGCACATTAAAAGAGAATTAGAGGAAATATTTTAATATTGCTATTTGCCCTTTCTCTATAATAGAAGTGTCAGACATGAAAGAAAATTAATAAAATATATATGAAAATCTTCCTCCTGTCAGAGTCTGGGGCACACCAGGGGAACCAGAGTCAGTCCCTGCCCACCCACATCCACCTCGAAATTGCATATGAACCAGACCCGGCTGGCCCCACCCCCGTCAAGACCCGCCGGGTGGGGGAGCATGGCCTGAGGTCCCCTGCCAAGCCCCACCAGGTGGGGGGCACAGCCTCATGTCCCCTGCCTTGGCCCAGTGCCATGCAGCCTCAGATCCCTGCTGATTGCTTGTTAAGGGTTGTTATGGGAACTGGTACCCCATTGTGGGCACAGCCATCTTTACCATTATGGCATGACAGTTAATTTGCATATTCCCTCTTTATTAGATAAGATAGTCAAGATATGGAAGCAACCCAAGTGCTCATCAATAGATGAGTGGATAAAGATGTGGTACATATATACAATGCCATTTTACTCCGCCATGAAAAAAGAATGAAGTCTTATCATTTGCAACAGCATGGGTGAACCTAGAGGGTTTTATACTAAGTGAAATAAGTCAGTTAGAGAAAGATAAATACTTATATGCGGACTCTAAAGAACAAAATAAACGAAGCTGAAACAAACTCATAGATGCATAGCACAGACTGATGGTTGCCAGAGGGGTAGGGAGCTATGGGCTGGGTGAAAAAGGTGAACAGGCTAAGAAGTATAAATTGGTAATTATAAAATAGTCATGGGGACATAAAGCACAGCATAGGGAACATAGTCAATAATATGGTAATAACTATGTATGGTCCCAGGTAGGGACTGGAAATATCCGGGAGACCACTTTGTAAAGTACATGATTGTCTAGCCACTGTGCTGTGCACTTGAAACTAATACAAAATAATGTTGAATATAAACTGCAGTTGAAAAAATAATTTTTTTAAAAGGAGAAGGCAGGGGAAGGAGGTGGTTAGCCTGTCGAAGGGAAGACTTGGAGGACCTGGGACAGTTTACTATCAAGAATCTGCAGGACAATCATGTGGCAGCCGGGGCAGAGGTTATCTCGGGTCCTTCAGAAGCAGAACTGGGATCCGTGGGTAGAAGTTACAGGAAAGTATTTCTTCTCATTGTTAGGAAGAACTCGGCACCATCAAAGCTGTTCAGAGGTAGAGTGGACTATTTGTATGAGGTGGTGAGCTCTCTGTCCCTCAGGTGGAGACTGGAAATCTATACCCTGAGATAAGGACTGTGCCGCTGTATAGGTTGTTAGTGCACAGGGCACCTGGCTAAGAGAACAACTAAGGCTGAAATCCAGCCAGGAATGTAGTAGCTACGTCGTGCATCCTGGCATCAGCCACCCAGAGGAAGAGGTACCTTTTCATAGTTCACCTAACGGCACCCCAGGTCTAGCAGATACAGAAACACTTACTCATCAGGTAGATCAAATCAGTGAGGGCTAACTTTCTGCCAACTCTTATCCTCCATTAGTCTGTGGTCACAGTTGTATGTCTTTAATCAGAACTCAAGAAATAACGTGAGTGAAGAAGAAATGCTCAGCAAACAGACTTCATTTAACCCAAAGGAACCAATGCAATTATGCCTTTCAAAGCATTGATGCAGGTGAAGGCCTCCTTACCTCCACCCACGGGATACTCTGGGGTGCGCTGCTGTTGGGGGGAAGGAGAGGGAAGGGGTTGGGTTGTCGTCCAGGCCTGGTGAGGAATCTTAATAACAAGGTGTGAGCTCTCACCATCTGAGGCATAGTCATATCGTTCTTTGGAGAGGAAGTCCTATGGAAATGTTTCCCACTAAAACGTCTTACATTTAAATGTGAAGTTTTAAAAGCAGAATCTAAAGTTGTGCATACGTCATTTCAACTCTGTATAGGCCGTTTCTTGAACAAAAGACAAAACAGTAGCAGAGATCCACTCTCAGAGGAAATGGCTAAGGGGTGATGTTTTTAGATGTGATTTTTATGTATTTTATAAACAGTAAACAAATACTTAAAAATACTCTTTCCTTCACCTTGAAAAATACGCATTTTAAAATGTTTTATTTCACTAAATGAAATGTGTTCTCTTCTTTGGTAACTTCCCATGACACAAACTTGTCTGTAATACTGAGCTAATGGCTTGGGTCAGCTCAGAAAGTTATACCTGGTATATCTAGGGGGGTTGTTGCAGTGCAGTGGTACCCCAGCAACACAAAAGATTTTGAATTTCTGAAAGGGCCCACATTTCATCTCCCCACCCTGTCAGCAGCTCACTCACCAATGGGATTTACACGTTTTACATTCTCATTGTTTTTACCACATTACTACAGAATGCTATGAAAACAAGCCCAGTGCAAATTAAAATGTTGGGGGGGAAGGGAGGAGATGTGAGGGGAGGCAGGCGCCTCATTTCCTGAAGAAATGCTCCTGGAAATGAGCTTCAGAAACAGACGGGGTAAAGCTACAGCCAAGACGAGTGAGTTTTCCCAGATACCACACATGTTGAAGCAGGAGAAGGCATAGCTGAAAACAAACATCTGATATCGTACTTTGCAGACTCCTCAGCTGCCATTCAGTCTCCAAGGCTGGAGGAGGCGCATTTCAAAGACGGAGGATGGAAGCAGGAAGCAGTTAGCAAAGTGCTGGCAGCAGATAGGCCCCAGCACCAGGCCAGCAGCCTGCACAGTCTCTGGGAATAGAAATTTAGTTTCAAAGGAATCTCCACCTAGCTCTAGTTTTCATTGTAGAATTCTCTCATCTAGTTCATCAGTCTCATTGCAGTGTAGTAATTGCAGGAAATGAAACCCAGAATCAATTTCCCCTTTTTCTTATGCCCTCCCTTTTGTGATTGTGTATTTCGTCAAGAGCAGTTTGTGCCTCAGCCAGGACACTCTTGCGCCTTTTTGTGAATACAGCAATACGCTTTGACTTTACGCTTGTGTGTGATCCAGGAACCTCACTAAAGGGCATGTTCCAATTGCTAAGACACTAGCAGGACAGAAATTTGCCACAAGTTCCTGCAGGTTCCCATGGGGGGGGGGGGGGGTAAAGACCCTCATGCCATGGCCAGTGTTGCTAAGTGGTCAGAACATCAACTTGCTGACTGAAGGGTCATGGGTACTATTTCTGGTCAAGGGCATGCACCTGGGTTGCCAGTTCAATCCTTGTCCCAGTTGGGGCTTGTGTGGGCAGTAACCAATGGATGTGTCCCTCTCACATCTCTCTCTTCCTCCTTCTCTTTCCTCTCTCCTGCCCCTTCCTCCTTTTCACTCTCTTTAGAAAGAAAAAAAAATCCTTGAGTGAGGATTAACAAAATCTATCTATATAAAACCCTAATATGCAAAGTGACCAAATGGCAGAAAGACCGGTCGCTATGACGCGCACTAACCACCAGGAGGCAGACACTCAATGCAGGAGCTGCCCCCAGCCTGCAGACCCCAACTGGTGGCAGCAGTAGGGGGTGGGGCCAGTGAGCGGGCGGCACCAGGCCAGCCAAGGCAGGTGTGAGTAGGGGCCCTGATCGCCAGCCAGCCTAGGGACCCTCCCTGTGCACAAATTCCGTGCACCGGGCCTCTAGTAAATAAATAAAATACCCTCACTGCGGAGGAGGAACAGAAAACCTGGAAATAATTAAAGCCAGTTGGCAGATTTTTACAATGAAAGGCAGGCTGAGGGAGGAGGATATTCGTGTTAGAAAGCAAAAGAAATAAAATTACATAGTTCTGATGAAAGCATATTTACAACCATTATAGTTCTTACCGCCAGAGAATCTTAGGACAGAAGGATAGTGCCATTCATCTTGTGTTAACCCGCAGACAGTCTAGTTAACTAGATAGGCTCTTCCTGATCCCACAGTCAACGGTTTATTAATGGCCTGTGTTCTGTCTGGAGAGTTTTATGGATTTGGTTATAAACAACATACAATCCTTTCTGGGCCCAATTGCAGTCATTTATTGGTGAAAATATTGAAAGTGAGTCCTTTCTAAGAGTTTTCAGTGTATTTGAGCATATGTGATAATTTTCAGGAATCAAAGATTGCCACCTTTACATGGAAAAATTCTAATTTATGTGGAAAAATTCCCACAAGGTGGGGTGAGGAATGACCATTATCTGTCTTGTCCATCATTTATAGTCTCAGAACCTCACACAGACATACCATGTTTCCCCGAAAATAAGACCTACTTACAGGTTTCCTTCTGAGGGAAATATAAGGCATCCCCCCGAAAACAAGGCCCCCAGGCTCTGTCTCAGAATGAAAATTAACTTACCCTAAACTGGTCGCTCGGGCCGCCCCAACTGGCGTCTAGCAACCAGTGACGTTACGCAGAGTCCTGGCATCACTGCTGTGTGAATGGAGAGAAATCAGCGTGGAAACTTTGTGAAACCTAAACTGCAAGAAGCTGTGACTTGGGTGAAGAATTCATGGGAGAAAATCACTGACAGTTGCATTGCAAATGCACTGTGAGCAGGCTACCTTGACAAGAAGTACTCCTTTAAAGACATTGCTATTGTTAAACATGAGAGATTTGGCCCACTGATTCTGAAAGAAATGGAGTCACAAGAAATTCACCAGGAAATTCAGGAATTGGATTGTTATGATGATGTTCCAGAAGTGATGACATGATTGTCATTGAATAAATGAGTAAATTCTTGATACTGTAGGATTCACAGTTTGTCTGGTTTGTGTTGACAACTACCGTACTACCATACCGTATACAGGTAATAAATTTCCTTTATTTTCATTTAACAATAAATGTGTACCGTATTCTTCTTCATGGAAAAATAAGACATCCCCTGAAAATAAGACCTAGCGCATCTTTGGGAGCAAAAATTAATATAAGACACTGTCTTATTTTTGGGGAAACAGGGTAGTAGGTGTTGAGTAAATGATTCTTAGGTGAATAATCAAATGATGAATGAATCTGCATGACTGTAAAATTCTGAACAAAGAGCCAAGCAATTTAAACCTCTCTTTGGGGTATCTGTAAGAAACTATAGCCTTCCCTCTAAATCTGTATTAAGGCCTTCAGATATAATCATTCCTCATCTACCCGCAGTCTGGTCTCACCTATGAAACATAAAGCAGTGTTACTTTAGGCACAAATTCAGACTAAAAGGACAGTTTATAGGATTTTGGTGAAAGTGCAGGTTTTTCAGTGTGTTTTAGTAGTTAACTTTAAAATTCTTGATGGAATTTTTTCTGTAGTAACATCAGAATAAATGACTGTGAAGTGGCAGTGTCCTTAGCCAAAGAAGTCTTTTTGCAATTTAGGAAAAGTGTGTTCAACACAGGAATACATTTTTTCCTCAGAGTGCAGAGTGAAAACCAATTTCCTTTAGCCGGTAAAATCATCCTGCATATGCCATACACATTCATACACAGAAGAATAGCATAGATAGATACAAGGCCTTCTATCAAAATAGCCTTTGGGAAAGCTCCAAGCACCTCATGTGCAATAAATAGACTGTCATCACTCCAGCCTGGAAAAAAGAAACATACAGAATAGGAGTCAGGAGAAGAAAGGAAGTATTTTTCATGTACCAGAGGTAGCTTAAAAAAATGAAATCCCCAGGAAATTCTTCTGAGAAAGGGGGTCAGTTGTTTTTCTCTTCACTTTCTCACATCTTGGTTAAAAAAAGGAGCACTCTGCAAGGCAGCTCACATCCTCCTCCTTTTTTTCAACTAAAGGTAAAGATAGCCTAGCCAGTGTGGCTCAGTGGTTGGATGTCAAGCTATGAACCAGGAGGTCACAATTTGATTCCTGGTTAGGGCATATATCTGGGTTGCAAGTTAATTCGCTGGTTGGGCACATACAGAAAGCAACCTCTCTTCTCTCTCTCTCTTTCTCTTCTTTCTTCTCTCCCTCTCCCATCTTCTCTCTAAAATTAATAGTAAAAAAAAAAGAGAGAGAGAGAGAATTTGAAGGGGGGAAAAAGTACAGACGGAAAATTTGTAAGGACTATAATTACTTTTGAATTCTTTTTAAAAATATAATCTGGGCCCAGTTCAGTGGTTGAGCGTCAACCTATGAACCAGGAGATGATGGTTCAATTCCTGGTTAGGGCACATGCCTGAGCTGCAGGCTCAATCCCCAATAGAGGGCGTGCAGGAGGCAGCCGATCAATGATGTTTCTCTCTCACTGATGTTTGTATCTCTCTATCCCTCTCCCTCTCTCCAAAAATCAATAAAAACATTTTTTTTAAAAAGATAAAAATACCATCTGGGCCTTAAAGAATCATGATATGATTTGGAGGATTTGCTTCAAATAACTGGGAGTAGGTGGAGTTCAGATGAGATAAGATTGGTTACGAGTTTATCATTGATAAAGCTGGGCGATAGGCATATGAGAGTTCATTATACTGTTCTCTCTACCTCTGTGTATTTTTTAAATTTTCCATTAAAAAAAAAGATGGACTAGCCGAAACCAGTTTTGCTCAGTGGATAGAGCGTCGGCCTTCGGACTGAAAGGTCCCGAGTTCGATTCCAGTCAAGGGCATGTACCTTGGTTGCAGACACATCCCCGGTAGGGGGTGTGCAAGAGGCAGCTGGTCAATGATTCTCTCTCATCCATGTTTCTAGCTCTCTATCCCTCTCTCTTCCTCTCTGTAAAAAATCAATAAAATATTTTTTTTAAAAGACATAATTAATAGTGATCTTATTTAATTCTAGTTATAATAGAAGTTGCACTTACAAATTACTTTAAAACAATTTTATATGGGTTACATTTTTTCCAAACATGCTATTAGACTTCAATCTTGAGTCATAAAAAGGGACTCAAATTCTAAGTTATATTTTTTTCCTACTGCTCATTACTGTTGAGCTCTTTTCAATTTTTCTTGTATTGATTGCGAGACAGACTGAAGGAGAATTGTTGGTTTCCATTATACCAATCTCATTTTTTAAAAAATAATCATCTTACTGAAGAAGTTTAGTGAGTGTGGATGTAAGTAGCTTGCTCTTTCAATAGGCAATGGGTCTTGCCAACTAGAACCCATTAACAGGTAAAAGAAATATTGCCTAAGTCCACTCACTGTCTTCTAAGTCTTTTAACAAGCAAGAATGTTCAAAAAAATATCTGAGATTCTAGGAATCTCAACACAGAAGGTATTATTATCAGTGGGGTCCTCTTGGGACCCTAGAAGTAGCCCAGTGGCTCTGGGTCTAAGTGACACACTCATAGAATGATGGAGCATTAGCTCTGGAAGGGGTTTTGGTAATCATCTGGGCTAGAGACATGAAGTAGGTGATGTCCCAGCAAAAGTCAAAGGTCTTCTGTCTAATCTTCCAGCGCATGGTGCTCACCTTGCTACTATATTTGCATTTTTTCCATTTCAACTATCAAAATCAATCAGGATTCTTTTCACACACATAATTATCAGCTTTGCTAACAATAGCCTCCATTCCAATCAACTTCCTTGGAACTACCAGGACTGTATTTAGTTTATTTTTAAAGCCAAGCAGTTTTTTTTAAACCTTAAAATATTTTGTTTTTTGAAAACCTAAAAGACTCTTTATTTAGTCCGTGATGAATATTTGAGTAGTGTTAAATTTATCATCCTGGCAGTGCTCACATTGTACTTGTCAGTAATTGTGACTCATCAAAGAATGTTTTGATGTTGAGTCCTTGGCTAACAGATGGCTCTGTTAAGAGGAATGGAGGCAGTGAGCTATGAGGTCCAAGGAGAGAAACTTCTTACATAATTAGTCGCTAGAGGTTGTTGGAATTTGTAAGAAAGCACAGAAGTCTGTGGAGAGGGGGTTGGGCGGGGGGTGTTAGGCTTTGTACCGAAATAGGGAAAGGCCTTATCTTTCCTACTCTGTTTAGAGAATGGATAGAAGAGCTCACCTCAGTGGAGCTGTCGTGCCAGTTGTGGTTGGAATGACATAGCCAGCCCGCAGAGAGGCACACGTCCAGGACTAAGACATTTCTGTTTCTATGGGGTCTGTCATCCAGGTGGTGACCGTTAGTCACAGAGAACACCGTGCAGGAAAGAACAGGCCCAGAGCAACAGTAGCCCCAATGAGAACTCACTAACAGACTGTAAAGCAACAAGCCCTTACACTCTTTGGAATGACATTTAGTGCTTCCTTAATTTATTTTACAAAAAGGAAACACACACTTGTCATAAATCGGACAAAGAGAAACCTGAAAGACAAAATTCAAGTCCTTTTAGATGTATTCTAGAAAAAAGTCCCAGTAGTTTAGTAAGTGATGCATTCTTCATCTTTAAAAAGGAATAATAATGCATACCTCATGGTATTATATAAGAATTAAGGGAAACGAGGTAAGCATAGCATCTCACGCACAGTAAAGACTCATTAAACTGTCTCTGTGTTAAAGAGGGAAAATAAACTATAGTAAGCAATGATGCTTATGTGCTTGCTAGCCCAAGGAAACACGGGGGGAAATGACTGGGAATCAAGGAAGACTGGTAGTTGAATTAATGATCAAGGAGAAGAGACTTTGTAAAAAGACTATTTGTCAAGAGCACAACAAAGTCAAGTGTAATGCTGTAACTGGAGTATAACTTCTGTTTGAGTCTGCAAGACTGAAAGGCACGGAGAGAAAAACTAAATCAAGTAATGCAAATGACACATTGTGTGAGGTCAGTGATGAAGTGGAGACAGTCAAGGATTTGGAGTAGAGAGCCTGTATTTGAGCTCCTCCTCAGCATTTTCTAGCCACCTAATTAGAAATTATCAAAAATACTTTAATAGGTGACACTTAACCTCACTCAGTTTTCACTTGTGTAAAAAAAATATTAACAATTTTTAAAACTCTGAGAATTTTTGTGAATATGCACTTGGCAAACTGCAAAACTTGTGAATCCATTTGTTAAGGCAATGACGGGGAAAGATATTTACTCCCCTCACAGAGGTTGGCTTAACTGGCTCCTGATACTAGAGATAAGGGACAGAGGATGGTAATTTTTCATTTTCACAGAGGGCACAGTTAGAAGGAATGAGATAACAGTATGACCAATGCTGCAGAGAAAGAAGAGAAAAAGCCTAAATATAAAGTTATCTAAATGACAGCCAACTACTAATGGACATTAGCAATCCCCTGCTTGCTTGTATCTCTTCTGAAATTCCTAGACTCCTAATTTCCAGCCTTTTTGGAACGAGATACATGCACACTCACAGAAAGTGTTATATTGCATCTTTAACGAATTAAAATGGTTTAAAATTAATGTTGTTTGATGCTTTGGAGTGTTGCAAAGTTAAGGTTCAGAAACACTAATTTAGGCAATAGCACTTGGACAATATTTTAGTTGTCATAAGACCCAAGAGCAAGAAATATGTCATCTCACATCATGTATATTTCATTTGGTTTGATTTTATGTATTTTTTTACAGCATCCCACAAAAGAACTGAATTTAAAAGAACTAAATGAGAGAGAAAATTCTGATTTCTCTTCTCATGAGCTGTTTGTATAAGAGCTCATTTACTAGTAAGTACCTTCAGTACTTGAAGGGACTTAAGGGGGAAAAATGTGTCAGGATTAAAACATTAAAAATAGAAACATAAATTCCAAGGTTAATCCCTCGAGTTACTTGACATTTGAAGTGATTTCCCCTAAAGTAATTTTCTTTGTAAGGTTTTATCAATTTATGAGAGAAAATACTTTAACCTGCCTAGAGATTATTGTGTCAATTAAGAATAAACAGGATTAAAGACAACCAAGCATTACTTTGGAAATGGATCTACTCTAGGTGTGATGGAATCATATTCCAAATATTAGGGGAAGCATGTACCATCCTCTCTTCTTACCCCAGGCTTGAGGAAGTGCAGCTGTGAGTGATTTTCTGGAGTCCTTGTTTGCATGTTACTTTATCCTTATGTCTTTGCCTTATCTGTGGGGAACTTCCGCCAAAATACCTGAACCCCAAATGGATCCCAAATTATCCATCTGAGATTCTGAAAACATTTTGGTTCTCTCCTACAGCCAAGACCTCAAGAAAATAGTCTGTGGAGCTGCTCCCTTGTTCTTGATTGCAGAATTAAGACAGCCCACTGGAAAACATCGCAACATACTGTACATAAGAATAACTTGCTCCTTTATTGGAAACTAACATATTTACCCCATAGATTGATTGGTCGTGAAATGTATTAAGAAGTTGTGTCCTTAACAAAAACAAACCTCACTCAAGTTTTATAATTTGCTGTGCTACACATGCAGAAACACAGCTCTTTTTGCAAAGCTGGGCCTTTCCGCAGTTTCTCCATAATACCTTGTGTACCTATTTCTGCACAGACATACATAAATGCAAACAGACTTTCGGGTATTCAGTGCAGAAAACTCCTTAGGTCAAAAAGGAACCCCTCAGAAAGAGAAAAAAAGAATAAAATTTCTCATGATAACTGGATCTTTGTTGGCTGCCTTTTCCTGGTCAAATGGTCCGTATTTTTTGTTTGAGATGATAACTTTATTTCAAGCCTGAGAGAGCAGTTGACTTGCCCTTGGTCTAATGATACCGAGCAGCTGCCAAAGCCTGTTTCACATCCGCAGGAGAGGACGGTCCCTGGAGTGGGGACACATGACCAGGCATGTCTCCTTCAAGATGTCTCTTTGGGTACCACGTCAAGAAATGACTTTCCAAGGAAAGAGAAGGCTCTGTGTGTGGCTTTGGCTGCTGCTGCTGTGCACAGAGAGAGACTGTGTGAAAGAAAGAGCTGAGACTTCAAGGAAGGTCTTGTTGCTTAATTTGCATTCACTAGTACAGTGCACCTATAGCTGAGGACAGGTGTTTAGCTTGTTTTATTTTTTTTGTGAAAGATATACCAAAGGCAAATAAATGAACTCACATATACAGCTCAATGTCATTTTTTTTTCTTCAAAGTTCCAAAATCAAAAGGGACATCATTTGCAGTGGGGGATGCAGAAAGGGGAGGCATTGTCCCTTTGGCTAATAATAATAAGGGCGTCGGCCTGTGGACTGAAAGGTCCCAGGTTTGATTCCAGTCAAGGGCACGTACCTTGGTTGCGGGCACATCCCTGCTGGGGAGTGTGCAAGAGGCAGCTGGTCAAGGTATCTCTCTCATTGACGTTTCTAACTCTCCTTCTCAATTCATCTCTGTAAAATCAATAAAATATATTTTTAAAAGGATTTAAAAATTATAAAAAATTATTATTATTATTATTATTATTATTATTATAGCTTCCATTTTCTGATTACTTACCACGTAGAATGCTTATCATAATATCTAGCACATACAAGATACTCAATAAATATCTGTTAAATGAATGAGGATTAGGCACCGTGCTAAACATTTTACATCGTGTATCTCATTCCATCTCATAGGAAGATGCAGCTGTATCTTCATGGTAAACATAAAGAAACTAAAACTAGAGAATTTAAATAATTCAGCCAATGTCACGGGAGAAGGCATGGCTGCCCGGCTTCCCTACTAAACTGACTCCAAAGCCCACACTTAATGTCAGACACCCACCTCCCCCGGCCCTGCACACACCGTGTCTGTGAGTTCGCTGCCTTTTCAGATTGTCACTTATTTCAGACTCCCTCGGCGCCTTTACTGTGCTCTCCTTGTCACTTTACTTCCTATTCGCTTGATTTCACTTCAGGACATTTCCTGTACCAGACCCTGTTGGACCAGAAACACCCACTTTATCTGGGAAATGTTCTTCCCGTTAATCACAGAGCACCTTAAGTTGTATCATCCCAGCAAGCCTTCTGTGGCTCTCTGGTGTTTTCCGTGACCCACAACACCCAACTCCCTTTTCATTTATTCATTAATTCTGTGTTTAATGCTCGCCCTCCAAATTCACTAACCGCTTATTTTCTTTTAGCCAAAGTTTTTTTAATTATAGTTGTGGAACTAGAAGGAACCTCAGCAGCCACCTAATTAGAACTGCAAACCAGTTTGTCCAACTTTACTTATACCACACACATGTATGTGTATGTGTATGTGTATGTGTATGTGTATGTGTATGTGTATGTGTATGTGTATGTGTATGTGTAGTTTGTCCAACTTTACTTACACCATGAGAGATGCAGGCTGTGCCTCTGCTTCCTCACTTCCATCGAGGGGCATTCGCCGTGGTCAAGGCTACCTGGGGAGGTACTGTTAGAGGTCCCAGCACAGATGGGGGCGGAAAACGATTTTCATGTGTTTTACAATATTCATGGAGCACTTAAAAGCAGTCACGGCATTATTGCAAGGGCTTCAGTGATTAAAGGTGATAGTTCCCACCCCCAATGAACACAATAATCTCGTGATTACTCTGTTAGGTTTGAAAGGAAGCAGGAAACAGACCACCAGGGAATTTTAAAAAGTAAAGTTTATTCCCTGGTAATGGGCGGAACCCATTATGGAGGTAGAGAAATCAGAATTGGAGGAGTGGAGAGGGGGCAGGGGGACCCAGCCGGGCTGACTCCTGGCATGGAGGAGCAGCAGCACGTGTCTTGCCTGGGGGTCCCTTTTAAAGGTAGGAACAGAAGGGGGGTTGGGCCCAGGGCGAACAGGAAGGGGTGATCTCTAAGGACACTTTGGCACGTGCTGATTGATGGTTCAATGTCTGAGTGACAGGGGCCAATCATGTCCTAAACTCCGCCCACCAGTTGGGAGGAGGGAGAACCTTACATACTCCTTGTGGGGAAATGAGCCTACTGTACAGATGTCTGTTAAAAAACTTTTTTAAAAAACATCTTTAGAGATGAATGTTTTGAGCCTTTAAAAGAAGGAAATATAGCTACTTGGAAGGAATCAGAAAAGTCTTCATGAAGAAAGATCAATTTCATCTTGGGCCTTACAGGGTGGTGGGAACAGCCTTATTAAAGGGCATGAACCCTCCAGCCTGTTCTACCGGCTACTTCATCCATCAGGAGAAGGGGGACGTGGCCAGTGCCACGCTCTTAGAAAGAGATGCTAGAGAAATGCTGAGTAAGAGGTCACAGTTGTTCAGATAGGGGAACCAGGATGAGTCAGCTCCCCTCTCCCACACCCATTCTTACCATCCCACACCTTTGGCGATGCCCTCAGGGTGAGTAAAAAGCAATCCACTTACCTTTGTTGAGTCATTCTCATGCCTACCCTTGACTATTACTCATCTTACATCGGCCCCCAGATTCTTACTTGTGCTTTCGGCCCCTGTACTTGGGGTTGGGAAGCACATATGGCCAATTGGATAGCATGGGGCCTGTAAATGTAACCTCTGACAGCACCTCGGTGGGCCAGGGGCAGTGCCCAGCGCATGGATGAGCTTGCCTCCAGCTGGCCTCCATCCCCTGGGTGATCATTCAGACAGAGGCATCTCTGGCCCAGAAAAATGCCCGGATCGCAATCTGCGCAGCTCTGTGCCAGTCCCCAGTGACAGCCCGAGAGCAGGAAGGGATGAGAAGTGCATAAGCTGAGCAGCCCTTTTCCTGATGATAGTTAGTGGAATCTGGGCACTGGCAAGACTTGGCTGAGTAGCTTTCTTCCCATCATAATGTTAACGAAAAAAAACATCGAAACCTGTAAAGAATTTTAGTGAGTTTATTTGAGCCAAACTGTCGACATATGCCGGGAAGCAGAACCTCAACGGATTGAAATAATGCTCCGAAGAATGGCGGGTTACATTTCTATATACATTGCAATCAAAGGAGGGACATAGGTGGGTTACATGAAATTCATTGGTGATGGAGTAAAGAGGCAGGGAGAAAGCAGAAACCCCTGGGATTGGCTAAAAAGTAAAATGCTGGACCTGTACTTAGTTGAGTGCCAGGACAATTAACATAACAAAGGAATTTGAGGCATCTGTCCTGGTGCCCGCCACATTTGGTTGTGCCCCAGGGGCTCCAGAAAAAGGGAAGTTACAGGTTACCCAGACATCTCACAGATATGTTATCTTAGAGGTAAAAAGGCAAATGGGCTCAGTAAAGAAAATCAAAGTTGATCTTTGGGAAAATATCGGCCTAGAAATGACTATCCACTATAACCTGTTTGAGGTTAAAATATTTAATTTTCAAACCATCTTTTGTGGTTATTTTAGGTCTCTGAGTTTGCAAGACTGCCACGCAGGTCTTCCCTGAGCCTGTCAGGTTAGCATGTGGCTCTTTTCTTTCACAATAAGCAGCTCAGCTCTGCCAGATCCTTCTGTAATGATGATTCCCCCAGGTAGCACGGGAGTTTTTAATAGAACGAGTCCTTGAGTAAAGATTAGGAAACCTGGGGGCTGGTTTCACCTGTGCCATAAATGTAATGTCTGTGGTTACCTTTTCTGCCTTTATAAATTTTTAAAAATATTTTTATTGATTTCAGAGAGGAAGGGGGAGAGAGAGAGAGAGAGAGAAACATCAATGATGAGAATCAAGCCCCCACAGGGAATCAAACCGTGACCTCCTGGTTCATAGGTCGATGCTCAACCCCTAAACCATGCCAGCCGGGCTTCCTTTATAAATTTGGAGGCATGCCCATCCCGCCGGTCTCTGTGAATTTTGTCTGAGACTAAAATCCCATAATAACTGAGAATACCCTTTGAAGGGTTAAAAATGCACTATGATTATGATTGCCAGAGTCTTACTATGAAAACACCTAAGTGCAAATAACACCACCCATGGAAGTAACAAATGAAAGGCACATTGCGGAAACTTGCTAAGAGGTCTTTCCTTTTGCACAAAGAGTGTAAATTGTAGGAAGGGGTGAGGTTATGGTTATGGGGGTGGGGAGAATGGAAATGAAATGTGAGGGAACTGGGTGTGAGGAGCAGGTGTGTAAGGGGCAAAGAAGGGTCTACATGGCTTAGGGAGCAACATGGTCTGTGGTGTTGAGCCACGAAGTCGAATGTGTACAACAAATTAATCTACAGTGCGGACCATCAGACCAGGAATCCTCCACTTGTGTTTTCTGTTGCCGTCTGACCGACCTGCCATTGTTGGTTGTGGAGTAGGAGTGACATTGCTTCCTAATGCTGCCTCCTCAGCTCCACCACCGGGGGCTGGGCCTTGCCTGAAGGCGGGTGTGTTACCCGAGGGAAGCCAGGACTTTGTGATGCTGGCTCTGTCCCTCCTCCACACTCTGCCTGGGCAGATTCTGGGAACTCCGAGAACTCGTTAGCAGACATCAAGACTGTGCCTCTTCATCCTCATGATTGGATTCCTTCGTTGGGCAGCCTGGTGGGCAAGTCCCCGGGTTTCATGCTGGCCCTGGGGTCAGCTCTGGGCTCCTATTCTCATAGTCTGAAGCAGAACTGCAGGTGGAGAAGGTCATTCCCGGCCGCAGAACAGAGCTTGAGAGGATTTTTCACGGCCCCACCCTCGTGCTGGGGCTCCCCAGCAATAGGCGTCAGAGGACCGTTTTCTAATTTAGGTAACTTCCCAAGACCAGAGTCAACCTCTTTCTCAGCAGCACTTTTTCTTCTTTATTCAGCTTTCCACGGACATACAGCTTCCCCCAAGGAAGAGAACAAACTACTATTTGTACTCCATCGCCCTCTTTTCCCACTCACTGCCCTTCCCTGAGGGACTGTCCCAGGGTTTCAGCAACCCCACCTTCTGGGTAGCCTGTGGCTGAGGCTGCACACTGGCCACACGTGCCCCCTTCACTGTCCTGACTAAGGAGGACCCAGCTCAGACGCTGCAGGCCCCCTTGCTTTCGTGACACTTTCTGGAGAAAGTTGGCAAGTGCAGTCCTCCCCGGGAGCTGTTCTGCAGGGCTGACGCCTCGGTCACCCAAGCGGAGCTCTGCGCGGTGGCAACCCTCCCAGACTACCCAGAATGCAGCAGCGCACGGAGAGACAGTCTGCTGAGATGCTATTGGAGTTGTATAGAGTAATTACATAAGTACCGCGGTGACACTGGGCGGAATCTCATTAAACACCATCTAAAGAACAGTTGAGTTGTGGTGGAGAATATTCATTTGATTCCAATTGACTGTAATCCATATAATAGAGCACTAGCCCAAGCACAAATGCTGGCATTGCTCTGGCTTCCTGATAAAATGTATTTGGGATATATATTCAGTGCAGCATTTGCCTATGTGGGGCAGCTCCAGATTCTCCCACCTCGGGAGGAAGCTGCCTGCTGTGCTGAGCAGATTGCCGTTTGATCTTACTCCTCCTGGGAGAGACACTTTGGCCAGCGTGGATGGGACACTATGGCAGTCTGACCACATGGCAGCTCTGAAACACACACACACACACACACACACACACACACACACACACGGGCATGTACAGACTCAGATTAGCTGAATATTCCCCTTAGCAGTTCAGCCTTCCACCCAAGATAAGACAGAGGCCTAGCCAACCTAGAATTTGTCCTAAGTATTGTTCCCTTCGTTTTCAAAGAGAGAGTGGGCAAGCCCTTTTTTTTTTTTTTTGTATAAGGACTTTTTGGTTGGTGGCATCATGAATTGTCCCTTCAGCCATACTGAATTATCTGTCACCACAATACACAAGAGCCATTCTAAATAGATTGTAGCCTAATTCTCAAAAGCATTGAACAATAATACCTAATATATGGATACCACCCTACTATCCCTAAGGTGCTTTCCTACATATCATAGCATCTGGTGTGTGGAGAATTCAGTAATCTATGTGTAATTTTCCAGAGCACAAACTATTTACCACTTGAAATAGGAGAGTACCAGGAATTATCTTATTTATAGATACTTTTATTATTAAAAAAAATCACATCACAGAACATTTAGAAACTCGAGAAAAGCCCTCTTAACCTCAGCCCCTTCACACACTAATATTTTTTGGTCTTATTTCTTTCTAGTCTTTTTTTTTCTTATGTATTCTTACCTTAGTAATCATAATGCTAATATTTTTAATATATTTTATTGATTTTTTTACAGAGAGGAAGAGAGAGGGACAGAGAGTCAGAAACATCAATGAGAGAGAATCATTGATCAGCTGCCTCCCGCACACCCACCTCTGGGGATGTGCCCGCAACCAAGGTACATGCCCTTGACCGGAATCGAACCCGGGACCTTTCAGTCCGCAGGCCGATGCTTTATCCACTGAGCCAAACCGGTTTCGGCATAATGCTAATATTCTTAAAGGGCTTTTCCTCTTTGATTTCCAGGCTGCACCACCTGAGTTTTATCTGTTTTCATACCATGTTTCAGGGAAAGAAACCAGGATTAATCAGCGTCGGTTCACATGAAGGGCATTCTGTGGGAAATTACACTGGTATATCCCATCGTTCAACGTCACCGTCGCTCTGCCCATAATCAGGGTGCCAGAAAAGAGGGTGAGGAGAGCATTCGCCCGTTAAACACCAGCCTCCGTCTCTGGTTATTAACACAGCTGAGCAAGGCAGCTGGGGACACCATTTGAGAGTCTTCAGATCGCTGTGGCGGGTGAGGATCCCAGCTGTGCCTCATTGTCCAGGATCTCGTCCTCATCTCAGGACGCCGGGCCCAAGCTGAGCCCACTCTGGGGACTCAGGCCCGTCCAATGGCCGTGCTTGGCCTCTGCCTGCATCATTTAGGAGCTGTCAGTGAAACGGAGGTCAAGAGGCTCCGATGATGTCTCTCTTAATGTGACCGTGCCAAGGGGTGTGTGTGTGTGTGTGTGTGTGTGTGTGTGTGTGTGTGTGTGTCTACAAGCATATCTGAGACAGCTGACAGGGCCAGGGGCTGGGGTACTCGGCGGGGAAGACCACCGCCAGCTTTGATCCTAGTGGAATTCAAGCTTAGGTGTAGATCTGTGTGCGTGCATGTTTTAAAGAGTGAATCTAATCTCCTCCCCAGACTAGGACGTGCTCCCCTTTCTTTTGAGGAAAAAAGTAATGGGTTTAGAGCAGCCGTGGGCAAACTATGGCTCGTGGGCCGGATCATCCAGCCAGTTGGGCTGTTCTATCCGGCCCTCGGAGCCGAAAGAGGGGAGGGTTCTCTTGTTCTCCCCTCCGCTCCTTCACCAGCAGCCCAAGATGAGAGTGCCAGCATGGTCAGGTTGCTTTTGTTCGGGCCCTCCGGTCCAGTTTAAGAACCCATTGTGGCCCTCGAGTCAAAAACTTTGCCCACCCCTGGTTTAGAGCCTTATTACAGGAGGCACGTGTCCCTCACTGGTCACACTTTCCTTCCCCGCCCCTCCCCACTCCGCAGAGGCAGGTCTGGCACACAGGCCTCTAGAGCAGAGATCTGACTAGGCTTCTTCAGAGGGTGCGCCAGCTGCCGGTCCCTCAGCTGGGAGCACTGAGACCCTAAGCAGTATATTCGTATTTGTAACCAGAACCTGCAACATAAGAACCTCCCAGCCTTCCTGCATACCAAGAGGAAGAAGGAAGCAGTTAGAGAAACTGAGGCATACTTGTGTTGAGTAGCTCATCCATCATGATGAGCAATACAAGTTCCAAAGCCCCTGGATGCCTGGAAATGCCCCCCCATCCCTATCCCCATCCCTCACCACCATCTCTTCCCCGCCAGCCCTTCCCTTCCAAACCCACCTCCTTCCCCTCCGCCTATGACCCCCTCCCCACGTCATAGAGTCACCACACAGCATGCACATGTGCCCTTTTCTTCTTTCATCCCTTTCTTCAAGTGAGCAGAGCTCCCTGGGGAGCACTTAGTCTTCAGTTGTGTACCTGGCAGCGCGTGAGAGATCGCTTGCGTCTGTAATGGATGCCTTGTGTCCGAGGCACTTTGCTGCGTACTGTGCTTCTCAATGTGGGACTCCTGCTGCGTGACTAATGTGCCCACACAGCCATTGCCTAATGGGGCTGCTTCACCTTTGGGACCGTAGTGAGCACGGAAAATGCCATTGGCGCGGGTAGGATCGTCTGAGAACTCCGGCGCCGTACACGGAGTGAGCGCTCCGAGGCTCGCCTGGTGCCGTCCAGTCCCGTGGCGTCTCGGTTTTCAGACCTGGTTCCGGGATCAGTACGCAGCATGTGCCCAGGCTGTGGTGAGCTCCCCGCAAGGCTCCGTGAGTTTCGGAAAAGGGACTGGGTGTTGTCTCACTGGAAGGGAGCTCACCGTCTAGCAGGGAATCGGATATGTTTATGAAGAGTCCTAGCACCGGCTGGAGAGTTAGGAGGGCCTTCAGACTGGTTTAGAAGACAGATCAAGAGTCCATTGTGAGCAAAACCGGTTTGGCTCAGTGGTAGAGCGTCGGTCTGCGGACTGAAAGGTCCCGGGTTTGATTCCTGTCAAGGGCATGTACCTTGGTTTCGGGCACATCCCCGGTAGGGGGTGTGCAAGAGGCAGCTGGTCGGTGTTTCTCTCTCATCGACGTTTCTAGCTCTCTATCTCTCTCCCTTCCTCTCTATGAAATATCAATAAAATATATATATATTTTTTAAAAGTGTCCATTGTGAGGAGGGATTCTCATGGACAGTGAGCGAGTAGGTGGCACCGGACGGGCTGAGGCGAAGGCGGGAGTAAGGAGCTTGCGGTTATTGCCAGGAAGCTTGCGGGGCCATTGCAAGCCCTTCCTTCCTGAGGCAGCCACACAGGCTCTGAAGTCAGCCCAGTGCCCACAGTGCCTCCGTCCGGGAGCCTCGCCGAGTCCTTTCCCTGTGGCTTTGCCTACTGACCCGTGGAGCCCTGGACCCTGCTCGCTGCCGGTCCGGGCCTGTGTGGCTGTGAAATACAATGTCCCAAGAAGAGTCCCCCAAATTCTGTATCTTTAAGTATAAAAACGTGATTTAACCTAACCATCTGTGGACAGGTGGCAGGTAGGAGAGAGACTAAGGTGGCTGACCCTGAACCTTTGGCTATTTTCATTTCATCCCTTGGGAAATGTGCGTGTGACTCATTACAGAGTCTGAGCCCGAGTGGGTTCCGCCTGGGAAACGTGTGGGGCCTCTGCTGCTCCGAGGCCCGTTAGTGAGAGGACCGCGTGAGGCCTGGCCTTTCCGGAGCATTCCGAGAACCGGCTGCTTACAAACAGAGCCCGAATTAAAAAAAACGGGAACATGATTTGAAGATACCGTCTATGTATATAGAGAGCTTTGGTGTGTGGGGGAGTTTTTTTGTACATACTTAGAAAAATTACGCCTTCTTTGCGAAAACTGCTTTAGAAGTTAGCCTCATAATTGCTACGTGATGCAATCACCAAGCTACTGGAATTTTTCCCCTCAAGGAGTATTTGACATTTAGTAGACATTGTAATGTATTGAAGTAAACATGTCAAAAATTCAAGCATCTTTAACTCTTTAATATATCCCTATTTGAATTTAGGAGAAAGGATAACTAGGCTCAGGTAGGGTCCCTCTCCCCCCCCCCTTACTCAAAAATAATGGTGGCTGTCAGAGGTTACCCCGACGAGCTGGGACCCACGCGGACGCCTACCACCACATCCTGGCAGGCTTCCATGCAACCGCCAGGTGTGAGGGCCCAGCTCCCTCTCAGTCCCGTTTATCCTCCTAACGTGGCTATTGGGAAAACGCCACGTGGCACAGTGATTACGAATTCAGAGTTTGTATTTAAACGACCTGGGTCTGGCTCCCAGCTCCGTTACTCACTGTGTGACAATAAGCAAGTTTCCTACCTTCTCTGTGCTCAGTTTTCCCATCTGTTCAATGAGCCTACCATTCTCACTGCACAGATGGGGAAACGATTATCATAGTGATGAAAGAATACACGTGAATACACGTGAATGCTTGGCACAGTGTCTGACACAGTTGCCACTCAGTCAGCATTCGCTTGCTGTCTCCCTCCCTCCCCACCCCTCTTACTTGGCATCTCCACTGGGGGTGGCTCAGAGGGGAATTAACCCCAAGGAAAGCTATTTAACAATCCTCAGAGAGGCCACACGTTAGCTTTTGCTAACAGCTAGGGTAAAGGTTTTTGGTTGACTAGAGGTGTTTGAAATGTGGCAGGGTTTTAGTTATCTCTTCATTTTCATGCATCCCAGCTGCCTCTGCCTAAGTAACAAGAAAAATTGAACTTATCAAAACTTACACTTTTCCAGGACTGACACGCTGTGGTTTGGCTGCTTCCTCCTGGCTGTGACACTGCTCCTCTCTTTGCATTTCTGAATCACTCTGTCAGCCAGCCAGCCAGCCTTCATTCATTGTTTGTTCATTCTTCCTTTGGTTTTTCATGCTTTCCTATTCCTTGAAACCACCTTAAAACCAGGGATCATAGCCCTAACTGGTTTGGCTCGATGGATAGAGTGTCGGCCTGCGGAATCAGGGGTCCTGGGTTAGATTCTGGTCAAGGGCATGTATCTTGGTTGCAGGCACATACTCAGTAGGGGGTGTACAGGAGGCAGTTGATTGATGTTTCTCTCTCATTGATGTTTCTAACTCTCTCTCCTTTTCCCTTCCTCTCTGTAAAAAAAATCAATAAAATATTTTTTTAAAAAAAACAGGAATCATAATAACCATAATTTTAAAATCTAAGTGTTAAATTTCACATGGATTTTATTTTTGTAAAACAGCACATAAACTCTATAGGAAGACAGTTTTAACTGTCAATTTTAACTGATAACTCGAGGTTATCAGCATGGTATTGAGATAACGTCTAAATATATGGAGCTTGGAACACAGCATAAATGGAAATTTTTGTAGCCACACATGGCTACCAGTAGTATTTCCTAGCTGATATTCTTCACATATACTCTCATATCTAAGTTAAATATTCAGCAGCCATCCCTGTGTAATGTTTGCTAAAAATAAATCATTCAAGACATTTCTATAAGGAAATTGAGATTTTAATAGATATCATACAATGAAATAGAAGGCACCTAAGTACCAGTATTCTTTAAATTCTACTCAAGTGATAACTTTAAAAATGGTCACTTCTGCAGATATGAAAAGAAACTTTTTCCTCCCTTTTTGGACGAATTCACTCCAAATTGACAAAAAATTTTGGGAATTTAAAAAACCTGTACTTTTTAGCTTATAAGTGAAACAAGAGCATCAGTTTCCTGTTTGAATTGTGTTGTCCGGTGTTTTAAAGACTGAAATTGCCTATGAGACTTCCAAAGTATCTACTTTAATTAGCTTTAGTAAATAAACTAACGAAGTCATCATTCAGTGCCTCTGTCTTTCAAAATGAGCTGGGAGTGTTGGAGCAACAGAGAGGAGGCCACGTGACCACCATGTAGAGAGCAGGGGAAAGAAGAGACAGGATGAGTCTGAGGCCCCCTTCTGTCCTGGAGACCCCTGCCCATCTCGCAGGACTTAAACTTTTCCCCGCAACCATCCCAGCCCTCAGCCCTTCCCTCCATTGGCAGGGGGGACAGTGAGGGGTGACCAGGCTGGTAGGGGGACAGTTGGGGGGAGGGCTAGGCCATCAGGAGGGAGCAATTAGGGACAACCAGGCTGGCAGAGGGGGGCAGGTGAGGGAGACCAGGTCAGCAGGGGGGGCAGTTAGGAGTGACCAGGCAGGCTGGCAGATGAGCAATTAGGAGCAACGGTCCAGGATTGTGAGAGGGATGTCTGACTGCCGGTTTAGACATCCCCCAAGGGGTCCTGGATTGGAGAGGGTACAGGCTGGGCTGAGGGAGACCCCCCTCCCTTTGCAACAATTCCATGCACCGGGCCTCTAGTGTTAAATAAATTTCAGGGAAAATAAGGTTATAATGCCCTTGATAAAATCTGTTTTTTAAAGCAAAGCCATTCCATTAAGCAAATCTAAATTTAGATTGTCAAAGCCCATAGACTCTGAAAAGCAAGTTGTTAAAACTCATACTGAGTTTCAGTGTTACTGCATTTGGAAATGTCTGCCTCTCAGCGGTAGCCCTTACAGGAGATTGCTCTAGGAGAGGGAGCGGGCAGAGATGAGGAACTCTTGTCTTTGAGGCTCTCATTTCAGATATTAACCGGAATTCCATATTTTTGACCTTCATAAATTCTTAAATTATAAATTTCTAGCAACTGTAATTTGTAAAGAGTATATGGACAAATCTCCAAATGACAGAGATGATTAATTTAAAATATTTCATTCAACTTAGAAGAACCAAAGATGAAATACCTTCTTCCTTCATCCCTGTACTACCTAGCAATCCTGGCTTTTTCTAACAATATCCTCGAGTGAGAGAAAATGCAAATGAGGCTTTTGAGATTCAACTTCAAGTGAAAACATTTTGCACCTGTACTGGCTAATTTGACCGTAAACAAGGGCACCAGTAATTTTCTCATTATATTTTTTGAGTCAGAATCTTAAGAATTGAAAAAATATTGCCTCCATAGCTCCTGCTGATGGGCTAAATCTTCAGATACATTTCTGTGCCTGGAATTGACTCTCCTTGGTCAATTACACCAATATATAATGTGAAGTTAGTGCAGAGACCCAGCTCCTGGAGCCGGAGCATCCCCATCGTTTTTGTGCAGAGTTGGTTTCAGTTCTGCTGGCCAGTCCGGGAAAAAGGTACTTGGAGTGGGATTTATAGAGCCGCCCAACTACTTTTATTTTCACAGATTTTATTCAGTCAAGATTCGTGTCTTGAGTGGCCACTATAGTTTAAGGATTAGGCATACCAAAAGGAGTATGACTACCTCCTTGTCCCACCTGCCCTGTCTCCATGACAAACTAGTCAATAATTACAACGAAGAAAGATGGGGGATATGGCCAAATGCCGTGGAAGCTCAGAAGAGAGCATCTGAAATGTGCTCTAAAGAACTGTGCACATCTCTATTTATACAAACACTAGAGGCTGGTGCACAAAATTTGTGCACTGGGGGGTGGTGTCCCCTCACACTGGCTTGCGCCCTCTCACAGTCTGGGAGTCCTCGGGGAATGTCTAACTGATGGCGTAGGCCTGCTCCCTGCTCATCCTTAGCACTGGCATAGAGGTGGGAGAGGCACCCGCCACCGCTGCTGTGCTTGTCAGATGTGGGCCCGGCTTCTGACTGAGGGGCACTCCTCCCATGGGAGCACACTGACCACCAGGGGGCAGCTTCTGCGTTGAGCATCTGCACCACCACCACCACCACCACCACCACCCTCCGTGGTCAGTGTGCAACATAGCAACCAGTCGTTCCGCTGTTCAGTCTATTTGCATATTAGTCTTTTATTATATAGGATGATTTCTGTGCTTTGATAACTGAATTCTGCCATGGTATGGACAAGGGGAAAAAAAATGTATTCTAGCAAGCATTTTTTAAAAGACAAAATCTTCCAAAACAGTGTACTCTAAAAACAAATCAATGTAATGACTAATCTAAGAAATCTTAATTCTTCCCTTAATTAATTTAATAGTCAGAGCCTTAGAAGAATTAATGACCCATTCACCAGAGTCATCATGATAATGCTCTATTTAAAGATAGCTTTTCAACCTACTCTTCCAGGCTCCTTGCTGGACTGAAATTGCGGAAATTATTTTCCATTCCTGCTTCTCATTCACACCCCTCTTCAAATTAGTCACTTAACCACTATTCTACCACTTAATACTTCTTTAACCCATCCCATTTTATCCTCCTTGCCATTATCTTAGTTTGGGTGCCCCTCCGAGCTCCCTTGGATTTTTATAGTGAGTTCACAACTGGCCTTCCTTATCATCTGCCAGTCCCCCTCCAGAAACATGAAATCTCAGTCCTCCCACCCCTTGCCATCACCTGCAGAATGAAGTCCTTAGCATGCCATATGAGCCCATTCACCACCGGGCCCTTGTCTGCCCCTCCACATTGATCTCCTTCAGCAGACCTCCTTCTACCAGGGCAGGTGGTTAAAATTCCTAGAACATGCCCTGCTCTGCACACACAGTTGCCCTTGCTGTTTGCCTGCTCCTTGGCTGGCAAGCTTCTATATATCCTTCAAGACTCAATTTGTAAGTCACTTTCTTTGTGTGCTCTTTCTGGTAGTCTCATTCCATCCAACTATCCCTGTACCTTGTACATACTAAGGTGATGATATACTATATCATCCCATTATAATTTGTGAGAGATTCTTCTTACCCAAAAATTCTGTTCACCTCTAGTTAGTGGAAAACTGAAGCAGCCAACTCATCATTCATCTCTAGAGCCTCCCGGCAGGGAGAGTAGATATAAATAATTTGGCCTCGGAGGAATTCTTACTTGAAGTGCAGGGAGGACTTGAATACGTGAGGAGGCTGCTCCAGAGCCTGTTCCGCTAACTGGGCCACTTACACGATCAGGTGCCACATGCACGTCTAAGGAAGCATCTCTGACGAATTGAAAAGAGCAGCCCAGACGACAACACAGGAGATGCTGTACCTGGAGAGAAAACCCACAGAGCCAAGCAAGCTTGCCAATGATGTATCACTTGGCTGAAGCGGCAGCTTTTCTTGTAATGAGCCAATGACTTCCTCTGGCCTACACACATCATGTTGAAGATTAGGGCTCTCTGGAGAATAGAAAGGAAGAACAAGATTGATAACTGCCTTTGGGGATATAGAAAGGGTACGTGTAACGTCTCGTACATCCAGCTCATGGCTCAGCTGCCGAGTCTAGGGGTGTTGGGACTTGTTACGAGCTGATATCTCATCTCTGGGATATAGAAATGTGGAAATGTTCTGATACCCAAAAACCTAAAAGAAAAGAAGTAAGAAGAAATCTGGCTTTAAAAACTACTCATTCTTATCATCTTCAAATATGGTTGACTAAGGCACTGGTTTTCTGTTAGGTTTAGAAGATTTCCCCCTTGCAAGCCCAGCATCTGGACTTCTTTCTAAGAGTGGTTTTCTGTGTAAAGCAGGCGGATGGTGCCCAGGTCTAAGAGACCCAAAGAATTCAGAAAAGAATTCAAGCAATGGGCCCAGGTAAGATTAGCTGCTGCTAATCTTCAGCCACATAATTAGGCATTAATCAGAGGATTAAAAATCCAACCCAAAGCTACACAGAAGGAGGGAGCTGTAGGCTACTTGTGCAGGAGGCATGTGAGAATATCAGCGGATGGGAGTTAGCATAATGGGAAGAGTATGAACTTTGGGGCAAGGCTGGCCTGGGTTTGAGGTCACATACTAGTTGTGTGGTCTTAAGCATGTCATTTAACTCCACTGAGCTTCAGTTCCCTCTTGTGTAAAATGGGGTGAATAGAACTCCTTTTTAATGGAATTGTTCTTAGCACTAAGATAATGCTTGCAGAATGCCTGGCACTTGGTAGGCTCTTAAGAAATGGTAGTTGTCGTCGAAACCAGTTTGGCTCAGTGGTAGAGCGTCGGTCTACGGACTGAAGGGTCCTGGGTTCGATTCCGGTCAGGGGCATGTACATTGGTTGTGGGCACACCCCCGGAAGGGGGTGTGCAAGAGGCAGCTGGTCGATGATTTTCTCTCATCGAAGTTTCTGGCTCTCTATCTCTCTCCCTTCCTCTCTGTAAAATATCAATAAAATATATTTTTTTTAAAAGAAAAGAAAAGAAATAGTAGTTTGATTTTGGGTTTGTGTCGAGAGAGATCTGATAGACTCAGATGTCCTACCCGGTTCCCATTGGGGGTGCCATTGGCAGTGGTCCTTACCCGGTGGCTGCTTAAGGCAGGGGTACAAAAGGCAGGGCTACTCTGGCACAACCCAAAACAACTCTGAAGGATCATTCTAGCTCCAGAGCTTCCCATGGTCCAGCCAACTCCACACTAGGCCTGTGTCGTAGCTCAGCTTCTCCCCCTGCCCATCCCAGCTTTGTTCAGTCCTTCCCACGATCCTAAAAGCTAAAACACCCTGCGTGCTAAACTCCCTCCCAGAGTACACTGCCTGAGGAGCCTGACCTGTGGCAAGTGATAAGGCAGGCACCCGGTCCCGTGTTTATTACCCAGTGATCCGAGGCGCTGATGCCCAAAGACTACTCTGTGGCACCTTGACCAGGTGGCAGGAAATGTTTTAGAAAGACAGGCAGAGCTTCAGAAAGAACTATAAGGGAAAGAGGGGGTTCCCTAGAGACTTGTGGGATTTGCCCATACCAGGGCGTTTGATTATTTCCAAAAGTTAAAAACATCCTAAACCCTAATCCACAGCAACCCAGAAACGTGGAAGCGTTTTCCAACATCAACTTCCTAAAAAGAACTGGCTATGAGACTGACATCGATGTGATTAAGCAGGTGGCATGATTAGTCTTTTCCAGGATTATTGAACTTTTCATTCCCCATCGAATGACAAGGAACCATCCTCCCCACCCACCCACCCCCCACCCCCACCACCCTCACCCACCTTCCTAGAAGCAGAGCCATGTTTCTGTGTCCCAGGACTGTGTGGGTAGCTGGGCTATGCTGTAGGCATCCTTGTGGTACACGATGATGTTGGGGCTGGGAGCCCCTGTCCCTCTCAAGTACGGCAAACTAGACTAAAGGTAATCCCTGGGGGGCCAATCCTGAAAAGAATAGGGTTAATGAATTTCTGCTTTGGTCGGGGACTCCAGGAACAGTCTTACCCCAACACGATTCTTCTCAGTTGTTTCCTACTCTCCTCTCACTGGGTTTTAGGAGTGGAAGACCCAGGAGGGAAGAGCTCATAAGATTAGCTAGTGCTAATCTCCCGCTGTTAGCCTGGCCACGTCAGTTCGTAGTTAATTAGCAGATGCTCCTCAGGAAGTACAAGGCTCCCGTGCACCATGAGTGCAAACAGTGGGCACCATGCTTCCATCTCCCCAGGTAATGGAGAAGACAGTGGACACGAACTCGGGCGGGGCAGCCGTAGGACAGTTAAGGGCCGTGAGATGAGAGGAAGGAAGCAGGCTTCTCCTAAGTCACTGTTCAGGCATCTCTAAAGCCCATGGCCCTGCAGCCCTGGAAACGCACAGGAAGCGCCTTGCCCATTGGAGGCCATCCATAGACATACAGTTGACCCTCGAACAACGCAGGTTGGAACTGAGTGGGCCCACTTATACGCAGATATTTTTCAATAAATACAGTCGGCCCTTCGTACCCATGTGTTTCACACCTGCAGAGTCCACCAGCCAAGGATCAAAACAGTATTTTCACATTCCCACCTGCGGATACCCAAGTGTGGATTGAAAAGACTGTTTCCACAGTTGGTTGAATCTGCAGATGTGAAGGGCCACCTGGAGTCAAAAGTGTACTCAGGTTTTCAACAGGGTGTGTGTGTGGGGGGGGGGGGGGAGGGTGTCAGTGCCCCACACACCGCGTTGTTCACGGGCCAGCTGTCTGTTGAATTGAGCGTTTTTCCTAATGGTTTGTCATCCTTTTCTTGGCCTTCAAATTGCACAATACTGAGTTTGCAGCAGATGTGCAAGATATTTTCAGTGGTGACACCTCGACCCAGGTTGCTGTGCAGCCCTGAGGGGGTCTCCTGGTCTCCGTATTGGTGGCCTTGCCATGCAAAGGCTCAGTGGTGGCAGGGATGTGCCAGAGGCCTCAGGGGCAACTGCTGAGCTAAGACTCTTGCCTCTCCTGCATTCACCCCTGCTCTTCAGGCCACTTCTCTTGCCCCTCTGCTCTCCTTCCCACCGCAAGGCCTACACCATGGTTTTACCTGATGCCCTGAGGGTCTGGTCATCCCCGCCCCACCCCAGAGCACATTAGGTGATACATTCCCAAACCCGAGAATTATTTATAGACCAAGAGGCACTCATTGCTGCTCTGCCACTGAGGTATTACACCTGGGAGAACCCTCAGGAAACAAACGAGTTCAGGGACCCGCGGGCACTCACCCTTAACTTCTACCTCAGCCCACGTTCAGAAGCTCTGCCTCGAGCGAGTTTAGGATCATGCAGGATGAGGTGAAGGGACACTTTATCAACCCCTTCTCATCTGTGTCATCCCCTATCCCTTCTTTATTGGATAAAGAGTTCTCAACCTTATATACGGGGCCATGCAAATAAAACTTTGTTCCATCACTCCCACCCCAAGGCCCTTCCAGACAGAAATTCGGGAGCCCCACTGCCACCTGGGTGTAGCCTAGGAAGCCATGGGCCTGGGGCGAACAGGAGGAGGTGCATTCTGGGAAGATCCGGAACAGTCCTCACTGTACAAGGCTGGGGGCGTGCACGGGATGATCTAACAGGACTTTTCCGTAGCTCACAGCAGAATGTAAAATGACCAGACTCCTAGCAGAATAACAGTTTCACATAATGGTCTGCACTGTCTCTGGCCTGCTGGAGGCAGATTCTAGAATTGAATGAGTTGTTTAGTTTCTCTCTATATTTACTTTGAGCAATGGCCCTGAGTTTTCTACTTAATTAAACCTGCAATAAATGTCTTAATAAATATCTACTTTGTAAAGCTACCTAATTACCCTTCTTAAAAAAAAAACAAAAAAAAACTTCTCTTTTTGTCATCCTTTAAGAGAAGATGGGCCTGGAGTATGATTACTCTGGTCAACTAATAACAGAAAGAGAGAATTTGGGCACATAACGGGGCGTGAAATCGTTGACACAAGGGAAACTGAGGCTCGGCGAGGGAAAAGACTTGCCCAAGAGATCAAAATCAGAATTTGCCTTTCCTTACTCCCATCACTTCCCTCCTGCCCCAAACTCCCTGCTCAGAGCTGAGCACAGATATCTTTCCTCGGAAGGACGTCCTGGGGGCACATATCCTATCCGCATCCACTTCCCACCCAGGGCAGAGAGAGGGAGGAGAAGGCTGGTCGTGACTCCGAGACAAAAGTCTGACCCAGAAGCTTAAAGAGCACAGATACAGGGAAGAGGCAGCAGCAGGCAGATGCCTGGGCAGCTCCCATCCACCTCCTAGAGGCCAGGACACAGAACCGAGGTGAGACGGAAGCACCATCAGAATTAGGTCTGATAATAACTGTTAGCTTTGTGCGCCGATGGTCTAGTTCATGGCAAAAGTGCAGTGCGTTTTGAGCCACTTAGCCACTGAAAGGGAACAGTAGCGGGGGACTTGAACTTTCCATCCAGAATGGGGCACCTGCCCATTGCCACGAAAGGCAGAATTTGAAGACCCTGGCAGGAAGGAGCAGAGTTTCCCTGTGGTATTGAGCTGAGAAGCCCGATGTTTTGAAGTTGGTAGTCATGGTAGGTGAAAACGTGGAAAGTGAGAAGTGTGCTGACGGCTGCATTGTAGTAAAGTTCAAATATCCTTTTTCCTCCCCCTATCCCAGCAGCCTTTGCCCCGAGAGCTGATAGTGACCAACAGATGCGGGAGAAAGGCTGATTTAGTCCATTGCTCCCCACACCGTCAGCCTCAGCATTGTCTTGGAACGTGTTGGAAATGCGAATCGCTAGGCCTGCCCCAGACCCACTGAACCAGATGCTCTAGGAGGGGGCCCAGCATTGTGTGTTTGAACAGCCCTCCAAGTGATAAAGACCCAAGTTTGAGAACCACCATTCCAGAGCGTGGTGTGGTTCTGAATTTGTTTATTAAGGAAACTGCTCTCAAGCAATCTAGCCATCTGTCTCCTCCCTTGCCTACCCTCGCACCCCTGCTCCACCGGGGGGACAGAGTGCCACTGTTGGGACATATGGGGTTTATCCTACTGCTTTCCCAAGACTCGGCATTTAAACCATCTCTCCACATCTGTCTCCCCGCCCCAGCTGGCTCACTCCTCCCCAGGGACTCTCGGTTTTGCTGTTCTAGTGAGGTTGTTTCCACTTGCATTTGTAACTGTGGCTTTGCAACATATATATGATTTCAGAGAGGAAGGGAAAGGGGGAGAGACAGAAATATCAGTGATGAGAGAGAATCGTTGATCCGCTGCCTCCCGCACACCCCACAGCAGGGACAGAGCCCCCAACCCCGGCATGTGCCCTGACTGGGAATCACACCGTGACCTCCTGGTGCATAGGTCGATGCTCAACCACTGAGCCAAGCCAGGAGGGCGAGATGTCTTGGCTCTTGAAGCATCATCATGGATATCTCAATAAGTCTAGCCCGCTCATTAGCTCTGCTCTTAAAGCTAGTCAGCAGCTGGTGTGAAGGTTCTGCTCAGAGGGTCTTAATTGCCCTTGTTGAGTGTGTTTGGGGCCATCTGTGCTTACAGAACACTCAGTCCTCCCTCCCAGGACATTTGCTTGCACACAGATTGGACGTGTTTTCCCTGTCCCACATGCACATCCTCTGCATGTAGTGGGACAGTGAGCTAAGCCAGTTATCTGACCCAAGCCAGGACTGCCAACGCAGCTCCCGGAAGCTCCGCATGCCGGGCATCTGAACCTGTAGATAGGGATTTGCATCATGAAAGTCACCTAACTCCCTCAATTTGCATGTAGACTGGGGAGTATTGGTGCAAGAGGTTGTTGCCTTTGTGAAGGACTAGGCGAGGCCAGTGGTGCAGGAGTCTGGGTAAGCACTGTTCCCCTCTCCCTCTGAACTCTGGCTTCCCTGCACTGGGGCTGGGCCTCCTGCCTGCCTGAGTCCTGGAGTCCGTCTCCTCTGAGAGCAGAGAGCAGATGGCACGCCTGGACGTGGCCCTCATGCATTCGGGACAGTCTGCTCTGGAAGACAGCGTGGCTGCATTTCTCCCTGGAATGACTTCCCCATCTTCTCCCAGAGTGAGCCTTTTCGCCGCAGCCTCAGCAGTTCCTGGACAGATTTTGTTGGTTTAGGACTCTGCAGGAAAAGTGGGATCCTGGGCCAGGAGCTCACCAGGGGTTCCTCCCGTCAAAGAAAATGCAAATTAGTGTGGTAGGTGCTGAGGCTCAGAAATCTGGGGCCCCGGTGAGCCGTGTGCCCCAAGGGGGCCGGGTGTCCCAGGAGAGTCGTGTGCCCCAGGGGAGACATGTGCCCCGGGAGAGCCATGTGCCCCGGGGAAGCAGTGGGACCCGGGGAGAGGGGCGGTGTGAACCAGAGGAGGAGTGGATTCTATTCATGTGTTCCTGAGATGGTCACCATAAAACAAGCAGGTTGTCAAATGACAGCGGGGAGGGGAAGGAGACCTGGGGGGAGACAAGAGATCAACCGAAGGACTGGTATGCATGCATATAAGTACAACCAACGAACACAGAACTCTGGGGAGGGAGGGCATGAATGGGAGGTGGGGGGGGGTGGGCAATGGTAAGCTATGTGCACATATAATACCTTAATAAATTAAAAAAATTTTTTTAAAGTAATCTGGGGCCCTGCTGCTAGCATTTGTGCCCCTTACCCTCCCTCTGGGGGAGCTGGGCTGGGTGTGGCGCGTGAACACGGAGGTGGGACTGCACCCCAGTGATTGATTCACACTTTTCGGCTCGTTGTGCTCATAAGACATGATTCTTATGCCATGGCCCTGAGAAGATGAAGTAATGTGGCCATTCCCCTGTGGCATCAACATGCTTTTATACAGCATCTGCTCCTGAACCCAGCAGACATGGCACACACATGCCCTTAGTGGACATTAGTAAAGAAAGCAAGGACGTCTTTGGCCTAAAAGACACTTAAATATAAAGGTGAGCTAGAATAGAGGCCACGATGCCATCCCAGCCCTGGGGCCCACCCCTTCCCTGCCAGGCCTCAGAGGACAACTTGTTCAGCTCTCACCCTCTGGCCACCCCATCCTGGCGAGGCCTCTCTCCACCCCGGACTCCTGTGCTTTGGACTGCAGGCGTGCATCGTCCCCTGCCCTCCCTCTCACCTCTGCCTTCTCTAAGGTCCCAGGAAACCAAGGCCAGCTCCCCTATAATAGCATGGAGCAGGGAACTGAGAAAGTCCGGCTCACCCTTGCCCTCTTTAAGACTCACGTGGTCTGCTCTTAAAATTGGCCAGCCTCACAGGTAAGCTGGATAGAATAAGGTGAGGCCTAATGAGCGGGGGGCTTTCTACATGTTAGCCCCTCTCATGGGGATGTCCCCTGCCAGCATCCCTGGAATTGACCCTAGAAGGGGTCCAAATAAGACCGCTCTCCTGCCCCAGGACATTGTTTATGAGACAGAAAATACAATTAACCTACTAATTTGGGTCACTGCTTGCTCCCTCAGCCCCTTCCCTAAAGCCAACCATGAGAACCAAAACCAGGAGCCCCGGGAGGAGCTAGCACAGGAATCCCCCCGCCTCAGAGGTCCAGAATGATTCCTAGGGGCTCGTGAGTCGTTCTGTGCACCATGTAGAGAGATGAAATGGGCTGACTTATATGCATTGACTTTCCTATGTGGGTACCATTGTGGCTCATAAGATGCCAATTTACCTCCTAATGTGCTTAATACATTAGTTTGACCCAACAATGGCTTTGGAAGAGTCAGCTAACCTCAGAAGGTTAGCTGATGCGGGAGCTCTGCCTCAGCTCACTTGTCCTGAACATGAA
This sequence comes from Vespertilio murinus, assembly GCA_963924515.1. NCBI lineage: Eukaryota > Metazoa > Chordata > Mammalia > Chiroptera > Vespertilionidae > Vespertilio > Vespertilio murinus. Next base: position 158,073,224 of record OZ004704.1, on the reverse strand, counting down.
CATCCTCAGGCCTGGAGCCCGGACGTCGCACCTAAACAATGATCACCTGTCCGCGCTCAGGCCTGTTTCTCCAGCATAATCAATGACACAGCACTCGGCACACAACACGTGGGTTACCCTTAGCGTGAGGGCAACTGCAGGCAAAGGGTAAAGAAGATGGAACTCCCTGGACTTTGCCATCCAACAAAGAGAAGACTGGCTGCCACAGAAGTCCCAGACTTGGCACAGGGAGGCCACAGAGAGGAGGTTCTAGGATACTGCCAGCATCTGGACATGCAGGGGGATCCACAAAGCCAGGTGGTATAAAATTCCTAAACTCCTGCCCCTGCCAACAGCTTGTCCTAGGAAGCCCACCAGGGAGGTTCAGCTGACTGTGACCCAACCCCAACCCCCCTCCGCTCTCCCCCCCCCCCCCGCCTCCCACTCCCCGCCAAAGCTGCCTGAGGCCACCCCAGCAGCCTCAGACGTGAGCACTCAGAAGAGGGCAGGTCGTCCCTCTGGGAAGGTGCCACGCAGGACTCTGCGTTTGTGTTCCTGCTGGGAATGTAAACGTCAGGAATTCTGACATAACCAGAGCTCCGTTCCTACCTCTCCTGCCGTTCCCCACGCCTCCCTCCTCCCACCTTGGAGAAACAACACAGGAAGATGCTTCTCTTCATTTGTCCACACAGGAGCCAAGTCTTTGGCTCAGAACAGGGGTGGGCAAACTTTTTGACTCAAGGGCCACAATGGGTTCTTAAACTGGACCAGAGGGCCAGAACAAAAGCAACCTGACCATGCTGGCACTCTCATCTTGGGCTGCTGGTGAAGGAGCGGAGGGGAGAGCAAGAGAACCCTCCGCTCTTTGGGCTCTGCGGGCCGGATAGAACAGCCAAACGGGCCGGATGATCCGGCCCATGGGCCGTAGTTTGCCTACAGCTGGCTCAGAACCACACACCTTCCACTGGTAAATGGAAACCCAGGGGAACTGGGACTTCGTGGTGGAGTTTCACCAGATGCTAAGAAATCACAAGGGGGAAAAAAAGACCCCTTTTATTAAAAATTGATAAAGGGAATGGGTAATGGGATATGTCTGTTTTCATAACTTCCGGCTTCCTTTTCTTCCTCTGAGTGGGAGAACTATAAGTGTGTTTGAGCTGCCAGCCCAGGAGAGGGAGCTGTTTTTATGGAAAACATGATTCTTATGAAAAGCCCATGTGGTTTCTATCACAGAAGCACAGTTTTCCCCATGCCTACCCCGCGCTCCTGCTGATATGGTGGTTATATGTATGGAAGCAAACTGCTTCCGCTATTAACACTCACCCAAGCTGGGCACAGTGTAGCACCCAGCTTGGTGCAAAGTAAAATTTGTAGAGAAAAATATTCACCATTAGAGACTGTCTCTTAATACTCCTTTTCAGCTGCTCTGAGAAGGATAATAGCACAGGACGTGCCGCTTGGGGCAGCGTTAAATTAGTTCCCTACTCCCAGAGAAGAACGTTCACAATGAGTTTAGGCTCTTCCCGCCTGCTGGGGCATCGGTGAGGAAATGGCTGGCAGCTCCTGCCCAAAATGACAGTTGTTGATGGAATCCTTTGAAACACCTGGCTGGTGGCCCACCCCCCAGAAGTCCCAGTGTGACTCCTCGCAAGTCTCTGTCCTGAAAGTAGCTCTTCCGGGTGGGAGACCAGAAGCGGGGTGGGGAGGAGGAGAGTGGGGCCCAGGCCTCGGGATTATGTTGTGAGAGGGAATGTGAGGCCAGCAGAAGAGAAGGGGGTCTTTATGGCTTCCCCCACTCATCCTCCAGTCCTCTAAGGACAAGTTTCTGAGGATTTTTGCTGAGAGATGTGATACTCTGCCCTAGTTCTCCTGGGACAGTATGGGGTGAGGCAGCAGAAGAGGAAGGGGTGAGGTGCAAACCTTCATGGGCCAGAGCCAGGCCCTTCTGTGATAGCCCAGGGCCTTGGCACACTTATAAGATGCTTTGGATCTTATAAGACAACTTCGGTTTGCGTGCAGAATCAGACACAGCCACCGAGATGTTTACCCCGGCTGTGGAGACCACTGGGGACAAGCCCGCAGATCAATGCTCACAGAGCCGCAGGGGTCCTGACAGTTCCCTGCGGGTCATCCGCCTGCCAGGCAGGCCCCTGGAGGAGAAGGTTATGGGTTTAGAAATGGCCTAATTTCCTCACATCTTGTGAAAGCTTTCAGCTAACCCTCTACCTTCTATTCATTCAGTCATTGGCTTAGTCAACAAATAATTATTGAGGATCTATCTACCTGCCATGTGCCAAGCCCTGTGCTAAGTTCAGGAGGAGGGCTCCTGCCCTCAGAAAAATTACAGCCCCTGCCCTCGCTGGTTTGGCTCAGTGGATAGAGCGTCGGCCTGTGGACTGTAGGGTCCCAGGTTCAACTGTGGTCAAGGGCATGTGCCTGCATTGCGGCCTCAATCCCTGGTGGGAGATGCGCAAGAGGCAACCAGTCAATGATTCCCTCTTATCACTGGTGTCTCTCTCTCTCTCTCTCTCTCTCTCTCTCTCTCTCTCTCTCTCTCTCTCTCTCTCTCCTTCTCCCTTCCTCTTTGAAATCAGTAAAAAAAATATATATATTATAGCCTAGAAAGTGAACAGACAACAAATAAGTAAACAAATCAACAGGGTAATTACAAATTGCTGTAAGAGCCGTGAAGGACGTGAAGAGGATAAATGAGATAGAAAGGAGCTGGGAGGGGCCATCTGACAGGGGAGGACCCCTCTGTGGAGAGCACGTTTGAGGGGAGACCTACAGGGCAGGAGTGGCGTGGGAAGACTGGCGGAAGAGCGTGCCAGGCAGAGGGAGTAGAAGACGCAGAGGCAGAGCCGCCTCGGAGCGTTTAGGAACAGAGAGGAGAGTGATCTGGGGCGAGTTCGGAGAAGAGGCAGGAGCCGGGTCGTCGTGTAGGGCCTTGGAGGCCGAGATCGGGGTGTGGGCTTTATTCTGAGAGCGAGGGAAGCCCGTGACGCCGTGAAGCAGGAGCGGTGATGGAAGTAAAGGTCACTGTGTGCTCACTGCCACAGAAGATTCCATCCGCATGGAGCTGGGTAGATAAATTTAGATTCATTCCAGTGGTTTACAGCAGTTAAAAATGTGAGGCTTCCATTTTTCTATTAGGAAAAAAAGAAAAAAAAACTGTGAGGCTTATCCATTCGTTCTGCTTTAGAAGGATTTTCAAGATACCCCAAATGGGGGAAATCCCAAGAAAAAGAATAGAGTGCAATGTGCTGCCAATGTATTTTTTAAAGGAGAGGTGTATATGGATATAGGCTGTAATGTTATACCACACTTAGGATACATGAGGACCTGGTGAAGGGTTTCTTCTGGGGAGAGGAACTGAGGCACAGGTGACTAGGAGACTTGTTCTTCGTAGTATATTCTTTTGTATGTTTGAATATCTTACTAGGTATCTGTATTACTTATTCAGCAAAAAAGAGTAAATTGTGGCCCTGGCCAGTGTGGCTCAGTTGGTTGAGCATCCCATGCACAGAAGTCACCGGTTTGATTCCCAGTCAGAGCACATGGCCACGTTGTGGGTTTGATCCCCAGTAGGGGCTGTGCAGGAGGCAGAGATTGATGTTCCTCTCTCCCTTCCTCTCTCTCTAAAATTAAAAACAGACCTAGCCAGTTTGGCTCAGTGGATAGAGCATGGGCCTGTGGATGGAAGGGTCAGTCCCAGGTTTGATTCTGGTCAGGGGCCTATAACTCGGTTGCAGGCTACATCCTGGCCCTGGTTGAGGTGAATGGGGGAGGCAACCAATCGATGTGTGCCTCTCTCACATCAATGTTTCTCTCTCTGAGCCTTTCCCCCTCCTCTCCACTCTCTCTAAAAATCAATGGAAAATTCCCTCGGGTGAGGATAAATAAATAAATAAATTCTATTTTAAAAGACACGTTTTTTTAAAAAAACTAAAATGTGGTCAGCCTGTTCACTGTGAGAGCAGAAGCAGAGAACGGGGTGGGAGACTCTGGCTGTGACCTGGTTGAGAGATGGCGGTGAGCCTCCCCTACGAGGCTGGTGAAGGGATGGAGAGAAGACACCTCAGAGGCAGAGCCAGCTGCTCTCGGTGCATTCCGCACTGACATGCCCCAGAAAGCTTTGTGTGTGAGAGATAGAACCAGGCTCCCCTAACTCCCGGACTTCTTATGGACAGGCGCCCCGCCCATATCCTCACACAACTGTTAAAAATGATTTTTAAGGGCCATCAGCACAGAGGCCCGCCGAAGGAGCCCTCTGGTTTCTCAATGGAGCTTTCTTTCCTTGCAGAGAGATGCCAAAGGCCAGTACCTGTTTGACCTTCTTTGCCACCACCTGAACCTACTTGAAAAGGACTATTTTGGGATCCGCTTTGTGGACCCAGATAAGCAGCGGGTAAGTCAAAATTCAAAGCACAAATGGGGGGGAGGGTGGGTCATTAAGCCTGACGCTTTGAACCGCCACTCATCGTCAGCGTTCAGGAGTCAGGGACCAACCAGACCCTACAGGTAAGGGTCATCTCTTCACATCATATTACGAGAGCCCGGCTGGTGTGCTCAGTGCGTGAGTGTCGACCTGTGAACCAGGTCACAGTTCCATTCACTGGTCAAGGCGCATGCCCTGATTGCGGGCTCGATCCTCCGTGGGGGGGTGGGCAAAAGTCAGCCGATCAATGATTCCCTCTCATCATTGATGTTTCTATCTCTCTCTCCCTTCCTCTCTGAAATCAACAAAAATATTGTTTTAGTCATATTCTGAGACCTGGAGTCACCGTAGCAGAGCTCACCGAGTTGCTCACCATCTTACAGAAGCTGAAATGGCAGCCTGGGGAGCTGAAGTGATTTGCCCAAAATTGCCCAGTTGGCGGTAGAGCTAGAGTTGTGGTCTCAGAGCCCAGGTCACAGGCTGAACTGCTCCTGCCCCCTTTCTAGTACACGGACCTCGCCTGAGGTGCCACCCCACCCCAGTCTGAGCAGGACAAAGAGCCAAATTGGCACAGGCCTTTCAGGGCCTTGCAAGTCTTACAATTATTGTTCTGCTCTACGCTGTGTGGTAGGCTCTACAGTAAGGTGACCAGACGTCCCGCTTTTGGCCGGACAGTCCCGATTTTTAACAATTTGTCCCGCGTCGTTTAGGACGCGGGACAAATTGTTAAAAGTCGAGACGTCTGGTCACCTTACTCTTCAGACACAGGGCTGTGTGGTCGGCTCCACAGACACAGGGCACTGCCAAGGACTGTGACACTCCTGGCAGGTAGAAGAACAAGTCCGCTGTCCCCAGCAGCTGCTCACCTCTGCAGCTCCACCTCCTGACCCTCCTCCTCCCTGCTGCGGCCCAGCCAGGCTGCTCTGCGGCTCCCCACGTCATCCTTGTCTTTTCCCAGAGCCTTCGCCTGTACAGTCCCCTGGCCTCCCTTCTCCACGGTCTACACTTTTCTTCTGGCTCATGCCTTCTCACACATAAGGTCTCAGCCTAGACTTTTATGTGCTCCAGAAGTCTTCCCTAAGCCCCACTCTGAACGAGGGTCCCTCCTATGTGCCCCATATGCCCTGTGATTGCCTGTGTCCCCTACAGAACTGGTAAGTCCTGTGAGGGCATGAACATTATCATATTCATTACTGCATCCCATGACACTAGCACGGGCCTAGAACAGCCGTGGGCAAACTACGGCCCGCGGGCCGGATCTGGCCCGTTCGGCTGTTCTATCTGGCCCACGGAGCCAAAAGAGCAGAGGGTTCTCTTGCTCTCCCCTCCGCTCCTTCACCAGCAGCCCAAGATGAGAGTGCCAGCATGGTCAGGTTGCTTTTGTTCTGGCCCTCCGGTCCAGTTTAAGAACCCATTGTGGCCCTCGAGTCAAAAAGTTTGCCCACCCCTGGCCTAGAAGGTAGTCAAATATGGGAACTAGTTGCTGAGGGCGTGATGAGGGAGTGAGCTCATGGTTAGTAGTGCTGGATTTTCCTTCCCCTCGCCCAGGTGGCCCACTAGCAGACACCTGCAGTTTCTACAACGCTGTCCATCAGCCCTTTGCTCTCTGTGGGGATGTACTGTCTGGCATGAAGTGGACACTCTGCAAAAGCATTCAGGCCTCAATGACTCCCTTCCCCACACCCCTGCCCACCACCCAGTCTTGTCTACCAGCCTCCACAAGCACGATCACCATGAATCCCTCACCATGAATCCCAGAGGGACCCCCCCCCCTTTTCATGGGCCCACTCATTTTCTTCACAGCTCCAAACATGGGCTTCATCTCTGTTGCCACTAAGGGACCTTGGAGGGAGCCTCGGAGGGCAGATAGCTAATGGTGAATGGCACTTCACCCAGGCCAGAGTCAGGTGCTGCTTTGTTCTTTGGTGCTCTGAGCCAGCTGTTTTCAACTTTCTTCATCAAGTGGCACACAGAAACGAATTTCTAAAATTCTGTAGCGCACAAGACAATGTATTTTTTTTTTTGCCAATCTGACAAACAAACAAACCAGGTATAATGCTGGTTCATTCACACTGTCATCTTTTTATCGAACAATCTAAGGGAAAAGAGGTCAGTGCCCCTGACTGAGTAGTCGGGTATGGCATGTTTCAGAACTTCTTGCCACACAGCGGTTGCAAATCGCTGCTCTGAGCCCTGTGTCTCCAGGTGCCATTTGGGGTGTTAGGGCTGCACACCTGAGCTGTAGGACACACTCAGAAGGACTGTGTCCCTCTACGCCGACAGGCCCCGCCCCCTTTGCTGGCAGGTGCTGTTGCCCCTGGCTCAGCAGCATGTTGAGCCTCATTAGTGTTTGGAAGGTCTTGCGAGGTCAGTCCCTCGCCTGTAACATAACCCCTGCCCTGAGCCCCGGACCACAGTGTGAGCCCCCAGGAGGTGCCAGACCCCGAGCAGCTGTGTGTCCTCACGCTCTGTCTGTCGGTGTCCATTCGCTGTGTGGTAACGGGCCGTTTTTACAAAGGGGTCCTTTGTTGTTGACTTTTGTATTCTATTGGTGTGAGCTGTCTCTCCTTGAGAAGGAAGGCCAGTTACTCTGAGCTCTGTCTCGTCATGTCCCAGAGAAGGTAGCATAGGAGGAAAACAGGGCACAGCGTCCTGTTCATCATTTTTAAGTTAGATCAGAACGTGCCTGAGGAGAACAAGAGAGTATGTGGAGTGATGAGGATTAAGAGCAGGAGGCAGAGAAAGGTAAGGAAATAGGGCGAAAGAAAAATAAACCTTTGTGGAGTGGCTGCAGCATACCGGGCTCTGCGCTGAGCACAGAGCTAAATCCTCCAGCGGGTGGGCATTGAGTACTGAGTTGTGTCGGGCACGGAGCTATGGGTGTCCCATGTGCTATTTAATTCCTGCCACAAATGAGATGAGTGTCCACAATGACATTATCCTTCTCCAGATCAGTGAACAAAGTCTCAGACGGTTAGGAAACTTCCTGAGGCAGGTGGCAAAGCCTGTCTCCACCTCAGACCTGTCAGGCCCGGAGCCCATGTGCGTTCTGAAGCTCCATGTTGAGTTCACACCGGAGAGCCTCAGTGTTATGATCCTTTGCCTTTAGTGAGGGGTAAGGAGAGCAGGAAGGCCGGGAGGGTTCCTGGGAGCTGTGTGGAAATGGTCCTGTAAAGAATTGTTGTCCTAGATCTACTGACTCGCAGTAGATAGAGCTGGAGGAGGTGAGATCCCAGCTCCCCAGAGTGAGGCTGTAAGACACCTCCTCCCCCGGGCACCGGGCGGGCTGCACCCAGCACTCTACCCATCTCCTCCCGGCTGCCCTGCAGGGGTCTCCGTGGGGAGGAGGCGCCTCAGTCGCCCTCTTCCAGTTCCTGGCTCAGGCCCAGGGCCTCGGCCTGCTCTCATCCTCTCCTTTCAAGCCTCTCGAAGCACAGAGCTGTGGGTGTCACATATGCTATTTAATTCCTGCCACAAATGAGAAGAGTATCCACAATGACATTACCCATCTCCACATCAGTGAACAAAGCCTCAGACAGGTTTAGTAACTTGCCCGAGGCAGGTCTTCTCCTCGGCTCCTGACCCCTCTCCCCAAGCCCATGTTAACAGTTTGCTAGTGATGCTGGGACCCAGACTGAGCCAGACAGATGCAAGAGGTAACTCTGGCTACCACCATATTCTTGGGATCCTTTCAAGATTTTTCTACCAGACCCTTAACATCTCTTGGGCAAGCTGTGACCACTTTCCACTCCATCCCACCCCTCCCTTCTCCTCCAGCCTCCCTCCTTTCTTCACTTTTCACCCCTAAGGTCCTCTGGCCAGCTTCTTGCCAAGGGGAATAGCCTTTTTGTCATTGGGCACCATCTGCCTTCTGCTCATAATGGATCTTACAAGTCCTTCCTCTTAGTTTCCAAGTTTCTTTGTTGATTTACTTTCATCTGTCCGGGGAATGTCTATAGGGCCTTCTGTTTGCTGAGTCCAGACACTTGCGGGCTCCTCTCCCTGCACCAAGTCCCAGTTCGGCCTCCTGGAAGCCCCGTTGTTTCCACGCGATTTCACCTCCTGCCTTCGCCTTGCGGTGAGGCCGAGCCGTGGCGGGCCGGTAATGTGAGAAGGACCTCCCAACCACACTGAGTGGCTATAATGAGTTGCCAGCCTCGTGGGAACTCAGATCAGAGGAAGCCAGAGAGCAGAATGTCAACCCAGATTATCCATGCGGAGCTGACGAGAGAACTGGCTCTTACTGGGTCCATTAACTGCATCACCCACGCCCAGCCCAGGAGGTGAGAGCTGGGAATCGAGGGAGGCCAGGATGCCGTCTGCGTGGCCCTGGCCGCTTTCCTGCACAGCGAGGACTCTGCCGAGATGTGACATTAGATGGAAGTAGCCAGAAAAGAGGGCGGTATGGACCAGGTTCCTTCGAACCTTCGGCAGCTGCATACTGAACACTGCGCTGGGCACGGGCGATCCAGTGCGAACAAGACCGTTTTCTGCCCTCACAGGGCTCATGACAGGTTTCAAGCGACTTCCAGATAACCAAACCCACGTGACAGCAGTTCTAGCTCCTTGTCAAGGTTCCTGATTAGCATAACAGCAACAAACATCAATAATGCATTTATAGCCGAAACCGGTTTGGCTCAGTGGTAGAACGTCAGTCTGTGGACTGAAAGGTCCCGGGTTCAATTCTGGTCAAGGGCATGTACATTGGTTTCGGGCACATCCCCGGTAGGGGGTGTGCAAGAGGCGGCTGGCTGGTCGATGTTTCTCTCTCATCCACATTTCTAGCTCTCTATCTCTCTCCCTTCCTCTCTGTGAAATGTCAATAAAATATTTTTTTAAATAATGCATTTATAAAGCACCCATGAATGGTCTCATTGCTTCCTTCCCCAAACATACGTACCATGGGTGGAAATGCATTGCTACTATGCCCCGCCTCCATGAAGCTCCAAGGGATGCAGGAGAGGATCCTATACATCAGTTGTGGTCCGTTATCTTATGTGACAGACTTTGCCAAGGAACCCTGAGCACGCCTCTCTCACACGGAGCTGGGCAGTCTGTGTTACTCAAACAAACATGAAGGTACACCAGCCATCCCTCCCTTTTCACCGATTATGAAATTCTGTCAGCACTTTCTAGAGCCTCCTGTCAAGAAAGGTTGGCATGTAGCACACACACGTACAACCCATTAAAGCCAGTATTTGCCTACTCATGCCAGACGGGTCTCGGTCCCCATCACACACACGTACACTCACTGTGCCTACTGGTTGTGCCAGAGACGCGGATCAGACCCTTGGCGCCCTGCTCCGGGAGGTGGCCCTACCAGACAAGCCCAGAAATGGCACCTGAAGCTGGAACTCCTTCCTCTTCACAGCTGGTTCCCCCGGGGAGCTTTTCAGAAAATCCTATCACTCGTTACTCTCCAGGCCTGCATATCACAAGTTTTGGGGCTGGCTTTCACCCTGGGCTGCAATCTGGTGATTTAAATTGGGTGAAACAAGTTACATTTGGCACCGCTTCTCATTAGGGTTTTCTTGTTCTGTGTTCTCGCTCTCAGCATTGGTTGGAGTTTACGAAATCTGTGGTGAAGCAGTTGAGATGTAAGTATTCCCCAAGAAAAGACTCGAGCCCTACTTCTGGGGGGGAGGGGGTAGGAGGGGTGAAACCTCCCACGTGTAGTGAGTTTTGGTGATTTTCCACTGTTCGGAATACACGTGGCCCTAAACACCTGAGGATTTTCTCTGCGGGTTCAGAGGCCCGCGCCTCCGGGTGGGGAGGGGAGCTCAGTCTTCTCCGGACCAGGGGGTCTTCCCTGAGAGACACCCGTTTTTTCCTGCAGCCCAGCCTCCGTTCACCATGTGTTTCCGGGTGAAGTTCTACCCTACGGACCCTGCTGCCCTGAAGGAAGAAATAACCAGGTGAGATGAGGCATGCCTCCCTCCACCACTGAGACCTGTTGGAGAGGCCCGGAGAGAGGGACCGTAACCTCTCAGACCCTCTGTGCTGGAAGCCCCTAACTCTTACAGGCAAGGCATTCTTCTCCAATAGAGCCTTCCTTCTGAGTCTCATTCCCACGGGCGCTCCTGGCTCGCCCCCTCAGTACGCTGGGACAGGGGGAGTGTCCTTCTCCGGAAAGGGTGAACACATCGTCCTGAACCGGACCCCTCAGAGGGCTCTGGAGTAACGAATGAATCGAATGCATATTTTTCTCTCACCTGTGATGTGGCCACCGCGGGCGTTTTGGAGAGGGCTGTGTTGCTGCTTTTGGGGGGGAGATTGGAATAGACGCCAAAGCATGACGCTGAAGGACCAGTTGGGAAATAACTGAGGATTTTAAGTCAAAGTGTGTCAGTGCCAGTGTGCTGATGGATCAGGTGCCCGGTAAGCTCTTCATCGTGGGCATTGTGTTCTTGGAGAGCGGACGGCCGCAGGGAATGGATTTGATTTCACTCGGCACCTCCTGTGGGTGAGGAGGAACTCCTGTGCCCACGGCCATCCTGTGAGAGGGTCGAGTAGGAGCTTTGAAGCTTCCCCATGGTTTTGTATCTCGGAGCCAAATTCACTCTAAAAGTGTTGCCTCGGAGATTTAGGAACTCTGTGTAACAGGGATCCTTAATTTTTATACTAGAAAGATCTGATGTTGACATAAACAAAACCTTGCTGTGACCTTGTAGAGGGAGGGCCCAGGTGAAAAGGCCAAAATCTTAGAGCTGAGGAGGAAACAGCTCTGCCCACTCTGCCCCTCCATCACACCTGAGAGAAGCAGAGGGGATGGGGCCAGTGGAAGAGGCTGTCCTTCCTGTAAGGCTTTGCGATTTGCTTCTAGATCCCGAACTGCTTGAGATAATCCAAAACAAAAGAGGAGGGAAGAAGGGAGAGAGAATATGGATTTATGTTCTCTTCGCGTTCTGAAGAGCATGCCACTGCCTTTCCATCCAGGAAAAGGAGCGGAAGTTTTATCTAAAAAGGACGGTGAGGAAATGGGGAGAGAAGAGAGCAAGAAACAGGAACAAGTAGCACACAGGAAGCAAAGAGGTGGCGTGGGAGGGAAGGTGGCTTGGCCGTGGAGGGAGAGGGATCCTCTGATCTGGTCAGAGGGTCAGGACAGCGGCTGCTCCGGGTGTGGAGCGGTGCCCACCCGCCCCCTTGGAAACACGGCGGGCAGGGGGTGCGTAGGTGGAATCCAACCTCATGTTTCTTCCTGGACATAGAGGAACTGCACGCTCTGCTCCCCACACAGAGGTGGGTGTGGCTCCCACTTTGCTTCTAAAAATCAAGCTCATCCATATTAATAAGCAGTCCTGTAGCTTTGGGTGGAACAGTGAGGGTAGAACTACTGTGTTGAACAACTTAAACAGAGAGGAGTTTTGGCAAAGCACTAGCCTGCCTTGCTCACGATCTCTAGTGTTTGCCTTGGGTCTGAGCACATCCGTCCCTCTTCTTTCCTTCCTTCTTTCCCCTCCCCTCCCTTCCCTCTCCCTCCCTCTTTCTATTGAAAGAGGTGATGATACCAGGACAGATCCAGAAGCCTGCGCCCCTGGCCACATGTCAGAGCAAATTCAACACATCTCTGCTCGGAGCCTCGCCCCCGGCCTCCTAACAGCACACATCCGCGTTGCCTGGTCTGCACCTCCCTGGCCGACAGGGGGGTGAGGGGCTGTCTGATATAACCCAGTGAGAGCACCACAGGCCCTTTCTGATTTGATTAAAGGACAGAAATATATGATGAACTTGGCCCTTAGGAGGAGCTCTGAACAACATACATTTCTCAATCAAAGGCCACCGCATACTATTACCATACAGACCCAACTACCCAAGAAGCAGCAGAGAGAGACCCAGAGCTCAGGTCCTATTTGTCACTCCTTAATTATGTGGCCTTGGACATAAGCTATTTAACCTCCTTGGGCTTCAGATTCCTCATGTATAAAATGAGGCCAGCAAGAGCTACCTCATAGAACTGCTGGAAGGATTAATCGCTATACAAGGTCTTGCGCTTCTTAATACCTCCCTTACCCGGTGCAAAGGCTCGATGCCTGCTTACTGCCAGATTGGCTACATGCTCCGTGGACCCCGAGGGCTCTGCTCATGGGGCACCAGTTCAGCTAGCTCTGACTTTTCCTCCTTTTTTATGTGGAAGGCGCTTCTTCTCTGATAATCCCCTCACCTCTTCTGTCCCCTTTCCCTGCCAGCGAGAGCCCTAACACTTAAGCAGCTAACTTGAGAACCCAGAGAGAAAGCCGTCTTAGGTAATCACCCACATAGGGGGCTGTGGCCAGGCCTCTCAGGAAGTCAGCAGACTTCAGGGACACTGACAAGGGTGAGAGCACCTCCCTCTCTGCATGCATTTGTGCTGACCACCCTCCACTGTCCTCCCCTCTCTCCATCTCACCAGCCTTCCTTTCCTAGAATGCAACTTCCAAGCGCGTCAGGACAGTTAGTCACAGGCTAACTGCCTCCCCCCTCCCCACGGCGTTCAGTGGTGGCCTTAGAAGTAGCAGCATCTTTCTCCTCATTCACGTCCCCGCCGATCTTAAAACAGCAGGTACCTGCCCCAGCCTGACTCAATACCCATAATTCATTCCTGGCTTAGAGCCCTCCACACCACTTTCCTGCCAAACTAATTTAGCTGCCAGTGTGTTTTTTCCTAGCAATCTTGCTCCTAAATTTCACCACCGTCTCAGCCATTCCCATAAAGCCAGGCTGAGAGGAGGGGATGAAGCAGGGAGTAAGGAACTACGCTTCAGGTTATCTCTTGGACTCTTCCCAGATGATAAATTTAGTGGCCAAATCCTGATTAATCTCTTTTGTCCTTTTTAAAGGAATAAATAGATTTTCCTTGTCTGAGCTGGAGACAAGGCAGAGAAAATGGGGATTAGGCACCAAATTTAGCTTATTAGCAGGGACTGCAGGTGTCCGAATGCCTTGGGAAGATGGAGTAATAGGGGGAACTGGGTACAAAAGGGGGCCCGCCTTCCAGGGAAGCACACTGCCTGACACGTGTTTGAGCAGGTGCTCAAACAGTGCTGCCAGTGGGAGCACATACATGCACGTATGAATGGAGCACGCAGGTCATTTATTCCTTCAAAGGACATCAGTTGAGCCCCGCCTAGGCGAAGATGGGTTGGCAAACTCTTTTTGTAAAAGGCCACGACAAAAGTTACCGTATTTGCCGGCGTATAAGACGATTTTTCGGCCCTGAAAAATACGTATTTGCCGGCGTATAAAACGACTGGGCGTATAAGACGACCCCCTAACATTTCCACTAAAAATACAGAGTTTGTTATATACTCGCCGTATAAGACTACCCCCCACTTGGAGGCATATTTTTCAGGGCCAAAGGGTCGTCTTATACGCCGGTAAATACGGTAGTATTTTAGGCGTTGTGGCCATCTGGTCTCTGTCACAGCGACTTGTCTCTGCCATTATAGAGCAAAAGTGCTGTGGATGGTAGATAAAGGGATGAGCATGTTTGTGTTCCAATAAAATTGTATTTTGTTTCATGGAAACTCTGGCGGCAAGCTGTAGTTTGCTGAACCTGGGCTAAGGAATAAAAAAAAAAAGTTTCAAAAACGCCAGGTTCAAATCCCAGGTTTTCTTTTAACTGGCGCATGACGAGGCCAGCCACACTATGTGAGGCGGGGATAAAACCAGTAGCTGCCTCTCTGTTGTGAGGATTAGATGAGAGTGTGTGTGCTATATGGTACAATGTGTAGCACGCAGCATGCACTCGGGAAATCATGATTATTATTTTAAAATATGTTTTTATTGATTTCAGAGAGGAAGGAAGAGGGAGAGACAGAAACATCAGAGATGAGAGAGAATGATCGGCTTGCCTCCTGCAGGCCCCACACTGGAGACGGAGCCCATAACCCAGACATGCTCTGACCGGGAAGCAAACTATGACCTCTTGGTTCATAGGTCAACGCTCAACCACTGAGCCATGCCAGCCAGGCTTATTATTATTATTGTTGTTTTGTTTTGTTATTTTTGTCATCTTTCTCTCTCCCACTGGAATGTTCCCTGCTGAGCTCCTGGCACCTGTGCAGTGCCTGGCACATGAGCTAGCAGGCTGGTGGCTGGTGGGAGGGAGAGGAAGCAGGGGAGTTAGGCAAAGGACACCTGGGCTCTTTAGAAGAATATAAAAAATAAATAAAACATCGTCTCGGACTTCAAGGAGCTTGGAGTCCAGTGTCTTGGAGGAAGACATCCTGAGCGTGGTTATACTTGGGGGAAAGGGCGGTAGGAAATAGAGGAAGCCAGAGGCAAAGAATCGAATGAAGGGAAGGTGGCGGGGCCAAAGGGTCTTCTGGAGGAAACTCTTCAGGAGCCGCCAGTGCTTTCCACGGTTCAGACCTTTGATTCCGGAAGTATCTGAGGTCTGACTCACCCCCACCCTCTGATGTCAGAAAGCATATGCCAAAGACGGTACCTCGAAGGGATGTCCATGTTACAGAAAAACTCGGGTTTTCCTTGGTCGTCTTTTAGGCTCTCACTTATCCACACCCCCACCAATGTGGGACAACACAGACGTTACAAATAGAGGTGAAGCAAAGCCTCCTGAGGCCTAAAGGAGACAGGCAACGTTTACCAAAAAAAAAAAAAAAAAAAAAGTGTCCTAACGGAGCAGGCCTGTCTCAATCTGGTCTAAAGCTAATTTCCCGTTTGGTTCCCACGAGGATGTCTTTCTGAGGACAAGTTCTCCCGGACTTCATTTAGGACACCCTGCTCCGACCTGATTATTAACTGCATTATTACAGGGGCAGAAGCACCAGGTCCTTTCTCAGCCACAAAACGAGAGAACTGGGCTGGAAATCCGGGACTGGGGTTCTAGGGTTGGTTACCCAGCCAGTCTGCTCATCAGGACTGTCCCCGCCAGATGGTTCCGGTTCACTGATCCCTTTCCTGGCCACACAGTGGCCCTGGCGGCAGTGCCTCGGGCAACAAGGTGGTCTTCCTTAGGCCCCTGTGCGGCAGGAGGGAACGTGCCAGGGTCTCTTGAGACTAGGCCTAGGGAGGCTATGAATCATGGGATATATTTTCATGACCAACAGCACGGAGTGATTGGTTACCTCCTTGAATGAGCGGGGTGTGGGGCTTGACGGACGTGCTGAGGTAGAAGAGAGAACTCTCTGCCTTGAAGCTGCCAGTTCGTTCTTTCACAAGCTCACCTCTTCTTGTCCTGTAAAGAATGTGGTTTGTTTCTTTAGGACGTTGGCTTGCTCTCCCTTCCCTCTCCCCCTCCAGTTGCTGTACCAGTGCCTGGCAACGTTCCCACGGCCTTACCCTTGACCTCCCCGTAGCTGTCCTGCCTCCAGAGGCTGGAGGAGCCCCGCCCCCCAGTGCAAAAGCCTCGTTTCCTTTTCAGCTCACCTGAGGCACCCTTCAGGCACCCTTCAATAAAGATGCTTCATAAAAACCAGCGGTTCTCAGTGTGAGCAGGAGCATGTCCCCCTTGGACAAGAGGGCTCTAAAGGGGCTTTTTCAGATCCAGGAGCTCGCGCACGCGCACACACACACACACACACACACACACATATACACACACACATACACACACACACACACACACACACACACACACACACATTCCGACACGCTCCCCTGGGGGATGTTCTCCTAACCATCCACATTGAGAATCACCGCCCGGAGCCTGTTGTCCCCTTGAAATATCTCCTTCAACCCAGTCTGTGCTGTCCCTGAATTTTGGGCAGAGATCAGCAGAGAGGTGTGGGAGGAGTGACTGGTGAATAAGGGGCCAAAGGTCTGCTTCCGCCTCCTGCCAGCGCCTGGGGAAGGTGGGAGCGGGGACAGTGGGAGGCCAGAGCCCTTTCCTCTCCCGCCTCTTCCTTCCCTCCCGCTCTCCCACACACCGGGTGGCGTCTCCCTGTGGGAAGCAGAGCGAAGACAAGCTTGATTTGGTAGACCCATCTTAATTTTTCATTCTGCGTGGTTTCTTTTTCCTTCCGTTTTTCTCTGCAGACACCGGGGCAGAGTGAGGTTGGGTTGGTGATGGTGGTTGAGGCAAGGGGGGGAGCTCTTAGCTTCCAGACTATAATACTCACCATCCCTTCGTTTGGAGGAGGGAGGTCCAACCTGGTGTGGTTAGAAGGATGCTTATGCTTTAATCTGTACACAACCCCCCTGGGAATCTTGTTAAAATGATTCAGCAGGTCTAGGATGGGCCTTTGGTCCGCATTGCCAACAAGCTCCCAGATGCTGCTGCTCTGCGGGCCACATTTGGAATAGCGGGGCCTGAGGGGAGAGAGGTTTGCTTGCTCCTAATTTCTGTTTGTTAATTACTGGACTCGCCACGCCCATGGTTCCCAGTCACCTGGGGGACCCCTCCCCACCCGAGTTGCACGATCCTCTTCTTGAGCACTTTCACATGCTTGGGTGAGCCTGGAATCCTGCTTCATTCTTCATCCTAAAACAGAAGCGGGGGAAACTCCTAGTTGTCCAGGGAGCACCCAATTTCTCTTCTGATGGAATTTAAGGGGATTTTGCTACATGTCCCTAGGGATGCTGTAGCAGCGAAGGCTGTCTAGCAAGTGCCGCAGAACCTAAGCCAACAAGCATGTATCATCTCTCGGCTTCTGTGGGCTAGGGGCTCCGGAGCAGCTTCGCTGGCGGGTTCTGGCGCAGGGTCTCCCGGAGCTGCAGCCATCTGAAGGCCTGACTGGAGGATTCACTTCCAGGACGGTGCGCTCACACGGCTGTTGGCAGAACGTGCCCGTCCCTGGCGAGCTGTTGGCAAAGGCCTCAGCTCCTCGCCGCATGGACCTCTCTAAAGGGCTGTTAAGCATCCTCAGGCAAGAAGAGAGGTCCGGGAGGAAGAGAGAAACGGAGGAAGGTGCCGTGGCTCTGTGACCTCGTCTGGGATGTCAGATCTACCGCTCCTGCTTTATTGTTTGTCACTAAGTGCAGCCCACACTCGAAGGAAGGGAATTAAGCTCTGCCTCTGGAGCTGAGGAGTAGCAAAGAATTTATGGGCATCTGTTTAAACCTCCCTAGATGCCCCCCACCCCCTCCGCCAAGGAACCACTGTGGGGGTTAAACATATGTCCATAAGAGTTTGCTACCCCTGGCTCTTGCTCTTCCCGGGGTGCCAGTGAAGTTACGAACATTGCAGACCCCACTCCTTGGAAAGACGTTTTCAAAATGGAAGTCAGCAATTCCGTTCCTCTGGGACAGGGTGCACCAGCTGCTTGTGAAACTAGGAAGCGGTGAGAGTGCAAGGAGGGAGTACAGCATAGCGACGAAGAGCCAACCCCGGGAGTCTGACAGTCCGGAGCTTGAATCCTGGCTCTGCCTCTCACCAGCGTGTGCCCGTGTGGAAGTCACATGTGCCTC
Organism: Vespertilio murinus; assembly: GCA_963924515.1. Classification (NCBI taxonomy): domain Eukaryota; kingdom Metazoa; phylum Chordata; class Mammalia; order Chiroptera; family Vespertilionidae; genus Vespertilio; species Vespertilio murinus. Next base: position 158,055,460 of record OZ004704.1, on the reverse strand, counting down.
ACTGTCTTTTTCTTAAAAGGGGGGAAATGGGGGTGGGGGGAGATAACAATAGTACCTGTCTCAAAGGGTCAGGTGAAGATGAGATGAGAGGTTGCATGTAAAGTGCGTCACCCTGGGCCGGCAGACCGTGAGCGCTCAGTACCTGGCAGTTGCTGCTGCTCTGGAATCCTCCCACTGAGGCGAGGGCTTCCTGGGCGTGAAGCAATGTTAGCCACTAGTGTCCACGCTTCCTTCGCTCGGCCTCTTCTCCCACCTCATTTAATTCTGACACGTCAGGCCGGCCTCTGCCGAGAATGAGGCTAAAGACAGGTTCTCCCGACACAAGGCAGAGCTCGCTGGGCACGCTCGTCATCACTGGCCACTCCTTGGGGAGGAACATCAGCCAGAGTCAGGCGGAGAGAGGCCCGGTCGGCCCCTCTCCTCCACATAGCTTGCTTTTTGGCACTGAGTTGATCTGGGCTGGCCGCTCCACAGCCCAGCGCTGGGCAGACAGTGTTTTTACCGGGGGACTGCCGTCTCTGTTTGGAGCTATAGGAAGAAACTGACAGAATTTGAATTTGAATTGAACCTCAAATCAGCTCAGAGCAGAGTACTTGAAAGAGCCTTCCGTGGAAATGGAAATTGTATTTGTTCTGTGGTATGTTTTGAGATTTTTTTTTTAACGTAGTAAAAGTGTCCTGACAGAGCTTTTGTCTTTAAAGCAATCAAAGAAATCCTTATCATGCAGCCCGTGTTTCCTCTCCAGGTATTTAGTCTTCCTGCAGATCAAAAGGGATCTCTACCACGGCCGCCTCCTCTGCAAAACATCCGATGCCGCCTTGTTAGCAGCTTATATCCTTCAAGGTAATGACTTTTGACAGGACAAATTCGCTTTTCATGCTAAGTACAGATTACATTATTGCCGTCACCACCGATGACTACTTCTTGGGTACACACAGCTCTATCTAACCAGAAGCAGAGGATTCGAGGGCTTTGCCTGGACTCCCTAGACCAGCCGTGGGCACACTACGGCCCGCGGGCCAGATCCGGCCTGTCCGGCTATTCTATCTGGCCTGCGGAGCCGAAAGAGCAGAGGGTTCTCTTGCTCTCCCCTCCGCTCCTTCACCAGCAGCCCAAGATGAGAGTGCCAGCGTGGTCAGGTTGCTTTTGTTCCGGCCCTCCGGTCCAGTTTAAGAACCCATTGTGGCCCTCGAGTCAAAAAGTTTGCCCACCCCTGCCCTAGGCGGAGAGGGCTCTGACCGCTCGGTCCTGCACTGATAAGGTGACCGAGACTAGAGTGGCCTCTGGATCCACGTTTCCTTTCCTGTGACCCTCAGTGAAGTGAAGCACCTTGGAACCTGGAGCCCTTTCTGTTCACATCGCTCAAAGTTGAAAGTGTTTCCCTGTAACAAACACATTTCCCAACATTTTCTTTTCTTTCTTTTTCTTTTTTTTCCCCCCAAAAACAGTGGGAAAGAAAAGCATCTTCACATATAATCCCTTTCCTCTCATGAAATGTAAGGGACTTCTGAGTGCCACCTCCCAGACCTGACACTGTCACAGGATTATGGTTGACCACGGCACTAAGATGGCGACTTTTCCATCCAAGAATCTGAACGCTTAACTGGAAATCTGTGAACGCGGGAAGCTACTTTACGAAGAGAACCTGGGGAATCCTTGCCAATAGAAACTAAAATTCTCCTGGCAAGAGAAATATCCCAGCTGCATGAAGAATGTAAAAGTCAGCCCACTGTAACGTGGCGTGCTGGGCTCCTATCTTTAACAGTCACTTAAACAGAAGGTCTTGCCAACCCCAAGGAACCCAAAGAGGCCCCTTTATTTTTGGAGGCGAACCCGTTCCATCTATGTTCAGTTTTAAATTCTGTTGTTCCTTCAGTTTACCCTGACAACCATACTGAATTTTTCAGTTTCTTTCCTTTAAGGAAATGGTGTCCAGCATTGATGTTTCATGGGGAGCTTTCTAAATAAAGGCATAATAAATGACTCCATGGCTTGAAGTCACTCTGGACATTAGAAACCTTTAGTCTCTTCCTCAAAGATAGAAATCCCCAAGTATTTGGAAGCATAATATTCAACTGTGAGAGGAGGGCTCATTTCCCCTTAATATTTACTCATCCCTCCATACTTCCCTCCGCACTGGTCGTGGTTCTCACCAGGGAAGGAGGAAGGGCAACCATAGCAGCTAGAGCAGGGGTGGGCAAACTTATTGACTCGAGGGCCACAATGGGTTCTTAAACTGGACCGGAGGGCCGGAACAAAAGCATGGATGGAGTGTTTGTGTGAACTAATAGAAATTCAAAGTGAACATCATTACATAAAAGGGTACGGTCTTTTTTTTTTTTATTATTTCAATAGTTTAGAACAGCCATCCGGCCCATGGGCCATAGTTTGCCCACACCTGAGCTAGAACTTCTTAGCATCCTTCCTCCTCGCATCTCCACGATGCTCCTGTGGAGTGCTTCACGTGGAAGGAGCTAGGATCTCACCTCGGAACCCACTGGAGAGCACCGCCCCCTTGCCCCCAAAGATCTCTAAGACCTGACAGCTTAGCAGCTTGAGGACAGACTTCTGGCTAGAGCCCCCCGCCCTGCAGGGAGCTGAGAAGCCAGCCTTGGGGCCGGGGCCGTGGGTCTCAATGGCACTTTCTCATCACAGCCGGTATTCCCGCTCCGCAGTCCTCTCCAGGGGACCTGAATCCTGCTCAGCTCTCCGTGAATATGTATTCAAATTTACTCACTTGATTTCATTTGATTCGGACTGAGAGTTGAGTTCTGAGTCTGGACCAGGGCTCATTCACCAGTTTGCTGTGTCCCCACTGAAATCCTCAAAGCGAGATTTCCGACCTGACTCAGGCCCGCGAGGTTCTGCCTTCCTGGCCAGGCTCACAGTGTCCTGTGTTGACACAGAGCATTGCTCCCCAGCCCTCGTGGCATAACTGAGGGGAGGAGGGCCCTGGTGTAGGCCTCTGCTCTTTCATTGCAAGTTGGCTTGTGGTGCCCTCTTGAACACGGGGTCAGCTCTCCCATCTCTTTGCTTAGACTTGGCTTCAGCCCAGTGGGCACACCTGGGAGAACAAACGTGGACGTGCTCTGGAGAGGCATGCCCTCTACCCGGCCCACTGTCTGTGTAAGCCCGGTGCGGGCGCTGACTCTGCTCTGTGTTCATCTTTTGCTGCTTTGCCAGTGCTCACGGTGGTTTTCCTCTGCTTCCCTTTTACCAGCGGAGATTGGAGATTACGACCCAGGAAAACACCCTGAAGGCTACAGCTCCAAGTTCCAGTTTTTCCCTAAACATTCAGAGAAGCTGGAAAGGAGAATTGCTGAGATTCACCGGACGGAACTCAGGTGAGTGACACTCGGTTCCAGCCCCGGACGCTGACCTTCCGGACTCCGGGTGTGCCATTTCCGGTGACCCTCTGACAGTACAGCCCCAGGCCTCCGAGAGGAGTGGTGTAAGCTGAGACTTAACAGCCAGAGAAAGACGTTGCATAGAAAGGAAAACAGGGAGATTGGCTCAAAGGGTACTTGCTTCACCAAGAAAAATGAAGAGACAGACGTCAAAAGCATGACCTGGCACAAAGGGGAAAAAAAACAAAAACTAAAGGAAACAGCAGAAGGGGGAAAAAGATTAGTGGAGGGGTGGCGTGGGAATGTGAAAAACGAGCGAGGCTCTGGCCTCAGCCCGAGACGGTGGTCAGGGCTCCGGTCGGTGGGTGGGACGGCACAGGGCACAGGGCACACGGCACACGGCACAGGGCACAGGGCACAGGGCACAGGGCAATGCTGTGGGTGCCCTGAGAGCACTCGGGTCGGAAGCCACATCTCCAGCACTGCCTCCCCCGCCCTTCGCAGAGGGAAGGAGCAGAGAAGCAGCTGGAAGCTGGAGCTTGTGCTCCTCGGGTTCTTAATTAACCCGGAATATTCCTAATCTTATCAAATAGCATTAATGCATCTTTTCATATGAATAGGATTTTCTACAAAGATTGATTAAACACACACACACACACACACACACACACACACACACACGGTGTTTGGGCTCCACGTGATGTGGCACACTGGAGCACAGGCTCTCCAAACCGATAAACCATGAAGAAATATGCAATGGATTGTTGTGAAATAAAACTTGCCATTATATCAGTACATTATACTTATTAAAAATCCTTTAAAAATGTATGTGTAACTACCTGGGGAAGAAAAATGCCCACGTGGGGATAAAAGATACCTAATGATAATATTAAGTCTAAACTAGTCCCTACCCTGACACCCCCCCCCAAAAAAAAAAAAAAAAACCACAAAGAACAAGTCTGCACCTTCATTCAAGGATTTTACCGACATGCACGCCCCCACAGCCTCCTTCGCCTTTGCAAACAGGCCGCCTGCCCACAGGGTGGGGCAAGACTGGCTCCCCTCCTCACCCTCCCAGCAGCTTGGAGACACCTATCAAAGCTTCCCACCCCTCTCCGGGGCCGGCCGGCCTCCCCCGGGCTCCTCCCATCACTGTTGGGGGGATAGCGGCCCCTTGTGGCAGAGGTCGGAATGCACAGGGCCTGTGTGAAGGCTCAGGGTGGGTTCGGAGACAAGCAGGGGTGTGCTGGGGCTCCTCTGAGGGCGCCGTCACGAGGGTTTTGGATGTCAGAGCAGTGGGAACGGCCCGTGGGAAACCTGGTGGGAGGTTGGAGATTCCCAGGAAACGATGCCGCACTGAGGACCCGAGCGGTTTGGGCCAACTCCAGCCACCATTGGAGCTCCGCCGCCCAGCCTCGGCTTGCTGCCCAAGTATTTCCCGGGCACCTTTCCCTGCCTCAGCTCATGGTGGATGCAGCAGTCTGCAGTAAACACACTTCTCACCCAGGGTCAGCTTCTGCTCACACACTGTAAGAGGTGTCTGTGTTTCCTTTCTCCGCCTCTAACGAGAGTTCCTCAAGGGCCCCCAGGCTGCGTGCGCTAACCGCCCTGGTATATTTACAGCAGGCAGCACGGAGGCTGGCACCTAAGGTGCCGATGGATGGTTGCCTCTCCAGAGGGACACCCTGGCCTGCTCCTCCGTGGGTGGCTGGTCCCTTCACACCCTGCCCAGCCCTCCTCACACCGAAGCCACCCCCATGTCTGTAGGAGTATGTCTGCCTTGCCAGGGCTCAGAGCCTCGAGCCTGACAACGGTCTATGCCAGCCGTGGGCAAACTACGGCCCTCAGGCCGGATCCGGCCCCTTCGGCTGTTCTATCCGGCCCGCGGAGCCGAAAGAGCGGAGGGTTCTCTTGCTCTCCCCTCCGCTCCTTCACCAGCAGCCCAAGATGAGAGTGCCAGCATGGTCAGGTTGCTTTTGTTCCGGTCCAGTTTAAGAACCCATTGTGGCCCTCGAGTCAAAAAGTTTGCCCACCCCTGGTCTATGCCCCTGGCCCGCGTTGAACTCAGATGAGGGGGAAGGAAGATGCTAACGGCCCCTTCGTCACACGGCTTGTGCCAGGGCTGGTTTCTTCCTTTTGCTGCTTGTTTCCTTTTCATCGTCTTCACCCTGTGGACAGACCGAGCTGGGTGGAGTCTGGGGAGCCTGCACTGACTCCTGCTGCATCTCGTCACCCTCCGTTCCCACGTGCCCTCTCGGGAAAGGAAGAGGGTTAGGCAGCACGGCAACATACGTGGGCCCCGTGTTTGCATTTCAGTCTAGATCAGATCGCAGAGGAGGAACCCATGGCCTGCAGCCAGCCTGCAGATGTGTTTTGTCTGCGCCTGTCGTATTTCAAATCATGAAACACCGCCAAAAAAAAAAATCAGTATCTCTGACTTCTCTTTAAAAATCACATCTAGCCGAAACCGGTTTGGCTCAATGGATGGAGTGTCGACCTGCGGACTGAAAGGTCCCAGGTTCGATTCCCGTCAAGGGCACGTACCTTGGTTGCGGGCACATCCCCAGTAGGGGGCGTGCAAGAGGCAGCTGATCGATGATTCTCTCTCATCGACGTTTCTAACTCTCTATCCTTCTCTCTTCCTCTCTGTAAAAAATCAATAAAATATATTTATTTTTTAAAAATCACATCTAGCCAAGCTGGGCCCTGCCTTCCCCCGTGACCACAGAGAAGCAGCTCCCCTCCTTAGCCGGTTTGCCACAGTCCCCATGGCTCCCTCGGTGCTTCACCAGCCCATGCCGCTCCCTGTGGAGCCCGCCTCCCCCCGAAGACATGGGAGGCTCGGGCCCTGGGCTGCAACCTCTAAAGCTGGTCCCAGGACAGAGCAGGGCGTGCGCGTCGGGAACACTGCCGTGTGAGACCCATCCTGAGCACTCCATAAGGATTTGATCGGGGGGGGGGGGGGGGGGGGGGGAGGCTATGGACACAGGAAACCCTGAAAAAAAATCACGTTTTCCTTTCTCCCAGCGGCCAAACACCGGCAACGTCAGAGCTGAACTTCTTAAGAAAAGCGCAGACACTGGAGACCTACGGAGTGGACCCTCACCCGTGTAAGGTAGGATCCCCCCCCCCATGGGAGGTCGCACCTGCCTCCTATAGAGGGCAGCAGGAGGGAGGGCCCACATGCCCCCTCCCCACCCCCTCCACCCCTGCCAGGGCTGGGTGACCAGCTTTTAGTGACAGACGCCAGATAAAAATGTCTTGTTTTGAAAACTCCTCTGGATTCCATGCTGCATAATTTTGTGCTGCCACATCCGTGTCTGTCGGAGGGTGGGAGGCAGAGTCCATCTAAATAACAGATCTGAAACGGGGAGGGTCCCCCCGTTTGGCAGCCGTGGGCAATTTGGCGGAAAGGAAGAGGAGGGGTGTGGAAGGGGACGGCAGAGGCGGCTCGGCGCCCTGCCCACCCTCCCCTGACCCGTAATCTCGTTTCCTCCCGGGAGCGGGTTTTATTGACTGCGGCGGCGGCGGCAGCCACTGTGCGGGCCGCGCGGAGTCACATCTGATTCCATTAGGCGCCTCTCGGGGCGGCGGGAACGGCCGGAGGCTCTGCCCGGAGAAGCCGCGGCGATTCCTCACCGGTGCCTGGCATTTGGGAGACGAGCTTGGGGTGGGACGCGGCCTTCCCTGGGCTCTGTGGCCGTGTCCCTGCTCCACTTCTCCTCACCCCGAAAGCCCCGACACTCCTGTCTCTGCCCCAGTCTCTCCCAGGGTTTGCCCCTGCCTTTTCCACCCCTGGGCCGACCCCTGGGCCACGGGTAAAACTGACCCTCAGACTGACCCAGGGGGGCAGTGTCCCAGGAAAGCAGCAGAACAGGGACCCCTTCTTCCCGGCAGGTGAGGGGGGGACTTCGTCAGTGTCCAGCAAAAATGAAGAGAGTAGCCAAAACCGGTTTGGCTCAGCGGTGGAGCGTCGGTCTGGGGACTGAAGGGTCCCAGGTTCGATTCCGGCCAAGGGCATGTACATTGGTTTCGGGCACATCTCCGGTAGGGGGTGTGCAGGTGGCAGCTGGTCGATGTTTCTCTCTCATCGACGTTTCTAGCTCTCTATCTCTCTCCCTTCCTTTCTGTAAAATATCAATAAAATATATATATTTTTTTTAAACGAAGAGAGTAGAAACCAAGGAACCAGTGATGTGGGGGCAGAGTTGTGTTTCCCTGGCCTCTTGGTGAGGCGGCAGACGGTGCTTTGTTCTTGCAGAGGGTTTAACGTGGAAACGTCCCGTGGGAACTCTGACAGCATTCTAAGTCAGAAACCCTGGTCCCCTTCCCCGCCCCCTCCCTCCCCCTGCACCGGCGTGGCCTCCTGACACAGATCACCCCTGCGTTCTCGGGGGCCAGCACTGTCAGGAGACACATTGATGCCTCTTTGTGCAAAAAAATAAAAAATAAAAAATTGGCATATGGGTATTTGCAAGGGAATTAGCACGGCTTCATGAGGAATGCCTCTGCATGACTGCAGCAGTCCAGCCTGCAGGAATGGCTCGCGCGCTGTCAGCGAGGAGCCTGCCCAGGACCGGGCGAGACTCGGAGTCCGCCGGCCGCGGCTCCGGCCCTGCGGCCTTCCCAGGCTTCTCCGAGCCTCATTTTCCTCGTCTGTACGCAGTGGGCACTCGGCAGCTGCCCTCCTCCCTGAACTGGCCTCAAAAGACACAGCTGCCTGAAGACAGGGTCGTCAGGAGGTGCGGGGAGCTCTCTCCGACTCCAAACCTGCCCTGTCCCCCAAAGGCCACACGGAGGGGCCCCTCTTCAGAGGCGGGTCCCTGGGCAGGCTGCCGGCCGACAGCACCCGGTGGACCGTGGACCTGGGCACAGCTGAGTGGCTGTGGGGCTCCTGGCTCCCTGGAGCGTGTCCTTCTCGGACACAGGCGGAAGGGGCTGCAGGGAGGAAGGGACATTTGCGGCACCTTCGTGGCAGGCCTGTGGGAATCCTTTCCCATTTCCTCACTGCCTCTTCGTGCCAGCCCCAGGAGGTGGGTATTACCCTTCCTGGTTTACAGGTGAGAATACCGAGTCCCAGGAAGCCACAATTTCCAAGGCCCCGAGAAGCAGAGCAAGGAGTGGGCCGGAAGCCACGTCCCATGCTGTGTCCATAAGGAACAGGGGCCCAGGCGCTTCCTCTGGGCACGGGTGGGACGCTGGGTGCTGGGCCCTGCGCTGCCTGTCTGCCAGCACCCTGCCTGCTACAGACCCGCACGGGATCCCTCATCGCCTCCCTCCCTGGGCTGCGGCACGGGACCTCCTCGGCGCTCTTGGGCTCGGACAGGCCAGGAGCCTACACTCTGGTCCTTACGCGGAGCTGCCCCGGTGATGGGCTCCCGAGCCCTGGCCCGGTGCTGCTACAGGGGGAGCTGAAATAAGCCGGAGCACGCGGGGTAATAAATACTGACGGTTTCTATTCACAGAGAGGCAGTCCCTGGGCCCGGGGAATCTGGGGCACATAGCCCTGGGGGGGACGGAATTGGAGGAATTGTTCTCATGATTAAATGGGAGCAGAATGGCACGTCAGCGGGGCTCTGTCTCCTGGACCGATTAAGGAGCTGCTGCTCTGCCGACACCGGTTTGGCTCAGTGGATAGAGCGTCGGCCTGCGGACTGGAAGGTCCCGGGTTCGATTCCAGTCAAGGGCATGTACCTTGGTTTCGGGCACATCCCCAGGATGGGGTGTGCAAGAGGCAGCTGATCGATGACTCTCTCTCATCGATGTTTCTAGCTCTCTATCCCTCTCTCTTCCTCTCTGTAAAAAATCAATAAAATATTTTTTTTTTAAAGAAAGAAGAAGGGCAAGGCTGGTCAATTCAGCATTGCCTCAAAAAAGAAATATGTTTTAAAAAAAGAAGAAGAAGAAGCTGCTCTTCCTGTCCGTGCGGACAGATTCTTTCTGCCCGCCATGTCTGTCTGGCCCTGGGACCAGGAGGGAAGGTCCTGCCGACGCTGGGTGGGGCGGACGGAGGGCGCCGGCAGCTGGCTGGCTTAGATAATGCCACACGCTGCACGTCCGGCTGCCCCCAGCTCTGGGCGGGAGCCCCCTGCAGGCCACGCCCATGGCTGCTGGCCCAGGGCAGTGTTGATCCCCGTTCCCTAGCCCCGTGGTCGGCAAACTGCGGCTCTTGCAAGCCACATGCGGCTCTTTGGCCCCTTGAGTGTGGCTCTTCCACAAAACGCCACGGCCCTGGGCGCGTCTATTTTGAAGAAGTGGCGTTAAAAGAAGTTTAAGTTTAAAAAATGTGCCAAAACCGGTTTGGCTCAGTGATAGAGCGTTGGTCTGTGGACTGAAGGGTCCCAGGTTCGATTCCGGTCAAGGGCATGTACCTTGGTTGCAGGCACATCCCCGGTGGGGGGTGTGCAAGAGGCAGCTGGTCGATGTTTCTCTCTCATCGACGTTTCTAGCTCTCTATCCCTCTCCCTTCCTCTCTGTAAAATATCAATTTTAAAAAAAAATTTTTTAATGTGGCTCTCGAAAGAAATTTCCGTCATTGTGCGGTTGGTATCTGGCTCTGTGGACTAATGAGTTTGCCGACCACTGGCCTAGCCTGACCCCTCTCCAGGCCCAGGAGCCACCACCATCTCCTTCCTGGGCCCTGGGACAGGCCGTCTCCCCGGGTCCCCGCAGGCCGGGAGTGCTCAGGCCCGTCCCAGATGCCCAGCCTGTACCAGCCTTATCTCGGGTTATAAAGGGGCCACTCACTGAAGGAACATGCCAGGCACTCATGGGCACTATCTCGCTTAATCTTTCCAGTCACACTGCCACGGTGTTCTTGTTCTCTTTAGAAGATAAGGATACCTCTGAGGGACGAGCCCGTGCCGAGGCGCTGGTACAGGCAGTCCCGGGACTCGAACCCACCGCAGTCTGTGCCTCGTGCTGCGCTTTCCGTTATCCCTCGTGGTTTTCCTTCTGGAGAGATGGCATTTATTCAGGAGCAAAGCAGGGCTCTCCGCCGGGGGTGGTAGAGAAGGCAGGGACCTACGAAACGAATGCGCTCATAACCATGTAACCCACGTTCCCCACGTGGCTTTATGTCTGTTCTGACAGACCAGGAGAAAACGGATTTCAGCAGGATCTCGGGTGGGAGCAACCACACAAATAGAATGTCATTCCTTGGCCCTTAAAATGGGACCATGACTTTCATAATGGAGCTGCCCAGGCTTCTCTCTAAATAAACCCTCCTCCCAGCAGGACAGGTTGCCCCCGACCACAGAGGAGCGGAAGGGGGGGCAGTGAGGGCTCCCCCTCAGCCTCAGGTGGGCCCCCGTGGCTGCCGTGAGAGGAAGAGCTTGGCTCAAGTAGCAAGTCTCTGCCAAGATTCCCGCCTCGGCACTGTCACGGGGTGACACCAGGCCTCTTGCGGGGTGCCTCCTGCCGGTGTCCACCCCCGTTTCTTGTGGCCAGGTTTGAGTAGACTAAAATGGAGTGGTTTTCACCATGGGCTTAAAGGGGCCAACTCCGAGCCCTTTCAGAAACGGGCATAAGTGTCTGGAAGAGCATGTGGATTCCTCTTTAAGAATGAAGTCCGAGGCTTCGTCCACCCAGGCTGAATCCGTGTAAGTCGTGCTCGAGAGAGGGGCTGGATGCCCCAGAGAGGCGGAACCCCCGAGAATGCTGGGTCCCCACTCCATCATACCCAGGATGTCTGAGGGGGGTGGGTGTGGGGCAGAAGACAAGCCTGCCTCTCTGTATCTGGAGGTGAAACCCGGGGGACAGGGCAAGGTGGCCAGATGTCCCTCCTTCTAGGAACCAGTCAGTGCTGATCTCCAAAATCCCTCCTCTGGGCAGGCTGCACCTCCGAAGACAAGCCTTTGAGGGGGCTGAGTTGGCGCAGGTTGGGTTTGCTGGCGGGCTCCACGTGGCTGTCGCGCTGCAGACCCGCGCCCGCTCCGGGAAAGCACCGGCAGCCACGCCCTGGCAGCCAGTCATTCAGGCCCCCAGACAGAAGCCGTGTTTTGAAAGGACACATCATTTCTTGTCCGAATTTACAAAGGAGGACACGGAAGTTCCGAGGAGTTAAGTACGTCACAGAGCTGGGATCCTAACCCGACACCAAAGCTCTTGGCGCAAGGACGAAAAGGCGAAAGCAAACGTCTACCTCCCACTGTGGACATGAACTGCCTCCTCCCGGCCGTTAGCGGCTGTGGAGTGAAGACCCGGTTTCTGTTCCACCTCCCAGGTGCCTGAGTGGCCCAGGCCTGTGGGCACTGGTTTTCTCGGGAGGGGGAAGGGACAGGTGACTGTTGTCTGTGTCGCTTCTCTCCGCGCCCTCGTTTCCTTCTGTCCCTCCACTTGTCCTTTTGCACACAAATCCCAAGGGCCGGCTCCCGCGGAGAGTGACACGTTAGATGGAAGGCAGCGGGGACGTTCCGGGGAAGGTGCCGGCGTGGCAGGCTGTTGGTGTTTTCACGCCGGTGCCAGGCAGGGGGCAGACACGCCGGCCGCCCTCTGCCCCCGCGGACGCCCTTCGCCGGAACGGGCGCGGGAAGCAGTTGGGAGCATTGCTCTCCTCACAGGAGAGGCTGGGTTGGGGTTGGGGTTGGTCCGGGGCCATTATCACTCATTGGAGTGGCCGGGCAGCGAATCGGGGTCTACTCCCAGTGTGCTCCCTGTTCCGGATCCACCGGTCTGGTCAGCACAGGATGTTCCCTCTGACGCCAGCGCCTGCCTTCACCGGGAGGCCAGCCCCCAGGGGCCCGGATGGTGCCAGTGGGCAGTGCCCCGCCATAACCTGGCTTCAGCGCCCAGCTCGTGGGGGGAACCCCTCCTCCCTTGTCTCTGGGCGATTCCCCCAGCCTCCAACCATCGCAGCCCCCATCTTCCCCGTCCGCCCTCTTTCCTTCCGCCCTGGTTCCCACGGGTATCAAGCCCCTCCCCTTTCACCCTGGCCCCTGACAAGAGGGACCTCTCTCTTCCTGCCCCAACGTCCCACGCCCTCCCTTCCTAACCAACAACATTTAAATCCATCAACGTCAGGAAAAATAGTAACACGTCAGGTTAATTACGTTCAACGAACTGAGCTAAATTCAGTAGCAGCTATACTGGTTTTTTTTTAATATATTTTATTGATATTTTACAGAGAGGAAGGGAGAGAGAGAGAGAGCTAGAAACGTCGATGAGAGAGAAACATCGACCAGCTGCCTCCTGCACACCCCCTACCGGGGATGTGCCCGCAACCAAGGTACATGCCCTTGACCGGAATCGAACCCGGCACCTTTCAGTCCGCAGACTGACGCTCTACCACTGAGCCAAACCGGCTTTGGCAGCAGCTATACTGTGAACGGCACAGCCACCAGCGTGTTTCGGGTGCCCACTAAGCACCACCTACGAGGAATATCCTCGACCCTCACTTTACAGCGAGCAGTCGGAGACACGGAGGAGCGCGGGGCCCGGCCAGGACCCACGGGCAGCGCCAGACCCTGGGCCTGGGCGGTGGGCCCCGAGCCCGTGGCGCTGGGGGTGGTGCCGGCGCGCTTTGCCTGCCACCGCCCACAGGGTCAGCGGGACAAAACAGAGAGGCCCATCCCCTGCCCACCCTGCGGCCCCCTTCCTACTCTTCACCCACGTGTTCTCAGTCCTCTGCTGGCGGACCTGTTTCCCCTTCTCCCCGTCTTCCCCCAGACCTTTCCTGTCTCTCGGGGTGCTGGAAGCACCTTCCCCACTCGCCCCATTGGGCCCTCCCCTCCTGCTTCCTCCACTGCCGCCGCCCCGGCCGCTCTGCCCGCCTCCCTGTCTCACACACTCACCTGGCGGGCACGTCTGCGGGTCTGCGAGGGTCAACGAGGTCAGGTCCCACCCACAGGTCTCTGCCTCCGGGGACCTCGGTCCAGGACTTCCTGGAATGGAAAGCCCCCTGGTGCCCACCCTCCCCCGCCTCTCCCCGCCATTCCCCACCCCAGGTCCCCGCCTGCCCCGCCCATGTCCCTGTCCACCACCCTGCTGGCACCGGTGTGCAGTGCCGGCGCCCAGGTGTAACCACCACCCCGCACCGCCGACAGGCAGGAGGAGGCCCGGCCCCGTGGCTTCTCGGTATCTCCTCGCGGGTTATTTTTAAACAGCTTTTCGCTGTGCCCGGGGTTGAACGACACTGTGCTTGCACCCAAGTGTCTGCATCATGACACACCCTGAGGGAAGGACAGTAATAAAAATACACTCGTTGACATGTTTGTGAAACGTGTACTTGGTGTATTCCCTGGGCACAGAGGCTCACACCTGGAACCCTGAGTCTAAGAGACTTTTAGGGGAAAACTTTGCTTAAGGCCCACGCAGCCCTGCAGAGCCTCACTCTTCTGGAGAGATCACCAGCCGGGGCCCCCCTCACGTGCCCCCGTGCCTAGCCCTGACTCCACGGCACCATCTAAGCCAGCCGTGGGCAAACTACGGCCCACGGGCCGGATCTGGTCCATTCGGCTGTTCTATCCGGCCCGCGGAGCCCAAAGAGCAGAGGGTTCTCTTGCTCTCCCCTCCGCTCCTTCACCAGCAGCCCAAGATGAGAGTGCCAGCATGGTCAGGTTGCTTTTGTTCCGGCCCTCCGGTCCAGTTTAAGAACCCATTGTGGCCCTCGAGTCAAAAAGTTTGCCCACCCCTGATAAGCCATGGCCCAGACAGCCATCCTGCACGCACAGCTGGCCAGCATTCTGCCACGATGTGCTGGCCACCGGAGCGCGCCCTGTCAGCAGGTTCTCCCCTGGGGCCCCTGCCACAAAGCAAACTCCCCTGAGAGCATCCCCCACCAACCAGCGCTCGGTGCCCCGCCCCAAACCAGAAAAGACCGGATCCCCGAATCCTGGGGGAGTCACTGCCCCACGGGAGGGAACACCACCTACCGCTCGTGCTGCACCCGCTCCCCTCTTTGCTCAGCGGAACCTCAAGCCTGGTGTTCACTGACGGTGCCCGGGACCAGGGGGCCTATTGGTCGGGTCAGGCCCCAGCGGGCTGGCGATGCCGGTCCACCTGGCCAGCCGCTTCCCTTTTCCTCAGCTAAGCTTTCCTGGGGGAGCCCCGTGTGCAGGGGCCATCGTAGCTGCCATATGCGTTCATTCTTTCTCTTCCTCCCTCTCGCTGCCCCCTCCCTCCCTCTCCCCTTCTCTCCTTCTGTAACAGCTGTTTGAGATAGAATTCACATATCATAAAACCCTTCCTTTCAAAGTGTGCATGTTCACAGCAGGATGCGGCCATCAGCACTGTCTAATTTTAGGACGTTTTTATCGTGCTCCCGTTAGCTGTCACTCCCCGTCTGCCCTTCCCCACAGCTCCTGGCGACTGGGAGCTTTTTGTCTCAATGGGTCTCATTTCATACACATGAATTCATACAGCATGTGGTCTTCTGTAACTTGCTCCTCTTAGCATAACGTGTTCAAAGGCCGTAGCATGTGTCAGTACTTCGTTCCTTTTTACTGCTGAATCTGATTCCACTGTATGGGTGTGCCGCATTGTGTTTAATCATCAGTTGGTGGATATTTGGGTTGTTTCCACTTTCTGGCTGTCGTGAATATTTAATCCTGCTGTAAACATTCGCGTACAAGTTTCTGTGTGAATATATGTCTTCCGTTCCCTTGGGTGCATACTTAGGAGTGGAAGTGCTGGGTCATAAGGTAGCTCTATGTTTAACAGTTGGAAGAATTTCCAACCTGATTTCCAGCGTGCCTGTGCCACGTTACCATCCCATCAGCCGTGCGGGGGGGTTTGCCATTCCCACTGGATGTTCACAACAGCCTTCTAGGATTGGTATCAGTATGATCGACAGCTCCCCGTTAAGGGCATGGAGGCTCAGGGACGGTAAGTAACACGCCCTTGACTTCCAAACGCCATGCTCTTCCCTCTGCGCCCTACTGCTGGGCAGCAGCCCCGTGGCACTCGGCGCAGCTGTTTCTCACCCTTGCCCCTCCGTGCCTGCCCCGCCCCGATGAGAAGTCTTCCTGTGTTGCAGGATGTGTCCGGAAATGCTGCGTTTCTGGCCTTCACTCCTTTTGGATTTGTGGTTCTTCAAGGAAACAAGAGGGTCCACTTCATTAAGTGGTGAGTGTCTTCTTTTCCAAGCCAGGCTTTCTACCCTCCACCGGCCGGGGAGGGCTGCGGTTCCCGTGTCCCCTGTGTGTCACGGGGCAGTGAAGGTGCTGAGCCCCTCCAACGCCCTGCGATCATAAACGCTGCTGGAGGTGGCGGTCTCCCCCTGGGGGTCCTGTTCTCCCCGGTGGGGTGTCCCTGAGAGCCAGCCGCCCCTCCAGAGGAAGAAAGGGTGTGGAGAGTTGGTTTCTGGGAACGGTGAGAAGCCTGGGGCGGGAGCCAATGTTAGAAAAGCCACGTCCCCCTGAGAACCGAGACCTTGGGACTATTCCCTGCTGAGGCCATGGCGTCTGCCTGGATGCCTGCTCCCCCAGCCGCTCTCCTAACGAAGGAGGGGCTCGCAGTGACCCCTGGGCAGAGGAGTTACCCTGTTGCTCTGGAAAACACCCTCCTTGGGCCGACCCCACGTGGGGGCACCGCCTGCCGTATCTCCTGTTCCTCTTGAGGAGTTAAGGGTCCTCAGCCCCCAAGAGTCACAGCCCCACTTCTTCTCCCCTCCTTCCCCTTCCCCCGCCCCTACACACACACACACACACACACACACACACACACACACACACACACTTCTAGCAGGCAGGAGCACTGCCTGGCTGAAGCCACTCTGAACCGCCACTTCTCTGCCTGTTTGGGGCCTGTTCTGCTGCGTGGCTCAGGGCCAATGCAGTGTGGACACTGGTTTGTTGATGGCCTTTGGCCCTGAGAGACCTCTCACCTCATCAACACATGTTGCCTGTTCTCCTGAGCCCCTGTGATGTCTGTGCCTCCGGGGGCCTTGGTCTGGCAAAGCTCAGCCGGGGAGCCTGCTCCTGTCTGGTTTCCTTTGCCGCCCCCAGAAGAGCTCAGGGGAACTGAGGACCCACGGCTTCATGACGAGCTTGCCACCGGGGGAACTGCAGGGCCTGCGTCCCCCTGTGTGCCCTTCAGCTCCCGTGCTGACCTCATACACACACCTTTCCGCCCTGTGGCTCTTGGGAAGCCCGGTGATGAGGATCACTAGCCGAGGGCTAGTGAAACGCCTCCAACACCAGCTCCCGCTGGCCCACCCCCTGTGCTCTCTGGGTGAAGATGGTGAGGGTCTGCGGTCCAACAGAGCACTTTTAGGAAGACCGGGGTCAGGCCGCCCTTCTCCCTCCCGGTGAGGAGCACCTGCTGCCAGGGTGGGTACAGCTGGGTGGCCTGGTGCCCCCTAGCGAGCCCGGAGGCTGGGCCACACTCCGGCCAAGGTAGCCGCCTCATGAAGGAGGACACACCTGTTATAGGGACCCCAGTCCCTGAGGTGTCCCTCCCCCTCCAGAAGCCCTGAGGGTCACTGGTTCTCCCAGACCCTGCTACCTCCGTCTGCGGGAAGCCTCCCCTCCATGAGGTCTCGGCTCTAAGAGACGCAAACCCCACCTCACTTCCGATAGGAAACTCTTACTCTCCTGTCTTTCTGGTTGAAGCCTAGACGATCTGTGTGCCCGTTTACATATGAACTGATATGTATCGTCTTACGTGGGAGATTGGTGGGTCGGCAGGGAATGACACAGGGAAGGAACATGCCGTGTCCTGTGTTCTCGCGGCATCAGCTCTCATGCTGGCCCCGCCATGATTTCCAGGGAACAAGTGACCTTCCCGTGGCCCCTCGGTTTTGTCTCGTAGTAAACTGGGTGCGTGGTTCTCACTACCTTCCCTGGGATGCTGAGGAAACCTCCCTACACACTGCCGAGGGGAAGAGCTAAGTACAGGCACAGGTGCCTGGCAAGACCTCCAGGGGGGGCTCGGTGGGTACAACAAGGATCTGCCCCCCGTGAGGCCGGAGGGCCTTTGGCTCCGGAGGCAAATGGGAGGAAGGGAAGCATGGCCAAGGCTGAGGCGTCGTTCTCTGGCTCTCGGGGACAGCCACCCAGGACCCCGGTCACTTTTTTTTCATGTTGCAAATGTAACCAAGGCTGCACGCAGTATGTGGAGGTGAGGTCTAAGCCGTGCCGTGTACAGTAGCCGTGTCACTTCTTCTGATGTGTGTCTGTCCCACGGGTGACGTACCCCAGCACCCTGTCTGCCTCTTTTACTGCAGCCATTCACTGGGCTGGTGGCTTCAAGGATTTTTCTACAAAACCCCCTAAGCCCCTTTCCTGGTCAGTACGCTGCATGACTGTTCACGTACTCTGTTCTCTCTTTGGTATGTTGCCCCGCCCCCTCCCTGAGATCACCTGACATTTGTCTGCACTCAACTGCATTCTCCATCCGGTGGCACAGTCCCCCGAAAGACTCGGCTCCCTCCGAACCTAGTTGCATTGTCTTCCATTATTTGCTGTTATCTTGATCTTTGGCCTCATCAGCTACCGTGGCATCTTATGTTTGACAGTCCCCTCTAGAGACTAATGCACCTGTGTTATGATGAACCAAACCCTGAAACGGCCCAGCACCCCTCTACCGAGACTCACGCCCCACGCCAGGGCCCCCTTTCCCAGCCACTGTCGGCGAGCCCGAAAGCCTCCCGTCACCCTCGTAGAGTTTGACCAGAAACCTGTGGGTTGAACTATTTCAACAGCTGTTCCCTAAGGCCTCTGCGCTGCGGTCCTGTTTCAGTTCTGATTTTGGCTAAACCTGTGTCTGTGCCTGGAGCCCCTCCCAGTCGGGTGGGCTGGGCGCCTGCAGGACGTGACTGTGCACGGGCGGCCCACAGCCAGGTGACGGCTGCTCTCCTTGTGCTTCTAGGAATGAGGTGACCAAACTGAAGTTTGAAGGGAAGACTTTCTACCTGTACGTAAGTCAGAAAGAGGTGAGCGCCGGCTTCCTTCTCTTCCGGAAGGCTGGGGCACTGGGACGGCTCCTGACGGCCAGGGCTGAGCCGGATGCTCCGTCCGGGCGGCACTAAGCCCCCAGCAGGCAAAGCCAACCCCAAGGTGCAGGCCTGGAGGTGAGGGAGGGAGAGGGGGCGAGGCCCTGGAACACAGGCCTTCCTCGGGGATGCTGCTGATGCCCAGAGGTTCCATGCCTCCAGGAAATGCAGAATGACATGCTTTTGCTTCCATATGAAAATTCCAAGGGAATAAAGACAAAAAGAAGGAAGGGGCCATTTGAAATGAGTGCCACCTTCTCTGGGGAGGGCTTTTCTTGGTTCTGAGACGCTGTCACTGACCCTGCCGGGTGTGACCTTACACAACTGAGCTCTGCCCCGGGGTCCCCAGACCTTCTCTCCCAACCAGCCAGCGGCCAGGCAGCCCCTCCCCCACCTGCAGCCTGGGAGAGCCATGGGAGCCCCCAGACAGCTCAGGGGTTGGTGCCTGATCTACGTCACCCTTCACTTCTCCAGCCCCACTCAGCTGTTTCTATGTGGGGGTTTTTTTGTAGGAAAAGAAAATTATTCTCACATATTTTGCTCCAACTCCAGAAGCCTGCAAGCACCTCTGGAAATGTGGAATTGAGAACCAAGCCTTCTACAAGTGAGTAGACGACACAGGGTACGGGGCATCACTATCTGAGCCAGTGCAGGGAAAGCCACTCTCAGAGGAATGACGGACAGGAAGCTTTCAGGAATGAGACGTGAGGTGACGAGGCCAGCTTCCGTATAAAACTCGGACCCCTTTTCGGATGTCTGGGCGTACCCCTGGAGGGCCCGAGCTGAGATCTGGAAATGTGTTTCGGTAGAATTGCCCGTTTGTGATGTCCCTGGGCAGCCCTGTGTGCCAAAGCAGTTGTGGGTTTTGAGAGTGAGGCTGGGGCCAGGAAAAGCCCATAGGTGCCTGACTCAAACCAAACTGGCTCCCTGGGGCCAGTCAGAGCCCTAATTCAGCTCAGAATACAATAGCTCCACGGAGCAGGCTCACCCAGAGCAGCTCCCTGAGCCTTAGGGAGACCCTGGGCCCATTGCCCAGTGAGTGGCCTGGTGCTAAGCTGGCATGGATTCTAGCCCTTCCTGCAGTGTCAGTGCCAGAGGTGGGCCAGGTGCCCAGGAGCCTGGGACGGGGGAACTTGTGGGGGGCAAGGACTTGTCTGGTTCTGAGAAGCCCACTTTGGACCAAAGGCATCCTTGCTTACCAAAGAATTTTGTCAGGTATTTGAGGGGTTTGTGCTTAGTTTCCTTTTCTTAAAATAATATATTTTTATTGATTTCAGAGAGGGAGAGAGAGATAGAAACATCAATGATGAGAGAGAATCACTGATCGGCTGCTTCCTGCACGCCCCCCAACTGAGGATCAAGCCCACAACCCTAGCCTGTGCCCCAACCGGGAATCAAACCGTGGCCTCCTGGTTCATAGGTCAGCGCTCAACCACTGAGCCACCACGGCCGCTGTGCTTAGTTTTCTTTAAGAAAGTGGTCATAAAGGTATTAGGGGGCAAAGAAATAACCCAGTGAGAAACTGGAGTGATGCCAGATAAAGTATGTTTCACCAAAACCCTTGGTCTTGTTTTGAAAATAGAATGCAATGATTTATACTTTAATAAGCTGTATGTTAGGACGATGTAAGACAAAAGGGTGTGTAGTATATGTTCTGCCGGAGAGGACATTGTTCTCCCTCCAGTAACTGGAGGAGAGAGCAGAATTGCTCTAGGTTTTGGGGGCAGCGTAGGGAACAGAAGTGGGGGTAACATCCTTCCTCCCAGTGAGCAGACTCTGCTATCTACTGGCTACTGTGGGATGCTGGCCAGCAGAGCTGGTCTCCTCCCTGTCACTGTGACCACAGCCCAGACGCTGTTTCTTGGGCGGCTTTCTGAACTGCATAGCAAGCTCTATGCATCTGATACAGAATCGGGGATGAACTGAATGGATGGCCTGAATTCTAACCTGAGTTGTCTTTATTCTTCTCATCTAAGAGAAGACACTTGGAAAACACTTTTGCGTGGTCAAAATTTCCCTCCTGTCCAGTCCCTGGTATCCAAGGGAAGCCAAGCAAACATTTCAGCACCATTTCTGGAGGCCTCTACTTTTCTGTGTGTGAGATGGGAACAGAACTGTGCTTCTGAACCTGCGACCAAACGGGTTCCGAGTCTTTCCATTAATGGACCTCCAGACCTAGTTAGCCCTGCCAACACCCACAGTGGAAACTGAGGGCGTCTTCACTGTTTGCCATTAACTACTCAACGTTCTAATTAGTGTTAGAAGTCAGGTCCCCAGTTATGCCGAGTGTCTAGCAGTGGCTGCTTGGGCCTCTGAGCATCTCTCATTCGCAGATTCCTGCCGGTGCCCAGTGCTATGAAGGGAGCCAGGAATGTGCTCGAACAGGCAGGAGAGCAATGCGCTGAGCCTCACAGTCATGAGCTAGGTGGGCGGGTGACTCTCAGGAACTGCTGTTCACGGACTGCGGGGACAGCTCCTTAAATATTCACTGCCCCCTCGCGGCAGAGGCTGCAGACCTCGGTGGGTTCCTGGCAGAGGAGCAGCGTGGGCACCCAGACGTGTCATGGCTGAGTTGGGTCTTGGGAGACTTCACTCTGGGCAGCTCTGCCTACCCTTCCTTTTCTAAGTGGGATCAGACAAGTCACCCAAAAGGACTTCTTTTTACAATGCCCGTGGCCTTCCTGAGTCTCCACGTCAGCTATTTCTACGGCCTTAAAAGGGAGGTTAATGGGCATTGGGGATGAGAGAATGGTTCCAAGTTTAAGTAAGTGATTGAAGTTAGGCTAGCTTCTTCATTTTGGGACTTCTCAGAGTCTTTAATGTGTTAATACACTTCAGGGCTCTCCAAGAAGGAGATGGAATAGGAAGGCAGTCTCCTAGACATGGATGCGAATCACCAAACACTAGGACCGGAAAGGTCTCCTGGGGCCACAGTCTCTCAGCTCCATTAGCTTATAGGGAAGACGGAGGCTGAAGAGAAAACACTGCCTAGCTGAGATCCAGTGGGTGGCCTTCTATTATTCCCCCAGATCACCATCCCTAGCATTTATTCTCTCAGTCTCCCAGGTGAACCCCTCATGCTGACATGAAAGTGGGGTTCAGCCCTAATCAGTTTGGCTCAATGCATAGAACAATGCCCATGGACTAAAGGGTCCCCAGTTCAAATCCGGTCAAGGGCACATATCCCAGTTGCAGAATTGATCCTGGCCCTGGTCAGAGACATGTGGGAGGCAACCAATTGAATATAGATATAGATATAGATATAGATATAGATATAGATATAGATATAGATATAGATATATAGATATCCCTCCCTTCCACTCTCTCTAAAAAAAAAAAATCAATAGGGAAATATCCTCGGGTGAGGATTAACAACAAGAAAGTGGGGTCCAATATGCCTGTGCCTGGCACTGAGGCCGTGCACACGGCCCCCAAGTCCTAGAGGAGAGTCAGAGGCCAGCGGGGCTGGGAGGGCCTCTGGCTGTGGAAGCAGCTGGGAACGCGCTCCTCGGCCCGGAGCCGGTCCGGCCGCCTCACCAGGCCCTTGCCTCGCTGCAGGCTGGAGAAGTCGAGCCAGGTCCGCACGGTGTCCAGCAGCAACTTATTCTTCAAAGGGAGCCGGTTCCGATACAGGTAAATAGTGACAGTAAGTAACCGTTATGGACCTATTTTCAGACCCTTCCCTCCAGAACCGTGACTCCGCGGTCCTTCCCCTTGAGAACAAGGAAACTGGAACCCTCCAGGCCGGCCTGAGGTTCCATCCCCGTCTGTCTCCGCCCCTTTGTTCCCCCCTTCCCTGCAGCTGGGTCTGTAGGGTTCTAAATGAGTATCTTCTCCCCCGGCCTTTACAACGGCAGCACAGTAAGAGCTGTAACAGTAATTCTTCTCAGGTCTGTCTAAAGATTTCTCTCTCTCTCTCTTTTTTTTTTTTTTTTTTTTTTGCAATATTTTTGGAACATCCTAGACAATGAGGCATCATTCCTAAATGAGAATGAAAGGTCCAAAGGACTCCAGAGATGGAGGGCTCCCTAAGATCAGCTGTCGGGTCATCTTAGGCTTGCTTGCGGGGGTAAAGTTCTCTCTCGGGGGCCTACACCCTGGGAAGGGGTAGGCCCAGGGGTGGGCAAACTTTTTGACTTGAGGGCCATAATGGGTTCTTAAACTGGACCGGAGGGCCAGAACAAAAGCAACCTGACCATGCTGGCACTCTCATCTTGGGCTGCTGGTGAAGGAGCGGAGGGGAGAGCAAGAGAACCCTCCGCTCTTTTGGCTCCGCAGGCCGGATAGAACAGCCTAACGGGCCAGATCCGGCCCGCGGGCCGTAGTTTGCCCACGGCTGGGTAGGCCAGAGGCCGTTTCCCAGTTCAGCCGAAGTGATCCGAGGGCTCGGAGAGGAGCCCAGTCCTGGGACGCTGCCTCACTTCTTTTTTTTTTTTTTTTTTTTTTTTTTTTTTATTTATTTATTTATTTATTTATTTATTTTTTTTTAATAAATCTTTATTGCTCAGATTATTACAGTTGTTTCTCCTTTTTCTCCCCCATAGCTCCCTTCCACCCGATTCCCACCCCACCCTCTGCCCTTACCCCCTCCCCCATCATTGTCCTCATCCATAGGTTATACAATTTTAATCCAGTCTCTTTCTGCACCCCACACCCCTTCACCCTGATAATTATCTATCCACTCCCTTTCTTTGCCCCTAATTCTATTCTTAAGTAATACCTTTCAGCATTTCATATAATACTGGTTTGGTGGTGATGAACTCCTTTAGCTTTTTCTTATCTGTGAAGCTCTTTATCTGCCCTTCAATTCTGAATGATAACTTTGCTGGATACAGTAATCTTGGTTGTAGGTTCTCCCTATTCATCACTTTGAATATTTCTTGCCACTCCCTTCTGGCCTGCATGGTTTCTGTTGAGAAATCAGCTGATAGTCGTATGGGTGCTCCCTTATAGGTAACCAACTGCTTTTCTCTTGCTGCTTGTAAGATCCTCTTTTTGTCTTTTACCCTTGGCATATTGATGATGATGTGTCGAGAAGAATTTTTCTTTGGATTCCTCTTGTTTGGGGTTCTGTAGGCTTCCTGTACTTGTAAGTCTATTTCTTTCACCAGGTGAGGGAAGTTTTCTGATATTATTTCTTCAAATATGTTTTCAGTATTTTGCACTCCCTCTTCTTCTGGCACCCCCATAATTCTGATGTTGGTGCGCTTGCAGTTGTCCCAGAGGCTCCTTACACTATCTTCAACTTTCTGGATCCTCTTTTCTTCTTCCTTCTCTAGCGGAGTGTCTTTTGGCTCTTTGATCTGATTCTTGTGTTCTTCCATTCTGCTGTTGGATCTCTGCATAATATTTTCCAATTTAGTCAGTTTATCTATACTTTTTAGTTGGGTCTCATGGAGTTTATCGAGCTTTTCTAGGATATTGTTGCATAACCTTAGAACCGTAGTTCTGAACTCTATATCCTCCATCTCTTTTGTTTGAGATCTGTTTCCTTGTCTCGGCATTATCACTATTTTTCAGAGTTGGTAGGATGGCTTTGTGTGTTTGGTGTCCTATATAGCACAGTGAGTCAGCCTCCTCAGTTACCTGAGGTAGACACTCTTGGTGATCCCCTTTGTGGACTGCGTGCACAGCTTTGTTGTAGCTAAGTCTCTATTGTTGTGAATTGACCTTCAGGCCAATTGGATGTGGGTATCAGCTGTGTCTACTCTGGGATAACTTCTGTATTGGAGACAGTCTTATAGGATCAGACTTGAAAAACTGCAGAAGCCTCTGCTCAGCTTGGATGGGGCGGAGTCTCAGGGCTGAACTGACAGTCTTGGCTTCTGCCCTGCCCTTGTGCGCTCGCCTGAGTTTCCGCCTGACCGGCCCAGGTTCCCCAAGCAAGAGCGTGGGTGCCGCAGGGGCTCACCCGGACTTGGGCTGGTCTCTGTAGTCTGGAGCTTCTGACTCCTTCCGCTACAGAGAGGCCGCCATCTTGTACATAGAGGCAGCGGCAGCCTCCGTGGTCAGACTGGAGCTTCTGACTCCTTCCGCTACAGAGAGGCTGCCACCTTGTACAGAGAGGCGGCGGCAGCCTCCGCGGTCAGACCTGGAGCTTCTGACTCCTTCCGCTGCGGAGAGGGAGAGGCGGCGGTCAGACCTCAGCGCGTACTTGCTCACGCGCGCGAGTCTGTAGACCCTGCCGGCTGCGACTGCGACTCCCGGTCCCCGGTCTCTGAGTCTCTGAGTCTCTGGGTGCCTTTCTCTGCAGTCCAGACTCCACCCGTATGAGCCTGGGACCACGGAATTTCAGCCGGGGCTGGGTTCAGTGCAGTCGGAAAGGGTTCCGTGCAATCGGGGATTCCTCCCCTCCCACCGCCAGGCAGGTATTCGGCGGCCGCGTGCGCGAGCGTCTCCCTACCTCAGTGCTTTTCGGCTCCCAGTCCGATCCGTGAGCCTCTCTCTTTCTTTCTAGTTGTAGCTATTCCACTCCGCCAGCTTTCCTGACGTTTTGGTGAAGTCCTTTTTGATTTTAGTTGTTTTTTTAATTAAATTGTTGATGAGGCGGCAGCTTAGGAGACTGCCTAGGCCGCCATCTTGGATGTTCTCCTGCCTCACTTCTTGCTGCTGTTTTGTTATCCTACTTCTTACAGTGGCCGAGTCGCAAAGGAAGTCATGGAGTCGAGTGCCCAGATCAAACGGGAGCCACCGGAGATCCACAGGTACTGCCGGGGGCTTCCCCTGGAAGCAGTTCCAGCTCAGGTCCCGGGGCCTCCAAAGAGCCAGCAGTGGAGTAACGTGAAGACTCTGGCCACAGTGGCCTCCAAAGGGGGAAGGAGAACAGGGCAGACGCGGTGAAGAGAGCCAGTCAGTAGAATGGGGAACGGGGAGAGCGGGCCAATGCAGACAGTACATCAGATCCAGACCTTCCTGGGTGATCCTGCACTGTCCTCCCAAGCCCAGAGCTTGGCCATACACCACGGAGGGCATGTCCAAGCAGCAAGATTTCCCTGGTTGTGGAATCAATTCGTTACAAAACCCAGGGACAGCCTCACCCTCCTCGTAAACTAGTTCTGAGATCATGGGGTTCTCCTAGAACCCAGGGAGACCCAGAGGGAATATGATTGGCCAAGAGAGCTAGGGTCTGTCAACCAGCCTGACCTCTGGGAGCGGAAGCATTACCACCTGGCCCTCTACACAGAGCCCCTGCCACCTCTGATGGGAGTCAAGGGTGAGGCTGCCATATCCACTTTCGGGAGCACTGATCACCCCAGGGCACCATCCTGCTCAGAAGCCAGTGGCACCATTGCCACACTAAAGGAAGGCTTTGGTGGGTCTGGGGTATAAGGAGTTTCTCTGACTGGGATCCATAAGCAGGTATTAAAGATTTAAATAAATAAATAAATAAATAAATAAATAAATAAATAAATAAATAAAACTTCAATGACTAATTGTAGTAGCCACTCCTCAACTCGAAGTCCTGACCATAGCTACCTGCACACTGAGCTGTTCTTTCCCTTTCCCTCCAGAGCCGGGATGGTTCCCAGCCGCAGCTGTCCCTCCATAACCCACGGCCCAAGGCTGAGCAGCGTGCCCAGGACTCGGAGGAGAGCGGTTCACATCTCCATCATGGAAGGTAAGCACGAGCTCTGGAGATGGAAGATAAGAGGGCCACAGATGTCTCCGGTTCCACTCGGGACCTTAAAAAGAAGTGAGTGTGCACTGGAGACAGCAGTAAGTTCCTCCGACGGCAGGAGGAGGTTTCACCCAGCAGATGGGCACACAGGCTGGGTGGCAGGGGAAAGAGGATCCCCTCCAGCCCCGCTGAGCTGTATGACCCAGGAGGGTTGTAGACCTGAGAGTATTTGGGGTAGCCCTTGGGGAGACAACGCACGTGGGCTCTGCCAGGTTCCACGCACGCAGTTCTGAAATTGCTTTCCACCCAGAGGCTTTTCGCTTGTTTTCCGGATCTAACCAATCTCCACAGCTTAAGTGATCAGAGTGGCCTGGGGCAGTGAACCAAAAAATAAAATAAAAAAACTCTTGGTTCTGAAGCATTCCTGTAACTGCTACCACCTTGACTTCAGTGGTAGAAGCCTGCCCTCTGGCCATCGGAATCCTTTAACATTATCTGAGGAAACCCACTATGGCCATCTCCCTGAACCCGTCTCTCCCTTTGGAGTAGGTGGAGGTAGAGAGACAAAGTCTGGTATCTTCACAACTAGAGGCCCCAGCAGCCTGAGGCGAAACCGCTCCGTGTCTGGGCTCTTAGTGCTGTTAGGAGACCGGGAACAGCGCCCCCTGCTGTTGTCCCCGCCCCGCTGGCCCTGCAGGCGGGGTGCCAGTGTGCACTGCTCATTCCCGAGGAGGACGGTTTGTAGGGCCTCAGAGCTCAAGCAGCAGGCTAATTTCAAACGTGTTTCTGTCTTGGAGGCTGGGGAGGGAAGGCCCTTTGTCCTCTCTGAACGAAGGCTGCTTGTTCATGAAGATCGAGCCAGAAAGGACGTCCCTCTCGGGGAGGACTTCTAGCTTGTGGCACTGGCTGCGCCACCGGAGCGTGGTTCTCCGGGGGCCGAGAGCCCTGGCTGGGCAGCCACCGCCGAGTGCCTGGATCGTCTGAGAACCTTTGTCGTTCGGTTTGTAAACAAGGGGCATCTTCCCGGCCGTGGGCTGCAAGGAAGCTGGTGGAGTGCCAAAGCCCGCCGGGGCAGGCAGCCAGCCGGCGCGGAGCCCTGGGCAGGAAGGCCAAGAGGAGGTTTCACCCGAGTTCTGCCGCGGGCTTTCTGGGGCGGGGTGTTCGCCCTCTGAGCCTGCTGCCCCCACTGTAGGGTGGGGTGTGAGTGTGGAAGGTGCCTTGTCAACTACCCAAGTGTAATCACTACGCAAGGTCTGAAGTCACTGAGGTCCTTCACCAGACACAACAGCCCGAGTCCATCCCCCATCAGGCTGGGCAGAACGGAGTGTGACTCACACGGCCCCTCTTCTTTTGGGTGTTCCCCTCAGGAACGTGGAGGGATTTTTCTCCCCCACCCCCAACCCCTTTTGAGGAAATATAACTTTCTCCCGTCCACCCTGAGGCTGAAGCCACCGGGTTCATCCCAGCGGAGGATGGGACACAGCCCACTTCCAGCCAGAGCCACTTCCTCACACTTCCGAGCCACTCGGCCAAAGCCCAATGTCTGCGCAGTGTCAAACCCTGAATTTTCTGAACAGCCCCGACTGCCCTCCCCTCGGCACTGATCCCTGCCCTCTCTGGCCGTCACCTCTGAGAGGCCTGGGCCCTGATACGGGCCTCAGGGAGCCAGCTGCAGGCTGGGAAGCATGGCTTTTTATGGCTCTAAGTGCTTCTGACCGAATCCAGTGCCCTGATAACATGGGCCTCTCCTTCCCTGCGGCTCAGCCTGCTCCGGGGCTCATGGCGCTGACCTCCCGTCGGCTCAGGAGGCGCTGCGAAGGGGCTGCCGCTGCCGCTGCCTCGGGCTGAGATCGGCACCCATCTTTTGTCCCTGGCTGGGTTTCGGTCCTTCCCCTCCGCGTCTCCCTGCCCGGCTGGTTCCCATGAAGAGACCAGCTGGTTCCCACTGAAGAGGTATCGGCTTTCGGGGCCGCCATGGGGAAGAGCCTGATTAAGATTCACACCAGAGTCCGCGTGGAGCTCCGGCTGACTAACCACTGCCTCCGGCCCCTGAGTGTGCGCGTCCTGAGGATGGGGCCGCGGCTGCAGGGCAGGCTCCGGCTCCCGACCGCTGTGCCCCCGAGCCCACGGGGGGCCCCCTCTGGGCAAGGCAATCAGCTGGAGCACCTCCCAGGTAACAAAGCAGTAGTTCCCTGTTGTGCGGTGCCACTCGCCCAGGTCCCACCCCCCAGAAGGACAGGCGTGATGGAGGGTGAGGCAGGTGGTGGCTGACAGTGGCACCTGAAGTCTGCACAGGACCAACCTGACAGAGGGGTGATACAGGTGAGGTCTACGACCAACATTTTCAGAGTAACTTTGTCAGGCATTACTAGAAACGCGTACATATCCCTTATCTTGTTTACTGAGAGCACCAACAATTCAGTACAGTGTGGCTGCTGGTGTCCCTCTGATCAGTGCCTTCTGATGTCACAGACTTTGCCTCTCTCCTTCCCCGGCTTAGGGCTAAGCTTGCACCTAAGTGGCTTCTGGTTGCTAAGCTGGTCAGACTTTGGAAGCTCGGGCAGTCGGATCAGCCCTATGAAAGGGTGTGAGATGCCTGTGCAGGGGGGCTGCGGCCCCAGAGAAAAGGGGGGCAGAGGAGTGTCTGGGAAAGGAGCTGAGCCAGCACCATGTGCAATGAGGGCCTGAAGGTTTCTGTTTTATCGGGGGTCCCTCACACACTCGTAGGTACGTATTCCCCAGGCTGGGCATGCACGTGGGGGGTCAGGGAGGAGCGCTGGGGAGGCAGAGACCAAAGGAGCGTCAGGAGCGCTGGAACGGGGGCCGGCTCTTACTGTCGTTACTGCAGAACAGTTTCTCGGACCGTTAGGACCTAGATCTGAGGAAGGTGCCGGCTGTTGACTTAATTCATCCTGCCCACTGTCCCATCCCACCCCCATAGTCCGAGCGCACGATCATTAACACCATCAGCTAGAAAGGTGCCTGGATTCTCCCCTTGCCTTTGCCATTAGCTACCAACCGGACTTTAGGAAAGTTCCGTAACCTCTCACCCTCACTACTTCATCTGTTAAAAGAAAAAAAAAAATGAAAGGGCTTTAAAAAGTTCAAGCCATTACGCCAATTTAAGACGTTAGCACAGGAACAAACAAAATACAGCCAGGACCACAAGGAGACCGCTGGGCTTCTGAACTAGCCCTGAACCAGAAAACCCCGTCAGCTGCGAGGTCAAGCCTTTCCCCGTCTGGGGCAGTCGGAGTCCATTCCAGAGCAGCAGAAGGGGACTGGTTCTCTCGTCACGGGCCACAAGGGCAGGGAGAGCCACTCGGGCGCCGCCAAGACGGCCGGGAGTGGGAAATGCAGGTGCTGAACCTCAAACAGGACCCGGTCACTTGGCAGCACTGTGGTGCGAGCCCCCAGGGACGCTGAGCCCAAATCCTCCGGGCTGTTGGGTTGCGGGAGTAACTGGCTCCTGTTTTTCCCTACCAGAGCTTGAGCCCTGGAAAGAAATGCTCCATCCGGGAACATGAAGAGATAATGGGTAGTTTTAGGGGCCACAGACCCTTCCTCCTAAAAAATGTAAGATATTTCCCTGGCCCCCACCCCCACCCCCCACCCCCACCCAAAGTTCGCTCTCCTGCACTCCGGAGCGTCTAAAATAGGGCCTCGGGCTATTCTGGACCCAGGTCATCCTCGGGTGGAAAGGGAGGAAGCTGGCCGGGGCTCCTCCCCTTCTCCATCAGAGAGCACTCAGGAAGGGCAGAGAGGGTTTTCATGTCCCACAGGGTCGGGGCAGATGGAACTGGGAGGCTGAAGACACCAGTAGCAACTGCAGAACAGATGCCTCATGAGCTCAAGGAGCTGTGCGCTAGGCTGCTAAAAGGACACGCAGCTCCAGAATGAGCATTCGACGAGGCCCAGGCAAAACAGTCTCCTCCTCCCCACTCCTGCCGCTCAAGGCCCTCAGGCCCAGAGGCGTACCTGAGCTATCCCCAGCCCTCCGTCGGGGATACCTCTTTCCAATCCGGCCTAAAACCAGGCCTGGGACACCAGAGGCAGGAATGGCACCGTCTTCAACAAATGTGGCCAAAACTATAAACAAAAAGAAAAACAAGTGTGGCCCAAACAGGTTTGGCTCAGTGGTAGAGTGTCAGTCTGCGGATTGAAAGGTCCCGGGTTTGATTCCGGCCAAGGGCATGTACATTGGTTGCGGGCACATCCCCAGTGGGGGGTGTGCAGGAGGCAGCTGGTTGATGTTTCTCTCTCATCGACGTTTCTAGCTCTATATCTCTCTCCCTTCCTCTCTGTGGAAAATCAATAAAATATATATTTTTAAAAAGAAAAAAGAAAAAAAAAGAAAAACAAGTGTGCGCTGATACAGAAAGCCCACTCGCGTTCCTTTTGCCTCCCCCAGGCCTAGAGTCCCTTCGGGACAGCGCCCACTCCACCCCCGTGCGCTCCTCCTCTCACGGGGACACCTTCCTGCCGCACGTGAGAAGCAGCCGGGCCGACAGCAACGAGCGAGTGGCCGTGATCGCGGACGAGGCGTACAGCCCCGCCGACAGCATGCTGCCCACGCCCGTGGCCGAGCACAGCCTGGAGCTCATGCTGCTCTCCCGGCAGATCAACGGGGCCACCTGCAGCATCGAGGAGGAGAAGGAGTCCGAGGCCAGCACCCCCACGGCGGCCGGCGTGGAGGCCCTGGGGGGAGAGCTGAGGGCCCTGTGTCAGGGGCACGGCAGGCTGCCGGAGGAGGAACAGGTGAATAAGTTTGTTTTAAGTGTCCTCCGTTTGCTCCTCGTGACCATGGGACTCCTCTTTGTTTTGCTCCTCCTCCTGATCATCCTTACCGAGTCTGACCTTGACATTGCCTTTTTCCGAGATATCCGTCAGACCCCCGAGTTCGAACAGTTCCACTATCAATACTTTTGTCCCCTCAGGCGATGGTTTGCCTGCAAAATCCGCTCAGTGGTGAGCCTGCTCATTGACACCTGAGAAGACAGGACTCCTCCTAGTAGCTAGCCAGGCGGACCCGGGAGCCCGGCTGCCCCCTCCCCAGCAGTGAGACCCACCGCGGAACCATCGGCACACGTTCCAAGTCCTCCTCTCATGACTCCACGTCCACAGCCTGGGAGGGTTGCTTCCCAGGAGGAGAAGGGGACAGGCTCATGGCCTGTCTGAGCAAGCTGGGGAAGCTCGTTTCCTTCAGGGGTTCTCTCAAGAAAGGCGCGGCGGCGACTCCTGTCTCTCATCCTTCCAATATACAGGATAACTTCTGGCTTTGAATTTTGATTTTTTCATAGATGTGTATTATTTTGAAAGTATCGAATAAAAATAATTTATTTTATTATTACCGATG
Source organism: Vespertilio murinus (assembly GCA_963924515.1). Taxonomy (NCBI): domain Eukaryota; kingdom Metazoa; phylum Chordata; class Mammalia; order Chiroptera; family Vespertilionidae; genus Vespertilio; species Vespertilio murinus. Next base: position 158,024,207 of record OZ004704.1, on the reverse strand, counting down.
GCCACGGTAGTGTCGCCTCGCAGACGGGACACCAGCTGAAGACTAGAGAGAGCTGCTGTCTTCTGGTTTCTGCCGGAGCTTTCCTACGGGGTGCCAGAAGGCTCGTCACTGCAGCCTCGGGGGGCAGGCCAGGGGTCTGGGCAGTGAATACGTCTAAGTGTTCTGGCCAGACAGAGCTTTTTTTTAAAAAAGTAAACATCCATGTAGAACGATTAAATGTAAAGTTGCTTCTTACGATGGTCTGAGTTGGATTTTCTTTTCCTTTTGTTTTTGTTTTTTTTTTCAAATCTGAGCAGAGTGGGCATCTGAAGGGACCACCGCCACAGCAGCAGCAGCAGCTGGGGTGGGGTAAATCTGTCCCCTTAGACTAGATCCTAGCGGGCGTCACCAGGAGTTTTGTATAATGAACTTTGATTTTTTTGTGTGTGATTTTTTTTCCCCCGGAAGAACCTCAAGACTTTTATAGTGCTCCAGAGACATTAGATGATGTGAGTCGTACCAGACATAGGACTGTCAGAAATGTTAGACAAAATGTAGTTAACAGAAACCAGAGCTAAGGTACCTGAGAGACTGTCGAGATTCAGAGAGCAGTGCTTATTTTGTACGACCCCCACCCCGCAAAAAAAAAAAAATACAAAGACTATTTCAACTTATATTTTAACAACAAAATGTTATTTTCTTATCAATTCATATTTTGTTTTTACTATATGGATTAAGAAAAATAGAGCCTGATGAACTAAACGATGCAAGAAAGGAAACCGATCCTGAGAATGAAAAGCTTCAGAAAATAGAATTCTGAGATCAACAAACAGCCTTGGAAGGAACCAGTAAAATAATCTCTTTCAATAGGAGTTCTACAAGATGCCTGCAGAGAAAGAAGGTGAACATGGCAGAGACCAACACTTAGATGTAGAAATACTGCCCCCTAGGGACCGCCTCTGCATCAGAAAAATAAAAATAAGTTGTAGGAAAGAGCACGGTAGTGTCCTTTCCTCCCAGTGTACCAACGGCAACCAAGGCTTAACTAAACCAAGACTTTGCGCTCAGTCCGCAAAGGGGTGTACATCCTTGGGGAGGGAAGCGGTGGAGGCATGTGGAAGCGCAACAGGAAAGGGTGAGTGTGGTGTCCGAGGCCCACGCTCGGCAACTATCACACACACGAGCTTGTTTTCATGGCGGGGAGAGATGTCTAAGTCACCTGGGCTCTGCAGCACCAAGGAGGAGGAGGAGGAGGAGGAGGAGGCTGAGGCCAGCCATGCCCTGACACAGGGGCCTCCACATCTGGGGCAGATGGTCAGTGGACAATTCCTGGGACCCACACAACAACGGAGCAACTGCTGGCACCCAAATGCAGAACAGAATGAGTCACTGTTAGGTCTGCTCACCCCTACTTTGTCCCCTGAGTTGGCAGAATTCATGTCCATGTATAGAATGCAAACAGCCTTGGAATAAATGGGGTTTTCCTTTTTGAGGGAGGAGAGGGAGGTGTGGAGGAGGTATATCATTTTAAATGTCCGTTCATCTAGACCAAGTTTGGTAAGCTGCTGCTTCAAGGTGCCAGATGGTAAATATTTTTTTTTATTTTGGTTTGTGGGCCATAGTCTACTGTTTTGAAGCCTACATATTGAAGTCTGCTGTCATAGCACAAAAACAGCAGCCAAAGGTAATACGTAAATGGAGGAACATGGTGGCTGTGTTCCAAGAAACCTTTTTATTTACAAAAAGAGAGCGAGCTGAATTTGGCCCACAAGCCCCAATTTGCCAGCCCTAATCTACACAATAAAAGGGCTCCTTGCCATGATGCTAGCAGAAAGAGGGTCGGCTCTGCTCCAGTCCCTGACACGTGCTCAGGATCCAGGACCGCTTGCTTCCCGGCGGAGGCACTGGGGCCGCTTGTTTAAAGGGTGCTCGCACAACCAACCAGCAAAGGGAGGTCTGAGGCCACGATGTGCAAGACCAAGTCCTGGGATGCTGACACACCGCCAGAATCTAAGAATGGAAGAGGGCTTGTCTCATCATTTCCATACCAGCAACAATCTGGGCAGGATTACAAACATCTATTTACCAAGTGACAAGACAAACTGAGGGGGATCCTAGGAAATACTGGGGGATCACTTAGAATCAACTAGCCACTGCCACTTACCATCTCTACAGGGAAGGCTTTATTTAGTACAGAACAAAAGCGGGGGGAAGCAGACTTGGGGATGAAAAGGCTGTCGGGAGATAGCGGGCTGGTTTTAACATGGATATCTACTGTCTTATGCAACAGAGCAGGTTACCTTTTAGTGTAGTGTTCCTACCTCAGTCTGTAGAATACGGTGTTTCTATGCAGTGAGTGACAGCCTCGACTCTGACCATTCACATCCACATTGTAAAGAAAGACGCAGTGTCCCAGTTCCCGGTACATTACTTGTGTCTAGAGTTCTAACAGTACAATGGTCCATACCAATTCCGAATTTTTCTCTCTGAATAGAATCTTTCAGGTTCTTTCTCACCCCCCGCCCCCCAACCCCCAGGGCTTATCCCAGAAAATACATAGAGAGGTTTCCTTCAATTTGCTTTTCAAATAGTGCTTGAATAGCAAACCTCCTTTGTTGGTGACTAATCTTTTTTGGTATCGCCTCATCATTAAAAATTGCTCACGTTTTTAACCTGCTTTTACTGTGCTCCACTATGTCTCCCATTTTCTCTTCATTAGTGTGATCTCACTGTAGAAAAAGCAATCGTTTCCATGGCTTCATCTATCAGAGGAAATAAAACTCTTACTAAAGAATAGTGTGCTGCATCTTTAAGCAGTAGAGGGTAAACTACCTGCAAATGTGAATTTCTTAGTTTCATTAAAATATAAATATATATAGTTGCTAACCTTTCGTGTGCCAAAAATTCTAAGTTACATTCTCCTTCAAAGCAATGTACTTTTTTCTACCTATTCAGTATGTAGTTAGCATAAAATCATTGGTGCCATGAAAATTATTTTTAAACTTAAATAAATATTTAAATATCATAGAAGAGTGGACTCTTTCTTAACTTATACCATGTCTCCCTTTATCCTCAGAGTTACCAACACATAGACAGAAGGGTACCAATGGGATTTACAAAGCTGAATGCCACCTGCGATCGGAATCAAAATAATTATTTTGCCTATAACCCGCTCCCCAAAGTAAATACTATTAGGAACTTAGAAGCTGTACGTGTGAAATAATTTGAAAGGAGAATTGTACTCTTTTTTTTCTGATGAGGAAAACCAAGAAGTGATTTTTCCCAAGGGTACACAGTCTTAGAGCCCAAAGAAGAACCCAGGTAGTCCAGCTTTGAGTAAGAGGAAGGACCGAAAACATTTCCTATGAGAGGAACAGAACGATGTGACCACTACAGTAACAGACCTCGTATTTACAACTTACGAAATTTGTTCCTATGACATTATCTCACCCAATTATGTAATAACCATCACTCTGTGGCAAGGAAACCGGTAATGGTCTTCTAGATTCCATAAGGATAAAAGGCGAAAGGAGGGTTCACTCTGCTAGCTTACTGTCTTCCTGTTTTCAACTCCACCTGCCCTCCAACCCTCCCTTCTCCTGCAGATCATCTGCGTAAAGCACTGATGAAGCCATGCCACTTAGCCTCCAGAATTCCAGAGGTCCCCATTACCTACCTATAAAATGACACCTATGCCCCCCTGTCCCTAGTGGAAGTTTATTTTTTTAAAAAAGTCTTTGCTTTGCCGAGGTCGGTTTGGCTCAGTGGTAGAGCGTCGGTCTGCGGACTGAAAGGTCCCGGGTTCGATTCCGGTCAAGGGCATGTACATTGGTTGCGGGCACATCCCCAGTAGGGGGTGTGCAAGAGGCAGCTGGTCGATGTTTCTCTCTCATTGACGTTTCTGGCTCTCTATCTCTCTCCCTTCCTCTCTGTAAAATATCAATAAAATATATATTAAAAAAATAAATAAATAAAAATAAATAAAAAGTCTTTGCTTAAAGTGACCTGAAAGATTTAAAAAAATAATAAGAAAAAAAAACACCATAAGACCAATGGATGTGGTTTGATAGCCAGGTCAATAGATATGGTTTCCCAGATCCTACCAATTTACAACAGCCCCCCTATACACACACCCTATCAGGGCTCTAGAATCCCCTCCCCCTGCTTAGGATTCCTCACCCATAACCAAGCCCCTCTGCACCTGAGCATACTTCTGGTTTTAGTTCACAAACATGCTTCCTCTACACACCCCTACAACTTGCTGGTCAAGCGGACAAATTGGCAAAAGGTACTTTAAAACTTTTCCTCTTGATCAGCTTGTATTTTAGGAAAAAATACCTTAAAATGTTTTTTTTTTTCCTGCCCGAGCCAGTTTTGTTCAGTGGATAGAACATCGGCCTACAGACTGAAGGGTCCTGGGTTCAGTTCCGGTCGAGGGCACATGCCTGGGTTGCAGGCTCAGTCCCCAGTAGGAGGTGTGCAGGAGGCAGCCAATCAATGATTTTCTCTCATCATTGATGTTTCTCTCTCCCTCTCCCTTCCTCTCTGAAATCAATAAAAATATATTTATAAAATGTCTTATTCCTCACTCTGTATTAAATGTTACCTTCCTCACAAAACTTCACCTTTTCATTTGAAAATCCAAATATTTATATCCAAATGAACCACAATATTATTCTCTGGTGTTTAGAACTAAGACTCAGTTCTAGCTATCAAACTCAGTTCTAGCTATCAATGTTTAAGGAAAACATTTCTTAAAAGATCTCTTTGTACACACAAAAAAGTACTAAGGCAGAAGGGACAGCCTAAGTTTTTGGAATCTGAGGTGAGAGGGCATATATTTCTTGTTATTGGGTTTGATACAAAAGACACATGTGTCTGCCCTCCCCACCTTCCCATGTACTATATACTGGATGAAAGAATTGAAATATTTGTTTCCACAGCCCTAAGCTTCCCTGCTTTCCTGGAGAACGTATTTTTTTAACATATATATTTTTTAATTTAATTAATTAATTTAACATATATATTTAAAATTAATTAATTAATTAAAAGAGATAGAAACATCCATGAGAGAGAATCATTGATTGGCTGCCTCCTGCACGGCCCCTATTGGGGATCGAGCTCACAACCTGGGCATGTGCCCTTGACCAGAATCAAACCCAGGATCCTTCAGTCTGCAGGCCGGCACCCTATCCACTGAGTCAAAATGGCTAGGGCCTGGAGAACTGAAAGTCTTCCTTATGGAAAGGAAAGTCAAAGGCCAAAATACTAAAAGAGGAATAAGCAACTCAGATTCTATTATTTCCTAATCATTTACAGTCTCTCCTAGACTGATCAAGTCTGTCCACCCAAAATGAGAATTCTCTCCTTCCTCCTTAAAGTAAAACAAACAAACAAACAAACAAAGCAACCACCAATTAAACACCGGTGATCTCAAAGGAAATAACTCAAGTGGAATTCAGAGCTTCTACACTTAAGAGATACAATAAAGTCAAACTTACAAAAAGGGTTTATCCTGAATAAAGAGCAATCATAATACACAAATATTTATAGAAGCCACAAAGCTTTAAGCAAGTCTTAAATACCTTTCCCAACAGACTCTGGGAGAAATACCTTTCACAGCAGACTGCCGCTTAAGGATGTCCTAAGGGAGACAATTTTCTTTTATGTGCTTCCTAAAGTTAAGCAATTACTCTGTTACAAATTTATGCCCGAGTAACAAGTCCCCACTCTCTTTCCTTCCTTCATTGCCTCAAGAAGACAGAACCCTATTAAGTGGAATTGAATATAAATGGCACAGTACATGAAGCTACAATGGCAAAAGGAACCAAAAAAAAAAAAGAGGAGATCCAAGATGGCAGTGTAGGTAAACACACCTAAACTGCTGCCATGCACAATTTCAAAACTACAACTAACAGACAAAACGTCTATCACCCAGAACCACGGGAAAGCTGGCTGAGTGGAAGGTCTACAACTAGACTGAAAGAGAAAGAGCATTCAGGGCACAAGCGCTGAAAAACTGAGGTACCGGGGCACGCATACGATACGGGCTGGCGGCAGATCCCAGCTGGCAGAGGGCATTGCTTTCTTCAACCCGAAAAGAGACAAGCTCCCAAGCTCTCTGAAATCCAGTTTCTGGGGAGAAGCTAGACTGTCTGCCATCGGGTCGGAAAGTGAGGGTGGCTTGCTTGCAGAGCTGCGCGCAAGAATAATCAATATTTCTCTCTCTCTCTCTCTCTCTCTCTCTCTCTCTCTCTCTCTCTCTCTCTCTCTCTCCCTTCCTCTTTCCCTCCCTCCTTCCCTCTCTCCCTTTCCCTCTTCCTCTCCTTTTTTTTCTTCCTCTCCTTCTCCCTCTCCCCCTCTCCCTTTAAGCACATCCTCAGGTGAGGATTTTTTTTAAAAAGGCAATAAACAGGCCTGCGACTGCCTGAGCTTCAACCTCGCCTGCACTCTGCCCTTTAGGGCCGTGTTGAGCCCAGCACTTCTGCCTCCCCCAGCTCCCAGACCTCTCTGGAGCCTGCTCTCAGCAGCTCCTCGGAGGCGGCCTCCTGAGGGTCTAGTTGTTTGTGGCGGCCTCCAGAGCTGACAGGCCAGGCCACGGAAAGGGGAAGTGGCTGCTGAGGAAACCCAGAGGACGTGACACTGTGAAAAGGCACACCCGGAGCCCACCTACTCTCCGAGGGGAGCCCCAGCCCGAGGCAAACTAAAGAGGCGCCAGGAGATCCGAGATACCCCGGGACACAGCGCAATGCCACGGACTCATAAGAAGGACATGAACAGAGAGTTGAAGGCCCCGTTGGAGGATCAGGCTAAGAAAAATCATTACTTTGGGGGCAAAGAAACACGTGAGCCCGAACTTCCCCCAGGAGACAGTCCAGTGTTAACGAGGGAGGAGACAGTCCTCCTTCACACCCACATGACAGAGCAGTGGGGGAGGCAACGGAGAAAATGCCGGACAAATATAAAGGTGGCATGGAAAGGCCTCTTCTTACAAAGAGAAGAAACCTCATCATGGAAGCCAATGCTCGCCTGGAAACCATTTCCCAGAAGCATGGAGTCAGCTACAGGAAGTGGCAGGAGCCAATGGAGAAGCTTTATGATAAATATGAAGAGCAATTAGAGACTTTGTTTCAAAGCTGGAGAGAGCTCTGCAGAGCATCAACTTAGAAGAGCAAAAACTGAAGAAGTTGTTTTTCAAGCCACAAAAGTGTTCCCCGAAAGCTAGAAATATCCTAAACCAGAGCCTGCAAAATATTAAAGGTGCACGTGTCCAGTTCATACAGGATATGGCATGCTTAAAGATAAAGCATGTTGCCAATGAAACAAAAGAATTAAAAGATGAATGGGCCCAATTGCACAAAAAGCTCGTGAATGATGCTCAACTGCAAGATCTGGCCATTATTCAATACGCTGTTAACCAGCTAGATGAGGACTCCGAAGAAAGAACTGGAACTTAAGTTACAAGTATAACATTAGCTATGTTACCGTGGTTAAAAATTTCCTAGTTGACATCAGTACATCTTGTTTACCATCAGCTTGTTTGTTAAGTGCAAGAATCCTTGTCTATTAAGCACTGAAGGAATCCTCAACAGTGATGTGGGTAGCAGCAGTTCCACAGTGAGATATATGAAGCTTGCAACCCTTTGGTAGCATGGAGGTTTTTTTGTCCCTAACACTGTCAATTAGCCATCAGCAATAAGTAGACATAATGTTAAGTTTTGGCCCCAGAAATTTGTATCAATCCCCAAAGGTAGGAAGAGGGATTATGGAACGTTGCATTGTTCTTACTTAAGCAAAAATAAAAATAAAGCATACTCTCCCCCCACCCGCCCCCCCAAAAAAGAGGCAATAAACAGCCCCAGCTCGTTTTGCTCAGTGGACAGAGCGTCAGCCTGCAGACTGAAGGGTCCCAGGTGATTCCAGTCAAGGGCACATGCCCAGGGTGTGGGCTCGATCCCCAGTAGGGGGCGTGCAGGAAACAGCCAATCAATGATTCTCTTTCATCATTGATGTTTGTCTCTTTCTCCCTCTCCCTTCCTCTCTTAAATCCATAAATATATATATATATATACATATATATATATATATATATATATTTAAAATAAAATAAAAAGATAACAAACAAACAAAAAACCTCATATATACAGACAACAGAATGGTGGTTACCAGAGAAGAGGGGTTGGGAAGGGCAAAGAAAGCAAAGGGGGTAAAATACATGGTGAAGAGGAGACCAGACTTCAGATGGTGGGCACACAATAAGAGTATATACCGATGCAATAGCATAAAAACGTATGCCTGAAACTTACATAATGTCATTATGAACCAATGTCACCCCAATAAATTTTTTAAAAGCCAGATTATTAGAACACAAAAGTTTTTAATACTCATCATTCAAAGCTTTATAACTATTAATGTTACGGCTTCTCAACAGACTGCCTGATTAAAGTGCTGAAGGCATCACAGCCTACCTCAAATTTCCCCCCCAACCCATAGAAATAACCACGGTTTCTCCTTCTCTAAAAGTACATTCTGCTCATAGTTCCTATTAATAAAGCAATTTATATTTGCTAAATAGACACGAATTAGTTTGAACAAATTAGTATTGCTAAAACAAAAACCCAGCAACTTTCTTAATTCATAAAAACATGTATCTTCCCACTGGAATTACCTCCGGCCAAAATATACCGAGTGGAATGCATCGCATTGATGGAACACACAGAACCCAGGCATTCTCTGCTAATGAAAGAATGCACCTGCTTCCCTGTCTCGTGGAAGACTTCCACCTGCCGTGGATAGGCCATGCTGCCCACGATGACACAGTCTTCTTGTTTAGGGTCCCACACAGCTCGGAACCTGGTCAGCCATCGCCCAGTAATGGTGTTGTGCCTAGAGGAAAAGCAAATTTGTAAAAGATACTAAGTGTTAAATAACTCAAGGTAGAAACAGGCAAAGAGTAAAGATGGCATTGCTTCTAAATGCTCGTTTTCTCTGCCAAGTTTCTTTCTTTTTTTAGTATAGTAGTTATAGCTTTATCCCACCGATTTTCATATATAGATATAGATATATAGATATTTTATTGATTTCAGAAATGAAGGGAGAGGAAGACAGAGACAGAAATATCAATGATGAGAGAGAATCGATTGGTTGCATCTTGCACGCCCCCTACTGGGGACCAAGCCCGCAACCTGGGCATGGGCCCTGACTGTAATCGAACCCGGGACCCTTCAGCCCACAGGCTGACGCTGTATCCACTGAGCCAAACCTGCTAGGACTCTGCAAAGTTTCTTTTCTTTAAGTTACTGAGTTACCACCAACCTAATCTCATCTTTCTTATAAGACTTAAACTCAGGAGCCGAAACCGGTTTGGCTCAGTGGTAGAGCGTCGGTCTGTGGACTGAAAGGTCCCGGGTTCAATTCCAGCCAAGGGCATGTACATTGGTTGCGGGCACATCCCCGGTGGGGGGTGTGCAAGAGGCAGCTGGTCAATGTTTCTCTCTCATTGACGTTTCTAGCTCTCTATCTCTCTCCCTTCCTCTCTGAAAAATATCAATAAAATATATTTTTTTTAAAAAGACTTAAACTCAGGAAACAATGTCTTCTGTATTTTTGACTGTCAGTGCTGAGTACAGTGGTTTGTTCACAGTAGACAGTCACTGAGTGTTTACTGAAACAGCAGTTTTTTGTTCACTATTTCCTAGCTTAGTGGTTGGCAAACTGCAGCTCACAAGCCACATGCAACTCAAGAGCCACGGTTTGCCACTGTTGACTAATGAGTTTGCCAACCACTGTCATATACTAGCCTTTACCTCTTTGCACACAATATGCCACAATTGCGCAATCCTCACAGCTTCCAACTACACGGTAACATTTAATCTAGTCCAGTGATCAGCAAACTCATTAGTCAACAGAGCAGCAAACCACGGCTCATGAGCCGCATGTGGTTCATGAGCCACGGTTTGCCAACCACTGTCCTAGCTCAACAGACTTTCCTCCTTTTTTTAGCACATCCAAATACAAGAAGCCCTAAAAATAAGAATATATAATTTGGTTATCACTGTTTTAACAAGAGCTGCTATTTCCATATTTGTACTCCCCTGATAACAAACCCCCAAATCAATTTATATTCCATACATCTCTAAAGTAAAAAATACATTTGAGACTAAAAAAAAAAATATCATAAGGGATATCAGAAAATGTCTGCAAAAAAGTGAAAATGAAAACACAAAATATCAAAATTTCTGGATACTGTGAAAGCAATACTTATAGGAAAATTAATAGCAGTAAGCACTTACATTAAAAAGATTTCAAAATCAACCTAACTCCACCTCAAGGAATAGAAGAATAAGGAAAAAACCTTACTACACCTCCAAGAAAAAAAAGAATAAACTAAACCGAAAGTTAGCAAAAGGAAAGAAATCACAAAGATTAGAATAGAAGTAAATAAAATAGAGACTAGAAAAACAACATAAATAACTAAGAGTTGGTTTTTCAAAAAGATCAACAAAATTGAGAAAACCTTAGCTAGATTAAGACAAAATGCAAATAAATAAAACCAGAAATAAAAAAGGGAACACTACAACTGATGTCACAAAGATAAAAAGGACTATAAAAGAATACTGTGAGCAATTATATGCCAACAAATTGGATAACCTAAAAGAAATGGATAAATTCCCAAGAACACACAACTTACCAAGACTGAATCATGAAGAAATAAAATAAAAAAATCTAATAGACCTACAACTAGTAAGGGGATTAAAACAGTTATCAAGCATCTCCCAAGTGACCAGAGTAGGGGGTAAAAAGAAAAGCCATTCAACTAAAAGAAGACAAGCAATACAACTGAAAAATGGACAGAAGACCTGAATAGACATTTCTCCAAAGAAGACACACAAATGGCCAAGAGACACATGGAAAAATGCTCAAAGTCAATAATCATCAGAGAAATGCAAGTTAAAACCACAATGAGATATCATCTCACACCTATCAGAATGACTCATCAAAAAAATCAGCAATAACAACAACAAAAAATCAACAAACAAAAATTAACAAATCCCTGCACCAGGCCCCTAGTATGCATATAAGATCTTTGGTTAATCTCTTCCCACCCTTCCGCCTTCCCTCTGAGATTCATCAGTCTGTTCCATGTTTCCATGTCTATGCAATGAGGGTCTGCCCCTGGTGGTCAGTGTGCATCATAACTACGGGTCAAATGGTGGCTTAGGCGTTTACATATAGAGATATGCAGAGCCCATGGACATGGGCAATAGAGTAGTGAATACTTGGGGGTTGGGTAGAGGCTGGGAGGAGGGGGGCAAAGAAGGGGTGAATGGGAGATATCTGCAATATTATCGACAATAACAAATATATTTTAAAATGGAGGGGAAATTTTTTAAGGAAAATACTTTAAAAAAAAAAAAAGAAAAGCCCAGCCCTGGCCAGGTGGCTCAGTTGGTTGGAGCATCACCCCATACACCAAAAGGTTGCCAGTTCAATTCTTGGTCAGGGTTCATACCCAGGTCGCAAGTTAAATCCCTAGTCAGGGTACGTGCAGAAGACAACTGATCTATGTCTCACTCTCACATCAATATTTCTCTTTCTCTCTGGGTGAGGGTTTAAAAAGAAAAGCCCAACAAAGAAAAACCCAGGACCAGATGACTTCACTGGAGAGTTATAACAAACATTTAAAGAAGAATTAGTACCGCCCTGGCCGGTTTGGCTCAGTGGATAGAGCATCGGCCTGTGGACCCAAGGGTCCCAGGTTCGATTCCAGTCAAGGGCACATACCTGGGTTGCAGGCTCAGTCCCCAGTGTGGGGCATGCAGGAAGCAGCAAATCAGTGATTCTCTCTCATCAATGTTTCTCTCTCCCTCTCCCTTTCTCTCTGAAGTCAATAAAAGAATTAGCATCAGTGCTCTTCAAACTCTTTCAAAGAATTTAAGAGGAGAGAACACTTCCAAACTACCTACACCCTGATATCAAACCCAGGCAAGGGCTCTATTAGAAAACTAAAGATTAATATCTGTGATGAATATCGATGCAAAAATCCTCAACAAAATATTAGCAAACCAAATTCAATAGCATATTAAAGGATTATACACCAGGACCAAGTTGGATTTATATTTGGAAAGCAAGGATGATTCAACATATAAAAATCAATGTAACATAATACACATTAATAGTATGAAGGACAAAAGCCATATAAGCATCTCAACTGATGCAGAAAAATTATTTGACAAAATTCAATATCCTTTCATGATAAAATCACTCAACAAACTAGGAAGAGAAAAACAATCTCAACATAATCAAGGCCATATATGAAAAGTCCACGGCTAATGTCATACTCAACAGTGAAAAACTAAAAACTTTACCATAAGATCAAGAAAAAGATAAGGATACCCATTCATGCCACTTCTATTCAACAGAGTACTGGAAATCTGTTAAAACTAGAAAACTGGGCAGGACCAGAGACACTGATCTGCCTAACTTGAGGGTCATTCATAACTTCATAGGTAACGTGAAGCGTCCTGCACGTGAGGTGTCACCACTGAACCAACAAGCATTTGATTAGGGGGACACATTCTGAGCATCACATGACTGTCAATTAGATATGGAAAAAATAAAAGTCAAGTTGAAAAGGAAAAAGTAAAATTATTTCTTTGCATGACATGATCTTTTACATAGAAAATCTTAGAGAGTACACACACACACACACACACACACACACACACACACACACACGGGGGAAAAAAGAAAGAAAACTGTTAAAACAAAGATGCAGGCCCAAACCGGTTTGGCTCAGTGAATAGAGTGTCGGCCTACGGACTGAAAGGTCCTGGGTTCAATTCCGGTCAAGGGCATGTACCTTGGTTGCGTGCACATCCCCAGTCGGGGGCATGCAAGAGGCAGCTGATCGATAACTGTCTCTCATTGATGTTTCTAGCTCTCTCTCTCTCTCTCTCTCTCTCTCTCTCTCTCTCTCTTTCTCTCCCTTCCTCTCTGTAAAAAAAAAAAAAATCAATAAAATATATATATTTTTTAAAAAGTAGCAGGTGTAAAAAAGAGGGTAACAAAAGAAATAAAGTGATAAGATGGGGAAGCACTCGAAGTCCGAAGAAATAGGCCCAAATAGAGCTTCCGCTAGCCTCATCAACAGGTGAGCTGTCAGTCTTCTTCAATAACATAACATGAATAATGCATGTTGGAATAAAGGCACTCGCCTTAACCAAAAATAACCACCCAGCTTCTGACTAAAACAGGCTGAACCTCTTTATAAATACAGGGAACCTGGAAGCAAGAACCCTTCTGGATAGGCTAAGAACCAACAACCTGGGACACTTACAAACTACAGCACAAAAATCAGACCTCTTACACCTCTTTGACAATCAGGTGTCTAATGTATGTATTCCGACAAACAGTGCATGGTAACCCAGCTTCTGCATTATTTGGCATCAGGAAACCTACCTGATGGTGGTGAGGAGGGGAATCTGAGAGGACATGCAGCTACTGTCGAAGATTCTGCAAAATAAAGAACAAGAATACAGTAACACTCTTTGTTATTTCTTGGAAGTTTTTATGAAATAACATCCGTGTATTTAATAACCTTTTCGTTGGTTCATGACATGAAATGATTATTTTAAAATATATAGAATCAGTATCTAATAAACCTCCGCTAATATATTTAATGAAAGTTATAAGAAATATGGTAAAAATGTAGTGCTTATGGTGTATTGTAAAATAATTTAAACACTATTACGCCAAACGAAAAATGTATATTCTAAACTAATAATCTGGGCTATAAAACTATATTCAGATTCACAGTAATACACTAGTAGGTTATACATAGGAATGTGGTCTAAAAAATGCACAAATAACCTAAAAGCGCATGCATGTATCAAGAGCAATTTCCCTATGAGGCTCATCAGGTAAGGGCCTGGTAAGCATCATTTCCAGGTGCAGGCAAGACTAAGACCCAGCCACGGGGAGGAGTTCCTGTGGGGCAGCCGGAGGAGTCCAGAAGCCTCCACCAGGCACCCTGGCAGAAGAAACCAACCATGTTGCCACCAAAACCGGTTTGGCTCAGTGGTAGAGTGTTGGTCTGCGGACTGAAAGGTCCCGGGTTCGATTCCGGTCAAGGGCATGTACCTTGGTTGCGGGCACATCCCCGGTAGGGGGTGTGCAAGAGGCGGCTGGTCGATGTTTCTCTCTCATCGACGTTTCTAGCTCTCTATCTCTCTCCCTTCCTCTCTGTAAAATATCAATAAAATATTTTTAAAAACTCATGTTGCCACCACCTTCCCCCTCTTTTTGTACCTCGCTATTCCAATGCAGTTTCTTGGCACTAGAGCCTATTGCCTGGTCAGACTGCTAGAAATCCAAATCCCTACCAGCTAATGTAACGAGAGCAAACTCTACAGCACAAATGTGCAGGAATGGGGTAAGTGGCAGCTGTCGGGACAAAGGATACTGTGTGGGTGGAAAGGGAACACTGCCACGGCCTGGTGACTGAATCTCCTAATGTGCCACCTGGTAAAGCTCACAGACGTTGCCAGAAATGAAGGGGGTACCTGCTACACTCTGCAGACCAAGCTCTTCCCAACAGATGGGTCTAAACAGGAATTAGGTGCCTTTCTACAGCCAGGCTCACAGTTTACATTCAACAGATCCTTGGGGAATAGAGAATGAATGAATTCCAAAATCGCATAAGGTAAAACTTTCATTAACTGAGAAATGCTTGCAAAGTGATGCAAAATCAGGGACTTAAGGGGGGAAAAAATCATTTCCCTTTGTGGTTGCATTACTCTCCACATCTTTCTATTGGCGTTATTTTTTATTTTTGGTCCAATAGGTTTACATTACGTTTTTTTACACTATTTTTAGGAAGTCACGATAGAAAGGTACCAAAACTGACACCATACAACTGTATCTACGAGCTCGTAGAGAAGCCCAATTGTTGTGATCTTTTCTGCCTGTCCATGGCCTGGGACTCTGCACCTTCCATTCAGCACCTCACGTGTAAAGCAGAACCTTCTGTCACCAAAGTCAGAGCTTCTCCCTGAGCTAACACTACTTCCCTTTCGGGATTATCAAAAGCCTTTCACTGTGATATCCAGGACTATTTAGTGCTGAAAGGAAAGCCCAGCAGCTATAGACCTTCCTTGTCAATCACAAGGAAATTTCCAAGCACAAAAACTAAAGAGAAAGAGAAAAAAAAAAAAACAACCTAAAGAGCCATCAAATATAGGTCACCGATCTTCCGGAATCTAGATGTAGCTATAAACAATAACGCTAGTGACCGAACAAGGAGCAGCAGTAAACAAAGCTACTGGTTTATTGACCCAGCAGCTACGGACCCGTAGATTCCTTAACATATCTCTGTCTTCCCAATTTACCTCAGCTTACAGTCAGCGCATGTGGTTACTACTCTGTTACCAGTCAGGGGTGAAAAATAAGCAGAAGCGATGCTCTTTGTGTGTTCAGACAAAGCAATCAAAGGCTGGCTTCCCTTGGGATTCAGGTGCCTTGCATCATAAATATGAACGTCTCTGTAATGGAAAGAGTAAGTCTTGGTGTTACCACGGTGCGTGTAATAAGCCTCTAGGATAGTGCTAATCAAAATTAGACAAACGCTCGCTACATTCCAGAACCGTTAAGACAAAATCCTCTAATCTCCTGCATTAATTTTACAAACACTAGTAAAGGTTTAAAATATTACAAGAATTCCAAGACTATAGCATAACAATGTAACCAGTGGGTATTGAGATAAGAGTCTAGTTGGTTTTCCAATCTCTCCAAAAAAATTAACACAGACCAAGTTATAAGGTCACATAACTTTTTTTTTACAAGTTTTCTTCTTAAAAGACTAGAAGTAAATGCATTTGATGCTAGGGAAAACAAAAATGTGTACTTGTTTCAATATTTTAACTATTAATTAAATCCAAAAGATTTTTTAATCATATTCAAAAATATTGTGTAGAAAAAAATGTATCCAGCTGTATCACAAAAGTCAGATGGCTTAAAGAACCAAATTTAAATATTATCCATAACATTAAAAGAACTATATCATAGCCTTAGCTGGTTTAGCTCAGTGGATAGAGCATCGGCCTGTGGACCAAAGGGTCCCTTGTTCGATTCTGGTCAAGGGCATGTACCTTGGTTGCAGGCTTCTCCCCGGCCCAGGCACTGGTCAGGGCTCATGCAGGAGGCAACCAATTGATGTGTTTCGCTCACATCAGTGTTTCTCTCTGTCTTTCCCTCTCTTTTCACACTCCCTAAAATAAATGGGGGAAAAATATATCCTCAGGTGAGGACTATCAAAAAAAAACAAGAAGACCTATATCATAGTCCCGGCCAGTATGACTCAGTTGGTTGAGCATCATCCTGTGCACTGAAAGGTTGCTAGTTTGATTCCTAGTCAGGTTGCAGGTTCGATCCCGGTCGGGGTGCAATGGAGCAATATTTCACTCTCACATCAATGTTTCTCTTTCTCTCTCCTTCTAAAATCAATAAAAGCATGTCCTCAGGTGAGGATGAAAATAAAGGGCCTAAATCATGAAATTATATGAAGAACGTACCTCAATCCTGCCGTCATGAAATAGTGTCTATGCACTGGGTGGACATGAACAGTTCTTATTTTTCCCAAAGAAGAACTGATAAGTTTCTCATAAGAAGTTCCAGGTGTCCGTCTATCCACCAATGACATACTTCCATCCCAGTGTGCTACTATTAAGGTGGAGGCATCTTCTGCCAAGAAGTCAAAGGAGGAAAAGCTACTTTCCTCGTTCCTATAGACCTAAGGATATAAGTAGCAATCAACTTTATATAACTCTTCTTCTAAAGAAAGTCAATGCTTAAATTCTTCGATTTAAAAAGTTAGGAAACACTTTACCCAACTAACCTCATTTATCCTCCACCATCCCCACAGGAAGGACAGGGACAAAATGATTGTCCCTATTTACAGAGATGGAAACTGAGGCACGAATCAGTTGTGAGAAAATGGCCTGTCCACCCATGGCACGGCTACATCCCAAATCTCTTACGTCCAATAAACCTCAGCTGCAGATCTACCCTGTGAGACATACTAGAAAGTGGACTAAATCTGAATTCTACCCAATTGAAATACCTTAATATACCAGGGAACTTAGTCAATAAAGTCCAAAATACATGGCTAAATGCTCACATACTATTTTTTAAAATATATTTTATTGATTTTTTACAGAGAAGGAGAGGGAGAGTTAGAAACATCAATGAGAGAGAAACATCAATCAGCTGCCTCCTACACTGCACACCCACTATTGTGGATGTGCCTGCCTAGGTAATGCCCTTGACAAGAATTGAACCTGGAACCCTTGAATCCATAGGCCGACACTCTATTCACTGAGTCAAACAGTTTAGGGTTCACCTCCTCTTGATGGAAGTGTAGAAATACAAAATTTGGACAGCTGAGAAAGATACATCAAAGTATTTAATGCTCGCCCTAACCTGTTTGGCTCAGTGGATAGAGCGTTGGCCTGCAGATTCAAGGATCCCAGGTTCGATTCTGGTCAAGGGCATGTACCTTGGTTGTGGGCACATCCCCAGTAGGGAGTGTGCAGGAGGCAGCTGATAGATGTTTCTCTCTCATCAATGTTTCTAACTCTCTATCCCTCTCCTTTCCTCTCAGTAAAAAAAGCAATAAAATATATTTTATAAATAAATATATATATATATTCATATATATTTAATGCTCATACCTAATAACTTCATTCATTCATATATATATATATATATATATATATAGAGAGAGAGAGAGAGAGAGAGAGAGAGAGAGAGTTTTCAGATTATTATGATCTCTTGAATACATAATAATCTGGCCACTAAATACACAGACACACAGACACACACAGACACACACACACACACAGACACACAGACACACACAGACACACACACACACACACACACACACACACACACACACACAGAGGCCCAATGCATGAAATTCATGCACAGAGGATGTGTGCCCCTCAGTCCAGCCTACATTCTCTCCAGGACTGCTGGTTCCCAACCACTCGATTGCCTGCCTGCCTGATTGCCCATAACCACTTCTGCCTGCCAGCCTGATCACCCTCTAACCATTCCCCTGCCAGCCTGATCAACGCCTAACTGCTCCCCTGCCAGCCCGATTGCCCCTAACTGCCCTCCCTTGCAGGCCAAATTGCCCTCCCTTGCAGGTCTGGTCTCTCCCAACTGTCCTCCCTTGCAGGCCCAGTCACCCCTAACTGCCCTCCTTTGCCAGCCCGGTTTCTCCCAAATGTCCTCTCTCCACTGCAGGTCTAGTCTCCCCCAACTGTCCTCCCTTGCAGGCCTGGTTCCACCCAACTGCCCTCCCCTGCAGGCCTGGTCGCCCCTAATTGCCCTCCCCTGCTGGCCCAATCACCCCTAACTGCCCTCCCCTGCAGGCTTGATTGCCCACAACTGCCCTTCCCTGCTCGCCATCTTGTAGTGGTTATCTTGTGTCCACATGGGGCAGCCATCTTTAACCACATGGGAACAGCCATCTTGTGTGTTGGAGTGATGGTCAATTTGCATATTACTCTTTTATTGGAGAGGTTTAGAGGCCTGGTGCATGAATTTGTGCATGGGTGGGGTCCGGCCAGCCTGGTCAGGGGGAGGAGACATTGGCGGTTGTCCGGCCTGCCTGCTGGTTGAAATCCCAGTTGAGGGAATAATTTGCATATTAGCCTTTTATTATATAGGACATATACTGAGCAGTTAGATTATTATGTGTTTGGAGATCATAATAATATGCCTACTCTGTGTGTGTGTGTGTGTGTGTGTGTGTGTGTGTGTGTGTGTAAAACAATCTAGTCCCAACCAGGTGGCTCACTTGATTGGAGTAGTGTCCTATACACCAAAAGGTTGTGGGTTCAATTCCTTGTCAGGGCACATACATAGGTTGCAGGTTTGATCCCTTGTTGAGGCACGTGCAGCAGACAACTAGTAAATATTTCTCTCACACTGATGGTTCTTTCTCTTTTTTTCTCTCTCCCTTCCTTTTCCCTCTCTCTCTTCCTCTCTCACTAAAATCAATGGACATATCCTTGGGTGAGGATTTTTTTTAAAAAAAAAGAAAAAAATTGAAACTATCTAAATGTCCATCAAAAAAGATATGGCCCTACGTGATTTGGCTCGGTGGATAGAGTGTATGTCCACTGATTTGAAGGGTCCCAGATTTGATTCTGGCCAAGGGCACATGCCTGGGTTGCAGGCTAAAACCCCAGTAAGGGGCATGCAGGAGGCAGCCAATCAATGATTTTCTCTCTCATCACTGATGTTTCTATCTCTCTCTCCCTCTCCCTTTCTCTCTGAAATCAATAAAAATATATTTCTTAAGAAGAGATATGGTTAAATAAATGATGGTACATGTCTACTTTAAAATACTGTTCAATGCTAAAAAAAAAGACGTAGATCTGTACTACAAACTATCCAAGATATACTCGTAAATGATAAAACAAGTTGCAAAAAAGATGTATATAGTATGAGTCATTAATGCAAAGAAAAAAGTATACATCTATATGCTTGTAAGTATATGTGTACAAGTCTGGAAATATACCAAACAAATACAGGGATGAGAGAATGGTGGAATGGCAGATTTGATTTCATATCCTATTTAGAATAAATATTTTATCATGAACATGTGTTGTTGTTGTTTTTAAACTTATGAACCACAAGACTATCACTTTGGTTCAGGACTCACACACATCCTATGTAATAAAAGCCTAATATGCTAAATGTCTGTTCGTCCAGTTCAATCAAGCAAAGCGTAATGTGCTAAATGATATGCTAAGGTCACTCAACCACTCGCTATGATGTGCAGTAACCACTAGCGGGCAGAGAGTCAACCAGTCAACCAGTCAACCAATCACTATGAATGCACTGACCACCAGGGGGCTGATGCTCTGACCGACAGGTTAGCTTGCTGCTGGGGCCCCGCTGATGGGTATTGAGTGAGACAAGCTAGAGACACCCTGGAACCCTCCCATGGCCTCTCTCCGGCTAACCAACCTCCCCTATTCCTCCCCAGCCTCCACTGTGCACCAGTGGGGTCCCTCGGCCTGGCCTACACCCTCTCACATTTAGCCAGATGGCAGAACAACAGGTCACTAGGATGCACACTGACCACCAGGGGGAAGACGCTCAGCACAGGAGTCTTGCAGTCTTGAGGGCTCCTAGAATGTGAGAGTGAGCAGGCTGGGCTGAGTGACCACCCCCACTCCAAGTGCACAAATTTCATGCACCGGACCTCTAGTAAGAAATAAAAAATAAATGTTGTAGAATGTGAGTGCTCAAATGAGAGAGGATGAACATAGTTCCTATTGTTGAATCACGAACTGTTGCTGATTCTAGGTTTTAATAAGTATTATTATAAGCTGAGATTGACAAATTAATATACCACAGGCATCCCAACCACCATACACCCAAATAAGCACAAATGAAACTTGAAGTATTCAGTCAATATATTAAAATGGTTAAGTGAAGAGTGAGGCTTTGGAGTCAGGCAGACCCAAATGCAAATTCTACTTCTGCCATTTATGTCCTTAAGCAAGCTAATAAACCTCTTTACCTCAGTTTTTTCAACTGTTAAATGGGGGATAACATTACCTACTATTCCATGAGGTGTTATAAGGCTTAATAATGTATAAAAAGCACACTCAAGTTAATGCCTAACACAAGGTGATTGTTCAATCACTAGTACGAGTAACAGAGTACTAATATGCAACATTATGGATCAACTAGAAGCCTGGTGCACAAAATTCATGCACGGGGGTTTTGTATCCCTCAGCCCAGCCTGTACCATCTCCAATCTGGGATTCCTCTCACAATCCAGGACTGCTGCCACCCAACTGCTCACCTGCCTGCCTGATTGCCCCCAACCACCCTCCCTTGCAGGCCATCTCGTGGCAACCATCTTGTGTCCACATGGGGTATCCATACTTGACCCACTGGGGGGGGACCATCTTGTGTGTTGGAATGGTGGTCAATTTGCACATTACCTCTTTATATATAGGATTTTTAAAGCACTGTGCTACCAGGGGGGGTGAGAGCATGAGTGGGGGAGTGGGGGGCTATAGGAGGATAAAGACACATATGTAATACTTTAATCAATAAAAATAAAATAAAATAAAAATAAAGGCATTGTGCTAGGTGAAAGAAACCAAATACAAAAAGCTATATACTGAATGATTCCATTTATTTGACATTCTGTTACTGGCAAAACTATGGGGACAGTAATCATATCAATGGTTATCCACCAATATGACAGCTGAGGAAGATACATCAAATATTTTACTCCCGCTGAAACCGGTTTGGTTCAGTGGTAGAGCGTCGGTCTGCGGATTGAAAGGTCCCAGGTCCAATTCCGGTCAAGGGCATGTACCTTGGCTGTGGGCACATCCCTGGTAGGGGGTGTGCAAGAGGCAGCTGGTCGATGTTTCCCTCTCATCGACGTTTCTAGCTCTTTATCTCTCTCCCTTCCTCTCTGTAAAATATCAATAAAAAATATTTTTTAAAAAAATATTTTACTCCCTAAGTACACAATGAAGGGACTTCAGGAAGGAAGAGGGGACTGACTACAAAGGGTCACAAGGTAATTTTTTTGAGTGATGGAAATTTTCTATATCTTGATTGTGGTGGTAGTTACACAAGTGAATACAATCTGCCAAAACTCATATAACTGCACACATAAATTTTATTATATGTAACATATACCTCAGTAAACCTGACAAAAAAAATAAGTGGAAGAATTGTTATATAAAACCCAATACATACTAAAAAGATAAATGATCCAAATAGACATTTCTCTAAAGAAATGCAAATGGCCAGATACAGAGATAAAAAGATGCTTAGCATCATTAATCATCAGGGAAACGAAAATCAAAACCACAATGAGATACCACTTCATACCCACTAGGATGGCTATACTCACCAACAATAACAAGTGTTGGCAAGGATGTAAAGACATTAGAACCCTGGACATACTGCCGATAAGTATGTAATATGGTTAAGCCAATTTGGAAAACAGTTTGGCAGTTCCTCAAAATTTGAACATAGAGTTACCATATGACCCACCTCCTGGGTATATACTCCAAAGAAAGGGGAGCCTATGCCCACACAAAACTTGTACATTCATGTCTATAGCGTCATTATTCACAACAGTCAAAAATGAAAACCACCAAAATGTCTGTCAACTAATGCATGGATGAGTAAAATCTGGTATAGCTATACAATGGAAGATTAGTCAGCCATAAAAAGGGTCTAAGTACCAACACATTCTACAGCATGGATGCACCTTGAAAACATTCTGCCAAGTAAAAAGAAGCCAGTCACACACACAAAAAAAATTACAAACTGTATGACTCCATTTATATGAAATGTCCAGAACAGGTAAATCTATGAAGACATAAAGTAGATTAGTGGCTGTCTAGGGCTGGGGGAGGGGGAAATTGGGAGTACCTACCAATGATTAAGGGGTTTATTTTAGGGGTGATGAAAATATTATAAAATTAGATTGTGGTTTGATTTCACAACTCTCTTCTGCATTAACTCACCTGCACTTAATCCTCATGACAACTCTAAAAGGTACTATCCTATTTTACAACTAAGGAAACTGAGGCACAGGTCAAGTAACTTGCCAAGGGCACACAAGTAGTAAATACATGGTTTGGGACTTGGGCAGTATAGTTCTGCCTTACCCAATCTAACTGATGTAATGATTCATGTGCCATTTCATAAAGAATCCAGACTATCACTGTGGCAATGTGTAAACACATTAACACTTACCTCCTCAAAAACAGCCTTGGAGAAATCCCCACAGCGTAATGTGCCATCATAGCTCAGGGACAATATGTGAGCCGGATTGGCAGGTGAGAAGTAAAGACAGCCAACTGGCTGACTATGGGGTTGAAAAACATAAACTCCATCTTCTTTGGGTTGGTGAGTCTGGAAGAAAGTTGGGGAAAGGAAGAACAAAAACTAATGAAAAGTAGTAATAGCCGAAACCGGTTTGGCTCAGTGGTAGAGCGTCGGTCTGCGGACTGAAAGGTCCCGGGTTCGATTACGGCCAAGAGCATGTAATCGAATTTGTTGCGGGCACACCCCCGGTAGGAGGTGTGCAAGAGGCAGCTGGTCTGTTTCTCTCTCATTGACGTTTCTATCTTTCTCCCTTCCTCTCTGTAAAATATCAATAAAATATTTTTTAAGTAGTAATAATTTCTGTCATTATGTCATTATACTATTTGCATCTGTATTATATTCAGTCTTTTCTTAGTCTATCATTATACTCACCACATCCCATTCAGAAAGTCAGAACTAGAAACTTTATCTGTCACTAAACTACTTTTTTCTCTAATTTTCAATTCAACAAGTCACATTTATTTTACGTTTCTAGCTTTTTGCAACTAGGTAGTTTATTTATTATACAGAAAGAAAAAAAATGACTGCTCATTATGACTTCAGTTCATAAAATCTTCAGGAAATGAGAAATCCACTCAGCATTATTCCTTATTACCAAAAACAGTATCAATACCATTACCATTTTGCTTTGTTAAGTATACTTCTATATAATATGAGCACATATAACATTCTCAGAATAATATTTGCAAGGTCCTGGAACAAAATAAGAGTTTTAGAAATATTTTATTCTCTAAGTAGACAATGAAAATGCATGATTTTTAATTTCCACATTAATAGAAATTATGTACAAAAATAGACAAGAATTGGAAGCAAGCCCAAGTGTCCATCAATAGATGAATGAATAAAAAGGCTGTGGTACAGCCTGGCCAGTGTGGCTCAGTGGCTTAACGTCAACCTATAAACCAGGAGGTCACAGTTCTATTCCCCATCAGGGAATATGCCTGAGTTTCTAGCTTGATCCCCAGAAGGGATAATGCAGGAGGCAGCCAATCAATGATTCTCTCCCATCATTGATTTTTCTTTCTCTCTCTCTCTTTCTCTCTAAAATATGTGTGTGTGTGTGTGTGTGTGTGTGTGTGTGTACATATATATGTGTATACATATATATGTGTGTGTGTGTATGTATATATATATGTGTGTGTGTGTGTGTGTGTGTGTGTGTGTGTGTATTAAAGCTGTGGTAATTTACACAATGGAATATTACTCGGCCATAAAAAGGGGGGGGCAGAAGGAAATCTTACTCTTTGCAACAGCATGAATGGACCTGGAGAGCATTATGCTAAGTGAAATGAGCCAGTCAGAGAAAGACAAGTTCCATATTATTTCAGTTATATGTGGAATCTAATGAAAAAAATAAACCAGCTGCCCTGACTGGTTTGGCTCAGTGGATAGAGCATTGGCCTTGGGACTGAAGGGTCCCAGGTTCGATTCTGGTCAAGGGTACGTACATTGGTTGTGGGCACATACCCACAGTAGGGAGTGTACAGGAGGCAACTGATCGATGTTTCTCTCTCATCAATGTTTCTAGCTCTCTATCCCTTTCCCTTCCTCTCTGTAAAAAATCAATAAAATATATATTTTAAAAAATAAACTAACAAAGTAGAAACACACTCCTAGATAGAGAACAGACTGACAGCTGTTAGAGGGATGGGGGGGGGGGGATTGGTAAAATAGGTGAAGGGATTAAGAATAAAAAACAACTCATCGACACAGATAACAGTATAATGATTATCAGAGATAAAAGGGGGTGGGGGAGGCAGAAGAAGGTACTGGGGGGGAGGGTGTAAATGGTGAAGGAAGGAGACCTGACTTGGTATGGTGAACATACAATGTAATATACAGATGATGTATTATAGAACTGTACTTGTAAAACCTATAAAATTTTATTAACCAATGTCACTCAAATAAATTCAATAAAAGGGTGTATTAACTTTTCCACAACTAGATTACCAACTCCTTCTAGTAAATCATCATTTTCTGATTTGACAAGTTATATTCTATGCTATGGTTCATCATGCTATGAACCAAAGCAACTATCATCTCCAAATCTGGTTGAGTCTTCTCTAAAATAGTCCTCCATTTTTGTTTTCTTTTTATTTAAAATTTTAAAATAAACAGAATTTTTAAAAAGGAAAAATGACAATCACACACACCTCTTCTACTAGTCACTTTTCTCACTCCCTTTTTCCCCCCATTTCCTCCCACCAGCCTTTCCTTATTCCTCGCTCAAAAGAGGAAAAAAAAATCTAAATATCCCCTCAATATGCTTCTTTCTAGTTTTGAGACTATAGGTAAAAATCTCAGGGTATGGTCAATTCACCAGAACGAATTTTCAGAATAGAAGCTAAACCACACTATGCTCCCTATCATCCCAGCTACAGAATTTGTTTCTGTCCTGGTAAGTAGTTTTTAAGTTACATTTCTTCCTTATTGTTTTAAGTAAATTTTTGACTATCTTTTGTTCATTTGGTGAGAAAATTCCAATCCCCCATTTTAAACTAAATGCCCCAGGTTAAGAATGAGCCTACTTTAGGATTAAATGAGTCTAGAGCCAGTCTGTCTTGAGCCTGTGACTACCTGTGCACACCGGGTTGGTATGGGAAAGCTGCAAGTACAAGCACCAGTTAAGACGACTGTGGTAATCCCAAAAGAGGAGATGGGCCCTGGCCCAACTTGCTGGCAGAAAGAATGGAAATAAAGTGGCAAAAAACATTAAAGGACTTTGCATAAGGAATAAAGGGAACACGCAGCCTAAAACTCTTCAATGGTTTCCAGTTGCTTTTAGGATAAAAACAAAATTCTTAACAAAAATTATAAAGATATATATCAGCCTTCTGCCCACCTCTACAACTTCCTCCTAGTCCATTCATCGCCTTTGTTCATCCTTTTTTTTTTTTTCATATATTTTACTGATTTTTTATAAAGAGGGAGAGGGATAGAGAGCTAGAAACAGCGATGAAAGAAACATCGATCAACTGCCTCCTGCACACCTCCCACTGGGGATATGCCCGCAACCAATGTACGTGCCCTTGACCAGAATCGAACCTGGGACCCTTCATTCCACAGGCTAACGCTCTATCCACTGGGCCAAACCAGTTTCGGCCTTTGTTCATCCTTTGCTGTCTATGCTCCAGCCATACAGGCATTCTCACAGGCCCTGGAATGCATCAGGTAAGCACCTCCTGCTCAAGGTCTTTGACATGCTGTTCCCCTAGTCTGAAACACGCTTTCCCTTTCCTTACTACGTGGCTTACTCCTACTACTTAGCTTTCAAATCTCAACTCAGTTCTCACTTCCTCAGGGATGCCTTCCCTGGTCCTGCAAATTAAGCCAGTCCCCCATTATGTGTTTTCAAAACACTACTTTTCCTTCATGACATGAATCAGTGTAAAATCCACTTATCAAAGATGAAATTACACAGTTGATAATTATCTTATTAATCCTGCTCTTGCCATGAAATTCTAAACTCTAGGTGGACAGAGACAGTCTTTGCTCACAAATGTCTACTGATAGGGGAGTATTAGAGTAACACCTCACACAAAATGCTCAATGTGTGGGTGGATGGGTGACTGAATAAAGGTTAACTGAACTTTTGATCCTAGGTAAGACTACAAAACTGATAGAAAATTAGGAGGGAAAAATTAAGAGCCCTGGCTGTGTAGCTCAGTTGGTTAGAGTGTCATCCCCATACACCAAGATTGGGGGTTTAATCCCTGGTCAGGAAATATCTGAGAATCAACCAATGATCACTTCTCAGCCTTTTGGCTAAGATCAAGTGAAGGATCAACCAATGAATGCATAAATAAGTGGAACAATAAATCAATGTTTCTCTCTCAAATCAATAAAATAAAATGAAAAACAAGGAGTGTCAAGCCAATTCAATGGGGCAAGTATTGTCTTTTCAACAAATAGCACTGGGACAATTGGATATTCACATACAAAAAGATAAACTTGGATAAGAACACATATGTAATACCTTAATCAAGAAAGGAAAAAAAAATGAAGAAAGATAAACTTGGGCCCTTACCTAACACAACAAAAAAATAATTAAAGATAGATCAGTAAACTAAATGTGAAAGCTAAAACTATAGAAGTTTGGGGGAGTGGGGAAGGACAAGAGAAAATCTTTAAGATTTTGACCTAGGAAAAGATTTCTCAGTCATAACACCAAAATCATTTTTATTTTTCAATTACAGTTGATATTATTGTTATATTAATTTCACGTGTACACCACAGTGATCAGACATTACATAACGTACTGATTATCCTGATAAATCTCACAGCCATCTCATACATTGTTATTAGAATATTACTGACTATATTCCCTATGCTGTACTTTCCATTCTCGTGACTATTCTGTAACAACCAATCTTACTTCTTAATGCCTTCACCTTTGTCACCCATCCCCTCAATTCCCCTTCCATCTGGTAACAGTCAAAATGTTCTCTGTATAAATCTAGGAAACTGTATTTTAAACATAATTAGAAAAATAAGAACTTTGTGTGATCTTTTCATGTATACATTTAAAGTTATAATAAAATTTCTTGGCAGTCAATTTATGCCCAGATGACTAACAATACTCAAGTTAAAAATGTTCAAGTTCTATAAAGCAAATTTAAATTTCTCAGATTTCTAAAATTTGGAATCACAAAGCACAAAACTATAAATAAGTAACACCTATAAAACATACAGTTCTAGGCTATTTTCTTGCAGATGATTTACTTTAGTCAAACTTTATATCTTCAAAAATATTAGTAACTTACCAAATCCCAAAGTCCAACTTGCCCAGACCTGGCCCCAGCTGCCACCAAAGTTCTAATTTCTGATGGATGAAGAGCCATAGAGAATATTGAACCTTGGGTAACTTTACAAACGGTATCTTCACTAATGACCATGCCACTTAAATTGGCTTTGTAGCTGAGAAAATTAAAGTTATATTTTAAACATAAAACCATTCTTAATCGACAAAATAAGTAAAAAGATGAAACAAAAGGAAAAAAAACATTAGTAAACAAATGTGGGGAAATATTCAACCTCCTGACAATATTCAACTAAAGAAATCAAAATAAAAAATGAGGTACTATTCTTTACTTATAAAAAGCTAGTAGGCTACAGTTAAACATATACATTTATATATATTGCTAGTGGCAGAGTAAATTCATGTAAGATTTTCAAAAGAAAAAAGATTTTGAAAAACAATTCAGCAACGTGTACTAAAAGCCATAAATATGTCCATAATATCTGACACATTAATATCACTTCTGGAATCTATCCTAAGGAAATAATCTACTATCATACATACACAGTATACTTCAACAAATACATGCACACATATAAGCACACAAAACTAAATAGAAAACAACTCCAAATACCAAGGGGGTAAGAGAAGGTTAAGTAAATCCCACCTACTTAATAAAATATTCTGCGATTATTAAAAAATTTAAAGACTAGCCGAAACTGGTTTGGCTCAGTGGTAGAGCGTCGGTCTGCGGACTGAAAGGTCCCGGGTTCGATTCCAGTCAAGGGCATGTACACTGGTTGCGGGCACGTCCCCGGTCGGGAGTGTGCAGGAGGCGCCTGGCCGATGTTTCTCTCTCATCGATGTTTCTAGCTCTCTATCTCTCTCCCTCTCTGTAAAATATCAATAAAATATATATTTTTTAAAAATTTAAAGACTAGTAATAGTCAACCACAATGTTAATGAAAAAGCATAATGCAAAATTGTATAAACATTAGAACATGACAAACCAATACCACCCCAATAAATTCAATTAAAAAAAAAAGAACACAATAAAAATGTTTGTGGATTCAGTCATTCAAATGAATATATACTACATGCCAGGACTATTCTGGGAATTAAGACAAAATCCCTACATTCATGCAGCTTAGCTTATATCCTAGAGTTACTGCCTATGGCAATACTTTAAAAGAAATATACAAAATCAGCCCTAAAGGGTTTGGCTCAGTGGATAAGCGTTGGCCTGCAGACTGAAGAGTCCCAGGTTCGATCCCCATCAAGGGCATGTACCTTGATTGCTGGCACATCCCAAGTATGGGGTGTGCAGGAGGCAGCTGATCAATGTTTCTAACTCTCTCTCTCTCTCTCCCTTCTTCTGTAAAAAAGCAATAAAATAAATTTTTTAAATCAATAGTTGTTAGGAAATATTATGGGTAAAATTTTCACCCCGTTTTCAAAATTTCCAATTGTAGTCTTTATAATTTAAAGCTCTCAGAAAATGCAAATAAAGACCAGGAATTTTAACTGACCTTTTAATGCTTGATAACCCCTTCTCAGAATTCTTACTACTTGTCTGCAACAATGGGAGAGACCAAAGTATTAAGTTAATATATGTACTGAATTTTCATTAACAAATGATTCTAAAAGCTATGTAAGCCTTCCCAGCTGATACCTTGCTCACTTCTGCCCAAGTCCGTAGAAATCCTTTAAATAGTTCACTGTTATCATCTCGATTTTCAGGAGTCATTTCTAAAGGCCCAGGAGGTAACAAAGGCTGTTATAAAAACATAAAAACATATAAGAGTTGATTGTCGCCCTTCCCTAGAATAGAGGCTTAAGATTTTTCACTACTTTACTCTCAATACCAAAAATAGGGGTGACACATCATTAGCATTCAAAAACAGTTGCTCAATGAATGAATGTCATGTATCCTGTAAGTAATAAAATGCATTATCTTTTAATCATCTCAATCCATTAAAGGAGATATCACATTTTAAAAACACTGGAATGAAACTTAAAGGAGTTAACTTACCCCAAGTTCCACTACCGATAATTGGTCATGAGAGTTGATTCAGACAGTTCAATTTCATTAATCAAAGTTATTATTCTATGCCAGTGTCTTTAAAAGAGATTGTAACCTATGGATCATGAAATCACTTTAATGTCATAACCAGCAATGTGTTTTAGTGAATAAGAATAGAATATGGGGGTGGGGGGGGAAGTATAGAATAGAAAATACAAAAGTGTATCACATGTAGTAAGGATAAGTATCATTTCACAAGTTTTGTTTTAGGGGGGGGTGTGTGCGTGCATGTGTGAGTGTGTGCATTTTTGCATGTGCACACGTGTGTGTGTGTGTGTGTGTGTGTGTAATGTAAATATATTTCTTATTTTGAGTGGAGGCTTCAAAACATTTTGAAAGCTACTCTTCCCATAGTAGCTTAATTTGCAATTTGCTTCCAAAGCATAGCCTAATTAGTGTTATCTTCCAAATTATAATTAAACACTTAGAGATATAGTATTAAAAATAATAGGTGCTATTGAATAAAAAATATAATTTTTTAGACTAAAATTATTTAAGGTTTAAAATCTTATTTTGACAATAATCCTATATAATAAAGAGGTGATATGAAAATTGACCCTCATGCCCTCCCACAAGATGGCCACCCCCATGTGGTCAAATAGGGCTGCCACAAGATGGCTGGCAGGGGAGGGCAATTGTGGGCGATCAGGCCAGCAGGGGTGGGCAGTTGGGGGCGACCAGGCCAACAGGGGAGGGCAGTTGGGGGAGACCAGGCCTGCATAGGAGGGCAGTTGGGGGGGACCAGGCCTGCAGGGGAGAGCATTTACAGGCAACCAGGCCAGCGGGGGAGGACAGTTCGGGGCGACCAGGCCAGTGGGGAGAGGGGGTAGTCAGTGTGGAGCAGACTGGTAGGGGGCTGTTGGGAACAAGCAGGCTGGCAGGGGAGGCAGTTGGGGGTGAGCAGGCCAGCAAGGGGGAGGGGCATTCAGGAGCCAGCTGGCTGACAGGGGGGGTCAATTGGAGCAATCAGGCTGACGGGGGCGGGGGGGGGGGGTAGTTGGGGGTGATGAGGCCAACAGGAGGGGACAACTGGGTGTGATCAGGCCAGTGGGGATGGGCAGTTGGGGGGCGATCAGGCCAGCAGGTGGAGCGGTTAGGGGCAATCAGGAGGCGATCAGGCAGGCAGGCATGCATGTGAGCTGTTAGGAGCCAACAGTCCCGGATTGTGAGAGGTATGTTCGACTGCTAGTTTAGGCCCAATTCCACAGAAAGTGGCAGTAGGACATCCCCTTAGGGGTCCCAGATTGGAGAGGGTGCAGGTGGCTGAGGGACGGGACACAACACACACACACACACACACACACACACACACAAAAAAATTTCATGCACTTTGCCACTAGTTTGGTAAATAAGACTCTTTCTACCCAGATAGCATAAAATTAATCAATAGCTAAAAATTCATTACTATTAACACATATTATTTACTTATATTAATTAATAACTACCATTTATTGATTACTTACTAAGCCCTAATAAAATGTAAGGATCTTTATAGAAACTATTTCATTTAATCCTCACAACGCTCTATTGAGGTTTCTATTACTGTTGCCATTTAAAAAATGGGAAAACCAGGAGTCAATAACTCTTGCAGCAAATGATTGAGATCCTCCAATAAACATTTGCTCACAACTAAAAAAAAAAATAAAATAAAATAAAAGTACCAAATTAATAAATACAAATTAAACATAAGTTAGTGGCCTTTTAGTCTAATTTCAAACACTTCAATATTTTCAGTATTTTGTTGAGTTAATATATTGTATTTGCACTCTTTCTTACATTTTCATCTTCTACTACTGTTGGCTGGGTTGGGGTTTCCGGTAATGAAACTCCTAAAGGATCTACATTTAGTAATCGCATTGATCTTCTACATCCAATCCCATTTTCTTTCTTCTTGGGCTTCTTTCTAAAGAAGTAGGAAAAACTCATGTTATACTCATAAAAGCTGTTATATGAATTTACTAATAGTAAGAGGATAACTTCTAGGAATGTATCTCATGGATATAGTTACACACTGCAACATGTACATGGCTATACTGATTTTAATTAACACTCTGAAAACATCGTAAATGTTCATCATGGGGAAATGAAGGGTGTTAAATAAATTATGACATACATATCAAATAGAATAACTTGTAGCCATAATAAATAAAATATGTTAATATGAAATGAACTCATAAGAAGGAAGCAAAAACAAGGTCCGTGCATATTAAATATTATTTATTTTTTACAAAAAGGTTACATATATACATACATTTGTGCATGGTGAGATCACCTATTGAATGAACATTTTAAGAGTGGTTTCCTCTAGGGAGAAGGCCTGGAGAACTAAGGTCTAGGATGGGAAAGAGACTTAAACATTTCATTATATTCCCTTCCATATAGTTTACTTTTTAAAAATCATATACAGGGTGGGGCAAAGTAGGTTTGCAATTGTGAGTTCATGAAAGTTTATTCTTATTACTTATATATTATTGTATTATTTTCCATACAAACAACTGTTGACCTATTTTTGCCCCACTCTATATATACCCTATGTTTTAATGCACTGTTATTCTTTTTTAATTTTTATTATTATTTTTAATATATTTTTATTGATTTCAGAAGAAAAGGGAGAGAGGGAAGAAATAGAAATATCAACAATGAGAGAGAATCCTCCTGAATGCCCCACACTGGGAATCGAGTCTGCAACCTGGACATGTGTCCTTGACTGAAATTGAACCTGGGATCCTTCAGTCCCCAAGCCGACACTCTATCCACTGAGCCAAATCAGCTATTTTGGGGCCTATTTTTCATTTTTAAATAGTAGTTCAGAACTTCCAACTTCTGATTCCACATGGAGAGAGCTTGAAAGTCATCACTCTGTCTCATGCTGAGGGGTGGGAGCAGCCAGGGAGAGGTCAATGGGGGGGGGGGGGGGAGGGGGCATATGATTAATACTTTCAACAATAAAGAATTTAATTTTTTAAAGGTAGACAGAAAAATCAACAACTTTTCTAGGATCCTTAAGAGTGGCAAGGACACAGTGAAAACCACTGACCCCAATATTGGAGAGACACACAGGAAAACACAGGACTCATGGCTCACTGGAGCAGAGACTCAGGAATGAAAGCCACGAGGGAAAGCAGTGCCTGAACCACCAGAAAAGCCTAAACTGTAACTGCCCAACTGCTGGAGGCTCCGTGTGGACAAGTCTGGGAGTTAAAAACTCCATGAGAATCTACACAAAACCTGCACATGGGTGTGTACAGTACATTCATACAGCAACAAAAATTAATGAAATAAAGCTGTACATATCAACATGAATGAATTTTAAAATATAAAATACACACTAAAGGCCCAGTGCACAGATTTATGCACATTAAAAATAACAATAGCCGAAACCGGTTTAGCTCAGTGGATAGAGCGTCAGCCTGCAGACTGAAAGGTCCCGGTTTCGATTCCGGTCAAGGGCACGTACCTTGGTTACGGGCACATCCCCAGTAGGGGGTGTGCAAGAGGCAGCTGATTGATGATTCTCTCTCATCAATGTTTCTAACTCTCTATCCCTCTCTCTTCCTCTTTGTGAAAAATCAATAAAATATATATATTTTTTAAATAACAATAAAGTCGCCTAAGAATGAATTTGGGAACAAATCACCAATCTTTACTAATAAAAAAAATATGCAAACATAAAGCTATTAATCAGCTGGCAACATAAACAGTGCTACTGCTTTGTAGGGTTAATAACATTCCTCTTCTAACATTACACATTCACAAATATATGGCCATAATTAAGTTTAGCTTTTCTGAAGTTAATTGACCTTATTAAAATCAAACCAAGGCCCTGGCCCGGCAGCTCAGATGGTTAGAGCATCATTCTGATATGCCAAGGTTATGGGTTGGATCCTCGGTCAGGGCACATATAAGAAGCAACCAATAAGTAGAACAACAAATCCATTTCTCTCTCTCTCTACCCCTATCCTCTCTCTAAAATCAATAAATTTTTAAAAAATTAACCATTAGCACTAAACAAATGATCTAATGATACCAAGATTTTTAGTTTCTTCACTTATACATAACCACTGCTAAAAATGCAGTAGATAGAATTTAAGCTAAGGTATCCTGGAGCTCAGATCCTAAAACTTCCACTTCTGAGCTACTTTGACCTTAAGCAAATTACTTTACCTCTTTGAGCCTGTTCTCTATCTAAAAAAATAGATATATTACCTCCAACATTTGGTTGTTAATCAGAATTAAATAAGATAAAAGCCCTAGCTGGTGTGGCTCATCGGATAGTGTTAGCCTGTGGACTGAAAGGTCCCAGGTTCAATTCCAGCCAAGGGCACATGCCCAGGTTGCGGGTTCCATCCCCAGTAGGAGGCATGCAGGAGGCAGCTGATCAATGATTCTCACCATTGATGTTTCTATCTCTCTCTTCACTCTCCCTTCCTCTCTGAAATCAATTCTAGTAATGTAAAAAAAAACACAAATTGAGAAGCAAAAGGACAGCCAGAAAAAATAAAAGAAAGTAGAAGAATCTTTAATAAAACAGTTTTTAGTGAGGGCAAGTAGAAGGGGATACAAGGAGAATAAATGGTAATGGAAGGTGACTTGACATGGGGTGGTAAACACAAAATACAATAAACTGGTGATGTATAGAACTGTATACCTGAAATTATGTAATTTTATTAATCAGTGTTACCCCAATAAATTATATTAAAAGCGGAGGGGGAGGGGAATAATAGTTTCCTAGGCAAAAATAAGAAAATTTAGTGAAAGTAAAGATTTCCCTCCATTAACAGCAACAGTATTAAATAGAAATAAAATTCAGCTTTCAAGATTCTATTTCCTCTATATTCCTTTGATGAGGATGAGAACTTTAGTTATTAAAAGGTAGGATTCTCTCAGAAATCATATAAGGATTAAGATTAAATTGCAGAGTTTCTGATTTTACTTATTTTACTCTGCTGAATCACTTTTTCAAATTATAAAACAACTGAGCAATATATCATGAAATAGACGCTGTAAATCATATCTTTTACCTTCTGGATTCAGCAGGCTGTCTCTTCTTTATCATTTCACGTAACCTTGCAGCTGACTGCAAAATATACAAAATATAATAGCTTATAACTACACAGTTTATCTTTTAAAATATTAAGTATCTGCCACTATATCCACATAAACTGAGATCTATACAGGAAATAAAGATTCTATGATACCTGCTCTTGGTAGTAGACCTGAGACAAATATATTATTAATAATAAAAGCAAGTATCTAATACTGTCTAAAGTACTGACATTCTAATGCCTTAATCCAGGTTGCTAGTGAGTTTACATGATTAAACATTTAATCAAATATACTATTATAAATCAAAAGATTTAACTTTCACTAAGGCAATCATACTTTGATATTTTCCAGAAAAGTTACGTTATACTTATATAATAAATCAAATCAGAAGTTCTGTTAACTAAAGTCAAAATTAGAGATAGTCTGTCTAATTTTCTCATGAACTGTCATTAATGACACACGTATATAATTTAGTTATATAAAATTATATTAACTTACCTTCCCTTCAAGATGCAAACCTATACTGAATATTTGGGAATCTGGTATTTGGAGAATTCAATTTATTATTTTGGAGGGAACATCACACATCCTCCTAAACAGCTATTCTCTCACACATAGAAGCTTACCGCCCAGTGTAAAGACACCATGTAAGTTATACATTTAATTATAATGATTATAAAATATTAGTATAGATCTAGTCACTTATCCTTAACACTCCCTATACAAATCTTATTCCCATCCATCATTACAGTCTAAGATATTTTTTAAAAGCTTGTTTTCTCCTTCGTCTATCACACATCCTTCAACCCATCGCTCCTTCTCCTTTATCCATTAAAGAAACCACTAAAACATACCCTGTTTCTTTGAATCCAAGACAACTTTTCATAAGCCGTCATTACTTTATGTACCACCAGAGGAGGGGGGGGAGGTACCAGTTATAGCTTATTTCAAAGTATTAAAATGAAAGAAAAGTCTTGGAATTAATAAAGTATGATAACCTCTTTCTATTAAGTGCAAAATTTGCTCCTAATTTACTGAACCTCACCTGACACTATGAAACCTGATATGTGAATATTTTACTGACTTACTGGCAACAGGATAGGTATCTTGGTTTTAATTAGAAACTCCACACAAACCTCAGACAACTGAAGTGAAGCAAAAAAGTTTGCATTTTCTGATATGTTCTTCAGTCTCTTCCTTTCATATGGTGACAATCCTGAAAAATCATCCTATGAAATACACCAAAAAGATTCTGTTAGTTTACATAATCTATAGCAAAAGCACCTCACAAAACTAGGTGTTCAATGCTTTGCATGTATACTTTCCTTTATTTTTTTAACATATTTTATTGATTTATTGATTTTTTTGATTTTTTTTTACAGAGAGGAAGGGAGAGGGATAGAGAGCTAGAAACATCGATGAGAGAGGAACATTGACCAGCTGCCTCCTGCACACCCCCTACCAGGGAATGTACCCGTAACCAATGTACATGCCCTTGACCGGAATCGAACCTGGGACCTTTCAGTCCGCAGACCAATACTCTATCTACTGAGCCAAACGGGTTTTGGCTATACTTTCTGAAATAAGACATTAAGAATATACATATCAGGTAAAAACTGATGTTTGAATTTTAACCCTGCTGAGTCTGTCTCTTACACCTGATTAAACAAGGAATATTTACTTTAGCCTCTAGATAAAGACCTGGAGGCTAAGGCAATTTTCCCTTGCCTGGGACCAGGAGCACAGGAGATTGATTCCCACTGACTCAGTAGCTTCAGGGATAGAAACTGTAGATAACCTTTAGAGATAACCTTTAGAAATTAACCACTGAGTTCTGCTTCGCCAGATAGGGCCACATTCCAATGTCCAACAAGATGTGACTGGGAACGACCCTGCAGCTGACCCCAGTCTTTAGAATGTAATCTTTAGCCTTTAAAATTAAAACAAAGGAAAATTCCTATGGTTTGAGCCTTTAAAAGGGCTAGCTACATCTATAACGGTGCAGTCGTATGGAGCCACCTGCGTGTGTGCTCTTGCAGCTGCCAGATATTTCAATAAATCTTCGCCTGCTTTTTTTAATAAATCATCAGCCTCCAGTGGTCTTATTTTGAACCCAGGGTTCGACCCCACAACACTTTCCTTTAAATTGCACCCATTCAATTCATTTCATGTCTTATCAAAGAGCACATAATCTCTGCTTTATTAGGTATCAATTAAAAGCGTTTGAATGGGGGATAATCGCAGGATATTTGTATGGCTTCCCAATTAAATAACAAGTGATCTGATATCAAGTCAAGTAGTATAACCTAATAGCAAATTATTTCCTACTGGCCATTAATTATACTATTACAAAAAAGTTATATTTTTATTAAACAAAAGAAGAAAGAACTTAATAACAGAGAAACTTAAATTCACTGAAAGTGTTAAGGAAACCTAGAAAGAACAACAGCAAAAAAAACGCATGAACAGAAAAGGCAATATAAATAAAGAAACCATTGTCAAAGTCCAATATCCAATAGATGGGGGGAGGTAAAGCAGAGAAAAGAGAGAAATAATACAAGCAAGTTTTTGAAAACATAACATTAAAAGGGCCCAATGAGCCCTGGTTGGTGTGGTTCAGTGGACAGAGTGTCAGTCTAAGCACCAAAGGGTCTCAAGTAAATATCCTGGTCAAGGGTATGTACCTGGGTTGCAGGTTTGGTTCCCAGCCCTACTTGATGTGTCTCTCTCACATCTCTCTCTCTCTTTCTCTCCCTCTCTCCCTTGCACTCCCTCTAGAAATCAATGGGGAAAAAAATATCCTCTGGTGAAGATTTGCAAAGAAAGGAAAAAAGGGCCCAGTGATTACAGGGCACAAGGAATGAAAAAAGACCCAAGGCTAGGCATATTATCACAAAGGAGGTAAGAGCATACAATGGAGCAAAGACAGTCTCTTCAATAAATGGTGTTTGGGCCCTAGCAGGTTTGGTTTAGTGAAGAGAGAGTCCGCCCTCCCCTCGGATTCCGGATTCCGGATTCCGGATTCCGGATTCCGGATTCCGGATTCCGGATTCCGGTCAAGGGCACGTGCCTTGGTTGCAGGCTCCTCCCCGGCACTGGCTCTGGTCAGGATGCATACAGGAGGCAACCAATCGATGTGTTTCTCTCACATCAATATTTCTCTGTCTTAAGCTCTCTCTTCCACTCTCTCTAAAAATCAATGGAAAAGTATCCTCGAGTGGGGATTCAAAATAAATAAATGGTGTTTGGAAAACTGGACAGATACACTCCAAAAAATTAAACTAGACCACCAACTTACACCATAAACAAAAATAAACAAACAAAAAAATGGATAAAGCACTTAAATGTAAGTCATTAACCCATAAAAAAAAATCTCAGAAGAAACCATAGGCAGCAAAATCTCAGACATTCCTCATTGTAATATATTTGCCAATACTTCTCCTAGGGCTGTGGTGGGCAAACTGGGGCTCACAAGCCACATGCGGCTCTTTGGCCCTTTGAGTGTGGCTCTTCCACGGCCTGGGCAAGTCTATTTTGAAGAAGTGGCATTAGAAGAAGTTTAAGTTTAAAAAATTTGGCTCTCAAAAGAAATTTCAATCATTGTACTGTTGATATTTGGCTCTGTTGACTAATGAGTTTGCCGACCACTGTCCTTGTAAACAAATGGGACTACATCAAAATAAAAAGCTTCTGCACAGCAAAAGAAACCATCAACCAAAATAAAAAGGGAGCACACTGTATAAGGTTTATGAAGGAACATATTTGCCAATATATATATATATTTTTTAAATCTTACTTATCCTATCTCCCTTTCCCTAACATCATTTTCTGTTCTCCTATTTCCATCAAATTTTTTTTGTCATGTGGTGCAGTTTTTGTTTTTGTTTTTTTTAATATATTTTATTGATTTTACACAGAGAGGAATTGAGAGGTATAGATAGTTAGAAAGGTCGATGAGAGAGAAACATCAACCAGCTGCCTCTTGCACACGCCTTACTGGGGATGTGCCCTCAACCAAGGTACATGCCCTTGACCGGAATCGAACCCGAGACCTTTCAGTCTGCAGGCCGACGCTCTATCCACTGAGCCAAACTGGTTTTGGCCATGTGGTGCAGTTTTATTTTATCTTGCACAAAATTTCTAGCCTGGACATTTAGATTAAAAAATAAATAAGGATGCCCAGCCAGGTGTGGCTCAGCAGTTGAGCACTGAACTAGGAACCAAGAGGTCACCAGGGCATGTGCCCAGGTTGCAGGCTTGATCCCCAGTGTGGGGCATGCAGGAGGCAGCCAGTCAATGATTCTCTCTCATCATTGATGTTTCTATCTCTCTCCCTCTCCCTTCCCTCTTCGAAATCAATAAAACTTATAAAAAATAAAAGAAATAAGGAAAAGAAATAAAAGACATCCAGATTGGAAAGGAAGAAATAAAACTATCTTTAATGCAGAGGACATGGTCTTATATATAGAAAATCCTAAAGAATCCACACCAAAAAATATTAAAATAAATGGCCTCAGCAACACTGCAAGATACAAGGTCAATATACAAACACCGGTTGTATTTGCATACACTAGAAATGAACAATCAACAATTGTCACTTTAAATGAAGTACAGCAACTCCTGGTAGGCAACAGAAGTAGAAAGAATTAGATACCTAATTTCTTAAGCTGATTCAAACCATTATTTAAATCGAACTAATAAATTTTCTCAGGTATCCTCTCTACTCCATCATTTGTCTCCTTTTTGTGTTTAAAGGAAATGTTATTCCGCACATCAATGCAACCAACTAATGGTGATTATCAGAACTTCTATTTTTAAAATAAGGAAATTTGGGTAAACAGGAATTAAACTCTTACCAGGCCTGATGGATCTTCATCGCTGTCTCCATCAGGACTGCCTTCCACACCAGCACTGACAAGCACGCTATCCGAAGTGCTCATGTGTTGTTTGTGATTTTCTGGGTGAACATCTAAGGATGATGTTTGCAGAGTCGGTTCTGTCTTAGAAGATGTGGTGGCTTTCCTCTTCGGAGTTAAAATGTCTATGTAAGTTTTCTTTATTTCAGTCTTCTTATATTTCTTACATGCCACTTCACTGTTAGCATTCTTATCTAATAGGGATTTGGGGAGCTTAAATTCACCTGGCTTGTAATCACTGAGTGAAAAGGGGACAAGACACACCTTAGCTGTTTTTTCTAAAACTAGTCTCTGAGATACATAACAGATGTTCTGGTTCTCTTTGTATTCATTCACCTACGCAGACCAAAAGAGAAAAAAGAGAGAATTAGAAACCCAGGTCCTCGACCTTTGCAATCCAGGTCCTCGATCAGTGCAAACAAATCTAATTCCTATTTCATAATAACAACATAAATCCAAATTGATAAATCTATGACTTTTTCCATCCAAAATCTAGACACCAAATTTATTAACCCGAACAGAATTATTTATTATACTGGACACATTTCTTGCCCATATGAGTCCACCATACCAATGATAATACCGTCATGGCTATAATTTGTAACTGAGAAGTCTTCCCCAACTGTCAGCTCCTGAGTAAATGGAATTGTTCAGGAGTGACAAGAACAACTGCAAAAGCAAATATAGAGTCCCTGATCCCATCCTGCCACTATGTCTGGGGTTCAAAAGAGCCTTTCTCTGCCC
The DNA here is from genome assembly GCA_963924515.1 of Vespertilio murinus. Lineage (NCBI taxonomy): Eukaryota > Metazoa > Chordata > Mammalia > Chiroptera > Vespertilionidae > Vespertilio > Vespertilio murinus. The sequence continues at coordinate 157,983,751 of OZ004704.1, read as the reverse complement.
CAAAGGCCTAGACTCCATAAAAGAAAACCAGATTCCCTGACCGGTTGGTTCAGTGGATAGAGCCTCAGCTTGTAACCTGAGGGGTCCCAGGTTTGATCCAGTCAAGGGCATGTACCTTGGTTGCAGGCACATCCCTGGTAGGGGGTGTGCAGGAGACAGCTGATCGATGATTCTCTCTCATTGATGTTTCTAACTCTCTATCCCTCTCACTTCTCTCTCTCTCTCTGTTAAAAAAAAAAATCATTGAAATATATATATATTTTTTTAAAAAAGAAAGAAAACCAGGGCAAGGATCGGACTTCTCTTTTTTTCTTTGTGTGTGTGTTTTGTTTTTTGTTTTTTACTGAATGACCTCACTTATATTTGGAATTTAAAAACATTAAACTCAGCCGAAACCGGTTTGGCTCAGTGGTAGAGCGTTGGTCTGCGGACTGAAAGGTCCCGGGTTCGATTCCGGTCAAGGGCATGTACATTGGTTGCGGGCACATCCCCGGTAGGGGATGTGCAAGAGGCGGCTGGTCGATGTTTCTCTCTCATTGACACTTCTAGCTCTCTCTCTCCCTTCCTCTCTGTGAAATATCAATAAAATATATATATATATAAAAATAAAAATAAAAAAAATAAAAACATTAAACTCAAAATCAGACAGCAGGATGATGGCTGCCGTAGACTGGGGAGTGGGAGGAATAAGGAGATATTGGTCACAGGATACAGAAGTTCACTTATGTGTGATGAATAAATTCTGGAGAGCTGAAGTATAGCAGAATGACAAAAACTCACAACACTCTATTATATACCTGAAGTTTTCTAAGGTGGTAGATCTTAAATCTCCTCAAAGCACACACATACATCCAAGTCACTATGTAGAGGGGACATAATATTTCAGCTTAATTATGGTGGTCTTTTCAATGTTATATAGACATCAACATCAAGTTGTACACTGTAAATATATGTAATTCCTAGATATAAAAGATACCTTAATAAAGTTATTTTTTTTTAAAGGAGAAATTCAGATTCTGCAAGTCTATTTGAATAAGCAGAGCTGAGATCTTGAATTGTGGAATCGACAACTCCAAATCCTGGCACTGCAACCTCCTGGAATGGCCCCAATTATCTGACTGGTTTTAGCATAATTTTTTTAAATGTCTTTATTGACTAAGGTATCACATATTTGTCCTCATTCCCCCCGTTCCCATCGCAAACCCTTCCCCACGTATGCCCCCACCCCCCTGTTGCCCGAGACCACTGGCCAGGCTCATATGCAAGCACACAAGTCCTTTGGTGGATCTCTCCCCTCCCTGTGAGGTCTGACAAGGGCTTCCCTTTGGAAGGAAACCGGGGGAAGCCCGCTACGCTACAAGACGCGCAGTGGGGGGAAACAGTCTGGGGAGTGGGCGTGCGGGGCGCCAGGTCCCGCGCCCCTCCTCCCCGCAAGCACAGACTCCTCCCGGAGACTGCGGTAGCGCACACCCGAGAGCCAGCTCACCTGGGCTTGGGGCGGCGGTCCGGAGCCCGCCTCCGCCTCGGCCGCCCCGCACAGCCCGGACATGATGCCGCCGCTGGGGCCGCGCCTTCCCGCCAAATAGCGCGGGAGGCGGCGCCGCGGGCGGGCAGGCGGGGCGGGCGGGGCGGGTCCCGGGCGGGGCGCGCGCGGCCCCGGGACGGCGGTCTCTTAAAGAAGCCGGCTCACTAGCCTCAACCCAAATTCAAGTCCAGTCAGACCTCGTTTCTCCGCCTCCCATCTCCAACGATGGATGGGGTTCTAAGTTGTTCGGGGGGGGGGGGGGGGGGGGAATGTCTCGGTTGTAGACCAAAACGTCAGTTTTCTTTTTTTTTCTTTTTTTTTTTTTTGCTTTTTCTTTTCAAAACTTCAGTTGCATGCTGATAGCTCAGCATGACAAAAAGCATCTTGCAAGCCGGGCTTTTGTTGCTTTCCATTAGCACAAGTTTAAAACAGAAAGAGGCCATCAAGAACGGCTAAGTGTGAAAATTGCACACAAAACAGCAATCACAGGCAATTGAACATAGGTTAAACAAAACAAAACACTGTTGTTGATTGGATAAGAAAAGGTGATAGATAGCATTTCCGAGGCAGTGATGTATGAAAAATTCGTTTAAGACTAATAGGGGATGGTTCAATAAATTTAAGAAAATAAGTGTTTATTTATAGATTAAACCGTGCATTAACACGTCTATAAGAAAGGTTGAAACGGAATCATTTGGGGGCCTATAAAGGGATTAATTCCATTTACATTATTTCTAATGGGGAACAAAAAATGATTCCATTTTCGAACAAATCGCTTCTCCAACAGCCCTCTGGAACGAATTAAGTTCGAGAAACGAGGTTCCACTCACTGTACCTTAAAGATGTGATGGGATAGAAAGAACATTTTTACCTTGGATCCTGGTGATTTTGATGCTGCTGGTGCCAGGGCCTCGCTTGGAAAACACTGGCACTTCTGCGAAGGAAAAACTATCTTGCCTTGGAATGTGAACCTGAAAGGGATTCAGACTCTCTTAGATGCCCTCAGAAATAGAGGGAAAGAAATTGAAAGCAACCTTCACCCTTTACCTTAAGCCCCCTAGACCTTGTAACCGCACCCCTAGTATAGTATGCCATAAGCGCAGTGTTTCCCAAACTTCTCTCATGATGAGGATCACCTGGTGGAGTTGTTAAATACAGATTCCTGAATCCCAACGAAGAAGTGCTAAACTGGAATTTTTGGGAACATATAGGTAAAATTGTATACTTAACTAGTGCTCTTAGAGCACTATATGATCCCAAAAATTCTAGTTTAGCACTTCTTCGTTGGGATTCAGGAATCTGTATTTTAACAACTCCACCAGGTGATTCTCAGCATGAGAGAAGTTTGGGAAACACTGCATAAGGCAACCATATTATCTTCTTCCTAGGAAGGGAAGCATTTTGATTTCCTACTCCCACCCCACCCCCAAAAGCTGATAACTTTCAGCTGGTTTAAATTTCACCAGCTCATCTGCCCATCAGTTAACTAAAAGACTAATGATAGCCTTACAGAACCTAAAGATTGGGGAAAAGTGGATCAAGTAATCTGTGTATCACAAAATAACATCAGATCTTAGTGCACGGCATTTCTTTTAGATAGCTATTTTATTTTTCTTCAATTAGCAATAATTGGGCCTCCAATAAACCTTATTGGCTATGCTACTGCCACTGCACAAAGCTAGATATAGCCATATTAATTTTTTTTTCTGTTCTCGGGTTGCCATGAGCCGAAACAATTGCCTCCCAACAAATTACTCCCTTTGGACAGCATAGTTCTAGAGCTGATAAATTCATCTTATAAAATTAAGGTCCTTTTCTTTCAATCCAAAACTGCTCCCTTGGTTACTGGGGTCCTCCCCTGTTCCTCACTGTAGACTTGCCCAATTTTATTCCTTCTCACAATCATAAAATACAGGTGAAATAATCCTGCTAACAGCACCTGCAAGGCTGTCAAATTTTCACTGCTCCTTGACTCAAAATTTACTGGTAAAATGAAACTTTTCATAGTGTCTGATATATTATACCATGTCATTTCTGGACTTTAAGACTTGTTCGTGCTGTCCCTTCTCTCCCCACCACAGCAGCTGTAAAAACCATTCTACAATGAAATGTGTTCTGACTTACAATTACCGTAGCCAATGTGTTTTACACAACCCAGCCAGTGAACTGCAATTGCTTCTGCTATAATTCTATAAGCCCTTGAAGACTTTCTGAATAAAAATCAAGCTTCTTGCCGAGGTCGGTTTGGCTCAGTGGTAGAGCGTCGGTCTGCGGACTGAAAGGTCCCGGGTTCGATTCCGGCCAGGGGCATGTACCTTGGTTGCGGGCACATCCCCGGTGGGGGGTGTGCAAGAGGCAGCTGGTCGATGTTTCTCTCTCATCAACGTTTCTGGCTCTCTGTCTCTCTCCTTTCCTCTCTGTAAAATATCAATAAAATATATTTTAAAAAAAAAAAAAAAAAATCAAGCTTCTTTTTTTATTTTTAATATTTATAATTCTTTATTTTTTATTTTAAAATTCCAGCTTCTTGAGAACATGAGGTATTTAACATTCCATATTCCTTACAGAGAGCTAAGCATGGTAAACACAGCAAATATTTAATACTTATGGGCTTCTATACAAACACTTTCCAACCAGGAATGTTTTCATAGGCAGTCTCCAAAAACTTGGAACTGGAAAACCTAAAAGTAGAGTGCTCAGATTTCAGGCATCAGGTTCGATCAGCAGGATTTCTATCCGAATTAAACGCTAATTCTGAGCTCTCAACTCGTCTGGACACACTGCCCTTCACCATCTCCAAAGGTTCTTATTGTGTCACTATCCCATTTTCCTCCGCTTCAAACCAAGGGAACAAACGAAACCTTCCATTCTGATCTCCCTCGCCGCGAGGGAACAGCAGGCTTCAAATCGGAACACTTTCCCGCCAGAAGTCACGTCCAAATTACGGCGAGGCCGAGGGCCTCCGGCGGACTGGGCACATGCGCAATGACAGGCTCCGGTTCTCGCCGCCGGCGCCCGGGAAGTCCTCCACAATCCCACAATCCCCTGGCGGCACACTTCCGGCCTCTCTAGCCCCGCCTTAAGCGGTGCTTCCGTCAGTCGCAGTGCAACATCCAGGGCCTCTGGAAGGAGAGGATTTCTGTTTCGCCGTTGATACCTGTTTACTATCTGGGATCGGGGAAGTGTCCGGAGTACAGCCGCCGCCATGAACATGTCGGTCCCAAGCGCACTCATGAAGCAGCCGCCCATTCAGTCCACGGCTGGGGCCGTCCCGGTTCGCAATGAGAAAGGTACTGACGGTGCTGAGCGGTTTTCCAATCGGATCTTCCCCTCCCTTCAACCGTACTCAGGCCGACCCCCCCCAACCCCAACCCCGCAGACCCTTTAGACCTTCCCCCCTATGTCTTCGACTTTCTCCCATCAAGCTCGCACCCCGTCGCGTTGCCTAGGGGGAAATACTCCCATCTTCTTGTTTCTCTATGTTGACCGCCCTTATTTACGACGAGCACCCCTCTTTCCTTGGTCTCCACCAAGTTCATGGCTTAGTACAGAGTGAATGCCAACTGTGTTCAAGGCTCTGGGCGGGATATAATCCCTCTTTCGTTATCCATAACACTCTATGGTGCTTTTATAGCTCGTCATAGTTATTTACGTGTCAGTTTCCCAATCCTGCATCGTAAACTCATAATCTCCTTGAGGCAGGAACCGTGTCTTATTAAACTTTCTAAACTTTAAACCAAAACGATGACTGTGTTTATTAAGTTGAGTACAAAGTTGTAGCCCCGGCCGGGTAGCTCAGTTGGTTAGTTGCGCCTTGGTTGCGGGTTCAGCCCCGGTTAGGGCACATATAAGTGGAACAACAAAGCAATGTCGAGCTCTGTCTCTGATTTTTCTCTGTCTTTCTCCCCCTCGTCCTCCTCCTCCCGCTCCCTCTCTCTCTAAAAGCAATAAACTTTTTTAATGTTTTCAATAAAATCAATCGATAAAAGTTAAAAATGAACACAGACTTGTATAAGATAGTGCCCCTAACCTTAAGGAACTCATAGTCGAGTAAATGTGGGACATTCAAAAAAAGAGGTCGTTCAGACCTGTAATACCTGTCACATAGGTGATATCAAGCCCCGTGAGAACAGAGAAGGAATAATTTCTTCAGTTTGGGGTAATTGAAAGCCTCTTGAAGAAAATGGCATTTAATTTGAACATTAAAGGATGGGTAGGATTCTAATGAGTGCAGATGGCAGAAGGAATATGTTATCTATTTGGGGAGTCAGAGTTTTTCAATAAGGATTTTGGAAGATAAGAATTCTTTTGTATTTATTATCTGTGGTGTAACTTGCCTTTAAAAAAAAAAAAACCTAAACATGGCTTTTGAGAAGTATCTTTTGGATACATATAGATCTAATTCATTCATTTTTAACAGGGTTTGTGAATTCAGTTGTATACTTATACCAGTTTATGACCTACTGGCAGTTGTGTTGTTTTTTTCTCCTATTACAGTGTTGCAATTATCACTCTTAAAAAAACCTCTTTAGTGCACCTGTGTTAGAATTCTGTAGGGTAGACTCCTTACAAGTTCATCATCAACTTAACTACCTTTTACCACTTGTTCTGTTCTCCACAGTGGGTTGTGAGAGCATGAGGAGCTCATCCCCACACATTTGATTTTATCAAAGTTTAAAATGTTTGCTCAATCTAATGAATGTGTGAAATATTTAATTTGCATTTCCCTGATTATTAGTGAAACTAGACATCTTGTTCATTCATTTTTCAGCTCTAGATTTTTTCTTCTATGAATTACCTAGTTCTGTTATTTACTCATTTTCTACTTGGTTTGTTTTTATACTTCCCAAATAATATTTCCCCATGTTTTGTTTTGGTTTTGGCTTGTCTTGAAACTTTAGTCTTTTGTTACACAGGTGTTTTTAATTTTAGTGTTATCAGATTTATCAATTTTATCTTTTATGGTTCTGTTTAGTATTTTAAGAAATCCTTTCCTACCCTAAGATCATAGATATTAAAATTACAAAGATTTTCTATCACCTTTTTTAATACATTTTTATTAGTTTTAGGGAGAGGGGAAAGGAGAGAGAGAGAAATACCAATGAGAGAGAAACATCAATCACCTACCTCTTGCACACCCCCTCCTGGGGATCGAGCCTGGAATCTGGGCATGTGCCCTGACTGGGAATCAACAGTTGACCTCTTGGTTCATGGGTCGATGCTCAACCACTGAACCACCCTGGATGGGCAGATTTTCTGACATCTTAGTGTTTGTATATTCTAAGTAGTATTGAATACACAGTTTTGCAATACAGACTCTTAAGTTTTAAGGAGCCTACAGTCCAATAGGGATGTATATATTTAATATAGGTTTTTCATACTTAGATCTTTAATCCATCCAGAATATGTTGTGTATGGGTGTCAGAGATCTAATTTTACTGTTTATCTGACAGCTAGTAGTCCCTACTACTAGCTGTCAGATTGTGTGACTGCCCAATCCAATGCTTTTTTTTTTTATTCTCACCTGAAGATATGCCTTCATTGATTTTTTTTTTTTTTTTTTTTTTTGAGGGGAGAGGGAGAGAGAGAAAAATCAACCAGGGACTGAATCCGAAACTCATTATGTGCCCTGACTGGGAATTGAACCCATCAATGCACTGGGACAACACTCCAACCAACTGAGCCATACGGACCAGGGCTCCATTGCTTTTTAATGTCACACCTCTAATATATCAAGTTCTCATATAAGTTTCTTTACCTTCTTCTCTGTTCCATTGGTCTCTGTGTACCTTCTAAGTCAATGACATATTTTTGTGTGTGATTTTGTTTTTGTTTTAAATATATTTATTGATTTCAGAGAGGGAGGGAGAGAGAGAGAGAAAAACATCAATGATGCGAGAGAATCATTGATCAGCTGCCTCCTGCACACCCCACACTGGGGATCAAGGCTGCAACCTGGACATGTGCCCTTGACTGGAATCGAACCCTGACCCCCTGGTTCATAGGTCAATGCTCAACCATGGAACCATGCCAGCCAGGCTGGCATTGTTTTAATTACTTTAAATTTAAATGTGTCTTGCCGAGACAGGTTTGGCTCGGTGGATAGAGCATCGGCCTGCGGACTAAAAGGTCCCAGGTTCGATTCCAGTCAAGGGCATGTACCTTGGTTGCAGGCACATCCCCAATAGGGGGTGTGCAAGAGGCAGCTAATCGATGATTCTCTCTCATCGATGTTTCTAGCTCTCTACCTCTCTCCCTTCCTCTCTGTAAAAAATCAATAAAATATATTTTTAAAAAATTTTAATGTGTCTTGCAATCTATATAAAAACCTTTCCCACCCCACCTTTCTTTTAAAAAAAAAATATATATATATATATATGTATATATATATATATATATTTTATTGATTTCAAAGAGGGAGAGAGAGAAACATCAATGATGAGAATCATTAATTGGCTGCCTCCTGCACACTCCCTACTGGGGATGGTATATGCCCTGACCAGGAATCATACTGTGACCTCTTGGTTCATAGGTCGATACTCAACTACTGAGCCATGCCAGGTGGGCTATTCTTCCATTTTTATTTTATTTTATTTTCATTCTTTTTTTATTATATTTTTTACAGAAAGGAAGGAAGAGAGGTAGAGAGCTAGAAACATCGATGAGAGAGAATCATCGATCAGCTGCCTCCTGTAGACCCCCTACCAGGGATGTGCCCGCAACCAAGGTACATGCCCTTGACTAGAATCGAACCTGGGACCTTTCAGTCCTCAGGCCGACGCTCTATCCACTGAGCCAAACCAGCTTCTGCTATTCTTCCATTTTTAGTTAAGACTTTATTTTTTTAAAGCTATTTTATGTTCACAGCAAAATTGAGGGAAAAGTAGTTTCCATATACCGCCTTCCCCAACACATGCATAGCCTCTCCCACCAGAATAATACATTTGTTACAATTGATGAACTTACACTGATATGTCATAATCACCCAAAGTCCATAGTTTACATTAAGATTCACTCTACCCAGTTTGGCTCAGTGGGTAGAGTGTCAGCCTTCGGGACTGAAAGGTCCCAGGTTCGATTCTGGTCAAGGGCACATGCCTGGGTTGTGGGCTCGATCCCAATAGGGGGCATGCAGGAGGCAGACCATCAGTGATTCACATCATTGATGTTTCTATCTCTTAACTTTCTGAAATCAATAAAAGTTTTGTTTGTTTTTTTTAAAGATTCACTCTTGGTGTTGTACATGCAATGGGTTTGGACAAATGTATAATGACACAGCCATTGCTGTGGTGTTGTACACAGTATTTTCACTGCCCTAAAAAATCCTCTGTGCTCTGCCTATTTATCCCTCCTCCATAGTCAACCTCTGGCAACCACAGATCATTTGTCTTCATAATTTTTCCTTTTCCAGAATGTTATATATTTGGAATCCTATACTATACTGGTAGCCTTGCACACGAATCTGTGCACCAGTAGCTTGCTGCCGCCCTCCAGTAGCTCTCCATCCACCACTCCACCCTCCTGTAGCTCCTTCTTTCCCCCCTCGTAGCTTGCTGCCCTGCCCCCTCCTATAGCTCTCCGCTGCCTGCTTGTAGCTCGCTGCCCCACCCTCCTGCTGATCCATAATCCGGTCATTACACAGTCGGTCATTATGTTTCATGGCATAATGACCATTTGCATATTATGTCTTTATTATATAGGATTATTATATAGGATATAGGACTAGAGGCCCAGTGCACGAAACTTGTGTATAGGTAGGATCCTACATCAACTTTACAACCCGGGCATGTGCCCTGACAAGGAATTGAACTGTGAGCTCCTGGTTCCTAGATCAGTGCTCAACATTGAGCCACGCCAACCAGTCTAGAAGGAGTAATATTGACAACATAGAAATGCCCACTTTTTTAGAATGCCTCAATATTTTATTTTATTAAGTATGATGTTTGCTGTATCTATTGTTAGATTATGGCTCTTTAAATATGTAAACTTTAGCCCTGGCTGGTGTTGCTTAGTGGTTAGAGCATCAGCCATGTACCAAAGGGTCCAGGGTTTGAGGCCCAGTCGAAGCCAGGTACCTGAGTAATGGGGTTCGCTCCCTGTCCCCAGGGAGGCAACCAGTGGATGTTTCTCTCTCATCAATGTTTATCTTATCTATCTCTAAACCTCCCTCCCCCCTTCCTCCTTCTCTTCCTTTCACTATCCCTGAAAAGCAATGGAAGAAATATTCTCCAGTGAGGATTATCAAAAAGTAATAATAAATTATGTATTAAAATTAAATATATAAACTTTAAATTGTATAATACTTTCCCCCCATTAATTTTCTAAGATTAAGTCATCCTTGTAGTCTTAGGCTGAATCCTTTTAGGTCACAAAGGCTTAGAGTTTTGTTTTGTTGCTTTTTACAAAAATTGCTGGAATACATTTGCTATTATATTATTTAGTATTTTAGTATCTATGATCATAAATTAATCCTTTTTGAACTGTCCAATTTGGCTGCCAAGGTTATTTTCATCTTATAAAATATGTTGGTTAGTTTTCACTCTCTTTCTGTTTACTAGAATTGTTGGTATTGGTAAAAGAGATAATCTGCAGGCTTAATAGTTCAGAAGGGGAAAGAAGGTAGAAATAGATAACATTAGAAAATTTAGTTACGTGGGAATATATTATGAAGGCTGTCATGGAAAATCCCAGCAGAACGAAAAAAAGATGACTGGGCAGCATTTTATGTTCCCACTTAAGCTACCTTTACTGTGTGTTAGGCACTGTTACAAATAATTTATAAAAAGGTATAGTTGAGGTGGACTAGCATCCATTTGTGATGGCCATAGTATGCCAGCTTGGAGAGACTTTCGTTCATTTTTTCACTGCTCACCTTCCTCTACTTCATTGTACCCAAGCTAGGCCTGGTTACCATTAGTGTTGGTAATCACAAGAAGGCTTTCCCTTGGCTTGGCTTTTGGAGGAAAAAACCACCAGGTGAATAGATGGTTGGGTAGTGGCTCTCGTCTTCTCCTTCCTAAACTCTTATTTACAAGTAACATGGGCTCCACCTGCAAAGGCCAATGGTGGAAGGACATTGGGAAAGAGGCTACTGAAACCTAAGTTCTCTTTTTCACCCAGGTGAGATTTCGATGGAGAAAGTGAAGGTGAAACGTTATGTATCGGGAAAGAGGCCAGACTATGCTCCTATGGAGTCCTCCGATGAGGAGGATGAAGAATTTCAGTTCATTAAGAAAGCCAAAGAACAAGAAGCAGAGCCAGAGGAACAGGAGGAGGATTCATCTAGCGACCCTCGACTGCGACGTTTGCAGAACCGGATTAGTGAAGATGTGGAAGAGAGGTAACAGCTAGGGTTATATGTTTCACTGGACCTGAGCCCCAACAAGTTAATAAGAACAACAATAATAATAGCTTTACTTGAATATTAATTACTATGTGCCAGGAACTGTTCCAAGTACATTACATTCACTAATTCTTTTTTTTAAAATATATTTTATTGATTTTTTTACAGAGAGGAAGGGAGAGAGGGATAGAGAGCTAGAAACATCGGTGAGAGAGAAATATCGACCAGCTGCCTGCTGCACACCCCTTATTGGGGATGTGCCCGCAACCAATGTACATGCCCTTGGCCGGAATCGAACCTGGGACCTTTCAGTCCGCAGACTGACGCTCTATCCACTGAGCCAAACCAGTTTTGGCTACATTCACTAATTCTTATAATCCACACAATTGCCTTATTATTATACCCATTTTACAAATGAGGAAACAGAGGTACAAAGGGTTTAGGAAAATAACATGATCAAAGATATACAACCATTGAGTGGCAGCCAGTAAACAGCAGGTTACCTCTGTTCCAAAGGTCGAAGTTAACTCATTAAGGGAATAGAAAACACAGAACATTGGTTGGTTTATTGAGGTGAAAAAAAACAACCACATCCTTTTGTGTTAAAACAACAACAACAACAAAACAACATCTTTTTTAACACAAAGATGTTTTATAAAAAAGTTGAGACGTTGATTTTATCCACTTATTCTAAAGGCTAATGAGAGGAAATGACATTGAAGTAAGAAAAATGATCTGATGAATGGTCTCGTGTAGGAAAGGGAGCCTCCCAACAGGGATTTTGTATGTAGTGAGTTGACTGAGACATTACCTTACAGAGTAGGTCAGAGGTCCTAAGCTTTCACAGCTCATATTGCCTCAGGAAGTTTTTCACAGAACCCCTACACCCAGGGAGGCAACCAGTGGATGTTTATTTTATTTTATGTCTGTTTATTTTATTTAGTTAGATCCAAAAATTTAATATATTCTTATGTCCTAACAACTTAGCTATTTGAAAAAAATAATAATAATTAATATATATATATAAAACCAATAGAGAAATATGCTAATTAATCGGGACATAGTAACAGGTCGACCAGACAGGAGAAGGTTGTGCCTGCAGCATCGGGGTGGGGCGGCAGAGGCCTCCACATGCCTGTGCTCCGGGAGGGCCTGATCAGCAGTGGCCACGGCTGCTTCAAGGGCCGGAGAGGGAGGCAGGGCCAGACTGGCGACTCAAGGGTGGGCGGTACCATACAATTTCAAATCATGCCCTGGGCTCCTAGTAATACACATAAAAGAAAAATAATTTTTACTTCATTTTACGGAACCACAGTTACTAGTAGGATTTATGTGCCCCTTGGACTGGCAACCTCTCAAACCTTGGAATCAGCTTGGCACTATCACTCTCATTTTCTGTTCCATATTGATTGTCATGTGGTACTTGCTTTTTGTCACAGTAGTGACCAAAATCCTATTTTCACAAAGATGTCATTGAAAGGAAACAGTTTGATTTAATGTTGAAACTGTGAACTACTTTGAGCTTTAAAATATATCCCAAGAGACAATAGGTGTAGAGCTGGGGCTGGCTATAAGGGCTCAATGGCAGAAAAAAGGGGGTGGAGATTCACACACACACACACACACACACACACACACACACATATATATATATATATATATATATATATATATATATATATATATCCATCCCAGTGTGCCTATAAGTTTGTTGCAATGCCCTAGAATGCCTCATACATTTAATGTTTTAGGTCCAACTTGACTCTTTGCTCTGATGCTTTAGTTTCTTTAATGGGCACTTCAGTTGACCCATCTTAAGACTTCAGTATTAATAAAAGCAAACAATGTCCAGGTGCTCTGTGACTAAAGAAAAGTGGTTGAGCCCCTATGTTCTTACAGCATTGATGCTACACTTGGAGATACTGTTTTTCAGATTGGCTCGACATCGGAAAATAGTGGAACCTGAGGTGGTAGGAGAAAGTGACTCAGAAGTAGAAGGAGATGCTTGGCGCGTGGAACGAGAAGACAGCAGTGAGGAGGAAGAAGAAGAAATTGATGATGAGGTATAGTAGGGTAAAATGGAAAGTTCTTTCTGGATACAAGAAAGCATTGGGGCCCATGCTCCCTTTGTTGAGGCCCTGAAGGCACAAGATTGCTGCTCTTGGCAGAACTCTGATCCAGGATTCTCAGTTGGGGATAGAATTAAAAATATACTACTGATAAGTTGCATTTACTCAGATCAAAATTGGTTGAACTTGATGAGGGGAAAATAAAAAGCCAGAGACCATTTGGCTCACTGACTTGGACATATGACTTGATAGGAAATAGAGCGGCGCCGTGGCATGATGCGTCAGCGAGCACAGGAGAGAAAAAATGAAGAGATGGAAGTCATGGAGGTGGAAGACGAGGGGCGCTCTGGGGAGGAGTCCGAGTCCGAGTCCGAGTATGAAGAGTACACCGACAGCGAAGATGAGATGGAGCCTCGCCTCAAGCCGGTCTTCATTCGAAAGTAAGTGTCTCACAAACCAGCCTGAATCCACAGTGTCCACTTCCCAGGTCTGAAGGTAGAAGCTCTTTCCTACGCTCTTCTGAAATGTAAGCACTGAGGGAAAGTCTTCTGCCCAGTGCCCTAGCTCTGTGTAGGATTTGCTTAGGAATATCTTGGTGTTAGCAAAGTATGAGTTTGTTTTCACATCTTCTTCTCTGGTATATACTCTGTTAAAGGGTACATATCTGCCCAAGAGCTTATATAATTTTAAGCACAAAATTAAGCTGAAAGAGCAAATTCCTATTCCTTTCCTAATGGCTGGAAATCCTACTACCCTGTTTCCACAAAAATAAGACAGTGTCTTATATTAATTTTTGCTCCCAAAGATGAGCTAGGTCTTATTTTCAGGGGATGTATTATGTTTCAATGAAGTAGGTCTTATTTTCGGGGAAACACGGTACTTACAGTCTGTCAGGTTCTTTGCTATTCAGGCAGTTCTCAAAGAGGAATGGAATTTTGATGCTCTGAAAACCTGGTATGACTCCCATTTTTTGCTCTTTGCAAATAATAGAGCCAGAAATTGTTTGGCTTTGTCTGATTTGGACAGGACTTGATTTAGAAGAACAGAGCTTCACTCTAAGAGCTTTGGGAAATTAATAGGACCTCTGTACCACAGGAAGGACCGAGTAACAGTTCAAGAACGTGAGGCTGAAGCATTGAAACAGAAGGAGCTGGAGCAGGAGGCTAAACGCATGGCTGAGGAGAGGCGCAAGTATACACTCAAGGTACTGTGAGTGGCTGTGAGGATTGAGCGCAAGGAGTATTGTACTTAGGTTTGTCTGGGAAGAATAAGGAAGTGAGTTGAATTTTTCTCCCTGTCCAGATTGTAGAAGAGGAGACCAAAAAAGAGCTGGAGGAGAACAAGCGATCCCTGGCTGCACTGGACGCACTGAATACAGATGATGAAAATGATGAGGAGGAATATGAGGCCTGGAAAGTTCGGGAACTAAAGAGAATCAAGAGGGACAGAGAAGATCGAGAAGCGTGAGTACCGATGCTATAATTTAATTCTGCTAATGACACAGGTCCCTAGAATAGTACTGAGGCTCAATACCTACTTGTGGTTCCATTCTAGCTTTTTTTTTTTTTTTAATATATTTTATTGATTTTTTACAGAGAGAAAGGGAGAGGGATAGAGAGTTAGAAACGTTAATGAGAGAGAAACATCCATCAGCTGCCTCTTGCACACCTCCCAATGGGGATGTGCCCACAATCAAGGTGCATGCCCTTGACTGGAATCAAACCTGGGACCTTTCAGTCCACAGGCCAACGCTCTATCCACTGAGCCAAACCGGTCAGGGCCATTCTAGCTTTCTTTAAGATCCCTGCAACTGGGTAAGTTTCTATAATTGGAATGTGGCTGTTACAAAAAAACAAGGAAAAGGAATACTTTTGTCAGTGTTTCTTCATGATAAAGTGCCAGTTAATACTCCCTTTACTTTCCTAGTAGATGCACAAAAGTTATTCACTGTTATCAATTATTATTGTTACATAACAGCCCAATCCAAAATTAAGTAACTCAAAGCAATCTATTATTTCTCACAATTGTGAGGGTTGGCCAAACAGTACTTCTGCTAGTTTCATCTGGTATCTCTTAGGTAGTTGCATCCAGCTAAAGGATTAACTAGGCCAGAAAGTCCACAATGGCTTCACTCACATGTCTGGTAGTGGGTGTGGACTATTAGCTAGGATGCCTCACTTCTTCAATAGACTAGACTGGCTTCCTTACATAACAGTTTTGCAGCAGTATTTCAAGAGAACAAAGGTGAAAGTTGGCAAGATCTTTTGAGACTCACATATCATTTCTGCAAAGAGGCATGCATATTGTGCGGGGAAGAAATTTTTGGCATTTAAGTAATCTGTACACTCACTAAGTTAGAGCAGAATCATTTCTGAGCTGCATACCCATTCCTGAAAATTACTAGGAATAAAAAACCAATCCCCGATTACAATGGGAAACCATCAACAGAAGATGCTATCCTCAGCCTGCAGTTTCTAAGGTTTTTATCTTGGGCTTCATTGAGCTATGGAGTCCAGGTACCCTTTAAAATTGTGTGCAAAATTTTGTGTATTTTGCATTTTTATGGAGAAAGGGGATCTGTGACTCTCCCCACCCCCAAAAGTCACTACAACTAATGATAGTAATCCTTAGTTTGTGACACATTAGCACATATTAAGTGTTACACAGTTATTTTGAATTCTGATTTTAATTTTTTTTTTAAGCTAAGAGGCTTTTTAGGGAAAGGGAATTAGTAATGTTGTAAAGTCAAGCAATAACAGTATGTCTAAACTGCAAAAAAGACTAGAATAAACTTTTGGCACTTCACAATATCTGATCTTGCAAGCATAATGAAGACCACCTCACCTTTTTATTTTTTGAATCCCTACTCTTGATTCCTAACAAGCAATGACGAGAATTTTAAAAGGTGAATAGCCCTGGCTGGTGTGGCTCAGTTGGTTGAGGTGTCATCCTAGGCAACAAAGGGTTTCGGATTCAATTCCCAGTCAGGACACAAAACCAGGTTTCAGGTTCAATCCCAGTCAGGGTGTGTATGGGAGGCAACTGATGTCTCTCTTTCCCTCCTTTCCTCTCTCAAATGAATTTTTTTAAAAACTGAATAGCCCTAGAGAGTATGGCCTGCAGATTAAAGGGTTCTGGGTTTGAAGTCAAGGGCACATACCTCAGTTGCAGGCTCGATCCCCAATCCTAGTCAGGGTGTGTACGGGAGGCAACCAATTGATGTGTTTTTCTCACATTGATGTTTCTCTATGTCTCTTCCCCTTCTATACTCTCTCTAAAAATAAATGGGAAAATATCCTTGGGTGAGAAGTAACAAAAAATGTTAAGAAGTTGAATGCTCTGGCCGGTGTTGTTAAGTGGTTAGAGCGTTGGCTCAAGCACAAAAGGGTCAAAGTTTCGATTCCATGGGGGAAGCACCCAATCGATGTGTCTCTATCACATCGATGTTTTCTCTCTTTCTTTCCACTTTCACTCTCTGAAAATCAATAGAGAAAAATATCCTCAGGTGAGGATTAACAAAAAAAAGTGAACAATGCTATGTTATACTCTGATAATTAGGTCTTTCTGAAGCTGGAATGATACTAATAAATAATTTTGTTCTCTGGACAGACTTGAGAAGGAGAAAGCAGAAATTGAACGCATGCGAAACCTGACTGAGGAAGAGAGGCGAGCTGAGCTCCGTGCAAATGGCAAAGTTATTACCAACAAAGCTGTTAAGGGCAAATACAAGTTCTTACAGAAGTATTATCACCGGGGTGCTTTCTTCATGGTAAGAGGGGAAAAGGGAAAATTGGGCAATAGAAATAACTCAGATGCTTTGAAATCTATTTTCCCCTCAAGAATAAACTGGTTCTGGACTGTTACTTCCACTTGCCTGTGGTCAGCTTTCTCATTTGATTTTTTGCCTCTGAAGAATATGAACCCAACAGAGAAAGTATTGGTAAAAGGATTTTAGAAGTTGCAGCAACTATTCTTTCTTTTAGCCCCAACTCCCAGGAGGAGGAAATGATGTGTTAGAATTGAGGAACTGAAATAGAGAGGTAGTGATCTGTATAGATGCTAGACTATTTATATACCAAAATCACTTAGATATTATTCATAACTGACTTTTGCATTTGGTTATGCATAAAATAGGTTCTGCAAATAGCTTTACATGAACTCATACTTGCATAGCAAAAGTTTAATTCACTTCATTCTGAGCTAACAGAAAGTTACAAGACTAACAAAAAAAGTGGTTAATTATCTAACCACTATGTGTAATGCCATCATCTTACCAAGATGAAAATATCAACCTGCTAATCCTATATAAGTTGATTCATTCCAAATTATTTGGATTAGCATTAGAGATAATTTTTAAAATTATTTTTAGAAAGAGGGAGGATAGAAATTATTTTGTATCTACAAAAAAATTCAGAATCAAGAGATTTGAAAGGCTTGTAATAGAGTTAGTCATATGAGTGAATGAATATAGTTGAGAGAATATAGCCAACCTTCAGGAAATGTCTACATGGAAAGGAAAAAAGACAACATGATGAGGGGAAAAAGGAATGTCATATCAAAATGTAAGCTCTTGAAGGTTTTATCCCTCCTGCTTTCTTTGTACCACTCATCACAGTTTAATAAATTTGTGGTTTGAATGTATGGGAAATAAAACCACAAGATTGAAAAGACTCTTTTCTACAGGATGAGGATGAAGAAGTATACAAGAGAGATTTCAGTGCACCTACCCTGGAGGATCATTTCAACAAAACAATTCTTCCCAAAGTCATGCAGGTATGGGGTGCCTTAACATGAGGACAATAACATTGAGGGATGGGACATCATGTTTGGAAGTATAACTCATCACCTACCCTTCCCTCAGGTCAAGAACTTTGGGCGCTCTGGTCGTACCAAGTATACCCACCTTGTGGATCAGGACACCACCTCCTTTGATTCAGCATGGGGCCAAGAGAGTGCCCAGAACACGAAGTTCTTCAAACAAAAGGCAGCTGGGGTACGAGATGTATTTGAACGGCCATCTGCCAAGAAGCGGAAAACTACCTAAAGTGCAACTACTCATCTTCCAGCTGTGGGACTCGAGGGCAAGTCTCAGTGTCTGGTCCTTTGCTTTCACTATTATTTACATGGGCTACGTATCCAGCCTGTGGGACCTACTGCCATACTTGTGACACTGGGTAACCCAGTTTTGGAAGGTGCTTTGTGCGGTTTGGACTCATGCTGAGAAACCCACATAAAAGCACTATCCAGGTAGGATTAGCCCACTTAAAATTATTTCTGAGAAATCTCCGTTTTCATCATTGCTCTGGCTTCCCAAATTTACTTGGGACTGTTTCAAGTTTCCCCCCAGCCCCATAGCTTGGGTCAGAAATAGTCATGTAAATGGACAGTGCATTACTTCTACCTTACAGGCTACCTGAGCTCATTGAAACCAGATTTACCATTTTGGCTCAAGTCAATTTTTCTAGGTGAATGTACTTTTTAAACCCATTTATGTACATATCAATAAATAAAAGAATCGTATGAGACTTTTTGAGCTTCATATTGGAAAATAATGTGCAGGCTATTAAGCATCTATCTGTTAACTAAAATAAAGTCAGGGAATTGTCAGGCAAACTTTCACACTTTTTTTTTTTAATATATATATTTTATTGATATTTTACAGAGAGGAAGGGAGAGAGATAGAGAGCTAGAAATGTCGATGAGAGAGAAACATTGACCAGCTGCCTCTTGCACACCCCCTACCGGGGATGTGACCGCAACCAAGGTACATGCCCCTGACCGGAATCCAACCTGGGACCTTTCAGTCCACAGACCGACGCTCTACCACTGAGCCAAACCGGTTTCGGCAACTTTCACACTTTTAAAAAAATATATATTTTACTGATTTTTTACAGAGAGGGGGAGGGATAGAGAGCTAGAAACATCAAACAGCTGCACACCCCCTACTGGGGATGTACCCACAACCAATGTACATGCCCTTAACCAGAATCGAACCTGGGACCTTTCAGTCCGAAGACCGATGCTCTATCCACTGAGCAAAACCGGTTTCGGCTGTTTCACACTTTTTTAGTGGCACCCAATTTTTTTTTTAATATATATTTTATTGATATTTTATAGAGAGGAAGGGAGAGAGATAGAGAGCTAGAAACGTCGATGAGAGAGAAACATCAACCAGCTGCCTCTTGCACACCCCCTACCGGGGATGTGCCCGCAACCAATGTACATGCCCTTGACCGGAATCAAACCTGGGACCTTTCAGTCCACAGACCGATGCTCTACCACTGAGCCAAACCGGTTTCGGCAAAGTGGCACCCAATTTATTCTGAGCAAATACACAGATTATTATCCTTGCCTTCTTATATGTTTATAAAACAAAAGTTGACCCATGAAATGGGGCTCCCAAGTCTCTACCAGTATCTTCTTTGCCCAGCTCATATATCAAGGAGGGCACAGTGCCGAGTTAAATTCATTATTTTCCCCTTAACACTTACTATATAACTACCATGTACATAGCAGAGCATAAGGAGTTCTAGGGATTATCAGAAATGACATTTAACCAGCAGGAAGGCTACTTCTCAATTGCATGAAAAAAATAAGGTGGCCAATGTTTGTTCACATCCTTTAAATGTCCCTCTAGGAAATCCCTCATAAATCCTTAAAGAGTCCTAGAATAAAATTACAAATGCAGCCCTGGCCAGTGTGGTTCAGTTGGTTGAGTGTCAATCCCGTCACAGAAGGTCCCTGGTTCCATTCCTAGTAGGGGCACATGCCTGGGTTGCAGGATAGACCCCCAATAGGGGTGTGTGCAGGAGGCAGCCAATCAATGACTCTCATTGATGTTTTTATGTCTCCCTCTCCTCTGAAATCAATAAAATATTTTTTTAAAAAGAGATGAATGTAAGTCACTGTTGTGTATATCAGAGGAGAATACAATCGTAGAATTTACAGCCAAAATGAGAATAAGCTTGAAATTCTTTTGGGAATGTGTTAATAGCTACAATTGGTTGAAGTGTCATCTCAAAGGTCTTGGGTTCATTTTCCATTCAGGGCACATATCCAGGTTGTGGGTTTGTACAGGAAGCAATCAATCGCTGTTTCTCTCCCCCTCCCTTCCTCTCTCTAAAATCAATTAAAAATAATACAAAAAAGAGCTAATCTGATGAATGAGCCTGTCCTGCCATCTAGCATTTGCATGTGAACATGAGATACTCTTCTACAATGATCATTAGGTTCATTGCGGGGGAGACGACAAAAGCACTTAAATTCAGTTATACTCCAACATGTAAATTTTGCATTTGATCCAAAATGATAAAACTGCACACAAAAAAGAGACAACTTTATTGCAATAAGTTAATCCAGTGGCTAGGTCTGAGAAAGCACAATCAATTGGTTAGGGCAAT
This sequence comes from Vespertilio murinus, assembly GCA_963924515.1. Lineage (NCBI taxonomy): Eukaryota > Metazoa > Chordata > Mammalia > Chiroptera > Vespertilionidae > Vespertilio > Vespertilio murinus. The sequence continues at coordinate 157,963,414 of OZ004704.1, read as the reverse complement.
AAGAGCCTCTACCACGTTGCCCATGTGTTCCCTCAAACTCCGCTCTGCTGCTGCTCTTGAGATCTCCATCTCTGTCATCTGCAGGAAAAGGATCAGTGATATTACCTCTCTGGCATTAATGTGCCATCAAAACATATTGTTTCAAGAAACAACCCAAACTAGGCAAAGTAACCTCCCCTGCCCATTCACTAGTTAGGCATCACTACTTACTATCAGCTCCAGATCTTCCTTCTTGATGGTGACTTTTGCCAGTTCCTTCTCCCTACAAATATTCATGTGCATTAGTCCTCATTCTCTATCTCCACCATAAACTCCCATGAAGGACATTCCCTGTTGAATCTTACCAATTAATGACTCTTGATAAACAGTTGAGTGAAAATACAAAATTACTTCACCCTCTTTTTTTTTATGGTTATATAATCTTTTTTTCCCCATTTAAAAAATTAATTATCTATGTACATATCTTACCATTGCCCCCACCTCTCATACATGCCCTCCCTCCCCAGAGTTTTGTGTCCATTGGTTGTACTTCTATGCATGCATACCAGTCCTTCGGTTGATCTATTATCTCCCCCTCCCCTCCCCTGCTGTAATTTGACAGTCTGCTTGTTGCTTTACTATCTCTATATCTATCTTTTGGCTAATCAGTTTATAATTTTCTTTATTATCCATAAATGAATGAGGTCATGTGGTGTTTCTCTTTCATTGACTGGCTCATCTCACTCAGCATGATGTTCTCGACTTAAACCCTCTTAACATTAACCCCCTTCCCAGAAGACTTTGGGGAAGGCAGCAGGTGTTTCCAGGAGGCCTTTCCATCTACCAACAAAAGAGTAATGTTACAGCAGGAACCGGTTTGGCTCAGTGGATAAGAGCATGGGCCTACGGACTGAAAGGTCTCAGGTTCGATTCCGGTCAAGGGCATGTACCTTGGTTGCAGGCACATCCCCAGTAGGGGGTGTGCAGGAGGCAGCTGATCAATGTTTCTAACTCTCTATCCCTCTCTAAAAATAAATAAGATATTTAAAAAAAAAAAGAGTAATGTGCCGAAACGGGTTTGGCTCAGTGGTAGAGCGTCGGTCTGTGGACTGAAAGGTCCCGGGGTTCGATTCTGGTCAAGGCCATGTACATTGGTTGCGGGCACATCCCCGTGGGGGTGTGCAGGAGGCAGCTGGTTGGTCTCTCTCTCATCGACGTTTCTAGCTCTCTATCTCTCTCCCTTCCTCTCTGTAAAATATCAATAAAATATTTTTTTTAAAAAAAAAAAGTAATGTTACAAAAGAGTAAAGTTGTAAACCTTATATCTGAGGGAATTGGTGATAGAACTGAATAATGGTGCAAGGTACAAGGCTTATTCGTGGTTTTTATTTCTGATGGGGGAAGGAGGGACTCTAGAGCTGGCTGTGTACAGAAGACTTACCGCTCTTGTTTGGCTTTCTGCTCCCGGGAACGTCTGTCTCCAATCACGGACATGGCCTACAGGAAAGACAAATCCAGTTACTACTCTGCTATCCACAAATCCTAATATAAAAATCTAATAACATACGAGGCAACACACATACGAGGCTGGTGTATTATTCACCATAAAGAGTGTGTCAGGAGGCCTACTTAATTCAATTCGGAGCTCCCGAAGCCCACTTTAAACCCAATCGCCAGCAAGCTCCTTTTCGCAAGTCTAGTGACGGCTCGGTTCCCCTCTCGCCTCCTCCCGCCATCGGCACCGCGACCGGCCCCCGCGCGGGGCTTCCAGTTCCACCGTCGGCGCCCCCTCCGCTCCCGGCCCGACCCACACGCTCCCGGCCGCCTACCGTCTCCAGGTTGGAACTCTGGATCTCCTTCTCCTCCGCATAGTCGGTGACCCTCTCCAGGTCCGCCGCACCGCTGTCATGCTTCCGTGGCTTCTCGGGAGGCCGCTCCGGGCCGCTGGTCTCCGTCTCCAGCTCCAGCTCCACGTCCCCCTCGGTCGCCATGTCGGTTCCAGCGCGCCGCCGCCGCACGCCCCGCCCCGCCCCGCCGCCCGACTTCCGGTAACGCCCACAACGCCGCCCGGAGAGGAGGAGGCGGGCCGTCCCCCGGCCACTCCTTCATGAATGCTCCGGTTCTAGAAGCTTCAGCGGGGAGCGAGGTTCGCTTGGCCGACTTTCTTTAGGGCTTGCATTGTTGTTTTCTGCAAAGCATTTTCCCAGACCTACCCCCACCCATCCTTCTCCTCGTTACCTACACCCTCCAGCACCCTCCCGCGGAATTCTGTCCCAGCAACAATGAGGTCGTCTAATCCTAAACCAATTAAGGAGGCTAATCCACAGGAGGCCACAGAGGCACACTGCTCTCTAATCTACCGTAGGAAGAACAGCCGGAGAGGCCTGTAAGAAAGTAGTTTCCCTGGGACCTTTGCATTTACCACACCCTGGAGGTCGGTGTTCTTTTCCTGATGTTCCTCCCCGTTCTGTTTTTTGACTGGGTGGCCAGCCCCAGCAATGGCAGTCCAATGGGCTGAGGACAAAAGAGAGCTGCTATTTTCTCATCTTACCTTCCATCTGCCATAAGGATGGTGGGTGCAAAGGCCAACACGGGCCCCAGCACCTCCTTCCGCCTGGCACAGCAAGGCAGTGAAGACGGCAATGTCAGAGTGAATCCTCCCTTCTGTCAGGTGAGAGGGTACTAGGGCAGAAGCTAGACAAGAGCTATTTGAAAAGCGGAAGGGAATAGTGGCTAAAGCTGGGGAAGAAAGCCCAAGGGAGGAAGCAGATAAAGATGATAGGCCTTCCTTCCCCTGGGGCCCTTCTGCTTCTTTGTAAGATTACTGGCCATTAAACCTCTCCTCCCAGTTCCCAGTATCAGATGCTTAAGGTATGGGGGAAAGCTGGAGGCCAGGAGTGATTTAGGGTTTTAGGAAGGTCTGCTCAAACCTGCTGGTAGTTAAGATCTTAGGATGAAAGCTCTAGTTGATATCAGTGGAAGTCAATCTCAAATAGCTTGGAGGAAAAGGAAAGGGAAAACTTTGGAATTCAGCCTTAGTTTAAACTCACACATCCATTAATGTAATCCTTGCCCTGCATCTGCCCTATCCCCAGGTGTCCTGCTGTGGGCCTGTCCCTGGTACCTGCTGCTGCCATCCTAGGTGGCCTCATCTCACAGAGTCCACTTGGAGCCGCCTATCCTACATAATCCTCCACGTAGGGGCCTCAGCAGTCTGCTGCCTGCTGCTGTCCAGAACAGTTGTGGAGAGGGTCTGGGGCAAGGCTAATGGAGTAAGTGTGAGGGGATAGGGTTGCACTGACAAGATTCGGATTGGGGGCTGGGGACAAATGAGTGGAGAATACCCAGAAGTAGGTACCTCTATGCATGACGACTTGCCTTCCTTCCAGATCCAGATGCCCTCAGAATTTTGTGCCCATCTGTTTGGCCGCTCTCACTGCCCAGTGCTCAGTGGCTCTGGGGCTGTGTACCGAATTTGTGCAGGAACTGCCACCTTCCACCTGCTGCAGGCTGTGCTGCTGGTCCACCTGCACTCCCCTACCAGCCTTCGAGCACAGCTGCACAATAGGTTTGTGTGTACTCTTTGGGTGGGGAGGGAAGTAGACATAAGCTTAAAGGAAATTCCAAAATGAAAAAAATTGCACTGTAAAAAGACAGAAAACAAGTAGTTTCTTTTTATTTTTTAGAGATTTTTAAAAACTGATTTTGAGAGAGGGAAGGGAGAGGGAGAGAGACATCAATTTGTTGTTCCGTTTATTTATGCATTCACTGGTTGATGCTTGTATGTGCCCTGACCTAGTATGGAACCCACAACCTTGGCATAATGGGATGATGCTCTAACCAACCAAGCTACCTGGCTGGGGCCTGACCTTCCAGTTTCTAAAATGGAGGTGACAGTGGAATTATCTGCAAGCCCTATGTCAATAGTAAAATGCTGTCCAAATGTTATTTAGGTGTCTGAGAGAATTTGGAATAAGCTGCAATGGGCCTGCTTCTAGCCACTCTCACACAAGACTCCTTTTCTGTATTTAGCTGTCTCTTCTCTCCCTTTTCCTAGTGTTGCTTTCTTTTGCCTTCCTCGATAGGCACTCTGTCCACTCTCCTAGGCCTTTTCTTTTGAATCTGTTTTTCTTTCCCTGCTAACCAGCTTCTGGCTCTTCAAGCTGCTGTTCCTGCTAGGTCTCTGTGCTGTTGCCTTCTGCATCCCTGATGAGCATCTTTTCCCAGGTACCTTCCATTTCATATCCTGATCGGTAGGTTAAAAGATTTTCTGAGGAAAAGAGAGGGTAGGAAGAAGACCAGGAGTAATAACATGATCAGCCTCATTTTCCCACTGGTGCAGCCTGGCATTACATTGGCATCTGTGGAGGCTTCGCATTCATCCTGTTGCAGTTGGTGCTTATCACAGCCTTCGCCCATTCCTGGAATAAGAACTGGTAAGGAGCACATAACCCTAAAGGCTCTTCCTGGTAATGTTGTCTAACATTAGTAGACCCAGTGGGCTTGGGCCAAGGATGTGACAGGTCCGGGGTCCCGTAACTTCTGAGCGGAAAAAGCTCAGGAACCTGATAACTCTGTGGGCCAGTTGGGATGGGTAGTCATACCAATCTTCTGGGAGAGGGGAATCGTTGGTAATGGTAATAAAAATTTATTTAAAAAAAAAAAAGAGTTGGAGCCCGGAGCCACTGCCCACCTCCACCCTTAGGCAGACAGGTGCATTCCAAGACTACCGCTGGTTCCTAGCCATGCTGCTGGCCACCCTAGGATTCTACAGCGTGGCAGGTGCGGCAGCAGCGTTCCTGTTCCACCACTACACGCACCCAGCTGGCTGCCTGCTCAACAAGATGCTGCTTAGTCTGCACCTTTGTTTCTGTGGTCTCCTTTCCGTCCTCTCCATCGCTCCTTGCATCCGCCTCAGTGGGTACATGCCTTGCAACATTCCAGATTTGGGGGACCATTAGTATAGCAAATTTCATTAGTTTCCCTAGTCTATCAATTCTCTGCTTCTCCCAATGGGTGGGGAAACAGAAGTGTGGTTGGGGTAGAAATGGAGGAAATTACTACCCTGTAGACTAAAGCAATGATTCCCATTATGCGCAGAGCAACCCCGCTCTGGCCTTCTACAAGCCTCTATCATCAGCTGTTATATCATGTACCTGACCTTCTCTGCACTGTCCAGCCGACCTCCAGAGAGTGGTAAGGACAGGGCCTGGTCTCCCCAGGCTAAAACCTTTTTTTTTTTTTTTTTTTTTTGCTCCTGCCAAATACTGTTTTGTTCTTACCACTTTTCTTCTACCCTTCTCAGTAATTTTTCAAGGACAGAATCACACACTGTGTCTGCCTGGCCTGAGTAAAATGGAACCCCAAACACCAGATACTTCTCTGGCAGTGCTGAGTGCTGGCATCATGTATGCCTGTGTGCTTTTTGCTTGGTGCGTAAGTGTCAAGGGCAGAGGTATGAGAGAAGGAAAAATGCCCAGGACAGGGAGGGATGGTCAGACTGTCTGGGACCGTGTTTATTTAAACTTTAAAACATGACAAGAGGGAGGCTCCCCATGAACAGAAACAGTTTCTAAGAATAGCACTTGTCAGATGATCTGTGTAAGAAAAGGGGGGGCAAGGAGAGTATGAGAATCAAAAATACATGCAAAGATTTTAGGGCCCTCATGTGAAGATTTCTAAATCTTGGGGGGAGAGGGGGAGGAGAATAGTTCTACGAACCCAATATACTCCTGAAAGTTACCAGCTGGCAGTAGGTGCCATCAGGCAATTCCCTCCTGCTATTTGACTAAACCTGCTTGAGAACTGTTTTCTTTTTCAGCAATGAGGCTTCCTACCTGGCTGAAGTATTTGGGCCCTTGTGGATCATCAAGGTTTACAACTATGAGTTCCAGGTGAGAATGGAGAGTTCAGTATCCCCAGTGCCCCTCCCCCTCCCCCACACACAGACAGACAGACAGACACACATCCTACCAATCTCTACCCAGAAAGCTCAGATTCTAGCTGCTATTACCTTTTATTGAGTACCCACAACGTGCTAGGCACTGTGCTCCTTTACATACATAATCTCATTTAATATAATCCTCACAACAACCCTGTGAGGTAGGTTATTTGCTCCATTTTACAAATGGAGAAACTGAGGCACAGATTAAACATCTTACCAAAATTACCATAACCAGTTATATGCGGGAGCTAGCATTTGAACCCAGGTGTGCCTCTACTTCTTTCACCAGATATTTTCAAAGGGAGTTTCCTATGTTAATACCTTCACATTCTTGTCAAAGTCATTCCAAAACATGCTGCCTTTTGTTTCACAGAAGCCCTCACTCTGTTTCTGTTGCCCTGAAACAGTGGAGCCAGAGGAAGGTGAGTGTCAAGTGAGGATCCATAAGAAAGTGTAGATTTCTGCAGTGTAAAGAGCCCTTAAGCGCTTTCACAAGGGAAGCTGGGGGAGGAGGAAGATGGAAGAGGTATTTCAGCAGCACTGTTGCCCTCCCTCTCTTCAGGGCAAAGAGGAGCTGCCAGGCCAGCTGACCAAGAGACCTCTCCAGCTCCTCCAGCGCAAGCCCAGCATCTTTCCTACAGCTATTCTGCCTTCCACTTCGTCTTCTTCCTTGCATCACTCTATGTCATGGTTACCCTCACCAACTGGTTCAGGTAGGATGGGGTAGTAGGCCTGGGATCCTCTCCTGAAAACCTAGCTGTTATAGGGAGTGAATCAAGGCCAGTCCCAAGGGTTCCCAGGGGATTCACATGGGTCTGCCATACCTGATGGGGAGGTGGGACAGGTCTAATGCTAAGGCCCTTCATATTCTCTAACCACAAGACTTCTGGTTCCACAGCTATGAGGGAGCAGAACTGGAAAAGACCTTCACCAAGGGTAGCTGGGCCACCTTCTGGGTCAAGGTGGCCTCATGCTGGGCTTGTGCACTCCTCTATCTGTGGCTGCTACTGGCACCACTCTGTTGGTCCCCCACCCAGAACCCCAAGCCTCCTCCTATCTTCAGGCAACAATGTCATCGTATTAGTATCGCCAGATAACAAATATCCACTCTAGGTATTTTTAACACAACTGAGGTTTCCTTGAGGTTGGGTCCCTAGTCTTGGTTCAGAAGAGCTGTATAGCCAAGCAAACACCTCAAGGACTCAATGGGCAGTTAGTTACCTCATTTAAGCTGAAGGCAATACTATGTCTGAATTGGAAAAAGTGCCCAAATATACCCTTAATGCCCTAGCCAGGTATCTGACTCACTAGAGCTACCATTACATCTTCACCCCAATTCAAGAGCTAACTCCCAAGCCAACAGCTCAGGAAGCACTCTCATGGTGGAGATGGGGGCAGGGAAAGATCAACAGGGACTGAAGGCATACTTGGCTCTGCTCTTGGAGATAAAAAGAAGCATAAGCAGTTCAGCCCTGGGCACAGGGATATAAGAAGCCCAGAACCCCAGAACGAACCAGAGCACAGGAAGAAAGGAACAGAGTCTACCCCAGCTTTTAATCCTGATCTTGAGGTCAAAGGAAGTGGGAAGACAAAAACCACCCTCATTCCACGAGGACTGAAAGAAGAGAATGTGAACACTTGAAAGCAGCTGGCTGTGGGAAGTAGGTGAGCAGCAGGATGTTTGGGCCAACTTTCAAGCAGGCAAACAAATGGAGAAAGAATAAGGAAGAGAGGGCATAAACATAGGTCTTGGAGCCTCCCTTCTTAAGCCCTTAACTCCATCTTTGGGATGGCGTTAAGGTCTAGGTGGAAGACAAAAATTACATAAAAGAAGTCCCTATGGTTCTTAGAGGATTCCTCTACCACATACCCAGAGTACTTTTCCGCTTATTGTCGCATAATAAAGGATTTTTCTGTGATGTTTTACTCAGGCTACATATCCATAACCTTTTAGGGTCTAACATTCTCTCCCCTTTTTGTAGGAAAGGGCAGCCATTCCTCCATCCCCAACCCCCCCCAAATCCCCAGTCAAACCAGTCGCTCAAGGAATTACAAAGCTACTTTTAATACTTTGGGGTGAGCCCCACAGGAATAAAAAAACACTGGGAAGTGGTAACCCTCTCACCCCCAGGAGTGGCCCAGGGGGAGAGAGGCTACCTGAGGGGAAGGAAGCACAAAAGGGGCCCGCTGCAGACTCGGGGCAAAGGGAATGCCATCGGTGCTGGGACCTGTGAGCTCTACAGGAGGAAACGCGAGCGTGGTGGGACTGGCTCCAGGCACACAGGCGAAGGGCAAGAGGGTTGGACACGAAGCCACAAAGCTACTTGGGTTCCTCCTTCTTCTCGTTTGCCTTTTTCTGCTTCTGCTGCATGATCTCCGAGTCCCTGGGGGGTAGAGATGATGGGGCACTGGGAGGTACCAGAGGGCAAAAGGGACAAGATGCAGGGGGATGAAGGGCACAAAGGATAAGATGGAAGTGGATGGGACAAAAATTCAGCGTGTGGCTGCTGTATTCCCACAGGAGAATAAAAAGGAAGAGAGCTGAGGCTCAAAAAAAAAAAAAAAAAAAAGGCGATCAGTCTCTATCTGGCTGTTGCCCAAGGGGTCAGAAGTCTGGCCACACAAGGCTATTCTGTGCTGAGCACCACACCCAGCAACAGTACTGAGAAGGTTGGGAGAAGGGAGGAGAAACGCACTGCAAGGAAGGCCCAAAGTACAGGGCTGTCATAACTAAAGCATCTGAAACGTGAAGCTCCCTGCCCTTGCCCTTGAGGTCAGACCCAGGGGTGCTCAGAAACCAGACCTAGGGCAGGCACCCGCCCCAGTGCCTTTCCTGAACAGCAGCGAGCTAACGATTTGGAGCGAGCGCGGGGAGGAAATAAAAGCCCTAGAGGAAGCAATGCACGCTGCCCCTCGCGACTACTTCAGATGTCAGCCCTGAGGTAGCAGCTCAGTTTCTGGTCCAACCCTTGGTCCAACCCAAGTCTCGCCCCACCAGCGTGCCTCCCCTCCCAGGGGCTACCTCTGCTTGCGGGCGGCAGCAGAAAGCCCGTCATCTCGGCGCTTCCCCTTAACCGAGTCGCTCTGCTTTTTCATATTCTTCTGGCGGGCGAGCTCGCGCTGGTTACCGCCTAAAGAAAGAAGGTAGTAAATGGTGAGCCGCGGGGGCCTTTCCGGCCACACACCGACGGCTCTCCAACCTCCCCCGGTCGGTCACCCGTGGGCTCCAAGACTTCACCCCGCGGGTCCCGACACCGGCCCGGGCCGGGGCTGAGGCTGATGGGGGGCGGGGTGGGGCGGAGGGGGGCGAGCTGCCCGCCCGCCCGCCTGCCTGCCACGGGGCAGGGCAAACTGAAGAGTGGAGAAAAGACAGTCCCGAGGAGCCCGCTGGAGGCGGGTTTGGAGGCTCGGGGCGGCGTGGGCTCCCAGACCGGTGTGTGTAAGGGGGGGGGGGGGGTGTGAACGGTCCGGGTCCCAGTGGGGGCTGGGCTGAGGCTTGGGGTAGGGGGCTCTGGGCCTCCCCCCGCCCCGCCCCAGACGCAGGGCTTCTCCCCACGCCACGGGAGGTCCGGGAGGTCCGGGAGGCCCCGGGCCAGAGCCGGGCGTGGGGGCGGGGGGACGAGTGTCCCTCCAGAAGTGGCGGTGGGCAAGGGCCGACCTCCGGGCCCCGAGGGTGAGGGTCGCCGAGGGCGCTCCCGGAAAGGGGCCTCGCTGGGGGAGCCAGGAGGAGGTCCGCGCCGGCACCCGGCGGCGCTGCTCGGGGTGGGCACGGGGAAAGGGCCGGAGGAGGTAGGGGCACGGCGCTTACGGGTCATGGCGACGGCAGCGGCTCCGACCTGCCTCCGTTGCGTCCCTTCGTTCGCTCCGACGTTGCAGGCCCCGCCCCTTTCTCGCAGCGTAACGGAGCCGTTCTGTCCGCCCCGCCCCTCCGCGCCCGGCGCCGGCTCCCATTGGGCAGCAGGAAGCACGTGGGGCCGCGGGCCACGCTGGAGCCTGGGCCGGGGCGGGGGGGGCGGAAGTTCGCTGGCCCGGCGCGCGGGGGGCGGGGCTTCGGATCGGAGCTGCGGGGCGGGCGGGCGGGAGAAAGTAGGCCGGTCACGTGGGCGGGGTGGGGGCGCGGGGCGCGGCTGGCGATGTGGCGCTTCCGCGGGGCTGGAGCACGTGATGTGGCAGTGACCTCATGCGGGGACGGCTCGGGACGGCGACCAACTCTCCCAGCGGGAACGGTGGGGCGGTAGGACGGGGCGGTAGGACGGGGCGGGGCGGGGAAGGAGGCGGCGAGAAGGTCCCCCCCCCCCCCCCCCCGGTTCTGTTATCAGAATTCTGGAACTAAATGTGGCCCTTGGATTAGAACACTCCACCGCCTAGTCAGCCACTCGCGTTGCCCACGCGTGTAAATTCGTTCCCAGACCGCAGCTTCAGAGACCCCATTCCAACCACATTGTCCCGCTACCCCACACCCCTCTCTCTAATTCAGAAACTCGCTGCCACACCCCGTAGGTCCTCAAACTTTGGTCTTGTCCATCTCCCCCCAGAAACTTTAAATGGGAGGATGCAATGGCTTAGCAGGCAGTTGAATGGGGCGTGAAGCCTCCGTTTCCCACCAAACTATTCTCATTCCTAGCTCCATTCATCTACAAACCTCCCCACCGGCCCTGGGGAATTGGTTTGCAAAAGGGAGAAACCGGTTTGGCTCAGTGAATAGAGCGTCGGCCTGCGGAATGAAGGGTCCCAGGTTGGATTCCGGTCAAAGGCATGTACAGTGGTTGCGGGCACATCCTCTATAGGGGGTGTGCAGCAGGCAGCTGGTGGGTGTTTCTCCCATCGATGTTTCTAGCTCTCTGTCCCTCTCCTTTCCTCTCTGTAAAAAATCAAAATATATATATATTTTTAAAAAGAAATGCTTAGGAAACATCACAGGAAAGAACTAGTTGTGAAATTTTTTTTAATCCTCACTGGAGGATATGTTTTTATTGGTTTGAGAGAGAGAAGGAGAGAGAGAGAAGAGAGAGAGAGAGAGAGAGAGAGAGAGAGAGAGAGAGAGAGAGAGAAATAACCTTTGCTCTACTGGGGATGAAACCCTCAACCTGAGTATGTTCCCAAACCAGGAATCGAACCTGCAACCTTTCAGTGCACGGGAGGACACTCCAACAGAGCCACACCGGGCAGGATGGTTGTGAATTTTAACTTGTGATTTTGTCCAACTAGTTCCAATAGCAGAACGCACTTGAGGCTGGAACTTCAAACTGGCTTCTCCCTCAATATAGAGTTGATGGGAAGGCAATAAACCTCAGTGCCATCCTCCTTATTTTTGCCATACCTATGGATCACTTGAATTACTATTACTTAATTTTTGTATACGTCTTAAATAAAGCATGTAAGTCAAACCTCATATTCCTTTAGAAATTTAATATCAGTATCACTTGTCCAAAAGCAGAAAGTAACTATAAAAATAAATACAATAAAAATAAAATATAGTCCTAACCGGTTTGGCTCGGTGGATAGAGCGTCAGCCTGCAGACTCACCGGTCCCAGGTTTGATTCCAGTCAAGGGCATGTACCTTGCTTGCAGGCACATGCCCAGTAGAGAGTGTGCAGGAGGCAGCTGATTGATGTTTCTCCCTCAAGGATGTTTCTAACTCTCTATCCCTCTCCCTTCCTCTGTGTAAAAAAAATCAATAAAATATATTTTTAAATGAAATATATTATCAAATTTTACCCCAAAATATCATTGTTAAATATGCTGATGCCCTGGCTGGGGTGTGGTTGAGCAGCATCCTTGTGCACTGAAAGGTTGCTTTCCTGGTCGGGGTACATGCCCAGGTTGCCTCTCTTTTTTTTTTCTTTTTATCTTCACACAAAGATATGTTTTTACTAATTATTTTTATTTTCTTTTTTAATATATTTTTTATTGATTTTCCACAGAGAGGAAGGGAGAGGGATAGAGAGCTAGAAATGTCGATGAGAGAGAAACATCGACCAGCTGCCTCCTGCACACCCCCTCCTGGGGATGTGCCCGCAACCAATGTACATGCCCTTGACCGGAATCGAACCTGGGACCTTTCAGTCTGCAGACCAACGGTCTATCCACTGAGCCAAACCGGTTTCGGCTATGTTTTTACTAATTTTTTTTTAGAGTGAAACATTGATATGTGAGAGAAACATCGATTGTTTGCTTCCTGTACTCACAATCAAACCCGAAACATTTTGGTGAAAGGGAGGATGCTACAACCAACTGAGCCACTCAGCCAGGGCCTGCCCTTTCTTTCTTTTTCTTTTTCTTTTTAAAAAAATATGTATTTTATTGATTTTTTGCAGAGGAAGGAAGAGGGACAGAGAACTAGAAACATTGATGGGAGAGAAACATCGACCAGCTGCCTCCTGCACATTCCCCACCGGGGACGTCCCTGCAACCAAGGTACATGTCCTTGACCAAAATCAAACCTGGGACCTTTCAATCTGCAGGCCAATGCTCTTTCCACTGAGCCAAACCGGTTTTGGCTGCCCTCTCTTTCTTTAAAAAGCAAAACTAACAAGTGTTAGAGAAATAATAAGGCATACGTCTTCCAAACTGAAGCTTCTCTTGACATAATCAGAAGTTTAAAAAACATTTACATTTTATACTTTCATTGTTATTCAGTGCTATGTCTTTTTTAAAAATATTTTTTATTGATTTTATTTATTTACTGGAGGTCCAGTGCATGAGATTTGTGCACTGCGAGGAGGCCGTGCTCCCTCAGCCTGGACTGGGCCCTCTCGCAGTTGGGGGCACTCATAGTCCAGAACCCTGGCTCCTTACCGCCTGCCTGCAGCAGAGGCAGGAGAGGCTCTGCCACCGATGCTGCACTCACCAGCCCTGAGCCCTGCTTCTGGCTGAGTGGCACCTCCCCTATGGGAGCGCACTGACCACTAGTGGGCAGCTCCTGGTTGAGCGTCTGCCCCTGATGGTCAGTGCATATCATAGTGACAGGTGGTTCTGCCGTTCAGTAATTTGCATACTATGCTTGTATTATATAGGATTTTTAATCCTCACTGTATTGATTTTTAGGGAAAGTGGAATAGAGAGGGAAAGACAGAGAGAAATATTGATGTGAAAGAAACACATTGATTGGTTGCCTCCTACATTTGCCCTGACGAGAGCCGGGGCCTGGGAGGAGCCAACAGCCAAGATGCATGCCCTTGACTGGATTCAAACCCTAGACCCTTCAACCTGCAGACCCACCCTCTATCCACTGAGTGAAACCAGTTAGGACAATTTTTATTGATTTTAGAAAGGAGAGAGAGATAGGGAGAGGGAGAGAGAGAGAAACATCAATGATAAGAGAGAATCATTGATCGGCTGCCTCCTGCATGCACCACACTGGGGACTGAGCCTCAAACCTGGGCATGAGCCCTGACCTGGAATGGAACCATGACCTCCTAGTTCATGGGTCGACCCTCATCACTGAGCCACGCTGGCCGGCAGTATATCTCTTTCTGTATTCTTCTATTTTTAACCTTTTTCATCTTATGACATACATAAACTGATTACTAAAATTCTGCAGCACACCAAGAAATATATTTTTGCCTATCTGACAAAAAATTAAATAATTTTGATTTATACCAGAACCGGTTTGGCTCAGTGGATAGAGCGTCGGCCTGCGGACTGAAAAGTCCAGGTTCAATTCCGGTCAGGGATATGTACCTGGGTTGTGGGCACATCCCCAGTAAGGGGTGTGCAGGAGGCAGCTAATCGATGATTCTCTCTCATCGATGTTTCTAACTCTCTATCCTTCTCCCTTCCTCTCTGTAAAAAATCAATAAAATATATTTTCAAAATAATAATAATTTTGATTTATTCACACTGGATAGCTATTGTTGTGTTGGCTGTTGTCATTTTTTTTTTATTTGACAATCTAAGGGAAAAGAGGTCAGTGCCCCTAACTAAATACTCAGGTATTGATTGCATGTTTTTAAAATTCTTGCACTCACTGGTTGAAAATCGGTTCTCTATACTAACTAAAATTACTTCTCGTACATTCAGTAGCACATATTCCACCCTTTGGTATATGCTAAATGTAACCAAAGTGACCCACATAAGAATGTCACAAATCCTGACTCTGCTACTTACTGGTTTTAATTTTAGACATCTGTTTTCTCCATATTTCAATTTCTTTATATGAAAAATAGAAATAGTATTGTTGTGGAAAAGGTTAATAACTTGATATAAAGGGCCTGGTCTATAATAGGCATTTGGTTAATGTGTCTTCCATTTTCCTTATTCAAGTCCTAAAAATTCTTCCTTCTCCAAATTTCTCTAATCCATCTGGCGGTAGCTAGTCTCTGAGACAGCCGCTAATGATCCCATCCTCCTGATAGCCCACCTCTACCACACTGAATCAAGATTGGTCTGTGTGACTAATAGAATATGGCTATGTCATTTCTGATGCTAAATAATAGCATCTGTGTTCATCTCTCTCTTGGATCATTGGCTGTGGGAGAAGTCAGCTGCCATGTCATGAGGAGGGGCCCACATATTAAGAACTGAGGCCCGCCGAAACCGGTTTGGCTCGGTGGTAGAGCGTTGGTCTGCGGACTGAGGGGTCCCAGGTTCGATTCCGGTCAAGGGCATGTACATTGGTTGCGGGCACATCCCTGGTGGGGGATGTGCAGGAGGCAGCTGGTCGATGTTTCTCTCTCATTGATGTTTCTAGCTCTCTATCCCTCTCCCTTCCTCTCTGTAAAAAAATCAATAAAATATAAAAAAAATAAAAAGAAAAATAAAAAGAACTGAGGCCGTAGGTCAACAGCTAGTGGGGAAAGGAAATACCTCCATTTAAACTCAGCACAGAGCTGAGAATTAGGGAACAGGGAGAATGAGTACCCAAGTCTCTGAAACAGAGAAGGAAGAGGGTCAGAGTTTAGGGACCCCAGATGTAAAGTAGAAGATGATGAGGAAACCAGACTTATAGGATGGAGACATCACCTGCAGACCCACAGCAACCATCTGACCATGATTCATAAGAATTCGGGCTAGCTGGCTTCCCAGCCCCAGGTTCTGCAGAGAAGCCACAGAACAAGCCCCGTGGGGAAACGGAGCCAGCCAGAGATGAGTGAAATAATGTAGGATGAGGAAGAACATTTTCTTTGGCACCTGTTTCTTCCTTATCAGCTTTAGTAGCTCAGATGGGTGAGAGAGTGGAATAATGTTGGAACCAGTCTCCTTACTCATATCAATTGACCTAACCCTACCTCATGTCCAGGAGTCTAATTCCCATCTTATTGGAATCTAGACTGGTTATCACACCTCCATCCTAATTTTTTGAGGAGTTGCTCAAAAAATTCACTCATGCCGAAACCAGTTTGGCTCAGTGGATAGAGCATCGGCCTGCAGACTGAAAGGTCCCAGGTTCAATTCCGGTCAAGGGCATGTACCTTGGTTGCAGGCACATCCCTAGTAG
The DNA here is from genome assembly GCA_963924515.1 of Vespertilio murinus. Taxonomy (NCBI): domain Eukaryota; kingdom Metazoa; phylum Chordata; class Mammalia; order Chiroptera; family Vespertilionidae; genus Vespertilio; species Vespertilio murinus. The sequence goes on along the minus strand of OZ004704.1, from coordinate 157,948,051 downwards.
GGGGTGTGCAGGAGGCAGCTGGTCGATGTCTCTCTCTCATCGATGTTTCTAACTATCTCTCTCCCTTCTTCTCTGTAAAAAAATTAATAAAATATGTTAAAAAAATTCACTCATTCTCGAATAATTATTCATTGTGTTGTACACCACTATGTGTCAACTATTATATTAGGTACTAAAGGCCCGGTGTATGAAATTCGTGCACTGGGTGGGGAGGTGTCCCTCAGCCCAACCTGTGCCCTCTCACAGTCCGGGACCCCTTGGGGGATGTCCACCTGCCAGCTTAGGCCTGATTCCCTTGGAGATCAGGCCGAAGCTGGCAGTTGAATATCCCTCTCATAGTCCAGGACCCCTCGCTCCTTACCAACTGCCTGCTCACTGCTTAGCACTGCCGTGGAGACAGGAGAGGCTCCTGTCACCATCACTATGCTCACCAGCCATGAGTCCAGCTTCTGGCTAAGCATCTGCCCCCTGGTGGTCAGTGAGCATCACTGCCATTCTGGTCATATCGCCATAATGGTCACTTAGGCTTTTATTATATAGACTAGAGGTCTGGTGCATAGCCAGGGGGAAGGGCCACAAGCGATTGGCTGACTGGCCCTGCCCCCTGGTCAAACTCCTGGTTGAACTCCCAATCGAGGAGACAATTTGCATATTAGCCTTTTATTATATAGGATTAGGCACATAGTAATGAACAAAACATATATCTCTATATTTATGGAACATTGTATAAAGAGGAAATTATATATATATATAACCTAATAAAAGAGAAACATGCAAATTAACCATCACTCCACTATGCCCACAGCCAATCAGAGTGAGTATGCAAATTAACCCAACAAAGATGGAGGTTAATTTGCATATACAGGTACTGAGCAGTATTAAGCCTGCTATGAGGGGAAGGGGCGTGGCAGAGAGAGCTACTGGAGTGGTGCTCCAGACAGAAGCAAGGATTTGCCTGCTCTGGGCAGCCCGGGAGCAGGGACTTGCTGGCTCCCAGGCAAGCTGGGAGCAGGGACTTGTCAGCTCCTGGGCAGCTGGGAGTGAAGCCAGGGGAAGGAAGGCCTATTTTTGCATGAATATTGTGCAATGGGCCTCTAATATATATATACATATATATATATATATATTTAATAACTGCTTTGAAGGAAAAGGATTCTATGTAAGGACAATATTCAAAATATTTAACTGGGTGAACACAGCATAAACACCTATTAAAACAGATTTCAGTGTAATCTGGATTAAGACTGTGTTACCCAGCCAGCATGGCTTAGTGGTTGAGCGTTGACCTATGAACCAGGAGATGACGGTTCAATTTCAGGTCAGGGAACATTCCCAGGTTGTGGATTTGATTTCCAGTGTGGGACATGTAGGAGGCAGCCTATCAATGATTGTCTCTTATCATTGATGTTTCTATCTATCTCTCCCTATTTCTCTCTCTCTCAAATCAACAACAACAACAACAACAAAAAAAAAATATATATATATATATAGATATATATATAGATTTTTAAAAAAACTATCTCTGAACAATTCTTCTACCTGTCCTGGTAAGAAATTATAGTATTGCTGGTTTAATGAAGGGAGTGTACCTGTAGACCCTGTAGATTATAATTTTGATTAGTGAGGTGAAGCAAGTGATATTTGAGCTGAAGCAAAAGGATGAGGAGTTAGCTAGGCCAAGGGAAAGGGGGCTGGGAGAACATTTCAGGAGAGGGAAGAACCTAAAGCCCTGCTTCCTCAATACATTTTGTCAAAAGCCTATCTACTGGATAGGTAATAGGCATGTTATGCTTTACTCCAGTGAGCAAGGTGGAGTTAAAGTAGGTCAGGAAGTAGGTATAGCAGTGACATGATCTGAATTACTACTGGTAACACCACCACTAGCTAAGATTTTTTTTTAATTTTTATTTATTGAATTTTAGAAAGAGGGGAAGAGAAAGAGAATGAAACATTGTTCCACTTATTTATGCATTCATTGATTGCCTCATGTGTGTGTGTCCTGACAGGAAGTTGAACCCACAACCTTCACGTATGAGGACAACACCCTAACCAATACCTGGCCAGGGCATTTATTGATTGATTGATTGATATTAAAGAAAGAAGTGGGGAGAGATAGAGATAGAAACATTGATTTGCTGTTCCACTTAGTTATGCATTCATTGGTTGGTTCTTGTATGTGCCCTGACCAAGGATCAAACCTACAACGTTGGCATATTGGGACAACGCTCTAACCAACTGAGCTACCCAGTTAGGACTACTAGCTAACATTAAGTAAGTGCTTATTAAATCTACTTTTCTTATTTGAGCTTCACAATAACTTTATAAGATATCATTATCCCCTTCTGGCTGACCCAGATTTCTTGACATGATAGGAAATGGCCACCAGTGGTACCTGCCTTCACGTCTCACAAATTGTCCGAGAGAGAGGGTCTGAGTCTCTTCCTTTAGTTTCTGTGTTTTAAATACCAGGGCTCAGATGGATCAGGTGCCTATTCTCAGGTATGCAGCAGGATAGAATGAGAGCAGCCTCCCAGCAAAATCACATCATTAATATGGGAAGGAACAGATTTATCAGAAAAAGGGAGTTTGTTCCCGCCCCACCCCCCAAAAAAAACACACACAAAAAAACCCAGAATACTAGACAAATAAAAGATACCCACTATATCAGGGAGGAAAAGATAGCCACTTGGACTGTGATGGTGGCAGCAGAAATGGCAAAAGTGAGCAGTTTCAAAATATATTTTGGAGATCCAATGAGGGACGACGATACTATTGTTTCCTCAGTTAATTCATTTCTCTTTTTAAAAATATATTTTATTGATTTTTTACAGAGAGGAAGGGAAAGGGATAGAGAGTTTGAAACATCGATGAGAGAGAAACATCCATCAGCTTCCTCCCACACACTCCCTACTGAGGATGTGCCCACAACCAAGGTACATGCCCTTGACCAGAATTGAACCTGGGACCCTTCAGTCCTCAGACTGATGCTCTATCCACTGAGCCAAACTGGTTAGGGCTCATCTATTTCTTTATGAAGTATTAGCTGTTTACTTACTAGTATTATGTGCCAGACACTTTTAGGCACTGGCTGTAATTCAGGTCTCTGAATTCATGAAGTTGACACTTATTAGAGGAGACTGACAATTCACAAGTAAACAAACCAAACAATATAAATGGACAACTTGGGTTACGTGTTAAAAAAAAAAAAAAGGTGTGAGGATGAATAACATGGGGACTGCCGCCTGAAGGTGAGTCTCAGCTTCTCGCCTTCCTCCCTGGACAACATGAGCTTCAGCACCTTCTCCAGCTTCTCCTCAAACTACCAGACAGATCCTGGGCTCCCTGCTGTTGCCCAGCTACTGGATCTGACCGACCAGCAGATGGTCAGCATCTATGCAGGTGCAGGGACCAGGCCCCCAGCTCTCCATGTCCCACTCCACCAGTGTGCAGAGTGGCTGGGGGTCTGGGGACCTCGCTGTAGGGATGGCCGTGGGACTAGCGGGCTGAGGGGAAATCCAGAGCGAGAAGGAGACTATGCAATGCCTGAATGACTGCCTGGACTCCTACCTGGAGAGGGTGAGAAGCCTGGAGGCTGATGATCAGAGTCTGGAGATCAAAATCCAGGAACACCTGCAGAAGAAGGTCAGAGACTGGAGGCATTATTTCAAAACCATTGAGGACCTAAGGGCTCAGAACTTTACAGGTTCTGTGGACAATGCCCGCATTATTCTATAGATTGACAATGCCTGCCTGGCTGCTGATGACTTCAGAGTCAAGTATGAGACAGCATGCTTCAGTCTGTGGGGAGTGACAGCAATGGGCTCCAAAAGGCCTTGATGACACTAATATCACTCAACTGTAACTGGAGTCAGAAATAGAGGCTCTCAAGGAGGAACTGATCTTCATGAAGACCCATGAGGAGGAAGTAAATGGTCTACACAACCAGATTAGGTTGACTGTGGAGTTGGCTGCCCCCAAATCTCAGGACCTCAGCAAGATCATGGCAGACATCCCAGCCCAGTACAATGAGCTGGCAAGGAAGAAACAAAAGGAGCTAAACAAGTACTGTCCCAACAGATTGAGGAGAGCACCACAGTGATCACTCGCAGACCGCTGAGATAGGAGCTGCTGAGATGACACTCACAGAGCTGAGACGTATAGTCCGGTCCTTGGAGATGGACCTGGACTTGATGAGGAATCTGAAGGCCAGCTTGGAGAACAGCCTACGGGAGGTGGAGATGCGCTATGCCATGCAGGTGGAACAGCTCACCGAGATCCTACTGCACCTGGAGTCAGAGCTGACCCAGGCCCAGGCTGAGGGGCAGCGCCAGACCCAGGAGTACAAGACCCTATTGAACATCAAGGACAAGCTGGAGTTTGAGATCACCACCTACCACCACCTGCTTGAAGAAGGGGAGCACTTCAATCTTAGTGATGACCTGGACAGCAGCCAGTCCATGCATTCCATTCAAAAAGACCACCACTTGCAGGGTTGTGGGTGGCAAAGTAGTTCTGAGGTCAACAACACCAAAGTTCTAAGGTGTTAAAGGCAGCAAAAGTGTTGCACCCCCAGGGGAGGAGCAGGAGCCCAATAAAAAGTTCAGAGATAAAACAAAACAAAACAAAACAAAAAGAGTAATGGGAAACCCATTTCTGTAGTCACATTTAAACTGAGGCCTGGAGCCAGTTTTAGAAAAAGTGCAAGAGGGTTCCAGCAGTGCAATTGAATCCTTAACATTCCAAACATCCTTCCTTTATCAAAGAGCAATCCAGTTTTAGGAATTCTCACCCTCCTCCCTTTATTCCAAGGGAGATCCTGAATGGCTAAGTCAATCAAAACAAACTCATCCTCTTAGTATTGATTGGTTCAGGAGCTCAGGCCTAACCAAGCCAATTATTGTTTGGTATTTACCTGCTGACTTTTTGGTTCAGGAGTTCAGATGTGGCCTCATTTGGCCCTATCAAACCAAAAGGAAGTGGAACTTTCCTGTTTCAATGTGAGGGGAGAGATAGTGCTTTCTCCCACTAACTTGAACAAGAAAGTACATAGCTCCTACTGCTCCTAAATACTATGACCTTAAAGGGCCAGCCTTAGTCTGAAGCAAAGTGAGTGGCCCAAGCAATCTCAGCCTATGACGATGCTTTTGGGCCACTGGATACATCAACTGTAACATTTTTTTTTTTACCATCTGAGTTTCCTGCTATGGAAAGCTGCCTTGAGTTAGTAGATTTCTGTTATTTCAGCCAAATATACTTTAATCAATACATAATAGGAACAGCATATTCCAAGGCCCTGAATGGAATACAAGATAATTAGATTAATTTGGATAATTAGATTAATTTGAATGACCACATGATGAAATGACTCAGTGCCTTGCTTATGGAGTTGACTAGCCAATAGCACTGGAGAAAAAACTGTTATGAAAACAAGTAAAAACAAAACAGAAACAGAAAATAAGTTCTTAGAGGATATAGAAACAATTGCAGGAACAAAAAAAATTGGAGGGGGTGGACTCTAATTAGTATCCTTAGAGACTAATAGAATATTGAACAAAAGAGCTATAAAAAGAAACATCTGGAGAATAAAAAGTTACTGGAAATTAAAAATATGATAACTGAGAGAAAATATCAATAGAAGAGTTGGAAGATATAAGTTGAATAAATATTCCAGGCCTTGGCCAGGTTGCTCAGTTGGTTAGAGAAGCATTCTGATACATCATCAAGATTGTATGTTCGATCCCTTGTCAGGGCACATACAAGAATCAACTAAATAAGTGGAACAACAAAATGGATCTCACTCAAATCAATCAATAATCAAAAAACAAGGAGGATAAACCAAGATGGCCTACCACAACAATTTTGAATTTAGAGCTGGAAAACAGGGAAAACATCGCCCTGAAGCACCGGACGGCTTGCTGAGAGGAGGCTCTACCATCTGGGAAGGAGAGAGAAAGCACGCTGAGCCTCAGAAACAGTGAAGTTGCGGAGAACTGTGTGCGTGAAAAGGCAGCCACAGAGTTCGCTGCTGGCTTACTCCCAGCCCTGGGAGAGAGCGGCCCAGTTTGCTGCTGGCCTACTGCCGGCGTGGAGAGGACAGACTGGGTTTGCTGCTGGCTTACTCCAGGCTCACAGAGAGGGCAGACAGCTAACGCGCGGTTGGCTTTCTTGTTTGGGAGGAAAACAGAATCACCCTATTGCTCCAGTCAGGGAGAGGCCGGACTGTCAGGCAGCGGGCAGAGATCTCTCACAGGTGTGTGAAGCCAGTGGCCATTACTGTGGGACTCAGGGAGGGGCCAACCAGAAACCAAAGGTTGTCTGCACCACCCCGAGACTTCGCCCCATCCAAGCTGAGCACAGAAGCTCTCCCAGAGGCTGGCTTTCTCTTTCACAGTGAATAGGACTTTCATAAGGAGGGACTGACCAGAATCCAAAGCTTGTCTACACCTTTACTAAAGAGGTGCACATGCCTGCAACCAATCTTGCGGGACTCACTGCTAATAGGACTTTCCCAAGGCGAGACTGACAGGGAACCAAAGCTTGTCTGCGCCACCCCAAGACTCCGCCCCATCCAAGTGGAGTACAGAAGCCCTCCTAGCTCAGACACTGCTGATCCTCACAGCCAATTGGCTTGGAGATCAACACTTCCCAGTGATACCAACAATAAGCAAGGCTTAACAACAATACTGCACACACAGCCCACCAAGGGCAACACCAAGACTGTCCACTGCAGGTAACTGGGAAGGCTGTGCTACTGGGCTCTACCAGAACACCTAGCACACAAAACTATTCCATCAAATCAAGAAAACAACTAAAATGCAGAGAAGAAGCAGGACACAAAGGAAGGAGATGAAGGAAAATAAAAGAATGGACACTGAATTCAAAATTACAGTTATAAGGTTTTTCAAGAATTTCCTAAAAAAGGCCTATAAAATAAATGAGACCTATGAGGATATGAAAAGGGATCAACTAGAAATAAATAAAACATTGTCTGAAATAAAAGAATATTATACAGAGTCCTAAAAACAGAATGGAAGATCGAAAGAATCAGACAAAGATTTAGAATACAAAGAGCAGAGGACACTCCTCCTCAGAAGCAAGAAGACAAGAGAATCCAGAAAGTTGAAGATAGTGTAAGAAACCTCTGGGACAACTTCAAGCGAACCAACATCAGAATTATGGGCATCCCAGAAGAAGAGAGAGAGCAAGATACCAAAAGCATATTTGAAGAAATAGTGACAGAAAACTTCCCCCACCTGGTGAAAGAAATAGTCTTACAAGTCCAGGAAGCGCACAGAACCCCAAACAAAAGGAATCCAAAGAGGACCACACCAAGACACATCATAATTAAAATTCCAAGAGCAGCCGAAACCGTTTTTGGCTCAGTGGTAGAGCGTCGGTCTGCAGACTGAAAGGTCCCAGGTTCCATTCCAGTCAAGAGCATGTACATTGGTTGCGGGCACCCCCCCCCCCCGTAGGGGGTATGCAAGAGGCATCTGGTCGATGTTTCTCCCTCATCGACGTTTCTAGCTCTCTATCCTCTCCCTTCCTCTCTATAAAAAATATCAATAAAATATATTTAAAAAATAAAATAAAATAAAATTCCAAGACCAAAAGACAAAGAGAGAATATTAAAAGCAGCAAGAGAAAAGCAAGTAGTTACCTATAAAGGAGCACCCATACAATTGTCAGCTGATTTCTCAACAGAAACCATGCAGGCCAGACGGGAATGGCAAGAAATATTGAAGGTGATGAATAGCAAGAACCTACAGCCAAAAATACTCTACCCAGCAAAGCTATCACTCAGAATCGAAGGCCAGATAAAGAGCTTCACAAAAAAAAAAAAAAAAGCTAAAGGAGTTCATCACCGCCAAACCAGAATTATATGAATTGCTGAAGGGAGTTCTTTAGGAAGAGGAAGAAGATAAAGATAAAAATTATGAACAACAAATATGTAACTATCAACAAGTGAAACTAAAAACCAAGGGAATAAAACAAATCTGATGAATATTAACTGGTGAATATAATAGAATCAGAGGTATGGAAGGGGAGTGGGCTGATGATTCTCGGGGGAAAAAGGGAGTGGGGGGTGCAGGAAGAGACTGAACAAAAACTGTGCACCTATGGATGAGGACAATGGGGGTTGGGGAAAGGGCAGAGGGTGGGGTGGGAACCTGGTAGAAGGGAGAAATTGATGGGGGGGGAGAGGAACATATTTGTAATAATCTGAACAATAAAGATTTATTTAAAAAATAATAATAATAAAGAAAAATATTTTAGAAAACTGGGCAAAAAAGTGATAAATAATAGGAGAGGAGGAAAAGAAAATTATAGAATCAACTCAGGAATCTCCAGCATTGATTTATATGAATTTCAGAATGAGAGGGAAGTAAAACAAAAATTGAGGGTATCCATTGAGTGCTGAGCACATGGAATGAGAAAAGATCTACCACATATCAGAACATTGGAATCAAAGAGAACACCCTAAAGGCTTTTGAGATCTTAAACAGGTCACAAAGGATGGATAATCACAATGACTTCAGACTTGTCAGCAGCAACACTGGTACCCAGAAGACAATGGAGCAATGCCATCAAATATCTGAAGAAAAATAACTAACAATCTAGACTTTTTCACCCTGCCAAGCTATCAGTTAATTATGAGGGGGGAAAATTAAAAAATATTTTTATTGATTTTAGAGAGAGGGAGAGGGATAAAGAGATAGAAACATCAATCCCATCAGCTGCCTCTGAATATCCCCTACTTGGGATCAAGCCTGCAACCTGAGCACATGCCCTGACCACAAATTAAACCATCACCTCCTGCTTCACAGGCCAATGCTCAACCACTGAGCCATTATTGGCTGAGCTAATTATGAGAATTTGTAATCTCAAATTATCTACCATGCACCCCTTTGAGGAAGCTATTGGAGATGTACTCCACCAAAATGAGAGAGTAAACAAATAAACAAAAGTCATAGAGCTGAAACAAGTTTGGCTCAGTGGATAGAGCATCGGTCTGCGGACGGAAATGTCCCAGGTTCGATTCTGGTCAAGGGCATGTACATTGGTTGCGGGCACATCCCCGGTAGGGGGTGTGCAGGAGGCAGCTGGTCGATATTTCTCTCTCATTGATGTTTCTAGCACTCTATCCCTCTCCCTTCCTCCCTGTAAAAATATCAATAAAATATATATTTTTAAAAAGTCTTAGAAATCAGGAAAAAGGGTATCCAACCTAGGAAATAAATGAATGATATATGCTGGTTGCTGGTGAAGCATCCAAGACCAATAGCTTTGTAGTAGACTTAGAGAACAACCATATCAGATTGGAGCAGGAAGGTGAAAGGTTTTGGAGGCATATATTTAAGGGAAAAAGGGAAATGATAAAACTGATAAACTATTTGATTGTATCTAAACATATTGAGAGATTTCTAGAAGAGAGTATGAGAATTAATTGATAAGTACATAGATAATTATGTAAATAAATTTAAAAAGAATTATTCATTTCAGGGGAAAACATACAAGAAAGGGAATGTAAACAGTACATTGTTACAGCTTGAAAATAACATTTACACATTCATAAGATGTAAACATTTAGTATTGATTTAACAAAAATAACATTACTATATTAGGAGAATAGAGAGAAAGTACAAGCATATTCATATGGAGGATGAGAGCATGAAGTCCTCATATTAAAAATAGAAGTCAGTGTATATTTGAAGCTTACCCAGCTGGCATGGCTCAGAAGGTGAGCATCGAACTATGAACTAGGAGGTCACGGTTCGATTCCTGGCATGTAGGAGGCAGCCAATCAATGCTTCTCATCGTTAATGTTTCTATTTTTCTTTTCTTCTCCCCTCCTCTCTGAAATAACTATATATGTATATATATATATATATATATATATATATATATATATATATATATATCTGAAACTTAAAAACCAAGAAATGGCATGATATTTAGAAAAAATCAATAAATGCCAGAAGAGTCAGCTAAGAGTTGCAATCTCCTTTAAGCATTGGGAAGCAGAGTGGGATAAGGGATTACTTTGTTTTTTTATATATATTTTATTAATTTTTTACAGAGAGGAAGGGAGAGGAATAGAGAGTTAAAAACATTGACCAGCTGTCTCCTGGACACCCCCCAATAGGGATGTGCCCACAACCAAGTTACATGCCCTTGACCGGAATCGAACCTGGGACCTTTCAGTCCACAGACCGACACTCTACCCACTGAGCCAAACCGGTTTTGGCAAGGGATTACTTTTTTATAAATTTATTTTTATTGTTGAAAGTATTACAGATGTCACCCTTTTTTCCCCATTGATCCCTTCCACCTCACACCCATGCCTCCATTTAAATAATAAGGTACGTATAATAAAGAACATGTATGTACATGAGTAACTTTCATAAAAACAAATATTTAATTTAAAGCCCATCATGGCCCAGCCCATGTGGCTCAGTGATTGAACATTGACCCATGAACCAGGAGATCTCCATTTGATTCCTGGTCAGGGCATATGCCTGGGTTGTGGGCTTGATCCCTAGTAGGGGACATGTTTCTAGCTCTCTCTCTCTCTCTCTCTCTCTCTCTCTCTCTCTTTCTTTCTCTCTCTCTTTCCATCTCTATGAAATCAATAAAAGCATATTAAAAACAAAACCAACCATAGTAAGGAATGAAATAGCCTAGGCAGAGAGAGTAGAATGAGAAAGAGGTCTTGGTACTGATCTTTTAGGAACTCTTCATTTACCATCCTTCTCACCTCTCCCCCTCGCGCCCCCAGCCTCCAGTTCCTCTCCCACAGTGAACCATAAGTCTGCATTGAGAAAAGTGTTGCTATAAAGAAACAAATAAACCTCCAGGAACAGATCCAGAGACAAAGATACCTAGGAGAGGAGAAGAATGCAGAAAGAGTGTTGGCTGGAGTTATCCTCACAGAAAAGGTGGTTTTGCATTGGGGCAGGTTCTAAGGCCTGGAAGGCTCAGGGCTGGCTGAGGTCTCCATTCTTGAAGAGCTACTAAATATGGACCAGGAAATGCCTGAGGAGGGGAGCTAAGGCACGTCACCACGTCACCTTGGGCTTCTGACCTGGGTGATGGTATCTCATTCCTGACCTCTGGTGCTCCTGAGTAGCTCCTTGCCTCCACCAAGCACCTCCTCCCCATCGTGCCTACTTCTGTGAACATATGAGCAAAGCCGAAGTCTCAGAGCAGCACCTCCTCCCACATACCTCTGCTTCTCCCTTGGCCCAGCTGAACTGCATTTGTGTTATGCAGGCATTCATCAGTTCTGTCCCTCTCCTCTCCTTTGAGAGACACTAGGGCAGTGGACAGCAAACCCATTAGTCAACGGAGCCAAATATCAACAGTACAACGACTGAAATTTCTTTTGAGAGCCAAAATTTTAAAACTTTAACTTCTTCTAATGCCACTTCTTCAAAATAGACTCACCCAGGCTGTGGTATTTTGTGGAAGAGCCACACTCAAGGGGCCAAAGAGCCGCATGTGGCTTGAGAGCCGCAGTTTGTGGACCACGGACGAGCACCAGGGGATAATGCAAGTTTCCAGCCCTTCCCACTTCCAATTCTCTTCTCTGCTTCTCACTCCCTGCTTACTAAAACTCCAGCTATTTATCTGTTCCCACCAAGTGTTCCTTCCTAGTTCTCCCTCGCCCTTTGGACAGAAGTTCAGAGGCAAAGAGCTAATAATCTATAGCAGAGTATAGGCTACTCTTGGAAACTATGGATGGCCCTACTCTTGTTAGATTAGACAGTATTTCAAGTTCTTTAGCTGGGGCTATATGTCAAAGTGTACCCTCAGTGCAGCAGCATCGGGACCGTGGGAGAACATGTGGCTCCCAGGCAAGTGAACTCTCTCAGTGCTGAGCGACCCCCCAGAGCCACAGGGTTGCAGGCCTAGCAGATTATGATAAGAAGGAGAGAAACATTCCCTTGTTCAAAGGACAGAATCTCTAGGTCCAAAGAATGTGGTGATGAGGAGGATGAGGGGAAAGGGTTGAGAAGACCCAAATTAATAACTCTATAGAAATAGGGTTGCATGCATACATGGAAAATGTCTCTTTCCTCTTCGTCCACATATTGATGCAGAACCTGTCCTGATGTAAAATAGATTGCTGATGTGGCATGATCTCGTAAGTGTGGAGGGCAAACATAGAACCAGGTGGCCTGAATTCAAATGCTAGCCAGACCACTCACTGGAATTCTTTTATGTCATGGATCCCTTCTCAGAGTAATGCTTTCAATTACATTTTTTAAGTGGTATTTTTCCCTGGCTGGTGTAGCTCAGTTGGTTGAACATCATCTTGTTGTGCACCAAGAGACTACTGGTTCCATCACCTGTCAGGGTGCATGCAGGAGGCAACCGATCAATGTTTTGCTCTCTCTCTTTCTCTCTCCTTCCCTCTCTCTAAAATCAATAAAAACATTTTTAAAATAAATAAAATAAAAATACGGTATTTGTACACTCATGTTCATTAAAAGCATTATTCATAATAGCCAGAAATGGAAACAATCCAAGTGTCCATTGACAGATAAAGGGACAAACAAAACATATAAATATATTACATACAATGGAATCTTATTCAGCCTTAAAAAGGGAAAGGAAATTCTGACACATACTAGAATATGGACGCAGCTTGAGGACATTATGCTAAGTGAAATAAGCTAGTCACAAGAAGAAAAAGAATGTATGATGCCACTGTGAGGTATCTAGAGTAGTCAAATTCATAGAAACAGAAAGAAGAAGGGTGGTTAGCAGAGGCTGGGAGTAATATGAAATGGGGAACTTGTTTAATGGGTATAGAGTTTCGGTTTTGCAAGATGAAGAGAGTTCTGGAGATTGGCTGTGCAACAATGTGAATGTACTTAACAATACTGAATTGTACACCAAAAAAGGATGAAGATGGCCTTGGCCGGTGTGGTACAGTGGTTTGAGTGTCAGCCTGCAGACTGAAGGGCCCCAGGTTCCATTTCTGGTCAAGGGCACTTACCTCAGTTGCAGGTTCACCAGCCATGGTAGGGGTATGTGCAAGAGGCAACCAATAGATGTGTCTCTCTCCCATTGATGTTTCTCTCTCTCTCTCTCTCTCTCTCTCTCTCTCTCTCTCTCTCTCTCTCTCTCTCTCCCTCTTCTGTCCCTTCTAATCTCTCTAGAAATAATGGGGGGACATATCCTCAGGTGAGAATTAAAAAAGAGAGACAGGATTCAAATGCTACAGAATTCACCCATTTGAAGTGTAGTGCACAATTTAATAGTTTTTAGTATAATCACAGATATGTGCAGCCATCAGCACTGCCAATTTTAGAAAACTTTCATTACAATGGTCAATTTTAAATCTTCATTTTACTTGGCCTATCAACAGCATTTGATACACTTGATCAATCCCTTCCCCTTTAAACATTTTTTTTTTCACTTCCCTTTGAGGACGTGAATCCCTTCTCTTGATGTTCTTGGTGCTTCTCCTTCCTCACTGGCCATTTCCTTTCAATTTGCTTTTCTTCACTCTGACCTCTCTCTAGAGGTTGGAGTGCCCAGGGCTCTCCTCTATCTTCCTGGGTGATCTCATCCAACCTCATGGCTTTAAATGTCATCTCTATGTGCTGAATCTGGTTTGGCTCAGTGGATAGAGGTCAGCCTGCGGACTGAAAGGTTCCAGGTTCGATTCCCGTCAAGGGCATGTACCTTGGTTGCGGGCACATCCCCGGTGGGGGGTGTGCAAGAGGCGGCTGGTCGATGTTTCTCTCTCATCGACGTTTCTAGCTCTCTATCTCTCTCCCTTCCTCTCTGTAAAATATCAATAAAATATATTTTAAAATAAAAATTAAAAAATATATATATATATTTTTTTAAAAGTTGGTGTTGAAGAGAGTTCTGTGGATACTCGGGCCTAGGCCAACAGAAAGATGAACAAGTAGGTACTAGAACAAATCAATCCTGAAAAGTTGCTGGACGCAAAAATGACAAAACTGAAGCTGTTCTATTCTGGGCACAACATGAGAAGCCAGGGTTCTCCGGGAAAGATAATAAAGCTTGGAAAAACTTAAGGCAACAAGAAAAGAGGAAGATCACACATGAGAGGAACTGACTCCCTAAAGGAAGCCATGGGAGTGATTCTACAGGAGCCGAGCAGGGCTGCTGAGGACAGGACATTGTGGACATCCCTCCTTCATAGGGCTGCTAGGAGTTGGAGCTGACGCAATGGCATATAACGCACACATGTTATGTTTTGTATTTCCAAGTTTACATCTCTATCCCAAGACATCTTTCACCTGCTCCCAACCTGATTATATAAATGCCTGCTCCACATCCCCATGTGGCTTCTAGGACAACTCAGCGTATTCAGAACTAACACTATTCCATATGCAGTCTTCCCTTCCTCAGTTGATGACAATTTCATCTTTCTAGTTGTTCTGGCCCCAAATCCTTGCTATGCTTTTTTTCTCCCCCAGAGAGGAAGGGAAAGAGAGAAATATCAATGGTGAGAGAGAATCATGGATAGGCCGCTCCCTGCATGCCCCTCACTGGGGATTGAGTCCACAACCTGGGCATGTGCCCTTGACCGGAAGCCAATGCTCTATCCCCTGAGTCAAACCAGCCAGGGCATTCCTTGCTATTCTTAATGACATTTGTCTCTCACATACCACATTCAATCCACCAGGAAAACCTCTACCCTCAACATAACCAGAACCCTATCCCTTCTCCCACCTGCTTTGTTATCCACTGGTACAAGCTGCCACCATCTCCAGCCTGGATTTCTGCTATAGCCACCTAACAGGTCATACTGCTTTTATCCTTGTTCCCCTAGTCTATTCTTAACACAGCAGCCAGAGCGATCCTTTTAAAATAGAAGTGACTGCATATTACTCCTCTGCTCAAAATCCTGCAAGGACTCCCCATTTCATTCAAAGTAAAAGCCAAAGTTTACCAGGCCCTTCGTGACTAATTGTCTCTGCTCCTTATCTTCTTGACTTTATCTCTTGCTACCCTTCCCCTCACTCATTTTGTTCCAGTGACAATGGCCTCAACTATTCCTCAAATGCTTCAAGCACACTTGTGACTTACAGAGTTTGCAGTGGCTAGTTCCTCTTCTAAAGAGCATGTCCTCCAACTGTACAGCATAGCGAATTCCCTCACCTCCTTTAGGGCATTGCTCAAATTTCATCTTCTCCAGAAGGCCTCCTCTGACCACCTTACTTAATATATGGTCCACTCTCCCAACCCTCCTCTACTTTCAACCCCCCTTACCTTGCTCTATTTTTTCTTTTATTCTATAGCACTTATCGCTATATGTATAATTGATTTCAGAGAGGAAGGGAGAGAGGGAAGGAGAGAAACATCAATGATAAGAGAGAACTATTGATCGGCTGCCTCCTGCACACCCCACACTGCAACCCAGGCATGTGCCCTTGATTGGAATCAAACCCAGGAGCCTTCAGTCTGAAGGCTGAAGCTCTATCCAGTGTGCCAAACTGGCTAGGGCTACTTAACACCTTTTAACATACCCTATTTTATTTAATTAAATTTATTGGGGGTGACAGTCAATGATAAAATTAAGTTTTCAGTGTACAATTCTATAATACATCATCTATCTACTACATGTGTGTTCACCATCCAAAAGTCTCATCCCTTTCTGTCATATTAAAAAAAAATCTTTATAGCTGACAGGATTACATATGTCCTTCCCCACATTGACCTTTTCTAGTCGGTTCCTGCCATGTTATCATATATTTGACCCCCTTAACTCTCTTCAACCTCCCTCCACATCCCATACATTATACCTATATATAAAATATGTTTTTATTGATATTTAGAGAAAGAAGAGGGGGAGGGAGAGAGAAACATCTATCAGTTGCCTCCTGTCTGAACCAGCAACCTGGGCATGTGCCTGACCAGGAATCGAAGCAGTGACCTTGCAGTACATGGGATGATGCTCAACAGGCTGAGCCACACTGGCCAGGACCCATATATTTTATTGACTTTTTACAGAGAGGAAGGGAGAGGGATAGAGAGTTAGAAACATCGACGAGAGAGACACATCGATCAGCTGCCTCCTGCACACCCCCTAATGGAGATGTGACCACAACCAAGGTACATGCCCTTGACCAGAATTGAACCTGGGATCCTTGAGTTTGCAGGCCAACACTCTATCCACTGAGCCAAACCGGCTTTGGCTATACTATATTTTTATTTATTTATTTATTTAAAAACATTTAAATATTTTTATTGTGTGTTTTTGTTTTTGTTTTTTATTTTTTGTTTTTTGTTTTTTACAGAGAGGAAGGGAGAGAGATAGAGAGCTAGAAACATCGATGAGAGAGAAACACCAACCAGCTGCCTCATGCACACACCCCACTGGGGATGTGCCCGCAACCAAGGTATATGCCCTTGACCAGAATCGAACCTGGGACCTTTCAGTTCGCAGGCCGACACTCTATCCACTGAACCAAACCGGTTTCAGCTACACTATAATTTTAATGCTTGTTAGGTGTATTTAGTGTCTCCCAAAGCAAGAATTTGTTCATTGAGGTAGCCCAAGGATCTAGTATAGGGTCTGGTACAGAGCTCAATAAGTATTTGTTGAATGAATGTATGAAAAATGTGGACAATACCTGCTCTATAAAACTATTACAGGGATTAAATAATGGGCAAAGATCCTGACACCTGACAGTGGACACCCAACACATGTTAGATCCCTATCTCCCTTCAACAAATATCTTCCCCTGTTGCCTCCTCTTATAGCACTGCTGCTTCCCTCCCCTCTGGAAAATGTCACCAGTCCAGTCTCTCCTTTCATTTTCTAATAAAAGCAGGTCTTGTTATTCACCAAGTTTACCCAGTAAGTGCTGGGCAGTTTGTTAGTCAATCATATTTATTTATTATTATTATTATTATTATTATTATTATTATTATTTTATCCCCTCTATGCCATCTTCCACCTCCACCCTTCCCAACCTCCTATTTTAATCCAGGAAGAGCTAACAAAAGGCCATACAAGTCTTCTGAGAAGAAAAGGAACCCTGCTTTACCCAATGCCATAAGTATTTGTCTGATTAGCAAATTGTCACCCAGAGTAGTAGAGAGCCCTGAGGACATGAACCGGTAAATGTTTTTGTTGTTGGAGTTAGAGGTTTATTATACAGATTTTTATTTATTTTTTTAATCATAAGATTTTAAAATATATATTTATTGATATTTTACAGAGAGGAAGGGAGAGAGATAGAGAGCTAGAAACGTCGATGAGAAACATCGACCAGCTGCCTCTTGCACACCCCCTACCGGGGATGTGTCCGCAACCAATGTACATGCTCTTGACCGGAATCGAACCCCGGACCTTTCAGTCCGCAGACTGATGTTCTACCACTGAGCCAAACCGGTCTCGGCTTATACAGATTTTTAAAGTAAACTTTATTAAAGTATAATTAAAATATGTTTTAAACACAACTTGATGAGTTTTGATAAATGTAAACTTATTAAGGTATAATTAAAATATGTTTTAAATACAACTTGATGAGTTTTGACAAATGTACTATAGTCAATTTGATTTGGGGTGGAGGGAATTAAGGTCAACTGGGATTATGCAAGTTGAGATTTAGCAGGGGGATCCTGGTAAGAAAAGCAAACAACATCAGGGCTCTTGGGAAACATACCCAGACTAGAGGCCTGATTCATGAAATTGGTGCACTGGGTGGGGGAGGGGGTGTTCCTCAGCCTGGCCTGCGCCCTCTTGCAGTCTGGGACCCCTGGCTCCTTACTGCCCACGTGCTTGCTACTCCTTAGGGCTGTGAGCCGGGCTTCTGGCTGAGCCAAGCTTCCCCCAGTGAGAGTACACTGACCACCAGGGGACAGCTCCTGCCTTGAGCGAGCTGCCCCCTGGTGGTCAGTGCAGGTCATAGCGACAGGTCATTCCACCCTTGGGTCTATTTGCTTATTAGGGTTTATTACACAGGATTATATGCACAGGGGGGAGTGGAAACACCAGGGGCTGACCTGAGATTGGGCTTGGGGGTCTCACTGCACCGGGATATGGACCTACGGACATTCTGGCAACTTCGTGGCGCCTCTTGGTCCTCCTGAGGGAGCGGGCCAACTCCCTTTCACAGCAACTTCACGTACTTAACCCATGGGGGTGTTCCAACCCTCGACAGCCAAGCATCATCGCTGCCGCGACACACTCAGGGGGCCCGACTTTCTCTCCATTAGAAACTGGTTTCGGATCTGCATCAGCACCGCGGCGGGCCGGAAAAAAAAAAAAAAAAAAAAAAGGCAAAAGTGTTGCATGCAGCAGGTGTCGGAGCCAGGAATCCCCCGTTGGGTCTGGCATCCTCCAGACGCCGGGGGCTCTTGGCAACCAGGCGCTCTGCCCGCCCCTCTGCGCCCGAAAGCCTCCAGACTGCAGGGCCAGCTTCGCTTGGAGACAGAAAGCCGGCGTGGGGTTTGCTGGGGAAACCGAGGCGGGGCTGGCGGTCCTGGGCGCGGAGTCTGAGGCTGGCCGCAGCCCTTCTCCGGGGCACCGAGGGGGCCCCCTACCCAAAGCCCACGGAGGGGAGGAAGAGGGGGTGCCACACCAAAAAGAACCCGTCGGGGTCCGTCCCGGCGGGCTCAGGGCGGGCGGCTGGGGCGGGCGCGGCGCCGCCCACGCAGCGGGAGCTCGGGGAGTGGCGCCGCCGGTGGGTGGGGTCCCGGCGGGGGCGGGACCGACCCGGGCTACCGGCCGTGCCAGTCTCGCCCCGCGGAGCGAAAGTAGTCGGAGGTGGCCCTCGCGGGTGGCGGCGGCGGCTCGAGTTCTGCTCGCCCGCGACCTCCCCACGGCGATGGCGGGGCCCCAGGAGTTTCTGAGCGGGAAGCTCCGGCTCCGCTTCACCCCCGCGGCCCGGACCAGCCTCCTGCTGCTCAGGCTCAACGACGCGGCGCTGCGGGCGCTGCAAGAGTGTCAGCGGCAACAGGTGCGGCGGCCGGAGCCCCGAATCCCCGGACCCTAGCCCTCGGCTCGGGCCTCGGCGGAGGCTCTGGCGAAGGGACCGGGGTCAGGGAGCGGCGTTCTCCCGCCGGCCTCCCCGCTTCTCCCCGTCCCGGCCCCGGAGGGAGGCCTGGGACTTGGCCGGCCCGCGCTCAGCGTGCCCCTCTGTGCTCTCCCCGCAGGTTCGGCCGGTGATCGCCTTCCAAGGCAGCCGCGGGGTAAGTAAGGGCGGGCCGGCGTGCACGCGGGGAGAACCGACCGCGGGCTCCGGGCGGGAAGCTGAGCGCGGTCACGGTCTGAAGAAGTTCCTGAGAACTGAACCCGAATGGGGGGTGAGGGGGCTGCTGGGCTTGTGGTCCCAGGAGGCTGCGGTGGTGGAAGAGTCTGTGCCGCCTCAGCCCCCTGGGAACTGGGGCCTAGCGAGCTGCACCTGGTGTTCTAACGAGTCCCCGGGGACCCACCTCCAGTCTTAGGCTGGCTCGGGGAGGCATGGCATCGGCAGGAGGGGGGGGGGGAAGGGTTGACTACATGGGGCTGACGGTCTTCCTTTCACCCCCTAGTATCTGAGGCTGCCAGGCCCCGGCTGCTCCTGCCTCTTCTCCTTCGTCGTGTCCCAGTGCGGCCAGGAGGGCTCTGGCAGTGGCGTGGACCTTGTGTACCAACCCTTAAGCAGGTAAGAAAGGGTTTGTGGGGAAGCCGAGGAAGGGGATGGCCAGAGCTGCTTTAAAAAGTTCTCCTCCACCCTCCTGTTATTTTTGCCACCACCTCTTTCCAGACCCGGGCCTACCCGCCTCCACTGCCTGGGGCCACTCAGGGAGCGCCTCAGCGTTTGGGCAGCCATGGATTCTGTCCCAGTCCCATCTTCAGGTCAGGGACACAACCCGACTGATGATTCCAGAGAGCCTGAGAACTGGCAGAACATGGGAGAGTATCCTAGAGATGGAGGTTCACAGCCACAGGTGGCACTAGAGGAGGTGAGGCCAGAAGAAACTGCTGGGAGTTGGGATAAGGTGGGGCAAAGCCTGGAGCCCTGGGGGGGGGGGGGAGGGGGGGGGGAAGGGAGCCAAGTGCCCCTGCCATTTTCCCTGCCAGGTGCCAGAC
Organism: Vespertilio murinus; assembly: GCA_963924515.1. Classification (NCBI taxonomy): domain Eukaryota; kingdom Metazoa; phylum Chordata; class Mammalia; order Chiroptera; family Vespertilionidae; genus Vespertilio; species Vespertilio murinus. The sequence goes on along the minus strand of OZ004704.1, from coordinate 157,927,977 downwards.
CCGCCGGCAGGCAGCCAAAGACGGTCACTCCCAGGATCCTCGAGGGAACACTTGGCACAGTGGGAAGGAAGGTACTTGGGCAGAGTGGGACCAAGCTGAGAACCTCCACCCTCAGTGGTACAGTAAGAAATCTAGCTCTACCTCCTCCTCTGGTCTTCATCGCTTCCATTCCCTTTCCAAATATCCTAGGAACCAGGCCTGTCTTCCAAACAGAGAGCCGGACCAGGCACTGCCTTCCGCTAGCCAGAAACATCTGAACAAGGTAAATTGTAACAGGAAGAGTTTTTCAGAGAATTGTTCAATCAGGCTAACAATTTAAAATTGGGAGCCTTCATTTTGATGGGAGCAGAGATTATTACATGGGAATAATTTTCAACAGCGAGTAGGGGGCACAGAGTAGGAGGCTTCTTGACATACTGTTAGCGTGACAAAAGTATTTTCCCCAACAGAAGCGTCCGGCACCTGCAGCCACTAAAAAAGTGAAAGAAAAGAGGCTCAGAACTCTAGACCTACAGGAGGGAGAAGATTGGGAGCAGGAAAATAAACATGAAGACGTGGGCCCCAGACTGGGGCACAGTCCCTCAGTTCAAGCAGGTGAGTTAATGAGTTATGAGAAGAGGATAAAAGTGCCACAGTGGGGGGAAAAGTTCGATAATCACCTTCACGTCTTCTTCCTTCCTTCACAGGCTCTGAGTCCCCGAGCCCTGAAGAGGTACCAGATTACCTCCTGTGAGTCCCCTGCCATTTCTAAGTTTATCAAACCTTGTGCATATGAGATGTTAAGATGAACCTCCTGGGAGCTGGGGGCTTTGGCAGGTAATAAAAACTGAAGGTGTTAACTGCTCCTGGCAGGCAATATGGGGCCATCCACACCGCAGAGCAGCAACATGCTTATGAGCAGGACTTTGAGAGAGATTATGCCGAATACCGCGTCCTGCACGCTCGATTTGGGGCTGCAAGCCAAAGGTTCCTAGAGCTGGGAGCAGAAATCAAGAAAGTTCAGCGAGGAACTCCAGAACACAAGGTAAGGACTGGCCTCAGGATGGCTTCCCAGCTCTACTGGCCATAAACTCCGTTTTTTTCAGTGACCAAAGTGATAAGCCTGTTTTAAGAGAGAAATTATTCTGTATCATAAACTTGCTGCTAGCATTTTCTTTGTTTCAGGTGCTGGAAGAAAAGATAGTCCAGGAATATAAAAAGTTCCGAAAGGTAAGACTAGGTCTGGGAATGCTAGCAATAAGGGAAACATGGATTACTTTTTTTTTTTTTTTTTTTTTGACATGGATGCTTTTTCTCTGCAGCGGTACCCAGGTTACAGGGAAGAAAAGTGTCGCTGTGAGTACCTGCATCAGAAATTGTCCCACATTAAAGGACTCATCCTGGAGTTTGAGGAAAAGAACAGGGGCAGCTGAACTGGCCAAGCGCTATCGACCCTCTCTCTGTCCAGCGTGATGCAAAGGACAAAACAGCTGTAAATGAAGTAGAGAGCAACCGTCCGCTCTTGTTATTGCTGAATCCTTGGTGGCAAGTAGGAGAGCTGCTCTAGGTTAAGGTTGGATTTTCATTGTTGCCGTATGTTAATTTTTAGGGTGTGGGCACAGCGCCAACAGGATAGCTGTGCCCAGGAGACTAAGAAAAGCAGCAGAGGCTTGGCTTCTCCTTTAGTTCAGCAAGTCATTTGCAAACCTTAAGAAGGAAATGACACCCTTTCGGGGACAAGATACCTCAAGGACATTAGAATGGTAGCCTCCCTAACAAAACAGTAACTTTTAGGAAGTTGTGATACACCTGGATGTAATGGGGAATGGCTTGGGGGGTCTTATCAATGTACTGAAAAGTGAATTCTTTTACAAACATGGCTAAACAACTAAAACGGTCTCTGTGTCCTTTGTACAAGTTTACATGCTTTCCTTAACACTTCCAAAGCAGCGGTTCTTTATTACCCCTGGCTCTATGTCTGAACCACTTCTGGGCTCTCAAAAACAATTAGATCTCCAGATCCCAACCCAGGTCTTGTGAATTAGAATCTCCAAGATTATGGTTAGGCCTCTTTACTTCTCAAGCACTATGGATGATCCTGATAAATATCCTCCTATATAATAAAGAGCTAATATGCTAATTAGACCAAACAGCCGAGGACTGTTCGAAGCAGGGGCTGCGAGGACTGAGCCCCCTGTAAGGATTTCATGCATTGGGCCTCTAGTTTTGCTGTCTCTACCAAAACCATCTTATAATTGACAACTAGCGATGACAGTAGAAAAAAAGTTTTTTGTTGTTAATCCCTCCTGAGGATATTTTTCCATTGATTTTCAGAGAGTGGTTGGGAGGAAAAGGAGACAGAGAGAAGCATCAATGCAAGAGAGACACACTGATTGGTTGCCTTCGGCATGTGCCCCAACAGATTTGGGCTGGAGCCTGTAATCAAGGTACGTGCCCTTGCCTGGAATAGAATCCGGGATCCTTCAGTCTGCAGGCCGATACTCTATCCACTGAGCCAAACTAGCTAGGGCAAGTGCTCCTTTTCTAAACATCGAGGTTGAAGATCATTTACTATTGGAGCTCCTATCTGGAAATGTTCAGTGACTGAAAACTATAACCATGGATAGGATTTGAATGTACTCACAGAAAGGATGAGGGGGAATGGTTCAATGCATTCCTCATTGTTGTATAAGAAAGTGGATGCTTCACTCACAACCACGAATGATACTGCCTTTCCCAATCCACTGGGAAGGAAAGTTAATGGGCCACACCCTGGGCTTTGGGGGAGGGAGCTGCACCCTGCAGTGTCAGCAATTCCTGAAACAACTTGGATGGAACCCCAACCTGCTGCCACACCCACTCAGGGCATTTCTGGGTAAAAACCAGCTCTTGGGAGGTATAAACCAGCCAGCTACATGGCAAGGACAAACAGCAATCCATCCTTATAGCACAGACAGGGTCAGGAACAGATTCCAACAGGAAAGGGCACTCACCTGTTCTAATTATCCAAGCTAGGGACCTGGGCAATAACCATGTAAGGATAGAGACAACTTTTGAGAAGGATTTACAGGTGAAAACTATGGAGTCAAAATAGTTGGTCTACAGCTGTACTGACCGAGATGGTTACTATTAGCCCTATATGTAACTGTTTAAATTAATAAAAACTTAAAATGTAGTTCCTAGACACATTTCAAATTCTCAATAGCTACATGTTTTAGACAACTTTATAGAACATTTCCATTATTGCAGAAAGTTCTATTGGACCGTGCTGGGCTAGAGAACCGTTGGTTTCCCACCTCATGGAAAAGACAGATTAAAGGGGGCTCATTTATTATCACTGTTCCAAATGTACAAAAAAAATTAGAAAATAACCCCCCAACTCAATTCCCCCCACCCCCAGCAACACAAATAATTTTTCCCAAAAGCACAAACATAAACTGGTCCTGGTGTTTCCACAAACAGTGCAGCTAAGAAACAGTTTAGAGAAAATTTAACAGGATTCAGATAATATCCAGGATTCAGATAATATCCATCTATCCTCTCAGCCCTGAGAGGTAATAATCCCATATGGGTACCAGTCCTTCCTAATGGTTTTTCCAGCTCTGGTGGAAGAGTCCTTTACAAAGTGGTAATTTTGGCTGCTGCTTTAGAGATCCTCCTGTGCCTTCTTCTTCTTCTTGGGTTTTTCTTCTTGAATTACAGGGGTGTTTGTAGCCTCTCGCTGTAGATAGCTAATAAAATCACTTAATTCACGGCCACCCTGAAAACAAGAAAGATTACCATGAAAATTTAGTCATTTAAAGAACCCTGGGTTTTCCCCCAACCCCTAGAAAGATTTTTGAGTTTGTAAAAGCACATTAACAACCACATATATTGACGAGAATTGAAAGAGTTTCCAGTTAAATAAATAGAGCTAGATATGTACAAGCTTGTGTAAGTATGTGTGTGTCTATTGTTGAGAGCTGAGACAACGCACTTACTTCATATTTCTTTGGATCTAGCTTCTTGTTGGCTGGAGAGAAGTAGATGGTGGGAAAACTAAGGAAAAGAAAAAAAATGAGTTGACTACTTTCCAGTTCTGGAATAACTCTGTCATACTAGTATACTTCCTTAATAACTATTTCTTTGAGCAACTTCTCTTTATGATTTCTTTCTTTCTTTTTTGTTAATCCTCACATGAGGATACTTTCCCACTGATTTTTAGGGAGAGTGGAAGAGAGCAGACAGACAGAAATGTCAGTATGAGAGAAACACATTGACCGGTTGCCTCCTGCACATTCCCTGACCAGGGCCTGGGCCTGGGCCAGGGAGGAGCCTGCAACCAAGGCATGTGCCCCTGACCGTAATTGAACCAGGGATTCTTTGGTATGCAGGCCAAAGCTCTATCCACTGGGCTAAACTGGCTAGGGCCATGATTTCTAATCTGTCCAGACATCAGTCTCCATCAATGGCTAGGGTTACATCCAACCAAAACTCAGGAATATGAGAGTTCACAAAATCTGTGACAGTCATGTAGGGCCCATGTTGCAGAACTCTAAACCAGGGAAGGTATCAGTGGTTCTGTGCTCAACTGGAATATGAGGGCTCCCCAAATTATACCAAATAAAAAATGGCTTACCAGTTTTTTTTGTTTTTGTTTTTTTTTTGGTCAATTGGCTACGCATTTTTATTAGTTTTAAATCTACTTACCCTCTGACTTCATATGGAGAAGGCACATCATTGGCTGTGGCATCCATCTTAGCTATGATAATATTTGGATCTTTTCTGAGCTGTTAATAAAAAGGTTAGATTTTTAAGTTTCAAGTTTCAGTGACTGAGAAACAGTCAGTTTGGGACTTAAAACAATCCCATTTTAAAACAGCTACATAAGTTTCTCTGCTCAGAAAAGAAGAGTAGTTAACGTTTGCACATAGTATCTTGCCTTTCACAAGTTTCCTTTTTCTCTCTGGGTTCCATATTAAGACTCTATATACAGCCACCTTCAAAATTACCTAGCTGAAAGAAGACTATAAAGGCTAAGCCAACTGTTTTAAAATGAAGGAATATAATGGTTTCATATAAACCATTACCAAAATTCAGAAGCCTGTAGATAGATATTTCTTATTGATCTTTAAAGAGTCAGAGTGATAGAAAAAGAGAAACATCATAGCATCATAGATCGGCTGCTTCCTGCATGCCCCCTCTTGGGGATCAAACTTGCAACCCGGCCATGTGCCTACTGGGAATTGAACCAGTGACCTCATGGTTCATGGGTTGAAGCTCAACCACTGAGCAACACTGACAGGGCAGCATGTATACTTTAAACCATAATCTAGATCTGTGGTTAACCATAATCTAGATCAGTGGTTCCCAAACTTTTTTTGCCCATGCCCCACCTAAGCATCTCTAAAATCCTGATGCTCTCTCTGTGACATATAATTCTTATTACTCAAAAAGTGAACTCCTGTTCATGTGGAGGAAGCCCAAACAAGCTTCCAAAGAACATGGCATCCATGAAAGAGAAAAATAAAAGAACAAAAGGACAGCTGAAGTACTGACGAAGAAATCACTAAGAAATTGTTAAAAAATAATAATATGAAGGGATATAAAGTTTTAAAACATAATAGAGAACTGAGATGCATAAATATGTGCAATATATATTTATGTACTGTATATGAGGGACCCTACAATCATAAGGCAAAAAATTCACTTAACTCATTCTTCATTGCCCCAGTTAAAAATCAAATTGCCTCCCTGTGGGGTGTGTGTCCCACACTGGGAACCACTAATCTAGATTGAAAATATATATATTTTTAAAAAATATATATATTTTATTGATTTTTTTTTCTTTTATAGAGAGGAGAGGAATGGAGTTAGAAACATCCTTACGAGAGAAACATCAACCAGCTGCCTCCTGCATACCCTCTACTGGGGATGTGCCCGCAACCAAGGTACATGCTCTTGACCAGAATCGAACCTGGGACTGCTTCAGTCCACAAGCTGATGCTCTATCCACTGAGCCAAACCGGTTAGGGCGGGTTTTGTTTTTTTTTAACATTAAAAATAAATTATTATTTTGTTGTTGTTAATCCTCACCTGAGGATATTTTTCCATCGATTCTCAAAGAGCATAGAAGAGAGAGGGAAAGACAGAGAGAAACATCGATGTGAGAGAAAAACATCGATTGGTGGCATCCTACACGCACCCCAACCAGGGCCCCCAGTGGGGAGGTTCCTACAACTGAGGTACGTGCTTTGATGGGGATCGAAGCCAGGACCCTTTGGTCTGCAGGCCAACGCTATATCCACTGAGCCAAACCAGCTAGGGCGAGTCTGATGGTTTTAAGACAGGTATGTGAGGCATTGCTCAGGCTAAAAACTATGGGGAAATCAGGAGAAAGTGAATAAAGAGTAGATAAGGTAACTAACTAGCCAATGTTAAATACATGTGTCAACATCCCCAAATTTTATCTTCAGAATATGGTTCAGACTTACCTTCTCTCCCAGTTCTTTATACTTAGGTTCCAGATTCTTACAGTGACCACACCAAGGAGCATAAAATTCAATCAGCACATCTTTATTTACATCATTCACTATTTCATCAAAATTCTCTGCTACCACTACCTGGAAAACATGGAAGATTCTCTAGTTGGTAAGGTGAGTTGAGGAATAAATTCACAAGTTATATTTGATTCTGGACCCAATCCCTTTAAAATCTGATGTGTTCTAATCCCTCTCAAATTTGATGTGATGTCACTGAAACCCAAAACACATTTATAGACTGTATTAAAGATGCAGTCAGTTGGGAGAAGTCAATGGGAGGGAAAAGGAGACATATGTAATACTTTCAACAATAAAAAATTGAACCAACCTTTTCAACCAGTAAAGAAAAGAAAAAAAAAAAAGATGCTGTCATTCTCTAGAAATCAATTCATTCCTATGTTCAGGAAGTCACAGGAAACAAGTATTACCCAATCTGTCCTTAAAAAATCTTAAAATTATTCTTAGGGGTTAGCTTGCTTTGTCCCAACGAGGAACCTAGCTTGATACAAATACCACCAAAAACTTCTATGGAGGTTTTATAGTCTTGCCCCAATTGAGCTTTATCAGTTCTGTCAATGCTTATTTCATGTATGAGGTGGACTGGGGAGGGGAGGGATTGAGGACAAATAAAAACCTGATAACAAGGTCTTCACTTAGACCCAGCATTTTTGGAAGAAATGAGAGGCTGCGTAGAAGCCTGAGGAAGCTGTGAGCATCTCACCTTCACGGGCCCATCATTACTCTCTGGGATTGGCTCAGACTTTAGGTATCTCTTCAGGTTGCCATCAAAGTAATCCTGCAGGAATCTCTCAAGAGCCTTGCCATCACGCCTGCCAATTGGAAAGGAAGGGTCAGGTTTGTTAATTTATTCCCATCATTGAGAGGATTAAAAGCAATATCTTAGAATAGTTTCTACATATTTTAGCTTTAAGATTAGAATAAAATCGGAAGCTTAAAAAAATGGGGGGGCACTCTTACCTCTCAATAATCAGGACTACTGACTGGACAAAAAAGCAATCACTTCTTAGTATTTCTAGTGTGTTCTTTGTGGATTAAAGGGCAGAGAAGGAAGAAAACATTGGTCTTCTGAAAAGTCAATTCTACCTAAGAACCAGTTTTATTTTGTTGCTTCAAAGAATAGTGCCTATTTATGACATCTCATTTTACTGATTCGTTCACAAGGAGGATTTTCACTTGTGTTGATTTCCCAAAGTCTCAGAAGATAAAAGTCAAAATTATCTGGGACCTAAGACCTCTCCACTTTCCTGAGTTTACTTTAGGCCAATGTGGTATTCCAAGAAGGAAAATATATTCTACAGGTTTAAGAAGAGATTGTATTGGTCTAAAATTACATAGATTTCAAAGAGACTGTCTAGTGTTCTTTATGGTACTAATGGCAGGGTGGAAACAATTCCAAGCTGCCATCTTTCATTATTATTTATCATGATCCTTAAAGTAAATACCTGTAATTAATTGAGAAAAGTGAGTCATAAGGTTTTGACTAGAAGACCTATCTTCACATTTGAACATTCACCTTTATAAATTCTCAGTAGTGTAAAAGGCTTTTAATAGTTTCCTTGAAGAATCAAATCCCAAACCCATGCTAACGTGTAACTCACGAGAATTCCTCCTGCATGACGAACTTCTCTCCTTTTGCAGTTCTGATAGCAACAACAGGAATCTCTCCAGCAGTGCTTTCCAAACCAAAATCGGAAAGATCATGGCTAAAGGTCTTGCGGCTAGCTACAGCAAAGTTAAGTTTGTGACCAGCATCCAGGAATTTCTTTGCTACCATCATCACCCTGCGGGAAACAAGCAAAATTTATGCCTATGCCGAGATTACAACAGGGTGGTAAAGCACTCTGAAACCAAGAAGCAAGAGTCTAGAAAGCAAAGGCTAAGTTTTATAGTCCATGAGCCCCCCAAATCAGTCTGAACTTGTGTTCTTGGGTATTAACACAGGATTATGGTGCACTCTGATGTCCCACTGAACTTCACTTGATACACACCCACACACACTAAAATATTGCAAACATAATAACTAATCTGAAAAGAAAGCTCATAAGGTTAAAATGCACTGAGTCTCAATGGGCAAGTAGGCACAATATTTTAGGGTACATTTTAGAATCACATTTGCATTTTTTACTTGGAGACGGAATCAGCTGTATCACAAGGCAAAGGAATACTTATGGAAGATATGTCCATTAGATTTTAGAAATACTTTGTTATATTATTTGTCCTTATGGCTCCAAATGTTTTTGAAGTCAACTGTTCCCATTCTTATCTGCTCTCCCATCACACATGGTAACATGACAGCTAGAAGGAACTGTTTACAACCGGTTTACAAAGGGGAAATAGGACCCTTATTACCTGTTTCTCCAGTAGTTGGAACCTTTAGCATTCTTTTCGTAGTCCACATCATAGTATGCCACAAGTAAGTCCTTGCCCTGTATCAAGTCTTTATTATCTTCTGTCATGTGAGGGCAGATACCAAAACTGAAATGAAATAATACATTACCAAATTTGGTAGATTTATATCTGTATTATGAAATTATCACAAAATAACTGATAGAACTTAAAAAGAAATTTTCAACATATAGGACAAGTACTGAGTGATATACCTTATAAGGATAATGGAGTTCTAGGGCTTACACATTACGGTTTTAATATAAACTTCAACTATTATTATCATAATCCCTTGATTGAGACTATTTAATCCAAAACATGGCTCAGTTTAGTAACTGAGAAATATAATATATAATGAAGCCAAGAAATCTCAAACAAGTTATAAAAAGGTACTCACATGTTTTCCTGGATAAATTTTTTAATCTTGCCACTGGTCATTTTCTGTTCTGTATATGGCGAAATTTTGTCTTCAAACTTGTTCATCAGATGTGAAGGACGAAACAAGGTGATACCTCTTTAAAAAAAAAAAAGTCTTAGTAAGTAGACAGAACTGTCTCCCATCTTTTCTTTATTTTCCATCTTTTATTTAAAGCTCAGACTATCTACTCTTGCTGCCACTTTTAAGCACATTTAAGCACATAAGAACTCTTTTCGGGGACCACAGAGTTGGCAACATGACCTTCTTATCAACACTAAGATGCTAACTACCTTAATCTTAAGTGTAATCATTTGGTTTAAGGGTTTAATAAACTCTGGATTGAAGAGTTATGAGATCTTAGTTCCAATTCTAGTTCTACCACTAATTTCAAAGACCCTGCACCAGGCATCAATTTAATTCTTCAGCTCTTTCATCAGTACAAAATGGGGTTAGAGTAGATGATTAATGCTTAAACCTTTAAAAACTATAACAAATACAACCAACTTCTCCCCAAAGCCCCAATATGTACAATAAAGCAGAGCTTGATCTTATTGGAAGGTACCTTGCCTGCCATTCTCCTCCACAGAAGGAAAATTACTTTATTAGAGAAAATATCTTTAAGATTTTTCCCAGCTGTAATAGTCTACAGTATACAATTATAATATTTGATTTGAGTTCATTGGAAATTCCTTTGTTCTAGATTTCTTTATACTAATAAAATTTGCAAATACATGCTGGGCAAGCAAGAATGTGAACAGGGCACCTTATGACATCCTCATATAAGGATGTCACAAACTTTTCAGTAAAACTTCTAATCAGGTGCTGGTAGACCAATCTAAATGGAAGCATGAGAGACAGCCACAATGAACAAATCTGAGGTTAAAAGGCTGACACATAGCCCTAACTCAGTGGTTGGCAAACTCATTAGTCAACAGAGCCAAATATCAATAGTACGACAATTGAAATTTCTCTTGAAAGCCAAATTTTTTAAATTTAAACTTCTTTTAATTCTACTTTTTCAAAATAGACTCGCCCAAGCCGTGGTATTTTGTGGAAGAGCCACACTCAAGGGGCTGAAGAGCTTTATGTGGCTCGCAAGCCGCAGTTTGCTGATCATGGCCCTTACTAGTTTGGCACAGTGGACAGAGTGATAGAGTGTCAGCCTGCGAACTGAAGGGTCCCAGATTTGATTCCGGTCAAGGGCATGTACCTTGGTTTCAGGCACATCCCCAAAGAATTTCTAACTATCCCTCTCCCTTCCTCTCTGTAAAAAATCAATAAAATAAAAATTAAAATTAAAAAAAGGCTGACATACAGTGTCCTTAATGAGCCACAAGTGGCTCTAGTTCCATTTACAGACCTGGTGTCTCTCAATCTAAAAGGCAGAACCATATGATCAAGTTTGCCAACTCTGCAGCCAGACTTTCTAGGTTCAAATCTCAGTTCTGCTACTTACTATGGAAAGCTAGAAAAATTACTTAACCTGAGGGTTTTCTCCTCTGTAAAATGGGGAAAATAATAGATCTGTCTCACCTGGTTGTTAAGAGAATTAAATGAGTTAACAGTAAATGACACACAGTAAATGCTACATAGTTTGTTAAATATGAATAAGTAACACTAGCCCTTGGCACACTTTTAAAAAACCTTATGTGCTCACCCTGAGTGATCTTATCTAGTCCAATGGTTTCCATAACTATTCATATGTGGTTGACCTATAAATCATTATCTCTAGTTCAGAAATATTCCTGAATTCTAGTCTCATCTATCCAATTGTCTGTCCACTGGGTCTTCATCACTTGGATGTCATATAAACTCCTCAAATTCACTGTGACAAAATAGAACTCATAATCATTACCCCTCAATTTGTTTTGTCTTTTTACCAGCTTGATGGTGACTGTCATCGGTCCAGTCATTTTAGAAACCTAGACTCTAGCTCTTCCCCTTTTCACACACAGGGACTAGATCCTGTTTTACTACTCACTTTTCCTCTCCATTGCCCCTAATGCTACCTTAATTTCAACTCTCAGATGTTTACTCTCTTGACTGCCTTGCCATCTCTCCCATTTCAAACCACCACGATATGGGTGCCAGTGACTTTTCTTCTAAAACACAAAATCAATATTACTCTCCAACTCAAAGTCTTTCAATGGAGTTTAAATGTCTAAAATCTAAAATCTAAATTCTTCTGTATGGCACTTGACATTTATAATATGGCAGCTTCTTAGCTCTCCAACCTTACCTTCCACTATGACTTGTTACTACAAGTCCCAACATGCCAAGGTTGTTTTACATTTCAGTGCCAGCACTCTTGCTGCTCTATCTGGTATAATTTTTATCCCAACTGCCATAACCTGCCTGGAAAAATTCATGTCAAGACACACACCAAGAGTCACCTCTAGGAAGATTTTTCTGATACTACTTGGCACTCCAGAAGAAAATAAAATCACCCCCCTCCTTTATAATTCCACTCCACCCAGCATGTTTATCGTACCTATAATGCTCACTATACATTTACATTTTTACATCTATCCACTGTCTCTACCTACTAGATGCCCTCAAAGGTTGCAACAGTGTCCAGAACTTAGCTTAATGCCTAGCAAGTGCTCAATAAACCTTTAAAAAACAGCCAAGCATTAAAATCCCCAGTTCACACATTAACACTTGGTCCATAAATTTACAAGGCGATACATCTCAGTCACTTACTCTCCATCATCATCATACTTGTTCACCAGAGACTCAATATTGGTGTGTGCAAATCGGTAGTTATCCCTCAAGTTGTTGGCTGCTTTTAGAAATTCAGAGTGAGCTTCACTGAATAAATCCTTGAAAAAACCTATATAAGAAATGTCAAACACAAGGGAGAAATAGTTAAGTGCCAAGATATAATCTAAAACTTTAAAATTCTATTTTTTTAAATTGAATTTTTTAGAGAGGAAAGGGCAATGGGTGCGAGTGTGGAGGGTAGGGAAACATCAATCATAATTTGTTGTTCCATTTATGCATATTGGTTGCTTCCTATATGTGCCCCGACTGGAGAGTAAATCCAAAACCTTGGCATATCCGGATGACACTCTAACCAACTGAGCTACCCAGTGAGGGCTAAATTCTGTTTTTTTAAAGCCTTTATTTCTTTATGGACAAGCAAAGCAACGTGGGCAGGAAGATTGGGTCTGCTTTGCCATGACTACCTAGGACAGTGGTCGGCAAACTCATTAGTCAACAGAGCCAAATATCAATAGTACAATGGTTGAAATTTCTTTTGAGAGCCTGATTTTTTAAACTTCAACTTCTTATAATGCCACTTCTTCGAAACAGACTTGCCCAGGCCATAAGCCAACTTCTGCACCTGCGCCACAAAGTTTCAATTGCACTGTACATGCGTAACTGCACGTAGTATTTTGTGGAAGAGCACACTCAAGGGGCCAAAGAGCTGAATGTGGCTCAAGAGCCTCGGTTTGCCGACCACTGATCTAGGAACTCTGACAAAACACTTAGGAAGAGGATTCTTCCTGTACCTTTTAAAATATTTTTGAATGAGCCAAAATAGAGGATTTGTCAGGATTCAGTCTTAGTTTTTCACAATTAAATAAATTATTTGTGCAAACTGCTTAACTCCTTAAAGTTTCAGGATTAAATAAGGCAGTATGTCAAAATAAATGTAAATCACTTCACCATATTTTCTCTCTCTCTTTTTTTTTTTTTAGAAACTTCAAGTTTAGAAAAGTGAATGAAACAAATGTTTAATAAATGTCTGCTTGCGGTTTACTCCCTGTAAAATATACTCAATCAGTAAAATCCACATAATAAATGGCTTTTAGTCAAATCTAAATTATAAACCATCTTCTAGTGCCATAAAGTCAGTTTTATTATAATATTAGGAATTAAGAGGAACATAAACACAGCTTATATGTTTAAATTTATTCTTTAGTCAAATCTATTGTAGATATAAAACAAAGAACACTCAACATGCACAATTGGCTCAATTTATTTTAAGGATAAAATGAGATACTTTAACACTTGGGAAAGCAAAGACAGCTGTAAAAATATATACATAACTTAGCAATTTGATCTTAAATTTTAAATTCCCCATTATTGTGAAAATAGCAGACACAGAGGTCTATTATTTACTTCTGTCCTGTCACCTTAAAACCCTATTTTCAGTCAGAACTACCCTATTACTTGAGTTAAAGTTCAGATTTTAAGACATGTTAGAAAAAGCTGAAGATATTCCTATTTCAGCCCTTTAATTGAAATTATATTTTTACATGACACTCAAAACACCAATTTCCCCCCATTACAGAAATGCTGAGCTAATTCTATGAGTTGTATTTTTAACTGTCTTCAATGTTACTGAAACTGTTTACTCAGACATACAGGATTTTGAAACCAAATCGATGATTCCGTGGCATGATCAAATACTTGCTACTTACCCACCACAGAAGCATCTTTATCACCAATGAACTTCTCAAATTCTTCCTCAGTCTTAAGAGGAACTGAAGCTGGTCCTGCTTGCTTCTTCAGGTGGCTGACAATCCCATCTTAAATAACAAGATGAAAGATTAGAGTAACAAATTTATAACTTTTGAGAAGGTAACCAACCATTCACATGATTCAAAGTTCACAAGGATATACAATGAAGTTATCTTCCTCTTGTCCCTACTCACCCAGTTTCATCCTCATAGGATAAGAATTCAGTTTTTTATATACTTTTCCAGATACATTAGACATAAACAAATAATTACATAATTATTCTTTGCTTTCTTTTCTCCTCAAACAGCAGCATACATATAGGCTGTTCTGTATTTTATTTCTGTCATTTACCATAATTTAGAGACAATTTATGTCAATGTACATAGAACTCCTTCAATCTTTTTAGGAATGCACACATAGTATTTCATTGTAGAAATGTACCAAAATTTACTTAACTATAAACAACTAATGGACATTTGTTTCAAATTTCTTGCTGCTATAAATGATTCTAAAATAAAAAACATTTTTTAAAAATCCTCATCCAAGATATTTTTCCCATTGATTTCTAGAGAGAGTGGAAGGGAAGGAAAAGAGAGAGAAAAAACATCAACGTGAGAAAGACACATCGATTGGTTATTTCCCACAAGTGCCCTGACCAGGGTCGGGAATCAAGCCCGAGCCCCTTCAACCAGAGGGCCAATGCTCTCATCACTGAGCAAACCAGCTAGAGCAGTGCATGCATTTATAATTGTTAAACTGCCTCCACCTCAGAGAGTCTACTTATTTATACTCCTACTAGTGATGTAGAGAAGTGTTTAAAACAGTACAAATTTAAATAATGACTTTGTGAATATAATTATCTCTGCCTAGAATACTCCTTCCTTAGATATCCATGTGGTTCCTTCCTTACTTCTTTTAGGTCTTTATTCAAATATCATCTTATTTTTTATTTTTTAAATTGATTTCAGAGAGGAAGAGAGGGAGAGCGAGATAGAAACATCAATGCTGAGAGAGAATCGTTGATCGGCTGCCTCCTGCACACCTCACACTGGGGATTGAGCCTGCAACCAGGCATGTTCTCTGACCAGAATCAAACTGTGACCTCCTGGTTCACAGGCCCATGCTCAACAAAGAGCCCGCCAGCTGGGCTCATATATCATCTTAATGAAGCCTTCGCTGACCATCCCATTGTAAACTAAAACCTATTCAACCTCCAAAGTTCCTTTATCTCTTTCTGTTTATCTTCTTCTACAAAACTTTTCACCCATCTAATTAATACACTTGATCCTTAATTTTTTTCTCTCTCCCCACTACAAAGTAAATTCCAAATAGGCAGAGATTTTTGTTTGTTTTGCTAATATATACCTAGCTCTAAAAATAATACCTAGCACGTGAGTTCAAGAAACATCATTTTGCAAATAATAACAATTCCCCTATTCTCAAGTAGCACAAAGACTTACTTATAGTCTTACTAAAATTTAAAAGCAGAAAATGCAATAACTGGGCAAGCTTGTCAGGAGTTGAACGACAAAAAGGTAAAATCATTCCACCTACAGGACCCACCCAAATCATATTTTCCTACTGAGGTAAAATGGGCTAAATCTATGGTTGGCAAACTGTGGCTCTTGAGCCACATGCAGCTCTTTGGCCCCTTGAGTGTGGCTCTTCCACAAAATCCCACGGCTTGTGCCTGGAATTTCAGGGTCTATTTTGAAGAAGTGGCGTTAGAAGAAGTTTAAGTTTAAAAAATTTGGCTCTCAAAAGAAATTTTAACCTTTGTACTGTTGATATTTGGCTCTGTTGACTAATGAGTTTGCCAACCACTGGGCTAGATAAATAAATAAAATAATTTAGAATAATAACCACACACACAAAAATCTCTTTATCCTGAAGCCTCGCTGACAGATCATTATTCTCCTTTCTTTTGGGGCCTGCTAAAACCATTCATAGGTTCAAAATGCTTACAGACCAGAGGCAGTACAATTCTCTGTAATATTCTACTTTTTCCACCCATTTTCTCTTCTAAGTACTCTAATAATTTGCTAATTGGTTGAGACAGAATACTGTTTAACTACTTTACTTGATAAGGTAGTTTTTCTCATGGATTTCTCCCCTCCCCATCTTATGTATGTTTTCCTCCATTCCTCACAGAGGATGGGTTCTACCAATTAATTAGTTGAAACTGGATATGAATTGTTAAATCTCTGAGGGGACTGCTATTACTATATCACAATACAAATTATTATAAAAACTTTAATTCAGGGTTATGATGAAAAGTGTTACTCTTCTCCAACAAGAGTATTTAAATGCTCTGGGAGGTATAGTGGGAGCACTGAATAACCACTTTATGTAGGAAGGCAAACAGCATAGTTCTTACAGGAATACATGAACAAAATAATTCATCCTAAGTAGCCAAACATCTCACCTCTAAGTCAAATGCTGAGAAATTTTTGAGTTAAAAATTTGGAGTGTTGACTAATGATATCAGTTGCGCTAAAATATTGATTCATGCATTAAAGAGTTCCTGAATATCTACTACTGGTGCCAGTCTAGGCACTGGAACATAGTAGTATATAAACCAAACAAGGTCTCTGCTCTTTTGGAGCTTGCAATGCATAGGAAGTCTCTAGCCCAGCCACTGTGGCTCAACGATTGAGCGTCAACTTATGAACCAGGAGGTCACGGCTCGATTCCAAGTCAGGGCACCTGTCCGGTTTGTGGCCTCCATCCCCAGTGTTTGGATGTGCAGGAGGCAGCCAATTAATGATTCTCTCTCATTTATGTTTCTATCTCCCTCACCCTCTTCCTTCCACTCTGGGAAAGCCCGGGGAGGGTAAAATTTAAGGCATGATCTGAAAAAGGAGCAAGCCATGCAAACATGGGGGAGATCAATTCAGGCCATAAATACAGCCAGGACAAAAGTCCTAAAGTGAAAGAGTCTTCAGAATTAGGAATAGGTCATGCTATATAGAGCTTTGTGCGTGGGTAACAATCACACTGGAAAATTTTCACATCACCTAAAATGCCCAAACTGAACCTCTTTCCTATTATCTTATCATCACGGAAGATAAAATATGCCTGGACTTGATAGACTCAAGATAAAACTGTCTTTGTCAGCCTTCAAGCTACATGGTCCCTGTGCCTTGGATACACCAAGCTCAGTTATACAGTAAGGCCTTTTTGCAACGGCTTTCCCTTTGCCTGGAGGGTTCTTATCCACATTTTCTCATGGCTGGCTCAGGTCTCAGCTCAAACGTTATTTCCCTCATCACCCAAATTATGTGGTGCGCCCAAGACCACAGTATTTGGTCTTATTTTCCTCCTTTCATGCTCTTATCACTAGGTGAATTTATCTTATCCATATACATTTTTTACATTAAAATTTTTGTTTTGTTTTTGTTAATCCTCACCGAGGATATTTTTCAATTGATTTTTTAGGGAGAGTGGAAGAGAGAGGGAAAGACAGAGAGAAACATCGATGTAAGAGAAACATAGATTGGCTGCCTAGTGTATAAGCCTTGACTAGAGCCTGGGGCGGGGAGGAGCCTGCAACCGAGGTATGTGCCCCTGACCAGAATCAAACCTGGGACCCTTTGGTCCACAGGCTGATGTTCTATACACCGAGTTATACCGGCCAAGGTGACATTAAAATTTTTTTAAACTATGATAAAATATACAACATAAAGTTTACCATTTAACCATTTTTAATTGTACAGTTCTGTGGCATTAAATATATCCGCACTGTTATACAATCAACCTCCAGGACTGTTTTCATCTTGCAAAACTGAAACTCCACTGATTATATAACTCCCTATTCTAACCTCCCCAAACTGCTGGCAATCATCATCCTACTTTCTGTCTCTATCAATTTAACTATTGTAGGAACATCATATAGGTGGGATTACACAATATTTGTGTTTTTTGTGACTAGATTATCCCACTTAGTATAATGTCTTCAAGGTTCAACCATGTTGTAGTTCATGTCCTAACTTCCTTTCAAACATGTATATCATTGTATGATATACACATTGACATATAATTATTATTAATATACCACATTTGGTGCATCCATTCATTCACTGATGGCGATTTGGATTGCTTCTACCCTTCTGCTATTGTTGACTAATGCAGCTATAAACCTGGGTGTACAGTATCTCTTTGAAATCCTGCTTTCAATTCTTTTGGGTATATACCTAAGTAGAATTGTTGTATCATATGATGTCTATTTTTAATAACTTGCCATACTGTTTTCCATAGTAAGCCGCACCATTTTACATTCACACTAACAATTCAAAAGGGTTCCAATTTCTCCACATCCTGATCAGCACTTATTGTGTTTTTTGATAGTAGCCATACTAATGGATGTGAAGTGGTAGATAGCTCTACCTCTCAGTATTTTTAAATCTATTTGTTGCCTTCTTTCATCTCCTAGAATGTAAGTATTTTAAGAATAGGAACTGTGTCTGTTTTGTTTATCAATAAATACTGAGCACCTAATATGTCCAGGATACCTGGCACAGAGTACTCAATAATATTTATCAAATGAAAAAATGCCTAGTTAATCTTATAACTCAGGTTCAAGTATTTTCTTTCTTTTTTAAAAAAAAATATATTTTATTGATTTTTTTCTACAGAGAAGAAGGGAGAGAGATAGAGAGTTAGAAACATCGATGAGAGAGTCATCGATCAGCTGCCTCCTGCACACTCCCACTGGGGATGTGCCCGCAACCGAGGTACATGCCCTTGACCGGAATCGAACCTGGGACCCTTCAGTCCGCAGACCGACGCTCTATCCACTGAGCCAAACCGGTTTCGGCTCAAGTATTTTCTATATTACTTTCATAATCTGTTCACTTGGAGAAGTTTGTTGTTAGCTACCAAACTGACCTCTTAGAAGATAGATTTTAAAGACTGAAAGTATGTTGTGTAGAAACGGTCCTGTTCACATTACAAAGGGCAGGACCCTTCAAGGAGCTTACCAGCAGTCCTGGGCCCATCATAAGCACCTGCTTCTTCACCATCTCTAAATATCTTCAGGGTTGGATATCCACTGACTCCATACTTATTACAGGTGTTTGTGTTGGCAGTACAATCAACCTAAAGATTAAAATGTATAAAGACTTGTTATCCAAATGCCTGGTACAGGTTCTTCCTATATTTCCAAATACTAAGATCGGTCAAATCATGAAGGATCAAGCAATTCTTGACATACATGCCACAGAACATTAGATTTTAAGGGCAGATTGGTGCTGGGCTAGCTACACAAGAACTACCTAAGGAAATCTTTAAAATTTAGATCCCTGGGCCTCATACAAAACACACAAATGACAATTTAAATTCTGCCCTTGGAGTCTCTATTGTCTAAAATGGTCTCCACCTTTTTCCTGCCCCAGAACATGTGAGAGATAAATCACTCAGGTTAGTAACAGCGGCTTACTTTGATAATGATTATCATCAAGAGGATACATGGATAGGTATACATACTATTCAGCTGGGGTGGAGTATAATTTGATTTGGCAAATCATCTAGTTATTAGCAAAGTTACCAATACTTGAACATACCCCTGAGTTAGTATGATCTTGGCTAAACTATAACATGACATTTAATGTTACCAATGAGAAAGAGATCAATTTCCATCTATTGTGTCACTTGATAGAATCCCTATGCTTTAACATAGACTGAGGTTCAGAAAAGTAGCACAGGCTATAGCTACAAAAGACAGAATTTAAATCAAGACCAAACTCATTTTTTCTGTGGCAAGCTGCCATAGAAACATTAGGATTAAAAATAGTTTCTTCCCTGGCCGGTGTGGCTCAGTTGGTTGGACGTTGCCCCATGCACTGAAAGACAGTCAGGTTGCAAACTCAATCCCCAGTGTCAGGCATGCAGAAGGAAGCCAACTGATGTTTTACTCTCACATGGATGTTTCTCTCTCCCTCCCTCTCTCTCTCAAACCAATTAAAAACAACAAAAAAGCAGTTTCTAAGAGTTCAAGTAAATATGTATTAACTATTTGAGATTGCTGAGATGTGAGCTTTAAGACTGGAATAAATATGGGTTTAATACAGAATGCAAAATTCTGGAAGCATTACTTTGATTATAAAAGCACATACCAAGTTTATAGACCAATTATCAACATCCTCACGCTATTTTCCTATTTCACACCATGACTATCATGATAGTATAAGGAATTATTTACTCAACAATAATTTTTTTCTAATCTTGACTACTGTACTCTTACTTTCCGCATTTCCTCTTAATTCCTAGGGACCATATTGTACATGTTTCTTTTGCTAATAATCCCCTTAGTTCCACTACTTTTAATAGTTTAAACTATAATTGACACAACAGTCACCTGTATATTTGCCCAGAAACTAATGTTCTCTCTTAGCACCATAAGAGAAGAGGAAATAATAATTTTACAAACTATTATTTTAAATACCTCATTTCTTGCCCTGGCCGAGTGGCTCAGGTGGTTGGAGCATCGTCCCATCCACAGAAAAGCTGTGGGATAGATTCCCAGTCAGGGCACATACCCAGGTTGTGGGTTCTACTCCAGTTGGATGTTCTCCCCACTTGACCTCTCCCTCTTCTCCCTCTAAAAGCAATTAAAAACCCCCACATATCCTCAGGTAATGATCAAAGACAACAAATCTTGCTTGGCTTGTGTAGCTCAATGGTTGAGCATCAGATCCATGAACCAGGTCACCAATTTGATTCCCAGTCAGGCGCATGACTAGGTTGCAAGCTTGATCCCCAGTTGAGGGTATGCAGGAGGCAACCAATTTATGTTTCTCTCTTATCAATGTTTCTATGTCTCCCTTTCCCTCCTCTTTAAAACTAACAAAAACATTAAAAAAAAACCCACCCCATCCCACCTCATTTTCTTTAATGAAGAATCCACCTATACTCACCTTTGCTAATGGGACTATTCCTTTTAATCTAGTAGCTGCAGCTTCATACTCAGGGGCAAGCCTCTTGCAGTGTCCACACCTATACAGATATATTAAAAAAAAAAAAAAGCCAAATTCTCAGTTTAATCCTATAAGTCTAACTTCATTACTCTAGGAAGTACCCCAAACTATACTACTTTAGAACTAGTAGCTGCTTTATCTGAACAACCCCAATTAGTAATTAGGGTAAACTAATTTACCTCTCAGAAGGTAAAAGGCAAGCCTCAAATTAACCACTACTTCTTTCACTCACTCCTAGATGATATGAAAAAACAAATCACATCCACCTTCAGGGATGGCACTTAGTTAATAGTGAGATCCCAACATATATTCACCCAAGAATCATCAATCATCATAACTTCATGCCTCTAACAGAAAACCTGACATAGTTCTTTTTTCTAAGGAACACCAGTCTGGCACGGGTGAGATAGTATTATTAGGTTTCAATAGAGAAGAGGGAGCAATCAGTTATCAGTGGTCGGCAAACTCATTAGTTAACAGAGAGCCAAATATCAACAGTACAACGACAGAAATTTCTTTTGAGAGCCAAATTTTTTAAACTTAAACTTCTCATAATGCCACTTCTAAACTCATCCAGGCTGTGGTATTTTGTGGAAGAGCCACACTCAAGGGGCCAAAGAGCCGCATGTGGCTCTCGAGTCCCAGTTTGCCGACCATGAAGTTAGTTGTTCAGGGAAGGAAATGAGTTAAGTTTTGTTGAGAAGATTAATTTTTGAGTGTGTGTGTGGATCCTTGTGCAGAGGCAGGAATTCTAAGTAAAGGAATCAGCATGTATAAAAATAAATACAGGAGCAAAGTTGGCTTATAGTTGTTTGCATGTAAAATAATATAATTAGCCCTAGCCGGTTTGGCTCAGTGGATCGAGTGTCGGTCAGCCTGCAGATCAAAGGGTCTGGGGTTTGATTCCGGTCAAGAGCTCATACCTCACCTGCAGGCTCCTCACTGGCCCGGGCCCTGAAAAGAGGTGGGGGCACTCGAAAGAGGCAACCAATTGATGTTTTTCTCCCATCAGTATTTCTCTGTCATTCCCTCTTTCTTCCACTCTCTAAAAATCAATGGATAAATATCCTTGGGTGGGGATTTAAAAATAAAATTAACAAATAATACAAGAATAAACTCTGTGCTTTGTGTACTCACAAATGTAAACCTACTTTTGTCCCACCCCACATTAAATAGTCCATTTCATACTATCCACAGGCTTTCTCTGAACTCTAGACCAGCGGCTGCCAACCTTTGGGACCTCAGGGTGCGACCTACCGCTGCCTAGACACATTGTATTATTAAATGTCATTATTTAATACTACCATTCTAGAGGATAGGGCACAAATCTACAATGTAAGTAGATGTTGAGGATTTAAAACGTACTTAAGACTGATCAATAAAATTTTAGAAATTATCACATTTAAATAATGCTACTTATTTTCCCCAAAGAAATCTAGATACTCCGTCTTACAAATTACTAAATGACTAACTCCATAAGGAAACAATCTAAAAATCAACTACAAAGAATCTTTCACTTTCACTTGTAAAATGAAAGTAAAAAGATATCCTAGAGCAAACCAGAAAAAGAACCTGCTCAAAATAGGTTCATTTACTCTTAGATTCTTTTAATGTTCCTAAGTTTCGAGCTCATACTCTTGATTTGTACAAAGGGGCAGAGCAACGACAAAAAAACCCATTTCCAACTTAAGTATTCATAAATAAAAGTGGTTGAACCCTGGCCAGTGTGACTTAATTGTTGGCGGGTTGGCTGGCACATCAAAAGGTTGCAGATTTGCTTCCGTCAGGGCACATATCCGGGTTTTGAGTTCAATCCCCATTTGGAGGACATATGGGAGACAACTGATCAGTGTTTCTCCTTCCCTCTCTCTCTTCTCCCCCACCCTCTAAGATCAAGTAAATATATCCTTGGGTGAGGATCAAAAAAATAAATAGAGTTGAATATGAAGAAATGAGGATATTATCAACAGACTTCCTTGATTCCAAATTAGTTATTCAGAAAACTGGTCCTCCTTGTTGGCATTGTGGAGGAGGACCTTAACTTCCAGACCAATTCAAAGTGGACACTGCAGCAGAGATCCACCCAATTTTTGGAATAGTTTAGTGAATGGTGGAATATGTAGTTTACAGGGAAGCATATGTAACAATTTAAAGTAGGAAAGAACACCTTCAATTGGGGGGAAAAAAATTCTGCTTTAGCCCTGGCTGACAGGGCTCACTTGGTTGAGTGTCAGTCCTGTGCACCAAAAGGTGTCCGGTTGGGTTCCCAGTGAGGGCTCACGTTCAGTCCCCGGTCAGAGGCAACAGATTGATGTTTCTTTCTCCTTCTCCCTTCCTCCCCATAAAATCAATAAAAACATTAAAAAAATATGCTTTAGCCAAAACCAGTTTGGCTCAGGGGATAGAGCATCGGCCTGCGGACTGAAAGGTCCCGGGTTCGATTCCGGTCAAGGGCATGTACATTGGTTGCGGGCACATCCCCAGTAGGGGGTGTGCAAGAGGCAGCTGACGGATGATTCCCTCTCATCGGTGTTTCTAACTCTCTATCCCTCTCTCTTCCTCTCTGAAAAGAATAAATAAATTTAAAAATGTGCTTTAAATTTAAACTAAGTCTAACTGCTCACAATTCTCCAGCAACTCACTTCATGTGGATCCCTGCAGTCACTAAAGCACTACCCAGTTTTGAAACAACTCTATACAGCCCTTCTAATTAAAGGGACAACTCCTTCGAGTTAACAGTGTGGTTGTACTATTGGGAAGAGTTGTTTCTCAGGGAGAATGTGGGTCTAAAGATGTGTAAAGACAACCTATGATGTGCGATCAATACTGCCAGTTAGCCACAGGAATGCCCTGGGCACAAAATTTGTCACAAGCTAACAAATTCATCGCCTTTAGCACATCTTTCCAGGTGATCTTCATGGACCACAGGACTTCCAGTAACCCTCAACAAACCAGTGGAACACCTGCGGTGAGGATCAGAGTGAGAAGTGAGAGCTATACCTTGTTTTACTGACACTTTGGAATACAGATAGTTTTTAATTAAGGGTAATTGTGGCGAGGATGGAGAAATTAAGTACCGTTCATTGATATAGATAGAATGAGCTATCTCAAGTGTTAAGCTAATCACTGTTTGCAGTTTTCTGAGGTAAAAGACTTGGGGGTTTAAACAAAAAAAAAATGAAACTCAGATTTACTACCGGGTCAGAAATCCTATTCTGTTCCCTGCCCCCCACATCCAGCCTTTGAAGTTAGTTCTATCCTAAGAAATGTAAACCCTTGTTCGGTTAAATCACCCGGCAAGGGTGCATTTCTCCAATACCGGGTACTTTCTAGGTGGAGTTTTTGGCATTTGAAAAAAAAAAAATCCCAATTAAAACGGACAATGTAGGCAGGTTCTGACGAAATTAACTCTTGCTCACCAACTTCTTTTTTTTTTTTTGGACAAGATTCTACTGCTGCTGCTGCTGGGAAGTAAGTGACCAACATCATGGAGGAAGTGTGCATCATGCGATGGGCAAACTAATGGCTAGACCCAAGAAGGCACTGGGGACCGTTCTGCAGCCGCGGAGTGACCTTGCCTGGAAACCGATGGCTGCGGGGCCTGGGACTAGGAGGGAGGACGGACCCCGGGAGCCAGGCAGGACCCCTGCACTTGGGGGGCACGCTTCCCTCCACCACAAGGCCTTGGAATGCCTGGTGTGTGGAATGGGGAGCATGCACACGGAGCCCCCCAGGGGCGGTAACAATGCCCACCCCGGCGGGCCGGAGGGTGGCCGAGCCCTCTGCAAATAGGAAGTGCCGCCAGCAGAGCCCGAGATAAGGATGTGGCCCTGCGGGAGAGGGGCCTGCTTCGGGGTTTCCCTTCTCGGGGTCTCGCCCCGCGGCGGCGGTCGGCACCCACTCACTTCTCGGCTCCCCTCGACCAGGCACCTCGGCTCCCCGGGGCCGGGAAACTCCCCGGCCGGAGCCGGGCCGCCGGGAGGGCAGAGGGCCCAGCGCCGCGCAGGCCCAACCGTTCCCGGGCCTCCGTCCCCGGCCCGGCCCGGCCCGGCCCAGCCCGCCCGCCCGCCCGCCCCTCCCGGCTCCGGGGCCTCACCAGGGGGCGAAAAACTCCACGAGCATGAGGCCCGCGGAGCCCGTGTCCGAGACGCGACTCTCGAAGTTGTCGTCCGTGAGTTCCAGCACGTCGGAGGCGCCGGCGAGGCGGGCCGCGGCCAGCAGCAGCGCCACGCCCGGGAGCAGTGCGAGGCGGCGGGGGCGCATGGCGGCGCGGCGGCGGCGGAGGGTCGGGGCTCGGCGGGGGGCCTGCGGGAACCGGACCTGCAACCGCGCACCCTCGGCCGGTGCTCACGCGTCTGGCCCGGGCGGACCTGCAGCCGGAGGTCCCAACCCCCGCCCGGCTCGGGCCGCAGTGTGGCAGCCGCCGATTGGCTGCGCGGCGCTTGCGTCGGGCGGGCGGGCGGGCGGGCCCGGCTGGTAACCGCCGGGGCCGGGGCGCGGGGCGGGGCCTGGCGGCGGGCGTCCGGGAAGCGGGCCTGGGAGGGCGGGGGCCGGGGGGCCGGGGTGCCGGGCTGGGCTCCGGGCCGAGCCGCAGGGGGGTCTCAGTCCGGCGGGGAGCCGACCCTGACCGCGTCCCACGGGGGGTGGAGGTGGTGGTGGTGGTGGAGGTGGAGGTGGGGAAGGGAGGGGGGTGAGGACCGCCGAGCTCGGGGCGTCGGAGCGGAGGCGGAGGAGCGAAGTCAGGGCTGAGGGGGCGGCGGAGCGGGGGCTGAGGTGAGGCCCCGCCGGCGGGAGGTGGGGAGGAGCGGCGCTGGGATCCGGCACGTGATCAAAATGTCAGGCTGTTGCATTCTGTCCAGTTCCTCTCTCTGAACTTGCTTTTTATTGTGGGGGCTGCCCCGAGCTTCCCCACTGCGCCACCTCACGGCCGTGTCGGGTTCCTTCGGGTCCAGGGGGTGCCCGAACGCCTCTTTGTCCGACCCCGGGACGCCGGCCGGCCTTACCCATTGTGGCTGCTGCTTTTGATGAGAAGTTCCGGCACCCCAGTGAAGGTGGCCAGACGCTTAGTCAACGATGCAGTAGTCTCTGAGGACTCCTGTCGCCACACACGCACACACGCACGCACACACACCACACATAGCTTGAGTCTTGAGTCTTTTTTAAAAGTATATATTTTATTGATTTTTTACAGAGAGGAAGAGAGAGGTTAGAGAGAAACATCCATTAGCTGCCTCTTGCACATCCCCTCCTGGGGATGTACCCACAATCAAGGTTCATGCTCTTGACCGGAATCGAACCTGGGACCTTTCATTCCACAGGCGGACACTCTATCCACTGAGCCAAACCAGTTTTGGTACAATATGTTTGTGTGTGTGTGTGTCTTGGTACAATATGTTTGTGTGTGTGTGTGTGTGTGTGTGTGTCTTGGTACAATGTGTGTGTGTGTGTGTGTGTCTTGGTACAATGTGTGTGTGTGTGTGTGTGTGTGTGTGTGTATATATATATATATATATATATTCATTTCAAAGAGAGGGAGAGAGAGAAACATCAATGATGAGAGAGAGACATTGATCTGCTGCTTCCTGCACACCCCACACTGGGGATGGAGCCTACAACCCAGGTACATGCCCCTGGCCGGAATCGAACCGGGACCCTTCAGTCCGTAGGCTGACACTCCATCCATTGAGCCAAACCGGCTAGGGCCATGTTTGTATTCTTAAGGGCAAGGAGAGTGGGAGAAGGGGAAGAAAAGCCCTGATCTTTGATGCAACTCCATGAATGAAATGTTATTTGATTTTTCCATTTTCTTATCAGACATGGCCACTTACCACCCCGAGGGACACATTCAACTGCCCAGAGCAGATGCCATTCGTTCTCGTCTCATTGATACCTTCTCTCTCATCGAGCATCTGCAAGGCTTGAGCCAGGCCGTGCCACGGCACACAATCCGAGAGATACTTGGTCAGCAGCCTGTTTCTTCACAAGGAGAAACTTAAGACTCCCACCATACCCTCCAAAGCATAGGAAGCACACAGACCATTTTAAAGGGTAGAAAATTCAGGGGAGATTGATATGGTTGTTAGTTTGGAGGTTCCATCAAACTTGGTAAATCAAAGGTTTTAAAAATAAAATTGTTTGAATCTACGTGATGAAACCTATGCTACTAACTTTTGGGCCAACTAGCACTAACTGTTGTGGAAGTTTTTTTTGTTTTTTGTTTTTAAAAAAATATATTTTATTGATATTTCACAGAGAGGAAGGGAGAGAGATAGAGAGCCAGAAACGTCAATGAGAGAGACCAGCCGCCTCCTGCACACCCCCCACCGGGGATGTGCCCGCAACCAATGCACATGCCCTTGACCGGAATCCAACCCGGGACCCCTCAGTCCGCAGACTGACGCTCTCCCACTGAGCCAAACCGGTTTCGGCTGTTGTGGAAGTTTTTACCAGACATTTAAAACGTAGAGAGTTGTACCTGCTGCCTTTATTCTTGAGCAGTATTGGCCATAAGCAATACATTAGCTCTTCAAACTAATGTTAGTTGCTGAGAGGAGGAGCAGCAAGGCAAGCCCCTTATGGAATCAGTATTCCTGCCCTCAATCCTGCCTGCTCTTCCTACCTTCTCCTCCCTCAAACTTCTCTTTATAATTATCTACTGACCCCCTTTTTTTTTGTTTCTGGTGTAGATCCTTCCCATCAGAAGAAACTTATGTTAGGAGACCAACACCAGCTTGTGCGCTTCTCCATAAAGCCTCGTCACGTGGAACGGATTACGCACGGCCGGAGACTGATGAGCAGGCTGGCGGTGCGCTACAGCTGGAGGCCACCGCTCTCTCTGTGGGCTGGATGGGTCCTTCAGTGTATCCTTTCATACCACTGTTTGTTTCTTGCCTCACCAGCAGCCTTATGACCTTATTTTTCTCTTTCCAAACCCCCCCTTTTCTTCTCAATCTCACCGGTTCTATTCTCGCCCCTATTATTTCAACCTGCATGAATCAAAGAACTCCACTGTGTATGTTTCCTTAAGAGAAAACAGGTCCTCTCTTCACAAACTTCATCATATTCCTCATATTTCTGAACACATTTGTCCTGATGGTTGAAATAGGTGAGAATTGACATTGAATGAAAAGAGTAAGTGGGTGGGAGTCATTTTTCCTTTAAGTTGATTATTTTACGTTTTGTAATGTCATTTGAATTGCGATAGGCACACTGCTAAGATCTAGATACATTTGGAGGGCTTTTGAGAGTGTAGTAGATACAAGGTACCGGTAGTCTCATATTAGAGGTAGGGTGTACTAGACTCAGCAAGAAACGGGAGATAGGGAGACCAGTTATGTTTCTTGTGTCAGTTTAGTCTACATTTGAATTAACCTTTCCTATTAGAGATATTGGTGCCTATTGTGAGTGATCCAATATTCACAATTTTATAAGTGTATATAGAAAGATTAAGTATGAATAAGAAAGCTCACAAAGTATATGAAGTTAGGTACAAGTAAGATATTAAAGAGTAAATAACTCTAAAACCAGTCACAAATTATGTGAAATGTATTATCAATAAAAGAAATCTGGAGAATGAGTGTGCTCATTTGACTATCATCTCAGACAAACTGATCAGAAAGGATAAAAGGACAGTGGAAGGACTCACTTCCTTGTTTCATTCTCACTTGTTTTGGAGAAGTTTCCTACTTTAAAACTGTCTTTTAATGCAATTAGGTCAAAGATATTTACACCACAATAATTGATATTATGGACCACTATCTCTAATAGGAACAATTAATTCAAACAAATGTAGTGGTCCACAATATTTCCTCCTGGTATGTATTTGCCTTGGGAGGTTAGAGATACAGTCTTAAGCCTTGAAATAAAGTAAATAGCAGTAAATGTACAAGATTACCTGCATCTGATGAGCAAATAAAAAAATAGTAGCACTAACCATTCTGTTTGGTAAGATGGCTGAATATGAAACATGATCTGGTTCAGATCCAGGTGCTGGCTCCAAAAAAAAAAAAGAAAAGAAAAGAAAAGATGATCACTGTGGCAGAGAATAGGTAGATTGCCTGAAAGTTGTATTTTATTAAGTACACTGATGACCCAGCACGCAAAATCACATGAGTCCCAGACACCACCCCCTCCCTCTCCCTGCGCTGCACATGCAGCCTCCTGGTGACTGGTCTTCAGTCGTTATGTCCTTAGGGCTACTGGGTTTTCATAATATAGACTAGAGGCCAAGTGCACAAAATTTGTGCGGTGTGTGTGTGGGGGGGGTGTCCCTCAGCTCCGCCTGCACCCTTTCCAATCTGGGTGGATATCCGACTGTCCTTTTAGGCCCAGTCCCACTAGGCATCCCTCTCACAATCCAGGACTACTGGCTCCCAACTGCTCCCTTGCCTGCCTTTGTGATTGCCCCTAACCGCTTCTGCCTGCCAGCCTGATCACCCCCTAACCACTCCCCTGCCAGTCTGATTTATGCCTAACTGTTCCCTGCCAGCCTGTTTGCCCCTAACTGCCCTCCCCTGCAGGCCTAGTCCCCCCCCAACTGCTCTCCCTTGCAGGCCTGTGTCCCTCCCAACTGCCCTTCCCTGCAGGCCTGGTCACCCCCAACTTCCCTTCTCTGCCAGCCTGGTCACCCCTAACTGCCCTCCCCTGCAGGCTTGATAGCCCCCAAATGCCCTCCCTTGCAGGCCTGGTCCCTCCCAACTGCCTTCCCCTGCTGGCCATCTTGTGGCAGCCATTGTGTCCACATGGGGACAGCCATCTTGTGTGTTGGAGCGATGGTCAATCTGCATATTACTCTTTTATTAGATAGGATTCTCATGGTAGACAGGCAGAAGGAATAATTATTTGTGAATAACAGATTTCTTTGAATGGATTAATTAATGTGATAAACATTAAAACTTTGTTTAAGCTTTTAAAAAACAATTTTCCAGAACACAAAGAATGTTGTTAAAGATAGAAAAAAGTAGTTATTAACAATCAGTTTTCTAGATCAAAGCTCCATAATCTTTTTTTGTTTTGTAATTTTGTTTCTCAGCAATGCATATATAATCTTTAAAATCTCCTTAGGAATTTTTAAAAGAATTATATTTATCATCATTGATAGTATTACAAATATCTCCCATTTTACCCCCACAAGTTTTTTATTTTATTGATTTGTAGAGAGAGAGAAACATTGACTGGCTGCCTCCTGTACAACTCCTGGGGATCAAGCCTACAACCCAGGGATGTGCCCTGACCCAGAATAGAACCTGTGACCTTTTGGTGCATAGGATGATGCTCAACCACTGAGCCAGAGCTTCCTTAGGTGTTTTAATTATTTTTATGTGATATAAAGAAGCAAGTTGAAATAAAAGTAATATTTTAGACTAGTATATTAAATATTGTTTTTAACATTTATATAATTTTGAAAATGTGAACAAATTTATACTTTTGCCACTTTATAAGTGTTTCATGCTATTTTTAAAGAAAATATATGGTTTGCGCACAAATGAATTTTTAAATAACATTAAGTTTGACTTTGGGATCAAATATATATTGTATATTATATTGTTTTATTTTTTGAAAAAATAGTTTTATTTCTCTAACAACTTGAATAAGGATTTATCTTGGCTATATGCAGTTGATATATTGAGTTCTGAAATTTTTTTCAATTTTTAATTAAAGTATTATATGTGTACATAACTTAACCATTGCCCCCCTACTCCCATACATGCCCTCACCCCCCAGTGTTTTGCATCCATTGGTTATGCTTATATGCATGCATACAAGTCCTTCTGTTGATCTCTTATTTCCTTCACCTCTCCCTAACCTTCCAGCTGTAATTTGACAGTCTGTTTGATGCTTTACTGCCTCTGTATCTTTCTTTATTTCATTAGTTTATAAAGTTCTTTATTATCCACAAATGAGTGAGACCATATGGTATTTTTATTTCATTGACTGGCTTATTTCACTTAGCATAATACTATTCAGTTCCATTCAGGTTGCTGCAAATGGTAAAAATTCCTTTTTATCGCAGCATAGTATTCCATTGTGTAGATGTACCATAGTTTTCTGATCCAGTCATCTGTTGACAAGCAACTAGGCTGTTTTCAAATCTTAGCTATTGTAAATTGTGCTGCTATGAACATAGGAGTGCATATATCCTTTTTGATTGGTGTTTCTAGTTTCTTAGGATATATTACTAGGAGTGGGATTACTGGGTCAAATGGGGGTTCCATTTTTAGTTTTTTGAAGAAACTCCATACTGTTCTCCATAGTGGCTACACCAGTCTGCATTCCCACCAGCAGTTCAGGAGGGTTCCTTTTTCTCCGAATTCTTGCCAACACTTGTCCTTTGTTGATTTATTGATGATACTCATTGGGATGGCAGGGGAGTAGTTAGGCATTTATCAGGATGGCAGGGGAGTGTTTAGGGGGTATCAGGCTGGCAGGCAGAAGCAGTTAGGGGTTGATCAGGCAGGCAGGCAGGTGAGCGGTTGGGAGCCTGCAATCGCTGGATTGTGAGAGGGATCCCAGGTTGGAGAGGGTGCAGGCTGTGCTGAGGGACACACACACACACACACACACACACACACACACACACCCATGCACGAATTTCATGCACCAGGCCTCTAGTTTATTTTTTAAATATATATATATTTTATTGATTTTTTACAGAGAGGAAGAGAGAGGGATAGACAGTTAGAAACATCAATGAGAGAGAAACATCGATCAGCTGCCTCCTGCACACCCCCCACCGGGGATGTGCCGTAACCACAGAACATGCCCTTGATCGGAATTGATCCCGGGACCTTCCAGTTCGCAGGCCGACGCTTTATCTACCGAGCAAAACCGGTCTCGGCAGGCTTCTAGTTTAATTATAATGCGTCTTGGCATCAGTTTTTTGGGGTTTATTTTGCTTGGGACTCTGTGAGCTTCTTGGTTTGTGTGGAGTTTTTCTTCCCTATATCAGGGAAGTTTTCTATCATTATTTCTTCAAACAGGTTTCCTATTCCTTGCTCAGTTTCCTCTCCTTCTGGAACCCCTATTATGCAGATGTTGATTTGTTTCATGTTGTCCTAAAGTTCCCTTAGGTTCTCCTTCTGCTGTTTATTTATTTTTTTCTTTTCTAGAAGCTGCTCTACTTGGGTATTTTTTCCCACCTTGTCTTCTAGTTCACTGATGCAGTCCTCTGTTTCTTCTAGTCTACTTTTGAAGCTTTCTATTGAGTTCTTTACAGCAGCGATGTCGTTTTTCATTTTTTCTTGGTTCTTCTTCATTTCCTCTTAGTTCTTACTCATATTGTCAAATTTGTATTCTATTCTTTTCAGCCACCTTATGACCATTTATCTGAATTCTTTCTCTGACAAGTTGCTTGCCTCCATTTTATTTACTTCCTTTTCTGGTGATGCCTGCTTTTCTTTCATCTGTGGGTTGTTTCTTTGTCTCCCCATGGTCTCTCTTCTCTGGATGTCTGCTTATGTAGTTCTCTCTCTCCTTATCCCAGGCAAAATCTGACCTTTCTGTAGTGGAGTGTAGAACTCCTCTGAATCCACGTGTTTGTGCCCATCGGGGACCAGTGTTCTGGGGTTCGCAGCTGTTTGGTGGGTGCCGCAGTTGTAGATTTTCAGGCTTCCAATAACATCCACTTTCCCCTTCAAGATGGCGCTGAGTTGGCGTTTTCTTCTTCTTCTAGAAATAATGTCTTAATTCACTTTATACTTCATATTTCATGGCAAAAGTGTGGCCTGTAACATTTTTTCTTCAAGCAGCTATGTGACCAAGGTCTGCAGCCCTTGGCTGTCTCTTCCTATTGTTTCCTGAGTTTTGAATTTTTAATTCTTTGTTATAGTACTTGAATATCCATCTATCTACCTATCTGTTTATTTAGATATCCATCATCTATCTATCAGTCTACCTTTTTTTTTAATCCTCACCCAAGGATATTTGTTTTCATTGAGTTTTAGAGAGAGTGGAAGGGAGGGAGGAGAGGGAAAAAGAGAGGGAGGGAGTGAATGAGAAAGGAAGGGAGAGAGAGAGAGAGAGAGAGAGAGAGAGAGAGAGAGAGAGAAATTGATGTGAGATAGTCACATTGACTGATTGCCTTCCTCCCCCAATAGGGCTGAGGATTGAATCTGCAACTGAGGTACATGCACTTTGATGGGAATGGAATCCATGACTCTCCAACCACTGAGCCAAACTAGTCAGGGCTATATAGTTTTTAATTTAATTGTTATATTTTACTTTTTTCAAATTGATTTCAGAGGAAGGGAGAGGGAGAGAGATAGAAACATTAGTGATGAAAGAGAATCATTGATTAGCTGTCTCCTGCGCATCCCACACTGGGGATCAAGCCTGCAACCCAGGCAATTTCCCTGACCGGGAATTGAAACGTGACCTCCTGGTTCATAGTCACCACTCAGTCGCTGAGCTACATTGGCCAGGCTATTTTTTGTTTTGTTTTGTTTTGTTTTGTTTTCAATAGAGCTATAATTGACATATAACATTAGTTTCAGGCATACAACATTATGTATTATATGTTAGATGTATGTGATATATGTTAAAATGTAGATGGAAATGTGATAGGGCATAAAAATAGGGGGAAAATAAACTTTCACAATGATATTGTTTATTTTTAAATTTTTTGTATTTTGTTTCTGAATGATAAGAGAAAAGAAAGATGATTTGATCCGCTTTCTTTGATAGTAACACATTGCAAGAATGAATAGCCCTTATTTCCCACAAAATATGAATATAATTAGCCATAATATTACTAAAAGCAATAACAATTTAAAGCTGGGTGTCACAATTTACACAGCAGTTGTATTCTTCAGGATGATTGAGTATGCCTTTCTGATCTCCATTAACTGCCAAGCATATCAGTCATAGTGTATTTGCAGGCTCTCATAGTATTCTGTTTCTAAAGGAAACATATTATTTTTTTTAGCTTTTAAGCCTATTTTAACCTCAATGTGTTTTTTTTTAATAGCCTGATAAACATTCACTAAACATATAAAAGAGATGAAGAAGGTTGAAAGATTAAAGCAATGAGTTAAGTTAGCAAATAATAGGATTCTAGAAAGAAAGTAAAGGATTCTATTTGCTTTGCAGAATGAAATAAATTTTATAGAAGCTAGCAAATAACCCTGGTTAGGTAGCTCAGTTAGTTAGATCATGTTAACGAAAAAGAACCATTGAAACCTGTAAAGAATTTTTGTGAGTTTATTTGAGCCAAACTCTCTACATATGCAGAACCTCAACGGATTGAGATAATGCTCCGGAGAATGGCAGGTTGCATTTCTATATTTATACATTGCAATCAAAGGAAAGGGACGTAGGTGAGTTACATGAAATTCATTGGTGATAGATTAGGGAGGTGGGACGGAGCAAAGCGGATAAACCTCTGGGATAGGGTAAAAAGTGAAATGATGGACATGAGCTTCTTTTACAGAGATGGATACAGTTGACAATTAACTTGATAACAATAACAATGAGGGAATGTCTCAGGGCCATCTGTTGTGCCCTGAGAGGTCGGTAGTAAAAAGGAAGTTACAAGTTACCCAGACATCTCACAGACAGGTTATCTTAGATTCAGGAAGGCAAATGGGCTCAATAAAGCAGATCCAAATTGATCTTTGTCAGATGAAATATCTGGGACAAGACTTCCCACTATAACCTGCTTATAGTCACGTATTAAATCTTCAAACCATCTTTGTGGTTATTTTAGGTCTC
Source organism: Vespertilio murinus (assembly GCA_963924515.1). NCBI lineage: Eukaryota > Metazoa > Chordata > Mammalia > Chiroptera > Vespertilionidae > Vespertilio > Vespertilio murinus. Next base: position 157,893,502 of record OZ004704.1, on the reverse strand, counting down.
TGAGTTTGCAAGACTGCCACGCAGGCCTTCCCTGAGCTTGTCAGGTTAGCATGTGGCTCTTTTCTTTCACAATTAGCATCCTGTTACATCAAGGTTGTACTCTCAATTCCTGCTTAGACACCTAGAAGAGTTGACCAATGAATACATGAATGAGTGGAACTACAAAATCAATGTTTCTCTTTCTCTCATTCTTCTTTCCCACCACCTTTCTCTCTCTCTAAAATAAAAAAATATATATATATGTGAACAGTGCTTGGCACTTATTAGTGCTTAGTAACTGGTAGACATTATTGTTGGGGTTAGATTCTGTTAGATTTATTTTTTAAAGCAACTAAAACAACAGCAACTAACAACCAAGCAATTTCTTGTTCTGATTCAATATGCCACATGCATTTGGCTTCTTGTTTCTATATCCCTTATAAAGCACTTAATATATATCATGGCCCTACATTTTTATTCTATTCTCAAGGCTCATTGCTTCTTTGTGAAATTAAAATGGGAAGGGGTTAACAGTACAGCAGATAGGGTTGGTGGTCGTTAAGAGATGAATTTGTGTTATCCCAGAGTGGGAAGGCATTGACTAATAGGCAGCTATTAGGCATATCCATACCAGCAGGAGAGATGAGTCATAGCTATTTTTCATGTTTGATTCTGTCCACCCCTGTATTTTACAGGTTGGAACAACCACAGTGTTTAAAGAAACTAAAAAGTGTAATAGCAGTGGGCACAACTGTGGTTTATAACAGGTTGTGATCATTCTCTATCATTCAGCTTCCCACTTCCCTAACCTTTATTCATCCTTTGCTTTATTCTCACAGAATTGCTTGATTCCTCAAATATCAAACTGTGGCCACTGAAGTTGACTTTGGAGGTGGCAGCTTGGTTCATCTTACTTGTTTTCATCTTGGAGATCCTTCTTATGTGGCTATCCAGCTTTTCCCTCTTCTGGAAGAATTCCTGGAATGTCTTTGATTTTGTTGTTACCATGTTGGTAAGGATAGATACCCTGAGGATTAGTTTAGTGGGCTGAGGAATGTGCCTAGGTGAATCAAAATGACAAGAAAAATTAAGATAATTATATCACAGGAAGAAACAAATAGAAATGTATCTAACTCCCCCCCACCACCTCTTTTAAAACTAAAATTAATTCATTGTAGGAATTGGTATTAGGAGCAAGACAGAATCTAACCCCAACAATAATGTCTACCAGTTACTAAGCACTTAATAAGCGCCAAGCACTGTTCACATATATTTTCTCATTTAAACTCCACAACAACCCAATGAGATAGGCACTGTTAATCCCCTCTTTATTTATTTTTAATTTTTTTTGTTAATCCTAACCTGAGGATTAACTTTTCCATTAATTTTTAAGGAGAATGGAAGAGAGAGGGAAAGGCAGAGAGAAACATTGATGTGAGAGAAACACATTGATTGGTTGCCTCCTGCATGAACCCTGACCAGGGCCCAGGCTGGGGAGGAGCCTGCAACCAAGATATGTACCCTTGACCTAAATCATCTGCAGGTTGACGCTCTATCCACTGAGCCAAACTGGCTAGGGCTATCCCTGTTTTATGTCTGAGAAAATTGAAGTATAGAGTTTAAGGACCAAATAGGAAACAACCACCAGAGAATGTTACTCAAGGGATAATGCCCAAGGAACTATGAAAAAGACCAGATAACGAAGGAACAACTATGTGTGTACTTTTGGGTATATTTTACTCATAATCTGTGTGTTTCCCACAGTCCCTGCTTCCTGAGATTGTGTTGCTGACAGGGGTAGCAGGCCAGTCTGTATGGCTCCAGTTGCTGAGGATTTGCCGGGTTCTGAGGTCTCTCAAACTCTTTACACGATTCCGTCAAGTTCGAGTCATTATTTTGGCCCTGGTCAGGGCCCTTAAGGTGATTTGACTGTAGCAGCAAAACCAGGTGGGCAAGGTGGACAAACATGGGGGTTACACGAGACAAGTCTGGGTGGGACAAAGAAGGCAATAAAAGACCCAGAGATATGTTATTGGATGAGAAAGGGCTGTGGTCAAGCTGCTGTGGACTAAGATGCCTGGGCTCAAGGCGAAGTGAGGGTTAATTGGGGGGTTGCCAGGGTGGGCTTGACTGGGCTATAGGTGGAAATCAGCCTTGTCTGGCCCAGCACTAACTTAAGTCATGGCCTCTAGAGCATGACGTTCCTTCTGTTGTTGCTGATCATCTTCTTCTACATTTTTGCTGTGGCCGGTGTCCACTTCTTCGAGGATTATACCCGTTCAACTCGCCAGGACCTGGAGTACCAAGAATTCTTCTCGTAGGCAGGACTGGGAGAAGCCTGGGTAGGGGGAGAGAATTTGAGCAAGAAACCGGGAACTAGTCTAAAGTATAAGTAATATAAAAAGTTTAGACTATTGTAAAAAAAAATTGGAATAGAACACAGTAAGGAGAGGCAAAGAGAAAGTAAAGCAACAGTTAGTGGTATTCACTCTGATTTTGAGGATAAGGCAGCTACCTGATTTGCTGTGGGTTTTGCAAATCCATATGCACCTTCATCAACCATCTTTAAATGGCAGTATATTCCAGTGGTTAAGTCCTGGTTTCTATGCCTCAATTACCTCTTTTGAAAAATGAGAATAAGAATGTAGGGGTAACTGAAACTGGTTTGGCTCAGTGGATAGAGCGTCGGCCTGCGGACTGAGGGGTCCCAGGTTCGATTCTGGTCAAGGGCATGTACATTGGTTGCGGGCACATCCCCAGTAGGGGATGTGCAAGAGGCAGCTGATCAATGTTTCTCTCTCACTGATGTTTCTAACTCTCTATCCCTCTCTCTTCCTCTCTGTAAAAAATCAATTATATATATACATATATATATATATATATATTTTAAAGAAAGTAGGGGTAAATTAGGTAATGCATTTAGAATGCATTTAGGAATACTTACACACATTGTAATAATAAACATCACTTTCACTAGTTTTATCCCAATTTCTAGGTGTGTGGATTACACATGCACACACCTGTACTCATTCAAAAGTAAAATCCTGATAAGACCTTTGCCTAGAGAACACTGATTTTTCTACACTAGTAGAAAATCAATTTGGATTTAGGGGTGATAATATTTATGAATTGGAATCCAATCTTGTCAGCACCTCTCAGGTCTCTCTTAGTAGTTTTGTAAGAGTACAAGTTAGGAAAGTCCTGTTGATCCTATTCAGGCTTTGATGTTTCCAACAAATTGTATATGGAGGACTAAGAAGGAAAGGAAATTTTAAATATGTTCCTGGGAGTTTTTGTGATATAGTCATTATCATTTATTATTTGGGATCATATGTTTATGTCACAAATTCATTCATTTAGTTGCCTATCATTCCATACCAACAAACTAAATAGGAATGATGTTTGCTAAATTTGTAAGTGCTCTTCTGTTAGGTGAACTAAGTAGGACAGTGGAGAATGAGCTTACAAGAAATGATACATAATTGGTAGTTCGTTAAATTTTTATAAATTCAGTAAGTATCTATTTTTTTTAAATGTGTTATTGCTTTTAGAAAGGAAGGGAGAGGGAGAGAGAGATAGAAACATCAATGATGAGAGAAAATGATCAATCAGCTGTTTCCTTCACGCCCCTTTCTGGGGATGGAGCCCACAACCCGGACACATACCCTTGACAGGAATCGAACCTTGGACCATTCAGTCCACAAGCCAACGCTCTATCCATTGAGCCAAACCGGTTAAGGCAGTACCTATTTATTGAATACATATTGTGTCTCAGGTACTAATGAAATAGTATTTGAAATTTATAAATTATTCACAATAAAGGAAAACCTAATAAAACAACCTCAAACTGAAGAATGATTAACTAAAAAAATTGAGCACAGTAGAAAAGAAGCCAGAGTCAGAACAAACTCTAAAGAAGTGCTCTTAGGCTGCTTTACTAGGAAGAGTGAGAATGAAGGGGGAAAAGTGAGAATGAAATTGAGAGGTTTAGATTTCTGTTTTATCTATACACACACCTTTTTCTTTAGGGATCTGTTAAATTCCCTAGTGACGGTGTTCATTCTCTTCACCCTGGATCATTGGTATGCACTGCTTCAGGACACATGGAAGGTGCCTGAAGTCAGCCGAACCTTCAGCAGCATCTATGTCATCCTTTCGTTGTTACTTGGTTCCATTATCTTTCGAAATATCATAGTAGCAATGATGGGTAAGCATAGAAGAGGTAAGACTTGATGGGAGGGGTGGTTGGGAAGAAAGTAGAGTGAAAGCTAATATTGGTGGATTATGGAGCGAGAGAACCTGATATTGCAGGAAGGCTTGGGGCCTATATGAATATTTCTCTTGGTTTCTCCCCTCCTAACTCCTCTCCCTAGGCCTAGTCACATTCTCAACTCCTAATGGCCCTTTGGGTCAGTTACTAACTTTCAGACTATCAGGAACGAGCTGAATGAAGAGATGACACATCTGGAAGTTCAGCACAAAGCGGGCATATTCAAGCGGCAGATTATCCAAAGGTCTGCCTCTTCATTTTCAAACCCAACTTCAGTTCTCAAAGGTTTTCTGATCTCATTCCCTGTTTTTTCTCTTTGGCCTTGACTCCATCTTCCCCTTGGGACAGATTTGCCCAAGGGTTAGAATGCCCCATCTCTAGAATATTGCCTGATTCTTTATCTACTGTTGGGGACGTTCCTACTCTTTTTCTCCCCTTTACCACAATTTGTTCTCTCCACTTTTCTTTATTTTATTATATGAATTATTTTCTTTTTTCTTCATTAAGTTCCTGCTTCAGTATAACTCTCTTCATTCTTCTGTGTTTTTTGCTTTACAGGAGACAAAACATGTCCCCTGATGCACAGAGGTCAAGCAATAGCAAAATGGAAATCAGGTTAGGAGTGTATACATGAACTGGGGTGGACACACATGAAGGAGGAGAGGGTAGAAAACCAGATATGAAAATTGGCTTTGAGAAGGCATTCATTCATTCAATAACTTGATCATATGGTCATGTCCTAACCCCCAGAACCTGGGAACATGACCTTAAAAAAGGGTCTTTGCAGATGTAATTAAGTTAAGGATCTTGAGATGGAATTATCCAGGTAGACCCTAAATCCGGTGATAAGGGTCCTTATCAGATACAGAAGAGGAAAAGACATGGAGAAGACAGAGAATAGGAGAAGGAGATGTGAAGACAGAGGTAGAGATTGGAGTGATGCATCTACAAATCAATAGAAGCCAATGAATGCTAGGCAACTAATTGCCAAAACTAGAAGAAGCAAGGAAACTTCTCCCCTAGAACTTCCAGAGGGAGTCAGTTTGGCTCAGTGGGTAAAGTGTTGGCCCTCAGACTGAAGCGTCCAGGGTTTGATTCTGATCAAGGGCACATACTTCAGTTGCAGGCTCCATCACTGGGCCCAGTTGGGGCACATGTGGGAGGCAAACAATCAATGTATTTTGTTCACATAGATATTTCTCTCTCTCTTCCCCTCCCTTTCACTCTCTCTAAAAAAGTCAATGGAAAAAATATCCTTGGGTGAGGATTAAAAAAAAAAAAAGACAATAATGCTGCTTTCATGTAGCTTACATAGTAGTTAGGGGAAAGAGATAATAAATAATGAACTTATTAAAAGAGTATATAATATGTTAAAATATAATAAGCATAAAAAAGTAGGACAGGTTAAGGGGGATTGGAATATAGGGTGGGGATTGCAGATCCGTTGTAATCTTAAATAAGGTAGTTGTTGGTATGGCCACACTGAAAAGGTAACATTTGAGCAAAGACTTGGATTAGGTGAGGGGGTTACTATGTGTATATCTATGGATGAGTGTTCCAGGAAGAGGGAACAGCTGGCACAAAGGTTCATGCCTGATGTGTTTGAGAAAGAGCAAAGAAGCCATTGTGACTGCAGCAAAGTGAACAGGGGAAGAGTGTTAGGAGATAGTGGTAAGGCTGTGCAGGAATTTAGGCTTTGATTCTGAGTGAAATGGGGAACATAGCGGAGCAGTGACATGAAGTGACTTACATTGAAGAAGGGCCACCTTGGTTGCTATGTTGATAGGCTGTAGAAGAATGAGGGAAGGAACAGAGAGAGAAATTAGGAGGCTATACTGCTCTCCAAGCAAGAGGTGATAATGACTCAGACCGGAGTGGTACTAGTGGTGCCAGTGAAAAAGAAGATGTATTTTGAAGGTAGAATCAACAGAACTTCATGATGGATTGAATGTGTTATATAAGAGAAGAGTTCAAGATGACTCTAAAGTTTTGGCCTGAGCAACTGGTGGGATGAATTAGCTGAGATGGGGAAGGCTATTGGTGGAAAAGATGTGATGGACAAAGAGTTCAGTTTTGGTTAAATTTGATATGTTTATTATACATTCAAGTGATGATATGTGAGTCAAGGTTGCATCTACTAGACCTGATTGAGAAATGAGGTCTGGAATAGAGGTTCAAATTTGCATTTATTAGGCATTTAAACTCAGATGAGTTCACCAAAGAGTGACGGTAGATGAAGAAGATAAAAGACCAAGAGCTGAGCCCTGAAGCCCTATACTATTAAGAGATAGAATCATGGGGGCAATTGCTATAGTTGTGGTGTTATAGGCTTAGGGTTATGGAATGGGGAGCTATAGCTTGGCAAATAAGGTTGTGTGTAGAATGTGAGAGCCTGAGTAAAATTGAGCATAGGAGCTATGTGGTGAGGGGCACTAATAAAGATATACCACATGGAATATTTGAGGTTGGAAGTGCTTAAGCTCAGATTTAGGGCTTGCATATACAATAGTTTGTATATGCAATGAGAAGTTTGGCCCTCATAGCCTTAAGTCTCAGTGTTAAGAGATGGCTAGGGGCAGTACCAGAATAACGAAAGAGCTAATCATACCTCATAAATATATTTCAGGCAATAAATTTTTTTTCATTCACTTATAGAACTACCAGTCAACGAACAACATCTTTGGGCTTATCAGATGACGCTATTAAAGAAGAATCTGAAAGCAGTTACTCTGATGGAGAAGATTTGGGAGCATCTGAGTCAAAAAAAGATTCCTTGTCAAAAAAAGAAGAGCCCTCCTTTTCCTCCTCTTCATCCTCCTCCTCCTCCTCTTCCTCCTCCTCATCCTCCTCATCTGCTTCCTCCCGACATTCACCTTCCCTCTTTTCCCCTTCTTCTGAATCCAGAAATGTTGAGACTATTGGTAAGCAGAGGGTTCTTCCATTTGAGTTCAGACTCCCTTAGGAGATATCCCAATCTTAACAAGAGCTCTCCCACTATGTCTACTTCCCAATTTTCTCTACCAGTCTGATTTTACTTTTTGTGTGCTTCATTTTCCCTGTACTTCTGCTTTATTTTGGATAGTGTGGCTGTGGCTGTCTTTGCTTATTGTAAAAAGTGGTCTCTTAGTAATGCACCCGTTACCCTCCTCTCTGCTTCCTGTTACCACTTTTATCCCTTCTTTCTCCACCGCACACCATAGGATTTATCAGTTCTTTTGCAACTTCCACAAATCTATTTGTTTTTGAGAAGAATTTTTCCATCTAGGCGAATTGGACTGGGAGACCCATGTGCACCAGAATCTGCCTGGGCTGATGGACATGGATCAGGATGAATGCATTGTTTGGCCTAGAGATTCACTCTTCCGGTATTTTGAGTTGCTAGAAAAGCTTCAGTATAACCTAGAGGAGCGTAAGCGGTTGCAAGAGTTTGCAGGTATGGAATTGGGACACTCATAGGGACCAGGAGTTAAGTACAATTGGAGTAGCATATATAACTGAGTTGTCCTCAGCCTTGCCTTCTCACTTGTTCTCTGAGGAGAACAGAATGAAAGAGATAAGATAGCAGGGTAGTTTCTTTAACTCATCTATGGTAAAGAGTAGAGGTGTATACGGCTTAATTTTTTTTTCAATTTATAGTTGACAAGCAACACATGGATTAATTAAAAGTAAACATTAGTAAAAATTTGTGTGGGAACTGAGAAAAGCAGAGACTTCAAACATTTGTATGTTCTGAATATTCCCATCTCTCCATCCTCACACTTTGTTTCTTTACAGTGCAAGCACTGATAAACCTTGAAGACAAGTAAAGCCAATGATGGACGGCTTCGATATCTTTGGCGCCAGATATTAAAGGGAATAGTTTGAAATTGAGAATTCAAAGCATAAATGTTTAATAAATATTGCTGGTAATTGCTTAATGACCTATCTCTGAGACCTAGGGGATATTGAAAGGTATAAGATTGGGTGAAAAAAGTCAGTTCACATGCCAGTGGAACCTATGCCCTTTGGCTTTCTACCCATTCCACAGCTGTTCAGGTTGACTCTTTAATTGACTTGATAAATTTGATTCCCACCCTTCCTGCAAACTCTGCTTCCTGATAAGATTCTTAATTTCACTGTCTCCTTCCTGTTGAGCACAGGAGATTCCAGTGTAACTAATTGAGAATTATTGTTTCCATTGCCTACTCTAGGAACATTGCTTCTATCCTGTACAGTTAATTTAATTTAATTTAAAAAACATATATTTTATTGATTTTCACAGAGAGGAAGAGAGAGGGATAGAGAGTTAGAAACATCGATGAGAGAGAATCATGCCCTTGACCGGAATTGAACCTTGGACCTTTCAGTCTGCAGGCCAACGCTCTATCCACTGAGCCAAACCGGTTTCGGCTGTACAGTTAATTTTAATCAAATATTATTTTCACCTGTTTCTGAGGCCAAAAGAGAGTCCTTTATTCCATTTCCTTGCCATTGCTTAGCACAGTGATTCCACTGTGTAGTGTTAGGGTCACCCACGGGGAGCACTCTAGGCCGAAAGTGGTAAATAGTTGCAAATTTATTAAGTCATCTGGAAACCAGATGGCCTGAGCTCCAAAATGGCACCAGCACCCAGGGATAGGGAGTCAGAGATTTTAAAGGACTTTAGGAGTGTTTTTTTTTTGGGGGGGGGGGTGGGTGGGAGGGTGTTTGGGGGATATACCTCTGGGCAGGTCCAGGTCCTGGGCAAGTCCAGAGGGGAAAGTTTCTGATCTTGGCAAATGAAATGTGGTCTAAGTTACAGGGAATGTTGGTTGCAAAATGATCTAAATGTCAGTTTCCCAGGAGAGGGGATATCAATTTCATTGTTTGATTAGACTTAACTGCAGGAGTGTTCAAATCAGTAAGCATCCCATAGATTTTTAAAATTAGTAGGGACCTCAGAGTTTAGCTCCCATCAGAACAGGAACATGTTTTAGAACATCATTAAAAAGGGGATTGTCCATCTGATGCTTAATTTTCTGGTTACAGGATATCCCATTCCATTGTTGGATGATTCAAGTCTTAAGTGTTTATTATTAAAACTCTATCACTTTTTGAGTGCTTAACTCATACATACATAAAAAACACTGAATTGTACACTTTAAAATGGTGACTTTTATGTTATGTAAATTATATCTCAGTTTTAAAAAATTAGGTAACCCTCCATCCCACCCCCAGCACACTAGATTCTTGGGTTGGTGGCTTATGGCCATGTGGGACTCCACACATGGAATAATAGATTTTAACACCTGACTATAACGCGGAAAGGAAGCTCTGGACACTGGCCTGCTTCTGGAACCCCAGCTGCACCTTTTCCAGGACTGGTTTCTCTCAATAAATTTTGCCTCCATTAAAAAAAAATGAAATAAAGATTATCTAAAACCAAGAACCAGTATTATGTCTAAGGAAAAGCATTGTAGTCATTTACCATAAAATGAGAAACAAAAATCTTTTTAAAACAAATGTCAATATATAATTTTGTATGGAATGGGAGCGAGGAGCTAGTGCGGCGCCTCCAATATGTGACCCCAACGCCTAGAGGGGCTGTGTGCCCCGGGTGAGCCGAGTGTCCCAGGGGGCCGTGTGCCCTGGGTGAGCCGAGTGTCCCAGGGGGCAGTGTGCCCCGGGCGAGCCCTGTGTCCCAGGGGAAGCAGTGGGACCCAGGGGAAGGGGCAGTGAGAACCAGAGGAGGAGCAGATTCTATTCATATGGTCCTGAGATAGTCACCATAAAACAAGCAGACTGCCAAATGAGGAGCGGATTCTAATCATGTGGTCCTGAGATAGTTACCATAAAACAGGCAGATTGTCAAATGACAGCGGGGAGGGGAAGGAGACCTGGGGGGAGATAGGAGAACCACCGAAGGACTGGTATGCATAAATATAAGTACAACCAACGAACACAGAACTCTGGGGAGGGAGGGCATGAATGGGAGGTGGGGGCAATGGTAAGCTATGTACACATATAATACCTTAATAAAAATAAAAAATAATAAAGAAAAGAAAAAAAAATTTGTCTTAATAAATATGGCATAAATTTTTGCAAAAAAAGACCTAGTAAAACTACTAATTTTAGACATAATTATATACCCAGAAACCCCAAAGGAGTCAAGTAGAATTACAGATAACAAGGGATTTCCACTAAATACAAATAGAAGAAAAGAAGGCTGGAACATTTAAGGGATAGGAGAAGGAAGAGGAGCCAGCAAAGAAGCCTGAGAGGGAAGAGCTGAAGAGTAAGAAGGATAATCATTCTAGAGTAATGTCACTAGAGACAAGGCAGGATATCTTTAATTTTTAAAAAATTTATTAATTTTAGAGAGAAATATTGACTTTTTGGGTTCCATTTATTTATGCATTTGCATAAATTTGCATATTTCTTGTATGGGCCCCGACTGAGGATCAAACCTGCAACGTTGGCATATTGGGACAATGCTCTTACCAACTGAGCTACCCAACCAGGGCCCCAAAATAGAATTCTAAGGAAGGAATGGTCCAATAAGATCTGGTTTGGAACATTCATTGAACTTGGCAAGCAGAATACAATCCTAATATATAAAAAGCCAGGGACCGTCACAACCAAAAAACCAGAAGGACGACTGAACAGCAGGCTGCGTGGGGCAACCAGGCTGGCAGCAGGGGTTAATGAGGGATGACCAAACGACTGAACAGCAGGCTGCGTAGGGCAACCAGGCCAGCAGGGGGACCAGTTGGGGGAGACCAGGCTGGCAGGGGGTTAGGCAGGGGCAACCAGACCTGCAAGAGGGGCAGTTAGGGGCAATTATGCTGGGAGGTAGAGGTTGTTAGGGGTGATCAGGATATCTGGGGAGGCAGTTATGGGTGATCAGGCAGGCATTCTGGTGAGCAGTTAGGAGCTAGTGGTCCCAGTTTGTGAGAGGGTGCAGGCTGGGCCGAGGGGATCCCCACTCTGTTCATGAATTTTGTGCATTTGTCCTCTAGTCTACATATATAAAAGGCTAAGTGAGTGGCCGACTGGCCAACTGCCTGACTGGCTGGTAGGTATGATGCACAGTGACCACTAGAGGCAGATGCTCAGCACAGGAGCTGCTGAGCAACAGCAACTTTGTAAAGTGCCCTTTCACACTCTGAGACCCCTTAGGGGATGTCAAACTGCCTGTTTCAGCCCGACCCCTGCAGGCCAGGCCAAGGGACCCCACCTGCTGGAGGAATTCCACTCATTCTACAGACACCCTTCAAGCCCCAGCGCTGCCCCAGGTGTGGCTGGTTGGGGAGGGAACTCTGGAGGTTGGCTCCAGGGTGTGTCCAACCCGTCTCACCCAGTCTCATCCATCTGGCCATATTCTAATTAATTTCCTTTCAATGTGCACAAATCCATGCACCAGGCCTCTAGTAAACAATAAAACAGTAAGGAAGCATCGATATCTATAAAAGGCTGTTTGTCTGTCTGACCAGTAGCTATGACATGCACTGACCACCAGGAGGTAAACACTCGATGCAGGAGCTGTCATGACACACACTGGCCATTCAAAAATAAATGGCTCCACAGACCTGTGCTGACAAACCAAAACTTGGCTTCCCCCAAGTGGGATACAGGCCCACCACCACCCTGGAGCGATATGTCACCAAACCAATACCAATGCTGCGAAGACCTCATGGCACAAAATGTGGCCTACAGCCCAGTCCAGCCCAGAAACAGTGGGTGTGGGTGCCAGGTAATGACATCATGTAGCAAAGTCCGGCTTACTCTTCCTACCAACTAGCATCTATGGAGTTTTTTCAGCCCAGGAACCTGACTTGCTTTATAGCCAGGTGCAAACATTTTATAGTTTAATCAAATGTTTGTGAAGCTTTTTCCTGTGCCTCTTTGCATTTGATCCTCACAAAAGTCCTGGAGTAGGTAGATAGGAGACTCAGTAGAATCCTATTTTCATTAGCAAGATGTGACTAGCAATCCTATATAATAAAAGCCTAATATGCTAAATGTTCTGTTGTCCATTTGTCCATTCAACCAATCAAAGCATAATATGCTAATGATATGCTAAGGCTGCTCAACTACTCACTATGGAATGCATTGACCACCAGGGGAAAGACACTCCGACCAGTAGGTTAGCTTCCTGCTTGGGTTCAGCTGATTGGGACTGAGGGAGATGGTCTGGACACAACCTGAAGCTCTCCCGCAGATCCTCCCCAGATGGCCAAACTCCTGTATCCCTCCCTGGCCCAAATTGTGCACCAGTCTGGCCTGCACCCTCTCACAGTTCTGGACCCCTCAGCCTGGTCTGCACCCTCTCACAGTTCTGGACCCCTCAGGGGATGTTGGAGAGCTCGTTTTGGTCTGATCCCGCAGGCCAGGCTGAGGGACCCCATTGGTACACGAATTTATGCACCGAACCTCTAGTATTCAAATATTTCTTCTTGTCTTGTAAAGACTTGAAGTATTAATTAATTTCCTTCCAATGTGCACAAATCTGTGCATGAGGACACTAATTATTTAATAAAGCTTACATATGCTATCCACAAGTAATTGGTCTTTGAGTAGTTCTTAGTAGTGTGGTTTAAGAACCAGCAGAATTGGCTTCAACTGGTAATTTATTTTATTTTTTTAAATAAATCTTTATTACTCAGATTATTACAATTGTTTCTCCTTTTTCTCCCCCAAAGCTCCCTACCACCCAGTTCCCTTCCCATCCTCTGCCCTTACCCCTTTTCCCCCCAATTGTCTTCATCCATTGATTATACGATTTCAATCCAGTCTCTCACTGCTTCCCCACCCCCTTATCCTCCTGATAATTATCAGTCCACTCCCCTTCTTTGCCCCCAATTCTACTATATTCACCACTTTATTCTGTTCCTCAGATTTTTTTTTCCTTCTCTTTTCCTTTTTTTCCGTATATGAATTTCAAGTGGGACACTCTCTCATTTGTTTTTGTAGGGAAACACAACAGTGTTCTATAGATAATGGCTGCAGACTGTCCAAATGTCTCAGGACCACACAAATAGAATCCGCTCCTCCTCCAGTTCACACTGCCCCGCCCCCTGGGTCCCACCGCTTCCCCGGGGCACATGGTTCTCCCGGTGTACATGGCTCCCCGGGTCCCTCCGCCCCCCTTGTGCACACAGCTCCCCTGGGGCACACGGCTCTCCCGGGGCACACGGCCCCCTGGGGAACAAGTGGTAATTTATTAAATGGAAGAATTTCAGATTCCATCCTCAGGGCCTATTGAATTGATACAAATGCATATTAAAGTTTCAAACTGCTTTATAGATATTTGATGATTGATCCCCTCCTGACTTTTCTGTAGGTGACCTTCTCAAATGAATGGCCTATGCAGGCTGCCTCCTTTTTCTTATTTTTAATCCTCACATGAGGATATTTTTTGCCATTTTTTTTTTTTTCAGAGAGAGTGGAAGAGAGGGAGACAGGGGGAAGAGAGAGAAAGATAAAAAAATTATTTTAAAATATTAAAAGGGGCGGGCAGTTGGAGGTGAGATCTAGCCAGCAGGGGAGGGCCACTGGGGGCAAGATCAGGCCAGCAGGGGAGGGAAGTTAGGGGCAATCAGGCAGGCATGCAGGTGACCAGTTAAGAGCCAGCGGCCCCAGGTTGTGAGAGGGATTGGGCCTAAGCCGGCAATTGGACTTTCCCCAAGGAGTCCCCAATTGGAGAGGGTACAGGTTGGGCTGAGGGAACACCCTTTTGGTGCACAAATTGCCTCTAGTCTTTTATAATCTTGACATGTTTAAAGAGTTCTGGTCAAGTATTTTGTAGAATGTCCCTCAATTATCTGATGTTTTCTTTTTTTAAATTTAATAAATCTTTATTTTTCATATTATTGCAATTGTTTCTCCCCCCATTACTGCCCTCCATCCAGTTCCCCCCAACCCTCTGCTCTTACCTCCCCTCCACTGTCCTCATCCATAGGTGTATGATTTTTTAAAATAAATCTTTATTGTTCAGATTACAAATGTGTTCCTCCCCCCCCCCCAATTGCTTCCCTCCACCAGGTTCCCACCACACCCTCTGTCCTTTCCCCATCCCCCAATGTCCTCATCCATAGGTGCACAGTTTTTGTTCAGTCTCTTCCCACACACCCCACTCCCCTTTTCCCCGAGAATCGTCAGTCCACTCCCCTTCCATACCTCTGATTCTATTATATTCATCAGTTAATATTGTTCATATGGTTTTTTAATTCCCTTGGTTTTTAGTTTCACTTGTTGATAGTTACGTATTTGTTGTTCATAATTTTTATCTTTATCTTCTTCCTCTTCCTAAATAGCCCCCTTCAGTAATTCATGTAATTCTGGTTTGCCGGTGATGAACTCCTTTAGCTTTTTTTTAATTTGTGAAGCTCTTTATCTGGCCTTCAATTCTGAGTGAAAGCTTGGCTGGGTAGAGTATTTTTGGCTGTAGGTTCTTGCTATTCATCTTAAATATTTCTTGCCATTCCCGTCTGGCCTGCATGGTTTCTGTTGATAAATCAGCTGACAATCATATGGGTGCTCCTTTATAGGTAATTACCTGCTTTTCTCTTGCTGCTTTTTATATTCTCTCTTTGTCTTTTGCTTTTGGCATTTTAATTATGATGTGTCTTGGTGTGGTCCTCTTTGGATTCCTTTTGTTTGGGGTTCTGTGTGCTTCCTGTACATGTAAGTCTATTTCTTTCACCAGATCGGGGAAGTTTTCTGTCACCATTTCTTCCAGTATTCTTTTGGTATCTTGCTCTCTCTCTTCTTCTGGGATCCCCATAATTCTGATGTTGGTTCGCTTGAAATTGTCCCAGAGGTTTCCTACACTATCTTCAACTTTCTGGATTCTCTTATCTTCTTGCTTCTGCGAAGGAGAGTCCTCTGGTTCTTTGTGTTCTAAATCTTTGTCTTGATTCTTGCGATTTTCCACTCTGTTTTTAGGCCTCTGTGTAATATTTTTTATTTCAGACAATGTTTTCTTTATTTCTAGTTGATCCCTTATTATTTCTAGTTGATTACTTTTCATATCCTCATCGGTCTCATTTATTTTATAGGCATTTTTTAGGAAATTCTTGAAAAACCTTATAACTGTAGTTTTGAATTCAATGTCCATTCTTTTCTTTTTCCTCCATCTCCTTCCTTTATGTCCTACCTCTTGTCTGCATTTTAGTTGTTTTCCTGATTTGATGAAATAGTTTTATGTGCTAGGTGTTCTGGTAGAGTCCAGTAGCACAACCTTCCCAGTGGACAGTCTTGGTGTAGCCCTTGGTGGGCTGTGTGTGCAGTCTTGTTGTTAAGCCTTGCTTATTGTTGGTATCACTGGGAAGTGTTGATCTCCAAGCCAATTGGCTGTGAGGATCAGCAGTGTCTCAGCTAGGAGGGCTTCTGTACTCTGTTCTTTGAGTGGAAGCAGGAAGTTCATCATCATCAAACCATTTATTTTTATTTTTAAAAATATATATATTTTATTGATTTTTTACAGAGAGGAAGAGAGAGGGATAGAGAATTAGAAACATCAATGAGAGAGAATCATCGATCAACTGCCTCCTGCATGCCCCCTACTGGGGATGTGTCCACAACCAAGGTACATGCCCTTGACTGGAATGGAACCTGGGACCTTTCAGTCCGAAGGCCACCGCTCGATCCACTGAGTCAAACCAGTTTCGGCCGAACAGTTTTAATTTAATTTAATTTTTTAAATTAAATTTAATTTAAAAAATATATATTTTATTGATTTTTCACAGAGAGGAAGGGAGAGGGATAGAGAGCTAGAAACATCGATGAGAGAGAATCCCACTGGGTATGCGCCCGCAACCAAGGTACATGCCCTTGACCGGAATCGAACCTGGGACCCTTCAGTCCGCAGGCAGATGCTCTCTCTATCCACTGAGCCAAACTGGTTTTGGCAAAATTAATTTTTAATTTTAATTTTTTATTGATTTGAGAGGGAAGGAGGGATGAGGAGGAGGAGGAGAGAGAAACCATCAATTTGTTATTCTACTTATTTATGCATTTATTAGTGCCCCAACTGGGGATCAAACCCAAAACCTTGGCATATTGGGATGACACTCTAACCAATTGAGCTACCTGACCAGGGCTAGAATTAATTTATTTATTTAACAAATCCTTTGTTTAATACCACGTGCCAGTAACTGTTGGGTCTCTGCATAATATTTTTTATTTATTGCACTTGGGGTACAATAGGGTGTAATTTCTGCTTGAGAGCTTATAGTCCAGTCTAGTGTAAGATGATACTTATGTTTCGCTATTGAAGACTGCAGGAAGCTGCAGGAGGGACATAGCTAGATTCCTCTAAGTAGCTATGATCTTACAAAAGTCTTTATAGGACCAAATAAGAACACTCATCTGACTGACCTATATGCCTATTTTTTATCCTCTTTCAGTGAGGACAAACTGGACCTCCTCCCCTCCATGTCTGTGTCTATCCCTCAACACCTCTAACTAGAAGTCTTTGCTGCTTTACTTCCTCCTCTCAAATCTCACAGGTTTCTCTTGTTGATGAATCATCACATGGAACTAAACAGGGAAAGGAATTCTGGGAAATTTGTTCCAGTTTAGCTAAACTGACAAAGTTCAAAACTACCACCGCTCATTTTGACCATTACACTTTTTTTCTTTAAATTTTTTTTTAATTTAATAAATCTTTATTGTTCAGATTATTACAATTGTTCCTCTTTTGCCCCCCATAGCTCCAATCCAGCCAGTTTCCACCCCATCCAATGCCCTTAACCCTCCTCCTACCCACTGTCCTTATCCATAGGTTTATGATTTTTGTCCAATCTCTTCCCATATCCCCAACACTTTTAGTGAAATGTTCTTTGGCTTCATGACACCACTGTCTTCAAGTGTTCCATTGGATTGCTTCCCTTCCACCTTTTCTTCTTCCCAAACTTTAAATGTGTGGTCCTCAGCCTTTTTTTTTTTTTTTTTTTTTTTTTTTTTTGCTTAATACTCTACAAACTCTAACTAGTTTCATCCAATTTTATGGTTTCAATTGCTATGGTTTTGTACACTAATGCCTTACAATTCCATTTTTAGCCCAGACCTCTCATAGAAACTCCAGGGGAAAATATGCGTTGTCTGTCCTTAGGAACTTTATTTGTAACTAGAGGCCCAGTGTATTAAATTCTTGCACGGGGGGAGGGGGAGGGGTCTCTCAGCCCAGCCTGCACCCTCTTCAATCCAGGACCCCTTGGGGGATGTCTGACTGCCGGATTCGGCTCAGTCCCAGGGATTGGGCTGAAACCAGGAGTTAGACATCTCTCTCTCTCTCTCTCTCTCTCTCTCTCTCTCTCTCTCTTTGCACAGGGATGGGGGGAGGAGAGTAGCCCCTTGTACAGAGGTTTAAACTGGTTTATCTCTTTTCTCAGCCCAGACATTTTTTTTCTTTATGCCCCCAGACTTTTCTATAGGGCTTTTACTTAGGTCACAGTAAGAGAGCCATGTACAAGATGGGTTGAATGAATGCCAGTCACAGTGCTAAGTACTTTAAATGCATTATTTAATTATCACAATTCTATACGAGTATTTCTCCTTTTTATGAAAAGAATACTGTGATACTGAGCTACACAGCTATTCAATATTGGGTCTAGAATTTAATCTATGCCATTTTGGGTTTTTTTTTTTTTTGGCTAGTGTATTAGGGGGGGGGGATAATTTATTATAAGATAATTTTTCCAGAACAAGTGCAGACATTCAGGTGGATTGCAAGATGGGCTGGAACCGGGAGCTAGAGAGCTGTTGGAAACCCATGTGATGCTCTCTGATTATCCTCTATACTTTTCAGACTATATGTGGGAAAAGGAAAATATTGGTAAAGTGATGCAGGTCATTTCACTGGTCCCAACTTTTGGCTCACCTTGGAAAATTTCAGCACTGCCCTCAACTCCTTTTGTGGCCTGGACCAACTCATTCTATTTCTTTGGGCATTAATTTCCTCATTTATAAAATGAGACTTTTTTTTACTAGAGGATTCCTCAGGTTCCTTCCGGCTCTAAAAGTCTATGCTCCTAAGTAAACCATCTAGAGCAGAGATGCATTAATAATGGATTTGAAGGTGTGGGTTTGGGGAATAGAATAGAGGAGGGTTCTAAGGAAAGGGACAGAATAATGGTTTGAGAAGAGCCTCAGTGTTGAATTACTGTTTAAAGCTGGTATCAGGTGAAGACCTTTGAGGATATATAAATGGGAGACAGAAGAGAGTTCTGTCCAGACCAAATTATTCGGAATGAGATCTCTGATCTCTGAACCACTCCCGGTCTCTCTCTCTCTCTCTCTCTCTCTCTCTCTCTCTCTCTCTCTCTCTCTTTCTCTCTCTCTCTGCACAGGGATGGGGGGAGGAGGGGAGTAGCCCCTTGTACAGAGGTTTAATCTGGTTTATCTCTTTTCTCAGCCCAGACATTTTTTTCCCTTTATGCCCCCAGACTTTTCTATAGGGCTTTTACTTAGGTCACAGTAAGAGAGCCGAAGGGCAGCCCCAAACATCTGGATAGCTTAATGAGCAAGTTGCAAACAACTGACTGGGTCTATTTTCTTATCCATAAGATGAGAGGTTTGGTCGATGTGCTTTCTGAAGTCCCACCCAGCTCTTAGCATGTTGTGGTTCTGGGTACTGAGTCAAAAGCAGACATCCTCTTCCTGAATGCTCCATCCTTGGACCAGAACTTTGTCTTCATTCCTCTTCTCTGTTTACACCTGGCTTCCAAGTTCCTTTCTTCCAGGCCCCCTTTCTTCCTCGATTCCCTCAGATCTTACTTGCTTTTTAACTCTTGTTGAGCCCCCCCCCCTTTATTTTCTTATAATTTTCGGCAGAGCCCCCCTTTTACACCTTGGGTCTCCAGGTCTCCCTCTCTATGTCTGTATCCTGGCTCCTCCCGGAAGCTGTCCCCTAGGGCTCCTCCCAGGGCCCCCTGGGATCCCCTGTCCTCCGTCTCTCTCACAGAAGCACACCTTTCTCTAAAGCCAAAAGAGATCAGGTGTTCAGTGGCTCAGGTGACAAACCTGCTGTCAAGTTACAGATATTGTTTCCTGAAAGACCACACTACAGTGTCAGTGGAGACTCGGGCCGCCCGCAGTGAGTGCCCTGCCCTTACCTGGCTGTCCCACACGAAGGTGAGAAGAACCAGAATTCACCTCCAGTACCCGTGCTCACCTGGAAACATGGCTCTGCGCCCCTGGCCCCCGCTGCTACCGCTGCTGCTGCTGCTGCTGCTGTCCTGCACAGGTGAGAGGAACCGTGAGCAGAGCTGGGGGCGGAGGGGATGGCTGCTGGAAAAAGACTTCAGAGTGCGGAGATTAGCTGGTTAGGGAAAAGATAAAGAAAGGGGCAAGGAAAAGGGGCAGGGACTGGAGCTAACGGGAAAAATGAGTTAAGAAAGGAGCCCAAGACTTAAAGTAGGCTGACGACAAAGACCCAGTTCCCCGTCCCCCTCACCTCATCTTTAGATCCAGGCTGGGATTGGGGTCCAGGGCAGGACCGAGTCGGTTCTAGGCTCTTCCCCTTTCGTGACCTCTAATTTCTCTGCTTACAGTGACTCTGGCCCCTACTGGGCCTCAGTCCCAGGACCACGGTCTCTCCCTCCTGAAGTCCTTGTTCTCCACTTTGGACCAGGCTCCCCAGAGGAACCTCAGCCGCTCACGGTTCTCTGCATTCCTGGCCAACATTTCCTCTTCTTTTGAATCCGGGAGAATGGGGGAGGGACCGGTGGGGGAGCCCCCGCCTCCCCAGCCCCCCGCCCTCCGGCTCCATGATTTCCTAGTGACCCTGAGAGGCAGCCCCGACTGGGAGCCCATGCTAGGGCTGCTGGGGGATGTGCTGGCGCTGCTGGGGCAGGAGCAGACCCCCCGGGACTTCCTGGGGCACCAGGCAGGCGTCCTGGGTGGACTCGCAGAGGTGCTTTTGGGAGCTGTAGTTCCTGGGGGACCTCCGACCCCTACCCGACCCCCGTGCACCCGCGACGGGCCCTCGGACTGCGTCCTGGTGGCTGACTGGTTGCCTTCTCTACTGCTGCTGTTGGAGGGCACACGCTGGCAGGCCCTGGTGCAGGTGCAGCCCGGTGTGGATCCCACCAATGCCACAGGCCTGGATGGGAGAGAGCTAGGCCCCTACTTATTACAGGGTCTGTTGAGTTTGCTCACCCCGGTGGGGGAGCTGGGCTCTGAAGAGGCCCTTTGGGGAGGTCTGCTGCGCACAGTGGGGGCCCCCCTCTATGCTGCCTTCCAGGAGGGGCTGCTCCGTGTCACCGACTCCCTGAAGGATGAGGTCTTTTCCCTTCTGGGGCTGCCAGAGTCCGATGCCAATGGGCAGTGCCAGGGAGGTGAGTGCTGCGGGAGCCGGGGCTGGGCTGTGGGCAGGGCCAGAAGGGAAGAGATCGGGGTAGTCCTCTTTCTCACTCTTTCCCTCCTAGGCAACCTTCAGCAGCTGTTCTTATGGTAAGTCGCAGGCGCGGAGTCGTGGGGATTGGGCGTGGAGTTGGTCAGCTTCCCCAAGCAGAGAGGAAACGGACAGGAGGACTGTGGTTTGGTGGTTTGGTGGTTTTGGAATGTGACCGTGTTGGTGTCGCAGCTCTAGGTCACATTCTCGTCGTGTACCTCCGTTTCCCCAATGGTGACAAAGGGGTAGTGTTAGCTACCGCAGAGTTGTTGCAAGGAGCGAAAGGAGTTGTTGACACTGTAAGTGTAAGCCGCATAGAATGGTTCCTGGCACACAGGGCTTAATGAATGTCAGTTAATGACGATGGGGGTGGGGGGGGGGGAGGACAAGACCAGATTTCTCCACCCCTTACCATTTGAGTACAACAGTGCCAGAGCACAATCAGACATGTTCAGTTGGTGGGCAGACTTCCCGATTGAGGCCAACCGAGGGTTGTGTTTAAGCTATATAAAAGCATATATATAAAAAAAAAAAAAAAAAGGAGGAAGAGAGGGCCAGAAAGACAGATGGACTCAACTGGGCCGTGTTCCTAGGTGATTTTGTCTTAGCACGACAGACCTCTCCCCTTTATTCCCCGAATCCCAGCATTTACACCAGTAACACCTGTACTCCCAGGAACCTCACCGCAGGGCCCTGGCCACGGTCAGACTGGTCAGCTGGAGGAATGTAAACTGACCAGATGCTGCCTGCTCCTCCCTCTCCATCCAGGGGCGTCCGGCACAACCTTTCCTGGGATGCCCAGGCGCTGGGCTTTCTGTCTGGGTCGCCGCCCCCGCCCCCTGCCCTCCTCCAATGCCTGAGAACAGGCGTGCCTCTGCCCAGGGCTTCCCAGCCCTCCGCCCACATCCGCCCTCGCCAGCGGCGCGCCATCTCCGTGGAAGCCCTCTGCGAGAACCACTCCCCAGGAGCACCCTACACCATCTCCAACTTCTCCGTCCACTTGCTCTGCCAGCTCGCCAGGCCTGCCACCCCGCAGCCCCCTCCCAGCCTCACTGCCATCTGCCAGACAGCTGTGTGGTATGCACTTTCCTGGGCACCAGGCGCCCAAGGCTGGCTGCAGGCCTGCCACGACCAGTTTCCCGACCAGTTCCTGGAAGCCATCTGCACCAACCTCTCCTTCTCAGCCCTGTCTGGCCCCAACCGCCGCCTGGTGAAGCCGCTCTGTGCTGGTCTGCTCCCGCCCCCCACCAGCTGCCCCGAGGGCCTGCCCCCTGTTCCCATCACCCCGGAGATCTTCTGGGGCTGCTTCTTGGAGAACGAGACTCTGTGGGCTGAGCGGATGTGTAGGAAGGCCAGTCTGCAGGCCGTGCCCCCCAGTAACCAGGCGTGGGTTCAGCATGTGTGCCAGGGCCCTACCCCGGACGTAACCGCTTTCCCTCCCTGCCACGTCGGGCCCTGTGGGGAACGCTGCCCCGATGGGGGTAGTTTCTTGATGATGGTATGTTTCAATGATACCATGTACGAGGCCCTGGTGCCCTACTGGCCCTGGCTAGCGGGCCAGTGCAGAATAAGTCGTGGGGGTAACGACACTTGCTTCCTAGATGGGCTCCTGGGCCCTCTTCTACCCTCTCTGCCACCACTGGGACCGTCCCCGCTCTGCCTGGCCCCGGGTCCCTTCCTGCTCGGCATGCTCTCCCAATTGCCACGCTGTCAGTCCTCTGTGCCGGCCCTTGCCCACCCCACACGCCTGCATTATCTTCTGCGCCTGCTGACTTTCCTCCTGGGTCCGGGGGCCGGAGGGACTGAAGCGCAGGGGATGCTGGGTCAGGCCCTGCTGCTCTCCAGTCTCCCAGACAACTGCTCCTTCTGGGACGCCTTCCGCCCAGAGGGCCGGCGCAGTGTGCTGAGGACAGTCGGGGAATACCTGGAGCAGGAGGAAGAGCCCGCTGCACCAGGCTCCGAACCCACGGACAGCTCGAGCTCTGAAATAAGCAAGAGGGAGCTGCTGGCCTGTTTCAGCGTGAGTGATCTGCCAAGGCCAACGCCCCTGGATCAGAGGGTAGAGCCTCCTGGGGAGTTCTCTGATACTGAGAGGCGATAGTAAGCATGCTGCTCTGGAGCCCAACAATCTTGGGTACACCTCATATAGTTCTACGATCACCTTGGATACGTTATTTAACCTCTCTGAGCAATATTTTTCTCGTCTGTAAATGGGGGAGAATATTGGTGCTGCTCTTTTAGGGTGGATGTAAGGGTTACATGAAATAATGCATGCTATGGGCATGCACAGTGCATGATATAGAGACATAGAATAACTGTTATCTCATTTTTTCTTTCTGATTCTTTGACGCTCCCTCTTTCTGCTCCAGAAAGGAAAGGGATCTAGTTAGAAAGCTTTCAGTTCTGTCCCTAGGGCGTGAGGCTTGGAGGTTGGCAAAAAATAGGAAGGTAAGGCAGAAATAAGAAAAATTCAGGGGAAGTATGAATTAGAAGACTTGGGTTCTAAACTCAACTATGCCACAAATTCGTGTGGTCTTTGGCAAGGAACTTAATTTAGCTTTTTTGGGGGCTTCAATTTCTTCTCTGTAGAGTGAAGGGGCATAGCATGCCATAATTCATTGAGTGCCTGTCATGTGTAAGGCACTTTGCTAGGGTCTGTAGGGTTTATAAAGATTTCTTACTCCATGTTAGGGCCCATTTTTCTCAAGCACTAGGACCATGAAGTGGGATTAGATAGACTCCTAGTAATTTGGTTCAGATCTACAAGTATTTATTGAGCCAACTATAGACCTGGCTCGGGAAGAGGACATAGGAGATGTTAGAGACATGGCCCCTGACCTAAAGGAGTTGAATATCTGAGGAGACACACATACTGGCTTCAGATGAAGAACAAGCATCCTAGCAAGTGGAGTTGGACTGCCTGAGGAAGCTGCAGGAGGGACAGAGAAGACAGCTCTCTTGGCATCTTGTCTGTCTCCCCACCAGCCTGTGCTGTGGGATCTGCTCCAGAGAGAGAAGAGTGTGTGGGCCCTGCAGATTCTAATGCAGGTAACACCGGAGGGGCTCTCTTGGGTGGACTGAGTGACAGCTGTGGCCTGAGGTCCCTGCCTAGCGAGGCCATTCTCACCATGACCTCCTACTCCCAGGCATACCTGCACATGCCCCCAGAAAATCTCCAGCACCTGGTGCTTTCCGCAGAGAGGGAGGCTGCTCAGGGCTTCCTGACACTCATGCACCGTTCCTGGTCCCAGCTGCAGGTGGGCACAGAGGGGAGGGGAGCAAGGGTGAGGGGGTGGGTGGGGCAGGGATCTTTAAGTCAAGAGCACCTGGAACCCGTGTGCAGAGGGCTTGCTCCAGTGGAAAGAGGAACTGAGGAGAGGAGATAGCGAAGATACTGAGCATTTTTCAGAACCGGCATCCGTTCCTGCGCCCCCACAGGTACCACCATCCGAGGAGCAGGCCCTTGGTCGCCTGACAGCTTTGCTGCTCCAGCGGTACCCCCGCCTCACCTCCCAGCTCTTCATTGATCTGTCACCACTCATCCCCTTCTTGGCTGTCTCTGACCTGATGCGTTTCCCACCATCCCTGTTGGCCAACGACAGTGTGTAAGGACCTCATCTCAGTATTCTTGATCCTGTCAGGGTCAGACCAACCCTACTTGCTTCGAGCAGCTCCTTCTAGAGCTCCCCCCTATTAAAACTAGGGAGTTTACTTCCTGTCCATGGCAGGGGACTTCAGAGCACAGGGGACAATTCGAAACAGGGCTGAGGGTTAAGACTCACTACTTTCCCCAGCCTGGCTGCCATCCGGGATTACAGCCCAGAAATGAGGCCTGAACAGAAAGAGGCTCTGGCGAGGCGACTGCTGGCCCCTGAACTGTTCGGGGAAGTGCCTGCCTGGCCCCAGGAGCTGCTGTGGGCAGTGTTGCCTCTGCTCCCCCACCTTCCTCTAGAGAACTTTCTGCAGCTCAGCCCTCACCAGGTATGAGAATCATCTTTACTTGACTAGTCCATCGTCTACTCGGTGGGACTGGAGTCAGAAGCATGTCTCCTCGTGAGCAATCTCCCTGCCACGGTCCCATAGTGACCCCAACACAAGCTGACCCTCCCCATCTCAGATTCAGGCCCTGGAGGATAGCTGGCCAGCGGCAGGTCTTGGACCAGGACATGCCCGGCATGTGCTGCGTAGCCTGGTGAACCAGAGTGTCCAGGATGGAGAGGAGCAGGTGCGCAGGTGAGTGGTTGTGGGATCAGTGATCAAGGCCAGAGTGGAGAGAGGCAGGTACCGCTGTCGTGATGGGTTAAAGTGCTAGACAGGAAGGGGCAAGAGGGCAGGCAGTGTGGAGGGCTCCAGGAGAGGCCTATCTATGGCACTCCCCTAGCTTTATGGCATTTCCTAGTTTCGTGGTCAGAGTGCCTACTTCATGTGCCCACCTGGTCCCTGCCTTAGTACCAGCCTCAGTGATCAAATGAAGACCAGCTTCGTGTCCTCCTCAGGCTGGGGTCCCTCGCCTGTTTCCTGACCCCTGAGGAGCTGCAGAGCCTCGTACCCTTGAATGATCCGATGGGACCAGTAGAACAGGGGCTGCTGGAATGTGCGGCCAATGGGACCCTCAGCCCACAAGGACGGGTGAGCCCCTTGGCACAGGCCTACCAGTCTCTAGGATTTCCCTGGATCTCTGTAGAGGACTTACCCAATCATCTCAACCAAGCTTGAACACAGTGGTGCCAGCCCTCCCCGACTCCCCACCTCTGCCACCTCCGTTCGATATATTATTTTTATCCGTTACCACCTCCCCTTGACCCTACTACATCTGGTCTATGCCATTCCAAACATATCCTTTGACATCTTGAATCCAATTTGTTCCTGTCCCACCCTTGGTTCCAAGCCCTAGACAAGGCCCTGAGCAATCAATGTAGTATTAGGTTTAAGGTTCACCTGCCTTTTCTCTTCATTCCCAAACCTTCTTTGGTTACAGGTGGCATATGAACTTCTGGGGGTGTTGCGCTCATCCGGAGGAGCTGTGATGAGCCCCCGGGAGCTGCGAGTATGGGCCCCTCTCTTCCCTCAGCTGGGCCTCCGCTTCCTGCAGGAGCTGTCTGAGCCCCAGCTTCGAGCCATGCTTCCTGTCCTGCATGGAACCAGTGTCACCCCTGCCCAGGTGGGCCTCTCTCACTCCCCAGCATCCATCTTCTGCCCTCTGGAATGCCAGTCAAGAGAATTTCATGCAGGGATACTGTCAGCCTCCATGAAGCTTCCTGTTCCTCCTCTCCAAGGAGGACTCCCTCATCCCCATTCTTCAGATTAAGAAATAGCCAGGAGCTGAAACCGGTTTGGCTCAGTGATAGAGCGTCTGCCTGCAGACCGGAAGGTCCCAGGTTCGATTCCGGTCAAGGGCATGGACATTGGTTGCGGACACATCCCCGGTGGGGGGTGTGCAAGAGGCAGCTGTTTGATGTTTCTCTCTCATCGACGTTTCTAGCTGTCTCTCTCCCTTCCTCTCTGTGAAAAATCAATAAAAATATTTTAAAAAAAGAAAAAGAAAAGAAATAGCCAGGATCCAGGCTGATTCCTGGGGGTGGTAGAGAGAAAGCTGGAAGTTTTGGAAGGCAGATCTTGCTTAGGACCTGGCTACCAGAACCTGAGAACTGTTGTTTCTTGTCTCACCCCACCTTAGGCTGCCCTGCTGCTTGGACGGCTCCTTCCTAGGCACGAAGTAAGTAGCAGCAACTCTTCAACGCCCTTGAGAGGTCTCTGTGCTCCCTTTCCCTGGATCCCACATCCGACTCCTCCTCCCTCTCAGATCCCCTCATTCCTGCTGCCTGGCTGCACTGTGATTGCTGGCTTCTCCACCCCCCTGCCCCGCTTCTTCAGGCCTCTTGTCTCTCTTGCTCCCCAGCTGTCCCTGGAGGAGCTCTGCTCCTTGCATCCTCTGTTGCCAGGCCTCAGCTCCCAGACCCTGCAGGCCATCCCTATGAGAGTTCTGCTCGGGGCCTGTTCCTGCCTGGCCCCCGAACTGTCACGCCTCTCAGCCTGCCAGACCGCAGCACTGCTGCAGACCTTTCGGGTAGGAGAACAGCGCGGAAGCTGAGGCAGTCAGGGCTGTGGGCTCCGGTTGGGAGGAGGTCATCTTCCCTGTGGCCAGGAAAGGCCTCCCATACCTCCCCGCTTCCTTACAAACACCCGGTGACATACACACATACTTCTCATGCAGGTGAAAGATGGAGTTAAAAGTACGGGTACAACAGGTGCCGGCGCAGCTGTGTGCATCCCTGGTCAGGTATGTGTGGGATCTCCCCACTAAGCTCCTCTCCATGTCCCAGGGCAATTTCATGTGGCTGGTGCTGCCTCACACAGTCCCCGAGCTGTGGACCTCAGAGTTCAGGTTAGCTCTGTATCCACGAAGACATTAGCTGCTCTGCCCAGTTCCAGATGCAGGACAGTATAACCCACACTGTCCTAGAATAGCAAAGCCAGAAGGATCTGAGAAACCTTCCAGGCCAACTGTGCCACTTTCTGAAAAAGAGACCAAGCCTCTGAAAAAGAGAGGCGAAGGGACTTTAGTTCATCAGGTGCCTAAATAGCTGCAACACTTCACCACAATCACCTCCAATGTGAGGGCTCTCGGGTGTGCACTGCTACAGTGGCACGTACCATTCCACTCTGATTCTAGACTTGGCCCCTTCCTGCCCCCATGGCTCCCCTTCTTCTCTGAGGGCTGAGTCCAGACCCTCTCACCTTTCACGACACTGCTACACCCATCCCCACTGGCAGCCCGTCCCCACCACTTGGCCAGACTGCCTGCTTCCCCTGCTTCCACTAAAGCTGCTGCAACTGGACTCTGCGGCTCTTCTGGCCAACCGAAGGCGCTACCGGGAGCTGCCCTGGTCTGAGCAGCAGGTAATTCTCCCCACTTATCCCACCACTCCCCTCTCACAATCTGTCCACCTCGTTTACTTTTCCTTTAGCCCTAGATCTGGCGCCTTATTCCTAGAATCCTGTATAATGTGACTGGTGGGGCCCACAGGGTGAGAGCCAGGACTGGGTCCAAGGCATCGTAGGTCTTTGGGCAATATCTCTGCTGGGAAGCGGTTCCTTTCTTTTTCTCTGTAGGCCCAGTTTCTCTGGAAGAAGATGCAGGTGCCCACCAACCTGACCCTCAGGAATCTGCAGTGAGTGACTTGTGTGGAGCACTCGCATTTTTAAGTGCTTACCCTGTTCCAGTCACCAGGTGGTATGCAGTGGGGATGCATGATGCATGGTCCCAACCTGTGGGCTTTCTCCTGGCTCCTCCTGTGCTTACTCCCTTCTCGTCCACAGCGCCACCCCTATCCCAACTAGATCTAAGGGATTTAGAAGATCCAGGTTCAGCTCTCTGCCCTGTTACCTATTTGTGATTTTGGGAAAGTCACTTACCCGCTCTAAGCTTCAGTGTTTTCTTCTATAGGATGGGGATGAAAATGGTACCTACCTCAGAGGTAGCTGTGAAGATTAAATGAGATAAGGTATCTAAGGTGCTTAACACAGTGCGCCTGGTCCAGTGTAAGCTCCCAGTAGATATTTGCTATTATTGGTTTAATCCAAAGTGACTTCACAGCCGGTGGTCAAGCAGGAATAAGTAAATATCACTTAACTAGACTGCAGTAAAAAACAACAACCCGTGGCTTCAGAATGTGAAGACGTGGCTCTAGTTTCAGTTGACCACATTTCTACTAGAATGATGTTAAGAACATTTGACCTCTGTACGTCTTTGTTCTCTGGTGAATAGTGGTGATGTTGTGGGGAGCTCATGAGACTATGTATGGGAAGGCATTTCTCAAACTCTAAATTACCATAAGCAAATACCTGTACTTGTGTTGAGAGTGTTGATATCAAGGAGCAGACGGGCTGTGCATGTGCTGAGTGGACACGTACGCACTCACACACCCACAGGGCTCTGGGAACCCTGGCGGGGGGCATGTCCTGTGAGTTTCTGCAGCAGATTAACTCGATGGCAGACTTCCTTGAAGTGGTACACATGCTCTATCAACTGCCCACTGGGGTTCGAGGAAGCCTGGTGAGAAGGGTGTCTGAGCATGAAGTGGGAGCAGGGACCCTAAGTATAGAACCCGGCCCCCATGCTCAGCTCTGTCCTGCCCTGCTTCCCCCACTGTCCCACAGAGGGCCTGTATCTGGGCGGAGGTGCAGCGGAGGACGGCAATGCCAGAGCCAGAGCTGACTACCTTGGGGCCAGAACTGAGTGGACTAGACACCAAGCTGCTCCTAGACTTACCGTAAGTGCGACAACTGGAGATTCTGGATCCTTAGAAAACTCAATCTGGAGTAGAAGCTCTGCCCTTAGAAAACGCCCTAGAGGTGTTTGGTGTTCTGTCTGGTGGTTCCTTGAAATCAAGTATAGCCAGAAGCAGGAGATTCTATTCAAAGTTGCTCTTGAGTGTCATCTGGTTCCCAGAACATGGCCCCAGCATGGGACAACTCAGGGTGGCAACACTGTGACCTGACCTGCCAAGCCATCTGAGAATGACCCAGGCCACATCAATAGAGGCAGAGTGTCTGAAAGGAGGGAAGCAGCAGTCCAATTATACCCCAGAGGATTGCAGTCTCTTAGAGCTCTCTGTGTTCTTAATGGGTTCAGAGGGGTAGATAAAGAGAAAAATCTATGAAAAATGTGATAAATGCCTTCAAATACCCCAGGGGATCCCTGTTCGGCGGGGCTCCATGGTTAGAGTGTTGGCCTGTGCACCAAAAGCTCTGGGGTTCGATTTCCAGTCAAAGGCATGTATCTGGGTTGCAGGTTTGATCCCCAGCCTTGGTCGGGGTGTGTGTGAGAGGCAACCAGTCAATGTGTCTCTGTCATATCCATGTTTCTCTCTCTCTTCCCATCCCTCCCTCTCTAAAAATCAATGGAAAATGTTCTTGGGTGAGAATTAACAAAAAAAATAAAAATAAATAAAAATTTAAAAATAGCTCGGGGCTAGCAAATAGAAAGCAGATTGACATGTTTTTGA
Organism: Vespertilio murinus; assembly: GCA_963924515.1. NCBI lineage: Eukaryota > Metazoa > Chordata > Mammalia > Chiroptera > Vespertilionidae > Vespertilio > Vespertilio murinus. Next base: position 157,863,888 of record OZ004704.1, on the reverse strand, counting down.
ATGGTCTCATCGGGCATGACTAGAAACAATGAATGAAAATCAGATTTTTTTTTTGCGAAATATAAGGAAAATTGAGGTAGTGAGTTTCAAGTCATCGGAGCGATTCAAGTCTGGGCCTGGATGGTCCCATGGCATGAATATTGTAGATTCAATATTCATGGGTTGGATGAGAAAGGAAATGGGGCCTCTTCTCAACCCAGAGATTCTGACCCCAATGTCATTAGAACTGCAAGCCAGAATAGGAAAAGTCTGATATTAGTCTTCTTGGGGATGAAATGATGATAAGAGCAGGTAATCTCATCCTTTCATTTTTATAGGCCTGTTCACAGATTTTTGGCTCTTGTAATACTTGGTGGCCTAGTTCCAGAAATGGCAAACCTAGATAGAATACACAATGTCACTTCTGATTGGGCAAAAGTCTCTCTCTCTCTCTCTCTCTCTCTCTCTCTCTCTCTCTTTCCCTTAAATGCCATTCAAATCTGTTTAAATATGTTGGTTCTTGGAGATAGTTTAGGGTGTGGATGAGGTCAATGATGCTGAACCATTAGTCAGAAGATCCAAGTTCCTAATTTGTGAAAGAGAATGTGAAAAATACCTATTTTAATCCTAGCCAGTTTGGCCCAGTAGATGAGTGTCAGCAGAACCGCAGACCAAAGGGTCCCAGGTTCGATTCTGGTCAAGGGCACGTACCTTGGCTGCAGGCTCCTCCCTGGTCGGGGCGCATGCAGGAAGTGAGCAATCGAAGTGATGTTTCTCTCTATCTTTCCTTCTCTCTCCCATCTCTCTAAAAGATCAATGAAAAAATATCCTTGGGTAAGGATTAACCAAAAAAACACACAAGACCCCCCCAAAAAAACCTCTTTTACCCTCAGCTTTGTTATAAGAATCAAATGAGATAGTACCTAAGAGAACTTTGTAAATCATATAGTGCTATACAAATAAGAGGGGACCATCTTACAGCAAGTAGAAGAAGGGTGGCACTGGAAAAGAATTGGAAGTAAGACCTCACCAGCTGATCTCTGTGAACTTCATTATAAAAATTATAAAATGAGGAAAGTTTTCTAATATTCTTGGCTTTTGATTCAATTATACAAGGTAGGATTATTTGTCTTTTTTTTTTCTTCAGGAAGACTAGAAATATGTCATTCCCTTTGTTCTCTCCCTTCAAGCACTATGATGGGAATTGGGCATGGGGCTATTTCATATCAGTTCCTGACAGGGCCACAGAGTTTGATCTGATGTTACCTTTTGTCTGGGAAATGTGGTATTCTATGGTCCCATCTCAATTTGTCTCAGTTCCAATGCCCATGTTATCAAATTGCTATAGGGTCCGGTTGATGGACAGACTGTCCAATGAATCCATCATGTTGGTGGTAGAGCTGGTACGAGCTGCTCCAGAGCAACTGCTGGCACTGACCCCACTCCACCGGGCAGCTCTGGCAGAGAGAGCACTACAAAACTTGGTAAGAGTCCACCCTACAAGAGCTGAGCTGGGGCAATTCTTACCCCTCAGACAATGACCTCTGTCTTCTAGGCCCAACCTCACACTTTTGCTGCTTATGATTCTCATCTTTAAGGCCCTAGACCCTAGATCAGTGATTTTCAACCAGTGTGCTACAAGAACTTTTTAAAATATGCAATAGCTGACTATTTAGTCAGAATCACAGATCTCTTTTCCCTTAGATTGTCAAATAAAAATATGACAACAGCCAATATAACAATAGCCATCTGGTGTGAATGAATCAACATTATACCTATTTTTTGTCAGATTGGCAAAAAATAGAATATATTTTTTGGTGTGCCACAGAATTTCACAATTAGTTTATGTGTGCCATGAGATTGAAAACTGTTGAAAATCGCTGCCCTATATCTATCTCTTGGTTTCATATTTCTTGTCCACAGCCCTTAGAGTCCAAGAAATTTCTTGGATTTCTCCTCCCAGTCTTTCTGCCTGCTCTTATCTGGGCTTATTGTTTAAGAAAATAAACATCATAGGGTCTTGAGTTAGAAGTTGGAGGGAGGAAATGTCACGGTCTTGATGCCTTGATCAGAGTCTGGTCCTCTGAGTCAGAGGTGCATTGTCCTAAAGCCTAATGCCCCCTCTTCAGGCTCCAAAGGGAACAACAGTCTCAAGGGAAGTGCTGGAGACATTGGGCCCCTTGGTTGGATTCCTGGGGATAGAGAGCACACGAAGGATCCCCCTACAGATCCTGTTGGCCCACCTCAGTCAGCTGCAGGGATTCTGCCTGGGAGAGCCATTTGCCAAAGATCTGGGATGGCTGCTGGCACAGGAGCCTCTTCTTGGGTATGGACATTTGAGAACTTCAGATTCTAACCCAGCCATCATCATCAGTGGTAGCCCATGAATACGTGTGCGGTCCCTTGGAGCCCTGAGTCCCCAATGTCTTCTTTCCCCCTTCCTTTTCCTCACAGTTCCTTCAACATCCCAGCTCCTTATCTTCTTCTTACCCCTCCCCCACTTTCCAGGAAACCAGAGTTGTGGAGCCAGGATGAAGTAGAGCAAGCTGGACGCCTAGTGTTCACTATGTCTACTGAGGCGATTTCCTTGATCCCTAGGGTGAGGTGAAGGAACAAGGGAGGGAGTCAGAGCAGAGATGGGGGACGGGTGAGCTGGTTCTGGGGAGTAAAGGCCAAGGAGGCTGAGGGCAGAGACTGTGAAGCCCAGATTTGGGGGAGATTGTTAAAAAGAGACAGGACTTTGGAATTGGAGCTGCAGCCATTGGCCCTGACCTGCTCAGGTCTCCCCATCTCCCTTCCACTTCCTTACACAGGAGGCCTTGGGCCCAGAGTCCCTGGAGCGTCTCCTAGAGAAACAGCAGAGCTGGGAGCGGAGCAGAGCTGGACAGCTGTGTGGGGGGCCACAGCTTGCTCCCAAGAAAGCAGCTTTGGTAGCTGGAGTTGTACGGCCCGCTGCAGACTTTCTCCCAGGTGAAACTCCCCAAATCCTCATGCTTCTGGCAGGGTGAACTGGAAAGAGTGTGCAACAATGCAAACAGAAGTCAGGGCAATCAGAAGTTAGCCTAGGACACCTCCTATCCTATTCTCTTACCCCTGTTAACAGCTGACTCAGCTCTAGGCTTGGCTAAGTGTGGTGGAGCTCTCTGCTGGGAAAATGTTTAGGATATAGGAAGGAGCCCCTGCGGGGCTAGGGACCTGGGTTCTAATCTAAATCTGCCATTAAATCCTTAGGCAGCACCCTCAATCTTTCAGCTACAGTGAGGGGATTGTTCTCTCCAGTCACTTGATCTGATATCTTATGTGTCTTATAAATCTCTCACTATAGTAATCCCTTGACTCATAGTGCTCACATTGACCAAAGTTTGGAGGGGTCATTCCATCTTTAGGTAGCTTTCTATAAAATAGTATCATATTTTAATACTACACTGACCCAGGCCCTACCTTCCCCCTTTAGAACCTGTGCCAAATTGTGCAGATGTACGGGGGACATTTCCGGCAGCTTGGTCTGCGACTCAGATTGCAGAGATGGAGCTCTCAGACTTCGAGGACTGCCTGGCACTCTTTGCAGGAGACCCAGGACTTGGGCCTGAGGAACTACGGGCAGCAATAAGCAAGGCAAAACAGGTTAAGGATGGGAGACCAGTGGGGTTGGAGATGAAAGAAACGTGGGAAAGCTGGTTGGGTGTGGTACAGGACAGAAGTGAATGGATGCTGGGGTGAGAGGTTGGGGAATATGAGATCAAAGGATTAAAAGGTTTGGTATATATATCAGTGGAATATTACTTGGCCATAAAAAAGAATAAAATGTTGTCATTTGTGACAACATGGATGACCTAATGGGCATTGTGCTAAGTAAGTCAGACAAAGACAGATACCATGTGATTTTACTTATATGTGGAATCTAAAAAACAAAATAAATAAACTAACAAAACAAACAAACTCATAGATACAGAGAGCAAGTTGATGGTCCCCAGATGGGTGGGTGTGGGGGAGTAGGAAGACAAGTGAAAAAGGTTGAAGGGAGTAAGAAGTACAAATTGCCAGTTATAAAAAATAGTCACAGCTGAAACCGGTTTGGCTCAGTGGATAGAGCGTTGGTCTGCAGACTGAAAGGTCCCGGGTTTGATTCCGGTCAAGGGCATGCACATTGGTTGCGGGCACATCACTGGTAGGGGGTGTGCAAGAGGTCGATGTTTCTCTCTCATCGACGTCTCTAGCTCTCTATCTCTCTCCCTTCCTCTCTGTGAAATATCAATAAAATATATATTTTTTAAAATAGTCACAGGGATATAAAGTACAGTGTAGAGAATATAGTCAATAATATTGTAATAACTGTGTATGGTAGCAGATGGATACCATACTTATCTGGGTGATCACTTTGTAAGTTATATAAATGTCTAACCATTATGTTGTGCACATGAAACTAATATAATACTGTATGTCAACTGTGAATGAAAAAAAAACTTAAGTTTTGCCTCCCCCATCCCCCTGTCCCCCAAAAAGGAGAGTTTGGCTCTTGAGTAGAAAGTCAGAGGGGATGAATATTGAGGAAAGAAAGCTAATGCAATGGGTAGAGGGAATAGAGCAGAGGTTACCAAACTTTAGTGTGTGTTAAAGGCATCTGGGGAGCAGGTGTTTGAAATGTTGATGCCAGGGTCCCATGCTAGACTCACTGAGAATGGGCCTGGGCATCTGCATTTTAACAGAATCCCTGGTGAGTCTGGTGCACATAACAGGTTAGAACTCATGGACTGGAGTCTGCTATTTTCCTGCTGAGACTCTAGAATCTTCCATTAACAGCTTAGTCAGAGGAACTTTGTCCCAACTCTTTCATTTTATAGTTGAGGAAACTAAGACACAGAGAAAGGCATGTGATTTGCCTCGACTTACACAGCTAAGGTCAGAGGCAAGACTAAGACACAGCATTTGGACTCCTAGTCCTCTGCTTTTCCCACTCATGTTGTTCCTCTCTTTCTCCATAGTTGTGGGGTCCCCCACGGGGATTTCGTCCTGAGCAAATCCTGCAGCTAGGTCGGCTCTTAATAGGTCTAGGAGAGCGGGAACTGCAGGAGCTAATCCTGGTGGACTGGGCAGTGCTGAGCACGCTGGGGCAAATAGATGGCTGGAGCTCAGCCCAGGTAACACCTTCCTTCCTTCCTATCACCTTCCAAGCACTCATCCCACAGGCCTGGTCTCTCTCTAGGTTATTTAAAGTCCAAGAATTTTTTCCTGTGACTATGAACGGCCATTCTTTCTATCTTTTAATGCTCCATACTAGTAGCTTTGGAAACTTTGTGATTTATTTACTCTGACGTCCTGGACACACAGTATTCCCTGCTGCCTTTTTTCCCTCTTTTTCTGTCCTCTTTTTTTTTTTTTGGGGGGGGGGGCCTCAACCTTACCCATGGCTGTTGGATCTTCAGGCCTTATTTATTTATTATTTTTAATAAATCTTTATTGTTGAAATTATTACATATGTTCCCTCTTCTCCCCATTGACTTCCTCCAACCCGCCCCACCCCCGACCTCAGACTTTCACCATTCTCTTATCTGTGTCCATGGATTACGCATGTATGCATACTAAGGTCTTTGGTTGATTACCTCGCACACACACACCCTCCCCCACCTTCCCTCCAAGGTCCTGCACTCTGTTCCATGCTTCCATGTCTCTAGATCCACTCCGTTCTTCAGTTTACTTTGTTGGATCTTTAGGTCTTAATAATGCAGAATTATAATCTAGGAGCACTTATCACTTCCCCATCCATTAATTCTCCATGAATTCTCTCGTCCTATGCCCTCCACCCCCACCCCAGCTCCGAGTTGTGGTCTCCAGTTTCCTGCGGCAGAGTGGCCGGCACATGAGTCACCTGGACTTCCTTCACCTGACTGCACTGGGTTACACTCTCTGTGGACTTCGACCAGAGGAACTACAGCATATCAACAGTTGGGAATTTAGGTCACCTGTGGAGGGAGGGTTGTGGGTGGTGATGCTGAGGTAAAGGTGGGCTCACTGGGGGAGGGAAGGATCACAAAGAAGTGGAGGAAGGGACCTCACCTGAAGCTATCTCTATTCAGATCATCATAGCTGAATCTTTCTCCTTTCTCCTCCTCTTCCACAGCCAAGCAGCTCTCTTCCTGGGCCACCTGCGTTTCCAGTGTTCTGAGGACCAAATGGAGGTTCTGGCCCAACTCCTTGTGCTGCCTGGTGGTTTTGGCCCAGTCAGTAACTGGGGGCCTGAGATCTTCACTGAAATTGGTACAATAGCAGGTACGGAGGCTGGGTCACTGCTGGTGCTTGTCAGATGTAGGTTTCCATTCCATGGGTGGAGGACTGCTCTGGAATTCTCAAGGTGGGAGTCTGGGAGTTTAGGTAAGAGGTTGGTGATGTATTGGCGAAGGTCTATGGTTGGAAGAGGTCTCTAAGTTTGAAGAGAAGGGAAGAGGCCAGTCTAAGACAACTTTTGGATGCCCATCCCCCTTGCTTCAACAGCTGGGATCCCAGACCTGGCCCTTTCAGCACTGCTGCGGGAACAAATTCAGGGCCTTACTCCTCTTGCCATTTCTGTCATCCCTGCTCCTAAATTTGCTGTAAGTATTGATGAATTGGAATGTGGAGTGACCACAAGAGAAGCAGAGCCCAACACGGGATACAATGGACATACTGATTCCCGTCTCCAACCCCAGGTGGTGTTCAGCCCCACCCAGCTCTCTAGTCTCACCAGTGTTCAGGCCGTGGCTGTGACGCCTGAGCAAATGGCCTTTCTGAGTCCTGAGCAGCGACGCGCAGTTGCATGGGCCCAGCACGAGGGGATGGAAAGCCCAGAACAGCTGGGTGAGTTCTCAACTGCACAGCTTGACCCTCCCCATTTCCTAACCCAGAATCTGACCCCTAGTTATGTATTATATGACTTAGAACCAACCCAAGGAGATCCCTGGAGTGAAGGGGTATACAGACAGTTTACAAGTATCAATAGCTCCTAGGGAGTGTAATTGTGACATTCCTTCTATTCTCTGTCTCATCGTAGGTCGAAGCACAGCCTGCGGCTTCCAGAACTGGTCACAACCCTCCTGGATCTTAGCATTAGCCATCTGCTTCCTTGGCACCCTGTTATGAACCTGTCTCTACAGTTAAAGAGTGACTGTTGGGAAAGAAACCTTAAGCCATAGTGAATAAAGCGAAAATGGAATTATATTCTAATTACTTTCAGGAAGCTGATGAGGAACATGGGTCAAATGTGAATGCTTTCCACCCCGCTGAGAATCAGTGTTCCTGGCATGCCGTGTCTGGAGTTTCTTTCCATCATAAATAACCCCATTGCCTCTCTTTCTTTCATGGAGGCTGCTCCCTCCTCACCCCATCATTAGGAAAAACACAGACAGTTGGAGCATAGCAAGGTGTCTTTACTGTGACACAGGATGTGGGGGGCACCCAGGGTAAGTAGATAGGCCACCATTAGAATGGGCGGAAGTCCTGGGGATCTTGAGTCATCTGCTGAGGATGGGGAGTTAATGCTTGTTGTGGACGAGAGGTGGAGGGATGCGGATATCCTGGCCTCTCTCCAGGCGCCGTTCACAGTCAATCAAATAGTTTACTCCATCGATGACCAGTTGCACCAGCTCCACCTAAAGGACACAAACCCTTGTTCTCTGCTTCCCACAACCTGAGTTTCCTTCCTTTGCCTGCTTTGAGAACTCATTTCCAATTGCCTCCCCATTCAACCTGATTTTTAATCAGATTCTATTAAATTCCTGAGACTCACTCACTGTTATATATCTCAACCCAACCCCCCACAGATTTCTACCTCCCCTCACCCTAATCCCTGAAGATCTCACCTCTGACTTGCCCAGACGGTCTAAATTAGAGATGTCAAAGGTACTGCCTGTGGCAGCTGTGTCCACTCCTCCAGTACCACGCTTTTGGAGCCTTAGGTTCTCCAGGATCTTTGGGAAGCGGTTATCCTAGAAGGAAGTTAGGGATTGGGAGCAGGGTGAATAGAGACAGAGATTGGTTCTACCTGAGAGGGCCCTGAACCCATTCAGAGCTCTTTCCCAGTGTGCCTGGTTCCTTTTCAAAGCGCCCACTCCCTCATCCTCACACAGCCACCTTCCTCACTCACAACCCTCCCTAATCCCACAACTCCTTTACTTTGCTTAGCAGCGGCAGTTTGATATGCACTCCTGCTCGTAGTCCAGTGCCCAGGTTAGATGGACAGGTCAAGATGTATCCCAAACGCTCATTCCACATGAACTCCCAGCCACGCTCCTGGATCAGCCGTTCCACCTGAGTTCACAAAGGCTTTGTTAGTGAAAGGTCAGGAACATGTGGACACTCCCGTAGCTAGGCTCACAGGACTCTAGAAATAAGTCTAGGACCAGAAACTTGGGATGTGAAAGCATGCCTGTGTCCAGGGTTTTGTTTGTTTGTTTTGCAGAAATGGTTTGTTATTACCTTGCATATAAGGTAAGCCCATAATGATGAGATTGCAGAAAAATACCTTGTGTGTTGAAGAAGAGAAATTGGAAGGAAGGATGCACTAAGGAAGGTCCAGAGGTGTTGAACTGAACTGAGAAAGAGTTGATGATTCAGCGAGCTCTGCATGCATTGGTTATCTTTGTTTTGCTAATGAGCCTAGAACTTGGGAGGATTCTTTCAGACGGAAAAGGAAATTGTAGGCTTTGCAACAGGAAGAAATTAGCTGTGGAAGAAGTTCATACCAGAAAGCAGAGAAAAAGGGTAGAAGGGCCAGACTTACAGGTATGTGTGTGTGCCAGGTGGTGTTAGGGTGTTTTTGTTTCACTTCAGTATCCTAGTCATGAAGATGACCATTACCGTTGAAAAGATGGGATCCACCAGAGTGGTGGACGTTAACACGCCACCTAACATGGGTAACGGGGACCCTGTTCATCGTTCAGAAAGAATTATAGCATCAGGGGATTTTTTACATGCTGAACACAGGGAAACCCTTCCATCTAGAATAACAACAGCAGCTAAACCTTATCAAATATTTACTATGGGCTAGGTATTTTACATGCATTATCTCATTTAATCCCCACAACAACCTCAAAAGGTAGGAAGTCTTATTATCTCAATATTATAGATGAGGAAGCTGAGGTACATAATTTAAAAAGTACTTCCCTACCCACTTACAATCAGAATGTTGTTTATTACTTGAAAAAAAAAAAAAAAACACAGTAGAAATTTCCCAGCTAGAATATAAAAGGAAGAAGAGCTCTCTTTATAAGTCCAAACTAGAACTGTATATATGAGAACATATAATTAAGAATTGGGTTTATAGGAATTCCTAATTTAGAATTGAATATGGAAAACCAATCCACATAGGATTGAGTATTCAGTTCAACCCTTCATGTAGACCCACATATTCTGGAACTTCTTAAGCCAGTTGATCCTCTACCTTCTCCCCATCTCCCTCTCACTCTCAGTTTAAAACTTAGACATGATACTTTAGCAGGAACGACAGAATCCAAAGGTGAGGTCTACCTCGGCTCAGAACTGAGTGGTTACCTTAGAATCTTGTTCCATACATCAATCCAGGTTCAAACCTTTTCCTTATCTGCACATCCCACACCACATACCCTAGGCACCGAACCACCATCTATTATTTTTCTTCAGATTATCTGATAACTGCTTTGTTTATTTTTTTAGATTCATGATGTTGTCTTCCTAGTCTTAGGGTGACCATATATCCTGGTTTCCCTTGGACAGCTTTGATTTATATCTGTTGTCCTGGAGTAATTGATGGTGGTCTTTTACTATCAAAAGTGCCCTGGGTTGGTTGATAACTTATATGGTGAATCTACATGGGCTAGCATTTTGTTTTTTCTTATGAGCTCCCCTCCTATTTCCCTTATACACTCTTGTCCAACCTCTTTGAGGCCTCGGCAGAATCTTTCAAACACTTTCTTCATGTTGCCACCCTTCTCCATGGAGATGACCCGGGTATGATCCTCCTCATTCACCCAGATTAAGAAGCTCTTCTCATTGTTATGCCTGATGGCAGGAGAGAAGGAAGGACAGAGGTCAATAGATAGGGCAAGAATGGGGGGGAGGGGTAGAGGGGCAAAAGGCATTTATAGGGACACGGTGACAAAAGAGATAAGGTAAGCCTCATACCAGATCCCACGAGCATCTGGCCAGTCTCGAGCCATTCCTGCTGCGGTCAGCAATGGGGATACGGGCTTATCAAATAGGAAGTGGTCCTGGGGAGATAAAGGGACTCGGCTTAAGAACTCTTACAGTAGCCCCTAGGCCTCTCAAAGCCCATCTATCCCATCTGGCCCTGTCTGCCCTCTGACTCTCCTTCCCATCTGGTCCTCCCCCCCCCCCCCCCCAGCACTCTCTCCAGTCCCCTCACATCAATAAGCTGCTGCTGTTCAGCCTCCGTCATTTCACTGAGCCGGTAGTAACGACCAGCCAGGTCACCCTTCAGGCCACTCAGTGCGTCCACCACAACACGTTCCACCTCTCGCCGCTCCGCCCGAGTGCAAGCTGGAGGCAGACTGAGTCCCCGGATACTTCGGCCAGTTCTGACTCTTGAGGACAACACATACCGCTCATCAAAGTGGCCAGAACGAATCTGTGGAATAAGAGAAGTCAATATGAATCACAAACACGATAGGTGGGAACAGAGGGTCCTTGGAGAAGAACAGATGCCTGACATTCCCTTCCTAGTCCTTAGGGTGACCATACAGAGGAGTCCTCATTGCATGCACTGGAAGGAGAAGTCCGTTGGGCAAGCAGTGCGATTGAAGAGGGCATTAGGACCCGTCCCCCAAACTGCCCACCCTGCAGTATGGCCATTCCCAGACACCTTCTCTTCTTCATGTCTGCTGCCTGAAGCACAGTCCTTTCCCCACACCAAGACGGAAAGCTCAGCAGTATAATGACCACAGCCAAAAGATAATCAAGGATTGAAGAAACAGAATGCTGTCCATAAGGTAATGCAAGTCAAAAGTGGAATACTTGACCCACCTTACTAGCATCCAGGTCGGTGGTGTGCTTCATCACCCGGGGATCATAGCCATTATGTCGTTCTTGGATAACAGGGTCAAACAGCTCAGCAAATACCTGAAGGGGATTTAGGGGGAAGAAGGTGGTTAGGGAGGGGGCCCCCCCTCCTAGGCTTTAAATGTGGATTGATTTCACTGGGTCAGAAAACGTTAAGTACAGATGGAACAGTGTCGAGGGTGAGTGAAGGGTTTTTATGGGGAAGGAGCTGGGGTTACTGGGAAGATGAGTTGGACCACCAGGGAAACTCTGAGGGCCCCCTACCTCGTAGGTTTCCTCATCTCCAGCTACCATGCCCACAGTCTTGATGAAGGGGTGGCCGGGGTTGTCCACGCCAGTCTGGATACACTGATCTAGCGTCCAACCAGTGGGTGTGGTCTTGTCGCAGAGCCGGGCATAGAGTGCTGGGGTCAGGTGACTGGCCATGCAGTTGTTGTGCTTTCGGAGGTCTGGGTACTCAGCACTAGGGAGGGGGTACCCAGTAACCATGGAGGGAGAGCACAGGTGGGCTAGACCTGGCACCGTCAGCCAGGAGCTGTCCAATGAGCCGTGTCTGGCTGTCCTCCTTGGGAGGAGGGGAGACTATAGGGAAGCTAGTACTTGGTAATCTCATTAGGGATTTCAGGGTCTGTTCTTTCCCAAGCAGGTCTAGCCTCCCCTGGCTGGGCCAGCTCAGTTCTCCTAGATCTGCTCAATTCTCTCATCCCTGGAGCCCAACATCAAGAATGGGGGGAGGGGAAGGACTAAGGAGGAAATTTAGGAAATGGGGGAGGACAACAAGAGAAGGAGATGCAAGAGATCAAAAAAGGGATCGTTTCTGATCTCTCCTTTAGGGATTTGGACAGCGATACAACCAGAACTCAGGGGACCAGAGCCCATCCTGTGGGTAGAGACTGCAGGTTCCAGGTCCCCAGGAACGCTCTGGCCTTGTGGTTCTGTCCCCCACCCCCACCCACTCAGCACTAGGCCGTGGCTTGAGGATCCTGCTACCGAATGTTTTAAGGCAGGACCCCAGCGGGAGGTCCCCAGACTGTACAGCCCCCCCACCCCCCCCCACCCCCCCGCTCCAGAGCTTTCGTGGCTATATAGCCCTTCTCCGTTCCCCGGCCCTCCCCCCTCCATCCCCATCTTGGTTCCCATCGCCCCTTCCCGGGGCGGGGGTGGGGGCTCAGACCCCGATACCTCGGGGGATACATCCTGCGTCGTTCGCTGGCGGCTCGCACAGGTTCCGGGCGGAGCAGAAATCCAGCAGCTAGCGACCCAGCTCCAGCCAAAGCCAGGAGCCTGAGCCCGGGGCGGGCGGACAGCAGGCGGGAGAAGGGACCGGCCATGGCTTGAGGATCCTGCTACGGAATGTCGGAGCTGGAGCAGGAGCTGGAGCAGGAGCGGCGCGGGAGCCGGGAGGGAGGATGCCACCAGGGGCACTGCGGGCCGGGGACGGCGGGGTGGGTGCAAGGCTGGAGCCGAAGGGGGGCCCGGGGTGAAGGCTGGCGTGGGAGCCGGAGCCGACCAGCCCGCAGGAAAGGCGCAATGAGCTAGCGGGGGGAGGAGGGGAGGGAGGCCTCAGCCGCAGTCTCCAGGGGTGGGGCTGCCCCAGACCCCGCCTTCCGCCCGCCACCGCGCTAGGTGTGCGGAGACGGAGGTCGGCGGCCGCCGCCGGTGAGGTCAGGGGGGCCGGAGGGGCCGGGGACCCGCGCCCCCTGGGATAAGGCTGCCCGGGTTTCAGCACCAAGAAAGAGGAACAGCACCCAAGGGGTCTGTGCGAACACCCTTCCCCCCCGCCAAGCCTCTCGGGTTTAATTGGAAACTCGACTCGTCGTCGCTCCGGGAGTGTGAAAGGGTGACAGTGCCCGACCTCTTCTCCTCTGTTTTCGGTCTGCCCCAGCCACCCCTCCGTCCTCCCAGGGGGGCAGCCCCGGGAGGCCGGGGAATGCACACAGGTGCCAGGGGAAAACACGGAGACAGCCCGGAGGTAGAGGCAGAGGCCGGGGAAAGACACACCCGCTGGCTCAAGGTCACCTTTTCTTCAGAACCAGGAAGAGAGCCAAGGCACCTCCATTCATACCTGGACTCTCTCCTTACAAGGTGGAGAAGAATCGGGGAGACATGAACTCCCACCTGATCTGTGCTGAGTCCCCCCCACCGAGACCCTGGCCCCTAATCTGAAGCTCTGGCCTGCCTACACTTCGTAGGACACCCCCCCACACACACACACACATACATTTTTCCCCTCCATCACCCTCCTTCCCGTCCCCTGGTTCACCTTTGATCTTTTCCTTCTCAGCAGTCTATTCCAGGCTGCTCCCAGGACTCCCTCTCAGAAGCCTCGGCAAACTTGCCTGCCTTACCTGCGGGTGGCACGGAGGTGAGGCTGGGGTTGGGCAGGGAGTTGCCAGTTTCCTCTTCCTCCTCTTCCCTCTCTGTAGCTCCCAGTTCCTGGGCTGGCGTGGAGTGAGCGGTGAGTTGCAGGGTGTGGCGAGATGATTGGGTGCAGGAATGGGACAGGCGGGCACAGGTTTCCGTTCGCCACAGGTGTTTCCTCTCTTGGCTCCCTCATGCTGTTTAATCCAGAGTGAAAGCGGGGAGTGGTGTCCAAGGGCATAATGTCTTCAGGGAATCTCCACCTTCCCTTTGGTCCTACGTCTCCCCCCTTTTCCCTCAGATGTAAGAGGGCTTTATTCCTATAGCTCCATGTGTGACTTGGGTGTGACTTGACTTTTGCCCGGGCAGAAAGGAGCATAAAGGTTGGAGCTGAAACAGATGTGGGGCTTCAGTATGGAGGGTCAGTTAAGGCGGGGCAGTCGTGGTGGCATTGGTCCCTTCCCTCAGCTTTTTTGGTGTATCCACAAGACAGTAAAGTGCTTGAATTTTTTCCCCTTCCCTTTGGGGAGAGTAGTTGAGGAAGAGATATTCCTTCCACCCCACCCCTGTACTCTCATCCTCTTCATTCTTCTCAGCTTCCCTTGTGTTCCTTTTCCTGCTTTCTTCATGTGTGGGCATCTTTAGAAGCCATCAACCTCTCTTTTGGGTCCATCCCTGAACTTCCTTTTCTCCTGGTAAAAGAGCAGCTATTGAATTCTGCAGATGAAGTACAGTCATGCTTGGAGAGACACGCAAAACGCTACCTGTGTTGTGGGGGCTCATTACCTTAATTGAGGAGTAGCTATGAGCAAGCAAATATAATTACAGGGTGTACATTTACCCTGATAAAGGAGGGAGATAATCTTCCAGAGAAGTAGGGTTATTTGACTGAGAGGGCAGTTATAAATTAAAGAGGTAGGAAGCAGGAAGAGAGAATTACAGAAGGAAAAACAAGAATTGCCTAGAGGAGTAAAGAAATCACTCAAGCCCTGGCCAGGTAGATTAGTTGGTTAGAGCATTATTCCAATATGCCAAGGTTGTGGATTAGATTCCCCAGTCAGGGTAAATACAAGAATCAACCAATGAATCCATAAATAAGTGGAAAAAGCGTCAGTGTCTTTCTGTCCCCCTCCCCCACCTTCCTCCCCCTCCCTCAAGTTAATTTTAAAATCTTAAAAAAAGAAACCACTCAATATATGGCATTTAATAATAATTATTATTATCAATCATATTCAATATTTATAAAGCACTTTACAGTTACAAGAGATTCTTGTGTGTATTATTTCATTGAATTGAATTACAGTGTTCCAATGGCTGACTCGATAGAGACTGAGTCTACATTTTCAGGAGAATGAGAAGACATGTTAATTACCTACAAGATGCTTTAATAACTTGTTTGAAAGGTCGGAGTGGTAGAAGCAATATAAGCCTGAACATGAACTAAGGAGGTCTCTATTTCTCTTAGGGCCAGTCATTAAAATCACCTCTATCCCTTTTGGGAAGGCTTTGGGTCAGTATAATAGGCACCTGACTGAAAAAGTGGTATGATTTCAAAGGGTGCAGGAAGAAACAATGAACTTGTAATTGTCTTCATCAGGGAAATCTATACATGAGGCTGCAAACATAATACAAACATATACAAAATGCTTTAACATAATCAGTACCCTACGAGTTAGGTTTTTAATCCCACCCTTTTACAGATGAGAAAACGGAGGCTGAAGGAAGTTCAGTAGCTTGTCCCAGGCTGCACAGCTATTACCAGCAAGGCCAGGGGTCAAATCTAGAGGACAGAGAACAAGCAAAGTGAGGAGAAAGGAATCAACTCGTCCAGTCTTCCATGACCATTCATTTACTTGACTTCCTCGCTCGTTAACATTGAAAGCGTGTATTTATTGGATCTCTACTAATATCATGCTCCGTTTTTGTGGGTTTTTTTGTGTTTTTTTTGTAAAGCAAAAAGAAGACGAGGTTTTCTCCTCCGGGAGGTGCAACGGACGCAAACTCTTCCTCTTCCTCCTCTGCAGGTTGCTTTCCTCCCCGCTTCTCTGTATCACCGGCCAAGTGCAAGCCGCATCTGAATTGTGGCGACGCAGTTAGAAATCGGGAGCATCAGCAGGTTGCACTTCCCCCGCGGAGCCGCTAGGGGCCACCCGCCTCCGCGCCGAAGCGCCGGCCAACGCAGCCTGACTCCGCCGCCGGTGCGCGCCCTCTGCTCATTGGCGGCACCGCCGAGGAGCCGCGCTGTGATTGGGCCGCTGTCAGGTGTCGCTGCCGGCAGGTTCGGCTGCGCGAGCGCGGGGAGGCGGGTGAGTGCGGGCCGGGGGCGGTGGGGGAGTGGCTGGGGGCTGGGGGCGGTATCGGAGCGGGTGGGCTGGGGAGGGTGGGCTCGGCGGGTGCTCGGGGCCGTGGCGCGGCCCCGCTGGGGGCCGCTGTGGAGGGAGGCCCGGCGGCGAGGCCTCAATGTCAGCGGGGGGACGGTGCTCCCGGCGGCGGGGGCGGGGGCGGGCGGGGGCGAGGGGAGCCCGGCTCGGCGGGCGGCTGGGCGGGTGGGCGGCCGGGGTCCGCGGGAGCCGGGGGAGGACCGGGGAGGGGGCGGCGGAGAGGGCGGCGCGCGGGAGGGTCTGCGTGGGGCGCGCCGGCGGCGCGGGGGCAGGTCGCGGTGGGAGGCGGTGCGGAGGAGTGGGAGTGGGGTCAGCGGGGGGAAGGGGTTGTTGCCGGGGGAGGAGGTGCGTGGGGCTCAGGCAGGAAAGACGGGGGCTCAGGCAGCCTTTTTTGGGGGGGTGGGTGGGGGTGGTCACTGAGGGTTCCACGGAAATAGGTGACCAAGTGTGGTGACTCTGGGGGCTGGGGGACGGTCCAATGCTGGGGACCCAGTGAGGGAGAGGCTGGTTGGGCTATTATTTGGGTTCGTCGCTCAGTGATGGGAGTGGGCAGGGGGTCCGGGGTGGGGGGGTGGGGAGTCGTTCTAGCCAGCTGGGGGAAGAAGGCAGTGGGAGTGAGTGGGTGCTGAGGACGAGGGCAGCGGCGCAGGGCGTGGGTGTGAGGAGGGGGACGGGGGAGATTGCACCAGAAGGAGCCGGGGGCCCACGTGTGGAGGCTGGCTGGGAAGGAGCCGGGGTTGGTGGCCCCGAGCTGCTTTGTGTTGGGAAGTCTTCCTGCCCGAACTTGGTGTGGATGTTCCCCCGTCACTCCATCAAGTGGACGGTGGTGAAGGAGGCTGGAGGACTGCTGCAAGCAGCCCTGAATGCTAAGGGATCAAGAAGCCCCACAGTGGACTCTCCTCTCTCTCTCCTGCCCCTTCTCCAGATCTGATTTCACGTAGATGTTCCCGAGAAAATTGCCACCTGCCCCTCCCTCTCCCGTCCTACTAATCCCCTCCCTCCCTCCCTCGACCCCTCCCTCCCCTCCTTTCCTTTCAGGGAAACTGGCCCGAGTAAGGCCGCCCTTTAACCAAATGTAGACTCCTCGAAGTTTTCTTTTTCTTTCTGGCAACAAAGTATTGCGCGAGAGGGAAAGGGAGAAGAGCACAGCAAGCAGGGGGGTGGCTTTTGGAACAACCACATTTAAGGCCCGGCTTCTCCCAAAGGTACATCTAAATAAATCCTCGCTTATTTCATATCTATTTCTGGCAGGCTTCTATTTTTTGCTTTGTTAACTATGAATTTAGACCTCTCATCTCTCCTGTAAACAGACTCTCCTTCCTCCTATTACCATCTCCTGTTATAGAGTTGCAATAGAACTTCAAGAACATGATTGTGTATATTCAGTAAAGACAAAACAAAACCAAAAAACCAGGAAGAAAGGGTGTAAGAAAGGGTGAAAGGTTGGAAGTCTTAGGAGAAAAAGCTCTTTCTTGCTTTAGAGAAAATATAAAGATTGCAACAAAGTTCTACTTGCTGAAACTCCGCAGGGACCTTGGGAATGCCACAAGTCATGAAAACTGGGTCAGGTCACTGAAAAGGAGTTCAAAAGAAATAGCCTGTTAATCAGGAAGGGAGTGTACAAGGCTTTCAGTGCACAATTGGGACTGTGAAGTCGAAGGAGAATGTCGTGCCCCCAGGGTGGTTGAGCAAGGGAGACAAGTGGGTGGTGAAGACTGGAAAGGTCTAGCTTTATGCAAAGGTTAACTAACTTTCTAATCAAAACAGCAACCCCCACTGGCAAAATTCTAAAAAAAGAAGAAAAAAAAATGCCCTAGCCGGTTTGGCTCCGTGGATAGAGGTGGATAGAGTTCAGTTCCCATCAAGGGCATATGCCTGGGTTGCAGGCTCATTCCCCAGTGCAGTGTGTGTAGGAGGCAGCAGATCAATGATTCTCTCTCATCATTGATGTTTCTCTCTCTCTCTCCCTCTTTTCCCTTCCTCTCTGAAATTAATAAAAAAATATTTTTTTTAAAAAAGAAAAAAACCTGCAACTCCCACTTGTAATGGAAGGGTTTAAATAAAAATACATAAAGTAATTCTTATTGAAGACTATTTAAAATTTCCATAAGACTAAATCCACTTAAGGAGTTTGTGGCTTTCTAGAATCAGTATTTTTTTTTTCTTCACAATTTTAATGGTACACTGTGACCTAGAATCAGTATTTTTGAGACCTTTTGGAGAATGTGGGAAATGACTGATGTGTGTGTGACTCAATTTTATTTTGATATCCATGTCCCCATAATTTAGTGTTAATAAGTGTATATTTGCTTCAGATTTAAAAAACTGAAATAAACATTATAGATAGGATTGTGAAGTTCCACTCAAATTCTTGTCTGTTCCATCATTCCTTCGACTCAGAGGTAACCACTATCATGCATTTGATGCTTGTCTTTCCAGTCTATTTTTATATTTCTACTATTTATGTATACAGTCATAGGAATAAATAATATTTCTTTATTTATACAAATGGAACTGTGCTACATGTATTTCTATATGTTTAGGAAGGGAGAGGGAGAGAGAGAAACATCAGTGATGAGGGGACACCCCTACTGGGAACTGAGCCGGGAAACTGGGCATGTGCCCTGACTGGGAAAACTATGACTTCCTGGTTCATGGGTCAATGCTCAATCACTGAGCCACACTGGCTGGGTCAGTTTTGTTTTTTTAAATTGCTATTGGTCTATCGTGTGTACATTACATTGTATTTATCCATTCTCCTACTTGTGACATCTGAGTTGTTTTTTATTTTTTCTCATTATTAACAGTGAGGTGATGAGCATCTTTATACATACCTTATGTGAGAGAGTCTCTCTCAGCAGGGTTTCTCAACCTTGGTACTACTAACATTTTGGACTGGGTAATTCTTTGTTGTGGGGGAATATCCTATTCACTGTAGACTATTTAGCAGCATGGCTCTGGCTGGGTAGCTCAGTTGGTTATAGCATCATCCCCATATGCCAAGCTTGCAGGTTTGATCCTGTTCAGTGCACATATAAGAAGCAACCAATGAATGTAGAAATCAGTGGAACAACAAGTGGATGTTTTTTCTCTCTCTTTAAAATAAATAATAATAATAAATAATGAAGGTTATTTAGCAGCATCTCTGGCATCTGCTGACCAGATGCCAGTAGCACCTCCCCAGATATGACAACCAAAAATGTCTCCTGCACATGTCCCCTGCACAGCATATCCACAATTGGTTAAGCACCACCACTCTAGGTATATGTACGCAGAAGTAGAACTGCCAGGTTGTTCTTAGTTTTTTTTTTTTTTTAAATATGTTTTATTGATTTTTTACAGAGATGAAGAGAAAGGGATAGAGAGTAAGAAACATCGATGAGAGAGAAACATCGATCAACTGCCTCCTGCACACACCCCACTGGGGATGTGTCCACAACCAAGGTACATGCCTTTGACAGGAATCAAACCTGGGACCCTTCAGTCCGCAGGCCAAAGCTCTATTCACTGAGCCAAACCTGTTTCAGCTGATCTGAGTTTTAAGTCTTAAGATATTCTCACTGATATGGCTCTAGGCAGGATTTTTTTCCATTGTAGTTTCTGATGTGAGGGACCTTGGCCTAGAGCAGTGTTTCCCAAACTTTTTTTTTTTTTAATATATTTTATTGATATTTTACAGAGCGGAAAGGAGAGAGACAGAGAGCCAGAAACGTCGATCAGAGAGAAACATAGACCAGCTGCCTCTTGCACACCCCCCCACTGGGGATGTGCCCGCAGCCAAGGTACATGCCCTTGACCGGAATCGAACCTGGGACCTTTCAGTCCGCAGACCGACGCTCTACCACTGAGCCAAACCGGTTTCGGCTGTTTCCCAAACTTTTGACATATGTGTACCCCTTCTATAATTTTTGTAACGCTGAGTACCCCTCGTCAAAAAAAAAATGGATGTATTTTAATAACAATCAAAATATTTTTATTTTTTATTTTTTGTACATACACAAAATAATAATAAACAAAAATAAAATTATTCATAATAAAATATAAATAAAAGTTATATTATAAATAACATTTATTTGCACACCGGACCATCTCACGCCTCACAAAACTGTCTTGACTTGACTCAGGAGAACGGAGAATTAGGCGCAGCTAAGCACGGTGCAGTGCATATCCCCACCAAACTCCAGTGCAACGCGTACCCCCACCAAACTCTTCCCGTACCCCTGGGGGTACTCCTATCAAACTTTGGGAAACACTGGCCTAGAGGAACCTTGGGTCTGTAGTACCAGATGTGGTAGAGAGAAAATTGAAATTTCAGTTTGAGAATGGATTGGAGGCTGTTGTGTGGATGCTTGTATCCTCAGCCTAACAACCAGCATTAGACCTATTTCCTTGAACAGGTTTTCTGAACTTGGGCATCTGATTTTCAAGGTGGAGCAGCTGAAGGAGAGAAGGGGGAATAGAGAATGTCATCGTTCTGATAATGCTTAGAACATAGGGTGCCTTTTAAGAAATGCGTGTGTATGTGTGGTGTGTTGTGTTTTTTTAATTAATCTATGGTAGGAATGAAGATGGGGATTAAGGGCAAATGCAGCTGATCTCTCGTTCCTCTGTCCTTGGATAAGTCACTGAGTTCAGCAATACTGTAGGGAGGTGGAGAAGGACTAGGAATATTTTGGAATGAATCCAGAGTTTGAAATGTCACTTTAACCTTTTCTCATAGGAATCCACAGTAACCCTCCATGAGGAACTGCCTTTCCCATTTGCTACTAGAGTTAACGGGTGTTTCCTGCTGGCAGAATCAGGGACATGACAGCACTGTAAGGGTTGATCTGCTGATCCTCTAATCAGTCTCACAGCTGGAGGTGGGGTGAGCAGAAATGGGAGACTTTGCTTTTCTGTTATGGATCTCTAGTCATTTCAAGTCTTAGCCCGTGTGCTTTCTTGCCTGTTGATCCTTTTTACCATAGCTGCCTTTGTTTCCCCTAATTCCCCAGTTGTTTCCTCTTATTTCCTCACTAGAGGCCTGGTGCATGAATTCGTGCACGGATAGGGTCCGGCCGGCCCGCCCTGATGGGGGCCAGTTGGGGATGGGGTTTGGTGGAGGGGGCCACAGGAGGTTGGCTGGCCAGCCCCACACCCAATTGGGGTGGTGGTGGGCCGATCGGGGATGGGCCGTTGCAGGAGAGGGGCCACAGGAGGTTTGTGGGGGACCAGTCAGGGCCTGGATCAGGCCAGTTGGCTGCCACAGTGTGCATCATAGCGACCGGTTGTTCCAGCTGTTCTGTTCTAGTCGCTTGGCTTTTATATATATATATATATATAGATTCCCCACCCCATACCCTTACCTACTGTCGTAGGGCGTGGATTCTGAGCTAACGGGATACTCTCCCCTGCAGAGCGGGATGAGCGGGTGCTCCGGCGGGGATGTGGTCATTTCGGACCAGTGAGAGCGGGAGTGCTACAGCCCACTTCTTCCTTGGAGCTGGAGATGAGGGGCTGGGCACCCGTCACCGAATAGGCATGAGGACAGAAGACAGCGACAGCGAGCTCCTGGAGGACGAGGAGGATGAAATGGTGAGACGAGAGAAAATGATGCAATTCGGTATTGGGACCCCTTGTTATAAAGAATTGAAATTCCATTTAGATGGAGACACCTTGCTATTCTTTCCAAATGCAGAGACTCCCTCTCCTAAACAGGCCCTGTCCTAGTTAAGAGGAGGAGGAGGAGTGGAGAATGGTTGGATTGCCTCCCTCTGAAGCCCCTGCCCTGTTTTCTCATGGTTCGCTGGCTCTTCTGCCTAAGCACACACTTCCTACTATGGAAAGGCTCCTCTTCTGTACACAGTAGGAATCCCTATAGGCGCCCCAACCTAAGATGTATAAGTCAGGAGACAACTTTTACTCCCTGGGTCCAACGTCCTGGCAAGAAACTCTGTGCCCTAAGGAGATGAGACAGTGTTCCCTGACGGGGACGGTCCAGGTGGGGAGTTCCTGAGTTCCTGACAGCACTTCCTCTCGGCAGCCTCCTGAACCTCAGATCATTGTTGGCATCTGTGCCATGACGAAGAAATCCAAGTCCAAGCCAATGACCCAAATCCTAGAGAGACTCTGCAGATTTGACTACCTGACCGTTATTATCCTGGGAGAAGATGTGATCCTCAATGAACCTGTGGAAAACTGGCCATCCTGCCACTGCCTCATTTCCTTCCACTCCAAAGGTGAGGGCCTGGGGAGGAAATGGGAAGGAGCCGTGTTGGAATGTTGGGCTGGGAAATGAAGTTCTTACTGTCAGCTAGTAGAGAAGCCTTCAGTTCTTCCTGACACACCGGAGAGCAGCGCAAAGGGGTTTGTTTTTCCTACATCTTGGGGGAGTTGCTGCAGGTAGCGTAAAGCCCATAGTTGAACCTTAGGACAACTCTACAGCTCTTGGGATCTCGAAGGACCCTAAAAATAATTTCTTTTTTATTTTTTCCTGATGGATACTCTAGATTTGGGAAGTTGGGCAGAGGATAAGAGATGGAATGGATGGGTAGGGGAGCTCAATGGACCAGCTTTAATATGTCTATTTCTCGTGCTTTTTAAAATTTATTTATTTTTTTTACTCTGTCTCTTTTACTTTCTTTCTTTGGTCTCTACTTCTTTTCTCTATCCCAGGCTTTCCTCTGGACAAAGCTGTTGCTTACTCCAAGCTCCGAAACCCCTTTCTTATCAATGACCTGGCTATGCAGTATTACATCCAGGATAGGTATAGCTTTCTACTAACTGGTGGGTGGCTGGGTGGCTGGGTGGCCCTGAGATGATGCCTGTTGAGAGAACCCACTCTGGGAGGGGCAGAGTCAAACAAACATGCTTAATTTTTGTACCAAACCCTCTTGAGTTCTTACACCCTGGCAATTCCCAGTTCTTAAGCATATGAAATCCGTAGCCCTTCCCCATAGCCACCATCCCCGCCTCTCCCAGCTAATCTATTCCGGGGGTGACAGGAGGGAGGTGTACCGGATCCTGCAGGAGGAGGGCATTGATCTGCCTCGATATGCTGTGCTCAACCGTGACCCTGCCAGGCCTGAAGGTGAGTACCTGGTCTCGTCCGGTCCCGCCCTGCCTTGCTTTCTATGACTCAGCCCAGCTCTCCATCCTCTAGACATCTCCCGTGTACCACCTATCTGAGTGAAGCTTTGGTTATTAGATTATGGGTAGAGCTAGAGCCATGAGACTTTGGACTTAGCCTTGGACCTCTTCTATAGATATTTATATGCCTATATACCATATACCATAGATAATACCACATTTATTACTAAGATATGATCATGGAGACTTGAAGGTTATAAGGTTGAAAACTTGAAGAAAAAGGAGTTGGAAGTCTTCTACAATTCTAGGCCCTAGGAATGACCGCATACCTACTTTCCAGAGTGCAACCTAATAGAAGGAGAAGACCAGGTAGAGGTCAACGGAGCTGTCTTTCCCAAGCCCTTTGTGGAGAAGCCCGTGAGTGCAGAGGACCACAATGTTTACATCTACTACCCCAGCTCAGCTGGAGGAGGGAGCCAGCGCCTCTTCCGTAAGGTATGGGGGAATCAGAGCAGTTGAAGGACAAGAAGGAGGTTGTGGGGAGGGGAGCTGGGGGATTTGGGGATAAAGTAGAGGCAACTTTCTTTTTTCTTCTTCTTCCTTTTTCTTCCAAAGATTGGCAGCCGAAGCAGCGTTTATTCTCCTGAGAGCAGCGTCCGAAAGACAGGGTCATACATCTATGAGGAGTTTATGCCAACAGATGGCACAGATGTCAAGGTTATGGTGGATATAGGGATTTAAGAGGTTATAAATGTCTAGGTGGGATGGGGGCTTGGGGAGCAAGTGGAAGCATGTGGAAGGTGTCATAGAAAAGAAAGCGTGAATGAGCGTGGCTTTCATATTCAGTTGAAGATAACAAGTGGTGGGAGTAGATATTTAAATTGTTATTATCATAGCAAGGACAAGGGTGACATGGAAGATGATATAAAAATTAGTAAATTGTTTCTTAATAAGAATGGTAGTGCTGGAATCCCTAGGAGAAACTTTCATAATAATACTTCAGTAGGGCTCAGTGAGAAAGGTGTCAGCTTCCTTGTTCTTAATACTTAGGGTGTATTTTTGTTTTGTTTTCGGTTTTTTACTCTGAAACTAGTGTACAGACCTAGTGCTCATGTTGTCTTCTCATATACAGGGTGCGCTGTGGGCATACTCAGTGATGCTATGTACCTGCAGGTATATACAGTGGGGCCTGATTATGCCCATGCTGAAGCCAGAAAGTCTCCAGCTTTGGATGGGAAGGTCGAACGAGACAGTGAAGGAAAAGAGATTCGATATCCGGTCATGCTGACAGCCATGGAAAAGCTGGTGGCCAGGAAAGTCTGTGTAGCTTTTAAGGTAAAGGTTTGTGGGGGTGCGGGGTGCTGTGTAACGAAGGAGACAGATAGGAGCAGGGGTCTGGGAGGGGGAAATGGCTCCCTTGTTCTCATCTTGCCTCTTTGCTCTGCATGCAGCAAACAGTGTGTGGTTTTGACCTTCTTCGTGCCAATGGTCATTCCTTTGTGTGTGATGTCAATGGCTTCAGTTTTGTCAAGAATTCGATGAAATACTACGATGACTGTGCCAAGATTCTGGGGTAAGGGACACAGTGGTTTGGGCTGGGAAGAATGAGCTTAGAGAAGAGAGTTAAAAAGCTTTTACTTTAAGTAAATATTATAAAAATGCTTTCAAAAGGAAAATAGTAAAAGGGCTCCTCAGCCCTCTTGCCTTCCCAACACTGTACTACCCAGAGGTAATTACTGTTAACAATCTTAGGCATAATGGTATGTGTTTTTCTGCCATGTGTAAACAAATTACATTTATTGTATTAAATGTAATCATATTGTAATACTGTTTACAACTTGCCTTTTAAAAAATCCATCACATAATATTTAAAACATTTAAAAATATATAAGAAATGATGAATATGGTAAGTTTCCATGTATTCACCATTGAGCTTAAGAAGTAAAATTTTGCCCTAGCCAGTTTCGCTCAATAGATAGAGCGTCAGCCTGTGGACTGAAGGGTTCCAGGTTTGATTCGGCCAAGGGTTGCCCATGGCTCAATCCCCAGTAGGGATCGCGCAGGAGGCAGCTGATCAATGATTCTTTCCCATCATTAATGTTTCTATCTCTCTCTTTCCCTCTCCCTTCCTCTCTAAAATCAATAAAAATAATTTTTTTAAAAAGTAAAATATTGCCTGGTCACTGTGGCTGAGTGGTTGAACGTCATCGGCCCATGAACCAGGAGGTCATGGTTTGATTACCAATCAGGGCACATGCCCCATTTGCAGGCTCCATGCTCAGTAGAGGTCATGCAGGAAGCAGCTGATCGATGTTTCTCTTTCATCTATGTTTCTACCTTTCTATCTCCATCCCTTACACTCTATAAAACCAATAAAAATGTATTTAAAAATAAAATAAAATATTAAGGATATCATTGAGGTCCCTCCATACCCCTCACTAATTATATCCCTTCTTCCCATCCAGAGTATTTTGTGTTTGTTAATCTCATACATGTATTAATATTTCTATTACAAATATGTGGAGGGTTTGCATGCTTTTAGACTATTCATGTAGTTTTCTACAATGTGCTGGTTTCTGTGAGCATCATTCCTGTGTGTGGTTCTGGTTCATTCATTTTCACACAGCTTCTTCATGTTTCTCCTTCTAGGAACACCATAATGCGAGAACTTGCCCCACAGTTCCAGATCCCATGGTCCATCCCCACAGAGGCCGAGGATATTCCCATTGTCCCTACCACATCTGGCACTATGTGAGCAGAAGTGACAAATCTGGAATTACCTACTTATGGCACCTAAGTCAGATCAGTAGTTACTTCCCTGACCATGTGCTTTCTGACTAGGTCTCTTCTAGGAAGTTTTCTTAACCTTACCTATATTCCTAACAGCAGACAGTTTTCCTCTGTTCTTTAACATGTCAAGCAGGATGAAATGATGAGAGGTGGGGTGGGATGAGATGTGGGAGAGGCTCTAAAAACATTCCCTATCTTAGGATGGAACTTCGTTGTGTCATTGCAATTATTCGTCATGGGGATCGTACCCCCAAGCAGAAGATGAAGATGGAAGTGACCCATCCAAGGTAGGAAGAGCGCCCTGATTTAGACAAATAGATTTTTGTGAGGGAAATGGGAATGGGGCAGCTCCCAGAGGCTTTGCCTGTCTCACCCCATATTGATGCTTCTCCTCATTTCTTCAGGTTTTTTAGTCTGTTCGAAAAGCATGGTGGCTACAAGACAGGGAAATTAAAACTAAAGCGGCCCGAACAGCTACAGGTAAGATGGTGAATCTGGCTTGGAAGAGCAGTGCTTTGAGAAAGATAGAGGGTCTGGGGTTGGGGGCCCCTGTGAGAGACCAGGAGGAAGGGTCCCTGGCCAGCATGTGGCCTTCTGCATGGATACCCTCTTACTTCCTTCAGGAGGTGCTGGACATTGCAAGGCTGCTGTTGGCTGAACTGGAGAAGGAACCCAGTGGTGAGATCGAGGAGAAGACAGGGAAACTAGAGCAGCTGAAGTCTGTGCTGGAGATGTGAGAAAGGGCCTCGGAAAAGGGAGGGAGCCTGTTGACACTGAGAATTGGGGGCTGGAATAGAAGCTCATACTATGAGTTTATCCTGCAGGTATGGGCATTTCTCAGGCATCAACCGGAAGGTGCAGTTGACTTACTATCCTCATGGAGTAAAAGCTTCTAATGAGGGGCAAGGTAAGATATGATACCCCCTTTTCATCATCATTCAGATCTCTTGTTCTTAAACCCTTAGATGACTTCTACCACTGATTACCTTTCTGGGCTCTTCAGAAGACCTAACATTTAGATGTCCCCAGTGTTTTCCTCAAATTTAGGTCTATTTACTGCCTTTTATTTCAGTAGATCCACAGCAGGAGACTATGGCTCCATCTCTCTTGCTGGTACTAAAGTGGGGTGGAGAACTGACTCCCGCTGGTCGTGTTCAGGCTGAGGAGCTGGGGCGAGCTTTTCGCTGCATGTACCCTGGAGGACAGGGTAAGTGTTCTGGGGACTACACACCTAGCAGGGCTGGGATAAAACCGTTAGAGGATAAGTTGGGGGAAATGAAGGATCCGAGGCAATGGGGAAGTTAAAGGGGGAAGAAGCATTCTTTCTTTCACGTGGGAATTTGTGGTATGCATTCCTGGTCCTTCCTTTTGCCTTCAGGTGACTATGCTGGCTTCCCTGGCTGTGGGCTGCTTCGGCTTCATAGCACTTTCCGCCATGATCTCAAGATCTATGCATCTGATGAGGGCCGTGTCCAGATGACTGCCGCTGCCTTTGCCAAGGTGCACCTCACAGTTCTCCCACAGTCCCAGCTTCCTTTAGGTAGAGAAGCAGAGAACTTGGAGAACTAATTGGGAAATTTAGGGTGTTTGTGTGCTGACTCAGAAGTTTCTTCTTGTTCCGACTCCATTCTCTACTACTGAAAATGCACTGAGAATAATAGCCCAGTGGTTAGCAAACTGCAGCTCGCAAGCCACATGCGGCTCTCGAGCCGAAGTTTGCCGCTCTGTTGACTAATGAGTTTGCCCATCCCTGACCTAGACTCTCAGATTCCAATAATTACAGGCTGTTGTTGTTCCTTGTGATTAAGCCCCAACCCAGTGGTCCGCAAACTCACTAATGAACAGAGTGGCAAACCATGGCTCGAGAGCCACAGTTTGCCGACCACTATCCTAGCCAGATCTCATTTGATCTCTCAGACCATCTAGGCCTAGGGGGACTGTGCTATCCTGTAAGGAAAGCTGACAGACTTTGTGCTTCCTCTCCAGGGCCTTTTGGCTCTAGAAGGGGAGCTGACACCCATTTTGGTACAAATGGTGAAGAGTGCCAACATGAATGGGCTCCTGGACAGTGATGGTGATTCCTTGAGCAGCTGCCAGCACCGAGTGAAGGCTCAGCTTCACCACATTTTGCAGCGGGATGCACCCTTTGACCCTGAGGATTATGATCAGGTCAGGCTCTCTTTCTGCCCCAATCCCAAATTTTTAGAGTTCTAAAAAATTGTGAAAAATAATTGTACTTACCATGTGCCAGGTACTGTTGTACATACTTTCCATACCTTATCTTTTTTAATCCTTATCCTTTGAGATAAGTGTGGGTCCACAATCTCTTATCCACATTCTCAGAAATCAAAAGAATTTTTATAAGTTTTGCACCAAGATTCATTTGGCAGCAAAACTTGACATGATTATTATTTATAATCCCTGTTTATCCCATTTAGTGTAAATAGTCATATATTTTGCTGCATGAGAGTATTTGGTTATGCCCTATGCCCTGCTGGAAGTATTATATAACATATAGCATATGCACTGTATTAACTTCCTCAAGTTTGAATATTTCTCAATTTCAAACACAGCTGGTCCCAAGGACTTTTGAATGTTTTAATTATTTATTGCCACATAAAAAACTATCCCAAAACTCAGTAACTTAAAACAACCACTATTTCATTTTCTTACATTTTTTAGGCTCAATTAGTCTTGCTTGGGGTCTCTCCTAAAATTTCCCAGATGTTATCGAGATATTGGAGCTGAATCATCTGGAGGCTCGACTTGGATGCTGGGATAACTGCTCTCTCTTTTTATGCTCTCCCAGTGGTCTCAGGGCCTCTCCTCTCCATATGGTTTCTCTAGCATGATAGCCAGACTTCTTTAAAAAATACACACACACACACACACACACACACACACACACACACACACACTCTAGAGGCCCGGAGCACGGAATTAGTGCACGGGGCTGGGGTGGAGGGGGTGTCCCTCAGCCCAGCCTGCACCCTCTCCAATCTGGGACCCCTCGAGGGATGTCTGACTGCCTTCTCATAATCCAGGACTGGTGGCTCCAAACTGCTTGCCTGCCTGCCTTCCTGATTGCTCCTAACCGCTTCTGCCTGCCAGCGTGATCATCCCCTAACCTCCCATGCCAGCTTGATTGATGTCTGACTGCTCCCCTGCCAGACTGTTTTCCCCCAACTTCCCTCCTCTGCCAACCTGGTCACCCCTAAGTTCCCTCCCCTGCAGGGTTGATTGCCCCCAACTGCCCACCCTTGCAGGCCTGGTCCCTCTCAACTGCCCTCCCTTGCAGGCCTGGTGCCTCCCAACTGCCTTCCCCTGCTTGCCTGATCACCCACAACTGCCCTCCCTTGCAGGCCTGGTCCCTTCCAACTGCCCTCCCCTGCTGGCCATCTTGTGGTGGCCATCTTGTGTCCACATGGGAGCAGGATCTTTGACCACATGGGGGCAGTCATATTGTGTGTTGGAGTGATGGTCAATCTGCATATTACTCTTTTATTATACATATATATATATATATATATATATATATATATATATATATATTTCTGAGAGGAAGGAAGAAGGAGAGAGAGATAGAAACATCAATTCAATCAATTCAAGAGAATCATTGATTGGCTGCCTCCTGCACACTCCCCTACTGGGGATTGAGCCCACAACCTAGGCATGTGTCCTGAATGGGAATTGAACTGGTTCATAGGACAGTGCTCAACCACTGAGCCACACCGGCTGACTTCTTAAATGATAGTTTAGGACTCCCCCAAAGCAGAAGCTTCCAAGCTTTTTTAAACTGTAGGCCCAGAATTAGCCCAACATAACTTTGACATCTTTTATTGGTCAAACAGTCACAGGGTCAGCCTAAATCCAAGGAAGGGGAAATTGACAAAGAATTAATGGCCATCTTTAATCCACCATAAGAACTTTGGACCTATACTATTTTTTCCTCATTTTACAGATGAGGAAATCTAGGCGCAGAAGAATCTAAGCAACCTTTCAAGGTCACCCAATTAGTATGAACCCAAGGAGTCTAACTCAAGAGCTCAGGATATTAGCCACTTCAGTAAATTGCTTCACAGTATTAATCACAGTGGATACCATTACACAATGTCATTCTTCTTCATGTGTATCCAGGCCACTTTTGACTGAGGAACATATAACAGACGATGATTTTCCACCATCCTATCACTAAAAATTCCTCATTTCTGATAAATTCTTTTTTTTAATTTTATTTCTTTAAATTATAGTGACACTTCAACCATTTTAAAAAAATATATATTTTATTGATATTTTACAGAAAGGAAGGGAGAGAGATAGAGAGCTAGAAATGTCGATGAGAGAGAAACATCAACCAGCTGCCTCCTGCACACCCCCTACCGGGGATGTGCCCGCAACCAATGTTCTTGCCCTTGACCGGAATCAAACCTGGGACCTTTCAGTCTGCAGACCAACACTCTACCATTTTTTAAATGTACAGTTCAGTGGCATTAACTACATTCACACTGTTGTGTAACCATTTCTTATAGATTCTTTTTAAAATATATATATTTTATTGATTTTTTTTTTTTTTTTTTACAGAGAGGAAGAGAGAGGGATAGAGAGTTAGAAACATCGATGAGAGAGTCATCAATCAGCTGCCTCTTGCACACCTCCTACTAAGGATGTGCCCATAACCAAGGTACATGCCCTTGACCGGAATCGAACCTGGGACCTTTCAGTCTGCAGGCCAACACTCTGTCCACTGAGCCAAACCGGTTTCAGCTTCTTATAGATTCTTAAGTGAGCTAAGTAGCTGAGCACATTGCTTTTTCTGTGTTCTTCTCTGAGCAGGACTTAATAAGAGCACGGCCTTGCTCCTTTATTTTCTGTGTTAAGTATGATGTTTAGCACAATGCTCAATGTCAAATCCAAAAATATAAAATCACCTTTCCTATCTCCCATTCTTCTTTTTGTTAGCAAGAATGGAACTTATAAGGACCTAGGTAGAATGTGTACAGTCTGCCCACGTCCGCTTACCCTCTCCCCGTTCTTCATTGACTGTTACTGTCCTAAAAGCTTGAGTTGGAACCTATTAGAGGCAGCACCTCTACTCTAGGTTCAAGCTGTCATCTTGTTTAGAGGAATCCTATATAATAAAAGCCTAATATGCAAATCGACCAAACCGCAGAATGACCAGTCTCTATAATGAGCACTAATAACCAGGGGGCAGACACTCAATGTAGGAGCTTCCCCCAGCCCTTAGGCCCCCAGATGCCAGCAGGGGAGCCCCCAATTGTTCTGCCGGTCACCTCTTGGCAGCAGCGGGGGACAGGGCCAGCAAGCAGGCAGCGTCAGGTGGCCAAGGTGGGTGCCAGCAGGGGGCCTGCCTGATCACCCCACTGATCAACCTTGATCTCCAACCAGGCCCAGAGACCCAACCCATGCACAAATTTTGTGCATTGGGCCTCAAGTGAGATATTATCTTTATTATCCACTCAAGAAAACATTCTGTGAATTTTTTTTAATTTATTTTTTTTACAGAGAGGAAGGGAGAGGGATAGAGAGAAACATCGATGAGAGGGAAACATTGGTCAGCTGCACATCTCCCATGGGAATGTGCCTACAACCAAGGTACATGCCCTTGACCAGAATCGAACCTGGGACCCTTCAGTCCACAGGCTGATTCTCTATCCGCTGAGCCAAACCGGTCAGGGCACATTCTGTGAAGATTTTGAGGATTTGGGTTTCATCTTTATTCCCCAGCACTTTCCATGTGTTTTTTCAGAACCCCCGAGAAAATAACCTAGGTCTATTTTATTTCCTCTGGAGTTTAAGACTTTTAAGATCAACCCTTCATAAATGACTATGTGGAAGAACAGTTTCCTCATGTGAAGGCCCTAGAATGCCTGGCATGCCCAGTAGCTTAAGAGTGCTCTTTGGGGTGATTCAACAAAAAGATACTATTTGCAGGCAATCTCTGTCATAAGCTCACAGGAATCTGGACAATTGGCACTTAACCTAGCTTGCTTTTCATCTCTCTATTCCCCACAGCTGGCTCCAACTGGAAGCTCTTCCCTACTCAACTCCATGGCTGTCATTCAGAATCCTGTAAAGGTCTGTGATCAGGTATTTGCCCTGATTGAAAACCTTACTCACCAGATCGAGGAACGGATGCAGGACCCCAAATCTGTAGGTGGGTATGAATACTATCTTCCCTTCAAGGTTTTAGGTATGGATGTGTTTCTCAGATACTCCTGTGTCCTCTCTCTTAAATGACAAGACATCCTCATCTCTCTAGTTCTGCTTCAGATTTGTTAGGATCTTTTGTTAGAACTAAGTCTTGACTTCTCTGACCATCTGTCTTCCTTCCAGATGTGCAACTCTACCATAGTGAGACACTAGAGCTAATGCTACAGCGTTGGAGCAAGCTGGAGCGTGACTTTCGACAGAAGAGTGGACGCTATGATATCAGTAAGATCCCTGACATCTATGACTGTGTCAAGTATGATGTGCAGCACAATGCGAGTCTGGGACTTCAAGGCACAGCAGAGTTGCTCCGTCTCTCTAAGGCATTGGCTGATGTGGTCATTCCCCAGGTGTGTCTCACAGAAGGGGTCTAACCTAGGGATAGCGGCATTGGGCAGGAAAGGAGAAAAAAGGTAGAAAGGAGGGGTGGTATCGGAACCAGGGGAAGGAAACTTAGAGAAGGAATTAAGCTCACGGGAATCTGGGCAATTGGCAGATTGAGTTGCTACAATTCTCAGGGTCTACTCTGGCTCTGAGTAAGTATAACAGACTAACGGAGGAGAAACCTGGAGAGGGGGAATGTGGTGGATATGAAAGAAGTCCTAGACCTGAGGTGAAGACAAGTTTGATCGTGAGCCTGAGAATATGAGGCAAGAGGAATGCAGGATTCATTGAGGTACTTATTCCTGGCCTATGGCCCCTAGGAGTACGGGATCAGTCGGGAGGAGAAACTGGAAATTGCCGTGGGCTTCTGTCTTCCACTGTTGCGGAAGATACTACTTGACCTGCAGAGAACCCACGAGGATGAGTCTGTCAACAAGCTGCATCCCCTGTGAGGGAGGGCTGGGAGGGGTGCTGGATGGAGGGAGGGGCATGTCAGGGGAGCCATTAGGGGGGTCCAGACTGGGACAGCTTGGGGAACCAAGAATAGAAGGAAGGAATACTGGGATGGAAAGGAGAGAAGTTTTTGAGGGGGAGGAGGAAGTTTGTGGAGGGGTGGGAAGATTCCGGATATTTCTATCGTGTGAGTGACTTAGCTATTACCTCAGGTATTCCCGAGGAGTCCTCTCCCCAGGCCGCCACGTTCGAACACGTCTCTATTTCACCAGTGAGAGCCACGTCCACTCCCTGCTCAATGTCTTCCGTTACGGGGGACTTCTTGATGTAAGGATCTTTCTTCTTCCTTCTGCCTGTGAACATCTTTTTTCAGCATTCTTTTACTCTCCTCCTCATGTTTCCCCCCCCACCCCCCCTGCAAGCTTTCTCTGTTCTCCTTGTGCCCTTGCCCTCCCCAGACTCCCTTGGCAAGCATTGCCTTACTTCTTCCTGTGTTTGGTAGGAAACCAAGGATGCACAATGGCAGCGAGCTTTGGCTTACCTTAGTGCCATCTCGGAGCTCAACTACATGACCCAGATTGTCATCATGCTCTATGAGGACAACACACAGGTGAGGAGCTAATGGGATGGGATGAGGAGAGGGCTCCTTCTTTCTCTTCCACCCTCTTTTAGGAAAAAACTTTTTTAGCCTTGGAATTTGTCTAATCCATCCAGCATGACACAGAGCATCTAGAGCAGGGGTGGGCAAACTTTTTGACTCGAGGGCCACAATGGGTTCTTAAACTGGACCGAGGGCCGGAACAAAAGCAACCTGACCATGACACTCTCATCTTGGGCTGCTGATGAAGGAGCGGAGGGGAGAGCAAGAGAACCCTCTACTCTTTCGGCTCTGCGGGCCGGATAGAACAGCCGAATGGGCTGAATCTGGCCCACAGGCCGTAGTTTGCCCACAGCTGATCTAGAGGTTCCTACTGAAAAATAAAAGGTGTTTTGGGATGTTGTTGAGCAAGAGATATATACCACAGAACACAGCTCTGGCATTAGGAAGAGTATGGAATTTGGGACATGTTATAATGATTTTCCCCCCTCAAAAATCGTTAAATATATACCTTCTTCATCTTGCTGCACAAAGATATCTATAAATGTCCTGCTCTATGCACTGCAGCAAGCTGAACTAATATGGGAGGTGGATTGGGAGAGTCGTATAAGTGGAAGTTGTAAAGTCATGCCAAGCGGTTAGTCTCAAACAGCAGAAGTGAGGGAATGAGGATCCTGTGGGTAAGTCCGGACTGTAGTCAAAGGAAAGCGCTAATAAACCAGCTCCAGAGGGAAGTAAGACACCGAAACCTCAGCCGTGGGAGGGTATATTCTCCCGAGTTCCTCTCTGTTGTTCCTGCCTTGGTCTTCCACCACCACATCCAGCTCCTCCAACTGCCCCTTCGTTTGGTGATGCCCACAGGACCCCTTATCAGAGGAACGATTCCATGTGGAGCTGCACTTCAGCCCTGGCGTGAAAGGTGTGGAGGAAGAAGGCAGTGCACCCACTGGCTATGGGTTCCGTCCAGCCTCTTCAGAGGTGGGTCAGAGTGCTGGGGTTTGGGACCGGGGGATTTAGGAACCAAGTGGGTGGGAAATTTGGGAACAGTACAGTGAGGTAAGAGGTTTGGGAAGTCTGAGATCAGGAGCCTGGAAGCCATTAATATGTCTCCTGTGCCTGTTGTTGCATAGAATGAGGAGATAAAGACCGACCAGGGCAGCATGGAGAACCTGTGCCCAACGAAGGCATCAGATGAGCCAGACCGTGCACTGCAGACTTCACCCCAGCCCTCTGAGGGTCCTGGCCTCCCAAGGAGATCACCCCTCATTCGTAACCGAAAAGCTGGTTCCATGGAGGTAACCGGAGGGGCTTGGGAGAAAGAAGTGGTGAGGTGCTCATAGGACAATATCCATGAATCCTCTAAATCCCCTTAAGGGGTGATTCTTGGGACCTTAAGCAGAGTCCTCCTACCCCTGATGGATATGTTTTACTTAATCTCTTTTTCAAAGCCAGGCTCCCAATAATGCTTTAAACTGGTTGCTACTTCTGAGGTTCAAGAGATGCCAGTGAGAGGTACCTGAGAGAGAAGGATTTTAAGAGATAGCATGAGGAGGAGGCCTCTGGATGAAGTTAAAAAGGCATTCTTTAGAAGTAACAGTAGAAACAGTATGAACTCTAGTCTAAAATTGCAGTCCAATACTTAGAAGCTGTGTGACCATCGACAATTAACTTCTCCAAGCCTCAACTTTTTTTTTCATCTATAAAGTATAAGTAATATCCACATAGATGCTCAGTAAATAGTACTTACTATGATAACAATGCAATTGATATTAAAGGCTAGGCCCTCTCCATCTCTTTTTTGCCTTGGGTAAAAATTATAGCTCAACAGGAGCAAATATGTAGTATTTTAAATTAACCCTTTTAGTCCAGCTGGTGTGGCTCAGCTAGTTGAGCGTCAGCCCATGAACCAGGAAGTCACTGTTCAATTCCTGATTAGAACACATGCCCGATTGCAGGGTTGATCCCTAGTAGGGGGCATGCAGGAAGCAGCCACTGATGTTTCTTCTATCTATCTATCTATCTATCTATCTATCTATCTATCTATCTATCTATCATCTATCCCTCTCCCTTCCTCTCTCTGAAATCAGTCAAAACATTTTTTTAAAAAAATTAATCCCTCTAGGATTATCTATACTCTCATACTAGAAAGGGAATCAAGTCTGAAAGTCTGTGTTCTCCTTGTTCTAATGAGAAGGCTTATGGCCATGGGCCTGTGTTCTGCTATTCTTGGAGTTTGTCTCTAGTCCTGGTTCTAGATCTGTAGCCTAGAGGAAGGAACTGTTGTAAATCTCATAAGTATCTAGCTAACCTTTCTGGGGGTTTGGTCTGTTTCTCATGGAAAGATTCTTTTCCTTTTTGGCTCTGTTACACTCTTTTTTGACTCCATAATTTATCCGTGTCTCAGGGACTCTGACTATCTGATTTGAGTCCTGTTTTGAAAGATGAATCTGTTCATCTATCTGTGGGCCAGCTCTGTCTTAAAGGAATTGGTCTTTCCATTTGAGGGATATCTCAGAAGAATTTATAACTAGCTTACGTAGGTTTAGCAAGAGATTTACAGTTAAGATTTTGGAGAAACCTGAGAACACAAACTAGTCTGTGTTCTGAACTCATCCTTTTCTTCCTGAAGATTTTAAAGTGGATTTGAAGTTGTGAATACTCAGTTTCGTTGGGTAAGGTATGCATCATTTTCTCTCAGAGATGTAAGTTAACTTAGTATCCACAGTACACTAGTACCCTTCAGATTCATGTGAATAGATCAAATGGATAGAATGGCATAATCTTTCATCTATAAACTGCTCCTCCACCTCTAATAGTCTTCCCATTCACATAGTCTGCAGTGTCTCTGGCACTGTTGTACTTTACCCCCCTTTCCTTCTGGTTTAAGCAGTTAAGAAACATAGGAAAGGCAGATCCCTCTGTGTATCCGATATCAGATTTGATGCGATTGACATTTCTTCCAGGCCTATAGGAAGCTTCCCGTTGTGATCACATTTCTTCCTTTCAATTATCAGTGTAGCTTATCCAGGATAATGGTTGCCCAAGATGTGCTTTTTCGATTTGCAAGAAAATCTGTCTTCTCCTGGTCAACCAGCCTTTTAATATTAATATATCCTCTCCTTGTTCTATATTATTCCTATCAATTACAAATACCCCCCATCCCTTCTTTTCCTCTTGTTTTGGACTATTTTAGAATACAAAATCTGTGACCTTCGTTTTCTCCCGCCCTATGATTAGGTCTGCCCAATAGGCACTGGGGCTTCCGGGAGCCTGGGCGTTAAAGGAGCCTTGACCGGCTTTCCACCCGGTCTGATTTCAGGTCATGAACATGCAGTGCACAGGGAACCTGGACCTGATTCCCTTGCGGGGACGGCGCCGCAGGAGGTCAGGAGACCTCCCCCGGCCTTCCCCAGCCATCAGCCTACAGCCCCGGGCTATGTCCACCACTCACCTGGCGTCCTGCACACAGGTGTTCCTCCCTACCTCATCTTCCTTTTCTGCCTCTGTCTTTGCCTTTTGGGATTTAGGGATTCAGAACACTGTTGGGGTTGGGGTGGGTATATGTATGTGGGGGGTTGTATGATTGGACCCTTATGGGATTTTTAGAAATCAGTTTCATATCTCTAAAAGTGGAGGGACGGGCTTCTTGGTTCAGATAAGAGACTGAGTAGTTTCCATAGCCACAGCTGTTTTGTGGAAAGAAGAGAGGGCCGGACTTTATTTCTTATTGTAGCTGAGCTATTGTCATTGGCTTGATGAGTCCTGCAGAGAGATAAGATAATATGAAGGAACCCTGCTCTGCTGAGAACTGAGAATGGTTGAATAATGATTTCTCAGATTTGGGATGGGAGGACTAGGGGCACAGCTATCTTGGAAACAGACATGCCTTCTAGAATAGAAGGATTCTCTGGACAGTTTCCTTTTGCTCTGCAAACTGCACTGTTTCCTTTTCTTCTTCCTCCTCCTTAAAAAAATCCTTTAATTCTTCCAAACTTTCTGACATTGCTTTGCTTTGTAGGGGCAGGAATTCAGGATCTGATGAGTTGAAGTGGCAAATGGTAACACAGAGTCCTTTTTCTCCAGGTGCTTTCTGAGACCTCATCTTCCAGGCCTGGTGGCTACCGGCTCTTTTTGTCTTCACGGCCACCTACGGAGATGAAGCAGAGTGGCCTAGGTATGGTTTTCCATCTCCTCTCACCTGTTGTTGGGAAAGGGTGTCTGTCTGTTCTTCAGAGTTCTATTGTGGGAACAGGGGTCACCCAGTCAGCAGAATTGTCTGGTGGGGCTAGGGAGGATGAATTTGGAGAAGCCATATTTAGGAGTGAACTTTGATCCCAGATGACTGTTTCCATTCCAGGAAGCTGTTTGTCTTCCGGTTTTCTATACCAGTCCCCCTTTCTCTGGCTGAAGGGCATTTTCTGGCTTCTCCTCTCATTCCTTATCTGCCCCCCCCCAGTCTAGCCCAGACCTTAAGGGGCCATGGAGACTCTGAATTTTCAGAGTTATCAGAGACAGAGCTATAAATAGAGGTACTCATGAACCCTATAAGGGTACTCATTTGGAGAATTTGTGCCATGTATTTCTCTGCGTTCTATGTTTATTATATCCTTGCTCTGGCCTTCCTACCTCCATGCCCTCTCCATCATTTCTCCTAATCCTGTAATGATTTTTTCCTTTCTTCCTGAAAATTGAGGGACAAATCTGAGACTGAGATAGTGGCAGGGGCTTCTCTCAGGACTTTGAGGGAATGTCTCTTGATTTTTTTTTTTATTCCTGGAGAGGGGTGGAGAACATCATTCAACCTTTCCTCAGAACCCAGACTGCAGGAAGGACCAAGCCTCAGAGGGTATTGTATTCTTTGGGAGTGGGGAGCGGTCCTTGGGAGGGGCTATCTTTGAACACAGTGCCTTGTGAACCAGTAACTAAAATGGCAGTTAGCGGTAATTGTGTGGGGTATGGTCCCCTGGCTCTTTCTTTCTTATCCTGCATTCTCCCCATTTAGCTCCTTTGGTTTTTCTGTTACCTTTCTTTTTGGCAGCCAGTTTCTTGGCCCCAAAACAGTCAGCATTTGGACAAGCAGAGAAAGATGTTGGTAACTCTCCAGGCTAATTTTATGGGAGTAGGTTGGCTTTTAGATTCCTGAAGTGAGATAGATGGTATGAGTCATGAAAAATAAATGGCAGATGTATAGATCTGTGATACAGACTTCTCACCCCAGAAGTCCCAGTAAAGAATAGATTTCAGGCAGGCTTGCAAAGAGGATGGGGGTGTCTGGCGCAGGATGGGAGTGCTGTCGTGAACAAGGCAGAGGTATCAACATGGTAACCGACAGATGGTGTTGGTAAGGTGGAGACTGCCCTCTGAGAGGACCCGAGGACTGAGCAGGACATGATGGCAGGACTCCACCAGGAAATGATTTAGCAGAGTAAATAAAAAAGCTTCTGGCGGTTGGGGGCACAGCCAGCTAGTTTCAGCTTCTCTAAAGAAAAACAGACAATTTAGCAACCCTTATTACTTTCTGAAACCTCATTCTAGAGCCTGTTTGAGAACGAAAGATAGAAGAAGTTGCTGCATAGAAGAGCAGTCCTGAATGCAAGGGTGGAGATTACCAGCCATCTGAGCTTTCTTAATTTCTGTGGTGACACCAAACTTCTGGGACCCCTGAAACTGTGGCCCTTGCTTTGTGGGATCAAAAGAAGCTGACCTCCTCCCTACTTTATTCATCTTCCTATGAATGTTAAGTTCTCAAGCCAAATCCAGGGTCTTGTCCAAGATGGATTTGGAAGTTAGAGGGGCAAATGCCACAAACTTGGGCGTTAGTCTTGTCTCTTCCTTTCCACTCTGTCCTCATGGGCTGTATATAGTAGGAAAAGGGACTATGAGTCCCAATACCACTCTTGATCAGATATTTGAGACAATGACTGACTTGATTTGTTTCAGAGATTTTTCAAGTTATGTACTTCTCTGATTGGCAATAGAGCTCTCTTAGATTTCTTTGGACATCTGATTTTGAGCATAGGGCTTAAAAGACAAACTTTTTTGAGAGCAGGGAAAATCATCTTTTTTTGTGGTTTCCTGCTCACGAGGTCCTCCTTAGTAGGGTGCTCAGCACATAGGAGGCATACCATACCTACACTCACCTGACATTTCACATGCCTTTCAATTCGCGTCCATCTTCACTTCAGAAACAACCTGTTTCTTCTTGATGAAAACAACCCCTCCCCCCCCCAATTGAACACAGTTGATCCTCAGAGACATGAGTTCTGGATTCTAGTATAGCTTAGCTCCTAACAAACTATATGATTTTGAGCAAATGAGATCCCTTTTGAATCTCAGTATCTTCATCTGTAAAATGAGAAGGTTGAACTGGATAATTTCTGGAGTCCCTTTCAGCTTTAAAAATTCAGTGAATCGCATACTTTCTTCCTTGGAAAAGGTAAAAAGGCCTAAACAGAGATAGAAGGGAGGGAATGTTAGATGAAAAACTTGGGAAAAATTGGCACTTATGAGAACTTGGGATTTGAGCTGAGTCTAGTCTCTAGTTTCAAAGCTCTTTACTTTTAAGCCTATAAGGGATTAGATACCTGGGTTCTTTGAATCTTATATCCATAGTAAGGAACATGGAATCAAACCTAGGGATATATAGAGTGATTGACTTTTCTTTTAGCATTCCTAAGAGCTATATGGAAAGCATAGTCTACCTCTTTCAGTAGCTTTGAGTCCCCTAATATCACTAACCCTGCATTGTGGTGGTCCCTTGTATCAGCCATGTAGACCTTCAGGAGAATCCCTACTTTGCTTGCTAAGTATAGCTATGAAAGTAGTGAAAGCTGTTTGTGGCTGTGTGTAGTAGCCACAAGATGGTGGTCCTGAATGGCTGTGTGTGTGTGTGTGTGTCTTGATGTTGTCATGTGATGTCGTGTGTACTTCTGTGTGGTAATTGCAGCTTTGCGTGGCTACTAATGCACTCCCGGCCTTGCAGGCTCACAGTGCACAGGGCTATTCAGCACCACAGTGCTGGGTGGCTCCTCCAGCGCCCCGAATCTTCAGGACTACGCCCGCAGCCATGGCAAAAAGCTACCACCTGCCAGTCTGAAGCATCGAGATGGTATGTGGGTGGGTTTGGGGGAGCAACTCTTTTTTTCATTTGTCCTCCAGCAAGGACTCAGTTCAAGCACTGTTCATGCTTAATATGGCATTGATGCTGACCTTATAACAAGTTTATTAATCAATTATAGAGGAGAGAAGGAACCAAGGCCTCATGCACCTCCATTTGCACTCTCTCTCACCATACAAGTATTACTTATTTATGCTTATCCCTTCATAATCTCCCACATACAGCCCTGCTACATCAGTTTACTCCACCTCTGTATTCTTTCCTGGATTCTGGTATATAGGGGTAAGAACAAAGGAGGGTGATCAGGAAGAATGTAGTGGAGCCTTGATTAAAATACTGGAAATCAGGAATGGGAAAGTTGTTTAGCAAAGGCTGGAAAGATGACATGGAAAGAGATTGGGGAAGGAATGAAAATTTCTACAAATATTTTATTTCTAAATGATGAAAAAGAGGATGTGGTGGTGAAATTAGAGTTGCTTGTAGGGCTGTATTGTGGTAGAGATGACACATGGATTCCTAAGGAGAGACACCAAAGGGGAAAAAAGTTGAAATGTGGTAGTCAGGCATCTAAGGGTGGAGGGTGGGAGTAGGTCATATACTAACTGTATAGAATAGAGGATATTACTGGCAGATTCCGGAGCAGGGGGGCGGGGGCAGGTGTGGGTATAATCCCCGTGATGTCTTTTCTCCCCAGAGTTCTTGTTTGTCCCGGCCGTAAAACGATTTTCTGTGTCGTTTGCAAAGCATCCGACTAACGGTACGTTTGCTTCTGATTCAGTGTCATTCATCATTGCCATGTCACCTCCAGACACTTAACCTCTGAGTTCTGACACTGACTGCTCCTCTCCTGCCACTGTGTCACACCCTGCTGTCTCTGATTGAAACACTCACTACGTGTCCCTCTTGGGACATGTCCCTTGAGTGACAAACCTTAGCCTTGGCTGCAGCCTGGCTGCCCCGTCCCTGTAACAACTCAGTCACCATCATCACCACTGTGTCACTTTTTTTCAGCAGCATCACCAAAACATTCAGTCTCTCTCTTCCTCATCACATGACTGCTGGGCTTTGTACAAACATGACAATGACTCCCCATCTTAAGAGGAAAATAGTATTTCCTATATTATCCTTATTTCTTTTCTCCAGCCCCAACCCCAGAACTCATTTTATGTAATTTTTATCTTCTTTTTTTTTTTTTCTCCAACTCTTTTGTTAGAGTGGATCCCTAGTTTGTCTCCCTCAGGAGCAATGCTGCAGTTCCCAGCTCCCAAACCTACCTATAAGGACATTGGTCTTGAGTATATAGTTTCCCATCTCCATATTCCTGTGTATGTGTGGTTCTTGTGCTCCTGACATCTGCTTTATGTTACTACTAACCTAGGGCCTGGGCTTAGAAAACAGGAGCCCAGATTAATCTGGGGGGGAGGTGGAGGAGAAAGAGAAAAAGAAACGAGTAGGAGATAGTAGGTAAAGGAAAAATAATTATACCTCAAGTTTTTACATGTGATTTCCATATAGCCCTAACCTACCTATGGCACTGCTGTCTCAAGCTTGAAGTGATGAGTTTAGATGTCTACTGGTGTTGTAGGGGAACTTAGGAATGAATAATATAATAATATTTCAAGAATATTGAGGAGCTGGGTCTGTCCACACTAAGATGGGAGGCCAAAAACTGAAAGGCTGTGCTCTCTTTGTAGGCTATGGCAGGAGAACCCCGGGACTTATTCCCTGTTTTATCTTTTACATCTTTTAAAATTTATTTTAGAGAGAGGGAAAGAGAGAGAAGGAGAAAGAGAGAAACATCACATGTGCCCTGACCAGGATCAAACTCACAACCTGGGTATGTGCCTTGATCAGGAATTGAACCCACCACTCTTTGGTGTACCAGATGATGCTCCGACC
The DNA here is from genome assembly GCA_963924515.1 of Vespertilio murinus. Taxonomy (NCBI): domain Eukaryota; kingdom Metazoa; phylum Chordata; class Mammalia; order Chiroptera; family Vespertilionidae; genus Vespertilio; species Vespertilio murinus. The sequence goes on along the minus strand of OZ004704.1, from coordinate 157,821,605 downwards.
AACTGAGCAATGTACATTTTTAAATAAAAACAATTCTACAGCATTTATTGTCATCTGGCAATAACATAAGAGTAATGAAAGCAATATTAATAAATGTTTAACTATACTCCCAACAAAGGATATCTACAAAACACAAATTGCTTCTCAACAATTTCTCACTTTGTTAATCATTTCTAGTTTGAGACACTGATCCGACCTAGTTGTTTTCTTGACTTTTTTTTTTTTTTAGAATGAATCTCTTCTACATCATCTAATACGAGGTTCATATATTCACCAAAACCAATGATGCATCCACATAAACACTTGCTCAAAAAGCCATACCTGAATCCGAGATCCGTTTTGCAAGTATCTGAAGATGAGGTTGATGGGCTGCGCCATCACCTGCAGCTTTTGGCCCTGACCGTGGTACACCATAGTGGAAAGCCAACAAAGACCACACTACGCCACATGCTACCTCAGAAAGCTGAATCTGGAATCTATCCTTTATATCTTTAGTTTCTTTGTGCAGTGTCTCTTTTCTTCAAGATAAATCTAGTTTTGTTATATATAGTTTTCTTCTGTCCAAGCGCTAAGATTTTCTGAGGGAGGTAAACTTAGCCTGGCTTTCTGGCTGGAAAATCCTCCAGGTACTGATCCTCTCTGTTCCTCAGCCAGTGGCAGCTGCTAGATTTTAGCCTTTTTAGGCCATGCATCTCCACTAGGCACTGCTGAAATCTCCCCAGCTTGACTAGCTTATACTTGTTATACCCCACCCGAGCTCCCATTTGTGCCTGTGACTCTCTATTAAGGAGCTCTCTATTAAGAGTGGCATGGCTGTCCCTTAACATTTAGCTTCACGCTCTTCTGGCCTTCATGTGCCACAATCTTCTCCAGAGTAAAACCTCTGTACCAACCCCAACCTCACAGCCTGGGACTTGGACATGGAAACATGTTTCTTGGGGTACAGAATATAGTACCAGGAACGTGGGGCCCTGAAATCAGAGTTAATTTATAGATCTCCTAATTCTTAGGCTCTAGCAGAAAAGATACAAATTCATAAAGCAGATCCTCAAACCTATATTCCTCTAATTCCCTGAAGCCTTGGTTAGCAGCCTCATCAGTTGAAAAAAAGAAAAATTCTATCAAAAAGAGGAGAGGAAGAATGCCCTGGAAAATTCAGGTATAGTGCAGGAGGACAAATTCAAGATCTCTTCCAATACCCTGCAAGTTTCTCAGGGGTCTTTTTGCCTTTGTTCTTCTTATACTTGAGCTTGGGGGCTACAGTACTTGAGAACCAGAATCTGGGATCTAACTCTTGGCAATAGGAGAAATTTAGACCTTTTATATCTCTTGCTGAAAATTATCTAGATTTAATCTGGACAATATGAGAGCTCTATCCCATGGCCAAATCTTGCTTGGCTGTCTGAACAATTACAGAGTGGATGTGCTGCCTGCAATTGCTTATGGCAGATTAGTCACAACATTATGTGACTTGCATTAGTCTACTGTCCCATCATGGCAACAAGTCTGGCTTTGAAATAACAGCTGGAAAACCTGGGCCTGGCAAGGGGATGCTGTGTCCTTGCTTTGATGAGCGAACACCTCTCAGCCCTCATTGCCTCTATTCCTGATGAGCTTTGGTCACTTCCTGACTATGTCAAGTATACAAGTATGGCCCATTACCAAACTGCACACTGAACTCACCAAAGTAAACTAGTGTTGGAAAAGAGACTGTGGCCCACTCTTATCCAGAATGTCAGAGTGTGCCAATGGTATTTGCCACACCCATTTATTTCCTAGGGACAGTTAGTGCTCGAATAGAGCTGAAAACTCTCCTGACATTCAAACTAAGGTCTCTGGAAACCATAGTTTCATGGGCTCACCCCATGTAACAAGTTCTGGTCTGGGAGTTCTGAGCAGTCATCATCCTCAGCTACTTTGATCCTACCTTTGCTGTACCAACATCCTGTCATCAGGTCTTAAGACCCTATATCTTTTCCTCAGGATCTTTTCCCTCCTGTTCCTAGGGCTTCTACATGCCTTTCACTATCTTCAACCTTTTGCAGCTGAATCACATATGTCCACAAAGTTTGCCAAGCATATAAAATAATAACTGGTTCAGGACTGAAGCTTTTCCACTGACCAGCTGAACAAAATGCAATTAGACTCACCAGGAATAGGAAGACAATATAAAATTATCTAACTTTTGGCTTCTGTGATGGATACAGTATCTCCAAAGTCCTGAGATTTATGCAAACATTTTTGAGTCTATATATTTGAACAAGAGTAAAGGATGATTAGCCAGTAATAGCATTTTCACATATTGATTCCACTTTTTAAATGCTCTGTTTTACATAGGCTTCCCTGCCAATCTCCTGTGCTAGCTGTCTAAAAACAGCCGTATCTGTGGCTGTCTTAGGGTCTGATCCAGAGAGCCTGCCCCTGAGGCCTTAGGAGCTGTTTTAGCTTCAACTTTATCTTGATAACCCTATACCATTCTTGACCTTCTTCTCTGAATGACTTTGAATCTTTTTATCTCTATCCCAATCTCATAAATGTATTAGATTGAGAAGTGAGCCCTATCTGGTGTTTGCCTAAGAATGATCTGGGATACTGGACCTCTCTAGACTGGGCTCCCACAGAACTCCAAAGCCAGCTTACCCCCATCCAGAATGATGTGGCTTCTGTCTGCCACTGAACTATGCCCAATGAGAAAGGGGAGGGCCTTACTGTCTGATGAGGTCTCCCTAGCCCCTTCTTTTAGACTTACTGTGTGATGCCAACCCTCTTCTTTCCTGCAAGAGATGCCCAGTGGCTCTGACCATCTCTGCTTCTTTCTCAGCTCACTTTTGAGCTGAGTGGCTCCACTTCCCAGTAATGCTTGTGCCAGTCAGCGCCCCCCTCATTGTCTCTCCCTCTTCTCTTCTCTTTATCTTTGTGCTTCCTGCCGTGGTACCCCTGCCCCCTGCAGAGCTGCTGGATGACCAGCACCCTGTGGTCCGGTTGCTGCGCCGGTTTTCCTCTGACTGCCCAGGGGGCCAGCCGGTCTCCTTGGATGCCACGCTGGCGCATCACCTGCACCAGTGCTCCTACCACCTGCGCCTCTTCCGGAACTGGCTGCGCTCAGGCCAGGATGACCCCGAGTGCCTCTACGGTACCCCCTGCCACCAAGCTGGCTGCTGCCACTAGCCTGGCTGAGACTGACTGCTTTGCTTATTGCACTTGTGGCAGGAGAGCCCACTCATTCCTTTCTTTTATTTACCCTACGGTTATGTGACTTGCATTTTAGTTGCTTGGATGGGAATGGGGCCAGATTGCCTGGTAGTTGTAGCATTGGCTGCTCCTTCCTTCCTCACTGCCTCCTAATGCTACCCGTTCCCAATTCTATTCAGTGCAGGGTTAGTTTCTTGCTCTGGATTCTGTTCTTATCTCTATAACTTCTACTACCACCATCTTCAAATCCAAACATTTTTCCTACCCGCTCTGAGGATCTAGAGACTGTCCCTCTCTTAGTCTCCTACCACTAGAATACAGGGTGAAATCGAGGCACAGAGATCTCAGCTGAATCCTTGAAGCAAACAAGCAAACAAGAGCCAGAGGTTAGAAGATAATCAGGTATAACTCTTTTGATGTTTTAGTCATTAGCGACAGGAGGCTATGTCTTGCACAGATATTGCTGTCCTCCCTACTCTTAGTTCATGTAGGGAGACGTAGAGGAGGCACGGGAAAGATTGGGGACTGAACAAGTGGTTGGGATGTGTGCTTCTTGGCTCTCCAATGGGAAATTTTTTCAATAGGTCCTGGTGTTAGGATTATACATTTAGGTTTGCCCTGTATCCTATTCAGAGTGGTGGGCCTACATTGGAATTATTGGGTTCAGAGCAGAGAATCAGTATTTATAATTTCTCCTAAGGGGATTTCCTCATCTTCCTGATGGGATAAAAAAAAAAAATCCCAACAAGTCTAGGGTCTTCCAGTGAGAACAGAAGGGAGAACCTTTGATGTGATGGAAATGACCAAGAAAGAACTTCCATTCCCCAGCCTGTTCATGCATGTGATTTTCCTGGGCTGAGCTCCATATGTATTGCATGCTCTCCAGCTTGCTTCCAAATATTCTAGCCTTTCTACCCATATCCTAAATCTGCATGAACCCCTTCTCAGATTACATGCCCTCCACCTTAATCTGGTCCTCTCATACATGAACCCTGAAATCTGCTATTTCTTTCCAGCTCCATGACCTCCCTAACCTCATTTAGACCTACAATTTCACCCGTTACCTACGGACTTTTGTTTTATTCCCCCTGAAAGTATAAAAGCAATGTAGGCGTTTACCCTATTGGGATTCTGTTTATTTTTCCACGGGACATTGCAGGCTCTCCATAGGTAGGATGAGAGGTGATTTGATTCACCTGGAGGCCTTAGCAGGTAGACTTTGTAGGAAATCTGAAGGTGACAGAAATAGACTTCTGTTGGGGCTCTAAAGAGTTCCCCTCATGAGAATCTTGGATCCCCCACACTCCAAAAGCCATCGACTCTCCTGATGGCTCTCAGGGACTCTCCATGCTTCCTTGGCCAGTTGGGATATATCTGGCAGAAATAATATTGACTTTGCGCATCTCTTTTCTAACAGGATTTGAAGGGTGCTCCATGGTGCCTACCATCTACCCCCTAGAAACACTGCATAATGCCCTTTCCCTGCGTCAAGTAAGTGAATTCTTGAGTGGAGTCTGCCAGCGCCACACTGATGCCCACGCACAGGCATCTGCAGGTATGGTGAATACTCTTGTTTTGTATCCCTATCTCTGCCTTCATTCTCATGATTTCTAGAACATGAGTAATAAATTTTAAAAAATAGGCACTTCAAATACATACAGAAATAGATTGGAAAAAAGATGTTTAATTGTAGGTCAACTCAAAATAATAGAAAAATCACCCCTTCCCAAGTTAATTTGTAGATTTAGTGTGACCTAATAAATTGCTGCTGGTTTTCTAAAGTCAGTTCTGAAGTTCTCATTGAAAAATAAACAAGCAAGAGTAGCCAAGAAAACATTGATTTTAAAACATTATGTAAAATTTTTATAATAAAAACTGTAATATTGGTATATGAATAGACAGAGAGCAATCAAACAAAGTAGGAAATTTAGAAATAGATGAAGTTAGCATTTCAAAATACTGGGGGAAAGATAGACTTTTTAATAGAGTTGGGACAATTGAATATTCATTTGGCAAAAATTAAAATTGAATTTATTCTTTATGCTGTATAAAATCGCAACCAATATAAACCCCATATAGATCAGAGATCTAAATGTAAAAATTAAACCATGCAATAGGTAGCTCCAAGGGCTTCTCCTTTTACAGAAACACCACAAAAATCAAGCAAAAATTGATACAATCAACTTTATCAGAACTCTGGAAAATAGTCAGAGGTTTACAACCAGCAAGAAATTTCTGAATCAAGAAGGAGGTGACCTAAAAATGGCAGGAAGCTTTCCAGTACTTTTACTTGACCTTCTCCTGCTCCTGTCCCCACGTTGGTAGCAGTCGTGAACATAGCAACCCATGCTCTCAGGGTGGGACCTTAGTCTCTGGTTCCAGAGGGAGCAGAATAGACCTTACTCTCCAAGACTTGTGTTCGTTCTAATTTGTGTATAGGCTACCTGAAGGACTGACACAGGGTATTTACCTTTGTTACACCTAACTTGAAACTCACTCAATGTATAAATGTGGCTATGCAGAGGATATTACTTGAAAACACTGTAAAGCAAATGAACATGATGTCTGGGACAAAACATAGTTGAGGCAAACAATAGGCACACGGAAAGCCTGGGAAGAGAGTCTCTTTAGGAAATCAGTCATTTAAAAGCACCCACATGTACTGGTAAATTTGAAAAGCTATACACATGCCTGGGGAAGGTCACCTGAGCATAAAATACATGAGAAGACCCTAACTCTAGATTCAACACGAGCAGGGTGTGAAGGCCAAGGCCGTGTTGTAAATGGTCTGGCCAAGTGTTGAAGGAGGACCTCAACGTGGAACCAATCTGCAAACACTGCGAGAACTCCTCTCTCCTTACCTCCCTTCGACTGTTTTCCCTCCTTCCCCCTCTCTCTTTTTGTTCCTGGTATATTCAAGGAAATCCTTATCAAAGCCTTAGCTGAACATAAACCAAAGGAACAAAGATTTCACAGACTGCACATGACAAAGAAGACAGGCTTTATAAAAACAGTTTAGAAAAATCACTAAACAAACAGTAGTAGACCACAGCAAATAACAAAAAGAAACCCGGAGGGGAGAGAGGTAATTTGATTTTCAGAGTTAATACATTCTAATAATAAAAATGTCCTTTTTTCAACAAAAAAATTTACATAATATGCAAAGAAACAAGACAGTGTGATCTTTTCGCAGAATAAATTAATGTCTGAGGAAACACAGACATTAGACTTACTAGACAAATATTTTAAATAAGGAAAGGAAACCAGGGACAGAGAACTAAAGGAAATCAGGAGAATGATGTCTCATCAAATAGAAAATATCGTTAAAGTGATAGAAAATATCAAAAGAAACCAAACAAATTCTGAGGCTGGAAAGTATAGCAGAAATGACAGATTTGCTAGAGGATTTCTTAGGAGATTTTAGAAGGCAGAAGAAAGAATCAGCAAACTTAAAATGGGTCATTTGAAAAATATCCAGTCTGAAGAGGAGAAATTGAAAAGAATGAAGAAAAATGAACAAAGCCAAAGAGATTTGTGGGACACTGTAAACATACTAATATAAGCATAATGGGAGTTCTAGAAGAAGAAAGAGAAAAAAAGAAAAAATAATTGAAGAAATAATGGCTGAAAACTTCTCAAATTTGATAAAGATACAACGGGGGATAAGGACACATAAGTAATAACTTAATCCAGTGTTTCCCAAAGTGTGGTACGCGTACCCCCAGGGGTACGGGAAGAGTTTGGTGGGGGTACGCGTTGCACCAGAGTATGGTGGGGATATGCACTGCACTGTGCTTAGCTGCGCCTAATTCTGCGTTCTCATGAGTCAAGTCGATTTCATCCTTCTCATTGATCCAAATAAATGTTATTTATAATATAACTTTTATTTATATTTTATTATGAATAATTTTATTTTTTTGTTTATTTTTGTGTATGTACCAAAAAAATAAAAAATAAAAATATTTTAATTGTTATTAAAATACATCCATTTTTTTTAATGAGGGGTACTCAGCATTATGAAAATTATGGAAGGGGTACACATATGTCAAAAGTTTGGGAAACACTGCCTTAATCAATAAAGAAAAATAAATAAATAAATAAATAAATAAATAAATAAATAATATTTTATTTATGAATAGTATTTCATTATACATATGTATCACATATTCTTTATCCACTCATCTATTGATGGATACTTCAGTTGTTTTCATGTCTTGGCCAACTGTGAATAATGTTGCAGTAAACATAGGGGTTGCATATATATTTGCAAATAAATATTTTCAAATTTTTTAATAGATACCCAGAAGAGGGGTTGCTATGGTAACTCGTTAATTTTTAAAAACATGGTTTTATTGATTTCAGAGAGGAAGGAGAGAGATAGGAATATCAATGACGAGAGAGAATCATTGGTCAGCTGCCTCCTTCATGCCCCCTACTGGGGTTTGAGCCCATAACCTGGGCATGTGCCCTGACTGGGAATGGAACCATACTGATAAGAATCAACTAGTTAGCTTAATTAAGCAAACAGGAAGGGGGGTGGCCAGAGAGGATAGAGGTATCTTGGCCTGAACAATTAAAGCAGCCATAAATTAGATTTAAAAAAAAAACACACAAAAAAAAACAGCCCTTACCTGAGCAGCTGGGAAAGTCATAAGGGGTAATAAAATATCTCTGGCCAATACAACTGGGAGAAAGCCATAAGATAGATAAAAAACTCCAACCTGAACAGATAAGATGGATATATGGAAAAACAAAGAAATGCAAAAAATTTTAAAAAGACCCATTCCTATAGAAATCCTATTTCTGAGAGATAGAAAAATATAAATCATATTCATAAGCTGAAAAAAATAGAGAAATGCCACAGAATAAGAAGGAGAAAGACATAAATTCATAAAAAATAAAAATCACAGAATATTGGGAGGAAGGAAACATATTTTCAGAAAGGATAGAGAAATGTTGCAAGATAAGGGGAGAAGATGAGGGGAAACTGCTTAGGCTTTGAGCTTTGAAACTAATACTACAGTATGTAGCAGAATGACCAATGAGGAAAACAAGGGGGTCCCAAATTAAGGAAAGAGTCCAACTTAAAAAGGTCATGTTCAGACAAAAAACTACAGCATATGTAAACTAGAGACAAAGGGACACAAGATAGGATTTTTATCTTTTAAAGTATTTACCATGAGAGAGAGGGAGAGGTGTTCCCTTTGGGGATTCCCTGCCCAGATGGAGTTTGTATATGCTTCCAATAAACTTATACATTGGTATTAAATAAATCTATTACTACACGAGTTTATTCTTCAAACTTCATAAGAACAAGGACCTACGAAAGAATATGCACCTCAAATATCTCATATATGGCGCTCAACGTAGGTCAACACTCAACCACTGAGCCACACCAGCCTGGCTCTATTGTTAATTTTTTTGAGGAGCCTTCATATTGTTTTCCATGGTGGCTATACCAATTTATATTTCCACCAGCAATGACTGAGGGTTCCTTATTCTCCACAACCTCTCCATCTTATTACTTTTCTTGTTAATAATAGGCACTCTAACAGTTATGAGGTAGTAGCTAGTGAAGTTGAACATCTTTGCATATATCTATCGGCAAATTTCTATGTCTTCTTGAGAGAAGTGTGTGTTGAGGTTCTCTTCCCATTTTTTAATTGGGTTGTTTGCTTTTATGGTGTTGATCATATGAGTTCTTTATATATTTTGGATATTAACCCCTTGTTGGAGCTGTCATTTGCAAATATCTTCTCTCATTCTGTTGGTTGTTTTCTTGTTTTTTTGTGTGTTTTTTTTAAGAATTCTTTTGCTGTGCAGAAGCTTTTTAGTTAGACATAATCTCATTTATTTTTTTTCTTCTTTTGCCTTTGGGGTAGTACAGATTGTTCTTAAGTATAAATGGAATAGTCTCCAGGATAAACCACATGTTAGGCCACAAAAGAATTTGAAATAAATTTTAAAAGATTGAAATTATTTGTATAATTCTTCTTTGAAATTATACAAAATATCCTCTCCAATCACAATGAAATGATGCTAGAAATCAATAATAGAAGGGAAACTGGAAAATTCACAAATATGTGAAAATTAAACAACTTATTCTTAAACAATCTATGGATCAGAGATCCATTACAAGGAGAAATTAGAATATAATTTGAGATGAATTAAAATGGGAATGCAACATATCAGAAGTTATGGGATATAGCAAAATCAGTGCTAAGAGAGAATTTATAGCTGGAAACACCTACATTTTAAAAAGAAGAAAGAATCCTGGCCCATGTTGCTTAGTAGATAGAGCATTGTCCTGTGCACTGAAGGGTAGAGAGTTTGATTCCCAGTCAAGGGCACATACCTGGGTTGCAGGTTAGATCCCCAACCCTGGTGGGTGTGCCTATGGGAGGCAATCGATTGATGAGTCTCACAGTGATGTTTCTCTCCCTCCCTCCCTCCCTCCCTCTTCTACTCTCTCTAATGATCAATGGGAAAAAATATCCTGGGTGAAGATTAACCAAAAAAAAAAAAAAGGAAGATGAAGAAAGATCTCAGCCCAGCTGATGTGTCTCAGTTGGTTGAGTGCACCAAGAGGCCACTGGTTCAGTTCCCAGTCAGAGCACATGTCTAGATTGCAGGCTCAATCCCCAGTAGGGGCATGCAGGAGGCAGCTGATCTGTTCTTTCTCATCAAAGTTTCTATCTCACCCCCTCTCCCTTCTTCTCTCTCTAAAATCAATAAAATTATATTATAAAGAGAGAGGAAGGAAGGAAGGAAGGAAGGAAGGAAGGAAGGAAGGAAGGAAGGAAGGAAGGAAGGAAGGACAGAAGGAAGGCCTTAAATTAAAAAAATCTAACTTTATACCTTAGGAACTGAAAAAGGAAGAGCAAACTAAACCCAAAGCTGCCTAGCTGGCATGGATCAGTGGTTGAGCATCGGCCTATGAACCATGAGGTCACAGTGTGATTTCATGCCTGGGTTGCAGACTTGATCCCCAGTGTGGGACTTGCAGGAGGCAGCCAATCAATGATTCTCTCTCATCATTGATGTTCCTGTCTCTCTCTTCATCTCCCTTCCTCTCTGAAGTAAAACAAAACAAAACAAAACAAAACAAAACAAAAAAACTAACACCAAAACTAGCAGAAGAAAAATAATAATAAAGATTAGACAGAGATAAAGGAAATAAACAATAGGAAGAGTCAACAAAACCAAAAGTTGGTTCTTTGAAAAAAATTAACAAAATTGACAAACCTTTAGCTGACTAAGAAAAATAACTTTAGAATACTGTGCTCTGACTATAGATCCTTTAGTTACTAAAGGATCTATAGTCAGAGCACAGTATTCACAGGCTGATTACTGTTAGCAGGGTCGCCTAAGACCATCGGAAAACACAGATATTTACATTACAATTCATAACAGTAGCAAAATTACAGTTATGAAGTAGCAATGAAAATAATTTTACGGTTGGGGGTCACCACAACATGAGGAACTGTATTAAAAGGTCGTGGCATTAGAAAGGTTGAAACCACTGCTATACTGGGACAAAAAGAACTATAAATTTAATCCTCATTCAGTAGTTTAATTTTTAGTGATGTTGGTACCATTTTAAAACTATATAATAGAATAATGCAAATAAGATAAGTAATTATGTTCTTATTACTAGGAACTAGGATTTTCATGGTATACAAGTATAAACTCAAAAGAATTTTTAAATGCTGTCATTTTACATTTGAATTGAAAATATCAGTATGAATTCAGGTTCTTTTTTAGTGCTCTTTTTAACATTATGCATTAGCAGCAGTAGCAGTGAGCTCCCTTAGCATATATATTTTGTTCTCTACATATCATTCACCACTACCAGGATTCCCATGGAAAAATGACTGCTTCTTGATCTAGTGAGTGATTTTTCACTTTTCTAAAAATAAAAATAAAAAATCACACACTCTTCCACCCCACCTTGAGCCTCTTTTGGCATTTTTTTCTCTAGTCACCCCCACTATACAAAATTTTAATACCATAGATATACTGTGTATTTATTTATGTATTGTGGCCATTTGATGGACACAAATCAATAGAATATCTAAAAATATTTTCATTCTCACCAAGAATCAATTTCGTTGAGAATGCATGTCTAGGGCAAGGAAGGTACAAGGTGATCCTGAGACAAAAGCAAAGAAGCAATCAAGCCTGAAGAGGCTCCCACGGACCAGAATTGGAATACTTTAGCATTAAAAATAATTTGTGCCCTAACTGGTTTGGCTCAGTGGATAGAGCGTCGACTTTTGGACTTGAAAGGTCCCAGGTTCAATTCCGGTCAAGGGCATGTACATTGGTTGAGGGCACATCTCCAGTAGGAGGTGTGCAAGAGGCAGCTGATTGATGTTTCTCTCCCATCAATGTTTGTAACTCTCTATCTCTCTCCCTTCCTCTCTGTAAAAAATCAATAAAATATATTTAAATAAATAAATAAAAATAATTTGTGCCCTGGCTGGGTTGGCTAAGTAATTAGAGCATCAGCTTACAGACTGAAGGTACTGGATTCGATTCCAATCAAGGCACATATCTGGAGTGCAGGCTTAATCAAACATTGATGTTTCTCTCTCTCTCTCACTCTCACTCTCTCTGTCTTTTCCTTACTTTCTCTGTCTCTCCCCCTCTCTTCTATTGTCTCTAAAAAAATAAATAGATAAAATATCCTCAGCTGAGGATTAATAACAACAAAAATAATAATTTGTAGTACTTAACTAAAGTACACTGAATATAAAGCCACAAACTCATAGTGAATCTTACAAAAAACAAAATAATTGCCCTAGCTGGTTTGGCTCAGTGGATAGAGGATCAGCCTGCAGACTGAAGGGTCCCAGGTAAGATTTTGGTCAAGGGCACATGCGAGTTGAGGGCTTGGACTGTGCAGGAGGCAGCCAATCAATGATTCTCTCTCATCACTGATGTTTCTCTCTCTCTCTCCCTCTTCCTTCCTCTCTGAAGTCAATAAAAATATTAAAAAATAATTATCATCTGTAACTATTGGAGAATACTTTTCACCAATTCTTTCCTCTGAAAACTAAAGGGAAATAAACACATCCTATCTTTTCAATAACAAGTGCAGTTCAGTGTAATCAAATAATCCCAGTTGAAGAGGGAACATTTTTCTTCACAGAAAATATGCTAAGTAACAAATGTTAAAAGGATTGATAGAATTAGAAAATCAACACTTGACACCCCTAATAAAATAATTAAGGTCCATCAATGGATACTAAAATGTTGGTGGGTTTTCATGGTGTCAAAGGATCGCCTCTGATCAGAAGGGGAAACTTTAAAATAGTGAAATTTTTATGGGCACCACTTTAATCCAATTAGTAAATTTAGTCTTACTTAGTAGGACAACGAAACATTATATATCTATAATATAATATAATAATATATAATATAATATAATAATATAATATAATCCTATTTAAAATAATTCTGTATAATAAAAACATAATATGCAAATTGACCCATCGGTCAAACAGTGGAACGACCATCTGGACGACCATCCAGGACCACACTATGACACCCATGGTGCCAAGCCAGCCAAGGCGGGTGCGATGCAATTCGTTGGGGGCCCAGCCATCACCCCATGACCGCCCCACAGAGGGAGGCCCGGACCACCAGCCAGTAGTCTGTAGCGGGTGAGCAGGGCCTCCCTCTGCGAGGGAAGCCCAGGTCCCAGGTGCCAGGGGAAGGAAGACCTTCTCTTAGATGAATTCGATACATCAGGCCTCTAGTATAATATAATATATATAGGTATTGCCAAAGTGATTTAAACTGAATAAGCGATGCCTTTTATAGCTAACTTTCAACTTATAGGAAATACAAGGGATGTTGGAATGAGTTAAATGATTTTATGAGGAAGCAAATCAGATGAGTCGAGAATGTGGGAAATGACATTCTGTGAGACAACTGACTGTTCTTTTCAAAAAGTCACTATGAAAAAAATAAATGGGTAGGAGGGCACTATATAGAACAGTAAGGTCCTTTTATAGTAAGGTCCAAACATGTATGGTTCATGTTTGGACCTTACTATAAAAGCAATTTGGGGAGTAATAGGGAAAAATTTGAATATGGATTGGGTATTACATGATATTAGAGTATTATTTTTTAATTTTGTTAGGTTTATTAGTGGAATATGGCTAAATAGGAGAAACTCCTTATAATTTAGAAATGCATATTAAAGTATTTATCATGTCTGTTATTTATTTTTGAGAACTTCAGCACCAAGAAATAGATGAAACAAGTATGGCAAAGTGTTGACATGTGCTAATGTGTTAAATATATATGAGTGTATGAGTATTGGTCATACTAGTCTTTCAATAACCTTTAAAAATGTATTTGAAAATATTAATTATACAAAGTTTAAAACATTAAAAATGGTTTATGTGAAGGATGCTTCTTCTCAGCATGAGAAAATGTACATTGGTTTTTACTTACCGTATTTGCCGGCGTATAAGACGACTTTTGGGCCCTGAAAAATATGCCTCCAAGTGGGGGGTAGTCTTATACGGCGAGTATATAACAAACTCTGTATTTTTAGTGGAAATGTTAGGGGGTCGTCTTATACGCTCAGTCGTCTTATACGCCGGCAAATACGTATTTTTTCAGGGCCAAAAATCGTCTTATACGCCGGCAAATACGGTATGTTGAGAACCTCTGGCACTTGGATTCTTCTTCATATGCTTTTTTTCCTTCCCTCTCTCTCCCACCTATCCAGCTCTCTTTGACTCTATGCACAGCAACCAGGCCTCAGATGGCACCTTTTCCCCACCCCGTACTCTTCATTCACCTACCATGCAGCTCCGGCAGCGCTCTGAGAAGCCCCCGTGGTGTAAGTAATCCTTTTGGAACTGCCTACACAAAGGCCAAGAGGGATGGAGGAACTGGTGAGTGAGAAACCTGTCCCTTGAGGGAAACCAAGATGAGAGTTGAAAGACCAGGAATACAGTTAAGGAAGCAGTTTCATCTGCCTCTTCCAAGATGAAGGGAGGGTCTGTTTACTGTGTCTTATCACCTCTGCCTCCCACACCCCTCTATCTCAGTGGGGAGGCTCCTAAAAGAGAGTGGAGCAGAGGGTCCTTTAGGGAAGACAGGATGGAGACTTCATCCTTCTCAGATCCCCACTTGGTTTCTACAGCTTCCTCGAAGCACAGGTGACTTGGAAGGAAACCTGAATATATAGAAAAGCTGGGGGAAGGAAACTAAAATCTGCAACTACTTTCAACTTTTTTCTCAAGTTGTCTGTTCTCAGTTGAGGTGATGCTTTTCCCCATCTCTTCTTTATCATCTCTAGCCTATCACTAACTATCCTTGTGAACCGTGGGCAGCAAGGAATCCTTAGAGAAGCAGTAGGGAGGGGAGATAACCCATAATAATCAGGGCCAGTGATGGAAAATCCTTTCTTTACTCATCTTGCCTCCAAGGAATAACAAAAATCAAACATGCCTTTCACTATTTTACTTGGATAGGATTTTAGCAAAGATTCATATTTCAGCATTGAGGTAAATAGTTGTTGAATTTTGCCCTTCTTACTATGCAGAAGAAAATTCCTTCCTAACACCAAGAATGGTCCCCCTGGATTTCAGATTATCTGACGTTCACCTTCTCTCTTTTACCTGTCTCCTATAGTGTTTATGGTTCTGTGCAACCCCCCCCCCCATCCCTCTCCTGCATGCATTTCTGTTTAACCTCTTTGATTTGCCTCAATCAAACCACTAACTGAGTATAAGGCTACTTCTACCCTTGAGTGAATTCAGCTTACAGCTTTTTTTTTTTTTTTGTAATCTCAGTATCAGGTGTATAACCTCATTGGTAGGCATTTTCAGGGTCTGTCTCTCTGCCCTAAATAAGCATTGGCACAAAACTATGTTCCTCTTTTTTTTTCTACTTGAAGCATGCCTCCTGTGATGCTTTACAGAAAAGAGGTTACTGGTATACCTTAAACCCAATGACTGATTGAACTTTTGTATGCTTGTGCTTGACAAGTTTCCCAGATTCTCTCTGATTATAAGATACTCAGTTGTCCCCTATTTCTAAAAGCTATAATTATTGATGTCAGAGTGCTTTAATATAAAGTTATAATAACTCGCAATAAATATAATATTTACAAAGGGAAAATAGATTAATCCCCTACTAGAGGTTAATGAAGAAGTAGAGGTTGGAGTAGGAATTGTCCCACAGTGTAATTGAAGACTCTGTGTCAGGATGTAGGAAATTAGTTTTTATGATATTACAAACCTGTAACATCATATGTCCCAGTACCTAGAAGATCTTAACTTTGGATCCATGGATAGATTTCAGGGTAAAGTTTATGAACATCAGGAATCCTACCTAATAAAACAGTAATATGCAAATTAACCCTCACTCCGCTACACCCACCAGCCCTGCCCACCACCCAATCAAGATGTCTACAGCCACAGAGAGCAGGATGGAGGCTTGGTTTTCCCAGGCAATGTAGGAAACCAAGCTTTCCACCTGCCCTTGCCAGCCTAAGCCTCCACTTGAGACTACAAAGTTTCAATTATAGAAGATAAACAAATCCAAACAGAAATGGCTGCCAGCCACTAGTGAGCAGGAGGCTTGGTTCTACTCTAGGCTACAAAGTTTCAATTGTAGAAGGTAAATAAATTCCAGATACCAGGGCCTCTGATTGGGTCGCCAGGGGGTGTGGCTGGCCTGAAAACCACCGCAGGCCCCTCGCTCAAGCTGCCCCACGACCCAAGGGAACCCCCACCCTGATCCAGGACACCCTTCAGAGCAAACCAGCTGGCCCCCACCCATGCACCAGGACTCTATCCTATGTAATAAAAGAGTAATATGCAAATTGACCATCACTCCAACACACAATAGCTTCCCCCATGTGGTCAAAGATGGCTGCCCCCATGTGGACACAAGATGGCCACCACAAAATGGCCAGCAGAGGAGGGCAGTTGGGGGGTAAACAGGCTGGCAGGGGAGCAGTTAGATATCAATCAGGCTGGCATGGGAGTGTTTAGGAGGTGATCAGGCTGGCAGGCAGAATCGGTTAGGGGCAATCAGGAAGGCAGGCAGGCGAGGAGTTGGGAGCCAGCAGTCCTGGATTGTGAGAGGGATATTTGACTAGTGGTTTAGGCCCGATACCACTGGGATTGGGTCTAAGCGGTCAGTCGAACATCCCT
The DNA here is from genome assembly GCA_963924515.1 of Vespertilio murinus. Taxonomy (NCBI): domain Eukaryota; kingdom Metazoa; phylum Chordata; class Mammalia; order Chiroptera; family Vespertilionidae; genus Vespertilio; species Vespertilio murinus. The sequence goes on along the minus strand of OZ004704.1, from coordinate 157,805,226 downwards.
CTAGGGGTCTTCTCCCAGATTAGAGAGGGTGCAGGCTGGGCTTAGGGACCCCCCCTCCCTGCTCTGCATGAATTTTATGCACTTGGCCTCTAGTCATATATAAAGATTAGTGTGAATACTCACATGCATATTTTTCTGGGAGAATAATTTATGACTTTCATTAGAGTTTCAGAGGACACCCCTCTCCCCACAAAGGTTAATTAAGAACTGCTGCCATTTAGAGATTCCATGGGGTTCTTCCATCTTTGGGTAAATCATTTTCTTTTCTATTATTCTGATTCACAAGGTTTTTCTACATTCTTCTGCTTACTTATACCTTGGGTTATAAACAGTGATTACCTCTACCTCAGAAATACATTGATTGCTGCTTTAAAGAAATGATTCTTAACCAAGTATGTACATCAGACTTAACTGGGAGTGTTACAACAAAATATATTGCCTTCATCTCTCTCTCCACCCCATACCTTTACCCTAACCCTACAGAATTAGACTCTCTGGAGATTCTATGTAGCCCCAATTATGAGCCACTAGAATAAAGTATTAATATGTTTTCAAAGTATGAATGAGGGATCAAGAGAATTTGAAATTTGGATAGGGGTACATTTGTGAAAGAACTGGATGAAGTGAGTCTCAGCACTTTTTCCTGAAGTCTTAGATGTACCTTAGTGCTACTCCTATAGTATATGTTAGGCCAGAGCAACAGTTTCTGAGCTAGGCTAACTTGGGAGTCTGCATAACTTAGAAAGAATTCAGACCTTCTTTCCCTGAGACATGAGTAATATAGGCCATCTATCTGGCACTTGAACTACATACATAGAGTAAAGCCTTCTCTTCAAGCTTGCCTGACTTGGTCTTCTGACTTTGCTTTACAGACAGCAGTGGCCCTTCCAGCACTGTGTCCAGTGCTGGTCCTTCCTCCCCTACTGCAGTGGATGGCAATTGCCCATTTGGCTTCAGTGGTCAACCCTCCCTAAGTTCACACGTGGCTGAAGAATGTCAAGGCCTTGGGCTGCACCAGGAGATCCCTGGGAATGGAGCACAAGAGCTCTTCATAGAAGGGGAGCAAAAGCCTTTTGAACCAAATCAGTTCCCACAGGAACCCCCTGTGGAAACCAGCCAGCCATGCCAAGAAGTTGCTGAGGAAGTCAGCCAGCCATGTCATCAGGCCACTGACGTTAGCCAGCCATGCCAGGACGTCCCTGAAGAGGTCAGCCAGCCATGCCAGGAGGTCCCCGACAACAGCCAGCCATGCAAAGACACCCATGATGATGTTAACCAGACATGCCAGGAGGTCACTCAGACCAACCAACTGTGCAAGAAAGTCTCTGAGGAAGCTTCCAAGCTTTTCCAGGAGAACCCTGAGGAGGTCAGCCTGCCATGCCAGGAGTTCTCTTTGGAGGTTGACAGACTGGCCCAAGAAGCTCCTGCAACCCCTCTCTTATCTCAGGATAGCCCTGAGGTTGATATACCATCCCAGGAGTTCCCAGAGGAGGGTGATCTACAGGTCCAGGAGGGCCCTGAGGAGGTTAGTCAGCAGTCCTGGGTGGTCCCTGAGGTCACAGACCAGCTGCCTGGAGAGGATGTTCCCCCAGCCCCGTATCCACCTAGTGATCCAAACCCTCAGGCAGAGCCAGTCTCTAGCCCATGACTAAAACGTATCCCTTCCACCAGCAACATGTGATTAATCATTTTCTCATTGATGGTGTTGTAATATACCAGCCATCTGAGCTAGCAACTTTTTCTGTTGGCTAACTCACCTGCCAGCATAAGGCCTTGGATCTTACCAGAGGTGTCTGAGGAAGCAGTCCTCTTGTCATGAAGCATGCCTGTGCTGGAGCTGGGCTTGGTGAGGGGCCCATTTCGTGTTCAAACAGCCATTGGCTCCTCACCAAGCCATTAGATTTGAATAGGATTTCCTTTAAGGGGTGGGCTGGTCTGTCATTACCCAGCCTCCTCTGAGCATCCCAGGAAATTCCAGATTGTTAAAGGAAATGCCTCTCAACTGCTGAAGACACCATCCCGGGACAAGAAGTGCAAAAGGGGATTCCAAGGTCTTCACTTTTCTGAGGAAATATTCATAATGTCTCAAAGTCCTTTAGACCATATGTGCATTCAGGGGGACTCTTGTCTGGCTGCACTCCTCGGATGGGCCCAGGATGGCTGTCTGAAATGTCTGGGAAAAAAGAGTCCCCTTACTAAACAAACATCCATCATGGCCACTAATCTTTAGATTGGGCTTATGGGTATTTCCATATCATCCCCAAGTGCCCTCTCTGTCCCTGTCCTGTGAAGAGGACAATAGCTCTATGGAAAAATAGGTATTAGATTGCTGTGAAAATTTCAGAGTAACTACTTAAAATGCTTTTGGGGTTCTTGACGAATCTGTGAAGCGAGGCCTCTTTTGTTGTGGGGCTTTTGGCTTAAAAGATGCTGTAGTAGAGAAAATCAGGTTCTATTTTTAAGCAATCAGCAGAGATAAATATTGTACAGACATGAGCAAAGATTATATATATATATGGTAGTGCCAGGAACAGACTGGCCAAAGAACAAACACTCTAGGGTTTCCAAGAGGTTTGTCCTTCTATCATTGTGTCTTTAGGGCCAGGTGTGATTATGAAGCTAATCCCAAAGATCTGGGGATGGGAATGAGGGTGGGTAAGAGGGGTAATGCTGTCATTAGAGTGGACGGCCGGAACATTATGAGTGCTCAATAAATATGAAGTAATGAGAATGGTAGAGGTGGTCATATCATTGTGAACTCAATAGCAAATGTGACTATAAGTCAATCAGGTATGTAACTGAATCTGAACCAGTCAAAAGCCTTTTTAGTTGAGCGGGGACAGGCTATAAAAATATAGATCAGACATCCCAGGAGGTCCCTATGCCATTCAACCCACTACCCCAAAATGTCTGAAGTGAGTAGTGTTGTGGGGGAGAGAGGTTCTGTCCCTGTGAAACACCGGAGGGTACACATGCCTTTTCACCAGCTCCTTGGAGTCACGCTCTTAAGTTTTTTTTCCTCCGATGCTTTGGAGTGTCAGGAATTAACATAAAGAGGTTATACTCTATTTAATTCCTTGATATCTTGACATAGGGAGCGCCCAGAGCACTAGGAGGGCTGGAATATCTCCCTCCCCATATATTCACATTCACAACTTGGCCTCTTCTTACATACCCAGGATATATAAAGGGTTTCACTGCAGGGGGGAAATCCAACATTTTACTCCATGAAAATCGTGACTGCATAAGTGATAGGTGTTTACAACCTCAATAAACTCTGGGTCTCTTAGGGCCCCTCAACTCCTTACCTCTTTGGTGTTACCTTATCTAATGTATCTGGTTATTTGGTTCTTAGCTCTTGCCCTCATGGAGATGCCGACCCCTCTTCCTTCCCCAGACCAAATGTTCAGGTACTGTCACCTGTTTTCAGGAATTATGCCGGCTCCCTCATATCCTTTTCTCCCTTAACAGACCCTATGTTCTCTGGCTTCCCCGGGTCCTGGGATTTCTTCCAGTTATCAAAGACATTGAGAAAAACAGCTATGCTTAGAGAAACCAGAGCCCAGCAACTAAGCAATATGTGGAGTCAGAAAAACCCTAAGCAGCACTATGGCATCTGTAATGAACTTGATTTATTGTTAGAGTTGAAGGTGGCTCTGTTACAGCAGCTGGGAACTACAGCAGGGAAGTGTGGGGAGAAGCAGAGCACAGCAGCATGGGTTGGGTGGGAGCTAGGAAGGACACAGGCAGGCTCATTTTGGTTTCCACACAGTCATTTGGCAGAGAAGCCGAGTCCTGACGAGCGTCTGGATTCCTCAGGCCAGCAGGAGTCTGGCACGGCCGCTCATTGGCTTGCTTGGGGTGAGGTCCGCTCCTGAGATGGTGTTTCCAGCCTGTGTTCATCTCACTCGGTAGAAGTTAAGCTTTTTAGCTCAGCTGCTTCTCCCTCTCCTTTCCCCCAAGACCTCTGGCATGACCTCCACCTCCCAGGTCCTCTCTAAGAGTGTGTACGGGGCTGAAAAGGCAGCCAGCGTTCCCATTTCAGCTGCGGGGTGGCATAGTGGAATGTTGGGGGAGTCACACATTGCTGAGGCGTCAGATGTTGGGATGTGAGGCGGGGGCTTATTTTTAACCCATTACACACCAGGCCACAGTAGATGACCACATGCAGAAAAGCCAAGCAGGGGGATGAGAAGGGATCAGGATCATTGGGATGGGTAGGTGAAAACTTCAAAAGGTCAGGGAGCTTGGAAAATTCTGGGTTTGGAGCTGGGCTCTCCTTTGCCCCTTTGTGCTGCCCAGTAGGCCTGGTCTGGGCACAACTCTGGGATGTGAATGGTATGAAGCAGGGACTGGGAGGATAAGCTATTTTCTTCTCTCACCAGCCTGTTGGTCAAGTGCTTCAAGTTTTTGGGTTGAGACATTCAGGTACGGAGGGAAGCAGTGGGACAGTGTAGCAGCAGTGTACCCCCAGGCCTCTGCTGGAACCCAGACCCTGGTGGATAAGGGGATGGGAGGTGAAGGGTGCAGCTCTAGGCATCTCACTGACAGTATCCTGCCTCCAGGTCACATAAGTTACTATTGGAAATCCTTGGGATGCTAAATAAATAGATAGAGATAAAGAGGTCCCTGGGGTTGTGGATATGATCTCCCATGAGAGGGGGAGGTTGCACTCTCAGATTCATCCTTAATCCCCATGCAATACCAGCATTTGGCAGTGCTAGGAGAGGTGTCACTCCAGAGTTCTCAGGCATCAGATGACCTCCTATCCTAAGTTTGTACCCTCTCCCTATCCTGTTACCTTTGGTTTGGAGACTCCTCTCAAGTATGGATGAGGGGAAGGGACAACCTTTCCCATTTAGCCCGGCCCAAGTTCCCACAAGACGTCCTGTCCCCCACCCTCTCCTTCCCCAGCTCCCATGTCCCCAAACCCCAAAGACTCAGCAGTAGCCATTCTCTAAGGGAGCCGGGGGAGCAGGTCCTTGGGGAAGGGAGAGTGGTTTTCTTCAGAACTCGATCTTGCAGGCTGGGAAGGACTCATCCTGCATGACCACAGTGCTGCTGCTGGCCAGGACCAGGACGTTCAGTTGCTGCTGCTGCTCATGAGTCTGCTGGTACCACTCACGCGTTACCTCCGTGTCATGAGTAGGGATCAAAGTCACCTAGGAGGGAGATAAGACATGCCTGATGTGATCATGTGAAGGGAGCGTATGTGAGGGGAATGGGATATTCCTGATGGTCCAGGAAACTGCCCATAGTAAGGGCTCAGTCCTTTTACGAAGAAAGACTGTGCCCCACTATTGCCTCTGAGTAAGCTTTGACCATACTACCTCCGTGGCATCTCTTGTCACTCACCTGAAGGTTCTCCCCCCATTGGGCCTTGCCCTCCAGCAGGGCATCGAGCACAGCCCGGCTCGGCTCGCCATTGGCAGGATCATTCCCACTGACCACATAGTAGGATGCACGCACTCGTCGGAAGAAGTCAAGATCAGCAGTCTTGCCACTGCAATGATTCGGGATGTAGGCGAGATCCACGTATACAGGGGGACCAGAGCCACTCTTGGAACCCAAGGCCACTGTGGAGACAAACCAGAACTCATTGCAGAGGGAAAGTAGACTGCTTTTGGCAACCTTCATCCTTCTTTCCCTTCCTCCCACTCCTGGAGCCTTAGACCAGCCACACCCAGCCCCAATCCACAGTCTCCGCTGTTCACATCATACTTACTTGGTCCTACCTTGAGTCCGTTGACTAGGCCTTTGGACATGGGGCTGTGTCCATCCTTTTCGTCTGCCGGGGTGGCCTGGCTTGGAGTGCTACGTGGCCGGGGCGGGGCCCGGGATGCTCGATCTGCAGGCCCTTTCCCCGGGGTGGGTGAGCGTTTTCCCCGAAGATCCAGACGCCGCGCAGGAGATGCTGGCTTGGCGCGGCCTGGGGCCCTGCGCCCTACTCTCCCCTGTGCCTTCTCCTTTTCCCGGAGCCTCTCTGCCCTCCCAGACTCGGAGCCGAGCCCCTCGGGGTCTGCCATGCACACATCGGGGCGGGGAGGGGAGGGGCGGGGGTCTGGCTGAGGGAGTGGAGGTGGGTCATGGCCAGGCCTGGGATGGTGCATTCCACTGACCCCCCCAGCTTTGTCCACAGGCAGGAAGTCCCCGTCTTCATCTGAGTCGAGGGCTGCCTCCGCTGTGATGGACGGACACTCCTCCGTTTCCGGTGGAACGTCGGAATCTGACTGGGAGGAGCCTGAGTCGCTGACTGACGTCGGGGGCGTCTCATCTGCCACGGGACATGGGCCCCCTGTGGCCCCAGGGCCCCCCGCCCGGCGCCTCCCCCCTCTCCCTCCCAGCTGAGCTTCCTCAGTTGAGAGGTCGCTGTCATGTGAGGATTGGGGCGGAGGTGGGTTCAGGAAGGATGGGGAGAGCTCCCCACCGTGGGGCCGGGGCTCAGAGGCACATCCCTGGGGCCCAGCCTCCATCTTAGGGGAGCCACTTCGAGATGGGCCACCAGAGGTCCCCCCAGGACACAGTGGCTGCTCAGGGGAGAGCAGACTGTCGGGCCTGGAGCTCCTCTCGGCCCCCTCGGGCCAGGCCCCCCGCTCCCAGGCAGGGTAGCCCTCCGCCTCTCTCTTCTCACCCTTGGCTGGGGCAAGGCCTGGGGTGTTGGGGCTGGTTTCAGTTGGACCATTGGTGGCATAATCTCCAGAGAGATCCTGGAAGGAGTTTGGCTTCTTGGTGGCTGCCACGGAGCTCTCCAGGCGGCAGGGCAGGGCGCCCTCAGCCGTGGCTCCAGGCAGGTTTGGAGCTGGAGCTGCACACGGGGCAACGTCCAGTGAAGCTGGAGGCGCCGAGCTCAAAGGGGTAAGGTCCCAGAGGCCATGGGCAGATGCTTCCATTGCTGGGACCAGCCCTACAGCGCCCTGTGCCGCAGCCCCCAGGCCGGGAGGGAAGCGCTCGGCCACACTTGAGATCACAGGGGTGGTGGCTTCAGAGGAGGAGCCTTCAGACAGGGCTGGGGAGGCAGGTCGCGGCAGGCTAGAGAGGAGGGGGGCCCCAGGAGAGCTGGGCGAGGGGAGCTGGGGCAGCGAGGAGTCCAGGCTGGGGGCCTTGGTCACTTCTAGGTACTCGTCATGGCGGGCTCTGGTGGGGGGCCCCGGGGCCAGAGCCAGAGCTCGGTCCCCAGAGAAGGCGAGGGAGCCACAGGGCGCCGAGCGCGGTCCAGCCGGAGAGGGCAGCTGGGGAGGAGCTGGCTGCGAGGAGGAGAAGCCAAAGGCTGAAGCCGGGAAGTCCAGGCTGGGTGGGGCAGGGCCCTGGTGTGAGTGTGAGTGTGAGGAAGGCCTGGTCCCTGCCTCGCTTTCAGGCCACAGTTTAGGGAGCCTCTCAGGAATGGGGTGGGGGGGACTTGGGGACTGGGCCTCTTTCTCTGGCTGTTCCAGAGCCCCCTTCTCTAGCTCCGAGTCACTAGTGCTGTCGTCCCAGTGACTCTGGCCTGATTCCTTGGGGGATGGGGTCTTCCTGTCTGGGCTACAGCTCAGGACATTACCATTAAGATGGGGGCTTGGGCCTTTACTCGGGGGGATAGGAGCGCGGGGGGGTAAGGCAGGGGGGGCGGGGCTGGGCTCCACGCTTGGCCCTGCAGCGGGCTCCTGCCTAGGTGGTACGGCGGGTCCCGCCAGAGCTGCGTAGCTGAAAGATGGGGTGTCGAACTGGAGGTTCTTGGGTGAAACGGGAGATGAAAGCTCCTTCTCTGCCGATGTGTTTCGGCCAGCAGCCTCCTCCTTGGTTGAGATGTGTGGGGGCCAATCCCCAGCTGCTCCGAGAGGGGGCTCCCTCGTGGGGCATGCAGGGGTGAGCCCGGTGAGCATCATCTGCTCATAAATATCCGCATACTGAAAGCTCCTCTCGTCGGGATAGGGCGTGGGCTCTCTCTGCTCTGGCTCTGGCTGCTCAGGCCCCTTGGTAGCATGGCTCTCGCCGGCCTCTGGAACCTTTGAGCTGCTGTCAGGAGGCCTGGCCTGATTTTCTTCTTCCCCTTGCCCTTCGGCCTTGCGGTAGTCCTTCCCAAGGGGGGAGTATGGCCCGCCTTCCAATTCAGCCGCCCCCTCCTGCACTGCCGCCACCACACTGTCATACTCGGCAGCGGTGTCCCAGGAGAAGGGTGTAGGAGTGCGCGGCTCGGGGACAGGGGTTGGGGGCGCTGGCGCTGGGGAGAGAGGTGCAGGTGGCAGGGGTCTGTCCTTGGGCACCCACGGTGGGATCTCAGCCAGCCATGAGTGGGTGATGGGTTCTTTCTTTACGGGTGGCATAGTCTTAGGCTCTAGGGCAGGGGTCTCTGGTCCTGGGGCCAGAGGAACCCTCTGTCCAACCATCTCAGGTGGGGAAGCCGGAGGAGAGATGATCTCAAAAGGGGAGCGGGTAAGCTTGTCTTCTTCCTCTGGTGGCAGCCCCACTGGTGACTCAGCAAGCCACCGCTCTACCTCCAGCCCTTTCTGCGATGAGGACTCCTGGAAACCCTTGAAGTCTGAGGCCCATGGGCTCTGGGGCATACGCTCCAAGGGGGGCACTTCTTGCTCATCATCTGGCCCCTCGTCGAGGAAAGTGCTCTCCCGCTCCTCTGTGTACCGTGGCGGGGCCCCCTGGCCGTCCAGCTCGTGCGGATACCAGAGCTTCCGCTCACAGCTCAGCTCCCTCCAGTATGTGTCCTGTTCCTGGGCTACATCCTCTCTGCCCCTCCAGTACCTGTCCTCCCGCTCAGATGATGTGTCCTCCCATGTCCGGGTAAATTCTTTCTGCTCTCCAACTGGCTCCTCCCCGGTTGAAGACGTTTTTCTCCACTCCTGGACCACATCCTGCTCCATCCAGTACTTGTTTTCCTGCTCCAAGGCCTTGCCCTCCTGCACTGGCCTCTCTCCCGGCTCCGGGGCTTTGGTCTTTTCCGGCAGAGCTTCTTCCTTCTGTTTCACAGCTTCAACTTTTTCTGAAGACTTCCCCTCTAGGATCTTCTCCGTTGGTTTCATGGTTTTCTCCTGATCTTGAGTTTTGTCCTCTTCCAGAGCCTTATCTTTCTGTGTAAGAGCCTTGGTGTTTTGTTCCAGGTCTTCGTCCTTCTGTCCTAAAGCCCAGTACTTTTGTTCTAAGGCCTGACCCTTCTTTTCCAAGGCTTTGTCCTCCTGTTCCTGATCCTTGACCCTCTGTTCAGGGATCTTGTCTGTCTGTTCTAAGGCCTTGCCCTTCAGTTCAAAGACCTTGTCCTCTGGAACTCTGTCTTTTGGTTCTAAGTCTCTGTCTTTTTGTTCTATGGGTTTGTCTTTCCTTTCCAGGGCTGAGTCCCTTTGTCCTAAGTCTCTGACTTTGTGCTCTAAAGCCTTATCCTGCTGTTCCATAACCTTGTTCTTTTCTTCCAGAGCCTCGCTTTTCCGACTGATGGCTGTATCCGCCTGCTCCAGAGTTTTGCCCTTCTGCTGTAGGACTTCATCCTTTGGGTCAGGCCCTTTGTCCTTCTTCTCTGGGCTTCTGTCTTTCAATTCTGGAACCTGACCTTCCCACTTCATGCCAATGTCTTCCATGGCAAGGCTTGGCAAAGACTCGGGACTCTTGGTGAGGGAGCTATCAGGTGTTAGAATGTGCTCACCTGGGCTTGTGATCGCTTCCGGTGAGTGCTTCCCATTTCCCAACAGTGTGGAGTGAGGAGAAGAGCTGGAAGGTAATTTCCCATCAGGGCTCTCATCTGTGATGTCTGTCCGCGCAGAGTGTCCAGTGTTCCCTTGTGTGGGAGGAGACGCTGTGGCCGCACGGGCTCCTGGAAGAGACACAGGGGCTAAGTGCTGAGAAGTGTCCTCAGCCTGCATCAGAGGCCCCTTTTCTTCCTTTCCAAGGCTTAGTTCCCCAAACTGGAGAGTGCCAAGATTTTCTGGAGATAGCTGCTTAGAAGAGATATCCAGAGAGGTCTCCTTGCTGGGACTCTCTTCGGAGAAAGAAAGTGATCGGGTGTCTTCTGGAGATACCTGTGGCCAAAGGTCTTTGTGTAAGTGCTGCTCTGTTAGGCCATAAGGAGACCTGGGTGCTTCCTGGTTGGCAGTGTCTGGAGAGACCACGCTGAGGACAGAGAGAGACTCTGCATCATCAGGGGAGAGGCTTTGGTCAGGAAATTGGAGCATTTCACCAGGTTCACCAGGTGCTTGGAGCGATGTCTTCAAATCTTTCAGAAGGGCTTCTGTTCCCAGAATTGTGCCCGTGGGCTCTCGTGCCCCCACAGTCTCAAAGACCATTGCTTTATCCTGTTCTGGCAATAGTTGGAGGGTGTGGCCTGTATGTTCCCCAGCGATGCCGATGGCAGCTTCCTGAGCTTGGGGGCTCCTGGGAGGAAGCCCCTTTTCTCTCTTCTCTAGTGCGTCCTCCTTAGGCCCTGGCTTAATTGCCTCCTGTACGGCATATTCCTTGCCTACCCCAGGTGTGTGCCTCACGTCTCCCCAGGAGCCTGCTTCCTGAAAGTCTTGGGGCTCAGACTTTTCTTCTACTGGGGACTGATGAAAGGGTGTGTGGGTAGCGCTGGGTGGGCCAGATGCTGGAGGAGAGGCCATCTTCACGGTGCTGTCGTCTGGACTGAGGCAGCGCTCCTCTAATTCTCCGAGGCCTGGCTCCCCTGGATAGAGGGTGTGCCCAGGAGCACCAAACATTGGGGCTCCATATTGACTGTGAAGTTTCTCAGCTATCTGAACATTTGTGGTCTCCTCTTCCTTTCCCACAGCTCTTTCTCCAGGCAAGCCCCTCCCTACAATCTCTCCTCTCTTCTCTGACTCTCCGGCCACAGAGAAATCCTCACAAGGTGGTGACTTGAAGCCCTTGTCTTCTTCCAGAGAGGAGGTGGGCGAGATGGTACCAGCTGACGGCACGTAGTCCAAGCCCTGCGTGGCTTCAGTGCGGGATGACGGGATGCTTGTGACCGTGTCCAGCAGTAGGGAGCTCTTGCCTGTCTCCTCTGTCTGGGGAGCTGTGAGCGAAGCCACGGACTGGTCCTCAGCCACAGATGTGGCAAAGGAAGAAAGCTTGTCGCACTCAGTGATTGAGGTAGCTGAAGACACGTGCTCCTCTTCAGCCAAAGGGGCAGCCACTATGTTGGGCGGGTAGGTGAGTTCAGTCTCTGGTGCTCCGTAGCCTTTGCTGGAGGTGACAGGGACAACACTGTCTGCAGGCTGACTAACCTCAAAGGGGCCGTGATCTTCAGGCCCAGGGAGATCATATGCATTTGTAGGAAATCTGGGAGGAGCTGGGCGCTCCTCCGGCTCATCGTGGATCTCCTCATCTGAGATGGTCTGCTCCGTCTCTGAGTATCCAGGGATTGTCTCGTCCTGGATGTAAGAGACATGCTCAGTGGCTCCTGCAGGGGTGGTCAGGTTGCTTAGGAATGATGAGGTCTCCTTCTCAGGAGCCTTGCCCTGGTGTCCCAGGTCCCGGCCCCCAAGAGCCTCCCTGAGCCTTGGAGCTACCTTCAAAGCTTCCTGCATGTGTTTTTGGTAAAAACTCTCAGCCTTTGTCTCTTCCTCTTCCTCTTCCTCTGAAGGGTGTAATTCCTCCATTTCTTCTAATTCAGCCTTCTCGATCACATCCTCCTTTACCTCGGGTTCACTTTCCTCTCTGGCTTCTGTTCCGTCAGGGAGGCTTTCTGCTTCCTTCTGTTTCTTTTCTTCCCAGTTATCTTTCTCTTTCTCTGTTTCAGCCCCAAAGGTTGTGCTTCTATTCTTGCCGCCTTGTTCCTCAGGGATGTTTGGGACAACCTCTTTCTCATTTATCACAGGCTCTTCTTGTTCCAGCCCTGGGACAGAGGGTGATGTCCCCTGGGCAACTGTGCTTGGGAGTCCCTCCTGTGCAGTGTCTGCAGGGAGAGGTTTCTCTCCTAGCCCCATGTCCCTTTGTTCAGCCAGTAACCTCCTCTCCTCACGCTTCATCTCCTCAAAATCCTGTGTGAGGTCCTCTGGTGACGACAGGGCCAGCTCCCTGTGCCCACTGACTGTTGGAAGTGGCACAGCCCCCTTCTGGGCTGGGGGTGTCCGGGGCTCAGAAGACAGCTCCTTCTCCCCCCGGGCAGCCCGGCTCTTGTCCATCTTGACTCTGCCAGGAGCCCTGGCTTTATACAGGGTCTTACGTACCTCGGGGGTAAAGGGCTTCAGGTCCGGCTTGGAAATCTTCTTGACCTCAGGTTTGATGTCTTTCCTCTTCTCCTCCTTCTTGGCATCCTTCTTCTCCTCCTTCCTTCCTTCGTCTTTCTTGAGCTCCTTCCTCTCCTTCTTGATCTCCTTTTTCTCTTTGTCCTTTTTCTCTTCCAGCTTTGATATTTTTTCTTTCAGGTGCTTCTTCCCCACCTTGTCCTTGATCAGCTTTCGCTTCTCTGCCTTCAACACCTCGCTCGACTCCGTCCTCACCCTTTCGGGTTTGGCAGGCTTCTCCGGGGGCTTTTCGGGTGACTCCTTTACCTTCTTCTCTGTCTTGGCTAGCTCCTTGGCCAGTTCTGAGCGGGCCTCCTTGGCTCCCTCTTCAGCCACTTCCTCCCGTTTGGCCAGCTTGCTCACCGCCGTCTTAGCAGTGGCCTTGAGGCTCTCCTTGCTGTCGGCCCGCTGTTTAATTTTGCTGGGCTTGAGGTTGGCAGGCACGGCCCCAGCAGCCAGGTCCCTTTGGGTGGCCACAGGGTAGCGTAGGAAGTCCAAGTGCCGAAGTTTTTCCAGGCCCTCCAAAATCTTATTCTGGGGAGCGTTTCCTGGAAAAAGCACACGCACAATCTTCTCGGTGGGGTTGGCTGGCAGCCAGACCACCAGCGCGGTGATAGAGGTCAGGTAGGGCACTGAAATCTCAGCCTCCTTCCCGTTGGACAGCACAATGCCTGTCTTAGCTTTGCTATTGCCTGCCCACTTCTGCATGAGGAACTGCATCTCCTTGCTGTCCTTGACAGGGTTGAGGACGTACATGTCCAGCCGGCCCACGCCCATCTTGTGGAAGAGGGTCAGAGGCTCGATGGTGTTGCTGACCACACGGTACAGAGGCTCAGCCTGGATGCCCAGGCGGTTTAGGTGCTGCAGGGTGAGGCAGGCCTCCTCAATGCTGCGCTTGGCCTTGCGGGAGGCGTCAGGCAGCCGCAGCTTGTCCGGTACATTGAAGAAGACGACCCCGAGCTCGGGGGAGATGAGGTTCTTCACCCAGTCACTGTAGCTGCTGGAGCCCTGCGACTGCTCCTCCTCCAGTTCTGCCACTTTGCGCTGCAGGAGCCCATTGATGCCCGGCAGGTTGTCCGCCCCGATGTGCGTGAGCAGCACCGAGTCAATGCGGTCCAGGTGCCGCACCAGCTTCCAGAAGCAGGATTTGCGATCAGAGCCGCCATCCACTAGGATGTTGAAACCATTGACGGCAAAGAGGGCGGAGTCCCCGCGGCCGCCAGGGAAGATGTAGCAGCAAGGCTTGGAGAGCTTGAGGAAGCCCCCTGAGGTGGGGGGCTCTAGCAGGTCAAAGGGGGACGGCACGTCCACGGTCTCAGAGACATACTCGGAGAACTCCGCCACGCCATCCATGGCGGGCAGCGTGGGCTCCGGGTTGAGCCGGAGATGCAGGGTCTCTTGGGAACTGGACAGTCCCAGCTGGCTCCAGTCACCCTCCCCTAAGCAGGACACGGTGAGGAAGGCCTGGATCCCCGGGTCTCTATTGCTGAGCAACTGGGCAATCTAGAGTGATGGGAGATAGAAGGCTGATCAGGCCGCTGGGGCTGACTCAGAGTCAGTCTGCTAATCTCCACCACTCTCCGGGTAATCTCCTACCTTCCTGCCAGGACCACAGATGACCATGCAATGAGATTTTCCTTCCCCACAGCCCTAGTCCTATCCCACACGCTGCGCCTCCCAGGCATGCAGGCATGGGGCATACCTCTGGGTGGTGCAGAACCTGGACAAAGTTTTGATAGGAGTAGGTACCACTCTGTAGGATGAGGTCTCCCCCTGGCTCTAAACTCTGCCCGCTCAAGATCAGTAGCTTGTGGGCTGACGGGCTGCTAAGTAGATGGTGAACCTAGAATGGAAGGAGGAGAGTGGTCACAGGTGTAGGAAACCCGGGGAAGGGCACTGAATGTTCCTGGTTCCTCCTCAGGCCTGCGGGGACATGCTCCCCGCTGGTAGCCCCACGACACCTCCATAGGGGAGCTGGAGATTGCAAGGCAGCTTAGATGGCAGAGGAAGGATGATTCACAGCCAAGTCCAGGAATTCCTGGCTTTACAGCAGGAGCTCTAGCAGGGGTGAGGTACGGCGCTTTCAAACCAGGCCCGCACAGGCCCTGGCCTTACCTCGGAGCTGATGCTGTCAGCACTCGGGTTTACCAGGATGACGGTCTCTAGGATTTCACTCTGGTGGCTGAGGGTCCTCTGGCCTGAGGGAGAGATGCAGGGATTTGTATTGAAGAGAGCGGGTACAGATTAAAACAGAGAGGCATTGTGCTGGGCGGGAGAAAGGAAGGCGCTATCAGGAAATGCGGGTTAAGAGAAAGAGAGGCCTGGCTACCCCTAGATCCTGCCACTTCGGATACAGATGCTGCTGAGTAAAGTCAAGGGACTGGCTCCTCCAGCCTTCCCTTCCAGGCTTTCCCCCTGCCCTCTTCCCACAGACCATCCTCTCCCCCCTTTCCTCTGCCACACCCTCCGCCCGGAACTCCCGCCTGAGACCGCCCTGTTGACAAGAAGCCTTTGTCCCTCTGGAGCACTAAGCTCCTGGTGCTGCCTGGGGATGGGGATGGGGGGAGGGATGGGCTCAGCTGGAGGGAGGACTCCTGGGACATGATCCTCAGCTCCCTTCTCTCCGGCAGGGTCTGCCTTGGGTTTTCACGCCAAGCAGAGTGCCTGGAAGTAAGGAAATGGCACTTCGGTGCATTGTCTTAGACTCCCCATCCCCCTCCCCAGCACCCACCCGAGGCTAGAGTTTCCATTCCAGAAGACTGGAGAGGAGTCAGCTATGGGAGACAGAAGGCTGATAGGACTCTAGCCCTGGCGTGGCTCCGTGTGTGAGGGTTGACCCATGAACAGGAGGTCACAGTTCCACGTCCTGGTCAGGGCACATGTCTGGGTTGAGGGTTCAATCCCTGGTGGGGTTGTGCAGGAGGCAGCCGATCAATGGTTCTCTCTTATCAATGACGTTTCTCTCTCTCCCTTGTACTTCCTCTCTGAAATCAATAAAAATATAAAGAAAAAGAAATAGGGTTTTAACTTCTTGTTCTCTAACTTCTTGTTCTGGTCTCCGGTTCCTCAGACGGTTCCTCAGACGTGCATCCAATCAGACTGTTCCCACCTCACCTTCGCGGCCCCAGGCCCAGGCTCAGAGAGGCCGGGTCCACCACAGACAGCCCATCCCCTGCGAAGTGTTTCTCCTCTCATCCTTGCCCCTCTGCTCTGAGAGCTTCAGCCAAGAGGAGGGGAGTCATTGGTTCACAAACAGGAAACAAGGGAGGAAAGCCTGAGTGTTCCCCGGGCCACGGAGAAAGATAAGACACCTTCAAATCTCCCACCTACTGCCATCCTCCAGGCTCACATGGAACACCACTCAACGCAACGCAGCAGAGAAAGCGGCTGCCCGCCCTGCCCCCGCCCTCGCCAATGGCAGCACAGGTCACCCTCTGGAGAGGGAGCGAGGTGGCCCGGGCAGGGGGCTGTCTGGAGGATATTTTGTGAGGCTCAATCTTCTACTGGATTCTCTTCTGTGACTTGGCTCTTTCTTCTTCCTGGGGCTTCAGACAAGAGGGACTGGGGGCCAGGGCCTTTGCTGTGGAAGCCCTTGATGCCAGGATGTGGGGGGGGGGGGTGTACCGATGGGGCAGAAAGGGGCTGCAATTGCAGCTGCAGAAGTTAACTACGGAGAGGGAGGGAGGGAGAGAGGGAGGGAGGGAGAGAGGGAGGGAGGGAGAGAGGGAGGGAGGGAGAGAGGGAGGGAGGGAGGGAAGGAGGGAGTCACAAGATCAACCCCATACAGGGTGTTTGGGGCCCAAGAGGAGTTCGAGGGTTCTCTTTTCTTCACCTGGGAACTGAGGGAAGCCTTGAGGTCAGTTCGGAGGAAGACAGGGGCAGGGCTGGGGCAGGTGAGGAATATCGTGGTTTCGGAAGCCACTGGTCCTAGGCCAGCTCTTCGAAGTTTAGATTTAAAAGGGTCATTCTTACCCCCACCTCCCTCATCCACACCACAAGGTAGCAGCACATTTGAGCTAGGAAACCCAGCAAAAGAAATATCTGTGGTACAGACTGATTTGCTTCCTAGCTATCAACCCCCCTCCCCATCGGTCATTCCTTGTAGTCCCCCGTTTATGACCCCTAGGACTTATCTGGTCCCAGTTCCCGTGGGCCCGCGGCCCTTCTCCCTCGCCCCAGGGCCCCCCAGTTCAGACTGGCAACTACGCAGTCCGCATCCTGGCCCCTCCTTCCGAGGCCCCGGAGCACACGCAGTTTCTCCTCTTCTGCTCCCCTAGCGACCCCCCCAAAGGGAATGGACTTGTTTCCCCCTTTTTTCCCTGGAGAGGGCTTCCTGTGAGTCAGGGTCCCTCCCGTTGGCCAGGGGCGGGGTGGGTGAGGGTGGCCGCGGTGCTGAGATGGGCAGGTGCCTCCGCAGAGGCGGCGGGAGGGGAGGGGAGGGAGCGGCGGGCAGCTGCAGTCTGCCGCAGTGAGTGTGTGAGTGTGTGCGTGTGTGCGCACTGAGCTCCGCCCGCCCGCCCGCCCGCCCGCCCCCACCCCAGCATGACAAGTCATTTTCCTCACTGCCTCTGCATGGCAGGGGGGGGGGGAGAAGGGGGAGCTGTCGGAAGTGGGGTAGGCTCCTCCGACCCAGAGCCCCCATCTTGGGAAGCGGAGCGGAGAGGAGGGGGTGGGGGTGGGGACGGGGCTGGGGACCGGAGCCTGCGGATGACAGGACCGGGAATGCAGGGCAGCTGCTCGGGAGGGACCACGCTTAATCTCCAGAGTCTCCAGAGGGAGCCAGGAAGGGGCGGGGGGCTTGGAGTCCCAACCTCAAGCAGGGAGAGGGGTGCGGGCACCCACCGCAAAGAGGTCCATCTGGGAAGAGGCGCGCGCCGACCGGGTCTCAGCGACCCTCTCCTCCCTCCTTTCCCGCGGGGCCCCCGCCTTCCCTTAATAGGCAAAGGCCCGCTGTCCTGCTCGCCCCGACACGACACAGGAGCAGCTGAGCGACCCAGCAGCTGACACCCAGACACCCTCCGATTGGGGACATTCCCGCAATGTCCGCCTTCCCCCCAGATTCTCCTGCCCCCGACCAAAGACCCGGCCCCAAACTCCCCCAGCGCCGGTGACACCGCCCTCTGCTGCGGCGGGAGGCTGAGGTCTCCCAGCCCGGCCTGGGCGGCCACTGTCCCCGGCCTGGCCTCCCGGGCCTCGGCCTGGCTCTGGGTCCAGGCTGGCCTCAGAGCCGGCTATGTTCAGCTATCTCCATCCCCCCTCCCTTGCCCCCCCCACCAGTTCCAGACACATCAGATAGGCAGGAACCCTCTTCCCGTTATCCCCATCCCACCTCCCTGGCACCGCACCCGATCCTCCGGCCGAGCCCTCCGCTTCTTACCCTGGGTGCGAGAGGGAGCCCCTCATGGAGGCTGCAGCTCCGGCCTCAGCCGGCGGCTTCAGGGAAGAGTCTGCGGCACTTGGGGTGGGAATGGGGGGTGGGGGGGCGCTGGATGGGGAGGGCGGTGCCAGGGCGGGGAAGAGGGGCTGGTCCATGACGAGGCACTGGAGACTTAACCGTTTCTGTGCCTGTACGGTGTCGGTGCTCCGGTGCCTCTCCCGCGGCCCTGAGGGGTCTGAGGGGTTGTCTAGCAGCTCAGAGGGGCGGGTGGTCTCCGGCGGCCCACAGAACTCTTCCCCCCGACCCTGCTTAGCCAGGAAAGACTCTTAGCACCAGCCACAAGACCAGAGCCCTGTGCTCCGTCAGGCACACTGAGGGGGACGGAGGAGGTCTGGGCTGCCTGCCCCCGCCCCTCCTCTCAGGAGCCATCTGCTGCCTCTCTCCTCAGACCCTGGGAACGACCTTCAGTCCCGGGAGGAAAGGGAGACAAAGGGGCTGGGGGCCTGGAAGCACCGTGCAGGGGTGAGGGGACTGCTTGAGACCAAGGCTGGGGAGCAGAGTTGTGCTGAGCTCTGTCGGTGGCTTCTGAGCCACAGCGACAGACACCAGGGGAGGGCAGGAATAGGTAGCATTTCAGGTGGGAGGGGAGTTCGAAATTCTGGAGTGGACACGTACGTGGTCCTGGACAATCTGGGGTGGGGCACAGGAACCCCAGGAACATGCAATTTTCTGCACTTTTCTATGCCTCTCTGATGTCTCTATCTTATATTATAAGCCTTCTAATATTGGCTCCGTCTCCCTTAGTCTCAGCCTCTGTCTCGGATTTAGTGACAGAGGATTCAAAGGGAGGCACCGGAGTTCTCTGGCACTCAGTTCCAACCTGGTGATGCTCATGCTCCCACAGAGTCCTTCCCTGCTTCCCTGCCCACCAACCTTTCCCAGGCCAGGCCAACGCCTAAAGCCTTCTTCACATTGGCATCCACCCACTCAGCCCAGCACCAGCCACACCCTTGCCCCAGGCTGCCAAGAATTGCTTTTGAAGGTCAGAGAAGCCAAAATAGTCTCTGCTCTCAGCATCCCCATCTCCTGTAAACTGCAGCCGGTGGCGTAGAGGAGGAGCTGAGTCACCAGTGCTGGGGAGAGGGGGGAGGGGGGACAAAGGAGGAGGTATCTTTGCTCAGATCCGGGGATGCAAAGCAGCAGCATGGCAACAGCCCCGTTTGGATAGAGGAAGCCATCTGCAGAGATACAGAACACAAATCAGGCTGAGCTCCGAGCATCGCAAAAGAGGAACGCATCCCCTCTGCAGCTTCATGCTTCTGATTTCCTCCCATCTCAAACCTCCTACCTTCTCTCTGCTTTCCAGGGCCCTCTCGGGTGGGCTAAGAGGGAGACTTGAGTAGATATTGGCTTGAGAACAAAATAACATTCCCCACCCTTATTCTCAGATGCTATCCCTAAGGACCACACCCTGGCCTGGCTTCAACTCACGGTGGCGTTTTCCCTCAGCCCTCGCCCTCTGAGCAGCCGCCCACCACAACCAATCCTTCACCCGCTGGGTTCTGCTGCAGCGAAATGTGTGAGGTGCCTGAGCTCAGACACACAGAGACATCCAAAGTCCTGGGTCTGAGACCTGACTCTACTATTTTATTAATCGGGCAGTTAAATGTCCGTTAACCTCTCTGAGAGCTTGCTTTCGCTCTAAAGTGAGTCTAACGTTAGTACCATTCTGTGAGGAGTGTACAAAAGATCTAAAAGTGCTTCTTTCTTAGAATCCTAAACCTGCAGGACACAAATACCACTGGAAATCTGTCTCTCTCGTGTAGAAGATTTATGAAGGGTCATCTAGGTCATCAGGGAAATCCCAAATCAGAATCTCCAACCAGACAAACTCTAGAGAGTGCCCTTAGCTCTCAGGTAAGCCCGGAACTGGGAGTGCCTTCAGGAAAGGGCTTCGGGTACTATTCATGCCCCTCCTTTCCCAGGCTACGCAGCAATGCACACCCCAGCCGCAGAGGACAACGAGCCGCTCTACTAATTCAGAGTGGCTTTCACTGAGGGTAACAGAACTATCACTTCGGTGGCACTGGAGAGTCAGACAGAAGACCTCCACACTGGCCCTTCAGCCTGGGTGTCTTAGAGCCCCAGGATATCAACCATGGATTATATATTATGAAGTCCACTCCCGTTCCTATAGGTGGCTGAGGGTAGAAGTATCAGAGTGTTATTCAAGCTCAGTTTTCCGCTGTCCTAACGTTTTCGGGGTTTGCTTTATAATGCTTGGAAGCCCCAGCTTTTTTTTTTTTTTTTTTTAATATATCTTATTGATTTTTTTTTTTTTTTTTTTTTACAGAGAGGAAGGGAGAGGGATAGAGAGCCAGAAACATCAATGAGAGAGAAACGTCGACCAGCTGCCTCCTGCACACCCCCCACCAGGGATCCGTCCGCAACCAGGATACATGCCCCTGACCAGAATAGAACCTGGGACTCCCCCAGTCCGCAGGCCGAAGCTCCATCCACTGAGCCAAACCGGTTTTTGCAGGGGTTAGAAAGGAAGGCTCCAAGCCACCATTGGAGACTGACTACCCAAAATTCACCTAGAAAATCATTACTAGATTTGACCACTAGAAGGAGCTGGACCACTGACTCAACTTCAGACCGTCCCTCCTTTTCCCAGCGTGGAGAGGGTGGAGCGGGAGGTGGCTAGGAAAGATTGTGCTCTCCTTGTCATTGTAGGGTACATTTTTGTCCCTTTTTTAAGCATTTTGGCAGAGGTCTTAAGCAGAGGTGAGAAGGATGGCAGTCCAGCCTCCAGGGTGGTCAGAAAGGACTAAGTCATAAGGGACTAGCACATCCCCTTGAGCCCATCCCAGCAGCCTGGTTCCCTCTGCCTCCCCATTGCAGGGAGGCTGAAGGGAGGGGCAGTGTCTGCAGCTGCTGTAGGCTGACTGTTGTTTGTGGGGACAGCTGAAGAGGAGCCAGCAGGGGTGGGGCTGTGGCTGTCTTGAGCCATGTGGGTTTTTCCAGGAAATTCTCTACTATTCTCCAGGGACATAAACCAGGCCACCAAAAAATAAAAAATAAGAAATAAAAGTAAAAATGTCCAAACCTAAAAAAAATCAGTAGGCTAAAGTAAGCCCTAGTCTTGGCTGTATGGCCCTAACCCTCCAAGGAAACCACAGTATAACTCTTTGATTGAAAAAAATCTAGTTGGTGTTTATATATCAGCGCTTGTTTAGTGAGAGTAACTATGTATCTCCCTGTAAGCATATTCCCAAGCATCCTCACATCTTACTTTAAAAAATGGCTAAGTATTTTGGTTTAAGTTCTGTACATTCATACATCATTCCAGAAAGCAGCCTAATCTTAAGTCTCTGTGGCCAAAAGGACGGATTAGAGAATTCAGTGTACATTATTAACACCAGGAGTACTCCTCAAACTTCAATTTCATCATTAATTTCATCTGTTATCATCCCCGTATCCAATTTTGCACCCAAGCTCCTAGGAGTAATAAGTGGTAAAACTATTGATTTTCAATCATCCGTGCTAATGGAGGAAGCCATGACAGGAGTAATTCTAAACAGAAGTCAGCCGGGCAGACTTCTGTTTAGAAAGACAAAACAGTGAGCGTCTAGCTCAGGGGTAGGCAAACTTTTTGACTCAAGGGCCACAATGGGTTCTTAAACTGGACCGGAGGGCTGGAACAAAAGCAACCTGACCATGCTGGCACTCTCATCTGGGGCTGCTGGTGAAGGAGCGGAGGGGAGAGCAAGAGAACCCTCTGCTCTTTCGGCTCCGCGGGCCGGATAAAACAGCCGAACGGGCCTCGGGCCCTAGTTTGCCCACGGCTGGTCTAGCTGCAAAGAAAGCAGTCACATCAAGAAAATGCCAGCCCCACATTTTTTAAAAGCTGCACATATTCCTAGGGTAATAAAGCATTAGTCATGTTCGCCTTGTCTTCTCTCTCTGGAACCATCTTCAGAGGAGTCAGTGTTCAGGGAAATGACCAAAGATGTGGCAGTTAGCAAGAGGAGCGGGAAGAGACGGGGACGTGACTATGTACTATACTGAATAATTGAGAGTAATCTATATAAGATATGAATCCAGTCATCTTGTGCAGTAACTGTTGGGCTGGATGGATTTTTATAGACCACTGGCGCACCGATTGGTATGCCGACATTCACCAACAGGATCAGAATGCCCAGCACTTTTATAATGAGATGCAGAGCTTTCTGAAGTCTCCCCACAGATACTGTCATGGACTGATAGCTCCTAAAATATTATTTTCTCAAATACCTACCCATGTCTCCCACCCATCAGGATGGGGAACTGCATGCTGTGTGCACTTTGATCTCAGAGTCAAACCTCAGAGTAGCAATAAATCCAGGAGACCCTGCTTCCACTCTGGGCTTGATGGTGCGCATCAGCCTTTTGTACCAGATTTCTGCTCTGCTCTGGAGATCTGTTGCCTGAACCAAAGGAGAAACCAGAAACCCTGAAACCGGAAGAGTGGGCTGTGCAGTCTGAGGGAAGTTCTAAGCAAGGACTCTTGAAGGCAAGTGGGGGATTCAAGGGTCTCTGTAAAGGGAGCAAGAGGCTGGGGTACACGGAGAGGGGAGCACGAAAAAGAGAGTGAATTTGTGCGTGGAAGATGGCTGGTCATTCGTGAGAAGTGCGTTGTTTCCTTAGTGCACGTCGACAGCTGTCCATTAACCACCCTCAGGTAGAAGTTACATCCTCCAGGCTTCTTCCACCCTCACGCCATCTCTCTGAGAAGTGCACTGGATATGTGGGAGTAGTTATGGAGCTTTACAACTTTCCCCCGAGGAATCCCCCACCCCCCAAATCTCCCACGAGGCCAGGGACAGCGGATCTCTGCCCTTCAGGGACCAGCCCTCACCCAAAGAACTGAGGCAAATGACACTAGTCCTAACCTTTGACTTCTGAAGAGAAGTGAGCTAGGTGCCGGGTAATGAAGAGTCTCAGTTGTTGGTTCAAATCAAAGGATGATAAGTCAATGTTCCAGGAGAGGATCCCTGTAAGAGAGAAAGAAAAACCAAAGAGCACTCTAGATAAGGTCAGAGAGGCTGGGCTGCAGGGAGCACTTGCAGGCTCCCCAAGAGGGGTAGGGAGAGGGAGAGAGTAAGGGTAGCTGCCATGATCAGCCACACGGATATCTTTAAGAAAGGTGGTTAGTGCCTGTGTCTGTCTCCCATCCTTTCTTGGCCTCTGCCTGAGCCAGGGGGAGAGGGGCAGAGTTCAGGCTAAACTTGGTCACTAACGAGTTTGTACGTAGCAATTTTCTCGCAGAGTTGCCCCATTGTGATAGAAGAGACACCCAAGGGACTATTCGTAGGTACCAGGGGCTGCCTTCCCGGTCCTTATAGCTAAGTAGGATTCTGGACTCTCTATCTCGCCCCCCCCCCCTCCTTCCCTCCACCCCTTGCAGGCTTACTTCCACCCGCAGGTGGCTCCGCAGCACTGCGCCACTGGCTGTCAACTAGTCAGGGAGGTGAGGGCTGAGAGCTGGCGGCCACAGAGGTCACTCTCTCGGGTTGGCCGCCCACACGGGGGGAGATTTGAGATTTGTCCGCAGCGTTCAGAAAGCTCCCTGTGCTTGTGCAGAGATCCTAAAGAAGAAGCTAAGGTAGGGTCATGGAATCTTCAGGGGGAAGGACATCTGGACCGAGGCACCGAGGGAGAGAGGGTGTAACCAGAGCGGACCCAGGGGGCTGCCACAGAGCTAAACCCGACTCGGGGAGACTGCGGAATGCCACGGGGTGTGCGGGAGGATGGGGAAGCGGGATGTTGGCAGGTGGGGAGGACGCGTGACATGGAAGATGCAGGTGACAGGGGCTGATGATTCAGATGAACAGGATGCGAGGGTTTCGGGAATTGCACGGTAGGGATGGAGGATGCAGACGTACGCTCTTGGGAGGTAAATGCAGCCGGCGGGAGAAGCTCGGGGTGGGGAGGATGCCCCAGCCCAGCCAGGACAGCGGCTCACCTTGTTCTAGGTGGGCCCGCACGGCCCTCAGCTGGCTCTCCGTGCCGATATCGCCGATCACGATGAGCAGCGAGTGTTTCCGCGGGTCCCAGCGTGCAGCCGCCACGGTGGCTCCGGCCTCGCGCGGCGGCGGCGGCGGCGGCTCCGCGGGGCTTGGAGACGGCGGTGAGCTGGGGCTGGGGAGCCGCAGTCCGGGACCCGTCTCCATGGTAACGGCTCGAGGCCGCCAGGGCCCAGCCTCGGTCTCCATGGAAACTCCGTGTGACTGCTAGGCCGGCAGCATCCGCCGCAGGGGGAGTGCGCGCGCGGGGTTCTTAAAAGGCCGGCGGCGGGAGCCGCTCATTGGCTGCCGCCTGTCAGGAGGCGGGGCGCCGGCGCCGCAGGGGCCGGGCCAGTGCCCGGATGCTCCGGCGCTGCGGTCGGTCGCGCTGGGCCAGGGGCGGGGAGTGGGTGGGTGGCCGCCCATCTCCTCTCGGGCTGGGTCTCCTGAGGGCGCTCCCACTCCGACGGGGGCCCGGGTGGGTGGGGGTTCTGAGAGTCGGTTGTCTGAGCGACGGGAGAAGCTTCTAGTTAGGATGTTCCCCCTGGAAGTACTGCCCGGCCGTGCCGCGCCGCGCCAGGCCTGAGGGAGCCATCTTGTCCCCCTCCCCCGTCTCCGTCTTGTATCGCGGTCTCCATCGGTGTCGGTGTGTCTGGGTCACCATTGTCTGGCAGGTTTCTTTTGGTTGGTTTGTCTGTTTGTCTTTTTGTCCGTGCCTGCCCGGGCCTTCGCCTCCATCCATCCTGGGCTCCCCTGCCCTCCCTGCCCCAGGCCCGGGGCGAGCTCGGGAGGGCTGCGCAGTGTCCGAGGGACGGAGTGACCTTCCGGCCCCGAGTCCCCGGTGAGTGTTCTTCCCGAGACAGTGGCTGGCCGGTCTCCATCCGGGCTGGGCGCCGTGAGCTCAGCCTGCAGCCCGGAGCATACGGGCAAAACCCAGGGAAGACCTTGCCAACTGCAGGCTCTGTGTGTGTGTGTGTGAGAGAGAGAGAGAGACTCCGTGGGTTGAGCCACCTTGGGGATTGTCATTCTCCCAGGGAATTCCGGTTGAGCCTCCCAGAAGCCAAAGGCCCAATGGATGGGGAGGAGGACGTAAGGAGGCTGGCGCAGTTTTAGGACCGACTGGCACATCTTTGTAAAGATGGTGGGTGCTGTAAACCCACCCTCACCCATCCCCTCATCGTGTCTCCACCACACCTACGCCGCACTCCAGCTTTTTACAAACAGTAAACACGTACAGTGAACTACTCGGTACATGGATGTGTCAGACAGAGAGCCTGTCTTTTCACCCATTGTTTGGGTCCCAATTGGGAGATGGTACTGGGTAGAGGGCAGCACATTACCTGATCCAGCAAAGCTGCCTATGAGCGCATCGTGATCCACTGCCTCTCTGGAGGCCCTGAGGAGGACTGGCTGGACAGTGTCTGCGTGTTCAGTACCTCGCAGCAATCCTGTTCCCTAGCATGGAGCATGGAGCAAAATAGAACATTCTGCAATCAATGTAGACATGACCCTACCTGAAACTAATATAATATTGTATGTCAATTACATCTCAGAAAGAAATGGGGGATGGCCTTGAAAACCCTTTTTTGGTTTCAGAGAGGGAGAAATAGGACTGGCGGAACCCTGGCCAGTGTGGCTCAGTTGGTCAGGCATTATTCAGTGTGCTGAAAGGTTGGATTCCCTGTCAGGGTACATGCCGGGTTTGTGGGCTCCATTGATGTTTCCCTCTCACATTGATGTTTCTCTCTCTTCCTCTATCTCTAAAAATCAATTTTTTAAAATATTTTTTTAAAGAAAGTATTGGCAGAACATCAGATGGTGGTGTTGACTCGCCTTTATGACACATAAGACACTGTTCATATAAGACACCATTTGAAGATTCTAATCAGAAAAGAGTGTCAGGAGAGGAAGAGGACAGTTTCCATAGCAACTGTAGAGATGAGGCTCTAGCTAGTACCCCGGCCTCAGTATAAGGGTCAGCAGCAGTTAACTACAAGCTCTGCTCTCATCAAGTTTGACAGCTTAGACAATAGATTGAATGGTATAGGAAAGGACCATGCACTGATCTGATGATAGGGGCAGAAATGCAGGCCTACGATCTCAGGCCCTGCTAGAATTGGGTTTTAATTAGAGGTGCGAATTCAGACTCTGATGGTACTGACATTATATATATATATATATATATATATATATATATATATATATATATATATATAAAACTGAATGAGTATTCACCAAGCTCTTTTGCCAAAGGCAGACAATGTCATGGATTGGCTACACGTATCTCTTAATTACCCCCCACTCTTTACTGGTTTAACAGAATCCCAGCTATTGGGTGATGATGTCAGTATCATCACAATATCAGAAAATATTTTCAGCCCTAGATGGTTTGGCTCAGTGGATAGAGTGTGTCGGCCTGCATACTGAAGGGTCCTGAGTTCAAGTGCAGTCCAGGATACATGCCCAGGTTGCAAGCTTGATCCCCAGTGTGGGGCATACAGGAGGCAGCCAATCGACTCTTTATCATCATTGATGTTTCTATCTCTCCCTCTCCTTCTCTGAAATCAATAAAAATACTTAAAAAAATATTTTCAAGTGTCAAATGGCACAAAGCACTGAATAAAGTGTTCTAGAAAACTATGGAGTGTTAGCACCTATGCTCCAGAATATTACAACTGAAGACAGAAAACACTGATGTGCATGTGTATAAAGTATATTTAGATATGAATTACAACATATATGAAAACTTACTTTGTGTCTAGGAATAGTGTGCTGTGGCAGGAGCCTTGACATCATTCAAGGGCCTACCCTAGGGGACTATTCGGAACATGAGATATGCATTACTGTCAGGCACATGCAGTAGTATGTAGTATAGAGTCCACTGTAGTGTTTGATTTTAACCGTTGACTCCTGGACTGTTCAGTTATGATTTTTTGGGGGGGGGAATTCTCCTATTCTAGTTTTTTCCATACTCTTGCCATGCAGCATTGGCAGATATAGTAGTTACAACCAATGCTTTTCAAACTGTTTGTGATAAAGAATCCTTGAATTGTGGAGGGAGTCTCTAAGGATTCACCACTAAAAGAGGTTAGAGGACATGTACAGGAAGGCATTATAGGCTGGTTTCTTGGGCGTGCAATGGGGTGGGCACAAGGCAGAAAGAAGGTAGTATAAGTCTCACATGAAAGGCAATGATAGCCTTGGTGAGTCTCAGCCCCCAGACCTTCATCAGTTCATAATATACTATATAATAAAGAGGTAATATGCAAATTGACCCTCACACACTCACAAGATGGCTGCCTATGACCAGGCCAGCAGTGGGGTTAGTGAGGGATCACCAAACTACTGAACAAGCAGGCTGTGTGGGGTGATCAGTCTAGAGGGGAGTGGCAGTGAGGGATGATCAGGCAGGCAGGGGGTGGGGCAGTTAGTGGTGACCAGGCAGGCAGGCAGGTAAGTAATTAGGAGTCATCAGTCAGTCCAGGATTGTGTGAGGGAAGTCCGACTGCCAGTTTAGGCTTAAGTCGGGAGTCAGACATCCCCTGAAGGTCCCACATTGGAGAGGATACAGGCTAGGCTGAAGGGACCCCCCATCCTGTGCACAAACTTAATGCACTGGGCTCCTAGTACAGTGATAAATTACCCAGTAGGTAAATTATGCACATCTTAACAAAGTAGGGGTGGGAAAAACAAGTGGATGTGGAGAAAAGAGGAAAAGATAACCCTGGTACACTGCTGGTGGAAATGTAGCCACTATAGGAAATGGTATGGAGGGTCTCAAAAAATTAAAAATAGAACTGAATGATCCAGTTATTCCACTTCTGGATATTTACCCAAAGAAAATGAAAATACTAATTTGAAAAGATATATGCACTGTCGGTTTCATTGCAGCATTATTTATAATAGCTAAGATATGGACACAACCTAAGAGTCCATCCATAGATGAATGGATAAAGAAGATATGGTATATATTATATACAATGGAATATTACTCATATTTGAGTAATATTCATAAATGAAATCTTACCATTTGTGACAACATGAATGGAACTAGAGGGTACTATGCTAAGAAAAACAAGTCAGAAAAATATATAATTTCATTTATATGTGGAATCTAAAAAACAAACTCATAGATCCAGAGAATAGATTGGTGATAATCAGAAGGGTAGGGGGTAGTGGAGGCGAAAAGGATGAAGAGAGTCAATTGTGTAGTGATGAATGGTAACCAAATGTATGTGGTGATCACTTTATTGTGTTTACAAAGGTGGAATTGCTATGTTGTACATGTGAAACTAATAATATGCTATATATCAAAGTATGAGGGGCATCTCTAAATTTTTTCTGGAAATATTTTCATATTTGCATTTAAATTAAATTATTGAAGTTGTCCTCATGAGAAAAATCAGAACTTTACTGAAATTAATTATGCTCATCTTGGAATTATGTGTGTGGGGGAGTGGAGGGCAACATAATCATTTCAATGTGGAGGTTCTTCATAGGACTTAGGCCAGCTCTGAAAATTCATAAAGAAAAGATATTGGCTTCTCCCTTACTTCTAGACCCATGAATGTCATTAGTTTTTTTGGGGGGGATCTGAGTTCCTTTGGTAGAATTCCAGCCTGCTCTGCTGGATTGCATGGTCTTATCAAATAAAATATCCAAAAGAGCTGTATGCAGCTCAGATTCCCGCCCTGTACTAAGTTCTGCCTATAAAGCATTCTTTATACAGAAAGAGGAGTGTTGGATTACAGGATTGCTGTGTCAGAGGCTATCCTTGGCTTTTGGGCAAAATACTATGATCATAATGTATACCAGCAGCCATAAGGTCACCTCTTAGCAGGAACAGCTGGTTTTTATCTGCAAAGGCACTGAGTAAAGTAACTTCTAAAAAGGCAGTAAAATAATCTCTAAAAAGACTGAGATGGGGGAGAAGTCTGCATTTATTACTATGTCTGGCACACAGAGGAGGAATATTTGTTGGATAATTTTCCTAATTATTATTTGTTCACATTAAGTAATGGGAAGAGCAAAGGCACTGGATTTACTCCCTCTCTCCTAGCCTCCCCCTCCCCCCCCCAAAGCATTGCAAAGGACAATAAAGAAATTTCCTTTGCTCTGGCTGGTAGCATTGTTGGTTGGAGCATTGTCCTGATGTGCCAAGGTTGAGGATCAGTCTCAGGTTAGGACACATAGAAGGATCAGCTAGTGAATGCATAAATAAGTGGAACAAGAAATGGATGTTTCTCTCTCCCTTCCCTTCCTTTCTTCCTCTATTTCTCTCCCTTCCTCCCTCCTCCCCTCAATAAATAGAGAAAAAGAAATTTCCCTTTTATCTTTCCTCCCTCCTCGCATTCTTTTTTTTAAGAAAGTGATTACTAGCCAAAACCGGGTTGGCTCAGTGGTAGAGCGTCGGTCTGTGGACTGAAAGGTCCCAGGTTCGATTCTGATCAAAGGCATGTACATTGGTTGCAGGCACATCCCCGGTAGGGGGTGTGCAGGAGGTAGCTGGTCGATATTTCTCTCTCATCGACATTTCTAGCTCTCTCTCCCTCTCCCTTCCTTTCTATGGAAAATCAATAAAATTTAAAGAAAGAAAGAAAGAAAGAAAGAAAGGAAGAAAGAAAGAAAGTGATTGCTAAAAGTGAAAAAGAAACATTTGTGGATACCACTTTCCCTTACCCATTCCATTTCCTTGTGAGCTGGAAGTTAGTGCTTGGCTGTGGCCTCTGATTCCATCTTTTCCTTTATTCTGAACAAAGCTACTTAGTGCAGGGATCACTAAGCACTTGCTTATAGTGAAGATCATGGTGGTAAAGGGAATCTAAATCTAAGTGTATACCTTAGTTTTGAGGCCATGTCTGTGTGTGAATTAAACTTTGAATTTTTTCAAGGTATTCAGAGAATAGAGTTACTTTCCTTCAAGGAGTGTTTGGGTTGAAGAAACATCACTTTATGAATGTTCCCTTTACACTATTACTAAATCACAAATACTTTTTCTCTTCCTTCTCATCAGTTCTTTTTTGAAGATTTTTCAGAACCTTTATAACATTACCTCCTACAAATACCTTAACTCTTTTTTGTTGTTGTTAATTCTCACCAGAGGATATTTTTCCATTGATTTTTAGAGAATGGAAACATTGATGTGAGAAAGACGTGTACATTGGCTCCCTCCCACATGAGCATGGACCAGGGCCAGGGATCAAACCTGCAACCACGGTACAGGCCCTTGTCCAGAATCAAACCTGGGACCCTTCAGGCCACAGGCTGACACACTAATCGCTGGGGCCTTTAAGTATTTTTAAAAAAATGTTTTTATTGATTTCAGAGAGAGGAAGGAAGCAGGGATAGAAACATCAATGATAAGAGAGAATCATCCATAGATTGCCTCCTGCACACCCCCTACTGGGGATGAGTCCACAACCCAGGCACATGTTCTGACCAGAAATCAAACTGTGACCTCCTGGTTCATGGGTTGAGCTCAACCACTGAGCCATACCAGCTGGGCTGCATTAACTGTTTTATTCAGTCAATCTGAGCCAATTGCCTTTTCCTCATTCTTGTATTTTCTGTCCTTTTTTTTCTTCTTTGAATGCTATATTCCCCTTAATTCTCATCTAGGAATTCATTTACCTTTACCTTTATGACTTTATTTATGGAATAAGGTTCCATCTCATTCCACAAAAGATTTAAGGAGTATGAACTAATTCATATGCAGTTGCTACTCTGAAACTGACTTCCCCACTCTCCAACCGTGTGAACTTGGACAAGTTGCTTATCTTTTCTATGTTTAGTTTCCACATCTGTAGAATTATAATAGCACTTTATAGGATTATTTTGAGAATTAAGGGGGCAGTCTCTTAAATATGCTTAGAACAATGCTTAGAATTCATTTATTCATTTGATATTTCTGGAGTACTTACTATGTATCAGCAAATGGAGTAAACAAGATAATAAATAATAGATAAATTATATAACATGTCAAAAAGTGATTGGTGCTTAGTAGCAAAACAACAACAACAAAACATGGATAAGGGTGTTTGAGAATGCTAGTGGAAGGTGTGATAATGGGGAGAATAGTGAAGGGACAGGACAGGTTGCAATTTTAAATGAGCTGGTCAGGGCCTTATTGAGAAAATGAGCCTTGAACTGACTTCAGCTGACTTGAAGGAAGTAAGAGAGTTAGCCATTTGGATATCTGAGAGGAGCTTTATAAGCAGAGAGGATAGCCAGTACAAAGTATGCCTGGTACATTCAAGGAATAGTTGGAACCCATTGTGCCTGGAGCAAAGGAGTGGGACAAAGAGGAATAGGAGAGGAGATCAGAGAAATAATAGGACTCAGATCACGTAGGACCTTGTGGGCATCATTATGACTTTGGTTTCACTCTGAGTGAAATGGGAAACATATGCAGGCTTTTGAACAAAGAGTGATATGATTTGACTTAGATTTTACAGGATCACTTTGGCTGCCATGTTGAGGATAAAGTGTAGAGATTGTAAGGATTAAAGCCAGTCAGGGAATTTGCAGTAATCTGGGTGAGCAGTAATGTAACTCAGACCAGAGTGATGTCAGTGGAGATGATGAGAATCAGTGGGATTCTAGGCATACTGTATTTTACCGGGAGAGCCAACCTGGTTTCCTGTTTCATCAAATGAAGAAGGTGTGTGTGTGTGTGTGTGAGAGAGAGAGAGAGAGAGAGAGAGAGAGAGAGAGAGAGGATACTGACCCCGTTGATAAACCAAAAATTTAAAAAGAAAAGAAGTTACCTCTAGGAAGAGAGAAAAAACAAATTGTAAGGTAGCCAAGGATGGAATGTGGACTTTTGGGAACATATTTTGTAAATTTGACTTTGGAATCATATGCATGTTTTACATAAGTACAAAATAAAATTAAATCAAAATGACAAATCTGACATATAACTTGATCCAGAATATATATTTTTAAAATATCCTATAAACCAATAAAATAAGAGAACATAATTATAACGTGGATGATTTGAATAGATTTTAATAAGAAAAGATATACAAATGGCCAATAAGTTACATGAAAATGTGTTCAAAATCATTAGTCCTAGGGAAATTAAAATTAAAACCTCAGCATAATAATAGCCACCAAATGACAAAAATTTCAAAAACCCAATAACATCAAATGTTAGCATGGATGTGGATCAAATAGAACTTTCGTATATTGTTAATAGTAGAGTAAAAGTTATAACCACTTTAGAAAAGTATGGGTAAGTTTCTTATAAAATTCAACAAACATCAACCCTATGAACTAGAAATTTTATTCTTAGGCATTTACCCAAGAGAAATGAAAACATATGCCCACAGAAAGACTTTGATGGTTGGTCATAGCAACTTTATTCATAACTAGTGGCCCTGCGCACGAATCTGTGTGCCAGTAGCTTGCCAGTAGCTTGTTGCCACCTTCCAGTAGCTCTCCACCTGCTGTCCCACCCTCCTGTAGTTCCCCCCAGACCCACCTCATAGCTTGCTGCCCTGCCCCCTCCTGTAGCTCTCCACCAGCTTGTAGCTCGCTGCCCCACCCTCCTGCTGATCTGTGATCCGGTCATTACACTGTGAAGCATAACAACTGACCTTTAGTATATTACTTCTTTATTATATAGGATAACCAAAAACTGGAAAAGACCCAGTGTCCATTAATAGGAGAATGGGTAAACAAATTGTACCTCCATGCAATAGACTACAACTTAATGATAAAAAGAAACTACAGCCCTTCCAGCATGGCTCAGTGGTTGAGCATAGACCTATGACTCAGGAGGTTGCAGTCAAGGCATGTGGTCAGGTTGTGGGCTCCTTCCCCAGTGTGGAGTGTGCAGGAGGCAGCCGATTAATGGTTCTTTCTCATTATTTATATCTATCTCTCTCTCCCTTAATCTCTGAAATAAAAATATATATATATTTTTAAAAAGAAGCTACAAATATACACACATAGAAGAAAAATAAAAACATTTTGCCAAATAAAACAAAAATACTGTTATTTGGTCTCCTGAAAAGTAGATACGAAGACATGATTAGATGTGTAAAATATATATTAGGTAAGTATATCGGTTACCTATTGCTTTGAAACAAATTAAAACTTAGCAGTTTAAAATAACAAATATTTGTTAAGAATTCTAAAGATTTGAAATCCAGGAGCAAATCAGTTGAGTGGTTTTGGCTTATGGTTTCTCATGTGTTTGCAGTTCAAGATGTTGGTTGGGGTTACAATAATCTGAAGGCTTAACTGAGGCTGCATGATCTGCTTCCAACATGACTCACTCACAAGCTATTGGCAGGAAGCATCAGCTCCTCACCATGTAGGCCTCTCCATAAGTCTACTTGAGTGCTCTCTAGACAGCAGCTGGCTTCTACCAGAGCAAATGAACCCAAGAACAAGTAAGGGTGAGCCACAATGCTTTTTTATGACATATAGTTTTGGAAAGTTAAAGACTATCACTTCTGTCTTCTGTTTATTAGAAGCAAGTCACTAAGTCTGGTTCACTCCAGAGAAGGGGAAATTTCTCTCTTTTGAAGAGAGTGTCAATGTTGTGGATATATTTTAAAACACCACAGGAAGGGATTAGGGGAAGGCAGAGAGAGTCTTCAGACAAAGATACAGGTCTGATATCTAGGGAAGGAGAGAGGGAAGGAATGAGAATGGGAAAGGAAGAATCGTGTCTTACAGCATGGTTGCAAAAATGGTTTGGCCAGGCTGATGAAGATTCTTCTAATCAAAGACACCTGTTGAAGGACTCTTGCATGCCACAGACTGGGTCTGCCTTTGCAACCTACTGTGCTGTTCTCTGGGATTGGCTGAGATTAGCCTGTGGGAAGAGTGGTTTGGGTATAAAGGTTGGGGCAGATCCACAGTGGCAGCAGGTGGGGTCATCAATCAATTATGCTTTCTACAAGCAGATTTCAGTAGTGCATTTTCATGGTCACCACAAGTACAAACTGCATGAATAAATTTATATGAAATTCTAGAATGGGTAAAACTTGCCTACAGTGATATAAAACAACTAAGTGGTTGCATAGGGCTAGGGAGGGGATAGGAATTGATTTCAAAGGGGACTTTCAGGATGGTGGTGATGAAAATATTCTCTTTTGGGTTGTGGTGGTGGCTATACACATATATACATTTTTTGAACTCATCAAGCTCTACACTTAAAATGGGCACATTTTATTGTACATAAATGATATATAACATATGCTAAAACACATAGATATCACTTCACACTAACAATACCAAATGTCAGCACCTGAAACTCTCATATGTTGATAGACGGAATATAGAATTATATAACCATTTTGGAAAACTGGCAATTTCTTATAAAGTTAAGTATAAATACCTATCCTATGACCCAACAATTCCACTCCTGGATATTGACCTAAGAGAAATGAAAATGTATATTCACAAAAATACTTAGTCATGAATTTTTATAGCAGCTTTTAAAAATATAATGGTTCAACCTAGTGTAATAGCTCAGTTGGTTAGAGCATCGTCTCTGTATGCCCCAAGGTTGTGATATGCCCAGATTGTGGGTTCAGTCCCCCATTAGGGCACATACAAAAATCAATCAATGGCCGAAACCAGTTTGGCTCAGTGGATAGAGCGTCGGCCTGTGGACTGAAAGGCCCCAGATTCAATTCCGGTTGAGGGCATGTACCTTGGTTGCGGGCACATCCCCAGTGGGGGATGTGCAAGAGGCAGCTGATCGATGATTCTCTGTCATCGATGTTTCTAGCTCTCTATCCCTCTCTCTTCCTCTCTGTAAAAAATCAATAAAATATATTTTTAAAAAATCAATCAATGAATGCATACATAAATGGAACAACAAAATCAGTTTCTATCTTCCCCTTCCTCTCTCTATAAAGTCAGCATAATAAAAAATAATGGTTCAAAACAATCCAAATATCCAAGAGGAGAATCTATAAATAAATTGTGGAATATATATTCAATAGAATACTATTAAGCAATAAAAAAAAATGAACTGATGCGTACAACAACATGGATAAGTCTCAAAAATGTTATGTTGAGCAAAAGAAGGTGGACACGAGCCCTGACTGGTTTTGCTCACTGATTAGAGCAAGGGGTCACTAGTTGGATTCCTGGTCAAGGGAACTACCTTGGTTGCAAGTTCCCCAGCCCCCATAGAGGCATGTGCCAAAAGCAACCAATTGATGTGCCTCTCTCAAATCAATGGATGCTCCCTCCCAACTCCCTTCCACTCTCTCTTTTTTTAAAAAATATATTTTATTGATATTTTACAGAGAGAAAGGGAGAGAGATAGAGAGCTAGAAACATCGATGAGAGAGAAACATCGACCAGCTGCCTCCTGCACACCCCCTACTGGGGATGGGCCCACAACCAATGTACATGCCCTTGACCGGAATCGAACCCGGGACCTTTCAGTCCCCAGACCGACGCTCTACGACTGAGCCAAACCAGTTTCGGCCCTTCCACTCTCTTAAAAAAAAAAAAAAAAAAAAAAAAAAAAAAAAAAAAAAAAAAAAAAAAGAGCAATGGGAAAAATATCCTTGGGTGAAGATTTAAAAAAAAAAAGGTGGAAACAAAAGATTACATACTTTATGATACTATTTATAATTGTTAAATAGGCAAAACTAATCTATGGTTCTAGAATAATATTGGTGCCATGAAAAACTCCCTGGAGTGATAAAATGTTATATATCTTGATTGATATATAGGTTTCATAAATGTGTACATTTGCTAAAACTCATCAAATTACACAACTAAAAGCTGTGCATTTAAATTTAACCTCAATTTAAAAATTAAAATAAAGAGGTAGTCACTAAAAAAAAAAACACCACACACACCAAAATAAAAAGAAATTAAATTGATACAATTATTTCCAATGACTTTAAAATACAGTAATTTAACTGCACATTTAAAAATATTATTATACAGAGGGAAGGTGGGGTGGGAGGTTGAGTGGGAAGAGATCAAAGAACTTGTATGCATATATGCATAGCCCATGGACAGACAATAGTGTGGTGAAGGCCTGGAGAGGGGGTTGAGGGTAGGCCAAAAGGGATCAATGAGGGAAGGAAGACGAAATATGTAATACTTTCATTTATTATAGTAAAATACACATAAAATTGATGATTATTTTTTATAAATATATTTTATTGATTTTTTTACAGAGAGGAGGGGAGAGGAAGAGGGACAGAGAGCTAGAAACATCGATGAGAGAGAAACATCAACCAGCTGCCTCCTGCACACCCCCTACCGAGGATGTGCCCGCAACCAATGTACATGCCCTTGACCAGAATCGAACTTGGTACCCTTCAGTCCTCAGACCGACGCTCTATCCACTGAGCCAAACCGGTTTCGGCTAAAATTGACAATTTTAAGCCTACAATTCAGTGGTATTACATACATTAACAATGTGCAGCCATCAACACCATCCATCTCCATACTTCTTTTTATCTTGTAAAACTGAAAGTCTATACCTACTAAACAATAACTCCTTATTTGCCCTCTACCTCCAGCCCCTGTAACCACCATTCTACTTATTTTCTGTCTCTATGGTTTAACTACTCTTAGTAGGTCATATAAGTGAAATCATAGAGTATATTTATCTCTTTGTGACTGGCTTATTTCACTTACCAATGTTGTAGATATATCCTAACTTATCCTAACTGCATATTTTTAATGGGATATACCCTAAGGGAAAAAGAAATCAACTGCAAAGAAAGTGTCAAACTATTCTCATTAGTCATCATCTCATTAATAATAACATCGGTAATAACATTTTACATATATAATAGAATAAAGCAAATAAATAATTTATGTCAATGTTATCAGAAACCAAGATGTTGATAAGAAAGATACTAATATAAAATGAAAAAAGTTAGATAAAATTTCTGAATCCCAAAATTTATTTGGAAAAAGCCAAATGACCAATCCAGTAGCAATAAGCATTCCAACATTCTAACTATCCAAATTGTGATCTCTAGATTCCATTTACTACTAAAATGAACCATGGAGCAGGAATGGTGCCTTGCACATAAGTAAATTGAAATTAATAAATTAACTCAAGTTTGTGAAGGAATTTTGTGTTTTAAAGAGACCCAGTTAAGAAGAGGGCCTGCAACTGATTGGCTGGCTGGAAAATTAAGCTACCTGGACCTCCGGGCAGTTGCCTTGGTGTCTTTCTGCTACTATGCCTCCAGGATCTTATCTATCCTTAGAGGTGGCAAAGTCTGGGGGCTCTGAAAAAGTCTGAAAAATGAGTTAGAATGAATAAGAATGAGAAACAAAAATGTGATACTACATGCAGTGGAATATTTTTCAGCCTTAAAAAGGAAGGAAATTCAGACACATGCTATTAAAATTATGACATAGATGAACCTTAAAGACATTATGCTAAGTAAAATAAACCGGACAGAGAAGGACAAATATTGTTGTTTTTTAAAATAAATCTTAATTGTTCAGATTATTACAATTGTTTCTCCTTTTCCCCCCTCATAGCTCTCCTTCACCTGGTCCACACCCCATCCTTTGCCCTTACCTCTCTCCCCTGTCCCCCTGCCACTGTCCTCATCCATAGGTATATGATTTTTGTCCAGTCTCTTCCCATAGCCCCCACACAGACGCCCCTTTCCCCCTGAGAATTATCAATCCCATTCCATTCTATACTCCTGATTCTATTATATTCATTAGTTTACTCTGTTCCTCAGGTTTTTAATTCACTTGAATTTTAGATTCACTTGTTGATAGATATGTATTTGTTATTCATAATTGTTATCTTTACTTTTTTCTTCTTTTTCCTCTTTTTAAAGAACACCTTTTAGCATTTCATATAATACTGGTTTGGTGGTGGTGAACTCCTTTAGCTTTTTCTGATCTGTGAAGCTTTTTATCTGCCCTTCAATTCTGAATGATAACTTTGCTGGGTAGAGTAATCTTGGTTGTAGTTTCTTGCTATTCATCACTTTGAATATTTCTTGCCACTCCCGTCTGGCCTGCATAGTTTCTGTTGAGAAGTCAGCTGATAATTGTATGGGTGCTCCCTTGTAGGTAACTAACTGTTTTTCTCTTGCTGCTTTTAATATTCTCTCTTTGTCTTTTGCTCTTGGCATTTTATTTTATTTTATTTTTTTAAATATATTTTATTGATATTTTACAGAGAGGAAGGGAGAGAGATAGAGAGCTAGAAACGTTGATGAGAGAGAAACATCAACCAGCTGCCTCTTGCACACCCCCTACTGGGGATGTGCCCGCAACCAATGCACATGCCCTTGACCGGAATCGAACCCTGGACCCTTCAGTCCGAAGGCCGATGCTTTATCCACTGAGCCAAACCGGTTTGGGCTGCTCTTGGCATTTTAATTATGATGTGTCTTGGTGTAGTCCTATTTGGATTCCTTTTGTTTGGGGTTCTGTGGGATTCCTGGACTTGTAAGTCTATTTCTTTCACCAGGTGGGGGAAATTTTCGGTCATTATTTCTTCAAATAGGTTTTCAGTGTCTTTCTCTCTCTCTCTTCTTCTGGCACCCCCATAATTCTGATGTTGGTATGCTTGAAGTTGTCCTAGAGGCTTCTTACACTATTTTCAACTTTCTGGATTCTCTTTTCTTCTTGCTTCTCTGGGAGAGTTTCCTTTGCCTCTTTGTATTCCAAATCTTTGACTTAATTCTTGCATTCTTCTAGTCTGCTGTTGGGTCTCTGTATAATATTTTTTATTTCAGTCAGTGTATGTTTAATTTCTAGTTGGTCCTTTTTCATATCCTTGAGGGTCTTATTAAATTTATCAGCCTTTTCTAGGAAATTCTTGAAAAACCTTAGAATCATGGTTTTGAACTCTATATCCAGTCTTTTGTTCTCCTCCATTTCTTTTGTTTGAGATCTCTTTCCTTTTCTCAGCATTTTTGCTGCTTCCCTGAGTTGGTAGAGTAGCTTTGTGGGCCTGGGTGTCCTATATGGTTCAATGAGTCAGCCTCCCAGTTGCCTGATGTGGAGACTCTTGGTGCACCCCTTTGTGGACTGTGTGTATACCCTTGTTGTAGTTAAGTCTTGATTGTTGTTGGTGTCACTGGGAGGAATTGACCTCCAGGCCAATTGGCTGTGAGGACCCGCTGTGTCTATAATGGAAGAATTGCTGTGCTGGAGACACGTTTATGGGGGAGGACTTGTTCCCATAGAGCTTTGGTGCTCACTGAGTCTGTCTCTTGAATGTGTCCCTTGTGAGAGTAGTTGGAATCTGGTGTTGTCCCACACCGACCACTAGATACACTAGTTTCCAGATCTCCAAT
Organism: Vespertilio murinus; assembly: GCA_963924515.1. NCBI lineage: Eukaryota > Metazoa > Chordata > Mammalia > Chiroptera > Vespertilionidae > Vespertilio > Vespertilio murinus. Next base: position 157,766,327 of record OZ004704.1, on the reverse strand, counting down.
GGGGTGCAGTTCAGCTACTGTCTGAGGCCACCCAGCAGGAGCTACAGCGAGAACTACAGTTTTCTCCTCTTTGCTTAGGATTTGGTGCTTTTGGAACAGGAGCTGCAGTTTATTTCGTTAAGCTGCCACAATACAGGCCATTTATATGCAAAAGTAGCTGTGTGGAGAGCCTGGGTGGGTTTGTAGAATGTGTGGGGCAGGGCCTCAGGGCGGGGTGGGGTCTCAGGATGTCACTGGGCTGGGGCATGGCAAACAGCGATGGCTGCCATCAGCTGTCCCTGCCTTTCCGTGTTTTCAAGTCCCCGAGTTTCCAAGTACCCATGTCCCAGCGCTCCAGCACTCCAGTTCAGTAAACAATGATTGCTGCGCACACCTCTGCAGAAAAGTCACCCTCACTTTCGGACCCGATGGCCGACAGACCAGCTTCTCCCCATAGGCGCCTGGGTCCCCCTCGTGACCCCAGAAACTTTGGGTTGAAAAAAAGCCTCATATCCAGTCGCCCACCACCAGCTCGATTCCAGTGCCTCCGTACCTAGGCTTTTCAGCTTTTCAGCACTTGTGCTCCTTTCCCTTTCAGCCAGCTTTCCTAGGTTCTGGGTGATAGACGTTTTGTCTTTTAGTTGTAGTTTTGAAATTGTTGTGTGAGGTGGCAGATTAGTTATTTACCTATGCCGCCATCTTGGTTTTCTTCAGGACAAATATTGTATGATTCTATTTATGTGAGTTATCTAAACTAGTCAAATTCACAGAGACAGAAAGTAGAATGGTGGTTACTGGGGAATAGAGGGAACGGGAATGGGGAGCCATTATATAATGCATACAGAGTTTTAATTTGGGAAGATGAAAAGTTCTGGATATGTTTGATGGTTGCAAAACAATGTTAATATATTTAATGGCAATGAACTGTACACTTAAAGACTATTAAAACGGCATATTTCTTGTTATGTATACTTTATCACACACAAAAAAATGAATGTGGCAAAATGTTAACATGTGGATCTAGGCCAGGGGTGGGCAAACTTTTTGACTCGAGGGCCACAATGGATTCTTTTTTTTTTAAAATATATTTTATTGATTTTTCACAGAGATGAAGGGAGAGAGATAGAGAGATAGAAACATCAATGAGAGAGATACATCGACCAGCTGCCTCCTGCACACCCCCCCACCGGGCATGTGCCCGCAACCAATGTACATGCCCTCAACCGGAATTGAATCTGGGGCCTTTCGGGCCGTAGGCCGACGCTCTATCCACTGAGCCAAACCGGTCTCGGCCACAATGGATTCTTAAACTGGACCAGAGGGTCGGAACAAAAGCAACCTGACCATGCTGGCAGGTCTCATCTTGGGCTGCTGGTGAAGGAGTGGAGGGGAGAGCAAAAGAACCCTCCGCTCTTTCGGCTCCGTGGGCCGGATAGAACAGCCGAACGGGCAGGATCCAGCCCCCGGGCTGTAGTTTGCCCACAGCTGATCTAGGCAAAAGGGTCCAAACAATATTATTATGCATTTTTTTTATTACGAGCTATTTTTATAACCTTTTTTTGTTGCTCTGAAATTTTGTTTGAAATAAAAAGTTTACTTAAAATTAACAGGAGGGCCTTGGGTTTTATAGACTTTTCCCTTTAAATGTAAGACCTTTTCAACAAAATAGTATTTGTCATCAGTTTGATACTAAACATTTATAATTATGGTGTAATTATAAACAAAAATAAGTAATCTTTTAATATAATTATGTAGCATAAAAGTTAAGGTTGATCATTCTATGATGGCATCTTAGAATTAAACAATATTATTCCTAGGGCAAAAAAAAAAAATTAACAGGAGGAAGTTCTGCAGAGATAAGATACAGACCAATTGGGATGGTTTTCATTGTAGGGGTTACAAATTCAGTAGAATGTTCATATAGTATCATTAGCAAATGACTATCGTAAGTAATGTTCCTTCACATTTTTAATTTTACCATCACCTCTTTGTTGACTTAACTTCTTTTTTTATTTTATGTTATTGTGTAAAGTATTACAAATAGTAATACATATGTCTCTTTTTTCCTCCCATTGATGTCTCCCGTATCCTCCCTTCCCCGCACATACCCTCACACCCCACCCCAGTGTCTTGGGTCCATTGGTTATGCTTATATGCGACTTAACTTGTTAAGGATGTGTAGTTGACAGCTTTATAGTTTCTCCTCTGTTTTTTTTTCATATTATTTTAATTATTTTGGATTCTTAGAACATTAGGGACATCCATATCAGTATTCAAATAAAAAATAATTTTAAAATAAAAAAAGTTATCAACTATTTTGCCATTTCTTTGTCACTGCTCCTCTTTAATTATAAATATATAGAACCTATTCAGTTAGACAGATGGGGTTCAAATTCTTTCTTGCCAGCTCTGAGACATTGTATAAATTATCTCTCTGAACTAGTGATTTTCAACCTTTTTCATGGCACACATAAACTAATTACTAAAATTCAGTGCCACACCAAAAAGAAAAAAAATTATTTTTGCTGGTCTGACACACAAAAAAATAGGCATAATTTGATTCATTCACACTGGACGGCTATTGTTTGTGTTGGCTGTTGTCATTTAAAAATATATATATTCTTATTTATTTCAGAGAGGAATGGAGAGGGAGAGAGATAGAAACATCAACGATGAGAGAATCATTGATAGGCTGCCTCCTGCACGCCCCCTACTGGGGATTGAGCCCACAACCTGGGCATGTGCACTTGACTGGAATTGAACTTGGGACCTTTCATTCCTCAGACTGGATCTATCTACTGACCCAAACTGGCTAGGGCTGTTGTCATTTTTAAAAATTTTACAATCTAAGGGAAAAGATGTCAGTGCTTTAACTAAATAGTCAGGTATTGCATGTTTTAAAAATTCTTGCAGCCCCACTGGCATAGCTCTGGGGTTGAGTGTCGACCAATGAACTAGAAAATCACAGTTTGATTTCTTGGTCAGGGCACATGCTTGGGTTGCTGGCTCAATACCTAGTGGGATCGTGTAGGGGGCAGCCAATCAATGGTTCTCTCTCATCATTCATGATGAGTCTATTTCTCTCTATCTCTCCCTTCATCTCTGAAATCAATCAATCTTATTCTAATATAAGAATAAGATGCAAATCGACCATACCTTCATGACACCCACCAGCCAATGAGGAGTGAGTATGCAAATTAGCCCAGCAAAGCTGGTGGGTTAATTTGCATATAGAGGTGCCAAGCTGTTGGGTCGGGGGTGAGGGTGGGACAGGAGTTCTACACTGCCCTAGTCACTCTAGACCTCTGGGCAGCGTGGGAAGGTGGAAAGGTGGCTCTGGCTGGAGCAAAGGTGGTGCTGACAGCCAGGGTAAGGAAGGCCCATTCTTGCAAGAATCTTTGTGTATCAGCCCTCTAGTAAAAATATATTTTTTTAAAATTCTCGCAGCACACCAGTTGAAAATTGCTGCTCTAACCATAGTGTCCTCATCTGTAACCTTCAAAGAGTTATGAGGCTTTTTGGTGAGATAATGAATGTAAAACAGAATACAATACCTGCCACATTTTAAAATTTAATACATGTTATTAATTAATTATATCATTGGTATACGACTGTGCAATAGTAGTTCATAATTATCTTTTAAATATAAGTCACTATGTAATACTTTAATATTGCAGCTTAAAAGGGATATATAATAACTTATTAAATTTACTACTTGTCAGATCCTCAGTAAAGTTCTCTGCCACTGAGCTGCCAAACTATGACTTTCCAGAGGAAAACCATGAAGCAAATGTAAGTGTTGGTGAATAGTTTCTGAGGTATAATTAAATGGTTTGAGGTTCTTTTGTTTAGAAGAGTCTGTGAAGAGACCTCAGAAAATGATTAAGTATATAGCATTTATGTTTATTTTATTTTTATTTTTTAAAATATATATTTTATTGTGTTTTTTTTTACAGAGAGGAAGAGAGAAGGATAGAGAGTTAGAAACATCGATGAGAGAGAATCATCAATCAGCTGCCTCTTGCACACCCCACACTGGGGATGTGCCCACAATTAAGGTACATGCCCTTGACCAGAATCGAATCCGGGACCCCTCAGTCCGCAGGCTGATGCTCTATCCACTGAGCCAAACCAGTTTCAGCAGTTTATTTTTTTATTGGTTGAAACATATTGTTGAATTATTGGATAAGATGAGATGATCCCAGCCTTATGGGAAGAAATTTTTTATGAAGCTTGTTAAACTCTAAAATGAGTCAACACAGGGTCTAGTGAAATTTTCTTGTCTGGAAGGGCTTTAGAGGTAGATGGGATTTCTCTCATTCTGAGGTGTCTTAGGTAAAGATGCACCTGTAGAAAGGTAGAGGTGCAGATGGTTCTTTTTAGTCTAAGAGTCAATAAAGGCCTTTAGCTCACCCAATTCCAAGCAGTTACAGCCCCAGTGGCTAACCATCTGCCCGAATTTCCTGATATTTATGGGTAGCAATTAATTTAATCGTCATACTGTCTAACAAGCAATTCACAGTTTTTCTTCACAGTTTTTAAGGCTCTTGTTTTATTTATTATTAGTTTTTTTAAATAAAGAACTTTCAACCTTTAAATTTTTTTTTTAAAGGGAGAGATAGATAGAAATATCAATGATGAGAATCATTGATCATTGCCTCCTGCACACCCCACACTGGGGATCGAGCCCACAACCAGGGCACGTGCCCTGAACAATGACCTTCTGGTTCATAGGTTGATGCTCAACCACTGAGCCCTTCCAGCTGGGCAAGGCTTTTATTTTATTTAGTAATGAGAATAGCTCAGGCTCACTTATTTATTTATCTGTTTATTTTTAGTTATGTTTATTGAAGTTTAGTTTATCCTTTCTAGTGTATAGTTTATGAGTCTTGACAAACACAGTTGCTTGTCAAATAATCAGGAAGACCTATTTATTTATGTCTTGCTTGGAGAGGAGAAATGCAATTGCAGGACAAAGGGGAGCAAAAATAGAGTGACTTTTGGGGGATTTTTATGGGATTCAAGGTCAAGATTTGCCCCACATAGAAGCCAGTTGTTTGTGTCCTCTCAAATTGAGTAGATGAATTCACTTTGACTTCCTAGTGAAGTTACTTAATAGTAACTTGACTTGGTCCTTTTAGGATTTTATTTATTTGCTCACCTGTCTTCTACAGCATTAGGAGTGGAGGAAGAGAAGTGTCAATTATAAACTTCAAGGTGAAGAAGTGGCATGAATCTGTGTGATCCATTCCATTTTTGCTCCACTAATGAAACATTCTGGGGACCCTAATTATATTCTAGTTATAGAAATAATAAATTCTAGAGTTTTCAGGAAATTTTTATTTCAGAGTCTGTCTTTTGAAATAAGTAACACAGGCTCCAATGACATCCTTTGATTTTTAGTCTGAAAAAGATCATCACTGTAATTTATAAGAGCAGGGTGAAGATTGGTTGGTAGGAAGCTCCATTTTAGCTTAGCCTATATTGAATGCTGAATTGGGGTTTTATAGGATGGGAGAATCATGGTTGGGCTGTGCCTGAGTCATTCTGAGCCTGGGGTAGAGAGAGGAAACTATCTCCTAGTGAATGCCTACTATGTATATGCTTGGCACGATGCTAGGTGCTTTCCTTCTTGACAGCTACGCTTGTGTAGAAATCCATCTTAGACCCAACCACTTAAAAAACGACAACGTCAAAACAACAAAAACCATATTCCTCAAGGGGCCTAGTTCATTAATACAAGTCACAGCTGCTACACCTTCTATAAGATCCTGGCACCATAATTAGGATAATAGACTCAGGTCTTGGAAGGATCTCTGAGGTCATTTTGTTAAAGGGGCAGCAGCTGTTCGCTTCACCGCGGAGTCTGAGAATCACTGTACTCAATTCTCTCAGAGACGGGGGAATTGTCTGGGGCTATAGTCTCGTAGGCTACAATCCCATGCATGATAGGGTAACGATAAGCAAATGTGAAGCATGAACTAAGTTCCAGACAGGAAATGGCAATAGAAAAAAAAATATGGTTTCCTGGGTTCCTCAGACAATGTAAATGGGGGAGGTGGGGGAAGAAAAGGGAGAAGACGAACTGGCAGAGATGCAATGAGGGTCTTGAATTCAGGTAGAGGCCCACAAAAGTGATCCTGATTGACACAGGTAAACCCCAAAGAGCCTTCTCTCTCCAGTCCCATCAGCTCAGGAATCCCAGCCACCCTGGATCCTTTTCTTTGCCCTTTCATTAGACAGCCGGGAAACCCTCTTCTTTCCACTGAAGAGAGTCAGAGAAGGGGGTCTCAAGTGCCTGAAGGACAAAAGCATCTTTTTTTTATTTTCTGAGTAGTGGTCTACACCATTGTCCTGGAGGCTAGGGAATATATTTCACGCCCTCTCAAGGTCCCTTCGGTTCAAGGATACTGTCATTCTAAGGTTCTACAAGGGGGGGAGGGCCTGCAAGGTCCATGCTGCCATGGAAACACGCCGCCGTGTTCCTTTTTCTTGCGCGGGGCGGGGCGCCGAGCCTCACTCACCAATCATCCGCAGGGATTTTTGAGTGGCAGGCGGCCACGGCGAATGGGCAAGCCGGTACCGAGTGACGCGCGGGAAAAGGAGGAGTTCGAGGCCGGTGGCGGCGGTGGCGACAGCGACAATCTGGGGATAGAGCTGGAGGGACCTGGGGAGCGTGCGGAGATCTCTCACTCGAGCGCGAGGGACCTCCCGCCGAGATGCCCGGTACTGTTTCGGGGGGAGACTGGGGGGTGCGGTCAGCTCGGGAGTCTTGGCTTTGGGGTCTGAAGGAATGGCTGACCGGAGGGGGCGGGGTGGCAAGCATGGCGGCGGTGACTGGGAAAGGGTTGGAGGGCCCTGCGGAGGGGGTGGGGAAGCCGCGGCTGGGAAGGCTGGGTGGTCGCGAGGAAGCGTGAAGGGCTGTGGGGTTTCCGGCGAACCGAGATGGCAGAGCAACCTTTTGGGGGTGGTAGAGGCCGCCAAGAGGGGAGAAGGGAGAGTGGTGGAGGGGGGGATGGAAAAAGGGGCGGGAAGAGACGAGGTTAGGAAGGAGGGGAGAGGGTGTCTCCGGGAAGGTGATGGAGAAGGAGAGGAGGGAGAGGACCGGCAGGCTGATTGTAAGTGATGAGGAATCGGATCGTGGGAAGTAGGATGGGAAAGTGCTCGCAAGATCATCCTGATTTAATGGAAAGAGCTCTGGGGTGGCCCCCTTTCCCAACTCCCGCACTTCCCGCCCCGTTATTTAAGCTCTCAGACTGCGAGAGGCAGGCTCGTAGGTTGTTGCCTAGAACCGATCTTTTGTTATTCCATGTCAGGGGAGCAGATGGACCCTACTGGAAGTCAGCTGGACTCAGATTTCTCTCAGCAAGACACTCCTTGCCTGATCATTGAAGATTCTCAGCCCGAAAGCCAGGCCCTAGAAGATGATTCTGGTTCTCACTTCAGCGTGCTCTCTCGACACCTTCCCAATTTACAGACACACAAAGAGAACCCTGTGTTGGTGAGTGATATCTTGTTTGAAAATGATTGAACAGATTCCACCTTTTCCCCTCCCCGTAATCTAGTCCAACCAGCAGATATAAGTACTCAGGTCTTTTGGGTACAATTAGTTGAAAAAAATGAAATCACTGTATTCACAAAAAAATACGTCTCATTTTAAAATATTTCATCTGTAGTGGGGGTATTATGCATGTCTGTTTTCTAGGATGTTGCGTCCAACCCTGAACAATCAGCTGGAGAACAAGGAGACAGTAAAAGTGGGTTTAATGAACATCTGAAAGAGGACAAAGCTGCAGGTGAGGTGTTTCAAACTATCAGTCCTATTTTGCAAGGGTGCACTTGTTAGAGCTGGGTGGATTTAAACGTGGTTGTGGCGAATGTGTGTAAGGAAGTCTAGCACAGTATCTATCTGGTGCGAAGTAGGCATGCAGAAGGTTGGTTTTCTGTAAAGTAGCTGATTAGGTTTGCATTGTCTGCATTCCTGAATTTGTATTAGTTTAGTGGTAAATGCCTTTTGTGCTGATAGCTCTTGTATTTTTCAGACCCTGTGGATTCTTCTCATTTGGATACATCTGGTTCCATGAGTCAGGTCATTGAACAGTTGCCTCAGCCAAACAGGACAAGCAGGTATACTAGTGTTTGAAGAAATTTATTTACATTTATTAATGGATCAGTTCTTTTTTTTCATCCCAAAGATAAAGGGATTAATCTTATTTTTGTGAATTAGAGAGTGAGATTTGAGGATTGTGTTAGTGCCGTTAGCTGGAATCGCTTTAGTGAAGGTAATAACCTTTTTTACATCTACATTATTTATGTTGTGATCTGACTTGTACATGTGAAACTAAATAAGTATTCCTTATTCTTAGCATAGGTACAACTTATTAATTGAAAAAAAATCAAATGACATATTTAAGTATGTTGTCAAAACTGTTAGGCATGCTGTCTACCAACCAAAGTACCTCACCAGAATGTTTAATTCATATTCTTTTCAAACAGTATTCAGTTTTTATTTTGTCTTTCCATCGCCTATTTATTGAGTTTATCTTCTATTCGAGGTACCAGATTGGATGCTTTTATTATGTTTTGAGAGTTCTTTATATATTCTAGATACTAGTCTTTTGTAAAATATACGATATGCAAATTTATTCATCCATTCTGCAGCTTGTCTTTTCACCCTCTTCAGACGGTGTTCCACAGAGCAGGCTTTTAATTTTGATGAGATCTGTTAAATATTGTTAACAGAATAATATGAATGCATAGTTAATTTTAAAAAGAGTTTATAATGAAAAGCAGAGAGTTCTTTCTCATCCTTGGTCTCCTTTCGCAGAGGCAATCTTATTTAAGTGTTTGTGTTTTTACTTTTTTGGGAGGTCATCTTCCTTGCCCTTAATACTATTGCAAAACAAAGTAACACTATTATAGTGCCATTTATTATTTTATCAGATTAAGATAATCTGATAAAATTGAGTTCCACAAGTGAAGATGAGGATTTCTTCCCAACAACGCTTTCCCAATTTTTGTAATAATTATTTTAGTTATTTTATTAATTATTTTTGTACTTCAAAACAATATATTTAAACCTTTGTTTTATTCTTCCATTAGCTTAGACAGTGGAGAAAAGTTTAAGATTAGTATTATTTTTTGTCTATAATTAAGCCGCTTCTGATTTTTTAAAAAAATCCTCACCTGAAATACGTATTTTTTATTGGCTTTTTAGAGATAGAGGAGGGGAAAGACAGGGACAGAAGGAGAGAAAGAAATAAACATCTACCTGAGAGAGAAACATTGATTGGTTGCATCCCATTCAAACTAGGGATTGAATCCACAACCAGGTATGCACCCTGACTGAGAATCAAACCTGTACCCGGTCTGGTGCATGGAACAACGCTCCAACCTGGCCAGGGCATTCTGATTTTTTACAGTATTTGTAGTAACATTTTATTTTGGAATAATTTCAAATTGAAAATAAAGCCTCTTCTGATTTAACAAATCATTTTGCAAATATTTATTGAGTCAAGCACTATTGAATATTGGGAATATAAAGTGATCAGAAGAGATGAAAAATCTAGACCTTAACATAGCTTACATTCTTGTATGGGATATAGCAATGCATGATGAATAAGTAAAAGATATAGTATGTTAGACATTCATAGGGCTGAAGAGAAAAATAAAACAAATGGCAATAGGAAATATCACAGGAGTTGCAAGTTTATATAGAGTGACTTGGGGAATGCTTCACTGTTGTGGCATTTGATTAAAAGTCATAAGTGATGCCGGCAGGTGTGGCTCAGTTGTTGAGCGTGGACCTATGAACTAGGAGATCACAGTTCTATTCCCAGTCAGGGCACATGCCCAGGTTTTGGGCTGGATCCCCAGTGGAGGGCGAGCAGGAAACAGCTAATGAATGATTCTCTCTCATCATTGATGTTTCTATTTCTCTCTCCCTCTCTGAAAATCAATAAAAAGATATTTAAAAAAAAAATCTTAAGTGATTATCTCTGTTATCTGGGATAAATGCAAAGGCCCTGAGGTGTGAGCGTGCTTGGCATTTTTGAGAAATGGCAAGGTTAGTGTGGCTGCAGGTGGAGTGATTGAGAGGAGTGGGAGAAGAAGCCAGAAGAAAAGAGGGGACCAGAATCTGTAAACATTGGGCACTGTGAGCAATTTGGCTGTTACTCTTAGTGAGATAGAAGGGCATTTAAAAGTTTTGAACAGAGGAATGACATGATCTGACTTAGATTTTAACCTAATCACTCTGATTGCTGGATCAAGAATAGTCTGAAGGTATATAGTTTTTATCTGTTGACTAGTAACCGTGCCAGTAGCTCTCTGCCCGCTGTCCCCCCCTCAGAGCTTGCTGCCCTGCCCCCTCCTATAGCTCTCCGCCGTCCACTTGTTGCTCGCTGCCCCACCCTCCTGCTGATCCATGATCCGGCCAGTACATGGTTGGTCATTACGCTTCATGGCATAATGACCTTTTGCATATTACATCTTTATTATGTAGGATTGTACTTCAGAAAAGCTGGAAAAATGAAAATAATTAAAATAAAAGAAGCTATTTAAATAAAATTAATAAAATAGACTGAAGGGGGAGCAGAGGCAGGAAGACCAACTAGGAGACAATGTAAATAATTTAGACGTAATAAGACAGTGGCTAGACCAGAGTAGAAGTGGATGGCTCTAGGTTTTTGATAATAGGATTCAAAGACAGATTGAATGTGAGAGTAAAGAAGGAAGTAACAATGTTTTTGGTTTGAGAATTAGAAAAATGGAGTTACTGTTAATTGAGATGTACTACAGGAGGAAGTCAGTTAGAGACAAGTTAAAGTTGAGCTGCCTTTTCAATTGCCAGCTGGAAGCATTCTGCCATGTACAAGTGTGGAGCTCAGGGGGAAGGTCTGTGCTGGAGATTTAAATTGCAGAGTCATAGCATATGGGTTATATTAAAAGCTCGAGTCTGGATAAGAGTACTGAGGAGGTGAGTGTAGTGCATTAGAGGTCCTAGGACTCATTGAGCCTACCAGCATTTAGAAGTCAGGGACAGGAAGAAAAACACTAAAGGAGACTAAGTGAAGATCCAAGATGTGTGGTTTGTGCTGTCTTTCATGGCTCTTCTGTTTTTTGTTATGTTTGCCCTTGGACTTTCTTTTCCTATATTTCCCAAGGTCATGCATCTGTCTGGTCCTCCCAAGTAATGTTCTATACTTGCCTCTTGAACAGCATGGGTTTTAACTGTATATGTATGTCCACTTATGTGCATATTTTTTTCATAAATACACAGTCATTGGGTTTTGCATGCATGGGTTCAACCAATTGCAGATGGAAAACAGTATTTAAATTTTTTTAAAAATTGATTTCAGAGAGATAGAAATACCAATGATGAGAGAGAATCACTGATTGGCTGCCTCCTGTCTGCCCCCTACTGGAGATCAGGCTTGCAACCTAACCGTGACCTCCTGGTTCATAGGTCAACGCTCAACCACTGAGGTACTGTGGCTGGGTGGAAAACAGTATTTTTGATCCATGGTTGGGGATCCATGGATATGAAGGGCCAACTGTATGTATTGTTCTACACTATCTATTTATATATAAAACCCTAAGCAACCGGACAATCCTATGACCAGTTGGTAGCTATGACGTGCACTGACCACCAGGGGGCAGATGCTCAACACAGGAGCTGTCCCCTGATGGTCAGTGTGCTCCCACAGTGGGAGTGCTGCTTAGCTGACCCTCAGGCGCCAGACATGCAGCTGTGGTACGCCCCCTGCGAGCCCCTCCCCCTGAGGTAACGGTTAAAGCCGGGTTGTGGCAGGGTGGAGGTCCACTGATCCCCACAGGCCAGGCTGAGGGACCCCACTGGCGCATGAATCTGTGCACCAGGCCTCTAGTTTTATATAAGGGACTTGACCATTCTTGGGTTTAGTTATCCATAGGGGTCCTGGAACTAGTTCACCCAGATACTAATGGATTACTAAAGTTTTGGGAGAGTCAAAAGTTATACGTGTATTGTCAACTGCACGGGGGGCAGCACCTATACCCACTGTGTTGTTCAAGGCTCAACTGTATTTTATTTTTGTGAAAATATTAGTTCTTTTTCTTTTTTTTTTTTGGATCCCCAAAATTACAAATTTATGTTTTCACCTTTTATGCTTATGCTCAATAGTTGTATGAAATATTAAACTTGTAGAAAGTTACAAGGAAGCAAAAAACATCATCTATAATTCTGCCACCCAGAGGCTAATTGCTATAAACATTTTGGTTTATTTTCCCTCTTCATTTGTGGACTTGATTTGCATAGTTGACATGTGGTCAGTATGTTTGCTGACCTTTTTTGCTTAACAACATGGGCATTTTTCCTTTGATGATTAAAACTTTTAATAGCATTTTCCCCAAGTTTTTTATTTTAGAAATTTAAACCTCCAGAAAAGATTAAAGGATAGTACACATTTATTCTCTCTGTGTATATATATGCATGTGCTAGATCATTTGAAACTAAGTTGCAGACATAATTTCCCTTAAATATTTTGGCATTTATCATTTAAGAATAATATATTATGCTATATGATAATAATACCATTACCACACCAAAGAAAGTATTAATCTATAATAATAAAAGTGTAATATGCAAATTGACCAAACGACCAATTAGAACAACTATCTGGATGACCTGGATGGCCACGCTGTGACACGCAGTGCTGCCAGGCCAGCCAAGGCAGGTGCAGTGCAATTGGGGGGGTGGGGTGGGGCCCCCGCAGAGGGAGGCCCAGGCTACCCGGCTGGTGGCGCTGCAGTAGGTGGACGGGGCTTCTCTGCGTGGCAGCAGTCTATCGTGGAGCTCTGGCCAGATGGGCAGGCCTCCCTCTGCAGGTCAATTTATTTGGGGGTCCCGTGGTCACTTGCCCCACAGAGAGAGGCCCAGGCGACTGGCCAGTGACACTGTGGCAGGTGTGCAGGGCCAGCCAGCAATTGCAACCCACGCCTGTCACCTGCCTGTCACCTGCAGAGGGAAGCAACCGATGGTTGGGCAGGAGCAGGAGCGCAGAAGCGGAGCCAGCTGCAAGCAAGCAGGAGGGCGGGGTGGGGTGGGGGTTGGGGGAGTGGGAGGAGGGAAGGAGAGCCCTGATTGGCCCTAATCGCCAGCCTGGCCTAGGCACCCTACCGAGGGGTCCCAGATTGCCCCCTTCCCCCCTCTTCCTGGCCTCTAGTTCTTTAATATCTGACAATATAGTTAATATAGTTCATACTAAAATTTTTCAATTTTCTCTTCAAAAAAGGTAAAGGTTAAGAGTGACCAGTCTTTTTTTTTTATTTTTTTTATTTTTTAAATATATTTTATTGATACTTTACAGAGAGGAAGGGAGAGAGATAGAGAGCCAGAAACGTCGATGAGCGAGAAACATCGACCAGCTGCCTCTTTCTTGCACACCCCCTACCGGGGATGTGCCCACAACCAATGTACATGCCCTTGGCCGGAATCGAACCCGGGACCCTTCAGTCCGCAGGCCGATGCTCTACCACTGAGCCAAACCGACCTCGGCTTTTTTTTTTTTTTTTAAATATATTTTTATTGGTTTTTATTTTTATTGCAAGCCCATGCTCTATCCACTGAGCCAAACCATGTAGGGTGAGACTATTCTTTTGTAATATTTGTTGCAGATTTTTCTCTAGTTACTATTTGTCTTTTACTTTTGTTTATTATGTTTTTTGACCTGTGATGTAATCTTTTTAAAAAATGCATAGCTCTGCCCTAGCTGGTTTGGCTCAGTGATAGAGTGTCAGCCTGTGGACTAAAGGGTCCTGGGTTCAATTCCAGTCAAGGGCACATGCCCAGGTTGCCAGCTTGATCCTCAGTAGGGGGTGTGCAGGAGGCAGCCAATCAATGATTCCCTCTCATCATTGATGTTTCTGCCTCTCTGCCTCTCCCTTCCTCTCTGAAATCAATAAAAATATATTTTAAAAAATGCATAGGCCTCACCCTTGCTGGTGTGGCTCAGTTGGTTGGAGCATCGTTTTATGAGCCAAAAGGTTGTGGGTTTGATTCTTGGTCAGGGTACATATCAGGGGATAGGGATGCCAATGAGAGGCAACCGTTTGATGTTTGTCTTTCATATTCTTCTCTCTCTAAAATCTTCTCTTTTTCCTTCTTCCTTCCTCTCTCTAAAAAGAATAAAAACATATTCTTAGGTGAAGATTAAAAAAAATAGGCATCTTACCTTATAAATTGTATTAAATAAAACACATTTTACCAAGATATTCTGGTTCTATATATGTATTCTAAGATTTTTTACGATAGTATTTTTGTGAATTGTTTGCTTTAATAGATGTATTTTTGAGCCCCTTCCCTACACATCTAATCCATATCTATTACCACGTCTTAGTAATTCTCTTGAGTGCAAGATTTTTCTGTCCCTGCTCATATCTTTACAGAGAAAGATAAAATTCAAGTATGTTTGTTCCTTTCTTCTGTTTAATGATTGTGCTACTTAATTCTGTACACTGTTTTTGAGTTGTTAACCCGTTTGGTGCTTGTCTGTAGAAAGAAGCAGTAATGGGGTGGGGCTTTTTACTTTTTCACATTTGCTTAAAAGGTGGTTGGTGGGTGGGGAGTCACAATAAAATTCCAGAGTGCTTTGAGCAAAATGTCCCAACCTGTCTGGGAACACGTGATTGTATCTTTTCTGCTGTGTAGTGTTTTGGAACGGTCAGTGGAACCTGCTCCTCCTGTGGGGGAAGAGAAGGAAGAAGTGGAAGACAAGGAGAAGGGGGAAAAGGAAGAAGATACTCTAGATGTTGCCACACATTCCCTTGATGCTGAAGGTAGCTCTATGCCTTTTTCAGGATAGTATATTGTTCTAAGTCCTTTTATTGTGAGCATGCAGACACTAATTTTTTTCTTTTTATCAGGTTATAGATTTGTCATCATAAATTGAGAAATTGCTTAGTAGTCTAAGATATTTCACCTACTTTGGTGTTTAGGAATTTCCAGGTCATTGGATAGCCCCCTCTATGCATATTGACTCATCTTCCTTTTGGAATCAAACATTTTTGGGATGTGTGCTTTATGGGGCTCGAAGTACATTGAGTTATTGAGTATGGGGTATGGTTTATGTATATTTTCAAGAAGTAGAAGTAGTCTACTTATATTAGGTGCTTGCAATGTTTTATAGCATGCAACTTTTTTTTTGCTTCATTACACATTTCCCCCCTTCACTTTTACTGCTTCTATTTTGATTTGATTTTGAAAAACTGGGGGAGGGCAGGGCTTTGATTTGATGTAACATGACCTTCTTTTGTTAAGTGATAGCACCTGGCCCGGTGCATAATATTGTAGGATGATACCTAATTTCTTTGGGCCTTGTTCCTAGATCCTGCCTCATCACAGTTGGGCTTTGGGGTTCTGGAACTGTCCCAGAGTCAGGATGTGGAGGAAAATACTGTGCCATATGAAGTAGACAAAGAGCCTCTGCAGTCAGTAACCACCAACTCTGGTTATACCAGGCTACCTGATGTGGATGCTGATGTTGGTATGAAACTGTTTTCTGGCATTTGGAGTTGTTTATAAGCATTCTCATCCCATGCTAGAGCTCTTCTCCCCTTGATAACATTTTATAGCTATCTAAGTCAATATAATCTATGTTAACATAGTAAGGTTGCAGAGTTGTCTGGCAAGTACTTGTCAATTGATGGCTTGCAGATTAGTGTTTTTTTGTGTGTGAGTTATTGGTTGTTTTTCTTTTTGGAAAATGTATATATTTTCCAATTGGACTTCTATCTATTAAAACCTTTACCTTTAAAAAAGCATTAGAGACTGCTTATAGTACTTTGAAAAATTAAATATTTCCTTTCTTCTTCTTTTTTTAAATATCTTCTTTCTTCCTTCTAACACTTCAAGCAGTTAAGCATGGAGAGCAGGCCAATGAAGATATCTCCGTGGCAGAACAGCCCAGCAAGGATGTCCCTGTGGTAGCACAACCCAGTAAGGACCTACCTGTGGTACAAGAGCAAAATCCATCAACTGCAAGGTAACCCATGTTCTTTCTAGAAAGTATTTTTAGGTTTTTGCTGTCGGGTTATACTCATTTCACTTGGCCAGGATTTTCAGAAATTTTTGATTTTCATCTCTCCCCTTTTCGCCCCCTAGCATTTTTCTGGTTCAATAAAAATGTTGATTATTCATGAATTCTCTTTGTGTCCTTATTTTTAGGCATATTACAAAGCCATTTTATTGCTTCTGTAACTATAAGCATTACTCCTTAATCTTTGGTTGCTTCTCCTCTCTGATCTTTGCCTACTGCCGCTCTGTGGGAGATATTCTAGCCTCTCTGGTGTCAGGAGGAGTCACATGAATATTGTATTTGAAAGTCTTACTATTTCTGTACTTGAAGGGCACCTAGATTGTTTTGGGTTGGTGGGTATCCTGCATTTGGTAGTTTATGATAAAGATTTAGGGGAGATATCCTTTCCCAAGTTCATTACGCTCTTATTTTTGGGAGGAATTGGGCAATCTAGCTCTCTTCTGCCCGTTGTGATTGTTGTTTCCAAAACAGTGTGGCATCTGGTCAACAGTTCAAGTTTGGATATGGCAGAGGAAAAGTGGGATGCTTCCAGTTTGGGGTGGGGATAACTAAACATTCAATATTGTTACTTCCTTCTGTAGAGATAGTGGGGAGGGAGCAGGTGAGAGGTGGAGGGGGTCGATGGGGAAAAAGGAACATCTATCTGTAATACTTTCTACAATGAAGATTAAGAAAAAAAGAAATAGTGGAGAATGGGGTTCTGGGGTCCTGAATAAAATTGAATATATAGAGAAATTGACTTTCTAATGCAAAGCTCTCAGCTTATAATTGGGCATGAGTTTTTTCCCCTCCCCTCCCTCCCTCCCTCTCTCCTCCCTTTTACCTTCCCTCCCTTCTACCTTCCCTTCCTCCCTCTCTCTCTTTTTCTCTCTCTCTTTCTTTCTTAATATGTTTTTATTGATTTTAGAGAGAGGAAGGGAGAGGGAGAGAGGATAGAAACATCAGTGATGAGAGAGAATCATCGATTGGCTGCCTTCTGCACGCCCTCTTCTGGGGACCCCTCTTCTGCAGCCTGCAACGTGCAACCTGGGCATGTGCCCTGACTGGGAATCGGACTGTGACCTTCTGGTTCATGGGTCGATGCCCAACCATTGAGCATCACTGGCCAAGCTAGGCTTTTCTTTAGGAATTTGCACTCTAGCTAGTTTTGCTATTGTTTACTCTGGGAAATTGTAGAGTAGGTAAATCTCATAAGAATCTGGAAAGGGATCAGCAGTGAATGTCTTACATGTGAATAGTACTAGTGTGGAGTCTTGATTTGGGGCTTGGATTTAGTAGATCAAATGGAAAAGGCCAACAGAAGGTAATGTGGGTGGCAATAAGTTCAGAGAATAATTCACACCCAGGCCCTTACTTTGGAAGGTCATTGGTAGAACTGATATTGCTGTAGTCTGAATTAAAATGCTTCATGCATGTGTAGATAATAACATATACAAAAATTCCTAAGTGATTTATCAGTAATCTCATGTAGTGCAGCAGTGAGCAGTGTTGAAAAGAGGTGTTGCTGTGTGAGAGACTTAGACAGGCTTTGAAATGAGCTAAGGGGTTTGTATCATCAAATAGTATTTTACTTAATTTTCACTTAGGTAGTTATATATACTAGAGCTATTGAAAATTTTGACATTATTAAAGGAAAACAGACAAAACACAGGAAAAGTTTATTAGCTCAAAGATGAAAACATTTGAACATAGCAACTTTTTCTCCTGGTGATGTGAATCTCCTAGGTCAGAGGACATGCCTCCTAGTCCCAAAGTGTCTCTTATTGCTATGGAAACAAAAGAACAGATATCTGCGCAAGAAATTCTGGAAGGTGGACTGCAGATTCCGAAGTTACCAGAGCCTGAGGTTTTGTCAACTCAGGAAGACTTGTTTGACCAGAGCAATAAAACAGGTACAAAGAGTAATCAGTTGCTATATAGTTCCTCTTCTCCAAAGAAAAAAATGTCTTTTTTTCCGTTTTGTGGTTACTGTTTAAGTTAGAAGGCACTTTATAGGTGTGCAGACTTGTTTGTGATCTGGAAGGAAAATGTGCCTCTAGCTGATTAATGAGAAAGTCTTTTTGAGAATGATTACTATTTAACATTTTAACATAATTTTCTCTCTCTTTTGGAAATGGAGATACTGAGCAGTGATAGCTAATATAGTAAATTTAACTGTGGACAGAGTAGCAATTTCTGTTGTCAAGTCTCCAAATATTTAACTTAATTAAGTTTACATTTTTTCATATTCACCTGGCTAACAGTGTACTTATCTGTTCGTTAGTTCACAAACAGGAAGTTATGGTCCAGGAGAAAGAATGTAAAACTTAGAAGACCAGAGTGGTATTTGTTTCACATTTTGTTAACCCCCACCAGCCCTCTTTTCTGTTACCTCACAGAGCCAGAAAGCTTCAGTAATAACTAGCAAAGTCCTCATGTTGTAGGTAGGTTATGTGGTTTCGAATGAAACAACATATAACAAAACCAATTTTACTCTAGGCTAACTGTTATAAGGAAGAGGTAAGTTCATAGGACATTTCATCAACATTAAAACAAAATGATGTTGAATGAGATGACATTGTTGGAGGACCTGCTGCAATGTGTTGGTTGTAATGAGGGAAGGAGAGAGGATTGTGTTCCTTTACTATGCTGTGAATATGTGCAAAACATTCAGATTCACTAAGGAATCTTTTTTGGTCTCTCGCTAAATCTATAGGTTGTATTTAAGATATTGCTTTATACTTAGGATTAGTAAAGCTAATACTCCATCTGTTGCTAAGAAGGGACCAACAGGAGACTCTTCATACTGTAAATCACTACTGGCTATTTATATATCCTTTTACTAACATGTTAGTATTTTCTGTCTCCTTTTGAGGAGGCTCAGGTTCTAATCATGAAAACTGCTGCATTCATATTATCAGGTGTTATATGCATTATTTTGACTTCTCCCAACTCCATATTATGGCATGAGCTTGCTTCATCTTAGCTTATTTCACCTTAGGTGAAATAAAAGTCTCACTTGCTGTTTTATAATAGAACCTTCACAAGAAAGAAGAGCAGTCAAGATAATCAGGATTCTGGCCTTTTTTCAAGTTAATCATGACATGAAGGACTAAGGAATTATTTTTGTCAAATTTTTATTTAAAAAACTTATAATTTAGTAGGGAAGGGGGCTTTTAGTGATCACTCAGTGTGTTAGCATGGCATTTCATTAATTGTGCTATAATTAGAAAACAGTTCCTACCCTTTTGGAACATGGTTGGAAACATCCATTCTACTCTTTTTGCAGAACAGAGTGCTTTTTTTGTTTGCTTGTTTTTTACAACTCAGTAATATCAATCTGAGAATAAATGTAACTAGATTTTGTTTTCTTTCTCCCAATAGTATCTGATGGTTGCTCTACTCCTTCAAGGGAAGAAGGTGGGTGTTCTCTGGCTGCCACACCTGCCACCACTCTGCATCTCCTGCAGCTCTCTGGTCAGAGGTCCCTTGTTCAGGAGAGCCTTTCCTCGTAAGTAAGCCCGAAGCAGCTCTGCCAGGGACACATGTGCCTGAGGGGCTTAGGCCAGGGTTCAAAGAGCCAAACTTGTCCACAAGTTCAGCATTCTTCCTGAAAGCAAAAGGTAAAATCTAGGCTTTAGAATTTTGGGGGTAAGAACTTGGTAGGACCTTTGGAGGTACGTAGATCTGCTTTCCCTTTTGGACATTTTATAATAGTAGCCCAAAGGTTTCGTTAGGGAAGAAACTGCCCATTTACTAAGAGACTGTTATACATTCAAAACAAGCATTCTGCTCTTTTATTTGACTAAAAATTCTTCCCATTTAATAGTGGTGGAAAATAGATTGTACTAGAGTTAACAGTAGTTGGATTTCTTTCTCTCTGTGTTAGGGCAAAGAGGTTTGTACTTTTAAATAAAAATGTGCATGATCTTTCTAATAGGCAAAAATGGAGGAAATATTTTTGTCTCAAAAATCAGCAGAAGAATATTTTTTAAGTACTTTCTCATCTGCTTTTCAATCATGATGTCCTTGTGTATGATCATTAATTTTCTCTTATAATCATATGGCTTTAAGCTTACTCTTTAAAAAAATATATTTTTTCATTGATTTCAGAGAGAAAAAGAGAGAGAAATAAAAACATCAGTAATGAGAGAATCATTGATCGGCTGCCTCCTGCATGCCCTCTACTCTGGATCAAGTCCAAAATCTAGGCATGCGCTCTGACCAGGATCTGAACCATCACCTCCAGGTTCATAGGTCAACTCTCAACCACTGAGCTACGTGGGCCGAGCTACTCTTTTCTTTTTTTTAATTCTAATTTTTGATATGTCTCGTGAGAAATAGTTATTGAAATATTATTCATGGCTCTTCCACAAGCCTCAGGTAGTTTTTGAGAGAAATGCTAATTAGTATTTGTCTGAATGGCTTAGACATTTTTGCTATTAAAAAGTAAGAAAACAAATGCAAAACTGTGGCTGTGGTTAAAAATAATCTGTGATTTTTCTCTTTCTATAAAGGAATTCCTCAGATCTTGTTGCTCCTTCCCCTGATGCTTTTCGATCTACCCCATTTATTGTTCCTAGCAGTCCCACAGAGCAAGAAAGAAAAAAAGGTGAGCTCTCTCGATCTGTTGGTTGATCTCAGATTAGAAGAGGAGCAGCAATTCTGCCTTGCAAAATATACTGTTTCTTTATATGTTAGAACACTGACCTACACTATTCAGTAGGACTCATCTCTCTTACCTTTAGGGAAGTGGCCTAGTATAAAGTGCTCTTCTCAGTTCTTAACTCTTCTAGCACCAATTCTTTTGAGAACACAGTGTTGTTGACTTAATTTTTAAAAAGTCCCTTAAGGGAAAATGTTCAGGTTTTCAAATTAAAATCAAATGAATTAGTATAGCGAAGAGCTGGATTTATTACTTATTTCCAGCAACATATTTACATGTTATTAATGAGAGGGAACCAAAAATTGTTTCTTTTGTCTTTATAGGTTATTTTATTATTTTTATTTTTTAAGATATATTTTTATTGATTTGAGAAAGGAAGGGAGAGAGAAAAAGAGAGAGAGAGAGAGAGAGAGAGAGAGAGAGAGAGAGAGAGAACCATCAATGATGAGAGAGAATCATTGACTGGCTGCATCCTGCTTGCCCCTACTGGGGATCAGGTCTGTAACCCAGGGGGCCGTGTGTCCCAGGTGAGCCGTGTCCCCCAAAGGGGCAGGGTGTCCCGGGTGAACCGTGTGTCCCAGGGGGCTCTGTGCCCCGGTGAGCCTGTGTCCCAGGGGGCCGTGTGCCCCGGGCAAGCCGTGTGTCCCAGGGGAAGCAGTGGGACCCAGGGGGAGGGGCGGTGAGAACCAGAGGAGGAGCGGACTCTATTCGTGTGGTCCTGAGATAGTCACCATAAAACAAGCAGACTGCCAAATGAGGAACGGATTCTATTCATGTGATCCTGAGATAGTCACCATAAAACAAGCAGACTGTCAAATGACAGCAGGGAGGGGAAGGAGACCTGGGGGGAGATAAGAGAACAACTGAAGGACTGGTATGCATTTATATAAGTACAACCAACGAACACAGAACTCTGGGGAGGGAGGGCATGAATGGGAGGTTGGGGGGGGGGGCATTGGTAAGATATGTACACATATAATACCTTAATAAAAAAACTGAAGGAAAAAAAAAAGTCTGTAACCCAGGCATGTGCCATGACCCAGAATCAAACCCTCACCTTCTGGTTCATAGGTCGACACTTAACTATTTAGCCACAACGGCTGGGCTATTTTTGTTATTATCAAAGCAGTTTTTGTCAGAGTGACTAGGAGCAGGTGGCAGAAATTTGGCTTCATTCACTTTCTCCTTTGAAGACCTAGGGATTTTATACTTTATTCACAAGAAAATTTTTCCTTTTACTTAATTTATCTCATTATGTAAACTTTTTTTGCTCAGTACTAGTCTCCTATCCAGTCATTCAAGATATTTCTAAATTCCTACAAAGCCTTTTCCAATAAATTCCATGATTTTCTCCTTTTCATACAACTAGTGGTACAATAGCTAATTTTTATTGAACACTTAGTATATCTCAGACACTATTTTATGTCCTTCTTTTTAGGAGCTTCTCTTCATTTTTTATCATTGAATCAATCCTAGGAAGTATGTGTTACTTTTATATATCTGTTTTATAAATGGAGAAATGGAGGCGCAGAGAGATCTCACAACTAAAGTCATAGAGGTAGGATTTGAACTCAGGCAGCTGCCTCCATAGCTGTTTGGTATATGCCTCCTATGATATCCTCCTCTCTGCTCTTAAGTGATATAAATATAGAAATATATTTAACTGTTCTTTCAAATGTAATTTACCGATGGCAAAATCTAATCTTATATTTTCTTTTGCCACGAAGTTTGTATCTGGCTATTTTCTCTTGAAATAATTTGTAGGTATCCAAATGGACTAATATTCTAAGCATAGCATGATTGATTAGTGATGTCTTAAGTAAAAAATAAAAGTCAATCTATTCTACCAAAACTGTTAAGGCAAATTACGTTTGGTTTATATTTAGAACCATTTTTTCTATCTGTGGTGTGAACATATAAAAATAATTGTATTAAAGATGCTTTCTCCCTGATTGCAAACATCTATGTATATAAAAGGCCGACCATACATACGTCCAATCGACCAACCGGCAAGTACATATGGTGCACTCTGGCAATTTAAAAATAAACATTGACTCACGCATGCATGATCTCTGTCCCCGTCTGACACTGGCCTCCCATTTAAATTAATTCAAACACAGTTTCCTGTGATGCCAGCATTTGCAATGATTATTAATAAGTCACAAGGACAAACTCTAGACAGAGTAGGAATATTCCTACCTGGACCTGTTTTTGGACATGGTCAGTTATATGTTGCTTTCTCTCGAGTTTGAAGAGCGTGTGATGTTAAAGTTAAAGTTGTAAATACTTCATCACAAGGGAAATTAGTCAAGCACTCTGAAAGTGTTTTTACTCTTAATGTGGTATACAGGGAGATATCAGAATAAGTTTAATAAATTTATCAGTCATTGTTTTTATCAATGTTGTTGTTATATCATGTTGTTATTGTTTTTATATAATGTTTTTGTTGTTTTTATATCATGTCTTTGTTATGTTATTTTTTATTAATGAATTTTTATATTATTTTATATGAATTTTACTAATTTTCTTTCATCTCTGACACTTCTATTTTAGAGAAAGGGTGAATAGCGATATTAAATTATTTCTTCTAATTAATTTCCTTTCAGTGTGCATGAATTTGTGCACTGGGCCACTAGTAATAACAGGCATACTTAAGATATGTTGCAAGCTTGCTTCCAGGCCACCGTAGTAAAGTGAGTATTATAGTAAAGTATAGTAATAAAATGAGAAATAATCTTTTTGCTGGTGGAGGGTCTGCCTTCAATTTTTAAAAAATGCAACATCTGTGAAGTACAATAAAGTGAAGTTCAATAAAATGAAGTATGCCTATACTCATTGCAGAAAGTTTGGAAAGCATATAGGAAAGTAATGATAAGAAAATAAAATGAGAAGAAAATAAAAATCACTTGTGATTCCACAATCCAGATATAACTATAACTAGCTTATTTATTGATTAATAAATAAACAATAACAACATGATGTAACAACAACATTGATAAAAACAATGACTGATAAATTTATTAAACTTATTCTAATATCTCCCTGTATTAAGAGTAAAAACACTTTCAGAGTGCTTGACTAATTTCCCTTGTGATGAAGTATTTACAACTTTAACTTTAACATCACACGCTCTTCAAACTCAAGAGAAAGCAACATATAACTGACCATGTCCAAAAACGGGTCGAGGTAGGAATATTCCTACTCTGTCTAGAGTTTGTCCTTGTGACTTATTAATAATCATTGCAAATGCTGGCATCACAGGAAACTGTGTTTGAATTAATTTAAATGGGAGGCCAGTGTCAGATGGGGACAGAGATCGTGCATGCGTGAGTCAATGTTTATTTTTAAATTGCCATTGTGCGTCATATGTAGCAGCCTGTTTGTATGGGAGGTCACTTAGCCTTTTATATATATAGATTAGTATTTGGATATATTTCCTTTCAGATTATTTTCTATGCATAAATATAAAGAAATATCTACACATTTGGGATCATGTTATATATATGATTCAGAGTGCTTTGGTTTTTATGTAGCATATTTTTCCTTTTCAGTTGTATTTTAGATTTAATGTATTTGCTTAATACTTGTTCATAACTGTTTGTAGGACTACGTATGCTTTTTGTAGTTTTGTTTTTTGCTAAAATTATTAACCTGAAGCCTTTTTATATGTAGTGCTTAGAGCAGCAAGTCCTTAATAAGTGCTTTGTCATGGTGAGAAAGATAAAAAAGTATAATGGGAATATTTAACACAGTTGTTGTGGCGTAATAAAGGCGTAAGCACCAGATCCTGACCAAACCTAGAATTAGAATGGAAGGTGAGGTTGAAGCCAAGTAAGCAGCAAGGGGTTGGTATTGGGGTTGGGATTAGCTGGTAACATAAGAGTGGATGATAGGAAAAAACTGAGTGGCAGAGGTAGTTTGTGAAAATGGGGTAGAGCAGCGATTTTCAACTTTTTTATCCTCATGGCACACATAAACTAATTACTAAAATTCTGTGGCACACCAAAAAATATATATTTTTTTGCCCATCTAACAACAACAAAAAAAGGTATAACTTTCATTGATTTACAAAAAACAAAAACAAAACCAAAAGGAATTCCCTACTCTTTTTTGCTCCAAATTGACTTTTAAAAAAAATCAGGTGCTTATACTTTGTATATATGGGTTTCTGGTACCAAGAATTAACCAATCAGTTTCAACCTTACTAGGTGACATGACCAATAAGATGTAACTCTATTATATGACCTATATATCTGTGGTTCAAGACAGGGCATTCACATCGGATGGCTATTGTGTGGCTGTTGTCATTTCTTTTATTTGACAAGCTAAAGGAAAAGAGGTCAGTGACCTTGACTAAATAGTCAGGTAGTGCCTGTTTTAGAAATTCTTGTATGCCCTGGGTTGGCTGGTTTGGCTCAGTGGATAGAGCGTCAACTCACAGACTGAAGGGTCCTGGGTTCGATTTCAGTCAAGGGTACATACCTTGGTTGCACTCAATCACAGGTCCTGGTTGGGATGCATGCAGGAGGCAACCAGTTGATGTGTCTCTCTTATCATTGATGTTTTTATTTTTATCTTTTCTCTCCCTCTCCTCTCCTCTCTGAAATCAATACAAATATATTAAAAATAATTCTTGTAGCACACTGGTTGAAAAATCACTGGTTTAGATGACATCTCTTTGGAGTCAAGTTGTCAGATATAGGGGAAAGGATTGATGAATCAAACACCTAGTTAGGTCCTGAGGAAGATGCTGGTAGCCTGCAGGTGTGTAGTATACTATGGGAAAACAAGGTTTGTGTATGTTTACCTCCTAAGCAATTTGTCTTAGGACTAGTGTTTTGTACTTAGTTATTTGATATATCAGTGCTGATTGGCATTGATAGATTTTTTTTTTATATTTGTCCTGATACCCATCTTTCTGCACTTAGCAGTTAATGGAAATATAATGAATTCATAAATATGTAAATATTTATTTAGAGTGGTGAACAAGTTCATTACCTTTCAAGGCCTGTGGCAGAATATATGATGGTTAAATTAAGTGCCATTAATTTGGGCTTTTCTATGCAAAATGTGAAAAATGAGTTATAATCAGCAAAGAGGATCAGAAGTTTTAACATTTTATGTAGATGGGTGGTTATCCCCAGGTGAACCCAATTTTAATCTGTAACTGACTATTTTGGGAGCTTGGGGAAGGAAGTATTTCAGATTTTGATGGTCCCGTCAATTTATCAGCTTTTCTGAAAATCATGTCAGTGTTTTTTTTTTAGGAATGGAAATTTCTATACTGTAACTAGAGGCCCAGTGCACAAATTCGTGCACCAATGGGGTCCCTCGGCTTTGCCTGTGGGATCGGGCTGAAACTGGCTCTCTGACATCCCCCCAGGGGTCCCTGATTATGAGAGGGCACAGGACAAGCCATGGGACCCCACTGGTGCACAATCCAGGCGAGGGAGGGACACGAGAGTTTGGCCAGCTGGGGAGGAACCATGGGAGGGCTCCAGGGCATGTCCAGCCAGTCTTGGTCAGTCTGGATTGGCCGGACCCCAGCAGCCAGCTAACCTACCAAGTCGGAGTGTCTGCCCTCTGGTGGTCAGTGCACATCATAGCATTGGTCGGCTGGTCAACTGTCTGCCCTCTGGTGGTCAGTGCCCATAGTAGTGAGCGGTTGAGCGGCCTTAGTATATAATTAGCATATTACTCTTTGATTGGTTCAATGGACGACTGGACACTTAGCATATTAGGCTTTTATTATATAGTATTTTTATTAGTAGTATTAGAAGTATTAATGATTGCTTATTTCTAAATTAGTTTTACCTTTTTTAAACCAGATGAGCCAATGGATATGTCAATGTTATCTGAAGAAGGAAGAGAGTCTTTTCAGAAGAAACTTAAAGATGATGAACCAGTGGAGATAGAAACCCTCCCTGTCCCACCTGAGCCCACTGTTTCACCACAAGCCTCAACACCAGTGTCTCAGAGCGCACCAGTCTTCACACCTGGGTCACTTCCTATCCCATCCCAGCCTGAGTTTTCTCACGTGAGTATTGTAGAAAGATTTTTCCTAACATTAAAAAAAAATAACTTTATTGAGGTATATTTTATAAGCCATAAAGCTTACCCACTTTAAGTGTATAGTTTAGTGATATTTCAGTTAATTTACAGAGGTGTGTACTATCATCACAATGTTCTAGAGTCACGTAACATCTTGTCTTTAAACTTTTTGAAAATGTTACTGCAAAACTAAAAGGGACCATTAATCTTTATTCTACCTTAATGCAACTACTAGTCATTTTTATCTTTCTACATGCCTATGTTGTTGTTTTTTTATTGATTTGAGAGAGACAAACAAAGAGATGTGAGAGAGAAACATCAATTGGCTGCCCCCTACATGCACCCCAACTGGGAATAGAACCTGCCACCCTTTGGTTCATGGGGTGATGCTCCAATCAATTGAGTCACATTGGCCAGGGTCATGCCTACATTTTAAAAATAAAACTGAGATAACTCAGTTATCTCAGTTTCATATTATCCTTTCAAAACTTGCAAAATATTTCTGGATGAAACATAATTTAATTATCCCTGTGCTGAAGTTATCAGGATTTTTTTTAAAAAATAATTTTTTATTGTTGAAAGTATTCCATATGTCCCATCCCCCCATCAACCTCTTCCAGCCTGGTCCCTCCTTCCCTCTGAACCCAGGCCTTCAGCACCCTATTGTCTGTGTCTGTGGGTTATTCATGTATGCATTCAAGGTCAGGATAGTTTTTAGTTTTCAAATGAGAAATTATTTTTCTTCTAAAAACAAGAAAGCCCAGCCAGTGTTACTCAATGGTTGAGTGTCGACCTTTGAACCAGGAGGTCAAAGTCAGCACATAAACCTGGGTTTCAGGCTTGATCCCCAGTTGGGCGTGTGCAGGAGGTAGCTGATCAATGATTCCCATCATTGATATTTCTATATCTTCCTCTCTGAAAACAATAAAAATATATTAAAAAACAAAAGCAAAGTAAAACTAATGTCTCATTTGTATAATTTTAAATATTTAAAAAAGATGAAATTTACATTTTATGCATAGAGAATTAAAGGATTTTAACTAAATCTAAATGACTGAATTGTATTTTTAATCTGAATACCTGTTCATATAAGGCCTTAAATGGGTGAATTATTTTATTGTTATTGGGAGAACTTCTTTCATGCCTTTAAGTTTATAAGTGTTGTAATGAAAGTTTATATTTAAAAATGAATAGTAATATACCGTAAATTTAGTGAGGAAGAGACAGGCAGCAGGAAGAAAGAAATGGAATTGCTTTCTGGCATTTTAAAATTTGTTCATTTTGTTGAAAATTCTATTTTGTGCAAATCATTAGAAGTGTTTTGGTAGAGTGGTTAAGAACAAGGATTCTAGCCCTGCTCAGTC
This sequence comes from Vespertilio murinus, assembly GCA_963924515.1. Classification (NCBI taxonomy): domain Eukaryota; kingdom Metazoa; phylum Chordata; class Mammalia; order Chiroptera; family Vespertilionidae; genus Vespertilio; species Vespertilio murinus. The sequence continues at coordinate 157,738,212 of OZ004704.1, read as the reverse complement.
TGCAGATCGAAAAATCACGGGTTCCATCCCTGGTCATGAGCATGTACCTTAGTTGCAGGTTCCCTGGGCCCAGTAGGGGCACGTATGGGAGGCAACCAATCCATATGTCTCTCTCATGTCAATGTTTTTCTCTTCTCCCCTTTGCCCCCAACTCCCTCCTTTCTACTCTCTCTAGAAACCAAAGGAAAAAATATCTTTGGGTGAGGATTTAAAAAAAAAATGCTTCAAAGTTTTATATTCTTTGAGTTGATCATATTTAAAAATTACCAACATAATGTAATAGTTGCTTTCTATTTAAAATAATGATTCATTAATCTATAAAATGGTAAAACTTAAATAAACAAACAAATCCTATCTAATAGAAGGAATATGCTAATTGACCATCACTCCATCACAAAGATGGCTGCATCCACAGCTGAAGCCAAGTTCCCATAAGGAGCCTTAACAAGCAATCAGCAGGGACCTGAGGTTATGCCCTCCCCCACTCCTGTGGGGCTTGACAGGGGCCCTCAGGCCTCATCCCCCAACTGGCAAGGCTTGACAGGGACCTCAGTCTGTATCCCCCGCCCGGGTATCAGGCTGGGGAACCTGAGGCCACGCCCCGCCAGCTGGCAGGGCTTGATGGGGGAGGGGGGACCTCAAGGTGCGCTTCCTGTCCTGGTGCTGGGCTAGGGGGACCTCAGGCTGCTCCCCCCACCCCACCTCCAGGTTGGGGGACCTCACCCCTCACCCGGTGGGGCTTGGCAGGGGACTTCATGTTGTGCCCCCCTACCTGGCTGGGATTGACAGGGGACCTTAGACTGCACTTCCCATCCAGCAGGACTTGACAGGGGATTTCAGGCCACGCCCCCCACCTGGCGGGGCTTGACAGGGACCTTAAGGTGTGCTTCCAGTCCTGGTGCTGGGCTAGGGGACCTCAGGCTGCTCCTCCCGCCCCAGCGCCAGGCTGGGGGACCTCAGGCTGCGCCCCCCACCAGGTGGGGCTTGACAGGGGACTTCAGGCCACACCCCCACCCCGGCACTGGGCCAGGGGACTTGAGACTGCGCCCCCCTGCCTGGCGGGGCTTGATAGGGGACCTCAGGCTGTGCTCCCCACCCAGTGGGGCTTGACAGGGGATCTCAAGGTGCACCCCCAGCGCTGGGTCAGGGGAACTCAGGCCGCACCCCCTGCCCAGCGAGGCTTGATGGGTGACCTGAGGCTGCACCTTCCTTCCGGTGGGGCTTAACAGGGGATCTCAGGCCATGTCCCCTACCTGGCAGGGCTTGATGGGGTCCTCAGGGCATGCCCCCTGCCTTGGTCTGGGCTGAGGGACCTCAGGCCACGCCTCCCCCCTCCCCCCCAATCCTGGTGCTGGGCCAGAGGATCTGAAGCTACCTCCCCTGCCCAGCGGGGCTTGGCAAGGGTGAGACTGCCTAGGTCAGGATCTAGCCCAAAGGAGGTGGGGGCCGGCCAGGTCTGGGTCTCATGCGATTTTAAGGTGCATGTGGGTGGGCCGATTTTGAGGTGCATGTGGGTGGGCCGGTACTTGACTCTGGTCCTGTGGTACGCTCCAGACTCTGACAGGAGGAAGGTTTTCATGTACATTTTACTAATTTTCTTTCATCTCTGACACTTCTATTATAGAGAAAGGGCAAATAGCAATATTAAATTATTTCCTCTAATTAATCCCATTTTAATGTGCACAAATTTTGTGTACTGGGCCACTAGTAAATAAATAAAATAATAAAGACTCTAGAGTCAAAATTTGCTGGACTTACTCCTAGTTCTGCTATTACTGTCTTTGTGACCCATTGAAACTGAGCTTAATTTTCCTTAGCAAATCAAATGGGGATATTTATACTACCTAATAGGGTAGTTCAGAAGGCTAAATGACTTTTAATATACTGTATAAAGTGCCTAAGATAGTGGGTTGCACATGGTAAACACTCCATAAAGATCAGCTGTTGCTAGCAGTGAAAGAGTGAAGTTTATCTTTAGCTTTTATTTTTCTGTTAATATTAACATGAACATATATAGTTTGAAGGAATGATTAGAATTTAGGGATGAGAGCTATAAGCACTGATGCAGAGCATTAAGGGTTTTCAGAAAAGGTAGGTGATATTAGAGACCATTTACTAGATGTCTATCAGTAACCAAACAGGGTTTTTAAGAAAATGAATGCCTATGCAATGGTATCTTTACCCGGGGAAGTAATTCTTGGCCACAAAGGGAAAAGTGACTTTTTGAAGAAAAAGACATTATTTATTTATTTTTATTTTTTTTTATGATAAATACATCTCATTTATTTAGATGTTTAAGCTCTCACACTAAATTTTTACAAGCTGGTGAACACTGACAAATTATTTCTCCCACAGAACTATAACCACACATTCCCAAACAGTATAAATATATGGTTGAACTAACATCAATACACATCACCATTTTATCAATTACATAATAAAACAAATTATCAAGTATCCAAATATTAAGTTACACAGCTCAAAAGGCATATAAAATATTAGATGTCTGCTCAATTCATTAGCAGAAACCCATTTTTTTGCAAGAGGGTGGGAAGGAAAAAAAAATCACACTTCAAACAAAAATAAGTTGGTAAACTTCAGAATGTATGAAAAAAAATACAAGAATTCAGAATTTTTATGATTAAGAATTTTTAGCTACAACAAAGCATGTCTACCTTTAAAAAAATATTTACCAAAGAGCATATTCTACATGTTCCACACAAGACAAAGGCAACATCTTACTAAAAATACTTAATAGCCCCCTCTCATTCTTTCCTCAGGCCCTCCCTATAAGTTGCACATTAAGTGCAAACATTAAAATTAACTGTAAGGCTTTTTGTCTGGAGACATTAAAGACATGTGCTTCTATACAATGCAGATTTTCAAAATGGAGGCTTTCCATAACAGCACAAAATGAGATTTATAGAAAGACATTAAATAATAACCAAGACTTTGTATAAAAATCAAGAAGTTGAGCAAACCTGATGTATACTTGTATGAATGTGGGAGATGTAAACATAAAGTGAGCAGGCAAATAATCACATATAGGCCCTACTTTCTATGTTTGAAATGACTTAAGGGATAAACCACATAAGGTCCAGAGTGTTCATAGTTCCTGGGATTTTAGTTCTGTATGAAACTAAAATATACAAGTATTGTGCTGGGTATTTTGGCACCTAATCTTTCTAAATCTTTTATATATCGTTAAGATTCTGACATGGGAATAGATTTAAAGACATAACTCAATACTGCATGATTTCAGGAAAAGTAAATTGGTACAAATGATAAGCAGATTTTAAATGCTGAACAGTAAGAATCTTGCCAAGTGTCAAAATAGGTTGATCATAACCCAAACATAGAGGTTGCAATTCTGTCAAGCTTGTGGCTAGATAAAACTGCTTTTCAACCCTCTTTTGGAAGCTTCATTAGACTTATTCACCAAGCCAACATGTTGACTAATATATATGACAAATTAGGTCCTATCTCAAGTTCCACTTTCGAGGCAATGGCATCAGGCACCCGTTTTATTGAATGCAACAGTTGTTTCTGTGACCAGTGGACTCTTTGAAGCGCAGCCACATTTTAGGACGGTACTTCTCCAAATACAGAAGCTGCTTGCTGTTGAAAGCTCCACGCCGCTTTTGTCTTATGAACTGTACTGCATCTTCATATTTCATTCCACCTTCGAGTAATGCTAGGGCAACAAGCACTGGAGCTCTTCCAAGGCCTGCAACACAATGTACAGCAATACAACAACCAGGTTCTTCACGAAACTTAATTTTTACAAGATTTAACCAATCATCAACAATCTGGTTGGATGGTGGTGCACCATCATCGAAAGGCCAATCAAGAACATGGATCCCTTCTTTCTCCACAAGAGTAGTGTCATAAGTTGCTTCACATACTCTTACTATTGTGGTAACACCATACTTCTTAAGTTCCTCTATGAATTTGTTTAAGGTCGCATTGGTTGGATTGTGTGTAATAAGAAATCTCATGTTCTTGTATGTGACTTCCACAGGAGCTGGGCGGTTCATTCGAGCCATGATAATTTAGTTAAAAAACACTCAATAGGGTTATGAAAGAATTTAAAAATTGAATACAGAAACGATGCAAAGAAACTGAGTCTACTTCAGTATACTCCACTTGAAATTCTCAGTGCTTTGAGTGAAGTTGGGAGTAATGGGAAATGAAATGAACCTCCTAAGAAGAAGCAGCAACTCTTCAATCCAGTAATACTGAGGCAATAGAAAGGAAGTGCACTGAGGTTTACCCCATCCAGGTCAGAACTCGTAAAATGCTCTGCAGTTTTCAGTTCAACACTTCTGTGGCCAGGTTAACCACTCATATTGGGGGCTTCTTGGTGGAGCAGTAATCAATTTCTACAGTTCACTTGTCTGCATAGAGGTCGTGCTGTGCCTGGCAATAATCTCCACTGCCCTTCAGAAACTCCATAAATGTGTGACCAAGAACACCACAGAACTGCCTCTTTCTAGTTGTCCTCTTGGGTGAAGTCTGGCTCTCTCTGAAGAAAACTTCCAAGTGGGTCGAAAAAGACATTATTGAAGAAATTGCCCTACCTTCAACATTTACCAAAAACCATCAGAGTCAGAAATAAAACCAGCAATGAAAATGTGAGACAAATGAGTGATGCTAACATAATTCAAAGATCTCTGGAACCTAAGATGACTCTACTTTTTTTGGACTCATATTTTAAGATTTCTCAGCCAGTACAGTCCATGCCTTCTAAAAAAATCTCTGAACAGTATCTTTACAACTCATATTTTATGTTTAGGGTTTGATTTTTATGAACACTATTAGTAAAAGTCAGAAAGGGAGTCAGTTAAATGAGGTCTCTCACCATCCATACTCAGAGACAACTACTTTCAGTTCTTTAAGCTTTTTCTTGTTTATTTGCCTACATAATTATATATATATTACTAGAGGCCCCGTGCACAATAATCATGCACTGGGGGAAGGTGGTGGCCCCTCAGCCCAGCCTGCACCCTCTTGCAGTCCCAGACCCCTTGGAGGATGTCAACCTGCCAGTTTAGGCCCCATCGATCTCTGGGATCGGGCCTAAGCTGGCAGCTAGACATCCCTCTCGCAGTGTGGGACCCCTTGCTCCTTACTGCCGCCTGTAGTGGAGGTGGGAGAGGCTTCTTGCTAAGTGTCGCTTCCCTTGTGGGAGCGCACTGACCACCGGGGGCAGCTCCTGTAGTGAGTAACCCATCATTCTGCTGTTAGGTTGATTTCGTGCATGTGTGTGGGGGGTGTCCCTCAGTCCAGCCAGCACCCTCTCCAATCTGGGACCCCTGAGGGATCAGGCCTAAACGGGCAGTCAGACATCCCTCTCACAATCCAGGACTGCTGGCTCCCAACTACTCACCTGCCTGCCTTCCTGATTGCCCATAACTGCTTCTTCTTGCCAGCCTGATCACTTCCTAACCACTCCCCTGCCAACCTGATTGATGCCTAACTGCTTTCCTGCCAGCCTGTTTGCCCCTAACTGCAGTTCCCTGCAGGCCTGGTTACCCCTAACTGCCCTCCCCTGCAGGCCTTGTCCCTCCCTCCCAACTGCTCTCCACTGCAGGTCTGGGTCCCCCCCAACTGCCCTCCCCTGCTGGACCGGTCACCCCCAACTTCCCTCCTCTGCTGGCCTGGTGACCCCTACATGCCCTTCCCTGCAGGCCTGGTCCCCCACAACTGCTCTCCACTGCAAGTCTGGGTCCCCCCCCTTCCTGCCCCCATCTGCCCTTCCCTGCATGCCTGGTCTTCAAGGTGCACCCCCAATTGACCATCACTCCATCACACCCCCAACTTCCCTTCTCTGCAGGCCTGTTCCCTCCCAGCTGCTCTCTTCCTTGCTGGCCATCTTGTAGTGGCCATCTTGTGTCCACATGGGGGCAGGATCTGTGACCACATGGGGGCAGCCATCTTGTGTGTTGGAGTGGTGGTCAATCTGTATATCACTCTTTTATTAGATAGGATTATTATATTTCCATACGTTCTTTAAAAATTTTTTAAAGCTATTTCCCCATGTTTCCTGTATGGTGACATAATTTTTTTTAAATCATTATTGCGAGTTCACATTATTATGAACACTATTAACATAAACACTATTCCCAGCAGAGCCTGTGGAATATTATGATTATTTTTTCATGTTTGCATAATTTATTTTCTCTGGAATTGAAAATTACCTTTTTTTTTTTTTTTTTTTTTTTTTACATTTGTCTAGACTTCTGTTAACTTCTCACTAAATTAACCATAGGCTTTCCACTAATTGTTAAAATCTTTCAAGATGTTCAGGGGCCTCAAACTTTATTTTTTTAGAGAAACCTCTTTTGGAGCCTCCTAATTTCTAATCTGTATTTGTTGCTTTCTGTGACAGGTGCATAACTGTCACCTCCCTTTTACTGTTGTCCCTGGAGATTGTCCTTACTTGTCTTTGGATTCCTCTTGTGCTCCATTTTTTCTTGCATGGTTTCTCTCTCATTTTGGTAGATGACAATTTAGTAGCGTGTTCTGTATTCTCATACTTGATTCATAGTTTGTAGGAGTATAGAATTCTAGGTTGGAAATAATTTTCCTTTAAACTTTCTGAATGCATTTCTCCACTGTCTTTAAATTTCCAGTTTTTCTATTGAGAAGTGAGCAGCCAGTCTGATTTTGATCTTTAATGTGTGAGGTCTTTTTTTCTTTAGTGGAATCTTATAGGATTTTCTCTTTGTCCTTAAGTGTTCTGAAAGTTCCAGACTCTTGGCATAAATTTATTTTCATTCATTATATTGGGCAAATGATAAACTTTCTTAATATGGAAATTCAGGTCCTGGGGGACATCTGTAATAGATTTGAAGTTTTTAGCTGGTGCTTGGTGCTTATTATTTCTGGGATTCATTGTAGTGTGATCTGCTGGGCCATATTTGGGGTCTCCCAATGTCATTATATTAATTTGTCTCAGCTTGGTCAGGTCCCCTAGAAAAATGTCTGATCTCCTGTCTGTTGGCTGCTATTGTTCTAGAAGTCTATTGAAGAAAGAGGGCTGGGAGTGTTGAGAGGCAGGTGCAGGTTTTGTTTAATATGTAAAATTTCATTTAGTCTCCCTGTTTTCAGAATGCTACTTTTTGATAACTGTGTCTCTTGTCCTCCAGTTCAGGGATGCGTTATTTTACTCTTTCTAGGGCAGAGGAGGGGAGTAACCAGTCTTCTGTCTTTAGCTTTACCCTCACCACCACTTTTAGAGTTACCTGGTGTTGCTGCCAAGTCCTGAATCTTTTTTTGGTCCTGGTGGTTCTGTGGTATAATTTGGGTTACTTCTTGGCTTTCTCCACTGTTGGTTTAGGAATTCAGCTTTCACTAATCTGCTAAATAGATGACTACTCTTCCAGAATTTTGTTGCTGTTGTCTTTTGTTCGGTTCTCTTTTCTTTAAAATTAATGCTTTAAAAAACGTTCCTTTACAATTACTTAGAGGGGTTTTGGAAAAGAGTTGAATGGTGTATTAAATCCACCATTTAACTTCTATACTTTTTTCATTATGTATCAAACTCCTTACATACTATTCTTAATAGCTAATCTTTGCACATCTGTTATTTCTCCTATACCCTGGTTATTGGAGTCCAAATTTACATAATTTGGTATTGTAAGATCTAAGTATTTATGAGATAATTACTAATCAAGAGAAAATTGGGATAAAGTTCCTCTTTTCTAATATATTTATTAATTTTATTTACATTTAAAAAATTATTTTTCAATTATAGTTGACATAGTATATTATATTAGTTCCAGGTATACAACATAGAGATTAGACTTTTATATAACTTGAAGTGATCACCCCAATGAGTCCAATAACCATCTGTTATTGTATAGTTATTGCAATATTATTGACTCTATTCCTTATGCCGTACTGGACATTCCCATGACTGTTTTTATAATTGCCAATCTGTACTTAATAATCCTTCACCTTTTTCACACATCCTCCTAATCCCTCTCCCATTTGACAACCATCATTTCTCTTTATGAGTTCTCGGTCTTGTTTGCTTATTTTGTTCTTTAGATTCTACATATAAGTAAAATCATATGGTATTTGTCTTTCTCGGACTAACTTAGCATAATACCCTCCAGGTCCATCCATATTGTCACAAATGGCAAAATTTTGTTATTTGTTATGGCTGAGTAATGTTCTATTGTATATGTGTACCACATCTTTATCTATTTGTCTATTGATGAACTCCAGTTGCTTCCATATCTTGACTATTGTAAATAATGCTTCAGTGAACATAGGATGCACATATCTTTTTGAATTGATGTTTTGGATTTCATTGGATAAATATCCAGAAGTGGAATTTCTGGGTCATATGGTAGTTGTTTTGAACAGTTTTTTAGGAACCTCCATACTGTTTACCATAGTAGCTGCATCAATTCACAATTCCACCAACAGTACATGAGAGTTCCTGTTTCTCCACATTCTGACCAACACTTGTTTATTGATTTTTTTGATGATAGCCATTCTGACTGGTGTGAGGTGATATCTTATTGTGATTTTAATTTGCATTTCCCTGAGGATTAGTGATGCTGAGCATCCTCCTATATAATAAAAGGCTAATATGCAAATTGTCCTCTCTACCAGGAGTTTGATCAGGGGGCGGAGCTGGCCGGCCAACCACCCGGGGCTCCTCCCCACAGCTGCAGGCCAGCCGGACTCCACCCAGGCACGAATTTGTGCACTGGCCTCTGATCTTTTCACATATCTATTGACCATTTGTATGTCCTCTTTGGAGAAATGTATATTCAGATTCTCTGTCCATTTTTTAATCACATTGTTTGTTCTTTTGATGTTAAGTTGTATGAGTTCCTTATTTATTTTGGATATTAACCCATTTGCGGGGGCCTGATGTGGCGGGATCTCCCTTCTCCGTGTCCCGCACGGAAAGAGAGATGAACGAACCGGTTCTAAGGGGAGGCGGCTAGGGATTGAGAAATATTAGAAATAAAGAGAGAAGACACAGAGAAAGATTTTAAGCTGGGAGCCGGGAGGGCCTCTGACCTCTCCTGCTGGAGAGGCAGACTGACGACTCCTGAGCCACGTAGCACATCTATTTATACTGCAATCTAACAAGGGGGTTTCATAGAAAAAAAAGGAGCCTGGGAGGGGTCGGATCCCACCCACTCCTTCCTGCCTGACAAACACAAGCCAGGAACTAAGAACATCTCTGTACTTCCAGGGCAGGAGTGTAACTGACATGATTCTGTCAATATCCTAGCTCAGTCAGTAAACATGTCCAGGTCTCATCCTGGGGGCTCCCTACATCTCACCCTTTCTTTTTTTAAAAATTAAACATTAAGAATAAAACTCTAATTTTAAACAATTGCAAATAATGCCAATGCAAAACTAAACTACATACATGTTATCATTTTCAAAACTTGAATGTCAAGAGCAAAACTCTGGCTATTAAATAATAACAAAACAATGCCAATGCAAAACAACAATATGAGAAATCAGAACTATGGACATATTAACATTTTTAGCTACCAAATGAAAGAAAGTCTCTTGCTGCTGGTGTATATTTAGTCAGAGTCCTTGGACTTGGCTGCGCAAGACTTTGCAGAAGACTGGAAGCTAGTAGATGGTAGCATGAGCAGGTACATGGTTGAAGAAGTAGCTTCCACTTCAGTCTTTAAACTTCTTCAGATGACTCCTTGTTGGCACCACAGTCCATTGCATAATTTTCAGTTTTCTTCTTCCGCTTTGCTATCAATAGGAAACTCTCAGTCCTTTTGGGTGAAGGGACACAGGAGCTTCTCTGAGTCCATTGTGGTGACAGATGTAACGCCCCAGCACCCGAATTGGCTGCATTGCTCCTTCTTCTTTGCCCTTGGTCCTGGGTAACCTGTAGCAATGCACAGGTGCTGACTGCTACAATGGCAAGGCATCTTCACTATCTTATTAGTGGACTATTTCTCCTTTTTCTTGTGAGCTCCTACTTATTCTATGGCTGGAAACAGCCCTATCAGGTCTTCTCCAGGATCCGTTGTTGCTGGAATCTATAAAGTCTTGGAGTTTCCTGGAAATATAAACATATTCTCGACCAAAGGTTAATAATGGAATCTTTTCTATAAATTAGATGTGGGATCCTTTTGATTTTTGTCCAAATGATTTTCCTTTGGCTATTTTGATGCCATAAGATTTTTCATAGGTGCCTTGTTATCAGCATTATAAATGAAAATTAATTTTCCAAAGTAAAAATTTTTGTCTAGATGTAAATTATTCACAGAATATTTTCCCTTACATGGTATTGTTCCACTATCCCCCCTTTTTTATTTAATTATTAGGAGGCTTTCGGAAAATTTTTTATAACGCAGTTTTGATAACTTTTAATTTTTGTACAAAAATATGACTGCTTTAGGGTTAATTGCATGTTAAGCAATTTTACCATGAAATAAACTACCAATAGAAATTTTAGTTAATACTTTTTAGGAACAGCTTTTTGTACGGTTAGATTTTCTTGAATATTCACTTATTTTATTTAGCCAATTTAAATTAATCTGAAAACTTGATTATTTTACTGTCAGATTTAATACTTTAACAACAATCTTAGTTTACCCTGTAAATATTAATGAAAAGGATTATATGCATCCTTGAGAAAGTTTTAAGTATTCTTGGACTTAGGCCTGCTTTAGATAAAGGGCAGCTGCCATCAGCCACTTCTGTTGCCTGGGTCTCAATATGAGCTGGACCAAGTCTCTTGTTTGTAGCTGCGCCACATCTCTGTTGCCTGGGTCCCGATCTGAGATGGGCATGGGAAGCACGAAGCAGCCATGGGGCAGGAGACCTCCCTCACAAGGGGCGAGTGTTCAAGCCCCTGCAATGTTGGGGGGGTGAGGATCTGTGCCACACCTCTGTTGACCCCCAAGTTCCCTCCTCATGGCCCCTATGCGACTGTGCCTGTCTTAGGTTGTTCCTCCCTTGAGGAATCTTACCCGTCATTGGCTAACCAGCCATCCTCTGGGGCCAAGCAGGGTAATGTGAGGTTCAGTTCTATCTCCTTAGTAGCTTATGTCCCCATGGCCTCCATGCCCAGTACCTGCCTTGGGATCCCCTCGCCTGCTGGCGGGGTCCTGGCATCAATCACATACCTTGGGGAACCCAGGTTTCTTCTCCATGGAGGACCCAGCTCACGCCACTGGGCGAGAGACACCAGCTACCATGAGGCTTCAACCTCAGCATGAACTGAAAATCCAGGCAACAGCTGTGAATAATCGGATTATGAAAAGTGGGTCCCTTTTTGCAAAAGAGCAAGAAGGACCAATATAGAATGCTCAAGTGCCTTCCCAAGGGGCCTTCCACACAGTGGAAGGGATTAAATCCTTTCATGTGCTTTTTAAATTGTTGCCAAACATTCAAAGAATTAGTTTGCAAGCTTGTTTGGTATATGCCGTTTATGAAATATCAAAATTATGACATTGTAGAATAATACCATGTAAGGATATTCTTTGCTTTAGCCATGGAAATTCACAATTTCAAATTGGAAGAAATATTTAGTTACTTCGTTTTGCCCTTCTAAAAAGGCCAAAACCTTCATAAAATTTGAAATATATGTATGTAAGTAACATATATTAATTTTTATTTGATAAAGCAATGATTAGCTGTTTCTGGTCTTTATTAGAATTGTTTATAAAATTATTGGCTTTTTATTTAGCTGAAAACCTGGATTATAATTTGATGATCTAATTTATTTAAGTAATTAAAGTTGGTATCTTCTTTTAAAAAATAAAGCAAATTTACTTCTGAATTCACAAGCCACAAATGTTGCCCTGCCTCTAGTTTAATTAAAATGCAAGCGGCTACATAAAGTTAGGATTCAGTTACTTATAAAACATTGGCTTCTCATGTAACTTAATTTATATGGCATTGATTATTGCAAAAGCTAATTTTTAAAGTAACTTAAGTAGGTATCCTTATTTTTTTTTTAAAGGCAAAGAAACTTATTCAGTAAAACTTATAGGTTTGATATTTTTTGGTCTGATCCAAAAGCATAAAGTGTCCTCCCTACAGCTAATTCAAAACTGCAGGCTGTATGAGGCCTTTTTGTCTTTCTTGAAATTCTACTGCTGTTGAAATTTTGGCTATATTTAAGAAATATATTGTTTTTGATTTTCTTACAGGCAAAAACCTTCATAACATTTAATATACAGTATATAATTTTATTTGATAAAGCTTTCCATGTTATTTCAAGTATCAATCTGTTTAATTCAAAAAATATTTATTTTAAGAGAGAACAGACTTTTGCACATTTCGGGGCCCGTGAAACATGCAAAAGTTATTCTTAAAAAAAACCTTGAAATACTCTTGGAAAGATCAAACATACAATACATAATATATTTATATATATGATTTAAAGATTATATACCTAAATTATTTTAGAGAATATCAATTATATTTAATTTGGATCAATGAATTAATCCTCTTTCTTTTAAATCAGACCAAACAAGTAATATATTTTGAATTACTAATTATATAAAACACATTTTAACTATATAATTTCTCCCTATGTAATTTGCACTTTGAACTTTTAAAGCTGACAAGTCAAATATATTTTGCATGTTCTAGATTAATAACACTTTATATTTCTAAGATAAATACAGGACATAATCAATTAAGAGCTTCAATTCTGTCCTCTAAATTTTTTATGAGGCAAATTTAAACTTTACTTTTTTATTTATATAATTAAGTCAACTTCCCCCCAAAACATTTTTGCCACAAGAGTTTGGAGGAAGTTTGTAGCCATTCAAATGCAAATTACCACCTTCTTTAGCTTACTGGGAAAGTGGTTAGAGCAATTAAGGTTGCTGACCAGCCTTCCTGGCTTCCTGTCAACATCTCTCTGTTAGTGAAACTGATTTGTTTTAGGTATCATGGCAAAAAAAGAAAGACACTTTAAACTTTCAGAATTTTAAAATTTTCAGGTAGCATTTCTCAAATTAATAATACTTTTACATTTTTAAAGACACATTTCAAATGAAAATATAAGGCATCTTTAATTAATAGACTAACTTCAGTTCTCTAGACTTCATGCAAGGCATACTTATAACAATTCAATACATTTCAGCCAATAGGCCTGGCCTATCCTCTAAATTTCAAAACTGTCACAATTTTCCTGCTGAGGAAGTCAAGAGATAAACTCTCAGCCATTCATATGCTATCTACTTTCTGGTGTTTACTTGCTTCTTCCGCAGAAATCTTAAGTGCTGCTTTAAATGCCTCAGGAAACTAGCCTGTATTCATCTCCACCACCTATAAGGCTAAAAGGTCTGGGGTTTTTATTCTGTGCCCAGCAAAAAGTTAAGCCCAGCTCAAAAACTATGCGCACTCGTTTTTGAAACTGGCCTTTCCCCTTTACATGTACACAGAAATCCCCGATGCATAAAAGCTTTGTTATTAGCTGGAGAAAAAGATGGTGAATATGAGGCATCTTAAAGTGGCTTTTTTGGCGTCGTTTATCTATTTTTTAAAAAATTTTATTACTTTTTCAATTTTTATTTATTTTTATTTTTAAGGAAAGAAAAGGATTTTAAGATAAAGAATTATTGGCAGTTGCTAAGAAATCCTTTAATCTTTTTTACTTGGTTAAAAGTAGTTTACATGTGGAGGGGGTGGAAGTGCAGATGGTATTCTTAAAGATTTGCACCCTTCCACTCTATGCTGTAAGGTCATGGCTGCACCCCACTTAAACATTCTTAAACTCTCCTGTGTTGAATCAAAAATTAAAGTAGGAATAGGAATTTTCTCTGGTCTTTCTGAGTATTGGACACTCAACTGCTTTCTAACCTTTTCCCGGGTTTCATCAACAAACCTTAAGAAAGAAATCAAGAATCTGACTACGCTTAACAGAATCTCTTTGAGCCATGAGCATAGTTTAAAGCGTTTAGAAAGATTACCCATGTTTTACTCCCAGCTGATTCAATTTCGCAACAATACACTCCCTCTACTTTACCATTCCTTAAATCTGTGGCGCGCGCAATTCTAGGGAGCGATCCCTTGCCTTACCTCTTGTTGCCTCCTTAGGCCCACACCCCACGTCGGGCGCCAGAATGCGGGGGCCTGATGTGGCGGGATCTCCCTTCTCCGTGTCCCGCACGGAAAGAGAGATGAACGAACCGGTTCTAAGGGGAGGCGGCTAGGGATTGAGAAATATTAGAAATAAAGAGAGAAGACAGAGAAAGATTTTAAGCTGGGAGCCGGGAGGGCCTCTGACCTCTCCTGCTGGAGAGGCAGACTGACGACTCCTGAGCCACGCAGCACATCTATTTATACTGCAATCTAACAAGGGGGTTTCATAGAAAAAAAAGGAGCCTGGGAGGGGTCGGATCCCACCCACTCCTTCCTGCCTGACAAACACAAGCCAGGAACTAAGAACATCTCTGTACTTCCAGGGCAGGAGTGTAACTGACATGATTCTGTCAATATCCTAGCTCAGTCAGTAAACATGTCCAGGTCTCATCCTGAGGGCTCCCTACACCCATTATCAGTTCTATCTTTGGCAAATATCTTCTCCCTTTTAGTAGGTTGTCTTTAAAAAATACTTTTATTGATTTTAGAGAGGAAGGGAGAGAAACATCAATGATGAGAGAGAATCATTTATTGGCTGCCTCCTGCATACCCCACACTGGGGATGGAGCCTATAACCTTGGGCATGTGTCCTGACCAGGAATCAAACTGGCCACCTTTTAGTGCATGGGATGACGCACAACCAACTAAGCCATATCGGCCAGGGCAATATGTAAATTCTTCCTATCCATGAGCATGGTATAGTTTTCCATTTATTTGTATCTTCTTCAGTTTCTTTCTTCAAGGTCTTTTTCCAAATAAAGGCCTTTTATTTCTTTGGTTAAATGTACTCCAAGTATTTTATTTTTTTGATGCAATTGTAAATGAGATTTCTTAATTTATTTCTTAAATTTTTGCTGGACTTTTAGGCTTCTCTCTATATAGTATCAAGTCATCTGCAAATAATGACAATTTTACTTCTTTCTAATTTGATGCCTTTCAATTCTTTTTATTTTTTTATTTTTATTAAGGTATATGTTCATTTCTTTTTCTTATTGGATGGATGTGGCTTGGACTTCAGTACTATGTTGAATAAAATGTTGAAATTGGACATCCTTCCTTGTTTCTGATCTTCAGGAAGAGCTTTCAGGTTTTCACTGTTGAGTGTGATGTTAGAGTGGGTTTGTCATATATGATCTTTATTACGTTGACGTATATTCCTTCTATTCCTACTTTGCTGAGAGTTTTTGTCATAAATGGATGGTGGATTTTGTTAAACACTTTTTTTGAATCTATTGATATGAACATATGATTTTTATTCATTTTGTTTATGTGGTGTATCATGTTAATTGTAGATATTAAACCAACTTTGTATCCCAGGAATAATAAATCCCACTTGATCATGGTATATGATTTTTTTTTTTTTACTGTTGATACTATTACAAATGTCCCTTTTCCCACCTCCACCCCACAGTATGATCTTTTTAATGTATTGCTGAATTTGGTTTGCTAATATTTTGTGAGGATTTTTGCATCTATATTTATTAGAGATATTGGCCTATAACTGCAGTATATTTGTGTGTGTAATGTCTTTGTCTGCTTTTGGAATCAGAGTAATGCTGGCCTCATAAAATCAGCTTGGGAGCCTTCCCTGCTCTTGAAGTTTTTGGAATAGTTTGACAAGAATGGATGTTAATTCTTCTTTGAATGTTTGGTAAAATTCACCTGTGAAGCCATTCAGTCCAGGATTTTTGTTTGTTAGGAGTTGTTTGATTACTGATTCCATTTTGTTAGTAGTAATCAGTCTATTCAGATTTTCTGTTTGTTCTTGATTCATTCTTGGAAGATTGTATATATCTAAATATTTATCCATTTCTTCCAAATGGTCCAATTTGATGGCATATAATTATTCATAGTATTTTCTTCTTTTTTTTTTAATTCTAAGTTTTTACTTTAATCATGAACATAAACTAAACCTATATTCATAGTATTTTCTTATAATCCTTGCATTTCTGTGGTGTTAGTTGTCACCATCAGCAATGTATGAGAGATATACTTGTTCCATATTCTTACCAACAGGATGTAGTCTTTTTAACTTCAGCCATCCTTGTTGGTATGTGTTGATTAATGATATTAAGAGTTTTAGATTTTAACATAAGAGTGCTAGGATATTTTGAAATAGTGGAAATTGAAATAATTATATAGAATAGGGCAAAAGTAGGTTTATAGTTATTTATGTGGAGAATAATACAATAATTAATAATACAAGAATAAACTGTTTTGAGTATTTAAAACTGTAAATCAACTTTTGTCCCATCCTGTATTCCTGCTCTTTAAGATCTAAAGTGGGCTTTGTAGGCATATGTTCAAGTGACTCCTGTGTAATTGTGGTCCATCTGATATATGACATGATTTTAGTAGGTTGGTAATGTACAGCTCAATTTAAGTGTCTTCCTACCCTACTAGTGTAAGTTAATACTTTTATGGGATTTTTTTGGTTATATTTATTCTGTGCCAATGATTCATAAGAAAAGCATTAAATAGAGTGACTTGTATTGATGAAAAGACTGGTGATTTGTGTTTCTGAAAATATGGTCCTAAGTTCTTTATTTTTTTAAATAATTGATTTAGGAATTTTAGATGAATTCACGGATTAGATTTAAAAGAAATATGATTAAGAACAAATGAAGATTTGTCTCTTTTTATTCTTTCATAGGACATTTTCATTCCATCTCCAAGTTTGGAAGAACAATCAAATGATGGAAAGAAAGGTGGAGGTTTGCATAGTTCTTCTTTGACTGTTGAGTGTTCTAAAACTTCAGAGACTGAACCAAAGAATTCCACTGAGGATCTTGGACTTTCTTTGACAGGGGATTCTTGTAAGTTGATGCTTTCTGCAAGTGAGTATAGTCAGTCCCCAAAGATGGAGAGTTTGAGTTCTCACGGGATTGATGAAGATGGAGAAAACACACAGATTGAGGATACTGAACCCGTGTCTTCAGTTCTCAATTCTAAACTTGTTCCTGCTGAAAATAATAGCACCCTGATGAATCCAGCAAAAGATGGACAAATAGAAGTGAATCAGAATGCTGATGAAACAAAAGGGGATGACACAGAAACCAGAGACGACATTAGTATTTTAGCTGCTGGTAGCAAAGGCAGAGAAGAGACTGTAGCAGAAGACGTTTGTATTGACCTCACTTGTGACTCAGGGAGTCAGGCAGTTCCTTCTCCAGCTACTCGATCTGAGGCACTCTCTAGTGTGCTAGATCAGGAGGAAGCTATGGAAATTAAAGAACATCAGCCAGAGGAGGCGTCTTCAGGGTCTGAGGTGGAAGAAATTCCTGAGACTCCTTGTGAAAGTCAAGGAGAGGAGCTAAAAGAAGAAAGTATGGAGAGTGTCCCATTACACCTTCCTCTGACCGAAACTCAGTCCCAAGGGTTGTGTCTTTCAAAAGAAACCCCAAAACAAGAATGTCAAGAACCTATGGAAGTTGAAACCAGTGTGATTAGTATTGATTCCCCGCAAAAGCTTCCAGTCCTTGACCAAGAATTGGAACATAAGGATCAAGAAGCATGGGAAGAAGCTACTTCAGAGGATTCAAGTGTTGTCATTGTAGATGTGAAAGAACCATCCCCTAGAGTTGATGTTTCTTCTGAAACTCTAGAGGGAGTGGAGAAATGCTCAGATTCCCAGTTGTGGGAGGATGATGCTCCAGAAATAGAACCATGTGCTGAGAATAGAACTGATAACCAGGAAGAAAAGAGTGCTGAATATGAAGGAGATCTGAAATCAGTGACTGCTGAAAAGGAACCTGTACAGGCTGACTCTCCACAGCCTCCAGTAACTTCAGTGGGAGAAGGTGATGTTCCAAAACCTGACCGGCAGATGCAGCAGACCCAACCTCAAGAGAAAACAGATAACTCATTACCAGAAGACTCAAAAATGGCTAATACAAAGCAGCTGGAGAAGGCCTCAGCCCACACCTCACAAAGCTTCTGTGAAAGCTCTAGTGGTGAGTGTGATTGTAAATTGTTCTATGTCTGTCTCCAACCATATTACAATTTGTAATGGGAGGTAAGAAAGAACTACATGCTTATGTCAGGGCTGAAAATTAACTTGGATTTATGTTTATGAATAACGAATAATGGGAAATTAAGAAATTTGGGATTTATTTAATTTTTAAAATTTTTAAAAAATAATCTTTATTGTTCAGATTATTATAGGTGTTCCTCTTTCCCCCCTTCTCCCCCATAGCTCCCCTCCACCTGATTCCCAACTCCACCCCATGCCCTTACCCCCGCCCCGTCTTCATCCATAGGTGTAAGGTTTTTGTCCAATCTCTTCCCGTACCCCTCAGACCCCCTTTTCCCTGAGAATAGTTAGTCCAATCCCTTTTTATGTCCCTGATTCTATTATATTCACCAGTCCATTTTGTTCTTCAGATTTTTTATTCACTTGATTTTTAGATTCACTTGTTGCTAGGTATATATTTGATGTCTTTTTGTTATTCATAATTTTTACCTTTACCTTTTTCTTCTTTTTTTTTTTTTTTTTTAAATATATTTTATTGATTTTACACAGAGAGGAATTTAGAGGGATAGAGAGTTAGAAATGTCGATGAGAGAGAAACATCGACCAGCTGCCTCTTGCACCTCCCCACTGGGGATGTGCCCGCAACCAAGGTACGTGCCCCTGACCGGAATCGAGCCTGGGACCTTTCAGTCCTCAGGCTGACGCTTTATCCACTGAGCCAAACCGGTTTCGGCACCTTTTTCTTCTTATTCCTCTTCTTAAAAAATACCCTTCAGCATTTCATTTATGTTGGTGAACTCCTTTAACTTTTTCTTGTCTGTGAAGCTCTTTTTTTTTTTTAAATATATTTTATTGATTTTCCACAGAGAGGAAGGAAGAGGGATAGAGAGCTAGAAACGTCGATGAGAGAGAAACATCAACCAGCTGCCTCCTGCACACCCCCTACTGGGGATGTGCCCGCAACCAATGTACATGCCCTTGACTGGAATCGAACCTGGGACCTTTCAGTCTGCAGACTGACGCTCTATCCACTGAGTCAAACCGGTTTCGGCCTGTGAAGCTCTTTATCTGACCTTCAATTCTGAATGATAACTTTGCTGGGTAATCTTGGTTGTAGGTTCTTGTTGTTCATCACTTTGAATATTTCTTGCCACTCCCTCTGGCCTGCATAGTTTCTGTTGAGAAATCAGCTGACAGTCATATGGGTACTCCCTTATAGGTGACTAGCTGTTTTTCTCTTGCTGCTTGTAAGATTTTCTCTTTGTCTTTTGCTGTTGGCATTTTAATTATGATGTGTCTTGGTGTGTTCCTCTTTGGATTCCTTTTGTTTGGGGTTCTGTGCACTTCCTGAACTTGTAAGTCTATTTCTTTTACTAGGTAGGGAAAGTTTTCTGTCATTATTTCTTTCAGTAGGCCTTCAATATCCTGCTCACTCTTATCTGGCACTCCAAAAATTCGGATGTTGGTACGTTTTAAGCCTTCCTGGAGACTCCTTACACTATCCTCACACTTTTGGATTCTTCTTTCTTTCTGCCTCTCTGGTTGGGTTATTTTTTCTTCCTTATATTCCAGATCTTTGGTTTGATTCTTGGGGTATGTTGATCTATAGTTGAGTTTCTGTATATTCTTTATTTCAGATATTGTATGCTTAATTTCTGACTGGTCCTTTTCAATTTTTTTGGTATTCTCATTAATGTCCTCAAAGGTCTCACCAAGCTTCTTGGAGGTCTCATCAAGTTTCTCAAAGGTTTTTAGAAGATTCTTGAGTAATCTTATAAATGTGATTCTGAACTCTGTGTTGTCCAGTAGTTTACTTTCCTCCATCTCTCCCATTCGTGTCATGCTTCTGTGTTTCCTCATTTTGGCTGTCTTTCTGTGTTGATGGAGTGACTTTGTGTGGTCAGTGACCTATAGGGGCCAGTAGCTCAGCTTCCCCAATCACCTGAGGTGGTTGCTTTTGGTATATCCCTTTGTGGGCTGAGTGCAAAGTCTTGGTATAATTAAGCCTTGATTGCCGTTGGTACACTGGGAGGAATTGATCTCCAGACCAATTGTCTGTGAGGACTCACTGTGTCTATAAAGGAAGAACTGCTGCGCTGGAGACACCCTTTGTTTCAGTGGGGCTTTGGTGCTCACTGAGTCGTCTCCCTAATATGTCACTTATGGGTGTGAGTGGTTGAAATTGACCATTAGGAACACTGGTTTCTGGATCTCCAATGGGGTACAGTTCATTTGCTTGGGACTTGGCGTTTTGTTACTGGAGCTGCAGTTTATATCGTTAAGCTGCCACATACAGGCCATTTATATGCAAAAGCAGCTGTGTGGTGCCTGGGCGCATCCGTAGAATGTGTGGGCAGGGCCTCAGGGCAGGACCTCAGGGTGGGGCAGGGCCTCAAGGTGGGGCCGGGTCTAAGGACCTCACTAGGTTGGGGCTTGGCTAACTGCGATGGCTGCCTCAGCCTTCCCTGCCCTTCCTCGTTTCCTAGTCCCCTGCAGTAAACAATGATTGCTGCACACACCTCTTCAAGATAGTCACCCTCACTTTCGGACCTGATGGCCGACAGACCAGCTTCTCCCCGTAGGTGTCTGGGTCCCCCACGTGACCCCAGAAACTGTATTTCAAAGTGATAGGGAGTTTGTTTCCCTTCGGGTTGAAAAGAGCCTTGCGCCCAGTCACCCGCCACCAGCCCGATTTGCGTGCCTCTGTACCTAGGCTAGCTCCTCAGCTTTTAGCGCTTGTGCTCCTTTCTCTTTCAGCCAACCTTCCCCTGGTTTTGGGTGATAGATGTCCTTTATATTAGTTTTAATTTTTAAATTGTTGTGTGAGGCGGCAGACCAGTTGTTTACCTACACCACCATCTTGGTTTCTCTCCTAAACTCAGGTTTTATTCTTTTGTAGTTGTAATTACGTAATTTCAATGAGAGTAACCTAAGAAATTAATGGTTTCTGGAAAGACAGAATTAAAGTTACAGATTGGTTGAGTCCCAAGTGTGTTAGATTTCTGTATATCACAGAAGGGTACTGTTGTTATTTTATTAAAGTCTTTACTGACTGGAAAAAAGATACATGCTTAATTGTGGAAAATGTTCAAATAATACAGAAAAAGGGAGAGAGGGAATGGCTGGAGAGGAAAGGCGGGCAGAATGAATAGGGGGAGAATCATTCTAAATTCCTCCATTTATAGATAACTTGTCTCTGTTACTAGTTTGGAGACCTCTTCAGAAATGTTTTCTGAAGACCTACTCCTGAAGTTTGAAAAAAGGAAATTAGGGAAGGTGGTACTTGGAAGCCCAATAATATTCAATATAGAATAAATTTATGATGGTTTGATGACATGAAAAATCATAAGTTTAATACCGTATTTGCCGGCGTATAAGACGATCTTTTGGCCCTGAAAAATATGCCTCCAAGTGGGGGGTAGTCTTATACGGCGAGTATATAACAAACTCTGTATTTTTAGTGGAAATGTTAGGGGGTCGTCTTATACGCCGGCAAATACGTATTTTTCAGGGCCAAAAAATCGTCTTATACGCCGGCAAATACGGTAAGTCTTTTTAAAAATATGTTTTTTTAAAAATTATATTAATAATTATCATTGAAGCTAGATATGTCTTGTGGTCTAGCTCTATCATTTATTGGCTTACTTTGTGGAATATCACCCTAATTGGTTGTTAATGTCAGAGGCAGACTCTTAGGATAGGCTGTTTATGGGTGGCATCACCCAATATAAAAATTCTTATATATTTAACTAGAGGCCTGGAGCATGAATTCGTGCATGGGTGGGATTTGGCCAGCCCACTCCCATGGGGGCTGATCAGGTTGGGCTGGTGGTGGGGGGGGACCATGGGTGGTTGGCCAGCTGGCCCCACCCCCAATTGGGGTGGGGAGGGCTGATCAGGGTGTGGGGGGCATTGATGGGGCTCTAATCATTCTGGTTGGCCTCCACAGTGCGCCTCATAGCGACTGGTCATTCCAGTTGTTCTGGTGGTTCTGTCATTCTGGTTGCTGGGCTTTTATATATATATATATCAATTAGATGGCTTTAATCCATTGAAAGAAATGACCAGGTCTTCTCTTTAGAACAAAAGATGGGCTTTATATTATATTGGAAAGGTAGAAGTAAGAGAAATCTTACTGACATTAAATGTTTAAAATTTTGGTTTGGACTAATGACTCTTTATAGTCTTTAGTAATAAGGTCAAACTCTCCACTCAGATAGCTTAACAATGGATATTAAGTTCCTTTTGTTTAGTTGTATCTTTTATAATGGGTTGGTGTGCTAACATACATTAGGATAAAATATCATAATCTGGGAAATCAAGAAGGGACTTGATAATTTAAATAATGAGGGTGTGCTAAATCTTAGAAAAAGAATTGAATATGTTGAAAATTTCAGTAAATTTAAGAGGATGAAATATTATTTTGCAGAATTTGGTGATAATTTGATTAGATTACCTATGTCTTACAGATGAGTGAACAAAAGCAGAGAAATGAGAAACCATTTGGAGGACATTGAAAAGAGGCTTTATGAACATGAATAATTTAAGATAGAGTAGAAATATAGGCTGCCACTAGTTAATTGAATGCTAGTTAAAGAGTTAGGGATTTATCAACCTTACAGCTTTGACCAGGAGCTAATGTGTTCAAAGTCACGTTCTTTAGGAAGATTGCTTTGGTGACAATGTGCAAAAAGAAATGGGGGAGCTGCCGAAACCGGTTTGGCTCAGTGGTAGAGCGTCGGCCTGCGGACTGAAAGGTCCCAGGTTCGATTCCGGTCAAGGGCATATACATTGGTTGCGGGCACATCCCCGGTAGGGGGTG
The DNA here is from genome assembly GCA_963924515.1 of Vespertilio murinus. Taxonomy (NCBI): domain Eukaryota; kingdom Metazoa; phylum Chordata; class Mammalia; order Chiroptera; family Vespertilionidae; genus Vespertilio; species Vespertilio murinus. The sequence goes on along the minus strand of OZ004704.1, from coordinate 157,715,308 downwards.
TGCAGGAGGCAGCTGGTCGATGTTTCTCTCTCATCGACATTTCTAGCTCTCTATCTCTCTCCCTTCATCTCTGTAAAATATCAATAAAATATATATTTAAAAAAAAAAAAAAGAAATGGGGGAGGGGGAAACCTAAGGCAGAGAAAGTAATTTATAGGCTGCTGAAATAATCAATGAATGAGGCATTGAAGACCAGAGAGAGATGGTGTCAGTGCTGCCTGTAAAATGCTCAATTTTCCATTAGGTTGTAGTAATGCAGTTACATTATTGGTGTTAAAATAACTTCATAAGTTTTATCTAGTACCGTGCGAAGGAAACACATACTTTTAAGCAATATTTAGTGCTTCATGTTTTGTTTGCATATTATGGTTTGTCATATAGAAGGATTTTCAAAAGTCTGTATGGTCAATCATAATATGAGAGAGAGATAGTTCTTGTGAAGAGAGCAGGTGGTTGTTCCAGGAATGAAAAGTTCTTTAAAATATATTTTTGGAATGTTGTGATGCTTTGTGAGATACTTGTTTTTTAGTTTCTATATCCTTTCTAAATTCTTCTTTAGTAACATAAAGGGCTTGCTTTTTAAGGAACTGCCGGAGAATGAATGCTTATCTACTGACCCATTTCTCTTTTTTCTATAACTATGGTGGAATTCTTTGCCATTTAGATGTGATGTTGAAATTCTCCACTCATACTCTTTACAGTTCCTTTAGCTGAGCATATATATTTTTCATCCTTTATTTCTAAAGTTCATTCATTTTCTCTTTTCATCTCTTCAGATTACTAATTCATTTTCTCATACATATAGATGTAAGAGATTTTTGTTGTTTTGTGATTTTGAAGGAAAAACAGTGTCAAAGTGCTTGATATTAAAAGTAATAAAGGATAGGAGTGGCCCGGCCTGCATGGCTCAGTGGTTGACTGTCAACCTAGGAAGCAGGAGGTCATAGTTCAATTCTCAGTCAGGGCACAGGGTTGTGGGCTCTATCTCTAGTGAGGGACATGCAGGAGGCAGCCAATCAATGAGTCTCTCTCATCATTGATATTTCTATTTCTCCCTCTCCCTTCCTCTCTGAAATCAATAAAAATGTATTAATAAAAATAGGAGTGGAGTGGGAAGAGATGAAAGAAGAAAATGTAATATAATAAGAAATATATTTGTTCTTCATGCGGTTCCTGCACAGAGCTGCTAAAACTCTTGTTGTTTTTGAAGTGAAAGGAATATCTTTTTGTTATTCACAAGCCCTTTTAGTCACAACTGGGTTTGTGCTGAGTGACTTAGGGTAGATCCCTATATAGCCTCAGGATGGGGCTGTCACAGTGAAGACTTATGTGATTATTATTATTTTTTGGTTAAGCCTCACCTGATGATATTTTTCCATTAATTTTTAGAGAGTGGAAGGGAGAGGGAGAGACAGAGAAGAACATCGATGTAAGAGAGACACATCCATTGGTTGCTCCCTGCATGCACCAGGGCTGGGGAACCTGCAACCCAAGTACATGCCCTTGCCTGGAATGGAATCTGGAACCCTTCAGTCCATGGGCCAACACTCTACTACCAGGGGTGGGCAAATTGACATGAGGGCCACAACGGGTTCTTAAACTGGACCGGAGGGCCGGAACAAAAGCAACCTGACCATGCTGGCACTCTCATCTTGGGCTGCTAGTGAAGGAGCAGAGGGGAGAGCAAGAGAACCCTCCGCTCTTTCGGCTCCACGGGCCGGATAGAACAGCCAAATGGGCCGGATCTGGCCCGAGGGCCGTAGTTTGTCCACGGCTGTACTAAGCCAAACTGGCTAGAGCAAAACCAAGTGATTACTAAAGTGTGGAACTTTTAACCCAACCCCTTGACTCCTGGGAGGGGAGGGGCTGGAGAGTCAAGCTCTACAAAAACTCTTAAAAAAAAAGTATATATATATATATATATATATATATATATATATACACACACACACCGTATTTGCCGGCGTATAAGACGATTTTTTGGCCCTGAAAAATACCGTATTTGCCGGCGTATAAGAAACTGGGTGTATAAGATGACCCCCTAACATTTCCACTCAAAATACAGAGTTTGTTATATACTCGCCGTATAAGACTACCCCCCACTTGGAGGCATATTTTTCAGGGCCAAAAAATCGTCTTATACGCCAGCAAATATGGTGTGTGTGTGTGTGTGTGTGTGTGTGTGTATATATATATATATATATATATATATATATATATATATGTTATTGTATATATATATGTTATTGTTTATATATGTTATTGATTTTTTTTCAGAGAGGAAGAGAGAGGGATAGAGAGTTAGAAACATTGATGAGAGAGAATCATTGATCAGCTGCCTCTTGCACTCCCCCCCGGGGATGTGCCTGCAAACCAAGGTATATGCCTTTGACCGGAATCAAACCTGGGACCTTTCAGTCTGCAGGCCGATGCTCTATCCACTGAGCCAAACCGGTTTCGGCAAAACTCTTTTTAAAAAATATATATTTTTATTGATTTCAGAGAGGCAGAGCTATAGACAATCAATGATGAGAGAGAATCATTGACTGGCTGCCTCCTGCACACCCTCCCCCCACCCCACCCCACCCCACTGGGGATCAAACCCATAACCTGGGCATGTGCCCTTGACTGGAATCGGACCCAGAGACCATTTAGTCTGCAGGCCTATGCTCTATCCACGGAGCCAAATCAGCTAGGGCTTTTTACATTAATTTTATAATGACTATCCGAAAATGTGTATACTGGAATGCTCATATATGTGAGACTGTTGTACAGAGATGTTGATATGAATATTATTACTGTGGTCAGAGTGAGTGGTGGTCAGTATTGCTGAACCATGAAACCCGTACATTTCTATGTTAGAACCAATGAGTATTTTGAAGTACTTTGGCCCATGAGATCCTTTGTCACCTCTTTGAGTAGAATGTAAATTACAAGTATTACCATCAGACTTCAGAGGATGCTACAGATTGCTAAAGCTTATAAACTAATTTCTTGGATTAACATTGCACAAAATGAGAAAGTCTAGACTTACCACTGAGAATCCCCCAGTGTACTATCTTGGAGCTCACATGTTTCTCTGTTCGCATGTTCTTGGACCCTCCAAACTCTGGGCTTCCTCTATTTGCCTTCCTTTGGTTGTCTACTCTGTGTCAGTCCTGTTGTTGATGGCTGTAAAGAAAACAGAACCGTAGCAAATTGATTGGGAGGCCTGTTGAGGGGGGTTGGGAATGAGGCAGAATTTGGGAAAAGAATAATTTAAATGTTTCTTGCAGTTCTCTTCAGTTTTGTTTTCCTTTTTGTTTATTTATTATTTTTTCCTCCAGAAACTCCATTTCATTTCACTTTGCCTAAAGAAGGCGATATTATCCCACCATTGACTGGCGCAACTCCACCCCTTGCTGGGCATCTAAAGTTAGAGCCCAGGAGACACAGTACTCCTATTGGTGAGTGATTAAAATGTAATACCATTTAAAGCAGGATTTCTGAGATATCATTTTTTATGCAACTGATTTCTTTTAGATCTGAGGAATTGAATCTTCCTCAGAAGGTTGGTTTTTGTCTTAGGAAGAATAAGGTTGTGATGTCTGATTTAATGAGTTTACTCCTAGGAGATATTGAGTGGTGATGAGAGGAAAGAAAAGGTAGAAGGAATAAAGAAAAGAAAAAAAGTAGGGATTTTGTCCTATTACTTGCAAAGCAGTGGAATCTGAGTGCTAAACAATGATATAGAGCTCTTACAAGGAAGGGTAGAAGTATTATTAATTCAGTACCCTGGCTGATCAGTCTGCTGCTTGGTAAGGCAAGAAAACATAGATCCTCCTTCCCTAAAGGAGCCAGTAATCTTTACATTAACCTATTTTTTTTCCTCTAGTCAGTGCTGGGAGGTAACAGTCATGCCGTCTGGAGTCTCCTGCTACCTATGCCTGATGCTGGCATTGGCTGAGGGCTCATGCAGCATCCTTTGTCCAGATGCAGAAGTGGAACTGAATCCTGTTGCTCCTCTTAAGACCAGGTGTCAATACTAGTGTGTAGTTGTTGATACTTGTGACAGGAACTAACCTAGGAACTCCCTTTCAATCCTGCAGAGCTGTGGAGCCAAACAGGCAAATTGATGACCTTGAATTAATTGTTTTTTGTTTGCCTTTTAGTGTTCTTTCTTTCTACCTCCTGCCTCTCTTCTTTCAGATATTAGCAACTATCCAGAAAGCACCACAGCAACCAGTGATGTCATGTCTGAAAGCGTGGTGGAAACTAATGATCCTATACTTGTGAATGAAAAAGAAGATTCTGGGGCTCCCCCAGAAGTGGATGACAAATTGTGTCTAAGAATGAAACTGGTCAGTCCTGAGACAGAGGCGAGTGAAGAATCTTTGCAGTTTAGTCTGGAAAGTAAGTTTATGTTAATCTTGGGTAATTAGTAGCTCCAGATCATCTGGGGAGTAGTGATTATATTTTTCTAGTTATACTTTTATAAATGTATTTGTAAAATATTGTTATCATATATTTAATTCTTTGCTTTTGGCCAATCACTATCAATGTTACTGAAGATGCTCCATTTTATCTTATTTTTTAATTTTAAAATATATTTTTATTGATTTCAGAGAGGAAGGGAAAGGGAGAGATAGAAACCTCAATGATGAGAAATAATAATTGATTGGATGCCTCCTGCACAGCCCCTACTGGGGATCGAGCCCACAACCTGAGCATGTGACCTTGACTAGAATCAAACCCGGGACCCTTTAGTCCATAGGTCAGCCTACACTTCATCCATTTAGCCAAACAGGCTAAGATGAAGATATTCTGTTTTATAATCTCTATGGTTCCGGTTTAAATAATTGGTTTTCATATTCAGAAACAGTTCAGAAGGTGGTAGAAAATTTGAGATTATGAATTCACATTGTAGGTTTATATTGACTATTTCCCACATTAATTGCAAGTTATTTGGTGTGGTTAAAATACAGAAAAGGTACAAAGGAGTGGCTGTAAAGCAGAGACCAGATTCTGAAAGGTCTTTTATATCATGATGAGAACCTGAACATTTTTAGGCAAGGGAATAATAAGACTGGATTTGCTTTTTAAAAAGGATCAGCTGAACCTTGGCCTGGTGACTCAGTTGCTCGGAGTGTTTCCATACACCAAAAGGTTGCAGGTTCAATTCCCTGTTAGTACCTACCTAGATTGTGAATTGAAACTCTGGTTGGGGTACGTATGGGAGGCAATCAGTCCATGTTTCTCTCTCACATCAATAGTTCTCTCCCTTTTCCTCTCCCTCTCCCCCTTTCTCTCTAAAATCAATAAACATATCCTCGGGTGAAGATAGATAGATAGATAGATAGATAAGTGAATAAATAAATAGATCAGCTGAGTGTTTGAAACCTTGTGCTTCTGTGTGTCCTTCTTTGCCTTGCCCATTTCCTGTTCTGCCTGGCAAGTCTTTAACCAGGAATTGGGGTAATTAATAATGAGGGATGGAGATGAGGGATGAATTTGAGAGGTAGTTAGTAGAATAGGAACAACTTGGGACCACTTGAATATAGAAGTAAGGGGAGGAAATAATACCAATTGATTCTACATCTGTGTTTAGTTTTCATGATAGCACTCCATACTAAATATCCTTATTTCCATTTTATTGATGAGAAAACAGACTAAGAGAGATTTTAAGTTATATATGTATGGTCATAATAACTGGTAAGAAGTAGAGCTGGAGTTTGGATAATATCTGACTCCAAAGATTATAATTTTTTTATTAAGTAGTTTGTAAGTGCAGTTTAATGGAGTTAAGAAGAAAGAAGTCTTAAAAGTGATTGTAAAGGAACAGTTAGAGAAGATGGCGAGGAGAATATAAAGCCATGGATGGCTAAGGGGAGGAAAGTTACAAGAAGAAAACAATGTCAGATGCAGAAGTGAGGTTTAGAAAGATATTTCTGAAAATGTACATTGCGTTTGGCAATTAAGGTCCATTTTGGTGACTCTAGCAAGAACTATTTCAGTATAGTGGTTTGGATGGGAGCTATACTGAAGGTAATTGAGGGATGCTGGGGAGAAGAGGCAGCAAATGCATTCTTTTGAGAAGTTTTTGTTAAATATGGCAAGTTAGAGGGAAATGCAGGATTAAAGGAGATTTTTCATTTTTAGACTTAGAGGTCTAATCAGGTATATAGACTGAATAGAAATCTCCAAAAGAGAGATGCATTAAAAGTGAGGGAATAGGGGAAATAGTTGATGAACCAGGGCCCTGAGGGAGTTGAGAAGGAAAGCTTTCAAAGACCACTAATAGCCAGGCTGGTGTGGCTCAGTGGTTGAGCATTGACCTGTGAGCCAGGGGGTCTCGGTTTGGTTCCTGGTTGAGGCACATACCAGGGGTGATTGATGTTTCTCTGTCATTGATGTTCTGTCTCTCTCCCTCTCCCTTCTTCTCTGAAAAATAATAAAAAAAGACCACTGATTGAGTGAGTAAACTTGAATAAGAGGGATTTTTCATTCTTTGAGAACAAAGAAAAGAAATTTTACCTAATTTCAGTTCTTACTATAAGCCAGACATTTTACATGTACAGCTCACTAAATTGCTGATAAATTTGTAAAGTTGTGTGTGTTTTTGAAAATCCTATTATTATTCACATTTTACAGTTGGGGAAACTGAGGCACGGGCCAGTTGAGCACTTTTCCTAGATTCATACAACTATTTAATGTAGTACCTTAATTCAAATTATTCCAGGAACCAGAAGTCCAGTTCCAAATTACAGTGCTGTTCTGCTTCTCAGTGTTTACTGATTTGAATCTTAGAACCTCAGTAGAAATTAAAACATTAGATGTTTCTATCCTTATCATCTTTTCTGAAATCAAGTAAAGCTTATTAAGAGTATGTGGTAGCCTTGAATCTTTAGATTTGAGATTACAGTTGGAAAGAATGTAAATGAAGCTAAATGTTAAGGATGACTGTATTATTACTTTTCAGATAATAGGAGCACAGGATCAGGCATCATACTCAAAACTTTCCTCATCTCATCCTCACAACCTCCTGTGAGGCTGGTCCTGTTTTATCTCCCTTATAGAAGAGAAAACTGACTCAGAAGATGAAGGAGTTTACTCCCAGGTTGTACTACCAAGTGCAGGAGCCAGAGCCTGAGCCAGATTTCTGTTTCAGAGCTAGGGCTTTAACCACTAAATCTCAGCTGCCTCCTTGATGGACTATTTAGATTATGTTGGGCCATAAAATTGTAGAAATGTTTTAAAATATTTTGTTATTTTTTTTCTGAGGCTGGAATAAATTGTCAATGAATACATTTTAATCCCTTGATATTAGTGACATTACTTTGAAAATATGGGATTCTTTTCAGTATCATCTTTGATTCTTTTTTCTTTCTTTTTCTTTTTTTTTTTTTTTAATCCCTTACCCAGGGGTATATTTCCTCATTGATTTTTTTTAAGAGAGAGGAAGGGATTGAGAGAAAGATAAATACCTGTTTAAGAGAGAAATATTGATCGGCTGCCTCCTACATGAGCCCCAGTAGGGGATTGAACTGCAACCCAGGCATCTATCCTGACTGGGATTGAACCATAACCCTTTGGTGCATGGGATGGCGTTTCAACCAAATGAGCCACTGTTTTTTGAAAAATGTGGATTTGAAAAAAAAGAAAAAAGAAAATATGGTTTTTCAATTATCTGTCTTCAGTGATCTTTAGGAAGAACTTGAGTACCTTCTATGTGTGGGTTCTCATAAAACTGCACACTTTATAATTTGCATCTGAAGACATTTTTCTACATAATTTATCTTATTAGACTTTCCTTGTTTATTTTAAATTTATTTTATTTTTATAATTTTTAAATTTGATTTTTAAGTAAATATTTTAAAAATTCTTGTATGAGACAAGATAGTTGAGATTCATTTTTAAATGTTACTGCTTCATTCTATTTCAGAACAAATTGATTAGTCATCTGTAGGAAGTTTGAAAAAAAATGATTGATAGAAGTGAAACTTGTGCTATCCTATATAATCAAAGGGTGATATGCAAATTGACCCTAAAGGCAGAACGACCATGGGACCAGTCACTATGAGGCACACGGACCACTACTTAGTCTCTTTCACTTGCCAGCAGGCTCCAATCGCCTGATGGCGAATGGGGACCCGGGGGTGGGTGGCAGGGAATGTGGGCTCCGCCAGACCAAGGCCCCCAGCCCTGCTGGTCACCTGACCCTTGATGGGGTGGGGCTGGTGAGCAGTCAGAATGGCCAACCTCTGGGTCCCTCTCCCCCTACCCCCCTCAGGCACCAATCACCAGATGGCGAACAGGGAACTGGGGGTGGGTGGGGGTGAGGGGCAGGGCCAGCTGCCCAGTCAGAAAAGATTACCTTGATTGAAGGTCAGGCCTAGGACCAATTTCGTGCACCGGACCTCTAATTAAATTATAAGTATTTTTATGTTTCCTTATTATTCTTACCCATTTCTTTTTATTTGTTGCTAATACATACTAGTAGAACAGGGCTTTTTGTGTGTGATATTAACTGAGTTCTCTTTCTTTTTCCTTTCCTTGCTTCTGTTTTTATTAAGAGCCTGCAATTGGTGAAAGAAAAAATGGATCCACTGTTGCTGCTGAGGCTGTTGCCAGGTAACTAGAGCTGCTTGCTATTTAGAGGAATTCAATATACAGAGCCACTGTACTGCAGGGAAGATGATTTATCAAGAGAGGAATAGAACTTAAAACGTAACTCCAGCATAAAGATTTAACAATGTGTTGAATCTAATATAGACTTTCTAAAGTCTAATAAAGCTTTTGCTATATTTAGAACTAAGATATTTAAGGTGTTTTCCTTTCTCCCTTTTGTTCATGTGGGATAATTTCCTTTTTTTATTTATTATTATTTTTTTAACCTTTTTCTGTTATTGAGTCGGAGATTGTTGTTGCTTTGTGAGGAAACGGAGGGTTTAACAAAAGATAGCCTTCGACCTTGTTCCCCTGAGACCCTCTACTCAGCCGCAGCCTCAGCCGTTTTCTCTTCTGCTTGCCAGATTTGCTGTGTTGAACTGTTATTTTTGCTTTGTCATGAATGCTGTAATGCTTTGGGCATGAGTATGACTCCATCCGGAGGCTCTGGTGGTAAGCTTTGCCATCTGGTGGCCGTGAGAGTAAAATTGTTTTATTGGTTTCTGGCATGAAAATAGTAGCAGCAGTTTGTGAAATATAAGTGAGAATTTTTAAATCACGCTAAGCAGGTACTATAGATAAGTAAAGCAGACGAAGGGCAAGACCTTGAAGTGCTGAGGATGACGGCGAACCGAACATCAGCCCTATTTAAAAGCCGGGGAGGAGGATAGGCCGGGTTCAACTTCAGCCTATTGTTACCGTGCAGGAAGGCAAACTTGTTGCTACATCTCTGATTTTTAAAGAGAAATCCAGATTTTAAAAATAAAACTTCATGTTTGGTGGGTCAAATAAGGCCTATCTGTGGACTAAATTTGACCTTAGTTTCAAGTTTCTGGCCCCTGTCTAAATCCTTTGATCTGTACTTAGCTATATGTTAGATTAATTGTCCTCGGGGCTCTTACATAAGGTTGAAGACTAATGATATGTAGTCTTACAAGTTGGAAAAAAAAGTTTATACTTGATCTCTTAGGTTTTAACAGAATTGCATACTAAATATAATTTATTAGTCTATATATGTGCCCATTGAAAGGGAACAGAATATGCTGCTAAAGCTTCCCAAACGCCTTGGGAGGAATGTAGGGTTGGGAAAATACTTGAGGCACATGGTTAGATCGGTGGGTCATAGAATGAGGTGAAATCTATTGGTATTGTTAAGCAAATTTTATATATGAGAATCTAAATTTAAAAAAATATATATTTTATTGATTTTTTACAGAGAAGAAGGGAGAATGAAAGAGAGAGAGTTAGAAACATTGATGAGAGAGAAACATCCTTCCTTCTGGGGATGTGCCCACCACCAATATACATGCCCTTCATCGGAATGGAACCTGGGACCTTTGAGTCCGTAGGCCAATGCTCTATCCACTGAGCCAAACCGGTTAGGGCGAGAATCCAAATATTAAAAGTGTTTGACTCTTCACTTTACCATTGGGTGTATAATAAATCATTTAAAGTAAGCTCTGGAAAGGTTTTGAAAAAATTTATTAATTTTTGAGAGAGAAAAAACATTGATTTGTTGATCCATTTATTTATGCATTCATATGTGCCCTGACCTGGGATTGAACCTGCAACCATGGTGTATCAGGACAGTGCTCTAACCCAGCGGTAGCCAACCGTTGGCCTGCGAACCACTGGTAGTCGGTGAGGTCTGAAAGGTTGGTGACCGCTGCTCTAACCACCTGAGCTGCTGGAAATCTTACCATTTGTGACAGAAAGGATAGATCTGGAGATTATTATGCTAAGTGAAATAAACCAATCAGAGAAAGACAAAAACCATATGATCTCATATGAGTAGTTTAATGAAGAAAATAAATTGACTAACAAAATAGAAACAGAAGCAGGGATACATGGAACCAACTGACAACTGTCAGAGGGTAGGAAGTTTGGGGGACTGGATGAAAGAAGGTGAAGGGATTAGCCAAAACACACACACACACACACACACACACACACACACACACACACACACATATATATATATACCGTTTCCCCGAAAATAAGACAGTGTCTTATATTAATTTTTGCTCCCAAAGATGCGCTATGTCTTATTTTCAGGGGATGTCTTATTTTTCCATGAAGAAGAATACGGTACACATTTATTGTTAAATGAAAATAAAGGAAATTTATTACCTGAATACGGTACGGTAGTACGGTAGTTGTCAACACAAACCAGACAAACTGAATCCTGGGGGCCTTATTTTCGGGGGGATGCCTTATAGTCCACTCAGAAGGAAACCTGTAGGTAGGTCTTATTTTCGGGGAAACATCGGGGGGGGGATATATATATATCTCACATAGACACAGACAACAGTGCAGTGACAGTCTAAGGGAGAGGCGGGAAGGGGCTAGGTGGAGGCTGGCAAAGCGGGGGATGGGGACGGGAAGAGGCTTTACTTCGGATGAGGGATGCACATCACAGCATGCAGATAATGTTTTATTGAATTGTACACTTGAAACCCGTATGATTTTGTGAACTATTGTCTCTTCAATAAATTCAATTAATAAAAAAAATGGTAAGCTCAATTAGAATGTTTTAAATGCTCATTGCTTCCTCTGTGTTTGGGTAAAGCAGTACCACTCTCTACTCTCTTTTTAATATATTTTTATTTATTTCAGAGAGGGAGAGGTAGAGAGATAGAAACATAAATGATGACAGAATCATTGATTGGCTGCCTCCTGCACAGCCCCACACTGGGGATCAAGCCTGAAACCTTGGACATGTGCCCTGACAGAAGTCAAACCCATTACCTCCTGGTTCATAGGTTGACACTCAACCACTGAGTCACACCTGCTGGGCAGTACCATTCTGTTTTTTAAACAGTGTCTTCTGTAACTGGCCTCTGTTCAGATAACTTGTATCATATTCTTTCTCAGATATTTCACTGTTGAAGGTTTCAAACACATGCAAAGTAGAGAAACAGTATAATAAACACTGTATATTCATCACCCAGTATAAAAAAATTACAAACTCAGCCCTGGCTGGCTAGCAATTATTTGTTGAAGAAACAGGGCTTTATGTCTTACAGAGCTTTTTTTTTTTTTTTTTTTTTAACATTCTGGACTTTGCTGATTGTGTATTGTTGAAAGTATTACAGATATCCCCCCTTTGCCCTCCTCTGATGGTGTCTTTATGGTATTTAATATAGTCCTCTGTGCACCTTATTTCCTGTAAATCTTTCTGAAGAGTTTTTAATTATGCTAATATGAAACAAATACTCTATGAGAATCTGAATTTTGGTGTAAGGCAGTTTGGAGTTTTGGATGCAGAAAAAAGATTTTATTTCCTCTGTACCTAAAGGATAATCTTCAGAAGTACATCTCCTTTCAAAACTAACAAAGTATATTGCTTTAATTTATTATCTTAGTCCCCAGAAGACCACGTCTTTGCCTAGCTGTGTCTGTGAAAACCAGCAAGAGGACGAGGCTCAAAGCCAGGATCCCTGCTCCACACCCACCAGGTGAGGATTATTTTCACGGCATCTTCTGGGTGTATTTATATTGATTCAGAAAATGGTGGTACCAAAATTTAGAATATAGTGCTACTATTTTGGAACTTGAGTTTACTTTTTTTATCTGAGGGACTATAGCATATTCTAGATAAATATAAAGATTTATAATCATGAGAAGTCTTTGTTTTAAAAATATTTTTTTAATTGATTTCAGAGAGGAAGGAAGAGGGAGTGAGAGATAGAACCATCAATGATGAGAGAGAATCATTGATCAGCTGCCTGAGCCTGCAACCCAGGCATGTGCCCTGACTGGGAATCAAACTGTGACCTCCTGGTTCATAGGTTGATACTCAACCACTAAGCCATGCTGTCCAGGCTATAGTCATCAGAAGTTTTATTAAGTAATTTATAGGTACAGATTTTTGTCTTTATCTGCCAGTTTTAACAACTTGAAGTGACTAAGTCTTCATATATTTATGAAACTATTATCATTTTATATTTCCAGGATTTATTCTTTTTTTCTTAGGTTTGGAAATGTTTATTTTTAACAGATTTTTAATTTCTGTTTAGTTTCCCATAGCAAAACTGAGATAATGTTTAACATCTCAGAATAAAAAATGTATTTTTTATTGATTTTAGAGAGGAAGAAAGAGGGAGAGATAGAAACATCAATATTGAGAGAGAATCATTGATTGGATGCCTCCTGCATGCCCCTTACTGGGAATCAAGCCCAAAATCCTGGCCATGTGCCCTGACTGGGAATTGAACTATGACCTGGTTCATAAGGTTTAACATCCCAGATTTAAAGTTTGTTGGACCTGATGAAATTAAGATTTTTCTATAATTTCTTTACTCCATAATTTCTTAGAACAGATTTGGAGCAGAAAAAATTTTTTTTCACTTATAAAATACTTCTTCGTTATTGATATAATTGAAGAGTATTTATTTGGAATATATGAGTCCTACATTTAGTATAGGGAATGCAGTAATGACAATGAAAATAAGTTTTTATTTTCTTTATGATATATGATATCTATCATTTCTGGAATGTAGTGATTTTATAATTAGAGAATATAATAATGTTTGTCACTAAGTATCTTCTAGTGTTATTTGCAGCATAATTTCTGTATTCTTTATTGATAGAAATATTTAGAAGGAACATGTCAGGGCTTCTGTTGGGCATTCTGATGATTAAATGTGAACTTGTTGGTATTGTTGGGAATCAGCTAGCCCAGATTATATCCTCTTTTATATCAAGAAGCTTGTTGGGTGAAATGTCACTTTGTGTGGTTCCAAAATTAGTGTGGTAATGGCCAGCAGTTACTAAATTTATCAATGGCATTGCTTTGCCTGTCTATTTTATTAGACTGTCTTACCGTAGGCCCAGCTGCTGGTGATTTTGTGTAGTCTTGAGAGAACAAGGGCCTGCAAATCCGGCTGGATTTGGCTTCAGGTGCTCTACAAACAGATCTACACTGAGAACAGAATGATTAGAAGTTTGTTAAATATGGAGATTTATTCTTCTCTGTTTCACTTAGGATTAATTCTGTCCAGGCTTTCTCTGCTAGAATTTCTTAGCATCAGTTTCTAAATCTGGCATATGGTGACCCGAATAGAATTGTGTAGCTGGAGATAATGAAGAGAGAGAGGTGTGGTCCTTCTTACAGTATATGGATTTCTCTTGTCTTCTAAAATTTGTTCTGGTGCTAAAGATTTCTTCTTTTTTGTTTCTTAGAACATTAATATATACATTCATGGTAGATATTTCTCAGTTGCTTTATGTCTACATAAATTATGAACTTGATAGGAGTGGGCAATACTTTTTGCAGTATGTGTTATAATTAAGCTTTTGGTTTTTACCTGCTTTTCTATGTTGGCCTTAATCAGCAAATCTTGTCAACCAAATATAAATAATATTTCTCTAATTAGCATCAGTCAAATGAAATGAGGTAAAAATCATAGTCATACACACACACACACTCTAAAGGCCCGTTGCATGAAGAGATTCATGCAATAGGCCTTCCTTCCCTTGGCTTCCAGAAATGGGTTTCCTCTGGCACCCGGGACCCAGGCCTTTGCTTTGGCCAGAGTCTGCCTTCTTCATCTTTGCTGCAGACTCCGCCTGGAGTTTGCTGTCTTTGTCTTTGCTGTAGACTCCGAAGTTTGCCATCTTGTCTTCAATGCCGCACTCCCCTCCTTAGATACCTTTGCCCCTTGCCCTCCCTCTCATAGCAGGAGTCCTGCCCCACCTGGCCACTTTGTGCCTGGAGCAGCTGGGTGGCCACCATCTTTGGCCTTCTAATTTGCATATTTACTCTGATTGGCTGTGGGCATAGTGGTGGTATGGTCAATTTACATGTTTGTCTATTATTAGGTAAGATTATATGATTCTGGGTGGGAAATGACTATGATTTTAACCTCATTTCATTTGACTGATGCTAATATGAGAAATATAAATAAGTACCAAAATTCTGATATTTGATAGGAATCTGCTATATATTGCTAATATTGCAATGAGACACATTTAGTCTTTAGAGAAAGAAGAATTCTTCTGATTACTCTTTGGAGAAAAAAGGCAATCTTAATATTTATCAATTAAGAATAAAATGCCTCGCCCAAACTGAATTGGCTCAGTGGATAGAGAGTCGGCTGCAAACTGAAAGATCCCAGGTTCAATTCTGGTCAAGGGCACATCCCCGGTAGGAGGTGTGCAGGAGGCAGCTGATTGATGATTCTCTCTCGATGTTTCTAACTCTCTATCCCTCTCTCTTCCTCTCTGTAAAAAACAAAACAAAACAAAACAAACAAAAAAACAACAGTAAAATACATTAAAAGAAGAATAAAATGTCTCAAAACAAGGCTTTGCTTTAGAAATGAATATCTGTTCAGAAGTTTTACCCTAAGCAAGCAGCTTATCAAGTAAAATGTGTAGAAATGTGTAGTAGGCTTGTTTATGTTTATGGTTGGGGAACAGTGGTAACTGAATTCTTAAAATGATTAATCCATTCATGTCCAATCTAATTTTTGACTCATTATTGCTTAGCCATTAATATTTTAGTTATCTTAAAGATTCAAACAGGAGTATTCAGTTTATAAAGCAGATGAATTACATCTTCTTAGTTGCTTTGTCTTATGCAACTAATACTGATTGAACATCTGTTTTGTACCTAGTACTTTGCTAAATAATTTTTAAATAAAATCACTTATAAACATCATTAGAGGTAGGTGTTACTAATCTGTCTCCTGGTGGTCTTTTTTTTACCTCTTCATTGAATCATATATTTCATTCATTTGAGGTTCCTGACACCCAGGACACAAAGTATAACAATCAAATATATAGTAGGCCCTTGGTTAGAACTCTATTCTAAATCCCTCTTTGACTTCCAGGGTTTTTTTTTGGGGGGGGGGTTTTTTGGTGTGTGTGTGTGTTTTAAATATATCTTTGTTGATTTCAGAGTAGAAGGGAGAGGAAGAGAGAGATAGAAATATCAATGATGAGGGAGAATTATTGATCGGCTGCCTCCTTCACACCCCATACTGGGGATCGAGTCTGCAACCAGGGTATGTGCCCTTGACTTGAATCGAACCTGAGACCCTTCAGTCCGCAGGCCGACACTCATCCACTGAACCAAACCAGCTAGGACTAACTTCCAGTTTTAATAAACTGAGCTAAACATGACAGAAACCTCAGAAACCTCTCCTTTTCTCTTCAAGGTTCAGAGCAGAGCAAGTCCTATGGTGAGATCTCCTCCCGAGTTGGAGACCTCTCCATCTTTCTCTGATCCAATGCTTACAGCAGCATACGACATAGTTTGTAGATCCTTTATCACCTTGTATGTTGTCTTTTGGGTATATCTCACTTTATGCATTATAAAATACTAGAGGTCTGATGCACAGATTCATTAGTTTTGTAATATACTTATTCATTTGAACTTGTAACTTACTAAGAAGATAAAGGTTATGGACTTTTTTTTTTAAGGTATGAGCATTTTCTATATGAATTTGCTAATTATACAATTAGCTTATTTAATCAGAGTAACTTTTTGCAGTTAACCAATTGAGAGAACATGAATTCTTTTGTTTAAAATACATTTATTAGACACTTAACTTTATATTAAGCCCCACATGGTGGGTGTTTAAAGTATAAACTTGAATAAGACATGAATGTCAAGTTTCTGTGTAACCTGCTCACTTGGAGTTAATCTGGGTCTTTTTATCCTGGTGTGCAGTTAAGGGCATTTAAAGCCTCTGAGCACCTTAGAGCTTCATGGTGCCTGGTTTGCAGGAGACATTCACCAAATGCTGTGAAATGAATAAGTCACTGACAGCCAAATGGTAAGACTAGTGAAAAGAAGTTGGCTGTATCTTGAGGCACCAAGTCATCCTGAAATGGCTAGTTGTAGATATAGTAGTATCGCTTGAAAAGGTAGGATCTCTTCTTTTACTGAAATTGTTGGTTGGGCTTAAGTGTATCTAAAATATCAGTAGTCATTTAAGAAATGTTAGGATCATTTATAAAGTCAAGAGGACTCTTAACAGAATTGATCTTTCCCCCCTTTTTGTTTTGTTTATTGTTTTTCTATTTGTGTTTTTCCCTTTCTTTGTTATTTTTGTTGTTATTGTTTGAGCTTTTGTGAAGTAGATCCCTAAGCTGCCTTCATTGTCTGTGACTTCAATAATGGCATTGTATCTTCTTATTTAATTTATTTTCCCATGTCAGAGTTCATATCTAGTGATGAGAAAAAGTAGTATGACTATTTTATCATCACGGTGGAATAGACCTGAGTGCCATTGTTTTTTTACAGGAGTGAAATTATGATGAGAAACCTCATAAGGACATATTCTTGGTCATTTTATTTTCTCCCTCATGTTTCTCAAATTGTCAAATTATGGTTCCCCCTTGCCAGTATGCCCGCATGTGCAGGCCCATACGTATGTACATGCATGTGTGCTTACTTGACATGGTTTCTTTATGTGGTTGATTCTCAGGGGGAACTTACTCCATTTTCCAAGCACTGAAGATGAGGAAGAGAAGGAAGAATTGGAAGGTGACCAAAGGACTGGGCAGCATCAGCAAACTCTGAGGCCCAGTAGCCCTGCCAAAGACCCTGCGCCTCCTGCCTCCCAGCAGATGGCCACAAAGGGGCCATCCAGTCTGCAAGAGGAAGCGATGGAGATAGATGTGCTAGACGGACAGAAAGAAGGGTGGAATTCCAATCAGGAAAAACCTAGTAAGACCTTGATTGAAAGGCCCAGCCAAAATAACATAGGAATTCAGACCATAGAGCCTTCCCTGTGGATCCCAGAAACTGTTTCAGCAGCAACCCAGACTGTAAAAAATGTGTGTGATCAGGGGACCAGTACAGTGGATGAGAACTCTGGAAAACAGGATGCCACAGTTCAGACCGAGAAGGGGACTGGTGAGAAACCAACCAGTGCTTCTGGGGATGACACAGAGTCACTCCATAGCCAGGTGAGAGAAGTGCCGGGGACCCAGGGGCCTGCTTTCCACTTTCTGGGTCCCGAGAATTAAGGTGCGGTACTTTTACCTAATGACAATCCTTCATAATTTTGTACAGACCAGTAATCAAAAGACAAATACAATTTATTCAGAATAGAAATAGGATAGTGAAAATTATGGGTAGCTGTAGCTAATAAATGGTCTTTTAGGGAAAATGGAATAGTGCTGGAGTTTGTCAAGTAGGTCTTTACTAGAAAAGAAAGCCAGGAATATAGTCTTGGTCCTATATTCTTTAAGGTGTTCAATCTTTTCCTTCCCTCTGCTATCACTTTGTAGCCTTCTTTATAACTATCAGGACTAATTGCGTTTCCTTCAAGTCTATTTCACCATGGTTCTCAGGAACTGAGAGAGTAAAATATAAAGGAAGAAGGAGTAGAAGAAGCATGAAAGATAGTGTATCACAGTATTAGAAACAAAGAATAGTAACAGGAATAGAGAGAGATGGATGGGCACAAGCCTCGAGGTGAGTAGGGTCTGCAGAGAGGCTCAGACTAGACTTAATGGGAGGAAAAGCTCCGGGGCTGATGCAAGTGAGGCTGGAGGAAGAGCAGGTTCTTGGGACTAGAGTAGGGAAGTGGTTCCTAGTTACTGAACACCTGCAGTATGTCAGCATTGTGCTCAAGACAACCCGTGAGGTCGGTATCATTCCCACTTCACAGGTAAAGAAACCAAGCTGAAGAGAGGTTAAGTAACTTGCCCAAGATTTTGCCATCAGTAGGTGGCAGAACTGGAATTTGAACTCAGCATGTCTGCTTCAGAATCGGTATTCTTTTCATTAAGCTATGTTGCTTTTCTACTTTTTAATCATGGCCTGTGTAGTCTTGTTCTGTCTATCCTTGCCTCTCCAAAAATTGTTTATATTAGACTTTTCAAAGTAACACAGTCTGTGAGATCTAAGACCTTACCAATTCATATAGATTCAAATAGCAATAGTCTTTTGGACATAGGGATTATTAGCATATCAGATCCCATTTTCCGTCTGTTTATTTTTACCCTTAAAATATTTGCATTCTGTTGCATAATTTTGGTTTCTCTGCTTCTATAAAAAGTTAAAGATAGCAATCATGAGGGAGCCACTGTTTTATATTTTCCTTTTCTTCCTCATATTCTACTTCTCTGAAATAGGGAAGCAATCCCTTCTCCTACCTAGCTCATCATGAGGATAGGAGCCAGTGGGCAGTATGGTTAAGGCCCAGGCTTTGGAATCAGATCACGTCATCTGAATGTTGTGAGGATTAAATGAGATAAGGCACGCAAAGCCCCAAGTTGTGGGCCTGGCACATAGTAAGTGCTCTATCATCGTTGGCTGATGCTGTCACTGCCACAACCACTGCTGATACCTTAGTGGTATACTCCTGTGTCATGCAGAGTGATGTAACAGTTAAGAGCTGGTTGCTTATGCTAAGAAAAAAAGATGCTAAAAAAACAATAGAGGTGAATGGGTAGAGTTTCATTTGGGAAAGATGAACAAGTTCATGGTGATGTTAGCACAACAATGTGAATAAAAAAGAGGTTTTCCAGGTGTCAGAGCTTTGTAACTCCCTGTAGTCTGGTTAGGACTCAGGCCAGTGCGTAGAGAATAGTATAGGCAGCTACCTTTGACATTCTTTAAATTTTCAAGTGGGTCTGGAGCCAGGTTTTCTATGAAGGGAAAGTATGGTTTTATTTTAATTTTATCTTAGTAATGACAAAATTCTCAAGTTATTTCATTTTTTAAATGTATTTTTATTTATTTCAAAGAGGAAGGGAGAGGGAGAGAGAGATAGAAACATCAATAAAGCCCTGGCCAGTTTGGCTCAGTGGATAGATCAGTTGTTAAATGAGATAAGGCACGCAAAGCCCCAAGTTGTGGGCCTGGCACATAGTAACTACTCTATCTATCCTGCGGACTAATGTTTCTCTCTCATCGATGTTTCAAATTCTCCCTCTCCCTTCCTCTCTGTAAAAAAAATCAATAAAACATACTTTAAAAAAAAAGAAACATCAATGGTGAGAGAGAATCATTGATCAACTGCCTCCTGCATGCCCCACACTGGGGATCAAGCCTGCAACCCAGGCATGTGCCCTTGTCCGGAATCGAACCTAGGACCTCTCAGTCCTTAGGCCGACACTCTATCCACTGATCCAAACTGGCTAGGGCAAGTTATTTTATCTTTACAGAGATCACTTTTCAGAAGGCTATTTAAAGAAAGAATAAGCATAGCTTTCCTTTTATCTACCCCTTTCCCTTCTCTCCTTTCTTATTCTATCAGACATGTAAGTGTCTCTCGTGTAGTGGTCATTTGTCTGTGTGTTGGTAATGGAAGAATTACAGGGAGGCTTCTTGGCCACAGTTCAGGGAATGGAAAGCACCGAGATCTTTCAGACCCTGTGATCCAAGCCTGACTGTATGTGCCCAGCAAGAGGGCCAGGCTGCCATGGTTCTAATGCAGGGGCCGCTGGTGATTGAGGTGCGACAGAGCAATGCTCTGACCATTCACTAACCAGATTGTATGTATAGAAGTATTTAAGGAATTGGCTGAATAACATTCCATGCTTTTGATTTCATTTTTATTTATTCACATAATTTACATAGCTCCATTTTAGTACACATTTTACCTCTAAGATGGGGTTGGAATAGGAATTATTCAGGCAAATTATCGAAAGTTATAGGTAGATTATCACCACATGGTCATGAAACACCCTGAATCACCGTTATTGCAGTGGTACATATAATTCTTTGGAAAGACGTGGGTATTCGGACACTGACAATTAGTCTACTACAGGGGAGAGAAAAAATGTGCATTTCCTCTTCAGAATTATAGACCCAATGGATACAGGGGAGGATGTGAATGTGGATAAATGAGATATAGGTGTTAAGAGAAAACATGGATGTAACATTTGTCTTAAAAATGTAGGTCTTAAACTATTTAACTATTATTACTAGAGGCCTGGTCCATGAAATTCATGTACGGGAGGAGGGGGGTATGGGTGTCCCTCAGCCCAGCCTGTGCCTTCTTGCTGCCCAGGAGCCCTTGGGGAATGTCCCCCCACTGCCACTGCGCTCACCAGCCATGAGCCTGGATTCTGGCTGAGCAGTGCTCCCTCGGTGCTCCCTCTGTGGCAGCACATTGACCACCAGGGGCCAGCTCCTGCATTGAACGCCTGACCCTTGTGGTCAATGTGCATCAAAGCAACCAGTCATTCTGCTGTTAGGCCAATTTGCATATTAGCCTTTTATTATATAGGATGGTATAACTAGATCAGCGGTTGCCATACAGTGGTCCATGAGGTCCAAAAGGTTGGCAACTGCTGATCTAGATGCAGAATCCTAATTTGCTAATATTTTCTGTTTCTGGACACTAGTTCAGCTCTTTAGTTATATTATTTGGAATAGATTCAATATTTTATATTTAATTCTAGGATAAATCAGTGTGTCTTGTTCCAGGTATAACTCAACTCTAGTTTTATTTACTAATGCTGGTAAAACAGATGCACTGAGATCAACAGATGTCATTCTGGTTTACATTAAGTCCTAAAGAATACCTTTTATCTACAGAGCTGTTTCAAGTATAAACTTATAAAAGTCAGCATCAAAATCAGAAAGATCAAAATTTCAAATAAATGTACTTTTAGGCGATCAAAGTTTTACTTAAACATCTTAAGTATAAGTGCCAGATGTTATGATTTTGATTTAGACAGAAATAGGTTATTTTTGGTGACACTGATACAGATTCTCGTAGCCTCTGGCTGTATAGGTGGTCCATCCCTGTTTTTATCTGTAGGTGAATGCAAAACAAAGCAGCTGGAAAGCTTTATCCACCAGGTTCATGGAACCTCTGCAGAGAGTGCATCATGAAGAAGTTGACTTGCAGCTCTGCCCGTTTGCAGTGAGACCCATGTTTGTCTTCTCCATTTGCCTCCACAGGGAGAGGAAGAGTTCGATATGCCTCAGCCTCCACAGGGCCATGTCGTGCATCGGCACATGAGAACAATCCATGAGGTTCGCACGCTTGTCACTCGTGTCATCACAGATGTGTATTATGTGGATGGAACAGAAGTAGAGAGAAAAGTTACTGAGGTACTATATGCTGTGGGTCTATGTGGCAAATTTCTTTCACTTCATGCCACATCCCCAAACCCCTTTCCTGAGCATCTAGCTACTAAAACACTTTGTTTTCCTCCATTTTAAAAATAGAAATATATAAGAACCAGCTTAGAAACTAAGAGTCCTGAATTCTATCTTTTCCAACCTTGGGTTTGCTGTTGACCTTTGGCTGGTTATTTCACCAGTCCCGTCATGCTTTCCGTTTTTATAAAGAATAGATGGATAAATCTCTGTCGTAAATAAATATAAAGATTTCATGTATTATTTTTAATCTTTGGAAACTCTAATGAAATTTAGAATTTCCTGCTAGGCTGCATATGTTTTCTCATAGTTTATCATTTGTTTTCTCACGTGTTTTATATTTATTCATGTGTCCTTGCTTGGTCTTCATCAAATGTGGTTATGGATCTGTTGGTAAGCCGTATATCTTTATGGACTCATTCCCAGTGTCAGCATAATATTAGCATTTATTGATTATTATATTGCATAGTGTTATATGCTGACTTTGTTTACATCTAATACTGAGATTAGTCAGATTTTATAACTGGCACCTTTCTTGATTTATATGTTAATATTTGGGAACCATTTTATTTAATTGATCAGAGGCACAGCTATTTTCTTCCTTCACTCAGGCACTTTTGTTTAATCCTGCCAGTGAGTTATAGAGGAAGCTGTACTTAGAGAATTAAACTATGGTATATGGTTTTATTAAAATATATTATTGCTATTGCTTATTAATGGGCCATTGTGGCTCTCATGTCAGAAAGCATTTGACATTAGTTTGAGAAATTATCTTACATTCTTTATTTATTGTATACCAAATAATATTAATCCCAGAAATGTTTCTTTTAAAATGTTGGTTCATCTTCAATTTTATGTTTGCATACTGTTTTTCAATGTTTTTACTATTTTATAAAAATTATGAAGTTAGGATCTTTATAGAAAAATAATTTGCTTTCATGTAAAGGTTTTGTAACTGTTGCAGTGACAATGAACTCTGTCCAGGTGCTATATCAAATGTTACACATATTACTTAATTGGTTATATGGTGCTTATATATACTTTCCAGAGTATATTTCTGGAAACAGCAGGCCTCCTAGATACTCTGAGAGGAAAACAAAGTTCCATATCATTAATATTTCTTAATGTAGTATTTATCGTACCCCTATGGGAAACATTGCCATAATTAAATAAAAGAATGATAATGACTAACATTTAAAGAGCACTAACTATATGCCAGGCACTATTCTAAGGACTTTAAATGATTTAATTTATTTAATCCTCAGCTATGACATAGACATTGTTATTCCCATTTTGCAGATGAAGAAGCTGAGGGATGGCCAGTTAAAATAAACTGCTTAAGGCTACGTAGCTAATAAAGGAACTGGAATTTAATCCAGACAGTTTAGTTCTAGAGCCCACCTTCCTAAGCACTACACTATGCTGCCTTTAAAAATATATTTTTTTATTGATTTCAGGGAGGGAGGGAAGGCGGGAGGGAGGGAGAGAGAGAGAGAGAGAGAGAGAGAGAGAGAGAGAGAGAGAGAAAGGGAGAGAAAGGGAGAGAAAGGAAGAGAGAGAGAGAAACATCAATGATGAGAGAGAATCATTGATTGGCTGCCTCCTGCACACCCACATTGGGGATTGAGCCTGCAACCCGGACATGTGCCCTGACTGGGGATCAAATCATGACCTCCTAGTTCTGTGGTCAGCAAACTGTGGTTCACGAGCTACATGCAGCTCTTTGGCCCCTTGAGTGTGGCTCTTCCACAAAATAACATGGCCTGGGCAAGTCTATTTTGAAGAAGTGGCTTTAGAAGAAGTTTAAGTTTAAAAATTTTGTCTCTCAAAAGAAATTTCAATCATTGTACTGTTGATATTTGGTTCTGTTGACTAATCAGTTTGCCGACCACTGTCCTAGTTCATAGGTCAGTGCTCAAGCACTGAGCCACACCAGCCTGGTTATTATGCTGTCTTTTAAGACTGAAAGTGATGTATTCCGAAGGGAAGAAGGGAAATTTTCATAAAAGCTGTTTGGATGATGGCCAAAGGTTTCTGAATTGTATACTGAAGGCTTAGGATATTGGAAGATAAGGGAATGCCCTTCTTATACAGGCTTGATGAGCAAAGGCAGAGAAGCAGAAAGTAGAGAAAACACAGGTGTGAACAGTCTAAATGGTGTGCAGCACAAAGATGTGTAGTGGTGTGAAGGTGGACAGGTTGAGGTTAGAGGACTTTGGGAACTTTCCTTCCTTCATCTCTTATAGCCCTTGTTTATCATATTTTAAAGATTTTATTCATTTATTTACCAGCAGGTTCTTTTTACTAAGATCCTAGAACTATGGTAGGCACTGAGAGTATGAAGATAAAAGGACAGTGTCCCTGTTCTCTAGGAGTTTACACTTCACATGCAACAAGTCCAAAGCTTGTTGGTTACTGTAGTGGAGGGGTGGAAAGCTGTGTTAGGCATAGGGATGGAGTCCACTAGCCTACCTGAGGGTGGCTAAACGGCCTCACAGAATATGTAGTGCCCAAGAGTGTGACAAATAACATTGATGGGTGGAGGAGAAGGACAGTGCAGGCAGAAGGAAAAGTTAGGTCAATATGTAGGTGGCATGGCATGCTTAATGAATTTTAGAAGCTCAGTATGACAAGAACAGTAGGAAAGTAAATAATGAGAGAGGATGTTGTTGAGGTTGGTAAGGGCCTGAGCATAAGGACTCTGTGTACCCTAAAAAGGAATTTAGATTTTATCTTCTTTGTGATGGAGAGCCATTAGAGAATTTGGAGGAAAAGGAGTGATATACTTATATTAGAGTTGGACACTGAAAGTTTTATATACTGGGAGCTAAGGGGAAAGGGCATTCTGTATAGAAGGCTCAGTGAGCAAAGGTACCATTGTTATTAACCAAAGGCCTGGTGCACGAATTCATGCACTAGTGGGGTCCTTGGTCTTGCCTACTGGATCAGACTGAAACCAGCTCTCGACATCCCCTGAGGGGTCCCGGATTGCAAGAGGGAGCAGGCAAGGCCCAGGGACCCCACCAGTACACAACCAGGGCTGGGGAGGGACATGGGAGGTTGGCCAGCTGGGGAGGGACTGCAGGAGGGCTCCAGGGTGTGTCCCGCCCATTTTTCTCAGTCCTGATTGGCCAGACCCCAACAGCAAGCCAACCTACCAGTCAGAGTTCTTCCCCCTGGTGGTCAGTGCATGTCATAGTGAGTGGTTGAATGGTCTTGGCATATCATTTGCATATGATGCTTTGATTGGTTGAATGGACAGCCAGACACTTAGCATATTAGGCTTTTATTATATACGATAAAATGCGTGTTGGGTAAGTTAGATTGGCAACAGTGTAAATGGATTGGAGTGCATTGAGTTTAGAGGCATAGTCAGACAGGAGGTAATGAATGTCAAGTTAGGACAGTGGCAGTAAGGGTTGAGAGGAGAGACATAGATACAAAAAATACATAGACTGGGGAATTCCTGAATGTGGGATTGAGGGAAGAAATCATATTAGAACCATATTAAATGCCTGGGCTTTTTATCATATACTAAGATAGAGAATATAAATAGGACACAGTTTGAAAGAGAAGATCTTATTTCAATAAGTATTTACTAAGGGCTTCTTCTGTAGAAGGTACTATGCTAGATTTGGGGGATATGTCCCAGAAAGACGATAGTTCTGATCTTTGTCTTCATATGGCCTCTGAGGTCTAGTAGGAGAGACATACAGGAAAACAAGTAAGCAAATACATTGAAAACATCATAGCAGGACAACTTGGAGTCTGGACCTAAATCATATAAAAGCAATAACTTTGATTGCTGGACAGTTGCAAAGGCAGGCGTATCTGGCTACTGCTTTTAGAGCCTGCTCTCTAACCGAAACACGCCTGGAGCCCCAGCCTTCTGTGCAGGCCTTTTCCCTACACATTTGCCATGCCAGGAGAAGAAATTAATTTACATTCTGGGTTCACAACAGCTGTCTCAGTCAAGTGACCTTGGCAGGTGATGCTGACCGGACCCAGCTAGAGCAGTCAGGTTGGATGATAGGGAAGGGTGATTGAGGGCATGTTCATGATTGAGATTTTTGGAAGTGGTGCAGTTTCTGTTATTGGCCCTAGTAACAGATGGGTGATGTAGAGTAGAAGAAACAGTAATTAGACCAGGACACTTGGGAGTTGCTGGAGGGGTATTTGATGGATGTAAGTCGCAGAGAATGATGGCAGAAGTAGAGGTGGGGAGGGAAGGGAGGCTGTGTACCAGGAGTTGAGGTGTTCATACATGAGAAGAAGTGAGTACAAGGGAAAGGGAGAGGGAAGTTTAACAGAATGGTAAAGGGGTGGCGTGGTAGGAGAGAGGGGCGGGAAAGAGAAATGGTCTGTTAGTGGCAAAGGGGAGCAAAGCGGCCTCTCATCTCCAAACTCTTGAATTGAGGTTTCGATGAGAAAAATCAGCCTCTGCTGGAGAGAGCTGCAGAGGATGTCAGTCACTGGGGAAGCCAGGCTTCATTCATCGAGGCAGGAAATGGACAGATTTGGTGTTGGGTGGATTAAATTTCAGACGTCCTCGGGGACGGGTTTAGTACGCATTTGCATCTGCGAGTTTGGAGCTGAGTGATCATTGTGTTGTGGATAGTCAGGTATGGGTCTGGTAAGACTAGCCAGGGAAAGATGGAAGGGTGGGTAAAGGAATGACCGCAGTCTTGGGAGACACCAATTTCCAAGGAATAAACTAAGGAAGAACCCAACCCAAATACAAACATAAATCGAAGTAGCCAAAGGGGTAGAATGAAAGGAAGAGAGGAGGACATATTTTCAAGAAGGGAATTGTCCAAAATATTTATTTAGTCATATAGCATTATTTAAATGTGTGTTCATACTGTCTCCCAGAAAGATTGCAAGCTTTCTGAGGGAAGAGTGTATTTTATTTGTGTGTGTGTTTGTGTTTTATCCTCACCTGAGGATATTTTTACATTGATTTTTAGAGAGTGGAAAGAGAGGGAAAGACAGAAATAACAATTTGAGAGAAACACATTGATTGGTTTCCTCCTGCATGAGTCTTGACCAGGGCCTCCGGGAGGAGCCTGCAACAGAGGTACATGCCCTTGACCAGAATCAAACCTGGGACTCTCTGGTTCACAGGCTGACATTCTATCCACTGAGCCAGATGGGCTAGGGCTATTTTTTGACAGTTAGTACAATAATGCACTAGAGCAGAAAGGCAGATGTGCAGCTCCTGTCAGTGATTTCTCAGTCCTGTGCCACAGGGGACATTGATGATTGGTTATAGAACCTTCTCCCATGAGCCTGGGAATTAGCCTTGGAAGGTTGCTTACATGGGGCTCCATGTAACTGCTATCAGTCCATCAAAGTAGGCATGTGAGATAGTCATTTTGACATTCCTGTTCTCTAGAGTTACTGAAAACTCATGTATTTTGATTATCATCTTTTTATCTTAATTTTAAAAATAGTAATACAGCCCTAGCCAGCTTGGCTCAGTGGAAAGAGCGTCAGCCTGCGGACTGAAGGGTCCCAGGTTCGATTCCGGCCAAGGGCACGTACCTTGGTTTCAGGCTCAGTCCCCAGTAGGGGGTGTGCAGGAGGCAGCTGATCGATGACTCTCTCTCATCATCGATGTTTCTCTCTCTTTCTCTCCTTAACCCTTCCTCCCTGAAATTAATAAAGAAATATATTTTTAAAAATAAAATACAATTTTTAGCCTCTAATTTTAAATTTCCTTGATCACTTATTGAAAGGTAATATAAAATACCTAATGACAAAAAAACAAAACAAAACAAAACACGCAATGCTACCCACTGCTAAACAATGGCTCCCAACCACTAATTTTCCTTCTCTGACTACCTACCTCCTTCCTTACCTGCCTTTCAGACAGGGGCTTACCTCTGTCCTCTGGGAAAGAAGTATTGCTGTTTCTTGGTAGCCAAAGGTGGTGCATTTGTCCAGTAAAAAGATAACTAACAGTTTAGGATAGAGGTCTCTTTCTTCCCAATCTTATACCACCTTTATTTTTTATATTTTTTATTATGTTGTAATGTATTCTCTGTGGAATTTGTAGGTCTTATTCAGTTCAGTGGTTTTTAACAGTTATATGTAACCACTGTTCTAAACAAGATGTAGAACATTTCCATTATTCCTGATTTCCATCTTTCTGAATTGAAATTTCTTGCCATCTCTAGGATTTTCCATCCATCACATTAGCATTATGTTATTGTGGTTTCTTTTAGCTTTTGTATCCGTTTCTTCCTTGCAGGAGACTGAAGAGCCAGTTGTAGAGTGTCGGGAGTGTGAATCTGAAATTTCCCCTTCAAAGACTGGGGGCTCCTCAGGGGACCTGGGGGATATCAGCTCCTTTTCCTCCAAGGCGTCCAGCTTGCTCCGCACATCCAGTGGGACGAGTCTCTCAGCCATTCACAGCAGTGGCAGCTCAGGGCGAGGAGCCGGACCACTCAAAGGGAAAACCAGCGGGACAGAACCCGCAGATTTTGCCTTGCCCAGCTCCCGAGGAGGCCCAGGAAAACCGAGGTGCAGACAGGGTCCCCAGAGAGAGAGCCACAGCAGGGGCAGGGTTGCTGGCATTTTAAATATCACAGAAAAAGGGGAGTAATGGGAAAACCCCCCATCCTCCACCTAGGATAAATGGACGCCTTTTCTGCTCTCGTGTTCCTGTCCTATTTGGGGTTGGCCTGGGAGGTAGACTTCTCAGAAAAGGTGGAAAACCAGGTGATGGGACTTGGACAATGCTGGCATATGCTCCTGCCACCCCCATTTCCTGCAGCCTACAAGTGTTTTGATTGGGAATACAGAGCGTTGCGGGTAGTGGCCCAACTTGACACATCCCCTCGCTTTTTGTTACCCTCGGCAGAGGGCCAGAGCCTGAAGCAGGAGAGAAGGCAGGGCAGAGACACGTGCTGTTTTTGAGGGCAGCAGTAGGAAGCTTTGTCAGGGGAGCAGACTTGGTAGAGGAGCATGTCCTTTACTTGTCCACGTTCCCACTCCCCAGCTGGCACTTTGGTGGTGGGTGTGGACCAGCTTCCTGCTGGCCGGGCACGTAGTGTGAGGGCCAAGGGGAGACTGTGGGGAAGGCTTCAGTAGCAGGTGCCACCAGACTAACCTGTCTTCATTCTCTAGTCCTAGAAAAGGGGTCAGTCAGACAGGGGCGCCAGTGTGTGAGGAGGATGGTGATGCAGGCCTTGGCATCAGACAGGGAGGGAAGGCTCCAGTCACGCCGCGTGGGCGCGGGCGAAGGGGCCGCCCGCCTTCTCGGACCACTGGAACCAGGTACCCGGGTAGTGTGAGACGTACTTAGTCTATGACTTGTTTAGAAAAAAAGGGCGAGGAGAGAAGAGAGGGGATTAGAGAGTATGTGGGGTGTCAGGAGGGAGAAGAGGGGCCCACACTGACTGGGGAGTGGGCAGGGATCAGAGTGAGGCCGCTGAGAGCAGGCTTATGCCTGTGACGGGGTTATCACAGAATGGGCTGAAGAGACCCATGGACAAAGGAGTGGGAAGATTGCTAGATACGTATTCTCTCTGCTTATTCTCACTGCCTTCTCCTGTCTCTTATTTCTTATTAGGGAAGCGGCCGCGCCCGGCCCCGTGGGCATAGAGGACATCTCACCCAGCATGTCGCCAGATGACAAGTCCTTCACCCGCATCACGCCCCGAGCGCCAGACTCCGCCAAACGCGCAGACCCGGGCGCTGGTGCTCCGCGTCGGAGCGACTCTCCGGAGATTCCTTTCCAGGCCGCCGCCGGTCCTTCCGATGGCTTAGACGCCTCCTCTCCAGGCAATAGCTTTGTAGGGCTCCGTGTTGTTGCCAAGTGGTCATCCAATGGCTATTTTTACTCTGGGAAAATCACACAAGACGTCGGAGCTGGGAAGTATAAGTTGCTCTTTGATGATGGGTACGAGTGTGATGTGTTGGGCAAAGACATTCTGCTGTGTGACCCCATCCCGCTGGATACGGAAGTGACAGCCCTCTCGGAGGACGAGTATTTCAGTGCAGGTAATAAAAGAAGCATCTGTAGAGATCACTGCTCTGGGCAGTCCTCTCCTGTCAGAAATTCTGTTCTGGCAACACTGGTTAATGGCACCCTTGGCTGTTTTGGTGGTCCCTGTTGCTTATTTTTGAATAAACTTGTTATTTTGGAATAATTCTATATCTACAGAAAATTTTTAAAGTGCAGGGTACTGATAGTAGAGTTCCCATATATTTCTCACCCACTTTCTCAACTTTTAAGTTAGCATTTGTCAAAACTAAGAGCCAACCTTGGCTTATTACTGTTAACTAAATTCCAGACCTCATTTGGATTTTGCCAGCTTTCCCACGTCCCTCTCTGTTTGAGGTCCAGGCCAGGGTGACCGCCACATTGCGTTGGGTCCTCAGGCCCTTCGATCGCCTCTTGGTTTTTATGACCCTGACCGTTTTGGGGAGTTCTGGTCAGGTACTTTGTAGACTATTTGGGTTTGGGTTTGTCTTACGTTTTTTCCTGATTAGATTAGAGTTAGGGTTTTTAAAAAGAATGCTGCAGAGGTGAAGTTCCCTGTTTATCACATCACAGGGGGGCGGCGGGGTGTGACCTCCACCGGCGTTAATGGTGCCTGAACCTTCAGCCCCGGTCAGGTGGTATTTGCAGGTTTCTCTGCGGTGAAGTTAGTGCTTTTCCCTTTCCATTCTCTGTTCTCCCCCAGGGGCTTTTAGACCTACTGCCTGCCCTGCGGGGAACCTAGTAGGTGAGTTGGCAAATGCATTGAGGTGCCTTTGCTGAGGAAGTGGTTTTTAGTGCCTGCACACCCACCATTGCTTTCTGGTCTGGACAATGTGCCTTTTATTTTCAAGTGGCCAGTCCCTGTACTGGTGATAGTGAGGCGTTTATATTTGTTATGAGTTTCCTGTGCCAGTTCTTTGAATATATTACCTCTTTTCTGTGAACTGAGTTGGAGATACATGTTGTATGGAGTTTGTCATTTGAAATCATCCTTTCTGGGGATTTTTTTTGGAACATGAATTAGGATATAAGAGGCAAAATGCCTCCCGATGGAAATTTCTCCAGACTCTGATGGTTGGCACTCCTGAGTAGTTGGTGTTTGCCCCTTCACTTCAGTGTGAAATGGGCCACTCACCGTCGAGGTCTAACACTTAGCTCTGGTGGCCTCTGTTTGTAGCAAGGGGTTGAGGTCTTTTGACCTGTGACCTGTAGTTTGTGTCCGATGCATTCGTTCTTCTTTCAGGTGTAAAACCACTCTTGGAGCCCACATTTGGCCCTCGTAAGACAGAGACACTTCTGTGTCCAAGTGAATTACGGTATCAAGGGCGGGGACCCTGTGTCCATTAGTGAGGCTGTCCGTGTCAGCACCGGACTGCTTCTGGGTCTAGCTCTTCATTAGCGTGAGGTAGATTGTTGACCTGGGGCTTCTTTTTGCTTTTGAGGTGATCCTTGTGATTTATGTGATGATCGAGAACTAAGCCAGGGGAGGAACAGGCAGGAGAAAGAGATTCTGTGGCACACATAACGAGAGAACCAAGGCCTGTTTTCTCTTCTGTATCGTTTTCCTTGGTGGCTTAGGTTCTGGGTTTCTTTTAGTCATTTTTTTCAAGCATAGGCCAACGAAGAGAACAAATGGGTCTTTCTGTTTGTGGGAATGAAAAATTGTTCATATTAGTACCCTAGTTTTACATATGTGTTAAGTGTGTGTATGTATAAGTTATTTATTGCTTGATAGAGGGGAAGGAGTATTATCTTTTTCATAGGATTGAAAATGGAGCTTGCCAAAGATTACACCCTCAGTGGTAGCAGAATTGGGCCTGGGTGCAGGGCCCCTCAATTCCAGCCCCGTTTCCTTTACACCCCACATTGTGCTTTTCTAACTAACCAGAAGGCCACACCTTTCAGTTCTGAATCAGAGCAAGAGCAGGAATGTAGATAGTAGGGAAGTAAAATTAGGCAGGATTTATTTTTATCCTTGTTCTATCTTTATTTTGATTTTGCTACACAGACATAAACACTCAGACATATGCTGTCTCTCAGAATGATGTCATCTTTCACCTGTAGCTAAAGAATTATTACTCAGCCTTGAAAGAAGCCAAGGATTAGTAGGCTATAATGGGATAATTAAGAAACCACATGCCATTTCATTTCAAGAACCATGGAACCATTTACAATCCATGAAGGTGGCTTTAGGAAGATTTATTTATTTGTCCTCACCTGAGGACATGCTTTTCCATTAGAGAGAGAGAGGAAGGGAGAGGGAGAGAGAGAAACATTAATGTGAGAGAGAAACATCAATCTGTTGCCTCCTGTATGTGCCCTGACCGGGAATTGAACCCATCACCCTTTGGTGCTTGGGACGACGCTCCAACTAAAGGAGCCTCATCACCAGGGCTAGGAAGCTTTATAACTAAAGGGTTCCTTCTGCTGAGAGACTTCCCATGTCCCGATGTCAGGGTCCTAGCTACGTGTATCCTGAGTGCTGGGGTTTGAGATTGACAACTGGGGTTTTGTTAGAGTGACTTCAGCTCTCGGTAGGGTCACCTGATTCCCGCACCGAGCCTGTTCTGCAGAGCAGAGCCTTTGTGAGTGGGAGCTGGGCATCCTGAAACAACAGCCAGCTTCTCTGTCCTCTCCCCCCAGGCGTGGTGAAAGGGCACAGGAAGGAGTCCGGAGAGCTGTACTACAGCATTGAGAAAGAAGGCCAGCGGAAGTGGTACAAGCGAATGGCTGTCATCCTGTCCTTGGAGCAAGGAAACAGACTGCGAGAGCAGTATGGCCTTGGCCCGTACGAGGCAGTGACGCCCCTCACCAAGGCGGCAGACATCAGCCTCGGTGAGACGGTGCCGCTGGGCTCCTGTGGGGGAGGAGTGGCTTCTAGAGCGTTCGGCAATCTCCCAGAGCCTTCCTGTCCCCTGTGGCTTACGAGATGGCAACGGGCCAGTCATTTTCTGGAGCCACTGCTTGTCTTTATTTCCATCCCTGGACCGAATGGTCAGTCCTCAGATGGTGCTGGCTCCCCAGTTCTGTTGGGGACACACATGTCAGTCCCGGCAGAGACGGGAACAGGGAGTATGGGGGCCTTGAAAGGCCTGTGCCCGTGGGAGGCGGTGGAAGGTCACGGGGGTATCTAGGTCAGGCTCTGCCCGTCTTCTTGGATCTCAGGGCTTAGAGAGAGAAGCTGACCCGCCTCTGGTTATCCTGTCACAGACAATTTGGTGGAAGGGAAGCGGAAACGGCGCAGCAACGTCAGCTCGCCAGCCACCCACACTGCCTCCAGCAGCAGCAGCACGACCCCCACCCGGAAGGTCACGGAAAGCCCGCGAGCCTCCACCGGAGCTGTCTCGGGCAAAAGGAAACTTATCACGTCTGAAGAGGAACGGTCCCCTGCCAAGAGAGGCCGGAAGTCTGCCACTGTGAAACCCGGTGAGGGCTCCCGGCCTCCTCCCTCAGACCTCCTCCCTCAGGCCTCCTCCCTCAGGCCTCCTCCCTCAGGCCTCCTTCCTCAAACCTCCTCCCTCAGGCCTCCTCCCTTAGGCCTCCTCCCTCAGACCTTCTCCCTCAGACCTCCTCCCTCAGGCCTCCTCCCTCAAACCTCCTCCCTCAGACCACAGCTCAGTGCAAGTCAGCTACTGGGAGACGGGTTTGTGGGAGGCAGTGTCTCCTCTTCCTGGCTCCAGTGCTGAAGGCCCTCGCCAGCCCACAGGTGGCACTGACAGGTCTCTCCCTCCCCTTCCCCATTTCCCAGCAGAGTGCAGGGGGGTGGATAGAGACATTAGTTGACTTCTCTGTAGGTTCTAGGAGGGAAAGGAGAAATACTGAGTTTCAAGCAGATTTAAAATAGGTGAAATCCCAGCTGTTAAAAAAGGTGGAAATCAGTCTTCGATCTGATCTCTTCCTTCCTCGGCACCATCTTCTGCCTCTGGAAACTGCTTCCTTCTCACCTTCAGGGCCCCGGGGCCTGCATCTCCCTCTCGCTGCTGTCCCCCAGACAACCCCTTCTCGTCCTTGATGCTTCTTATTAGAGTTCAACTCATTTTTATTGGCCGGGTCTCTGCGGTGAGGCGCCCAGCCTCTGTGGCTGTGGGGAGGCAGAGGTCCCGGCCTCAGCGCCCGCCCCGCGGGAGAGGAGGAAGCTGCTGGGCTCACCGGCGGCAGCAGAGCTCCCTCTTCCTGTGCCATCTCCTCTGTCCAGCAGCTCTGCTGAGCTTCAGGCCAGTGAAGCGTGGACCTCAGTGCCTCATACATATTACCTCATAGCATCCCCATGAGCGACAGGTCTGGAGTTCACCTTCCAGTTAACGAATCTGAGGCACAGAAAAGTCTCCCCAGGTGACCCAGAACCAAACACAGCCAACTGACTCATACGTGCTGCGTCACCCTCTTCTCTTGCTGCGGTTTTATTTTAGGGAGGCATGACCTGTCTGTCATCTTAGCCTCCTATTGAGCCTACGGTTCAGCCTCTCCGAGCCAGGTACTCATTTGTTCTCGAGGAGTTACTGGGTGCACTCCAGCATGGGTGTTCCGGGGTCCTGGACTGGCGGGTCACCCCCTCCCCAGGTGGCGGGAACTGGCACCGTTGAAGCAGGCTGCTTTGATGTGGCTCCATCACCGTGTGAAAATACATTTACTACCAAGTATTCTACGCACCGTTTTGGTTGTAAAATATATAAGTAAGTTTTGTTCTAGGTTGTGGGCCATAGGAATGAGTGGTCTTTGGTGAAAAGTCCATGAGGACGTTGCCTGCCCGTCTGTCATGCCTGGCCGTGGTGTGTGTCCGTCTGGTGACTCCGCCTCTGTCTCCCTCAGGAGCCGTGGGGGCCGGAGAGTTCGTGAGCTCCTGTGAGAGCGGAGACAACGTGGGGGAGCCCTCCACCCCGGACGAGCACCGAGGGCCCCTGCCTCTCAACAAGACCTTGTTCCTAGGCTACGCCTTTCTCCTCACCATGGCCACCACCAGCGACAAGCTGGCCAGTCGCTCCAAGCTGCCAGACGGTCCTTCAGGCAGCAGCGAGGAAGAGGAAGGTACGGCCCCCGGGAGTCCCGGGGCTTGGCCACGCACACGTCCTTCTTTTCCACTCACTGTGTGCCTGGAGGTGCCCAGCCGTCTGCAGCGCGGGCAGGACGACTGGCATCTGGGTCTTGGTCAGGAAAAGTTAATATAACCCTGATTCTTGGTTTACAGACTATTTTCACAGAATTCTTAGCAATTGGTTTCTCAAAATAATTCCTGTTAGGCAGATGGGAGCTAGATCTTTCCATGTTTTACAGATGAGGAAACAAGCTCGGAGGTTAAATAACTGCTTTCCGTCCACAATAATGGCAGATTTGGGACTAGAACCCAGTGTTCATTTTACCCACTACAGTCTCCAGGATAGGTTTCTGAATCCCCATCTGTGTTCTAGGGGCAACTGCCAGAGAAAACCCACATGGGTGTGTGTGTGTGTGTGTGCGTGTGTGTGTGTGTATGTGTGTGTCATTCTCTTGAGGTCTGGGTAAGCCGAGCTATGGGTGCCCAGGGCCCCGGGGGATTTCAGAGAAACTGCTTCTAGGCCTTTCAACTCCTCTACCTCTTCTCTCTTCAACCTTAAACTAGATGTATGCATCGTATTCTGTGTTGCCTGGTACTTAGGGTTTGAGTGAAGGCTTCAGAGGGGAGAGGCAGAGTTATTTCAGCTGTCTGTGCGCATCTAGGAGAGGAAGGGACAGATACAAATGAATTTACACTTAGTAAAAGTGATTGGCAGCCGTATCCAAATGGAGCTGTGAGGGCCAAGGGTCCAGGCGGAATGATGTTTCCTACAAAGTTCATGTTCCGGCTGATGTTGAGTCTTACAAAAGGGAACCACGTCAGGGAACCTGGTGACTGTGAGAGCACCGCTGCAGGTGTGTGGTGGCTGGCCTTGCAGGTGTGCATGCCTCTTTTCTTTTTTAAAAAAATGGCAGCCCTAAATAGGCCAATTAAAAAAAAAAAAATATATATATATATATATATATATATATATATATATATATAGTTGATTTTTTACAGAGAGGAAGGGAGAAGGATAGAGAGCTAGAAACATCAATGAGAGAGAAACATCGACCAGCTGCCTCCTGCACACCCCCCACCGGGGATGTGCCTGCAACCAAGGCACATGCCCTTGACCGGAATCAAACCCGGGACCTTCCAGTCCACAGGCTGATGCTCTATTCACTGAGCCATACTAGTTCCGGCGTGGATGCCTCTTTCCTCACCAACCCAAACCAGCTCTTGGCGACTGCAGCCTCGTGGGGCTCTGCATGGGGACGTGGGAAGGGTGGTCAGGAAGTTGCAGTTAAGGTTTATGCTCCCTGGAAGGTGCTTAAACAGAGCCGTCAGGGTAGAGGCTGTAGGGTGTGGAGGTCCAAGGTTAAGTGTACACTAGGCCTCGTCTCAGACAGAAGTCAGGTAGGCACCATGGGAGATACGGTGTGTGAGGACTTTCCTACCCAACAAAGTGGTTTTACTTTGATCTAAGTCATTAGGAGTCCCTTGAGGATTCTGGGAAGAAGTTTGTCATGGCATCAAAAGTGTTTGTGGTCTTGCTTTATTTTGCTTTCACAATATCACTGGACTCTAGTCTTTATTCTCCAACACACTCCAGGACCTCACAGGGCAGTTTTGTAGATGTTTTGTTTGTTGATATATCATGGCTAAGAAAGCTAGTTTTGGTATGAATTGCAGACTGTCCAATTCCTTAAAAACCTGTGAGCCTGTGTGAGATCTTTTAAACTCGACCCATAAAAGTCCCTTCTATTCTCCCTTGCTGGTACAGCAGATGTTTTTAATCCCACCCTGTAGCCATGAGTGAGGAGAGGCAGGCCTTGTGTGAATGAGGAGGAATTTGGACAGTTTTTTAGGATCTCATGGAAATTGTGGTCACGGTGAAATGTCTGCTTCATGTGGCTCTTTCATCCTTGGACATTCCCCCAGCTGAACCAAAATCTTTCATCTTTTCGTCATAACAGAGTGTTTAGAGGTCCCACAATCTCAAGAAGCCTAGAGACACTTGCATTAAGACAACCCTCTGTAGTTTTCAAGAAACTGTGTGGCATGTTTTGCAGATAAATGGGAATCTCTTTGATGCCAGGAGCTCAGTAAAAACATTTGAATTTAACTTGAGACATTTATTATATATTTAAGAACATTGAACTCTGTCTTGCTTGGTAGGTGGCATACCAGTGGGGACCCATCAGCCACAGGGAGTGACTCTGGAGTTGGTTTTATTACCTTTATCCTTGATTTAAATGAGGGGATTACAAACCTATTCCTTTTAGCCTCTGGTTTGTTAGGGTCACTTAAATCCAAGCTAATTCAGAAACAGAAAAATGGACTGCCTGGTCCTAGGTAATATTTGATCACACAAATGCAAGGAAACACAAGTGGTAAATAAATAGGTCAAGGCTAGAAACAGTGCTGGCTTACGCAGACATAAGACGTTGTCTTGAGAAAAGTAAAGGGCCTCGGCGGGGGCTCAGCACGGGAGTGGCTGGTACTGAAAACTGACAGGATTCAGTCAGATGGGGCAAAGGATACAGTGACAAAACGAAGTCCTCCTTTTAGAACTTCCAGTTTGCTTTTGTTTTGAGAAAAATGTGGAGAATGCTGAATCAAGAAAAGAGAAATAAAAGTGAATAGGCTGGCCAGTCAGACCTACCCAAGGCGCAGAGGCCTGCGTTTGGGGCAGTGCCATTGCCTGAGGGCGGCACCGGAGGGAGGGGAGCCAGCGCCGCAGGGTCTGCCGGGGGAGGGGATGGTGCTGGCATCGAGCTTTCTGCATTTGGTTCTTTTATTTGTGATAATGTTGGCAGTTATCACAAAACCCCTAATTAAGTAAAATCTCTAATGTCTTGCTTTTTTTTCTTTTTTAATGTGTTATTTATATATGAGAGGAGCAGATGACAGGAAAACAAGCTCAAATTAGATATTTGGTCAAAAGAAGCGATTTCTAATTGCCTAGGGTCATTACAGCTCAGCCTCATCTCTCATAACTCCTCCTTCAACCTCTAGCCTGTAGAGCAGTCATTGGTGTTCAGTGTCCTGAGGTACTGCAAGATCGTCAAAGGTAGATAGTTTTCAAAAAAAGGTTGAACAGGATTTTCAGCTAATCTTCACTTAATCTGTTAAATTTTAAAAACCCTACCTTGAGCATTCTGGTTTATCAGTGTTTTAGTGTACAAGGGGTAAAAAAGCATCTGAGGGGAGAATCTGAAGGCTTTGTTATAAAAAGCGCTAATAGCTTATCCTCCGAAGAAGGCAGAATTGGAGACACAGGGCTTAGTTTGAAGGAGACGTAGGGCGGCTTGAGGAAGAGCTCCCTGATGGTAAAGGCTCCTCACACGGAATCTGTCACTATGGGAAGTGATTGTCCCTCCGGGACAGTCTGACGACTGTCTCAGTGCAGAAATGCTCGGCGTTTGTGGGCCTGGGACCTGCCTCCGTTCCCGTCTCCCCTGCCCCTCCTGCTGCCCTTTGGGCCTCAAGACAGACCTCTTTCTGAGCCACGGGAAGCCCTGAGCCGTCCTTGGGATTAGTGTTCTGGACTTAGCTGGGGAGGCAGAGGGGGCAGTAAGAAGCAGGCATAAAGTAGCAAATAAACCAACTACTAGTAATTGTTATCTTGGTTGTCTGTCTTTTTTTTTTCATATAGAATTTTTAGAAATTCCTCCTTTCAACAAGCAGTACACAGAATCCCAGCTTCGAGCAGGAGCTGGCTATATTCTCGAAGACTTCAACGAAGCCCAGGTGAGGCGTTGCTTTGTGAAGCTTCCCCGGGCGCAGTGACGGAGAGCCCGCCCGCTGCTCTGAGAGGAGGCCCACAGGGATAGTAGCCAGACATTTCAGGAACTGGGAACGGCCAAAAGGTTGTTGTATAAGATAGAATTTTTACTGTGTACAAGGAAGAGAAGTTAGAGTCTTGGGTTAATCTGCTGGAACAAAGCAGTTTAAAATTTGTGTTTAATGGAAATCCTTGTTACAATGTTTGATTCTTTGCCTAAAATGCTGGATACATGGAGCTCGGTAGTCCCTTCAGGGGTTAGGCCCCAGAAAGCTGCAGGAGGCCAGGAGAGCCCCTTGGGCCTTTCAGTGAGGAGACCTGGGCAGAGGACAGGCTCAGTCATGATTTGGATTCTTGAACAACACGGGGTACAGGGGCTGACCTTCCTTCCACACAGTGGAAAACCTACGTGTAACCAGTCGAGTCCGCCCCTGATTCCCAACAGCAGAGCTGACCTTTGAGCACTGCGTGGG
Source organism: Vespertilio murinus (assembly GCA_963924515.1). NCBI lineage: Eukaryota > Metazoa > Chordata > Mammalia > Chiroptera > Vespertilionidae > Vespertilio > Vespertilio murinus. The sequence goes on along the minus strand of OZ004704.1, from coordinate 157,676,320 downwards.
TTAATTGAACAAATCTGTAAATGGAACTGCGTGGGTTAATTGAACCAATCTGTAAGTGGACCCAGGCCACTGAAACCCATGTTGTTCAAGGACAGCTGTATCTGGGTGTTTGGATCTGTTCTCCTTGATATGGATTGTGGGGGGGGGCTTTGCACAGACATCTATCTCCAGACCCATCAGTTCTGCTCCTTTCCTTCCAGTGTAACACGGCTTACCAGTGTCTCCTAATTGCGGATCAGCATTGCCGAACCCGGAAGTACTTCCTGTGCCTTGCCAGTGGGATTCCTTGTGTGTCTCATGTCTGGGTCCATGACAGTTGCCATGCCAACCAGCTCCAGAATTACCGCAATTATCTGCTGCCAGCTGGGTACAGCCTTGAGGAGCAGAGAATTCTGGATTGGTGAGTATTTAAGAGCCCACCTAGAATGTAGAAAGGAAGACAGCAGCTTCGGGAGGACAAGAATCTAGAGAGTAAATATTTCTAGAAACTGGAATGATCACACGATAAGTTACAGACTTTGAGTATGTTTGAGATTACTTAAGCAGTTCACCTAGTTTACTTTCTTAGGGTAGAGTGGTTAGGGACCTTTTGAAAATGTGTGAGCATTTTCATGTTAGTTCTATATTTCAACCTATAAGATTAGGGGACTAAGTTTTAAGTAAGGCATTTAAAAATGTAGGCTTATGTTGTAGCTGGTTTGGCTCAGTGGATAGAGCATTGGCCTGCAGACAGAAGGGTCCTGGGTTTGATTCTGGTCAAGGGCACATGCCCGGGTTGCGGGCTCATTCCCCAGTAGGGGGCGTGCAGGAGGCAGCCAATTAATGACTTTGTTTCATCATTGATGTTTCTGACTCCTCCTTCCTTTCTGAAATAAAATTAAAATAAAAGATTAAGAAGTAGACTTAGGAGCATGGTTTGGCATATTCTTGGGTCCAGGGACAGCCATGGAAATGGAAGGGGTGGATTAGAAGACCACAATCCTAGAGAATACACATGGTTCACAGAAAGGGAAGGAGTGTGGTGCCCAAATGCAGAGGTTTCCAAAGCATCCAGATGTGCCTCAGTCCCTTGGTAGAAGGGCTGTTGTTACTATCTATCATGCGAAGGTTCCTTCCAATTCCAAGGTGCTGTGTCTCTGCCTCCTTCATAGGCAACCCCGAGAAAACCCTTTCCAGAATCTGAAGGTACTCCTGGTTTCAGACCAACAGCAGAACTTCCTGGAGCTCTGGTCTGAGATCCTCATGACCGGGGGGGCAGCCTCTGTGAAGCAGCACCACTCAAGTGCCCACAACAAAGGTACCTGGAAAGAACGTGTGTGGGGTTACTGCTCCCAGGATTTCCTTAGACCCACAGCAATTGGCCTTGTGGTCGGTCTCAGTCCTGACGATAGAGAAACGGAAAGGGTTAATCTAAGAGAAGTACCACCTTCAAGGCATGAGCCCACATGAGAGAAGCACTGGGCAGTTTATGCTTCGGTTGGTGTCCAGTGGTTCATTTGCTAAACATTTCCATAAGGTCCGCATTGGGGGGTAACTTTTCACTTTTGGTTGTGATCAGCAGCACGCTGTTTGACATAAAGGGTTTAGCTTGGGCAGAGTGGGGTGTGCTGGCTAGAAGGCACATCTGGCTTTTTAATGGAGCGTTAAATGGAGTCTCCTTTCCTTGTTCACCTCCCCCTGCTTCCTGCAGATATTGCTTTAGGGGTCTTTGACGTGGTGGTGACGGACCCCTCATGCCCGGCCTCGGTGCTGAAGTGTGCTGAAGCATTGCAGCTGCCGGTGGTGTCCCAGGAGTGGGTGATCCAGTGCCTCATTGTTGGGGAGAGAATTGGATTCAAGCAGCACCCAAAATACCAACACGATTATGTTTCTCACTAAGGATACTTGGTCTTATCGGTTTTATTCCTTGCTGTTGTGGAGACTGTGTTTTAACAAGGTTTTAAATGTGTCTTGTGTGTATTTGGACTCTGCATGGATCTTGTATATAGTTTTATTTGCTGGACTTTTATGATAAAATAAATGTTGAATCTCTTTGGTTGTAGTAACTGGGATTTCTTCATCCACTTCTTTGAGCTTAATCTCAGCAGCAGCAGGAAGACAAGCAGCACCTCCTCTGTGGTTTTCGATAGGCTTGTTCACTGCAGGAGGACAGCCAGGCAAGGAGAATAACAAGGAGTAACTTTTAAAGTGTTCTGTGGCCTCACTGTCAAAAGGTAATCCTGGGATGTCTAAAATTCAATGTATCTAAAAAGCCAAATTTTACAGCAAGCCCAGGTTAATAGCTGTGCCAAAAGTTGAGTGAAATTCAGCATAGCCTGAGTTTCCCGGCAATCAAAAACCTGTCTTCATAGCGTGGAAATCACTACACTGGCCTGTGGGTACTGTGTCCCCAGAGCTGAAAGGCAAAAGGACCCGTTGCTGTGAATGGGCAGCGGCTTTCTATAGGGATAAACGAGAAACAGCGACAGCACCTGGAAACAGTACAGGCACCAGTCGCAGGCACCAGATTTCATTACTGTCGTCACAGATGCTAGAAGTTGTTCCTTCCCTGCCCGTAGCATCATCCCTGTTGATATCTTCGATCTGTAAAACGGGTCAAAGGTATTTTTTTCTGCCAAATGGTAAACATTTTAGGTTTTGTGGGCCATTTCGTGCAGCACAGCTACTCACCTTTGCTATGATGGCATGAAAGCAACCACAGACGGTGGGTAAATGAATGAAGAGTGGCTGTGTAACAGTAAAGCTTTATTTATAAAAACAGGCGCAGGCGACGTTGGCTAGCCCTGCTCCGGGCAGCAGTGGAAGAGGTCACCTTCAGCTGGTAATTGCAGGGAGTAGGGTGGTGGAGGATGTGGCAGATGAAGATATGAGGACCAGATTGAGTGGCTACAAACTGAAGCCAGAATATTGAATTTTGGTTTAAAGCAAATTATTCAATTAATATTTTCATTCACACTGATATAAATATTAGTGGTTACTAGTGATGGTTGGGGCCCTAAAATGGGATAATTCTAATTTTCAGTATGTGAAATATAACAATTTGACCTCATTTTTTTTTTTTAAGGAACTTTTTTCTTTATTAAACAATACTTTAAATACATTGTCAATAGCTAGATCTGTCCTTTTACCAGTCTGAAATAATTGGAAGTTACTGGTAAAATTCTTCAGATTCACAGTTTTGAAAATCCTTAAGGACGGCCCAGTCTCAGTGTCCATTTCTGAGGCGGAAAGGGATCTGGGGGGGAGGGGAAGCCCAGCTTCCTGCTGCCCTCCCTGCTCAGTGGTAACACCCAGCAGCTGACCTATTTGTAAATATAACTTCTTCTTCACACTGGCCACACAACACTTCCCTTCTCACCTGTGATTCCTTACTGCTTGTCGTTCTTGCAGCTCGAACAGTACCTAGGCTCACAGTAATGCTCAGTAAATGAACTTATGACAAATGTCCAATGGAATGAATCTTGCGTGGTCAGCAGAGTTGATGCCACATGTCCTCCTTTGTGGGCAAGTTTAGCGCCTCCTTCAGGAGGGCGGACCCTCCCACGTGGGAACAGGGAAGGGTCTGTACTCATGACTGTGCAGTAATGGCTTCTAGGGCGAAAGGCAGAGCCATCTCAGTAGTTTGCAGGTATTTGGTGAGTGGCTAGAGAATGGAATATTGGTTTTGAGTCTTCTGTTCAAGGCGGAATGCAGTGGGGATAGATTTGTTATTTTAGTTTGTGAAATAGAAATGTTCACATCCCGAAACTAGAAAAAAAGGAGAAAGAAGAAGAAAAAAAAAACACCTCATCAAACATGCTTTGCTAAGATTTTCTTCACAGAAATATGAATCAGGGCAACTTGTGATCTAGATAATGCCATCTTAAAACTCAAAGTTTCTCTGACTCCTGCTAAAACTGCTTAGGAAAATATGACATTTCAGAGAGAGAAAGGAGAATAAAGTGCTTTTAAAAATGGGGCAGACCTGAGTGAGGCCAACCACCACTGCACCTCAGTATTAGATCTGAGAAGGTTAGAGTTAGCTGGGGCAGTGCTCTGCTTGCACAGACATGGAGGCTGCACGGCTAGTTAACGTCAGAACGAACTGAACCACGCTGCTTCCCTGCTGGCGATGCCAACCCGGCCCCAGCCTAGGAGTGCAGTCAGTTACTGTGAGGATGACTCTCTCTGGGAACTAGCCATTAAAATCATTAAGATGATCAGACACAGCCCTCTCTCTCTCTCTGAGCCTGAGTTTCCTTGTTTATAAAATGAAGGTATTTGGATTAGAATCAGGGTTGGGGAGCCTTTTTTTCTGCCAAGGGCCATTTGGATATTTATATTATTCGCAAGCCATACAAAATTGTCAGCTTAAAAATTAGCCTGTTGTCTCTGGCCAAACACTGACCTCACCTCGAATGCGTTGGCAGGGCCAGACCCAGTGATCGTGTGGGCTTTATACAGCCCACGGGCCGGACGTCCCATCCCAGGTTAGGTAGCAGCTAACGCCTGCTTCCCGCTTTGGAATTCTACAACTCGTTTTATAAAAGCCACATACACAGTCCACTGAGCTCCCCGGGGCTTGTTCCTACCTGCCCAGAGTGCCTCCAGCCTGGGTGTAATACTTGTTATAATCGAGTCGTAGCAGTAGTTGAGCCAAATCGGAGTTGATCTGGTGATTGCGGACGCTGGAGAGGATCTTGAACAGGAGTGACGACTGGCGGCTGAAGCCCTGCAGAGGGAAGGACTCGGGTTGCCATTCCTCTGGACCCCCCAGCGGTCCATGTGGAGAGGGGCGGGCTGTGCCCTGGGAAAAGCTCAGAATTCCCAGCACCACCCGGCCTTCCTCTTAGCCTCTGAACCGACTTCTTACACTGAGTCCACAGAACGCAGGACTTCCCATGGAAGCCTCTCATTTTCAGTAGGAATCGAGAAGCCAGCTTCAAATTACCATGCTGGGTCATGTCCTGGGTTGTGGAGAGCTGGTGCGTTTTTGTTACGGCAGATGAGTATGATCTCAGTGAGGCAGAGGTCAGGTTAGGAAGTAAGGAGCTTGGCTAGGGGAGGGAGAGCAAAGCCGATGCGTATTGGTGGCCTGAATACACTCTCCACAGCTGACCTGTTTTTGAATGCTGAGGCAGCACAAAACTATCTGCTTCAAAATCCACCAGTACCGCTTTAAATTTGTGTATTTGTATCTTGTCTATTTCTGTGTGTGTGTGTATGGGAAAATGCTTTATTGCCTCAGAGGAAAGACATGGTGCCCACTGGCACAGCCACTCGCCCCTCCGGACAGGGCCTCACCTTCACCAGGATGCGCAGCTGGGCCGCCCCGCGCTCATCCAGCGGGCCCAGGTTCTGACTGACGAGCGAGCAGAAGCTGTGGCAGAGATCCAGGATTTCATTCAGGCAGTGGAACACCTACACAGCAAACAAGGTGGCATCAGGGAGAAGATCTGTGACATTAAAAATTTTGGAAAATCTAAGAACTAACTTATATTCTCACGCTCCCACATCTGACCTTGGCGTGTGCCAGTCCTGCCAACTCCTCCAAACGCAACACGTGCGAAACAAGCCCCTTCCTGGCAGAGGCTCTTGTTCTCTTAGTCGCCCTGCACAGAACAGACCCACCGGGCACGTTCCATGGACCACAGCGCTCCTGCCTCGAGCTGAGCTTTCAGTGCTGCTCCCCGTGCTGGCCACTCCTCCTAACGCCAGGCCCCTCCCCGGGGAGCGCGTCCTTCCCACGGTAGCCTTTAGTGACCCAATTCTCTCCTCTATCTTATCTGTGCTATTCGGTTCGTGTTTGTTCAGCCCACCCATGTTGTTACTGCTCTGTGTGTGTGTGTATGTGTGTGTGTGTCCTGTTTCTCCAACTAGATTGTGAGCTCCTTACGGGCAGAGCCATGACTTATACCTCTGTATCCCCAGTGCCTTGCATACAGTAAGCACTCAATAAATACTTCGTGATGACTACCTGCTCTGAGATTCTGCTTTTTCCTGAGGATGCACTCATGCCATACCAAGACAGTATTCCTGTCACAGAGGTTTTTGGTGGCTTTCCATTCACAGAACCCTTTGGAGCGGTATTTAATGACTCACTCTCCCTTAGTGTGCAAAAGTAATCCCAATCCAGACACAGAAGAGGAGCGTGCGGTGCTTGTGCTGTGGCACAGCGGAGGAGTGACCCTTAGCTCACGTCAGAGATAAAGGGTAACCCTTACAGGATAGCCTACAAAGGGTCATTTCAATCTTTTTTTTTTTTTTTTTTTTTTTTTTAAATCCTGGAATTAGAATTAGCTTGTGAGCTTTAAAAAAATATTTGCACTGCCTGTCCGGCATGGATCAGTGGTTCAGCGTCGACCTATGAACCAGGAGGTCACACTTTGATTCCCAGTCGGGGCACAGGCCCTGGTTGTGGACTCAATCAGTCCTCGGGTGGGGGGCGGGGGTGTGCAGGAAGCAGCCATCAATGGTTCTCATCATTGATGTTTCTCTCTCTCTCTCTCTCCCTTTCTCTCTGAAATCAAGAAAAATATTTTTTAAAAACAAATACTGGTACCTGGGTCCCACTCCAGGGACTCTAAGTGCCCTGGGCCCTCATTTTTTCAAGCTCCCAGATGATTCCCATGTGGATCCAAAGTTGAGAATAACTTCCTTGAAGGAGACATACATACGTGCATGTACATATATACACACACATGCATGGAGAGGGAGACACTACTCCAGTTGACTGTGAAAACAACTTTCAAACACTGATTGATCCTTCTCCAAGAGATTTCTAGCCTTGGCCCAGTGGCTCAGTTGGTTAGAGCATTGTCCTGACATACCAAGGTTGCAGGTTCAAGCCCGGGTTAAGGCACATATAAGAATCAGCCAGTGAATGTATAAATAAGTGGGACAACAAATCAGTGTTCACCTCTCTCTCTCTCCTCCTCCCCTCTCTCTAAAAATAAGTCAATAACAGAAAACTATATGCTTTTCGTTGGTCTTTCTGTGGTGTCAGAAAGGTTTTATAAATTTCTTGAAATTCTTCCAAGGGTTAAACCCATATTTTGTCATCTATATATAGCTGCTCACCACATTCTATGATATATTTCAGAGATGCAAAGACATTTAAGTTCCCTTTTAACATTCCCTTTTGTTTCCCTTTGTAAGTTGTTAAAAATGTTTTCAAAAGGAGGGTAAACAATTACTTAATGGTAGTTTCATATCCTGGCAACTCAAAGTGGCTAGGAAAACAGTCAAGCTAGAAGCAGTCTGAGAAAACTAATCAGTCCTACTTACAGGTTTCAACAAGATAAAGGACTGGGCCAGCAAATTGCTCAGGAAGTGGTCGTGAGCCAATCGGATGCTTTCGAAGTCTCGGGTAGAATTGATCTGATGAAGCAGCTGAGAGAACTGAGACTCCAGCACATCTACCTGTAGACAGTTACACAGATGGCTACTGCAGCCTGCGGAGGCTGCGCACCAAGGACGTGAAGACACAGGCGTTCTTTGCCCCCTCATCGTTCTCCATCTAAGCCACTCGGAGGCTGACCAAAGACACGCTGAGAGACTAGCCTTGTCGAAAGTTATCTGCCTAGTTCTTCAGCCTCCAGTCTTGGCAGATTCCCCATCGACCGCGTGCCCCAGCCCAATCCCCTCCCTCATGCCACATCCCCTCCACTGACTGACTTGGTTATGTCCTACGGGATTCCAGAAGTCACAGCAAACTAAAAATAAGGGCCAGGCCAACAATACATACTGCACTGCTGATAAGGACCCTAACCCCTCTTTTCCCTTCATTTATTTTCACTTTCCTCAAAAATGCCCCCAAGAAACATGCCTATTGATAAAATTGTGAATTTTCTCCAGCCCCCGTGTTTCACACAACTACTGCCAACGTCCTGGACTTGTCTGCACCCTTCCTCCCACCGCCCTGTCAGCACAGACCTGGAGGTAATACTGAAGATTGTCCACCAGGAACGCCATGTGATTCCTCAGGCGCCACTTGACGGCGTCCGTCTGGTTGGACTTGAGGTGCTTGCGCTGCATCTGCAGGGCCCAGCAGTGCTGCAGCTCCGCCTGCACCCGGCGCACGCTCAGTAAGTACTTGAAGACCACGTTGTACCTGGGACAGAAGCATCAGGCTACGCCGGGTAAACACTTCACCCCCCACACACCACAGGCCCCAGCACTTCGTCCACCCGCCCCTCCCCAAAAAGACAAGAGGGAAATAAGAATGGCTAGAGATATGGGGACAAATAAGATGATTTATTTGATGGACTATAACATAGCCATAAAGTGACTCTCAGCTGCACAACACAACAAAATGACTCCCAGTAATATCATTTTGAATAAAATGGTAAATCTCAAAGGATTACATATAGTCTTATACTCTTTCTTATAGTGTTTAAAACAACCACATACAAAAAAGTATATATTTTGGGTATATATTATAAAACTAAACATATATATATATATGATAGAAAACATGCAATTTAGGATAGTGTTTGCTTTGGGATGTGGGAGGCAAGAGGGCAGGACTGGGAAGGACCACATAGGTAAGATAGAAATTACTGTAAGTGTTCTAGTTTTTGTACTGGGAAGTGATTTTATGATGTACATGAGTGTGTGTGTGTGTGTGTGTGTGTGTGTGAGTGTATGTGTAAGAAGGAAGAAAAGAAGGTCTGTCAAGGGCCCATAAGAATATGTTAGGAACCAAGGATTTTGGTTAATATGATTCTCTGTCCCTGAAGCCCAAAGAGAAGATCAAGTCAAGGGCTCCCCTCACTGGGACCCCCTGCGGCAGGCCCGGGGGGGGGGGGGCAAGCTGCCTCCTGCTGAGCCCTGTTGGGAGAAGACACGGGATGAGCAGCTGACTCCTGGTGGGACTGCGTGTATTTTGGGTGGGCATGCAGAAGACTTCCAATTCCATTTGTTTTTTAAAAAAAAACTATTTCTAGTGGAACAACATATTAAAAATAGTTCACCTTGTTTGGATTCTGATCTGAGTAAACCCAACCATAGAAAACATTTATAGATAATTGGGGGGATTTCAATGTGGACTGGTTATCAGACAACAAAGAATTAATTTTATTGGGCATGATAATGGCACTGTGGCTGTGCTTACAAACATGTCTCTTAAATTGCATCATGACAGTGAATGACATGTCTGGGATTGCTTTACAGGCTCCAGCAAAAAACCAAAAACAAAGTCAGTCCCATAATGCTGATGGTTACTGAAGCTGGATATGCGAACACGAGAGTTCGCTATAGTCCATAGGAAAATTTCATAATAAAATGTTTAAAAATACCTGTGAGTGTGATTTCTTTAAGGGTTTATCAAGTGAGGAGGAGAGCGGGCTGTGGGGCTGTGGGCGCTGAACCTGCCACAGAACCCGCCCCCTGCCCCGAACAGGCCTTATCCTTTCCAGTTTATGCTAACCTCTCACTCTGAGCCTCTCTACCCGAAAGGAAAGGGCTGTGAACAGGAAGAGGGAGGAAGTAGAGGCCTGTTTGCTGGTTTCCCGTGTCTCGTTCCCCTGGCCCGAGCACGACCACTCCGTCCTCAGGCCGGGCCGGGGCCGGCGCAGCACCACAGGATTCGGGATGTCCTGGAGTGGCTGGAGGACGATGTCAGCGGCCACCTGCCTAGTACGCCTCTCCTGCTCTCTCTGGAGCGCCAGCCTCCCGCTGGTGCAGGACGTCAGTGCTGACGGGGCCGCGCAACGGCACGTGGCAGGCTCTCGGGGTGAAGCCAGGCGGATCCGGGTCTCACCACCTGGAGCGGCTCCTTCACTCCAGCCCCAGCGAGCGGGGCTGCCCCCCGCCTCCCCCTGGGGATACGGAGGTCATCTTCTCCCGAGGCTCAAGTCCACAGCAAACGCTTGGGCTTAGCAAGTCTTCCCAGTAAATAGTCGCAGAAGTCGGGAGGAACTGGGTCAGCCTCAGGGATTACCCAGGCTCACATGGGGCAGGGACTGCGTGTTCCCGGGGTCAAACTGCTCATTTTGGCATTAAAAACACACATGAGCCTCTCAGCTTTAAGGGTTTGACCCTCCCGTTCATTCCAGTCCCCACCTCTCCTCACTGTCTCAGGTCAGTGGCTTCACTGATTTGTCCTGTGCAGCCCCTCAAGGCATCCGAGTGTGAAACCTCCGATTTACAGGGTAGCTACTGTTCTCCCACCAATCCTGTTCCTGCTTTCTTCCCTCGGAAGTAAGGTGGGTCTTCATTACCTGCGAGAAACTGGGAAACACTTACTTTTCCAGGACCGCAGGCGTGAAGAGAATGTGCAGCGGCCACTGCACTTTGTAGGAAAGACCGAGGGCGGCCCAGCCCGACGCAGGGGCTTCCCGAGGAGAGGTCTCCCGCTGGGGCCCTTCCCTGGCCTGCGCAGCATCTGTCAGGAGGAGGAGGAAGGATGACTGGGTTAGACTTTGCTAATCTACAACCAGGGCATCAGCGGTGAGGAGCATCAGGAAATGAGTGCCTCCCCCCCAGCCCGCAGTGTTGGAAGCACCATGGGGACTCGCAGAGGAAAGGACCTGTTGTGTGAAGTTCTCTTAGGCGGTTTTATAAAATGTGGTCTAGCTGGCTTCTAAGGCCCAAAACGCTATGGTTTCCGGGGAGGGAGATGGAAGCGGAGACAGAACAGATGACGAACAGCAGGAACAGGAGACGTAGGAAGACGGCGCACCTTTGTGCTCCTTCCCATGGTACTCGATCGTCAAGTGCAGCAGAGGGAGGAGGTTGTCGTCGTCCAGCAGCACCTTGTGTGCCGACTGCTGGAAGGCCACGTTCACATCTGCAGGAAAAGACACGGCTGACACGGGTGCCTGGCTACATGACAAACCCAGACTCCTGCCTTCACCTCTCCCCAGCCCGCCGGACACTAACAGCAGGACGCAATAAATGCCTGACCAGCATGCATTCCTCCTCCTCTTGCTGGTAACAGCATTCTGATTTTCCGTGGAGAGTCACCCTGCCCAGGGTATTCCATGTGGTTCCAGTGGGGCTGACAACACCTGACCCTAGGGTCGGCAGGTGACTCCTGCATGACCAAATGGAATATGACACTCTATCTGATACGCTATTTTGTTTAGGGGTCTGAACATGACCCAAGCCAGGCCAATTAAGAGGCTTTCAGATGCTGAATGAGAACATCTGTGTGTGTGTGTGTGTGTGTGTGTGTGTGTGTGTGTTCGTTGGAGGCAGGCCTGTCTGAGAAGAAAGGCAGAGGTAAAGATGGAGCGATGCCAAGTTCTGAAAGTGTCATATGAGCCTTTGGCTCAAACTCTGCCTAAAGCTCTCGTACTTCTGACCTTTTCAGTCATAAGAATCAATAAATTATCCCCCCACCCCTTTGTTTAAGTGAGTTTGAATTGGGTTTTCTGATATTTGCAACCATAAACGTCCTATGTAAGTGTAGTGGACATCTTTTCTTTTATAGAGCTTGAAAAAAAATAGTAATTCAGTCTGCCCCAGTTTCTTTTTTACTCCGATCCTCATCCAACTTCCCTCATGTAGTCTGAATGGGAATAGTGACCATCCCCATTGGTCAAAAATAAACACTTTACTGAGGAAGGCACATCTTGATGTCTGACCTCTCTGTTCCGGGGATAGGTGTATGATCTGGGCTGGGCTCATCAAAAAATTTCCTCAGGGTTTTTTATTTTGCTACCAAAGACATTGTGAGCATGTTCCTAGGATCTGCTAGTGGCCATGTTTCCAGGTGGAAATGTAAGGCCATCAAGGAGTGTACAAGGGGCACAGAGAAGACATGGTAAGACAGACAGAATCTTAGCAGAATTCAAGCCACTGACATCAGTTCTGAGGCCCAGCTATACCCTACCTCCCTGGAGTTATAGACATAATAGCAAATGTACTCGCCCTTTCTACCTAAGTTAGTTCAGGTTAGGTTTCCATCATTACAACCTAAAGAATTCTAATACAGTACGTGGCAATAAGCTCCAATATGTCCCTATGTCCCATAGGAATATATGGCTGTAATCTAATGAGATAAAATACATGGTTTGAAGGCCTGAACCAACTCTTCCAGAAATGGTCACAAGCCAGCTGCTCTGTGACCCGGTGGGAAGCTGCCTGAGAGGCCTTGCCTCTTTCTAACCCGCCGTCTGCTCTTATGGGCCCCCAGGGCAATTACCATGTTCTGTGACTGCGGAAGGTGGTGTTTTTAACATGTGCTGGGCTGTGTCGATGAAGGCCTGGAACAGTTCTCCACGTCCAAGAAGGTAAAAGTCTTTAATGATCTGCAAAAAAAAAATTTCCATTTATAATTTGGTAATCTAGCAGGACCCTGAGCTCCTCACTGTCGTAGTGGAATGACACACATAATTTCCAAATTTCATCAGTTTGAGCTAACGTACAAAAGGATATAGGCTTTTGGCGTTTCAAAGGGGCATATTTAGCAATCTCTCAGGGCAGAATGTCCGGAGTGTCTTTGGTATCATTCAGTAAGAACACAGTTATGTTATGCCCGGAGAAACTTAACACCTAAAGTTTCGTACTGTAGTTCACTTGTAGCAGTAGGTGGAGTTGGCCCACTTAGCCGAGGACATGTCAGGCCATCAGGAAATCTGGGTACAAGCAAGCAGCACCCTCAGCAGAGGCTGGGAAGTGAAGTCACTGCCCACCAGCATCATTGTAAGAGTGAATCGGACAGCTAAGCTATTACCTTCAGCTGACCCAGCAAATCTGACTCTTCTACCATCAGCTTCCAGAGATGCTGTGAAAAGAACCAACAAAACAGGGACAAAGTTTCGTTACAATGAAAACTAATGTAAAACACAGTTTTGTACAAATCCAACCTTTTGAACCGCATGGACCACCAGTGGCCCCTGGACCACTGCTTGGCGACCGCTAGGTGATGTGGCAGAGCAGTGGTTGCCTGGGAGAGGGAGGGTCAGAGGGCGGGATAGAGCATACAGGAAGGTTAAAAATCAAGGATGGAAGAAGGCATAAATATGACTTGAAAGAAAACTGGATAGTGATCTTAATAACTAATAAAATAGAACTCAAGTGAAAATATACTATATACATATAAGTTTGTGATAAAGAGGATTATACATACATATATATCAAAAACATATCAAAACACACACACACACACACACACACACACACACACACACACACTAAACGTATATTCCTTATAAATACACACATGCTCAACATTTTACCTGAAAATGAGGAATAGAGTTCTAGACTCAGCACAGAATATACATTCTCTGGGCAGATGAAGGCAATTAAAAACACAAAACAGACCTGCTAATAGTCTATAAGGAAGCTTCAATAAATTCCAAAGGACTAATATACTGACTATATTCTCCAACTATAGTGCAATAAAAATAAAACTTAGTAAATCCCTTGGGTTAAAAAGAAAATTATAAAGAAAATTATAAAGAAAATTAAAAATTGTTCAGAATGATAATGAAAATACAACATAGGCCCAAAACTTGTGGGACAAAGTCAAAGTAATATTTAACACACACACACACACACACACACACACACACACACACACACACACGAGGCCAGGTGCACGAAATTCGTGCACAGGGTGTGTGTGGGGTATCCCTCAGCCCAGCTTGCACCCTCTCCAATCTGGGACCCCTCGAGGGATGTTAAACTGCCCGTTTAGACCCGATCCCAATAGGACATCCCTCTCAAAATCCAGGACTGCTGGCTCCCAACTGCTTACCTACCTGCCTTCCTAATCACCCCCTAACCACTCCCATGCCAGACTGACTGATGTCTAACTGCTCCCCTGCCAGCCTGTTTGCCCCCAACTTCCCTCCTCTGCCGACTACTTGACCACCCCTAACTACCCTCCCCTACAGGGTTGATCGCTGCCAACTGCCCTCCCTTGCAGACCTGGTCCCTCCCAACTGCCCTCCCTTGCTGGCCATCTTGTGTCCACATGGGGGCAGGATCTTTGACCATATGGGGGAGCCATCTTGTGTATTGGAGTGATGGTCAATCTGCATATTACTCTCTTATTAAATAGGATAGAGGCCTGGTGCATGGGTAGGGGCCAGCTGGTTTGCCCTGAGGGTGTCGCGGATCAGGATGGGGGTTCCTTGGGGTGTGGGGTGGCCTGGGTGAGGGGCCTATGGTGATTTGCAGGCCGGCCACGCCCCCTGGCGACCCAAGTGGAGGCCCTGGTATCTGGTATTTACGTTCTACAATTGAAACTTTGTAGCCCAGAGCAGAGCCAAGCCCCCAGCTCACTCAGTGGCTGCTGCCATTTCTGTTTAGTTCTGTGTATGCCATTTTTCTTGGGATTTATCTTCTATAATTGAAACTTTGTATCATTGAGTGGAGGCCTAGGCTGGCCAGGGTGTGTGGAAAGCTTGGCCCCTTCCGTTGCCGGGGAAACCCAAGCCTCTCAACTGCTCTCTGTGGCTGCAGCCATGTTGGTTGGGCTTAATTTGCAAACTCGCTCTGATTGGCTGGTGGGCGTGGCTTGAGCATATTACTCTTTTATTAGGATACACACACACACACACACACACACACACACACACACCCTTTTAGGAAACAAATATTAAAAACAGAAGAGCCTTAGCCAGTTTTCTCAGTGAATAGAGGATCCGTCTGTGGATCAAAGGGCCCTGAGTTTGATTCTGGAAAACGGCACGTACTCTGGTTGCAGGCTCCTCAGGCCCTGGTCCTGATTGGAGGCAACCAACCAATGTGTTTCTCTCACATCAATGTTTTTTCTCTTTCCCTCTCTCTTCCACTCTCCCTAAAAATCAGTGGAAAAAATATCCTCAGATGAGGATTAAATAAAGAAAAAAGATAAGAAAAGATCCAATGCCAAAACCGGTTTGGCTCAGCGGCAGAGCGTTGGTCTGTGGACTGAAAGGTCCCGGGTTCGATTCCGGTCAAGGGCATGTACATTGGTTGCAGGCACATCCCCGGTAGGGTGTGTGTAGGAGGCAGCTGGTCAATGTTTCTCTCTCATCAACATTTCTAGCTCTCTATCTCTCTCCCTTCATCTCTGTAAAATATCAATAAAATATATTTTTTTTAAAAAGAAAAGAAAAGATCCAAGAAGGGATGAGTATATGTATTTGCAAGACACTCCTGGCCCTTTTCCTTCTGGACACACTGTATTTCTTTTCATTACTATAAGCTGTTGTTATTATTACAATTAATTCTTTTAAAAAAAAGTCAATTAGGTACAATTCTGAAACACTTCAAAGAGTTTGAGATTCAATTTTTTTATCTATCATTTTTAAAAACTAGAAATACTATTTCTAGCAATATGTACATTTCAAAATTTCACCAGAAAAAAAAATTGAAACCTTATGTTATTCATTCAAGGAAATTTTACTTTCCTTCATTAATTATATTTTCCAAAGAGTTATCACAAAAATGATAGAAGAACAGAAATAGATTCAATAAAAGAGATGAAAGGAACTGAAGACACCAGCCCTTAGACAAGCACTGTCCTGGCTCTGGACAGAGGAGTGTCTTCAGAGTCTAAAGGGCAGGAAAGTGTACTCTACACTTGCTCTCAGGAAGTGACAGCAAGTGTGTCCTAGACAATTCAGATACTTACTTGCTCATAAAGAATCAAATCAACCGTGTGTCCCAGGGGGCTGTGTGCCCCCGGTGAGCCATGTGTCCCAGGGGGCTGTGTGTCTGGGGAGAGCCGTGTGCCCCGGGGGAGACATGTGCCCCGGGGAAGCAGTGGGACCCGGGGGGAGGGGTGGTGTGAACCAGAGGAGGAGCGGATTCTATTCATGTGATCCTGAGATAGTTACCATAAAACAAGCAGACTGTCAAATGACAGAGGGGAGGGGAAGGAGACCTGGGGGGAGATAAGAGAACAAACGAAGGACTGGGATGCATGAATATAAGTACAACCAACGAACACAGAACTCTGGGGAGGGAGGGCATGAATGGGACGTGAGGGGGGGCAATGGTAAGCTATGTACACATATAATACCTTAATAAACTTAAAAAAAAAGAATCAAATCAAGTGATACTTCACAGCCACTTTAATGTCTAAATTCTATGTTTATAACACAACTGTCTTCAACTCCTAGGAATTTCTGAGGCAGTGACCAAAAAAGAGGACAGTTTGTGATAGATTACTGGGCTTCCAATGTGAGGGGCCTGATGCTAAGCTTCCTCAGGTTCTGGGCGCTGACCCTAGTGCATTGGCTTCGCTTCGAAATAACCCGCAGGGGTTTGCATATAGGTTGGTTGGTATAAATACAAGTCCCTATGCCCTTCTGACTTACAAATCAGAAACTCTGAGGAAAGGACATGGTGTAAGTAAGCTTTAACACCCCACAGGGATTCTACGCGCAGCCAGAGGTGGAAACCACTAACACAGCCATCAACCCAGTGGACTAACTGGAGATTTCATTTCACATTATCACGCATCTGTGAGCCAAATTTTATCATAAGGACAGAACATATGCCCATCTGAACAATTATTGGTCATAATTTAAGTTCGTGGATGAAGCACGATTCCCCTATGAGCAATGACCTAGGTAGGGGTTGGAAGACCTGTGTCTGACCTCACCTTTGTTACTTACTGTGCAACAGCAGGCAACTTAGCTTCCTGAGTGTTGTTTTCATTCTCAGGAATGAAAAATTATACCTGTTCTGTCTTCCTCAGGAGTATCATATCCACAAATGGCAGAATAAGCAATAAAGCCATTATAAAACGTAGTAAGGAACTTCATTTACTCAGAATCCATCGATTCCTTGGAGTTATTGCCAACTACGGGGTACAGACAACCACGGGGTACTGACTATCTGAAATAAAACCAAGACCTCCCTTTATTCAACGAGCTAATTAACTAACTAGTAAACTCCTGCCAGGTGCGGAAGGCTAAGCCAGCTCCCACCTCTACTATGAAGAACAGAGAATCCTTTCTTCTTCTACTTCTTGCTCTTCAACTCTGTCACACAATTTCCTCCAAGCTAAGCTCTTACCACATTAAGAAGAAGCAAAAGTCAAGTATTCAGTTCCTGGGGAAATGAACCCACTTTCTTCCTAAGAAATCAGACGACGAAGGACAAACCTCGGCCACGGTGCTCCGAATGCGATCCACCACCTGCTCGAAGTCCACCAGGCTGAAGAGCGGCTGCTGCTTGAGGCGGTGCAGCTCGGCAGCAAAGGTGTCCTCCTGGTTTTTCAGAATGGATCCTGCACAACAGGAAGGCGGTGTCACAAGAAGCAGGGCACAGCCAGGACGGCAAGAACCCCCTCCCTGCTGGCACAGCTCCTTCACCTGCTGGCGAGCAAGCCGTTACGGTTGTGCTGAAATGTCAGAACGTAAGCATTCCTCACCACTCACCACGATCAGGGGAACTTGGGGTTCGCGCAATATCAAGAAGGGCCTTTGAGGATGGGTACGTTGAGCAAGGATATTCTTACCTTTTCTAGTCAGGTTGACATTTTGATTCTCAAACATCTGGACAGATTCTCCAACAAACAGGATTTTTTCAGCAACCCTCACTGGGATGTAGGAAGGCAGAATCTCCACTCGCAGGGAGAACTGCTTCAGAGATGGTGCCAGCATGTTCTCTTCCTCTATCAGGCGCTGGCCAAGGAAGTAATCCATATCAGAGATGATGGATGAAGAAAAGGAAAACAAGAAACCATCCCAACACGTGATATACGTTTTCTATAAACAGAGCAGGGACTTTAAATCTGAAGTTGCATCTAGTGTTAGAAAGATGTATTCCATTTTCAGGCAGCAGAAGACATGGTAGAAACAACAGTGTTTTGTTGTTTTTTGTAATTTGCTTGTTATTGATAGCAGAGAGGAAGGGAGAGGAAGAAATAAAAACATCAATGATGAGAGAGAATCATTGACTGCCTGCCTCTTGCACACCCCCTACTGGGATCCAGCCCACAACCCGGGGGAGTTGAGTATCGACCTATGAATCAGGGGATAATGGTTTGATCCCTGGTGAGGGCACATGCCCAGGTTGCTGGGTCACTCCCCAGGAGAGGGCATGCAGGAGGCAGCTGATAAGTGATTCTCTCTCATCATTGATGTTTCTATCTCTCACCCTCTTTTTCTGAAATCAATAAAAAAGTATTAAAATAAATAAATACTACAGGGTAGCTACAAAACTACTTTAGGAGACAAGACTTATTATTAACCTCTTAAAAGCATATAACGGGGAAAAGGGAAACAAAAGGAAACTCACAAATATACTTCCTGTCTTATAGTCTCACATTAAGTTAGGTATTACATTTAAGTATGAAAAAAAGATAAAGACAAGTGTTTATATCTAAAGAATTTATGGAAGGTGCCAGGCTATGATGAAGTTGGAGCAGGGTCACCAAAGGGTCATTTAGCTGCAGTCTTTTCTGATTTCTGGCAGGAGTATGCTGGGCTTCTTGCTATGTTCTCACCAAGTCCTGGAGTTCTTTCAGTTGTTTTCCTGTTAGTCCCCCAATACCCAGATCCTCCTCATCCTCTTCTGGCTGGGCAGTGACATTCCCAGAAGAGGGACCCTGTTTGATAAAGAACTCTTCATGCTGGTCCAAGAGGAGTCCATGCAGCATCCAGGCTGAGAGCTGCTTGTACATGACCCCATGACACACGGCCAGGATTCTGAGTTGGGAGAAAAGCAAGACCCTTAGAAGTCCACTTAAAAGAACACCAAGCCCCACAATGGCCCAGAGGGTCTGCTTTACCCTGCTGCAGGATAAACAGAGGCCTGAGAGGTTGATGAGTCACAGGGATATGACAAAGTAAGCTAAAAATAATTGTGGTATTTTTAATTTAAATGTTTGTGGCTGGACTGATTAAATTTCCAAACTTGTGGCCTACATACTGAAGTCTGAAACGTTCAGTGACTGCTCTGATAGTCTTTTGGGAGAAACACATTTTCTTTCCTCCTTTTGTGTAAATTAACTTTTGACTGATATTACTGTTAAAATTAAGTGGACTTACAGGAGTCTCTCTTTGGCTAACATAGTACTAAATTTGTTTTATTTTTTTGTTGGAATCACATAGGGAGAGTAGATTCAATATGTAACAGGCATGTATACCTGAACAAGTATGATCCAACAAAATGCAGAAAGGTTGTTGGAGAAAGAATGGGATATTTACATGGTCTCAAAGGATCACCACCAGATAACATATTAATTACAAAGGGGAAATGTCCCTCTGAAATGGAGAGATCTGATGGAAAACACTTAAACCAAGTGATCAAACTTTACAACACCAGTAATGGGACAAACTTATTTTCTGTGTCTTCTCATATGATGCAACAGGAAATGATATGACCCATGTAGTATTCTTGCAAAAATTTTTTTAACCCAAATGGGAACATGAAGAAATAATCAGAAAAATTCCAGACGGTGGAACATTCTTCCAGACAACTGGTCAGAACTCTTAAAATGCCAGTCATCAAAGATTTTTAAAAAAGCAAAGAAGACTAAAAAGATACGACGACCAAATGCAAATGTGAACACTGGCTGGATCTTGGATTAAAAAAAAAAAAAAAAAAAAGAACACCTATAAAGAATTATTGGAGGGCAACTGAAGAAATTCAGATATAGTTTGGATATCATATTGTTGAATTAATGTTACCTTTCTTGGGTATAATATGGTATTGATGTTATATATGAAAAAGCCCCCCCTTATTTTAAAAGGATATAAGCTGACATTAAGGGGTTAACTGTTATTATATGTGTGACCACTTTCAAATCACTCAGCAAAAAATTATGGTATGCATGTGGGTGTTTATATATAAATATAGCGGGAGAAAGAAAAAAAATCAAATGTGGCAAAATGTTAACTGGTGAAATTAAAGGGTATACAGGTGTTTATTGTACAGTTCTTTAACATTTTTGTAGATTTAAAACTTTCAAAATAACCTGGGAAGAAAAAGAAACCAAAAGAGATTGAGTCTGCTATTTGTAGTATGCAAACTGAATGGAATAGCTCTTTAAAAAATTCAATGGAAAGGCATTTAAACTTTGCACATTGCACTCTGTGGTCTGTAAAATTTGGTCCCTGCTAATATATAACATATATATGTCATATCCTATATAATAAAAGCCTAATTTGCTTTAGACCGAACTAAGGCAGAATGACTGGTTGCTATGACTCGCACTGACCACCATGGGGCAGGCGCTCAACGAAGGAGCTTCCTCTAGCCCAGTGGTCGGCAAACTCATTAGTCAACAGAGCCAAATATCAACAGTACAACAATTGAAATTTCTTTTGAAAGCCAAATTTTTTAAATTTAAACTTTTTCTAACGCCACTTCTTCAAAATAGGCTCACCCAGGCTGTGGTATTTTGTGGAAGAAACACACTCAAGGGACCAAAGAGCTGCATATGGCTCGCAAGCCGCAGTTTGCCGACCATGGCACTAGCCGGAGCCGGGGCCTATGAGTGGGCTGTGCCAGGCTGTCCAAGGTGGGTGCCAGTACCCCCCCACCCCTGACAGCCCCGCCTGTTGCTGAGCAGAAGGAGGCAACTGGCAGTGGCGGTGGGGGGTGGGGATGGCAAGTGGCTGACAACAGGCTGGTGCCAGCAGGCCCCTCCCCAACCACGAACGCCCGGCTGGTCGGCCCGATCGCCAGCCAGGCCTAGGGACCCTACCCATGCATGGATTTTGTGCATCAGGCCTCTAGTTATCTACATAAGATTTTATGTTCAATGAATACAACTATACATTATGTTTATACAGAAAGAAACTAGAGAGGATATACACCAAAGTTGAATTGGGTGCCTTAAGGGACTATCAAAACAGGTGACTTTTATTTCTTCTCTTTGCACGACTGTATTTTCTACAATCAAAATTAATTTATTTTATTAGGGGAAAAAAGGCACAGTAATAGAGGATTAAGTCCCTAAAACATATTCTGGAATTTTCCTGCTTTTCTGAGGACTTACTTGTGTAGTGGTTAAAGTGGAGATTAAGAGTTGGGAGGCACCTCAGAGATCATTGGTTTCCAATTTTTCGATCAATGCCACACCTTTTTTCCACATCCTCTTTTTAAGAAATGAGGAAGAGGGGAATAGGATACGAGTCAACTGAGCAGTCTTTCATGAAATTCCATATACATTTAATATAGTTGTAATCATAAGACATACTTTTGCATTATTTTTTTCAATTAGTGTTATAAAAATATTTTTATGTGTTCTTATGTATAGTGTTAATGGCATTATAGTCTATCAAGAGAATATATCTTTAGCTTTCCTCTGCTGCTGGTAATTTTCTAATTTCTTGATATGGTACACAACATTGCAATGAATAATGTTTGTGCATATGATTATTTTCTTTTGAATACATTTCTTAGAATAAAATTCCTAAAAGTGGTATTATGGGATTACAAACTATAATACCAGCTACTCAAGATACACACGTTTAGACATAACCAGGCATTATCTGGCACATGTAATGGAAATTCTCCCAGGATGATGAGATCCAAAAATTAAAAAGGTTGCCTCAAGGACATTTAGTTTTGATACTCAACACTTTATAACCACCTTTTTGCAATTTCTGAGCCATCAAAAGGATTACATGGGCTCCTCTGCTCATGGGTCTTTTCTATCCCGGTCATACCTTTCTGCAGGGGAAACCCGAGGGAAGACCTGAAAATAAAACCCATGCGGTCAAGTCACTTGACCACCCGCCCTGCCCCCAAACCCAACTGAACCATGACTTACTTTTCTAGTGCACTTCGAACAGGAGGCAAACCTCCACAGCTGTGTTTGTATACTGTTTCCAGGATCTGACAACCATGAATCTGTGGAAAACACAGCCTTTTCAATCTGGATTCCATTTCAGTAGTTCCTGTAGCACAAACTCATATTCTATATTCAATCCAGAGGGTATAATCGAGTAGAGAATGGGAATAACTTGATCATAAGATCCAGGTATAGTTCAATTCTGACTGCAATTCCAATGTGTGTGGGGTTTTCCCCACACCACCAAACAATTCTCAGACACCAGCTGGGGTATCCTTCATTTTTACCTTACTCTGACTCTACTCTGAGATGGCAGTAGACTCCACAGATTAAGGGCTCAGTCCCATAAGACCACCCTCCATTTCAGAAGCCAATCACAAGCCCAGGTTGTTGCTGTGCTTTTAACTGGCTGTACATCAGAAGTTCCCATGATCCCCTCCTTGGGCTCAATGAATCTGCTAGAGTGGCTCACGGAGCTCAGGAAACCTGGTTATTCACTGGATTACAGTTTTTTGTTTTTTAACAAGGTATGAAAGGATATGAATCAACAGCAGATGGAGATACATAAGATGAGGTTCCAAACAAAGGAGGGTCTGTCCCCAGGGAGTCTGGGCCCTGCATGGTGGCACGTGGAATCATTCTGGTTCACCAACCTGGACAGTCTCAGAATCCTGTCCTTTTGGGGTTTCTATGGAGGCTTCATCACACAGGCACCATTGATTAAATCGTCAGGCACAGGTGATTGAGCTCAATTTCCAGGCTTTCCCCATCCCCACTCCCCACAGGTTGGGGTGGGACTGAAAGTTCCAACTCTCCAATCACACAGTTGGTTCCCCTGGCAACCAGCCCGTATCCTTAAGCGCTGTGCAAAAGTCACCTCATTAACAATGCAGGTGAGCCTGTTAGAGTGGCCATTATCAACAAGACAAGCAATAACAAGTGTTGGAGAGGTTGTGGAAAAAAGAGAACCTTCATTCACTGCTGATGGGAATGTAGACTGGTACAACCACTATGGAAAGCAGTCTGGCGATTCCTCAAAAAAAGTAAGAGTAGAGCTACCATATGACCCAGCAATGCCCTTTCCTGAGTATATACCTGAAAAACTCAAAATCACGTATTTGCAAAGATATATGCACCCCTATGGTCACTGCAGCAGTATTTACAGTGGCCAAGACATGGAAACAACCAAAGTGACCCGCGATGGAGGACTGGATAAAGAAGATGTGGTACATAGACACGTGGGGTACTCCTCAGCCACGAGAAAGGATGAAATAGCGCCATTTGCAACAACGTGGATGGACCTTGAGAACATTGTGCTAAGTAAAATAAGTTAATCAGAAAAAGCTAAGAACCATGTGATTTCATTTATATGCAGGATATAAATTGAAACTCATAACACAAACAGCAGTGTGGTGGTTGCTAGAGGGGAGAGTGGGAAAGGAGGAGGATCTAATATAAGGTGAAAGAAGTTTGACTTTGGGTGGTGGGCACACAGTGCAATATACAGATCTTGTAACTTAGAAACCCACACCTGAGACCTATATGTTCATATTGACCAATGTCACCCCAATCAATCTATACTTATAATAAGGTAATATGCAAATTAGTCAGGACACCGTCACAGTAATGACCAACTGATCAGCAGGCAGTAGGAGAAGGGAGAAGGTGAGAAGGTGAGAAGGTGAGAAGGCTGTGCCACGGGAGAAGACAGCAGAGAGAAGGTGAGGCCTGTGCTGTGGGAGAAGGCAAAAGGGAAAAAGCAGAAGGGAGCAGGCAGGTGCCACAAGAGAAGGCAGAAGGAATAAGATGAGAAGGCCAGCAACCTGTGAGAAGGAAGAAGGTGAGAAAGCTGGTGCTACAGGAGAAGGTGGCAGTTAGGGGGATCAGGCCAGGAGGGGAGTGCAGATAGGCAGTTAGGGGGATCAGGCCAGGAGGGAAGTGCAGATAGGCAGTTAGGGGGATCAGGCCAGGAGGGGAGAGCAGTTAGGGGTATGAGGCAGGCAGGCGAGCGGTTAGGGGCCAGTGGTTCTGGACTGCGATAAGGATCCTGTATTGAGGAGGGTGCAGGCCAGACTGAGGGACCCCCCCCTCCCCTGTGCATGAATTTCGTGCACCAGGCCTCTAGTTTATAAAAACCCACAAAAACAACCAACCTTTGCTCAGTGGTTAGAGCAGCTGTGGGAAAACTATGGCCCGTGGGCCAGATCCAGCCTGTTCAACTGTTCTATCCGGCCAGCGCACGGAGCCAAAAGAGTGGGCGGTACCCTTTTTTTTTTTTTTTAAAGATAGACAGATCTCAAAGTTTTTCTTCCTTTCTTTTTTTCTTCTTTTTTTTTTTTTTAAATATATTTTATTGATTTTTTACAGAGAGGAAGGAAGAGAGATGGAGAGCTGGAAACGTCAATGAGAGAGAAACATCGACCAGCTGCCTCTTGCACACCCCCTACCTGGGGATGCGCCTGCAACCAATGTACATGCCCTTGACCGGAATCGAACCTGGGACCTGTCAGTCCGCAGACCGATGCTCTACCACTGAGCCAAACCGGCCTCGGCATGGGCCGTACTCTTTTATGTAATGATGTTTACTTTGAATTTATATTAGTTCACACAAACACTCCATCCATGCTTTTGTTCCGGCCCTCCGGTCCAGTTTAAGAACCCATTGTGGCCCTTGAGTCAGAAAGTTTGCCCACCCCTGGGTTAGAGTGTTGGCTTGAGGACCAAAGGGTCAATTTCTGATCAAGGGCATGTTCTTTAGTTGCAGTTTCCCTGGTAGGGGAATGTGCAGGAGGCAGCCAATCAATGTGTCGCTCTCACACCAAAGTTTCTCTCTCTCTCTCCCCTGTCCCTTCCTCCCTTCTACTTTCTCTAGAAATCAATAGAAAAAAACCTCCTCAGGTGAGGATTAAAAAAACACACAATTTAAAACAACCTAGGTGAGGTTGATAAGGGTTTTTTATGAATATCAAGACACCTTTATCACTCTTATCACTTAGGAAATTCCAAGGGTTTTAGGAGCTCTGTGCCACAAACTGTGGAGACTGGCTACAGCATTTGGACAGGTTCAAGCCTCAGACTAATGAGAGGGCATGGTCCTCTCGTGGCAAAGCCATCTGCAAGTCCCCGCTTGGAGGACAAAGCCCTCCCAGCACAATTACAGCCGAAGGCCACAGTTGTAAGCTTTACCTTATGGTTCGAACCTGTGGTCCCACATGACTAAGTGATACAGGCTGCAGGAGGTGCAGCAAGTGCTACCAAAACAAAGCCTGACAGAGCTCAGGTGCATGTAATTGGGTAGATTCAAAACCCAGGAGAACATTGTAAATATCCTGACCACACTGTTACTTTGCCTCGTGGAATCTGGCTATAAAATAGATTAGGCTTGTAGGCTGTGGCACTGTCTCTCCACCCAAGAGAAGCGTCCCACCTAGCCCCAGCTTTATTCTCTTGTCTGTCTTCTTTAATCCTCACCCCACCCCTCACTGCCCCTCAGGTTCACCCCTGGCTGTGCTGAGCACAGCACAACAAACAATATAAAGACCAAATATGTATTTGTTATTATAAATCATAATATCATAATAGTTATTCTCGAAGTATGGATTCTACAGCCTCTCTACCCCTCTCCATTTGGTCCCACCTCAAGGAGCAGCAGCATCGCCTAGGAACTTGTAAGAAATGCAAATTCTTGGGCTCTACTCCAGGCCTCCTGAATCAGACTCTCTGGTGTAGGGCCCAGCAACCTGGTTTTAACAATTTGCTACATGTGATTATAATGCACAGTGAATTTTGAGAAGTACTGCACTAGAGAAACCAGAAACATTTAATTGAAATTCCAAGCAAAGAGGTAAAGAAATCTCTTTTCAGATTAAGGCCTAATTTATACTACTTATAAAGTATACACTTTTCTAAAAATCTGCTCCCTCTTTCTATGCCCTCTGGCTTTCTCTTTTTTAAAAAAAAACAAACAAACAACTGCTTTATTGATGAATAATTTACATAACATAAAATTCACCCATTTTAAGTGTACTATTCAACAATTTTTAGTAAATTTAGAGCATTGTGCAATCGATGACCATAATCCACTTTCATAACATTTCCATCATTCTAAAAGTATCTCTTTTGCCTGTCTGCAATCATCCCAGTCTCACCTCCAGCCCATGTTCTTGACCACCTCAGTTTTCCACTGGGTAGAGCCATAGCACACTAGCTTCTCTACCACCCCCCTGGCAGGAAGGAAGGTTCGCTCATCTGAATTCCCTCTGCTCATTTTCCACTCTCCTTTCTGTGGCCAATGGAAGCTGGAAGTCAACTGAAATGTACAGCTAGACATGGAATCCTTACACTAAATCCAGGACTGAGAAGGTGCCTCCAATTTGGGAGATAGAGTAATGGAGTGCAGAAGGTCTCAGATTGGAGAGGGTGTAGGCTGGGCTGAGGGACACCCCCCCACCCGCCAACATGCACGAATTTTGTGCACCAAGCCTCTAGGATTTAATAAGTAATAAGCATGTGGGTTTTGCCCAATGGCCTAATTTTCATAAAACTGTCAACACCCTAACAAGAAACTATTGGCTTCTTTTTTCCTAATAATTAACTTTTAGTTTCTCCTTAACAACAGTTTTAAATCCTTAGTGAAAAAAGCTCCGACCTCCAAATATTCATAGCATTATTCCTCATTCCAACAGCATTCTTTTAAAAAAATATATTTTATTGATTTTTTTACAGAGAGGAAAGGAGATGGATACAGAGTTAGAAACATCTGTGAGAGAGAATCATCGATCAGCTGCCTCCTGCACACCTCCTACTGGGGATGTGCCCGAAACCCAGGTACATGCCCTTGACCGGAATTGAACCTGGGACCTTTCAGTCCTCGGGCTGACGCTCTATCCACTGAGCCAAACCGGTTTCGGCTTCAACAGCATTCTTGAGTATGTCTATTAACATTTCCCCAACCTCTGAACCAGAAGGTACTTAGGGGCAAGATCATAATTTATTTTTGCATTCCTAACACTTAGCATAATAACTAAGCAAATATTGTTACATACAACATACAAACTACTAAAATCTAGTCTCCAAAAAAGAATATAAGGCAAAATTAATTAAGAATATTTATTTGGTGCTTACTGGAGCAAAAGGAAAAAGAATAGTTCTCACCTTTTGACTTTTAATTTGTTCGACTACAACCATCACAGAGGGAAAAAGGAGCTGGAACTGCAAAGTAGAGAATGATTAGGAGGGTCTATAATCAAACACAAGGAAAAAAATTACTTCACGAAATGCTTTTGTTTCTAAATAATCTCACTTAACAAAGATGGCAATACCATAGAGCAGCCAAGGTCCAATATCTTTATTTTTTTGTTAATCCTCACCCAAGGATATTTTTCCATTGGCTTTTAGAGAGAGTGGAAGGGAGGGGGAATAACAGAGAAATAAACATTGATGTGAGAGAGACACATTGATTGCCTCCTGCACTCACCCCAGCAAGGGCCGGGATTGAGCCTGCAACCAATTTATGGGAATCCAATCTGGGACCTTTCAGTCCTAGGCTGATGCTCTATCCACTGAGCCAAACTGGCTAGGGGAAGATCCAATATCTTTTTTTTTTAATTGATTTTTTTACAGAGAGGAAGAGAGAGGGATAGAGAGTTAGAAACATCGATGAGAAAGAAACATCGATCAGCTGCCTCTTGCACACTCTCCACTGGGGATGTGCCTGCAACCAAGGTACATGCCCTTGACCGAAATCGAACCCGGGACCTTTCAGTCCGCAGACTGAAAGTGCTCTACCACTGAGCCAAACTGGTTTCGGCCAAGATCCAATATCTTAAGGCAACTTGATATGGGATTGGTGGCAGATAGAAAGAGTATAGCAGATAGAAGCAATTTCTATTTCTGATACTAGCAAAACTGTTAATATTGTGGTCATTTTAGAGCATTAATATCAGACATTAATTAATATCAGACACATTTTAACTAAATTTGGAGATTTCAAACAGTTCTGATCTAGGAAAGCATACAAAATACAAAATGTTGGGCTATTTTAATCGAGAAGGAAAAAAGTTCTCAAAAAATTTCACAAGTTGGATGATTTTAGCAATATTAACAGATTCCAAGGCATTTTGTTATTTGAGCAGCATACCTGATCTAAGGAGTAGTTGACATGTGATATGGAGAGATGGGGGTCAGCCAGGAACTGCAACAAGAAACACTGTGATTAGAGCTCCGTACAAAATATCTCAAATCCATTTGACCTATGAAAACTAGAATGAAATCTTAAGAATGGGCTTCATGTTAGTTTTAGGCTATTGAGAATTGATGCTTTATAAAAGATTATTAATTCTGATTTTCAGGTGATAATAAAATCAAAGCGAGGGCTCTTCTTACTGAGGAACCTTTGCCATGAGCTGCAAGTCACTTTGATCATGGCTTGGACAATCACAGAGAATGCACTGTACTCGCCAGCCATGTAGAAAACAGCTCACTCCTGACCACCTGACCATATCAAAAGGCATTCCAAATTCATAAACAGGCCCTACTCTGTCCCAGAGGCGTTGTTCCCATATCTCCTCTCTTACCTCTTGTTCCAAATCAAGCAGTGCTTGTCGATAAGGCTGCAAAACAGAGTTCAGACCTGTGCAGAAGGCCCTGAGGTAGATTCCATGTAACCCAGCTTGGCCCTGCTGAGATGGATGGTGATCCTGAAATCAAACAAAGAGAAATCAACTCCAGCCGAAACCAGTTTGGCTCAGTGGATAGAGTGTCGGCTTACGGACTAAAAGGTCCCAGGTTCGATTCCGGTCAAGGGCATGTACCTTGGTTGCGGGCACATCCCCATTGACTCATGAGAACATAGAATTAGGCGCAGCTCAGCACGGTGCAGTGCACATCCCCACCAAACTCCGGTGCAATGAGTACCCCCACCAAACTCTTCCCGTACCTCTGGAGGTACACGTACCACACTTTGGGAAACACTGATCTATACCAATATATGTATAGATTCCAACTTTGATAATTAAGTGTACTCTCTTAATATGATCTCAAAGCAAACTAGCATTGATTGGATTTTAAACTCATGTTTAGCTTATGTCTTTTCTCTGCAATAAATTCAGTTTAAGTGAACCAGAATCTCTGTCCCAGAGATGAAAACATAAGGCATTATCTCCAACTCCTTTGCTCCACAGATTACCACCTGTGAACCCCTAGGAAAAAGTACATCCATAAGAAGGGCTCCTGGTGACTAAGTGGGCTCAAATTTAAAAAACAACAAAAACAAAAATCAGAACCCAGCAGCCATTTCTGCACAGGGGCCTCACGCAAACTACACTTCCAAGGAAACCTGAGCTAAACTGCCTCCTGCACTGTATTTCTGCCATCTGAGCCAGCGCTTACGGAAGGGTCCTGGAATCCTATTTCAACCAATAGAATTGAGGCTTTCCCTAGTCAATGAGAGTGGCTCTATTCTGACCAATCAGGACAGAATACACAATCGAATTGTGAGGATTCAGAGCTTTCATTTGCATGAAGATGGACCAGGGACAGGAACTTCTGTCCTTATAAGTCAGCTCCCCTCTGGCTCAGAGAACATACTCTCTTTAAAGGGAACTTTAAAAAAAAAACACACGTATTTATTAAATGACTGATTATTTATAGAGGGGGGGAAGGGAAAGAGGGAGGGAGGGAAGAAGGGAGAGAGAGAAACATCCATGTGTTGCTCCACTTCTTTCTGCATTCATTGGTTGATTTTTTTCTGTGTTCCACAACTTTGAGAGGCTGAAATTTAAATTTCACACGTTATTCTTCTTTAGATTTTTTTTTTTGTTTAAAGTATTACATGTCTCCTTTTCTCCCCGATTAACCACCCCCACCACTCCCACCCCCGAGGTCGAGCCCCCACCACCTCAGTGTCTGTGTCCATCAGTCATGCTAATATGCATGCATACAAGTCCTTTGGTTGATCTCTTAACCCGCCCCTCCTTCCCCTGCCTTCTCCCTGAGGTTGGACAGTCTACTCAGTGCCACCTTGTCTCTGGATCCATTTTTGTTCATCAGTTTATGCTGATCATTATATCCCACATATGAGTGAGATCATGTGGTATTTATCTTTCTCCGACTGGCTTATTTTGCTTAGCATAAGACTCTCTAGTTCCATCCATGCTGTTGTAAATGGTAAAAGTTCCTTCTTTTTGACAGCAGTGTAGTATTCCATCATGAACCACAGTTTTTAATCCACTCATCTGCTGATGGGCACTTAGGCAGTTTATAAATCTTAGCTATTGTAAATTGTGCTATGAACATAGGGGTGCATATATCCTTTTGATTGGTGTTTCTGATTTCTTGGGATATACTCCTAGAAGTGGGATTACTGGGTCAAATGGGAATTCCATTTTTAACTTTTTGAGGAAACTCCATACTGTTTTCCACAGTGTCTGAACCAGTCTGCATTCCCACCAACAGTGCATGAGGATTCCTTTTTTTAATCATCCTCACTACCACTTGTCGTTTGTTGATTTGTTGTTGATAGCCATTCTGACAGGTGTGAGATGGTACCTCATTGTTGTTTTGATTTGCATCTCTGGGATGATTAGTGACTTTGAGCATGTTTTCATATGTCTCTCAGCCTTCCTTATGTCCTCTTTCGAAAAGGACCTATTTAGGTCTGTTGCCCATTTTTTGACTGGATTGTTTATCTTCCTTTGGTTAAGTTGTAGAGTTCCCTGTAAATTTTGGAGATTAAACCCTTATCTGAAATAGCATTGGGCAATATGTTCTCCCATGTGGTGGGCTTTCTTGTAATTTTGTTGATGGTTTCTTTTGCCGTGCAGAAGCTTTTTAGTTTGATGTAGTCCCATTTGTTTATTTTCTCCTTAGTTTCCATTGCCTTAGGAGCTGTATTGGTAAAGATATTGCTACAACATATGTCTGATATTTTGCTGCCTATGGAATCTTCTAAGATTTTTATGGTTTCCCATCCTATGTTTAAGGCACTTAACCATTTTGAGTTTATTTTTGTATATGGTGTAAGTTGGTGGTCTAGTTTCATTTTTTTTTTTTTTGCATGTATCTGACCAATTTTCCCAGCACCATTTATTGAAGAGACTGTCTTGACTCCATGGTATGCTCTTGCCTCCTTTGTCAAATATTAATTGAGCATAATGGCTTGGGTCAATTTCTGGGTTCTCTGTTCGGTTCCATTGGTCTATATGTGTGTTCTCGTGCCAATACCAGGCCATTTTGAGAACTGTGTAATATAGTTTGATATCTGGTATTATGATCCTCCAACTTTGGTCTTCTTTCTCAGGATTGCTGCAGCTATTCTTTTCTTTTCTTTTTTTATTCTAGATGAATTTTTGGAGTTTGTTCTAGGTCTGTGAAATATGCTGTTGGTATTTTAGTGGGGATTGCATTAAATTTATAGATTGCTTTGGGTAGTATGGACATTTTAATGATGTTAATTCTACCAATCCATTAACAGGGGATGTTCTTCCATTTGTTTATGTCTTTCTCTATATCTTTTTTCAATGTTTTGTAGTTACATTGCTACAGAGCTACATAGCCAGGGTGGGCACACTTTCCCTTTCTTTCTTCTCTCTCTCTCTCTCTCTCTTTGTTGCTAATCCTCACCAGATGGTATTTTTCTTACGAAGAGTGGAAGACAGAGAGAAACATCGATATGAGAAAAACACTTCAATTGGTTGCCTCCTGCCTGAGTCCCGACCAGAGCTGGAGCCAGGGAGGAGCCCACAACCAAAGTACCTTCCCCTAACCAGAATTGAACCCGTGGGTCTGCAGGCCGATGCTTTAGCCATTGAGACAAACCACATAGGGCTACACTTTCTCCTTTTACAAAGATGTCTTGGCAGGATAGAGTGGAACCGACCAGAGCAATGGCCACTGAGGAGCAGAGCCGTCTAGCCACAGAGGGGTCAGGCCCAGGGCTGTTCTATAGCTGTGTGGCTCTCACAGCTGGGTGTATCACAATTGAGCTGTATTGCACTGAATAACGTTTCCTTCTTCACCACACCCCAAATTGGGGGTTCTTGTTGGCACTGAATTGATGCCAACCACCATCAGTTGACCCAATTTATATAATAGAGGCCAGAGGGTATTAACTATGTTATTTCAGAAAAGCATTCTTCTACTTCCTTTGTAGAGGTCTCCACCTTTCCCCTCAACCAGAATATTCTTTCAACTGGAAAATAGTCATCACTGAATCAGTCACACAATTTAGCAGTCGTATATGTATTTCAGAAACAAAGGGAGAGATAAAAACATCAATGATGAGAATCAGCTGCCCCATGCATGCCCCCTACTGAGGATCGAGCCCACAACTTGAACTTGTGTCCTGACTGGGAATCAAACCATTAACTCCTGGTTTATAGGTCGATTCTCAACCTCTGAGTCACATCAGTCAGGCGATTTGACAGTCTTTTTACTTAGCATGGACAAAAATTACAGATTGTTAAAAATAAAGAGAACATTAAAATACCTCTTTCAAAAAAGTTGAGTGCCTACTACATACCAGGTATTTCCCATGAATTACCTTGTTTAATCTTTACAACCTTATACTTACTATCTATTACCCTCATTCCACAGATAAGGAAACGGGGCCTTAGTTACTGAGCATTAGGTTACTGCTGAGCAGTCTATGGCCAGTGAATGATGGTGTGGGGCACAAAACCTTGAACTTTACATTGTATTGATTTTCAATTAATTCATAAAATGGATACTACTTATTAAGTACTTACTATGTGCCAAGCACCTTCTTTAGTTTAACTTTCATTTACAAATTTAAAAAAATGAAGCTGAAAGCCGAAACCGGTTTGGCTCAGTGGTAGAGCGTCGGTCTGCGGACTGAAAGGTCCCGGGTTCGATTCCGGCTAAGGGCATGTACACTGGTTGCGGGCACATCCCCGGTAGGGGGTGTGCAGGAGGCGGCTGGTCGATGTTTCTCTCTCATCGATGTTTCTAGCTCTCTGTCTCTCTCCCTTCCTCTCTGTAAAGTATCAATAAAAAATATATATATTTAAAAAAAAAAAATGAAGCTGAAAGACTTTAGTTGCTTGCCTCAACATGACTAAGATAGAAGCAGAGTGTCAAAGGAATTTGAAATAATACTTCATGTTTTCACCTCTGGAATTGGAACTCTGGTCCAGCTCAAAATAATTTAATTCAGGCCTTCTAAAACTCAAGCAAAACATATGTGCTCTTAACACCAATCTGCTAAATTAATCCCTGTGTAGATTTCCCCCTTGTGCAAGGTACAGTCCCCTGGCCTTCACTTGAGTAATTCCAGTGAGGAGAAATTCATAACTTCTTATGACTTATTTCACAGGAATTACCAGTGGATTCACTGAAAGCTTAACGTGGCTCCCGCCTCCTGGAGGTGCACATTCCCTGAGAACAGGAACCTACCTGTTGCTGCACATGGCCTGTGTACTGTTCAATGAACTCGGTGAAGCGAATATAGTCTGTGCCCAGCCGGCAGAGTCGATTCAGGACGCTGGTTTCACTGGGATGGAGAAACGGGAAGTCCTGGGACACCTGTGGGAGAGGAAACAGAATGAACACACTGACGCTTGTGATTCACTGCATGACAGCCTTTGGGGTGCTTCAAATGCCCCGTATTATTTAGTGTTTCCTCTCTCAAGATGCCCATTTAAGATTGGTTAAGTTCTGGATAACAGAAGTATTTCCAAACCACTACAAAAGGGCTGTTTCCCACCCCGCCAAGGGACATTTGGTAATGGCTGGAGCTATGTTTAGGCGTCATAACTCAGGGGGTATTACTGGCTTCTAGTGAGCAGAGACCATGTATGCTGCTAAACATGTCACAATGCACAGGACAGCCCCCACAACCAAGAATTATACCAATGTTAATCTCAATTATCAATTTGTCAGTCTTGTTTACTTTGTAAAAAATATTTGGTTAAAAGAACAATATGCTTGAGTTTGCATTTAGCTTAACATGTTTATATATTCAATAGTACAATAAGATGATTTTCATCTATAGTGAGCATTTCCGACTATTTTTCCCCTTTATTCAAATGTGAAAATGATTGTTCTGCAGAAAGTATACAATATTTGCTGGCTTTGGTGGCCTTTTCTTGCATAAGTATCTGAACACCTACTCTGATGCAGAAACTGTGCTAGATACTCCTGGCACATCTCTGAAGACCACGGTGGTCTTTGCCCTCAAGGGAAATCTATGAGAGAGAAAGACTGGAAAGTCCTATAAGGGAAAGAAATAATCAAGTTCCTGGAATTGAGAAGAAGGGCATATGGGAGGATACTTAAAGAGCTGGTCAGAAAAAGTTTTTCTGAGGTGACTTTAAAGCCGAGACCTTAAAGAGGAAAATATATGATTGAGGCTTTTTTATAAGAAAGGAAGGCAGCCGAAACTGGTTTGGCTCAGCTGTAGAGCGTTGGTCTGTGGACTGAGGGGTCCCGGGTTCGATTCCGGTCAAGGGCATGTACATTGGTTGCGGGCACATCCCCGGTAGGGGGTGTGCAGAAGGCAGCTGGTTGGTGTTTTTCTCTCATTGGCATTTCTAGCTCTCTATCTCTCTCCCTTCCTCTCTGTAAAATGTCAATAAAATATTTTTTTTAAAAGGGGAAAAAAAAGGAAGGCAGCTATCTTTCCTATACTGTTATCTTTTTACTTCAGATCATAAAGCACCCACAAATATTCCTGTACATGTTCCTCCTAGATGCCTGGTGTTGTACTAGTTTTACAAGGGAAAATAAATAATAACAAGAGGAACTGCTTTGATTTATAGGTTTTATAGACAAGAATGTTTATTTTTCTGCTCCTCCCCAAACTATACTGCCAGTTCTTATAGGAATAGCCATGACTGTCATCAAATAAAGCTATACACAAATCTTGCTAATACCAGGACTAGCCACCATGAAATCCTGAGCTTCAGTTTGCTCATCTGTCAACCGGAGCTAACAATACCTAGTTACTAACTTATTGAGAGGGTGAGATAACATTACTGGAAGCCGAAGCAGACGAGAGTAGTTGAGATACTGGAGCCAGACAGACCTGGGTTCAAGACTAAGCTTGCTAATTACTAGCTGCGTGGCACAGGGAGTTAATCTGTGATATGAAGATGGGTGGTTAAGATTAAGTTAGATAATGCACATTAAATTACATAATAGCCTTTCCCCCCTCATACATTCCTGGTTACACGAAGGCCATCCAAATTCTCCCAGTGCTGAATTTCCTGAGAAAGGGGTTTTGACAGAAACACATTCATTTTTTCATTCAACAAAACTGGCTGAACCCTAGTTGCACGTTATACGCTATGTAAAAACAAACAAACAAAAAACAGAAAATAAAAGAAACACACAAAACGTTTTGTAGTTGGTCTAGCTTTCAAAATTTCAGAGTGTAAGCCTGAAATGGGAGAAAATGCCTCCCTCACTTTTACATCCAGTTCCCCAGAAACTCTCTCCGATCAACTTCAGGCCCCTTGGAGTCTCTCGCTCCCTTTCCAAGGCGGGGCCGGTTAGGGCCCGCCCTCGGTTCCCCCGCCCAGGCCCGGCTCCCTAACCGGAGTCCGTCCCACGCGGGCCCTCGGAGCCCCGCCCTCCAGGCTCCCTTACAGGCCCCGCCCCCGCCCTAAGGCCCCGCCCCCGCCCCTAAACCCCTCCCCTCGCACTGGCTCAGGTCCACCCGCCCATCCGGCGCGCGGGTTCCCGCGCTCGGAGCGGGGCGTACCTGCAGGCCGCTGCGCTTGTTCCAGGTGAAGATGGAACCCGGGTACCCGCTCAGCGCCAGGAGCAGCTCGTGGATCATGCCCGCGGCGGAGCTCGGGCCCCTTTACACGTCGCTCCTTCCTCCAGCGCCCTTCCAGGCAACCACGGAACCCAAGGCTCCGTTCCCTACACGCGCGCAGGCCCCCGGGATCGGCGGTTCCTCGTGAACCCACTCGTCGCCACAACAGCTGCGGGGGGAGCGGCCGGGAAGCGGAGAGCGGCCGGGGCGCCGCGTCCCGGAAGTAGGGCGCGGGCGGGGCCCGTGCGCCCGCGGCTCGCTCCGGCCCCGGCTCCGCGGGAGTTGGAGTCGCGGCGGCGGCGGGCTTCGCGCATGCGCCCTCTGCGGCCGAGTCACCCGCACGGACTTCCGGTTCGGGAGCTGGACTGGAAGGCCGGCGAGCCGGGCCTGGGGCTGACCTGGGGGGCCGGGGCTGGCCCGCGGGCAGAGGGGCGAGTGGCCTGAGGGACAGCCCGAGAGAGACACGCCCAGGAGTGGGCTGGAGGGTGCTCTCGGGCACCTTGGCCCAGTAGTAGGTCTTTTTTTTGGGGGGGGAGAGGGGGTGGCTGCACCGCGGCTCTGCTAGTGACCTGGCCGGAGGGAGCGGAGACAAAGAGGCCGGAACCCCGCACCCGCCGCTCCCTGAGCTGACCTCCGCGAACCCCGCAGCGCTCGGATCTCTGGCCAGCACCCGAGCTCGTCCTCAGGAGACCCCTGACGACTGCCCCCCCGGACTCCCTTTTCCCCACCAACTCAGTGCAGCTCTCCCCGAGCCCACCGGCCCTCACAGCCAAAACCAACCTCTCCAGTCGGGAGGTGCCCCGTCAGGAGTTCCCGAATATTTGCTGAGCGGTCACTTCTGCTGTGAGGAAAAGCAAGGACCCAGTATTTGATTCAGTACTTGATTTTTGTCTGGGGTGGGGATTGGTGGTTGTGGAGTCCAGGGGCCGGGCGGATGTAGAGAGAGAACCTGAGGGCGATCAGCCGCGACCCGCTGGACAGAGGCTTGGCGTTGCCTGGAGCAGGTGGGTGCCTTGCCTTTAGCTCCTGAGCTCCAGGTCTCCCGTAGGGTTCGAACTCAATGCAACCTTGGCAGAGGAGCTAAATGGGATCAGGATTGGGGGTGGGGGGAAGGCGGGAAGAGCAGACTATTTTCATTTTCTCTGCTGTTTTGCCAGGCTGCCCTGGGAAATCACCCGGAAATGCAGCTTTTGAAAGTTTTCTCTCCATGCTCAGTTTGGGCTCGCTATCCTGAAGTTGGTGCTCCCTCGGATGGCCACACGGAGCATATATGTGGGAAGTCAGGCCAGCTCTGGCAAGACTTTAACATATGAATATATTCCTTCTGATAGTGCCATCTCTCTCTACCCTAGGAAAAAACGCTTCTTAGAGAGAGAGAGACTCATCTGCAGGTGATTCTCCAAGGACATGGGAAGATAGGTGTAAGCCCGGCCCCGGGAACCCAGATCCTTAAGCGGAGGGAATCTGCACTCTGCTGCGAATGATGGCCAAACCCGCTCTGAGAGGGAATGGCCCTAACTCGGAGTCCTTACGACAGCGCTTCCGGAAATTTCAGTACCACGAGGTAGCTGGGCCCCGGGAGGCCTTCAGCCAACTCTGGGAACTTTGTTGTCGGTGGCTAAGGCCGGAGGCGCGCACCAAGGAGCAGATTGTGGAGCTGTTGGTGCTAGAGCAGTTCCTGACCATCTTACCCGGGGAGATCCAGAAGAGGGCACAGGAACAGTGTCCGGAGAGTGGAGAGGAGGCTGTGGCTCTGGTGGAAGATTTAGAAAGAGAGGAGCCTGGAAGACCTGGACGTTCGGTGAGAAGGGAGGGGAACTCACCAGTGTGTGACTGGGCAGGGGCAAGGGTAAGGGGCCAGAGTAAGGTACAGGCATTTACAGAGGGCCACAATCTCCCGTGGTAATGCTTATCCTCCTGGTTCCGGAACAGGTAACTTTTTCAAATACAGCTTACCTTAGAGATGCTACCTGGGTGTCTCGTTGCTACCCTGTCGTCATGAGTTATTCATAGATTCCGTTTTATTTAATTGGGAAGAAAGGGGAGTTATGTTTTAGCCTGTAGTGAGTTTATTATTTGATCTTTTTCCTTCTGGAGTTCCAGCTGCTCTTAAGCTAACAGCAATGGAATCAGAATGACTCCTTTGGCTATTACCACCACCAACCACAATCCTAGCCATGTCCCCAAAGGATGGCGGTCTTTTTTGCGGGGTATTAAATAATCTTCTCTGGGAATGCCCCTCATAGTAACGTTGCAGTGACCACTAATGGGGGTTGTTTTTAGGTCACAGTCTCTGTGAAGGGGCAGGAAGTACGCCTGGAGAAGATGAAACCCCTGAAATCATCACGGGAGTTATTAAGTGTTCAGCAGGAGTCAGTGGAACCTCAGTCCAGGGCTGTACCCAAGAAAAAGAGGGCAAGAAGCCCAGTCCTGGAACCACAGGAGCAGATGAACACAAAGGAGGAGCTCAGACCTTTTCAAAAGAGCGGTGAGGAGTAGATTCATATGGGAAGATAGGATGCCATTCTAAGTTGGGAAGTGGGGTTTGGGAATTAGTGAGTGGGGAAGGGATTTCAGGAATGAGTGGTAATGATAGAATATGTGGTGTTGGTTACCTCCTGAAGGCAGATAGTTTAGCTCTCTGCTGCAGAATGTGTTCTTTTTGAATAAGTCTGCCAGAGCATGGTTCTCTAGTTTTTGTCAGAACTTTGAACGAATATATTTCCTCTTGGTAATGATAATACTAGGTCATATTTCCTAGATAAAATGTATTTTCTATACTTAAAGGTAAATCTTCCTTTTAATCATTTTCCTTTTACAAAATAAACTGAATTTGTTTCTTTAAGCTTTTCCTCAGATGCTCCATTCTGACATACTGAGTTTTTGTTACTTTCCCCTGGAAACTTTAAGTTCTACAGATATGTCAATTGTGGAGAACTAAGTTATGTGTATTATTCTAATGAGGGTCTGATAGGTTGAGGCAGAGTAAGAATTTCACTGTTTTCTTTCAATACAGCTCAACTAATTCACCTGGTAATTCCTAGGACTCTCATAGCCTTCCCCATTGTCTTTGTGTATAGTACTTATTCTTGTACATGATTTTGTAGAGCTTGTTTTTCTTCTTTGTACTCTGTAAAATTTCATATTGTATGATTTTTTTCCCCTTGATCATTTCCTTAACTTGTTGAGGTTGTTCTAAATTTTGACTTTATCATTCAAGATGCTAGACTTCTCATCTAGTCTTCTCTGGTCTCTAGCCATCCAGATGCAATCCCTCAACCCCCCACATAGGCTTGTAGAATTAATCAGTTTGTGAACACATACCATGTGCTCAACACCTTGTAAGGCATTCTGCAATAAGGAAAGATGCCTATCCTTAAAGATCTTATAATATGACTGAGAACATAATAGCAAACATAAATATGTGCTGACTGAACTGACCTGAAACAATGCTAAATAATAACTTGTTATTCAATTGTGTGAGCACAATAGGAGTTTGACGAATGGAAGATGAAGGAGGGCTGTAGGGAAGATTTCATGGGGGCGTTGGCAAATACAGCTTGAAGAATGGGTTACATTTGGATAGGAGGGGAAGAGCCTGATACAGACAGCGCATAATAGGCACTCAGGTTAAGATCCAGCAGTATACAGCATGTGAGCTGAGGAAGCAAGAGCCTGGAGCTCGGTAGGACAGTGACTGCTGCAGGTAGCTAGGAGTGAGAAGATGAGAGGAGTCTAGACTTGGATGGTGGCAGTAGGAGTAGAGGACATACTGAGGGAAAAACCTTTAGACCTTGGTGACCGAGTATGAAGGAAACAGATGCGTAGAAGATGATTTCCTCTCTGTTTCCCTCCCACTTGAAATCTGAGTTTAATTTTCTAGCCCGAAGTGGAGAAATTTAGGAGACAGGAGGTAACTGTTCCCAGCAGTGCCATGACCTGCCGACAAGTGGTCAGGAGATGGTTGGGAGCAATTTGGAACAGAATTATCTGCTCTGAACATTCAACAGGCTTTTCTCTCATCACCCTGTTCTGGAAAATAAATAGTTCTCATTTTTTGAGGTTTCATGTATTTTCCCCATTCTCTTTAACACATTGCACTTTCTGAAAATATTTCCTTATATACTATATATATTAGAGAGGAAGGGAGAGGGACAGAGAGATAGAAGCATCAATTGACTGCCTCCTGCATGCTCCCTTCTGGGGATTGAGCCAACAACCTGGCATGTGCCCTGACCAAGGAATTGAACCTCGATCTCTTGGTTCTTGGGTTAATGCTCAACCACAGAGCCATACTGGCTGGGCACTTTCTTTAGAAGCCTCTTGGATTAAAAAGGCAGGTCTGAACTCAAATTTTTCCCCCCTGATCAGTCCAAATTATGACATCCTTTGTTTGCTTTCCTGCAAGCAGGGTTTCCATTTCCTAAATCTGGTGTGGTCTCCAGGTTGGAGCAAGGAGAGCCTTGGATGCCAGATCTGGGCTCCAAGGAAAAGGAACTCCCAAGAGGCAGTGTCACAGGAGACAAACAAATGCATGCTGACCAGTTACCATCCAGGAGAGAGAAAAGCAGCTGGGTGGGTCAGGATCACTGGGGCTTTGAGGATGAGAAGGTGGCAGGTGTGCACTGGGGCTATGAAGAGACCAGAACTCTCCTGGCAATTCTCAGTCAGACTGAATTTTACGCGGCTCTCCGAAACTGTCATCGAAACAGCCAAGTATATGAGGCTGTGGCTGAGCGGCTCCGGGAGTACGGCTTCCTCCGGACCCTGGAACAGTGTCGGACCAAGTTCAAAGGTCTCCAGAAGAGCTATAGGAAAGTCAAGAATGGCCACCCACCTGAGACCTGCCCCTTTTTTGAAGAGATGGAAGCCCTGATGAGTGCTCAGGTCATTGCCCTGCCCAGTAATGGCCTGGAAGCAGCAGCCTCTCACTCTGGCCTGGCAAGCAGTGATGCCGAGACTGAGGAGCCAGAGCCAGGAAGGGAGCAGGAGGAGGGAGCAGAAGAGGCCACAGCGGAAGAGTCTGACAGTGATGAAATGGGTGAGAAAGCCACCCCCCAGGATCCCAACAATTCAACTGCACCCGTCCTTTACCGAAGCCCAAGTGGTAAGAAACTTTTCTTGGGGTTTTGGGGTTAGACTTGAGGAGTTATGAGCCTGGATGTGGAATTATGAAGCTTAAGGTCATCTGCCAACTTTGCCAGAGAACAGAGAGGCACTTCTCAATGCCATGTATTTCATTGTGTGGGAAA
The DNA here is from genome assembly GCA_963924515.1 of Vespertilio murinus. Taxonomy (NCBI): domain Eukaryota; kingdom Metazoa; phylum Chordata; class Mammalia; order Chiroptera; family Vespertilionidae; genus Vespertilio; species Vespertilio murinus. Next base: position 157,635,615 of record OZ004704.1, on the reverse strand, counting down.
GTCAGATAATAGAGAGTAGGGAATAATTTTAGGTATTTTAAAGCAATACACCCAGCAAATTCAAGAAAGTCCTGAAAAGGAATATCATTGCTTCCATTTTTAAAAATTAAAAAATATTCCTGGTCCTGTATAATAAAAGCCTAATATGCTAAGTGTCTGGTCATCTGTTCAATCAAAGCATAATATGCTAATGATATGCTAAGGCCACTCAACTGCTTGCTTTGATGTGCACTGACCACCTGGGGGCAGACAGTCACCCGGTTAACCAGTCCATACTACATGCACTGACCATCATTGTCAGATGACAACTGGTAGGTTAGCTTGCTGCTGGGGTCTGGCCAATTGGGACTGAACAAGACAGGCTGGACATGCCCTGGAGCAGTCCCTCCCCAGCCCCAATCATGCACCGGTGGGGTTCCTCAGACTGGCCTTTGCCATCTCAAAATCCAGGACCCCTTGGGGGATGTCAGAAAGCTGGTTTTGGCCCCATCCCGCAGGCCAGGCTGAGGGACCCCACTGATGCATGAATTTGTATATTGGGCCTCTAGTTATAAAATAATTAAAATTTGAAAAAAAAACTTGGCACTATTTTATCTTTAAGAACTAATATTGAGAACTTTATATGAACTGGTGCTTTATCTTTTACTCCCCCAAATCTCAAGTCAGTATGTTCCTTTCTACTTTAAAAAGCATAGTGAAGGATTGCCCAAAGTTGGGGAAACATTTTGAGTCTCCTCTATGAGATTCACAACACACATTGGCATTGTAAGAGGAATGAAAAGTCCTGCAGTAAGAAATCTTGTTTAACACTCTATATGTTGAAATATCATTTGCCTGTGGAAGTTTTGTTAAGTATCCTTTATTACTGTTAATGTATATTTTACAACCATGTTGTTGTGGAAAGGGCACCAAAGGAGGCTTTGTTTCTAACCCTGACCACCAATCAGCTGAATGCCCTTGGTCAGTTACCTGACCATTTCAAAGTTTGTTTCCCAAACTGTAAAATGGGGAATGGCAACAGGACTACATCTCTCAAATTTAGTTCCACTGTGAACAGTGATCTCTTGCTTTCCTTTCTTATATGTTTAATGTTATTTTAGTTCTGTTCTATTCTTCCTATCTTCTACTTTTTCTTCCCCTTCCCTCCACTCTTTTTCCTCTTTTGTCATTGGACTAAATGTAAGTAAACCACAAATATGGCACATATGCCAGCTGCTATAATTTTCATTTTCTTTTCATCCTTTCCACTGCTTTTTCTGTCTTCTGATTCCCCCCCCCCAGTTTTAAAAAATGTTTTATTGTTGCCGAAACCGGTTTAGGTCAATGGATAGAGCGTTGGCCTATGGACTGAAGGGTCTCGGGTTTGATTCCCGTCAAGGGCGTGTACCTTGGCTGCTGGCACATCCCTGGTAGGGGGTGTGCAAGAGGCAGCTGGTCAATGTTTCTCTCTCATTGATGTTTCCAACTCTCTATTCCTCTTCCTCCCTCTCTGTAAAAAAAAAATCAATAAAATATACATATATATATATAAATGTTTTATTGTTGAGGATATTACAGATGTCCCCATGTTCCCCCTCCCCTTCTTTACTTTTCAGTGAGTGGATGGTAATAGAAGTAATGTAATCACCAGCTGGCTCTCAAGTGGGAAGAAAATTCTTTGAATCTCCCTTCCCTCTACTTTGGTCACCTTCAGGGAGCAGGGTCTGTAATCATCCTGATGACGCACTGCCCCGGTGGGGCCTGCAGCACTAGCACGTGTTCAGGCCAGGAGATGCTGTCTGCTCTGCTCCTTCCTCTTTCTGCCAGCCCTCTCCTAACAACAAGGTGCATGACTATCGGGTCCTTATCTTGTACCCTTTCAGGTCTTGGCTGGGCTTGCTTCTTTTTTTCTTTTGAGATTGTGGCAACTGAGGAAGGGTCATAATAAGAGTTTAGGCAGTAGTATGATTTTAAGTTTTTAGTCATTCTGTGGGAAACTTTCAAAGAATGTTTGAGAGATGCAGATGAGATGATTAAGGAATTGAGGCTGTAAATCCCTGGTGCTGAAATTACTCTTCTGGTGGCAGGTGTACACTGGGGCTATGAAGAGACGAAGACTTACCTTGCAATTCTTAGCGAGACTCAGTTTTATGAAGCTCTCCAGAACTGTCACCGCAACAGCCAGTTGTATGGAGCAGTGGCTGAGCGGTTATGGGAATATGGATTCCTTAGGACACCAGAGCAATGTCGGACCAAGTTTAAAAGCCTACAGACCAGCTATCGGAAAGTCAAGAATGGCCAAGCACTAGAGACCTGTCCCTTCTTTGAAGAGATGGATGCTCTGGTGAGTGCTCGGGTTGCTGCCCCACTCAGTGATGGCCAGGAACAAGACATAGCCTCTTGCCCCATCCAGGAGACCAGTGTGGCTGAAACTGAGAAGCAAGCTGAGGAGGCAGAAGAGGTCTCAGAAGAAGATTCTGAGGATGATGAAGAGGATACTGAGCTACCCCCTGGTGCTGTCATCACACGTGCTCCAGTCTTATTCCAGAGCCCCAGTGGTAAGATCCTTTTACTTCTATAGGTCTAAATAGCGAAGGGGAAGCAGTGGGAGTTAGGAAAAAACATCATGAGATTGAAGCCTCTTGACACCCACCTGCCATGGATTCTTCTTGTGACCACCCATTTCTTCCCCATGTGCTCTGTCTATTGAAGCAGTTTAGTGAGGGGAAGTAAATTACTCACTTGACTTGCCTGAATCCAAGATGGCTGCAAACTTTGTAAATTTGTTATCATCTATATGTGAGCTGCTAGGTTGTTAGGCAGTTTACCTAGCAGGGAATCAAAAAGTTTACATTCCCAGTAGCATTCATGTACCCATAATAGGATGAAGTTGTTTTTAAAAGTTCATTTTCATTTGTTTGTTCTAGTTTCAGCTTATATACCAGCTGTATGTCTGCTTTATCATATATTTGAAAATCTCCTAACCTCTTTTAGACACACTTATGCAAAAGTCTGAGATTTCTGAAAGGATTGACCTTTGAATCCTAGCTGCTGTATTATGAAGAAAATACTTCACTATGGCTTCCCTCCTGGGAAGAATAATTTTGATTTTGGAGTATTACATGTACAGGGGTGGCCAAAAGTAGGTTAAGTTACCAACCATTATATCTAAAAGATAAATTATAAATAAGGATATGAAATAACAATAATATGACTAATACAAATAAGTAATACAATAATAAATAATGATATAAGAATAAACTATTTTGCATACTCACAACTATAAACCTACATTTGCTCCTCCCTGTATATGTATGTGAATCTGGACTCTGTTGATTATAAGTTGAGTAACTTAGAACCTAATCCTGAAGTTTACTCATCTGTGAAGACTTACCTCAGAAAGTTGCTATAAATAAGGTACCATGGTGAAGCACTTAACCAACGCTTGCGCACATGGTAAGTATTCAATAAAGAGCAATTTTCTTTTCCAAAAGTTCTTTAGATCAATATTCTTTAAGGTTGTTCCATGGAACATGAGTTCCATGGGGTATTACTTTATTGTACTGAAAAGTGGCTTATAGGTTTAGGAAATGCTAAATACCCCTCCTCATGGAGGATCACAAAACATTTACAGATTTAAGGTTCTGAGGTTTCATTTAATCTGATGAACCTCTATTTCACAGGCATACCTTAAGATCTGGATTCTAGATAGAAATACTGCTGACAGGTAGAACACAAATTGACACTCAGCTTTCTTTTGCTCTCAGATTTAGTCCAGGAAATTTGGGAATTTATCTGAAATATCTGAAAATTCTGTAAATTCAAACTAAAAATTTGCAAATATCTGCAGGTTTGTTCACAAAGCCTAGGCCTGAGGAGCCTGGCATTTGGTTCTTAGCCATGGCAATAGAGCAAGTGCTTTTGGAGCATTTAGTGATTAGCTTTTCATAGGCAGAGAGAATGTTTTTAGTGAGACACTTCCTAGCACATTTCTTCTCAGAAGGCTTATTCTTTGGAAGACTCTAAGTCGTTTTCTACCCTATTTTTATTCTCAACATATATTGGAATTTGAGCAGAAGGGGACACATATAACTCTTTTGGATATACAAGTTTTGCAGAGTTTTCCTGGACATTCCCTCCTAATCCCTTTAGTTACTGGCAAAGACCATAAACTAGAGTACCATAATAGCCTGAGAAGAGAAAAAACATAGCATTAGAAAGTGTCTTTCCTGTGTAAACGTGATAGTTTTAAAAAACCTGGCAGGTTTTTCTTATTACACTGAGAAGATTTTCTGAAGATCCTAGATATTCAGGAAGAATTAAAAGAATATACTTAAGAGCCCTATATAGATGAGAAATGTGTAATGGGCTACGAAGTAGAAAAGTAAACACTGGAATTGTAATAGATGGTAATTGTTTAGGATCTAGAACCCCTAAGTTTTATCTTTAATTATCTAGTGTGACACTTACTTTACCTTGGCAAAGAATCATTCAGGAAATGGATAACTTTAAAAATTATATTCTCATGCTAGGTTTTGAGGCTGGATTTGAGAATGAAGAGAATCTAAAACGGGATATTTCTGAAGAAGTACAACTACATAGGACATTACTTGCAAGGTCTGAAAGGAAAATTTGCCGGCACCTTAATCATGGTAAAGGCAGTGAGACTGAATGTAGATCAGGAAGACACTGGGAGAGGACCCCAGGAGAAAGAAGAAGAAAACCCACACTCCCAGAGAGGAGTTTGAATAAAGTTTTAAGTCATCAGAAACCTTACTTGGGAGAGAAACCCAATAAATATCTTAGATATGGCAAAAGCTTTGGTCCAAACTCCCACCTCATGCATCAAATAACACATCAAGTGGAAAACCCATATAAATGTGCCGACTGTGGAAAAAGCTTCAGTCGGAGTGCACGCCTCATTAGACACCAGAGAATCCATACTGGAGAGAAACCTTATAAGTGTCTTGACTGTGGGAAATGTTTCCGTGACAGTTCAAATTTCATCACCCATAGGAGAATCCACACAGGAGAGAAACCATATCAATGCAGTGAGTGTGGAAAACGTTTCAATCAGAGCTCAAGCCTTATAATTCACCAGAGAACCCACACAGGAGAAAAGCCCTATCAATGTGAAGAGTGTGGAAAAAGCTTCAATAACAGTTCTCATTTTAATGCACATCGGAGGATACACACAGGAGAGAGACCCCACGTGTGTCCTGATTGTGGAAAGAGTTTCAATAAGAGTTCTGATTTGCGTGCACATCATAGAACCCACACAGGAGAGAAGCCCTATGGGTGTCATGATTGTGGCAAGTGCTTCAGTAAAAACTCTGCTCTGAATAAGCACAGAGAAATCCATACAAGAGAAAAACTTCTGAAACAATCAATGCCTAAGTAAGCCACTGAGTATCTATTAAAAAAAAGTAAAAGAACCTCAATAAATGTTTTGAAATTGAAAAGTCTTTCAATGGTGGTGAGATCCAACTCCTATCTGTGCTCAACTAGCTTAGGAAATACTCTAGGATTTACCCCACGGTGTGTTCCAGTTTCTCCTGGATCAAATTCCCAAGGCAGTCATCTTAAGAATGAAAGGAAGATTTCAATCCCGCTCCTGTTTCCTTAACAAAGTCACAGCAGTAGATCTTTTAACATGTACCTTTTACTCATCCTGTTATTCAGCAGCATTTCAGAGAGAAGTTGTGAAACTTTTCTCATTAAGTAGGTCTAGCTCTTTAATCAGTAATGGGAATACAAAAAGGAATTATTCTTCCTTTTTGTCCACTTAAGCCTGTGCCCAGAATGAAATACAGATGGTCCCCAATTTACAATAGTTCAACTTCGTGATGGTGCGAATATGATACACGTTCAATAGAAACTGTCATCTAGGCTAAGCTTTGATGTTTGGTATGTTAAGGACATTTTTAACTTACAAATATTCCACTCATGATGGGCTTATCTGGACATAGCCCCATTGTAAGTAGGGGAGCCTTTATATTTGTCATGCACACTCTTCATTTGCCTTAAAGGAGAGTTAATGTCCATCTTGGTTCTCACCTGGGTGTTCTATATAGGGAAACAATGTAAACCTTATATAAATATTGCAGTATAAACCCTGGATGTCTTAGTTTCTTTCAAGTCCTACAAGATCTGGAATAGGAAAATAATCCATTTACATCATCGTTTAATTTTTCCTGTCCATTTCATCTGAATTTCATCTGTTCCTTGGTCCAGAAGCCCAGAGAGCAAGACAACTGGATGTGATGATTGGGAAAGCAGTTAAAGCTGCCACCAGGGAATTCTCTGTATCCTACACACTCCAAACACGTAGTCTACTGTAGGTTCCCCGTGGGTGCTCAATACTAACCTACAAGGAGCAGAAGCCACTGCCACATTGCTATGGATTGGGAAAACGGACCAAACCAACAACTGTTAACCTTAATGGCAAGGAGGACAATGATCTTTGGTCAGTTGAATCCAATCACACACACACACATGCATATATTCAACTGTATAGATCTATTGAAAAGCAGCTCTTTAAATATAAGTGTAATTCTGATCTTTATAATAGTATTACATTAATTACCCATATTTTCATAGTATGATGAGTCCTGTACAGCACAAATTAAATAGTCCCTGTCCTTACAATCTAAAATGACACTGACTTGGACAAAAAAATAAGTACACGTATGGTAGCAAAGGTTTAAAGCTAGGTAGTAACAATGCATAAATGTTAAGATCTAATACATTTGAGTTTGCTGTCAAAATATGAGGTATTTGCCTTTTGTTCAGGGAGTTTTCAGAAAACAGGAGGTGTTCAAAGGAAGGGAGATTATTGGGTAAATTAGGATGGGATGAACTTTCTAAACAGTGCTAAGTGGATGAGAAATGGGAACCATTGGACAGTAAGGCGTTTTGTGCAGATGGAGCAGAGGGCAAATGAAAAACTAAGGAAGTTTGGATAAAGGTGGGAGCAGAACAAAATTTCAGAATCAGGGCTCTGCAGGAGACAGGAAAGAATTGCATCAGGTGAAACATGGAGTGCCAGAGGCAGATTAGGAGGTGACGCTCCCAGCATCTGTGTTAAATCAGGTGCTGTGCTGTAGTTATTGATAAGGAAACAGCTGGTACTGGAGAAGAATGAGCAATTGCTGCAACTAGTTCCTTTGGGAGATGAAGGTCAGAAATTGAGAAGATACTCTGATGGTTAAGTCAAGAAAGAGAAATGTGAACAGATGGCCAAGGCCTAGGATAGGTAGCTATCACATTTAATTCGAGTTCTGTGGCTGGAATGAGATTGGGGAGAGCAATATTCTGCAATTCATAGCTTACTGTGTTAGATGAGAGATGAATTAGGGTTCTGATATTGAGGGGTCCTCGTACAAAGAATCTAACATTTATTAGGAATTAAAGGGAGATGGTATCTTAATTATATTACCTAAGCAGACAGGAACATATAAGAAGCACTAGTCTGAAGCAATGCTTCAGGATCTGATTTAAGAAATATGTTATTTTTTTTAAGTGAGAGGTTACTATATTTAGTATATCCATTATAGTCTTGTGGGAAAGCACTGGTTTGGGTATTAACAGATATGAATTCTGGTTCCAAATGTCTTATGTGTAAGACATCCTGCTTCTAATTCTTTTTCTGTAAAGTGGGATATTGTTTATACCTTAATATGCCTCTCAGGGATACCATGTTAATAAAGATTATATCTATAAAGTACCCAGTGTTTCTTCAGGTATGTTTAAAAATATATATGTGCAAAAAAAATACTCACACACACACACACATCCTATATAATAAAAGGGTAATATGCAAATTGACCAAACGGCAGAACGACTGGAATGTCTGTGGACCCTCTCCCTGGCCAGCCCTATGAGCAGGCACCTGGACCCCAGTCAGTCACCTGCAGACCCTCACCCTGCTTCTGATGGCCCTCATTGGGCAGGCCGGCTGGACCCCACCAGTGCTTGAATTCATGCAAATTATGAGTAAGTTGTTGTTGGTAGGCAGAGATAAATCTTTGCCTGCCTTTTAAAAAATATGTAGATTTTTATTGATTTCAGAAAGGAAGGGAGGAGAGAGAGAAACATCAGTGATGAGAATCACTCACTGCCTCCTGCATGCCCCGTACTGGGGATGGAGCAAAAACCTTATATAAATAAGGCATGTGCCTTGACTGGAAATCAAACTGACCTGGTTCATAGGTTGACACCCATGAACCACACCAGCCGGACTGCTTTTTGGCTCCTTGTATGGGGTTACTAGAAGAATGCCTATCTAAATCTTTGCGTTCTAAGCTGAGAAACAGATGAGATTATGGTAAAAGAGAAATTAGAATGAAAATCCTTGGTATCTGAATCCATATCCATTAGGATCCATCATAGCAGCATGGAGAACGAGTCTTACTTTAAAAGGACCAGGACCAGGACCAGCCCTCCAGATAAAGAAAATGTGCAAAAGGAACAGGGCAAAGGCAAACTCTTACTAGGGAAAAATAAGTTCACCTCAAACTAGTGCACAAACCATTATCTGCTACCCTTTCCTAAGATTTAATAGTTTTCAAACATTCTAAGAAAGAGAAACCAAGCCTTATTGGGGAGTAAGATAATTTATGTACCTCTTTTAATACCCACAAGACTTTTGTGGGGATAGATTGGGTGGCAAATGCAGCAAAGGAAGCAAGAATGTATTAGCCGGAGCTGGGCAATCATATTTATTCCCATCAGTTGTTTCCCTGTGCTGTTATTTCCCTCTGCCCCATGTTATCGTTTGTCCTTTTATTGCTTGTGCTCTATGGCCAAGGTCATATAACTTAATAGCAAACGTATTTTCTGTGTTGCTATTTCTCTTTTACTATAATCTTTGAGTGTAGATGCTGAGTCTTGTCAACTCCATTGAGAACTATTTTTATGCTGACCATGTAGGGAAGGGAAGATAAGATATGAATGTAAGGAAAAATTCTCTCTCCATTATTTAATTCAAAATCTAAAACAAAAACTTTACTCCTATATACTCAAATATCCAGTGAGATACAGGTCTCAAAATTTTGACATATAAAACGTTATTGAGTATTCTCTGACATTATGGTGTTTAAAATAACAGATATTATATAGATATATTTTAGTTACAGTTTAAATTCCTCCAACACCCATCATGGGCTATTTCAGAAACAAAACTTTGGAACAACTGTAAATCAGATTAAAGGCTGAAAATAGGGAGTGAAGATGGAGTGAGGAGGGTGTGTGTGTGTGTGTGTGTGTGTGTGTGTGTGTGTGTGTGTGTGACAAAAAATAATAAAGGCTGGAAATGGAAGCTTAAAGTACCCTACAGCTCAAGAAGTATCTGGCTGGCATAGCTCCATTATGATAAAAAGAAGAGAAAGGTAGAAATATTTTTAAAAAACCAATAACTTGATTCCAGAGAAATTAATCATGAGGACAAAGCCAGATCTCAGCAGTTAGCTTTACCTGTCTCTAGAGTCATCTACAGAGTAAACCTGACTACTGGATATTCACAAAAGCCCATGGTATGCAGTGTAGTCTGGAGTCAAAAGTTTTGGGGAATACTTAAGTGAAGAGAGTCTGATTACAATAAGCATAATAAAATACTGAGCTATTGTCAGAAGCTAGAAAGTGTAAGGGTCTGGGGTGATAATCTGTTTTCTCTTCTCACTTTATTTAGACTAGTAATTCCCAAACTTTTCCTGATGAGAAACTACTCTGAATTTCCTGAAGTTTTTTAAAATTTAAATGTAAGATTTATCGGGATAAAGGGAAATAATACCCCCTCAGGGATGGAGAGGGTAGGCAGGCTCTAGCAGCAACTGTGAGTTTTATGATCACTAATAGAAAGGGACTGTGAAGTAACAATCAGTGGTGCACTGGGAGTTTTAGTTAGCAGCAATATTCACATCCCTTCCAGTAAGCAGCATGCGGGAAGCTATGTAAGGCCTCAGAGTCTGTTAGTCAATGTAAGACATATTTATTTATTTATTTATTTATTTATTTATTTATTTAAAATATATTTTATTGATTTTTCACAGAGAGGAAGGGAGAGATGGAGAGCTAGAAACATCGATGAGAAAGATACATCAACCAGCTGCCTCCTGCACACCCCCCACCGGGGATGTGCCCGCAACCAAGGTACATGCCCTTGACCGGAATCAAACCTGGAACCTTTCGGTCCGCAGGCCGACGCTCTATCCACTGAGCCAAACCGGTCTGACAATGTAAGACATATTTAATGAGCCCTCACCATGAGTTAGGTACTGGAGATACCTTGCTACTGGCTACTGTTCTTCAAAGGGAGAGGTGAAAGGTTTACTAAAAGGAATATGGCAGGAAGAGCTTGGTTGCAACACATACTCAAAAGAAATTCACTTCATTACAGCTTAAAAATGTAACACTTTGGGTTTCAGATGATTCCACTTCCTTTTCAGTTCGGACCTGGTGCTGTCAGAAGCAAAGATGTAGTCGATGGATTCATAAGACAAATCCCATACCTGAGACGGGGTCAAATTAAAATTTTCAGCTGCCAGCTGGTACTCTTGGGAAAGGTGTGTTGCAAAAACACCCTTATCGTCAGTCTGCCAATGTAAGCAAGAAAGTTTCAAATGAACAAGGAAATGATTTTTTTTTAAAACAACTCTTTTTTAGTCTACTTTCCTATTTACCTTGCTTCTTTTAAGAGTCTAAACAAGGGCCTATAAATACATCTATGCCTAGCTATAACTAAAGGGGCTTGTTTACCCTTTAAAAAGACACAAAGAAAAACCCCCCAGCCGAAACCGGTTTGGCTCAGTGGTAGAGCATTGGCCTGCGGACTGAAAGGTCCTGGGTTCGATTCTGGTCAAGGGCATGTACATGGGTTTCGGACACATCCCCAGTAGGGGTGTGCAAGAGGCAGTTGGTCGATGTTTCTCTCTCATCAACGTTTCTAGCTCTATATCTCTCTCCCTTTCTCTCTGTAAAAAATATATATTAAAAAAAAGAAAAAGAAAAACCCCCCAGCACTAGCCAGATGACCCAGTTGGTTGGAGCATCGGTCCATACACCAAAAGATTGTGGGTTTGATTCAAGGCACACACCTAGGTTGCAGGTTTGATCCCGTTGGGGTGTGTACGGGGTGGCAATGGACATCCATGTTTACGTTCCATGTTTTCCTGTCTCTCTCCCTTCCTTTCTCAAATCAATAAAAACAGCCTGGCCAGCATGGCTCAGTGGTTGAGCATCAACCTATGAACCAGGAGATCATGGATTTGATTGCTGGCACATACCCAGGTTGAAGGCTGGATCCCCAGTGTGGTGTATGCAGGAGGCAATCAATCAATGATTCATCATTGATTTTTTTTCTCTCTCTACCTCTCCTTTCTGGTTAGAGCACACCAGAGCAGTGCTCTAATCATTGCTGCATATTAAAATTACCTAAGGAGCATTAAAAACATATCTGTTCTCAGGACACTTCCCTGATCATATAAAGCAGAATCTCAAGGGATGGGTGCCAGGCACCACTATTTTTGTTGTAGTTAATCCCAATTGGAGGATATTTTCCCATTGATTTTTAGAAAGAGTGGAAGGAAGGGGAAGAGACACACAGAGAAACACATCAATGTGAGAGAGACACATTGATTGGTTGCCTCCCAATCAGGACCAGGGATGGAGCCCACAACAGAGGTACATGCACTTGACTGGAATCAACCCCGTACCCTTTAGTTCACAGGCCAGTGCTCTATATCCAATGAGCCAAACCAGCTAAGGCACTATTTTTTTCTTTAATGTTCCCCTAGTTACTGTCCAGGATCTTTTCCCTTGGAGCCAAACCAGTCACCCTGGCCCTTTGTAGCCTCTCATGCCCCAGTCCCCTCTCACTCCTTTATTTGGGCTTAATTACCCTCAGGCATGCAAGACACTCAGCTAGTTAGTGAATGTCTGACCCTAAAGCAACTCACGGATTAAAAAGGAGCAAAATACTTCACAGAAAACACCTTACACAGATCACAGAAGGATGGGCAATGCTGTACCAGAAACCAAAATGATGCTGGTCATAAGATGGAACTGTCCGACTTTTGATGTTTGAGGTCAAGCAGAGTTCTACAGGAAAGGGGGGAAAAGGCTTTTATTAAAAGCAGATTAGTAGACTCAATCATTAATAGATACATGAGAAATCTTTCTAAACTATGCTAATTTTCAGTAGTTCATTCTTTTACAAAATCAACCTTTTCTTGCCCTGGCTCGTGTGGCTGTTGGTTGGGCATCATCCCGGGCACTGAAAGGTTGCTGGTTTGATCCCCAGTCAGGGTACATGACCAGGTTGCGGGCACGACCCTGATAAGGGACATACAAAGGCAGCTGATCCAAGTTTTGCTCTCACATTGATAATTCTCTCTCTCCCTCTCTCTTTAAAAAAAATCAATAAAAATATTTTTAAAAGTTGACCTTTTCTTGTGTAAAAATTTGTAGTTCAATTAGTGTGGTTGTGTGGGAAATATGTGCAACTTATGGCAGCAATGTGGCAGGCAGGGAATCAATATTTCCTTTATGGCCATGTGCTTCCCCTTTCTTTTAACAAGAGAGAAAAGAGGAGTGTGTAAGCCAGTCACCATAAGGAAGCCAGGGAATTATCTGAAGGGTTGCTACCCTCTCCCTGGTCTACATTTGGAGGCTAAAATAAAGGTCAGATAATGGCAGAACTGTTTGAGAGTTAACAACATTATAAAAAGCCAAGAGCAGAAATGGAACTTAAAAAAGAAAAACGCCCTACTTCTTTTAGTCAGACAACCATCTAGTCTGCGGGCAAACTACGGCCCGCAGGTCGGATCCGGCTCGTTCGGCTATTCTGTCTGTCCGGCCCGTGGAACCGAAAGAGCGGAGGGTTCTCTTGCTCTCCCCTCCGCTCCTTCACCAGCAGCCCAAGATGAGAGTGCCAGCATGGTCAGGTTGCTTTTGTTCCGGCCCTCCGGTCCAGTTTAAGAACCCATTGTGGAAGTTTGCCCATCCCTGATTCTAGTCACTGCCTGCTGCAAGTAAATCCATCTTAAGAATGACTTCTATTAACAAATTCCTGCCTTGAAACTGTACCAGGCTCCCTAGGCAGAGTAAAATACTTCACTGACTTGATGGATGGCATCTGCTCCCTTGGGTAAGGCAGCCTCAACACAGCGCCACCCAGTCCAAGAAATGGCAAAGCCAACCTGTCCCCTCACTATTGCTATCACTATAGTTCCCATTTTCTCTACTTTTGTTGATGTTTAAAATTTTCCTTAGTAAAAATAAAAAAGCCTCATCAATTATGAATTGCTGAAAAGTCTATGAATAGTTTTAAGAAAAGCATACCCAAACAAGTATTTTACAAATTGGTAAATTGGTAAATTCAGCGAATTTATCACTCAGTAAAAATGGATTTCAGTGCACTGCTTCTTCCCCTCTTCAGAAAGGCCTTCCTTGATCATCCAACTGAAAGTGGTTATCTCATCATTATATCAGCCTGTTTAATTTTCTTCAAAGAACTTAACACTAATATTTTCTTGTGTATTTGTTTACTGTCTTACCTTGAGACTATAAATTCCTTGAGAAAGCAAGCTTGTTTGTCTATTTTGTTTACTGCTCTCTTCCTAGCAATTTGAAAAGTGACTGGAACAGAGTAGGCATTTCATAAATATATGCTGTTAAACAAAAACAGCTCCAGGTATAAACATGTAGGCTAACACATAAGTAACAGTCAACATACATATAATAATATACCTTGAATTTTCCATAATTCTTAATTTTAAAAAAATGTGACACATTTTCATAACACATCTTAATTTGGTTAAAGTCATTTCAAAATACTATATGCCCCTTATTTCTTCAGTATAATACTGAGTTCTAGGAACTAGGGAATGTAAAGTGAACAAGACAAAGAAAGGCTCTGCTCCCATGGAGCTCATATTCTAACTAAAGGCCCGGTGCATGAAATTCATGCACAGGAGTGGGGTTGTCCCTCAACCCAGCCTGCCCCCTCTCCAATCTGGGACCCCTCGAGGGATGTCCGACTGCCCATTTAGGCCCAAACTTAGCAGTCAGACATCCCTCTCACAATCCAGGACTGCTGGCTCCCAAATGCTCGCCTGCCTCCCTTCCTGATTGCCCCTAACCACTTCTGCCTGCCAGCCTGATTGATGCCTAACTGCTCCTCTGCCAGCCTGTTTGCCTCCAACTTCCCTCCTCTGTTAGCCTGGTCACCCCTAACTACCCTCCCCTGCAGGCCTGGTCCCCCCCAAATGCTCTCCCTTGCAAGCCTGGGTCCCTCCAACTGCCCTTCCCTGCAGGCCTGGTTGCCCCCAACTTCCCTCCTCTGCTGGCCTGGTAATCCCTAACTACCCTCCCCTGCAGGGTTGATTGCCCACAACTGCCCTCCCTTGCAGGCCTGGTCCCTCCCAACTGTCCTCCCCCGCTGGCCATCTTGTGGTGGCCATCTTGTGTGTTGGAGTGATGGTCAATTTGCATATTACTCTTTTATTAGATAGGATGGAAGTTAAAACTTTGTGTTACTTAAATGAGGGTCAGAAAGCACTTATACGTACATTATGCTTTCTAAATAATATTTACATATTTAGGACAAAGCTTCTCTACATCTGGGGGCAATGTGGGGGCTGGGGGTAGGAGGGGCTCAGGGTTGTCTGAAGGACTTGAAGCCCTAAGCCTTACCCAGCGGTATCTGGTGTTTCCTCACAAAGTCCACCAGATCCAAGGATCCGCCCTCAGAGGAGTTGAGAAATGTCCCATGCCCAATTCTGTCAGGAAGCAGATCCAGGAGAACTTGTGTTTCTTCCTTGATGTTTGGAATCTCAAAAAGAGGGGAGAGAGGACATCAATAACCTCTTTCAGTTGTTTTACAATTGCTTTTTCTAAAGCCAGGTACTCTGTCCCTGAGAAGGTAGTACAGATATTCTGGAAAGCTGAATTACTTATACCTTCCTAGCTCTCTTCTTTGCCTTTTATCTTCCCATTCATTTCCCAATATTCTAGATTCATTCCAGTAATAATAATTATAGTCAATGATAATAAACACACTTAAGGAAAAGTATTAAGGTGAAGAAATTAAAGCTCAGAAAAAGTAATTTTCAAAAACAAAATCCACAACTCCATATGTATATGTGTCCTGTGGTGTATATGTGTGTTCATATATATTAGAAAAAGGTCTGGAAAAATATAAATACAAAATCATTAAGACTATCAACTTGAGAGCACAACTGAAATGGGAAGGGGACTTTCCATTTTTTATTTTTTTCTTTCTATATAATAGTTCTTTATATTTGGCTTTTCTTCAGGTACATATAAATTTTGTAGTTAAAAACAATGTATTCTAAGCAAAGTTGTCCAAGATTCACGGAGCTAGTGAATGATAGAAGGGTGAAATCTGGCTCCATCTGACTCCAGGGCCCTGACTCTCCACACAGCGTGCTCACGTTTTATTTTGACAAGACTAGCTACATACATACCACAACCACCATGAAAATGTCTAGCTGTGCTCTTTATCCCTTAATAGCCTAAAATTCAAATCACAATAACATGTGGAAATGAAATATCTTGTATCCAATGGACCATATAAGAAATGCAACAAAAATTAAGCTAAGGCGCTTTGATGCTATGCACCAAGACCAGAGATAACTAGTTATAGTGACATGCTGGCTGTTTCATAATATTGATCAGTTGCTTCAGTCAGGTATCAGGTCAGCTAGATAGCTTCCTAAAAGTTAAAGGTCTTTTTTATCAGAGGGTGGACACATGGAACCTATATTTTCTTAAGTTCTTCCACTAGATAACTGACCCCTAGCTTATAGACATGAAAACCACCAATAATGACAAAAAGCTCCATTTTTTCCCTTAAATCTTTAGTCCTGATGCTATTCAACCTTTATATGTCACTCCACCTAATACTCAAGATAACCCCATGAAATAAGTAGAATAAGTATTATTTCCTGCATTTAACCCATTGTATGCCATAAGCGTCCATAGACGCAAGCAGCAGACCTTCCCCACACACCATGTGTGTCTATATTAAAAAGTCCCTAAGTGACAGCTCTGACCAACTTTAAAATCATTTTTTGGTGGGAATTTTCAGTTGAAAATATTCAAGAACACCTGAATTATATTTATTTTTCAAATATTCATTACAAATTGATTTTTTTTAAATTAAATTCAAAATATCATGGCATGTGAGTATGTTTCTGCTTTGGACGCATGGCCATTAACTGATTAAGAAACAAATCCAAATTCATGTAGTTGTATATATTATGTATAGCTTTTTGTATGGAAAGAAAAAAAAAGAATAGGAAGAAATAAACCATTTATAAAATGGGGGAAAGTGCAATCGAGTCCCTTGTTTGCCTCTCAGAGATATGAAGAAAGTGAGTTCTCCAGCCATTATCTGTCATTTGTTCATGCTGCCAGGGAGCTGGGGACAAAGGGGCACCTGATCTCCCTGCTGAGCCTTATAGAAAGGTGATGAGCTACTTCCTTTCTTGTTAGTACAGGTGATACACTCAGGTCCCTTTCCCTTTGAGGACAAAGTGAGATGAACTGGTGCTTCTCTCAGTGCCAGCTTACCAATGATATGGTCAATGATGGAAATTCATGAATTTTCTCTAGCAAGATGTCATTAAGCTATTTTTAAAGACACAGCTGTACTAAAAGTCAACAGCCACCCTCCCAGGAACCACAAAACAAAAACAGTAACATGAGGGGCAAAAGCCACTCATGCCTTTATCATTATAATTTATGTTATAACATTTCTACTTTTTCCCCTTGTAAAAATGTTTTTTCTAAGCCAGGTATGTTTTAACCATTTAAAGATTACTATTTTCCACTGTAATCTACCTTCTCCGGCCTAATTTTAAAATATTATTTACTGCCCTTACTGGTTTGGCTCAGTTGATTGAGCGTCGGCCTGCAAACTCAAGGGTCCCAGGTTCGATTCCAGTCAAGGGCATGTACCTTGATTGTGGGCTCATCTCCAGTAGAGGGTGTGCAGGAGGCAGCTGATTGATGTTTCTCTCTTAAGGATGTTTCTAATTCTCTCTCCCTCTCCTTTCCTCTCTGTAAAAAAAAATCTATAAAATATATTTTAAAAATATCTATTTTTTACCTCTGAAAGATGCAATGCCAACTTCAGACCTGCTTTTTTTGCTTCCAAAAGTGGTTCCACGAAATCTTTTGCTTGTCCTGCCTTGAAGATAAAAGTTAAAATGAGGATGCATGAGAACACTGGGCAAACTGAGGAACTGTGTACTCTGTCCCAATAAAAAAATAAATAAAATAGCTGGAAAAAACCTCAGCAGATTGATTCATGTGTACATTTTGTTTATAAGGCACCTACAATGTGCTAGAGACACTTTGGGAGAATGCAAAGCTACCAAAGACAGTCCTGCCCTTAAGAATCTTAAGTATCAGTGAACCTGAGGTCAATTAGCTAAGCTAGATTTAGTAGTCACCAAATTTTATTTCTGGAAGGGTATCTAGTACTAACAAGGAGAACTTATCTGATTCAGGAAGCCACATGATTACTAAAAAGGCTTCTATCAAACGGATGGATGAAACAACAGTAGAACAGACCAAGTTTAGACAAAGCCAAAAGAACCAGTTTCATGAGATTAATTCAGTGGCTTTCAACTAGGGCAATCTCCAACCCCTCCCCTCTCCCAAACCCTGGGGACATTTGGCAATGTAGCATTTTTGGGTGTCACAACTGGGAGGGTGCTATTGGTATCTAGTAATAGAGCCAGGAATGCTGCTAAACACCCTACAATGCACAGGATAGTCCCCACATCCTAGTCAAGAAAGAATTATTTGGCCCAAAATACCAATAGTGGCACAGATGAGACACCCTGATTGAATCTGACAATCAAGAAGCTCTAGGCCAGCCTTTCTCAACTGGAGGTTTTAAGAGATAATTAAGCTCTAGACAATTAAGCATTAGACATCCACTGTATAAAATGAACTGAATTCTCTCCTAAGTATGTAGAATGGAATTAGCTGTGTATCATCTTTAGAAGATTGGAGAAAATAATCATATTGTCATGCAAATCTTTTTTTTGCTTTTTTATGGGGCTTAATTCTTTCACAGAATCTTGGTTGAGAATAGTTGCTGTATGCACTCTGGTTGTCCTTATCCCACAAACTAAATTGACTTTTTTAGAAATAAAATGTATTTAGGAAAAATAACTTACTGTAGGATCTCCACTGAGGTCAAAGCCAATAACTGTATCTTTAGTAGAAAGGAAGAATTCTTCAGCAAGTTTAACAGTCTCCTTGGCCACTGAAGGGCCACCTCTTCTGTCAATTGATATCAAATATCTTTAATATAAGAAAAACACATTTTAAAACAGTGATAAAAAATACAACTCTTGAATATGGCCAGAGAGCTATGGCAGGTACATCTTATTATAGGAAATGTATTGCCTATTTGACATGACATCTTACTTTGCTAGAGGGAATGAGACATAAATTCCCAAAGAGCACCAAATATTTAATTAGTTTTCAAATTTCTAATTGTCTCATGTTTTATTGTTGAAGTACTTGTTTTCTACAGTTTGTTCAAATGATAATCCAACCAAAGGTTCAGACATTGTGTTAATGCATTTCAAGTGTTTTTTAATCTACAACCACCCCCTTCACCCCACCCCTCTACATGCCTTCCACCGCTTTTCTTAAATTTATTTGTTGAAGAAACTAGGTCATTCACCATATAAAGTTTCCCACAGTCTGGGTTTGTTGATTGTATCCCTGTGTCACTAACATATTCTCCTATCTCGTATTTCCTATAAATTGGACGTTGGATCTAAACTAGAGGCTTCATCAGATCAAATTCAGGTTTTTTTGGCAAGAGTTGTATCACAGATAGTGGTGTGTTCTTTCATCAGGAGGCTTAGATCCATTATATCATAAGGATTACAAAATTGGTAATAATTTAATTCTAATATGTATCCAATAGCTGATACATATATTAAATGAAATTCTATAAGAAATCTAATATTCTGAGAATCCTTGTTAATACTGTGTACCTTTCTTCCTGCACGTACTAGTTTACCTATTTATTAAAAAAAAAAAAATAAAGCTGGGCGTGGCTCAGTGGCTGAGTATCGACCTATGCACCGGGAAGTCACAGTTTGATTCCCGGTCAGGGCACGTGCCTGGGTTGCGGGCCTGGGGTGTGGGCTCAGTCCCCGGTGTGGGGTGTGCAGGATGCAGCTGATTGATGATTTTCTCTCCTCATTGATATTTCTATCTCTCTCTCCTTTTCCCATCCTCTCTGAAATAAATAAAAATATATTTTAAAAATAATAATAAATTCTTCTAGCATTTATTTATTTACAGAATTTGGATCAACTATATATAAAATGCAGTGTCATTTTTTCCCCACTTAACAATTTCCCCTGCCATTAAATAATGTTAGAAAATAATATAAATCATATCAACATAATAATGTAATTGTCCTCTGATTGCTGGACATTTAGGATGTTTTATACTTTTTGTTATAAATAGCACTACAATGAAGAATCTTAACACAAATTAATCAATTTCCTTATGATACATTTCTAGAAGAGAATTACTGGATCAGAGGGGAAAATTATTTTTATAGATCGTAATACATATTGCTCTTTAGAGAGGTTTTATTAATTACATATGACCACCAACAGTGTAAGTTCACAAATACTGGTTATTACCCTTTTTTGGTGAGGGGGGGGGAGTGGATTGAAATGGTACTGTAATATTTCTTTTATTTTATTATCTGATTTGAGAGATTGGTTTTCTATACATTTAATGGCCATTTGCATATATTCTTTTCTAAATTATCTTGTCTTTTGGGTGGTTTTTGAAATTGGGATATTTGTCCAGTTAAGCTTACGTAATTTTGAGAGATTTTATAGTCAGAAGCACTACAACTAGCTTTCTTCCTTCAAGGTCCTATTGAGCCATGATTATGTGCCAGTTCTGTTCTAAATACTGGATGTGTAGTGGTCAAAGAACAAAGTTTGTGGCCTTACTGAATTTATACTCTAGAGGGTGAGCATATATAAACAATTAAATAAGATAATCTCTGATCTGGTTAAAAAGACTGCCATAAAGGAAATAAAGAGTGACTTGAGGATTTGGGGAGCACTTTAGATAAAGTGGTCAAGGAAGGCCCCTCTTGAAGAAGTGACAGCTGAACTGAATAATGAGAAGATGCCAGCCATCCCAAGATATAGTGAAAGTGTGCCCTAGGCAAAAGTTATAGGAAGTACAAAGGTGCTAAGGTGAGATAGTCTTGGTCTATTTGGGGAACAGAGATGCCAGTCCATAATAAGTAACAAGTGGTCCAGATGAGGCTGTTAAAAGTATGAGAGACAGCCAGATCATATGGAACCTTGGAGGTCACAATAAGAAGTCTAGATTTTAGCTAAAGTGAAATGGAAAGCCATACTCACTTCAGTAACAGTACTCAAAAATTTACTGCCACATGAATAAATTTAGAGCTGCATTCTCAACATTATAGAATAGAATTCTTGATATTTTTTCTATCCTATATAATAAAAGCCTAATATGCTAAGTGTCCAGTCAACCAGTCAGCTGTTCAATCAATCAAAGCGTAATATGCTAAGGCTGCTCAATCACTCGCTATTACATGAACTTACCACCAGGAGGCAGATAGTCAACCAGTCACTACGACATGCACGACCACCAGGGGGCAGTCGCTCCAACCAGTAGGTTAGCTTGCTGCTAAGGTCTGGCCAATCAGGACTGAGTGAGATGGGTCGGACACATTCTGGAGCCCTTCCATGGACCCTCCCTGGCTGACCAATCTCCCACGTCCCTGCCTAGCCCTTATCATACACCAGTGGGGTCCCTCAGCCTGGCTTGCACCCTCTCGCAATACAGGACCTTTCAGGGGATGTCGGAGAGCCAGTTTCGGCCTGATCCTGCAGGCCACGCTGAGGGACCCCACTGGTGCACGAAGTCATGTACTGGGCCTCTACTTATAACAACCAGCTATTGGTTGACATAAAAATCGATTACACTCATAGTGAAAGTAGTAAAATTTTCACCCAATCTAGATTTTTAAATGGTGACCACTAAGGTACAATGCTTCTTACCTAACATCAATGTCTAAGTTTTCTTGTTTAGACTGTTTTATACCCTCAAGTACAGATTCCACATAAGTTTTTTCAGTCATTCCTGCAAAGGACACAAAGAAAACATGTAAAGAGATCACCAACTATTTAATCCTTCAGCATTAGTCTCCCTATCTGAACAAATTACATTTTCACTTTATGTTGTGACAAAAGCATGGCTAAAGATAAATTAAAACACAGTCCTATGGATATATTTTAATAAATACTAATTGAACTTTAATAAATTTGGAAAAATAATAAAGTACTACAAAAAATAAAATGAAAAAAGAAAAGACTGAAAAGGATTCTTAGATTCAACAGACATAAATGACTCTCATAAATTGTTACAAAAATTTTTCAATGTTTTAACAAAACAAGAACAGGTCCTTTTCTAAAGCCTCTCTTTGGGTGCCTAAATTTTCCTCTTCTGGGGAGCTCAGGAAGAGCACTCTCCAGAATAAGCTCCTCTAAAATACTTTTGTGCCCCAATTCTAAAATGCTTATTTTTGGTGGAAAATCTCTAGTAAAGCACAAGAAATTATAAAGAAGTAAAATAAATCTAACATATAATCCACCACTCAAAGATAACCACTGTCTTTGTCTTTCTAAGCATACATATATGTATGTATACTAGAGGCTCAATGCATGAAATTCGTGTAAGAGTAGGCCTTCCTTCCCCCAGCTGCTGGCACTGGCTTCCCTCTGGCACCGGGGACTCAGGCTTTGTTCCGGCCAGCAGGCACCCAAGACCTGGGCTTCCCTCCAGCCCCAGCTTTATCCAGAAGGATGTCCGGTCTAATTAGCATATTACCCTTTTATTATTATAGATACTAGAGGCCTGGTGCATGAATTTCATGCACATGGGGGGGGTACGGGGAATCCCTCAGCCCAACCTGCACCCTCTCCAATTTGGGACCCCTAGGAGGATGTCTGACTGCCAGCAGTCGGACATCGCTCTCACAATTCGGGACTGCTGGCTCTTAAACGCTCACCTGCCTGCTGACTGATTGCCCCTAATAGTCTCTGCCTGCCTGCCTGCCTGATTTGCTCTAACTGCCCCCTTCCCATCAGCCTGATCACCCCTAACTGCCCCCCCCTGCCAGCCTGGTTGCCCCTAGCTGCGCCCCCTGCCAGCCTGATCACCTCTAACCGCCTCTGCCTGCCAGCCTGATTGTCTTTCACTACCCCCACCCCTGCTGGCCTGGTAGTCCCTCACTGTCCCCCCCCCACACACACACACACACCTCTGCTGGCCTCGTTGCCCCACGCAGCCTGCTATTCGGTCGTTTGATTGCCCCTCACTGCTCCCCTGCCAGCCTGGTTGTCCCACGCAGCCTGCTGTTTGGTTGTTTGGTCTTCCCTCAAACAACCTGGTCACCCCATGCAACCCACTGTTCGGTCTTTGCATGAGGGCATCCCGACCAATTTGCATATTACCCTTTTATTAGTATAGATATTCTGAATAGATGGGATGCTACTAAGTAAATATGTATTCTGTTTAGTCATTTAACACTATCTTCTGAGCATACTTCCAATCATTAAAGTGTCTTTGAAACTATTTTTTTTTAAATATACCGTATTTGCCGGCGTATAAGACGACCCTTTGGCCCTGAAAAATATGCCTCCAAGTGGGGGGGTAGTCTTATACGGCGAGTATATAACAAACTCTGTATTTTTAGTGGAAATGTTAGGGGGTCGTCTTATACACCCAGTCGTCTTATACGCCGGCAAATACGGTACTTTATTGATTTTACACAGAGAGGAATTGAGAGGGATAGAGAGCCAGAAACGTCGATGAGACAGAAACATCGACCAGCTGCCTCCTGCACCCCCCCACTGGGGACGTGCCCGCAACTAAGGCATGTGCCCTTGACCGGAATCAAACCTGGGACCCTTCAGTCCACAGGACGATGCTCTATCCACTGAGCCAAACCGGTTTCGGCTGAAACTATTTTTATTGTTGCCTACCATTCCATTGACCTTTAACAATTCCCCTATTGTTACATACTTAGGTTAAAACCTCTCTTTTGAATCTCCATTCAAAGAGCAACCTAGCTCTAATAATTGGTAGGTTTTTTTTTTCTATCCTTCCCTCTCACTACCCTCACTAGCATAACTTAGAATTGATTCTGTAGTTAAAAAATGCAAGATAAGTCTCTTTTGCTTGCCCTAGTTGTCAACACTTACTTTACTATATGTAGTTGAAAACATTTTACCTCCTGAATGGTGACTGGGCTATACATGTCAGGGTGCAAGATGACCTGTTAGGATCACAAAATGCTAAGAGGGACCCAAAGCTACTACATAATATCTCCTGATGTTACTCTTATGAAATTTTCTCCAGACAACATTCAGATCTGCTCATCTCCATTCTGAGGGGTTTTACCACATCACAGCTTGCTATTGGCCAAAGACACTATTAGTCCCTGAGAAGTGACTGAATAACCTCATTTCAGTGATTGTTACAAAACATGATTCTGCATCTGCTCAGTGACATTGTTTCACCAGTGATCTTGATGCAGGCAGCAGGAATTAGCCTGTTTAAGACAATGCAACTATAAGGAGCAAATGTCTTTTTCTCAGAGAGAGAAAAACAATCAAGAAAAACAAATGAGCCCTGGCCGATTTTGCTCAGTGGATAGAGCGTCAGCCTGTGGACTGAGGGGTCTGGGGTTCAATTCCAGTCAAGGGCACATGCCTGGGTTGTGGGCTCGATCCCCAGTAGGGGACATGCAGGAGGCAGGCGATCAACGATTTTCTCTCTCATCATTGGTGTTTCTATCTCTCTCTCCCTCCCACTTCATCTTTGAAATTAAGAAAAAGAAAAACAATGACATTTTTGCAGGCCTTCTTATTCCCCTTAAACAGATAAGACCTGAGTTAATTTTTTAAAGAATAACTTACTCATTAATAATGTGCATCATGAATGTATATCATAACATTTGGAATGTTGATTCTACTTTTACAATAGAGTAAAAGTAAGTGCTTCATATTCTCAACTTGTAAACACATGAATGACCAAAGCACACAGAAAAGATTACATTGGCTGAGAAATAATTAAATTCTACCTGTAGCATTGTCTCTTCTGGGTGTGCTCCTCAGTTCCAGGTACTTGACACCATCATCTGCAAATTCTTTAATGACGTCTTTTGTGACCTGATAATAAAAGCAATGAACATCACTTGAGGGAAAATGTTAACAGGATAGATAGCTGTTTCTTATGGGAGGCCTTGGAGATATTCCTCCTGACTAAAAACATTCCAGCTCTAGCCAGTTTCTCTCAGTGGATAGAGCGTTGGCCTGTGGACTGAAGGGTCCCAGGTTTGATTCTGGTCAGGGGCACATGCCCAGGCTGTGGGCTTGATCCCCAGTGGAGGGTATGCAGGAGGCATCTGATCAATGATTCTCTCTTACTGATGTTTCTATGTCTCTCACCCCTCTCCCTTTCTCTCTGAAATCAATACAAATATATATATATATATATATATATATATATATATATATATATATATATATTTAAAAAGCAATGAAGATAATATTGATAATGTTGGTGTAAGTGCCAAATGCTACAGCTTCATTTCACTCATTACATTTGTTTTGGGAAACATGTTGGAAATCCTCCATGTGGTTAAGAACACCTGCTTTGCCAGCCCCCTGATGGAGACCATTCCAGAACTGCAAGATTCCCATTATCTCCCATCACCCCCTCATTTCCACATTAAATACAAATATGTGCATCATTCATACTTTTTGTTTTTTTCTCTCCTTTTAAACATTTTTCTATTTCCTTGTGTTCATAACAGCAGCTTGATAAAAGAGAAGGCAAAACTAAATCCAGTTAAAACCATCTATGAGTGTGTAGTACTAGAAAGAAACTATGGAAATGAACAGCTAATGTGATTAGACATTAATGATTACAATTTAAAGTCATGACTTAAGATTCTTATTCAAGATATTTAGGAATATGTCGTATTATTCATAAAATTCTTTAGACAGGGTTAAATTTCCCCCAGCAGTAAATAGGAAAATTCTTCTTAGGCAAAGAAAGTTGGTGATAAATATGAGTCAAACTGTATCTAATTTAGCACAAATCTCAACAATCCAAAAATTACTAAATGACCAGGGTAAATGGTATCTGAAGGCTGATGATAGGTTTCCTTCTCTGCCATCAATCCTAAAAAATACCAGGTCTAATAGAAAAAAGACCAGGTTGGGGATACTGTAACAATGTGACTTAGTTAGTCCTTACAGTTGGTATCCTAATGTTTTTTTAAAAAATCCTCATTGGAGGATATATTTATTGATTTTAGAAAAAAGAAGGGGGAGAGAGAGATGAGAGGGAGGAAGGAAGGAAGGGAGGAACATATGTGAGAGAGAAACAGATCGGATGCTTCCCATATGCACCCTGACCAGGATCGAATCCACAATCTACATATGTGCCCTGACCAGGAATCAAACCCACAACCTTTTTGGTATACAGGACAATGCTCCAACCAACTGAGCCACCCAGCTGGGGCAGTATCCTAATCCTAACCTGCTTTGACTATGTGTACATGAGCAGGCAAAAGGCAAAGGAACAGGGATTGGCTGGTTGTGCAGATAGTGCGTAACAGGGGAACTACCTTAGTGTATTTACTGCAATCCAAGGTCGGAGTCTCATCCTTTTCTTCTTTTAAATTAAAGCCAAAAATAAATTTATTATAATATAAATGTAATGAAGGTCTAGGATCAGCCTCAGAGAGTATGCACAACAGCATTCAAAAATCACATGACACCCCTATACCAAGAGACACCACTGCTTTCTCCAACACTGAGCATGAGCCTGCAGCCTCTGCACACGAGACCCAGTGGCACTGCTTCTCTAGGAGCTCCACATTGCTGCTTTTGTATGCCTCATCCCTATAGGCTGAGGAACTTGCATCTTATCATTGCTCCAGAGATCCCAAGTCATTCTACCCAAGCTCCCGGGAGCCTAATACAGAAGCCTATTTGTTTTTGTTTGTTTTGTTTTTAAACATATTTTATTGATTTTTTACAGAGAGGAAGGGAGAGAGATAGAGAGTTAGAAACATCGATGAGAGAGAAACATTGATCAGCTGCCTCCAGCACACCTCCTACTGGGGATGTGCCTGCAACAAAGGTGCATGCCCCTGACTGGAATCGAACCTGGGACCTTTCAGTCCCCAAGCCGATGCTCTATCCACTGAGCCAAACCGGTTAGGGCCAGAAGCCTACTTGTTAATGTGTACACTAACAATGAGTATGAAGTGACAGTTTTTCTCTGTGGCTGATGTGATCATCTCTACCATTCAGGGTGCCCCTCATCTTGGTGGTGAGAAACCTGTGAAATCAAATGAATAATAGAAGGCTGCTGGCAATATAGTATGAGAGCAATGGAAGATTTATCTAGGCTAAGTGAGGCCTGTGGAATCATCCCTACCCCACGTCTAAGAATACTTCCTTGGGATCCATATCTGTGTCTGCCTGAATCAGCCCCAACTATAAATTCTTCACGGGCAGGGACCATGTCAATCTGTCTTTATATCTCACAGTCTCTAGCACTGGAACATTATGGGCATTCAGTCTACTTTTTTTAACTAAAGTTTTAGATTAACTCTCCTCCAAAAGGTGATTAATTTAGCCGAAACTGGTTTGGCTCAGTGGAGAGAGCATCAGCCTGTGGACTGAGAGGTCCCAGGTTCGATTCTGGTCAAGGGCATGTACCTTGGTTGCGGGCACATCCCTAGTAGGGAGTGTGCAGGAGGTAGCTGATTGATGTTCCTCTCTCATTGATGTTTCTAGCTCTCTATTCCTTTCCCTTCATCTCTGTAAAAAAATCAATAAAATATATATATTTTTAAAAGGTGATTAGTGTTTATTGTGAATCAATCTTGGCCAAGGAGGAAAATTCTTTCTTGATCAGTCAAAAGTTAGCTCTCCAGAAATATAGGTTAAACTTCTTTCTTTGCATTTTTCTAAATGACCAGGGTAAACAATATCTAAAAGCTGAATGATTAAGAACACTGACAGGATTTCATTTATCTTCATTTACAAAAAGGACATTTTTATTTTATTCTTTTAAATGTGTTTTTACTGATTTCAGACAGGAAGGGAGAGATTAGAAACATCAGTGATGAGAGAGAATCACTGACTGGCTGCCTCCTGTGCACCCCACACTGGGGATTGAGCCTGCAATCCAGGCATGTGCCCTGACTGGGAATCGAACCAGGACTTCCTGGTTTATAGGTGGACGCTCAACCACTGAGCCACATCAGCTGAGCAAAGCGGACATTTTAAATGTCATCCTAGTTAGATCAATGATACAGAAACCAGTCTTCCATATCATGGAAACTATAGTATCATAGAACTTCAGATAAGAGAACACAGATGTGTTCTTTAGTCCTACATTCTTACAGGAAAGGTACAATTTCACTAGGAATTAATAATTTAATTTCTAGGCACTTCTTGAACTTCTTCATTCTCTATAACATCTACTTAGGCAGTGAAAATTCTTCCAAGCAATAGAGATAAAACCTGTTTATGGTCAAATATTATGAAAAACAGGACCAGATTTTCTCCATATTGTCTTCCATCTAACAGAAGATATTCACCTAATCCTTTCCTCATATATTTTCCAATAAACATAGGCTTTTGATATTAGCTCTTAGGCAAATGTGTTACATTGGTTTTAAAAAGAGTTGCCATAAAAAAGCAGGAAACATTTTTCATCAGACTCAATGCAACAAGAAGGTATAAATTACTTAATTTTTAGACTTATCTAAAAATTGCTTCATTTCTTACCATTAAAATATCTTCAGGGCTAGTAGTAAGCTGATGAATAATCTGAAACATCTGGAAACATCTATAACATGAATAAAAGTTTTAAGATACTCTAGTCATCAAAAGCTCAAGACAAATTCAGTCAGCAATTAAATAGATTTTAGTAATTACATAGGATATCCCAAAAAATGTATACACACTGTGAATGATTATAAAGTTAGTGTTTGTTAACATACAGTTCATTTTCAAAATTTAAAAGAACCTATAGAAATGAATAATTATTTTTGTCAACACCTGTTTTCAAACTGATGACCGTTCTGGCCCAGGCACTGCTGATAACTTGAAGGAATGGAATCGCAAACATCAAAAATAATATTGTTTGGTATTTGTGTGCCCTCAATTTTTTGTACCATAAATTTTATCTTTTATGTATACCCATAAGAAAAGTCTAGTGGATAAATTTTCTTTGTTCAAAGCTTAGTCTGGCTTCATCCATTATTTCAAATTAGTTAAAATTAAAAAGGAATGAAAATTAATTAAACCTAAAAGGGAATGAAAATTAAAGTATGAAAAAAATCATACTTTGAATGATTATAAAGGCAGTGTTTGTACTTCAACTGTGTTTTCAAACTTCCAGTAGCATTTTAGGATGAACTTCCTTTGTCCAAAGCTTAGTCTGGCTGAAAAGAAAGAAACATCAATTGAGCTATCAGCCGTTGAAGTGTGTATACATGTTTTTAGGACACCCTGTATATTTATAAAGAACTACAGAATAGGTTTATTGAAAATTATATTGATCTGAAGAGATCAATGGCTGAATAGAAAACATTACTGATATTTTTAAGTGGGATATAAAAGTTTCCCTTCTCCACCACTACTCCCACCTTACCCACCATCCCCTGTTGGTGGGAGCAAATAGGAGAAAAGTCAGTAAGCCTGTTAAACAATAGTCAATGTAGCACAACATATTATCATTAAACATATCAACAGTCGGACAGTTGGAAAAAATCTATATGTCAAGTTATACTCTCCATACCAGATGGCTACCTTATTACTTTAACTATTAAAATCTGGCTTCTTACATACTATTTACAATCTCAAAATAGTGATAGATGAAAAAAAGGAGTGTGTCTCCCCGAACTCACTCTTCTAAAGTTCTTTTCTTTCCTTTATCGATCATAGTCATTTGATCATGGATTTTGAGATCTGGTTTCTTAGCTATTAATTTCTTCATGGTATTACAGCTAATGGATCCATTCAGGTGGGCATGAAGTTCCTAAAACAAAATAATACAATCAGTAAAAACATATTAAGTATCCACTAGATTCATAGCATCATACCGTGCACTTGATGTTTGCAATCTATAGTAGGCATATTGCCTATTAGATTTAGCTATACAACTTTTAAAGTTTATAAATTACAACAGTAAAATTCACTTTTCTTTTGTGAAAAGAAACAACACAGAGTCATTATAATTAGCAACCACTCTAGAATTCTGTGGTTGCATTCTCACCACTTTAGGTAGTTCTGAGAAAAAGGTTCTCTTCCATTGCTGCTGGTCTTCTGCTTTCATCACGACTTAGCAGAATTAAATAGGTCTTTCTCCAAACACTTTTATGGGTATGAACAATACCATGTAGTTCAGTCAGTAAAGTTTGTAGTCTTGAATTTCTTTCAGATGGCTTTATTTCCACACATTTTTATAAAATTAGGTGAAATGTTGCTCGGGGTCCAGCTTCACCTATTTAAACAAATGTTTACATTTTCAGATGTTGCCGAAACCGGTTTGGCTCAGTGGTAGAGCGTCGGTCTGCGGACTGAAAGGTCCCGGGTTCGATTCCGGTCAAGGGCATGTACCTTGGTTGCGGGCACATCCCCGGTAGGGGGTGTGCAAGAGGCAGCTGGTCGATGTTTCTCTCTCATCGACGTTTCTAGCTCTCTATCTCTCTCCCTTCCTCTCTGTAAAATATCAATAAAATATATTTAAAAAAAAAAAAAGTACATTTTCAGATGTTGATTGCTGCATAGAAATTGCTCTCCCTTAAGGTATTAATACTAAAGCTAAAAGGAAACTTTTTAATTAACAAAACTTTATCCTGACTCAAACTTTTGAGTTCCAGTACTCAAACTCAAATTGGTATAACTTCAAAACTCATTATATATATATTACACACTGAGTGGCCAGATTATTATGATCTCTGAACACAATAATCTGGCCACTCAATGTGTGTGTATGTGTGTGTATATATATTTTAGAGGCCCAGTGAATGAATTCATGCATGGGTGGGGTCCAGCTAGCCTGGCCAGGGGGAGGGGACATGGGCAGTTGGCCCGCCTGCCTGCTGGTCGAACTCCTGGTTGAAGGGACAATTTGCATATTAGTCTTTTATTACGTAAGATAAGATATACACTGAGTGGCCAGATTATTATGTATCCAGAGATCATAATAACCTAGCCACTCAGTGTATATTTCAGAGAGGAAGGGAGAGGGAGAGAGAGAAACATCAATAATGAGATAGAATCACTGATTGTCTGCCTTCCACATGCCCCCTATTGGGGATGGAGCTCGAAATCCAAGCATGTGCCCTTGAATGAACCAGAGAACCTTCAGTAGGCTGATCAGATAGGCTGATGCTCTATCCACGGAGCCAAACCGGCCAGGGCCAAAAACTTATACTTTTAATCATTATGCCATATTGCTTCAAGGTAACCACATCTTTAGTCATATTGATTTTCTTTTCCTTCTCAGTCCCCAGCCATCAAATCCCAATTAACAAATTACAAGTCTCCTTAAATATATCTGGAGGCAGTTTCCTACTGGTGATGATACCCGAACACCCAACTCAGAAACTTGATGGTTACTATTTTAAACACCCAACAAGATTCAGACCATATCACGAGGGAATAATCACCTCTTCGCTGTGATTAGAATCACAGAATTTTGAAAGTAGAGGGGAATGTCACTTTATAGCTGAGAAATTGGGGCAAGTAATGGGCAGCTTGGCACAGAGCCGGGAATACAAGACAATCAATAGTATGTACCTGCGGGGAATATGTTATTGGGTGAAACAACCACCTCGGTAAAGGTTTGCTAATTTTGCACCGGACCTCACTGACTTCTCGTGCTTGAGTGGGATCTCATTTTGTAACATTTAAACCATCAACTACATTAGCCCTAGAAGTTATTGTCCAAGGATCGACCCCTTCCTCTACTTGCCCACCAACGTCAGCGGTGTAGACCTTTCCCGTCCAAGTTCTGGCTGTCCAGGTCCTCACAGACTCACCTCTTCAAGACTTCAGGCATTAGGTGAGTCAACTAGGAGAGAACTTAGATAAAAATGTCCCTCCACACGGAAAAGCTTGTAGCAGTGACAACCCGACCCTCCCTGACAGTTTACGTGTCCGCAATAAGCCGCAGCGGACGGTCTTCCCGCGAAAAGGCAGTCCGAGAGAATCTAAGAAGTCCACCAGTGGAACGTTAGCACCGACTACAACCCCCTCAATTCCAATCGGCGAGCCGCGCTCTGCCCGGAAGTGACGCACACTTTCCTGCGGAAGAGGGGTCACGGAGGAGGGGCGGTACTTCCGTACGGAAGAGCCGCCCCGTCTCCGCGACGGACCGGGGCTCCTGAGCACCTTCGGGCCATGGGCCCGCGGAGCCGCCAGCGTCGGGCGGGGGCGGTGCAGAGTACCAACGACAGCAGCGCCCTCAGCAAGAGCTCCCTGGCCTCGCGCGGGTACGTGCGCGACACCTTCGCCGCGTTGCTAGTTCCGGGGACCGCGCGCCGCGCGCCGCTCATCCACCGCGGCTACTACGTCCGCGCACGCGCCGTGCGGCACTGCGTGCGCGCCTTCCTGGCTCGGGCGGGCGCCGCCCCGGGCGCGCCTCGCGGCCAGATCCTGTCGCTGGGCGCCGGCTCGGACTCGCTCTATTTCCGCCTCAAAACTGCGGGCCGCCTGTCCCGGGCTGCCGTCTGGGAGGTGGATTTTCCAGACGTGGCGCGGCGCAAAGCGGAGAGGATTCGAGAGACGCCGGAATTGTGCGCGTTCACCGGGCCTTTCCAGAGCGGGGATCCGGCGTCGGCGCTGTGCTTCGAGAGCTCGGACTACCGCATCCTGGGCTTGGACTTGAGGCAGCTGGAGCGACTGGACCGGGCCCTGGCCGCCGCGGGCCTGGATGAAGCCGCGCCCACGTTGCTCCTCGCGGAGGCCGTGCTGACCTACCTGGAACCCGATAATGCGGCGGCCCTCATCGCCTGGGCCGCCCAGCGGTTTCCCAATGCTCTTTTCGTCGTCTACGAGCAGATGAAGCCGCATGACACCTTTGGCCAGGTCATGCAGCAACATTTCCAGCAGCTGAATTCTCCTTTGCATGGCCTGGACCGTTTTCCCGACGTGGAGTCCCAGCGGCACCGCTTCCTTCAGGCTGGCTGGACTGCCTGCAGGGCCATGGACATGAATGAGTTCTATCGCTGCTTTCTGCCCGCAGAAGAACGTCGGCGCGTGGAAAATCTTGAACCCTTTGACGAGTTTGAGGAGTGGCACCTGAAGTGCGCCCACTATTTCATTCTGGCCGCCTCTAAGGGAGACGCTCTCTCCCAAACTCTGGTGCTTTCATCCCCAGAGCTGTTTCCTCGGGTAGATCCAGCTGCCCCTTCAGGGATCCTCGTTGCCAGTGTAGTCACTAGTGACAGCCAGAGCCCAAACTTTAAGAGATACGGCCACGCCTCTGTCCTTTTGAGCCCGGGCATACTCAGTGCAGGTGGATTTGGAGAGCAGGAGGGGCGGCATTGCCGAATGAGTAAATTTCACTTGCTCTCAAGACACTGTGACTTGGAATGGAAAGGCAAACAGATAGGCAGTTGGGGGACTGAAGCTCAATGGGATGGACGCCTTTATCACACCATGACGAGACTTTCTGATACTCAGGTTCTGGTTCTGGGAGGGAGACTGTCCCCAGTAACTCCAGCCTTGCGGATTCTCCAGCTTAGTTTTTGTAAAAGCGAGAATGATAGCACTGAGGATCTAAATGTAATGGTAACAAAAGCTAGCACAGAAGAAGATTCCACTTTGTCATGTTGGCGGCATTCAACAACAGAAGTGTCCTATGAAAATCAGAAGTATTTATTTGTATATGGGGGCCGAAGTGTGGTGGAACCTGTATTGAGGGACTGGCATTTTCTCCATGTGGAGTCAATGACGTGGGTCAGGATCCCAGTGGAGGGGGATACACCTGAAGGTCGGCATTCCCACAGTGCCTGCAGCTGGCAAGGGGGAGTTCTTATTGCTGGAGGCCTGGGTGCTTCTGAGGAGCCATTGAGCTCTATAGTCTTTCTGAAACCAATCACTTTTGGATTCCTCTGGGAACCAGTAGATGTCCAGCCTCCCATTACTCCAAGGTACTCCCACACAGCTCATGTGCTTAATGGGAAGCTTCTACTGGTTGGAGGGGTCTGGATTCATTCCTCCTCAGTACCTGGGGTGACTGTTATTGATTTGACTACAGGATTGAGCTCTGAGTATCAGATTGACACAACATGTGTACCATGGCCACTAATGTTGCACAATCATACCAGCATCCTCCTTCCTGAAAAGCAACAGCTTGTTCTCCTCGGAGGTGGTGGGAACTGCTTTTCCTTTGGCACCTACTTCAACCCCCATATAGTAACATTAGACCTTTCTTCCCTGAGTGCTGGGCAATAAGGACTAGACTTTTGATATAAAAGTAGACAATAAAGATTTCCACAAATAGGATTTGACTTTGGCTACAGATATTACCACACTCCACACCGCTTCTTTTATTTTATTAGCATTAAGAGAGTGGTCATACAGTCCTAGAGGAGGAATTGGGGCCTATTAATCCCTATATTTAGTTGGTCTTCCATTTTCTAATCTGTTTATCCATTTATTGAGTTACAGTGACTTTAAGTCAAGTGAAAAATTTCCCACTCCTATGCTTTGTGACTTGAGGTGGTACCTTGGAAAAAGTTTCACACAGATCCTTGGTAAGAATATAAAGTTGAATATAGTTGAAGGGGCATGGTATTGACTTCATTCTTCATGTATGAAACCTAAAAAGAACCCAGTTACAGTTTGATTAAAGCATTATGCTATTAGTGCAGAAGAGAACTCTGAGATAGATTCAACAATGATATTTGTATAGGACTTTATTGGAAAATATGCTTTTCCATTTTTGTCACTGGTTCCATATTTATGTAGATTTATGAGTGCTTATAAATCAAACAATTGATACTTCAACTCTACACTCCACCCTTCACTATGGTCTGTGCCCCAGGAGGCTAACCTTCATGGACTATATCAATGAGTTTTCTTATATTCTAGTTTCTGGTGAGTTCTACCAGTCATAGGCACCAGAGGGAGATGTAGGACTGGAAGAGTGAGGCAGGGTATTCTCAGTGTTTCTCCTACTAGTCTGCAAGTTGGCAGAGATCTCCCCCCCCCCTTTTTTTTTAATCAAAAGCCACAGCTTTTTGTCCATGTAATTAGATATAGCTCTAATTCTTCATCACTCCAGGTTGCAGTAATTGTTCCTTACCTCTTCAGGCCTTATTGCTCTTTGCTAGACCTGGCTGCACTGTTCAATATAGTAGCCATTAGCTACATGGCTATTTGAACTTCAATTAATAGAAATTGAATAAAATTAAGAATTCAGTGGCTTCATTGAATTAAACACATTTTAAGTGTGCAATAGTCACATGTGGCCAATGGCTATGGTACTGGACAATACAGATGTAGAACATGTCCCTAGATTGGGACATTGCTGAGGTACTTCACTATCTTGACTTGGCGTCCCTTAACCTTGCTTAGTCCCTTTCAATTGGTGTCTTCATTCAGCTCTCTTCGGTTATCCCCTTTAAACGGACCATCTTTCATAGCCTTCAGGGATCAATGAAATACCTTAGGTATTCATCCTTAAAATTTAATCCTTAATTTCTCTAAATTTTGTCTCAAAAAGTAGTGACTTTAGTGGTGCTAAGCGTACCAGTTTAGTATTTCCTGTTAGTCTTTAGTCCCCGAAAGCTTAGTAATATCTTGAAATTCTACAGTGCTATCAATTTTATTTATTAATATATAGTTTATTGATTTTTTACAGAGAGGAAGAGAGAGGGATAGAGACTCAGAAGCATTGATGAGAGAGAATCATCAATCAGCTGCCTCTTGCACACCCCCTACTGGGGGTTTGCCTGCAACCAAGGCACATACCCTTGACCCGGATCGAACCTGGGACCCTTCAGTCCACAGGCTGATGCTCTATCCACTGAGCCAAACCAGTTTCGGCTACAGTGCTATCAATTTTAATAATATCTTGATGGACTTAGTATGACACAGACTCCTCTTTTCCTAAATATTTTATAACAACTTTGCATATAAATGAATGTGAAAAGTGATTCATATAAAAACTGAGTTGCAAACACAAACCTAAGTGTATGAGAAGGCAGTGTTGGCTCTGTTCGATGAAGGCTCCCAGGAGGAGACAACCGCTGTCTAGCTTCAGCTTCGCTGAGACTGCAAGAGCCCTTTCAAGGAAAGTTGCTAGTTATGGTCATGAGAGTCCTGGGAAACAAGGCTGACTACAGCTAGGCATCTGGAAAGACTATAGGTGGGTACTAGGTTAACTGCCAGGAATATGATCAGAAGAGGAAAAGGCTGCATGCTTTGTAATCCCTACTTTTAAGTTCACTACAGCCTACTTCAACTTTCAGGAGCAGATCCAAGCAGAACATTGATGAAATGAGTGCTCTCACCTAAGTAATAGTATCAGAATTCTAACTTAGAAATGACTCCAAGGCCCCAGGAGCATCTATAATGCTACTTTTTAGGTGATGCCACCAACTATTATTATTTCATTACTTTTGGGGGGGTGGGAAAAGGTGGTGCTGGTGGTGAGGTGGGGTTGGGGGTGGTGGGTGGGGTGAGGTGGGGTTGGAGGTGGTGGGTGGGGTGGTAATAGAATGTGGGTATGTGCCAGAGCCAAATTAGTAGTGCCTATTCTCTTGAGTTCTGGCCAGTATGGCACATTATGACTAATCAGGCTTGTTCCATGAAAATTACCACATTTTCTATAAGTGATTACCAGATTAAGCATGCCCTCCACCTCTGACCCGATACATGCATCATACTCAGGTAAGGCATTAGTCATTTCTCAAGCTCTACTCATTAGAGCACTTTGAAGTTTTGTCAGCAACATTCTATGCCTTTGGAGCAGCGCTCTGTATGGACTGGTGCTGGATCCCAGTTTCATAGCAGTAATCTACAGCAGTTAGAGATGTGGGCCAGATTGAGAACTTTACTTGGACAATAATTTTTGTTTCGGAAGAACATCCAAGATGGCGGCCTAGGCAGTCTCCTAAGCTGCCGCCTCATCAACAATTCAATTAAAAAAACAACTAAAATCTAAAAGGACTTCACCAAAACCTCAGGAAAGCTGGCGGAGTGGAGTAGCTACAACTAGAAAGAAAGAGAGAGGCTCACGGATCGGACTGGGAGCCGAAAAGCGCTGAGGTAGGAGACACTCGCGCACGCGGCCACCGAATACCTGCCTGGCGGTGGGAGGGGAGGAATCCCCGATTGCACGGAACCCTTTCGGACTGTACTGAACCCAACCCCAGCTGAAATTCCGTGGTCCCAGGCTCATACGGGTGGAGAAAGGCACCCAGAGACTCAGAGACTCAGAGACTGGGAGACCGGGGACCTGAGCCGCAGCCGGCAGGGTCTACAGACTAGCGCGCACAAGCAAGTACGCGCTGAGGTCTGACCGCCGCCCCTCCGTAGCGGAAGGAGTCAGAAGCTCCAGGTCTGACCGTGGAGGCTGCCGCTGCCTCTCTGTACAAGGTGGCGGCCTCTCTGTAGCGGAAGGAGTCAGAAGCTCCAGGTCTGACGGAAGGAGTCAGAAGCTCCAGGTCTGACCACGGAGGCTGCCACCGCCTCGCTGCACAAGGTGGCGGCCTCTCTGTAGCGGAAGGAGTCAGAAGCTCCAGACTACAGAGACCAGCCCAAGTCCGGGCGAGCCCCTGGGGCACCCACGCTCTTGCTTGGGGAAACTGGGCCGGTCAGGCGGAAACTCAGGCGAGCGCACAAGGGCAGGGCGGAAGCCAAGACTGTCAGTTCAGCCCTGAGACTCCGCCCCATCCAAGCTGAGCAGAGGCTTCTGCAGTTTTTCAAGTCTGATCCTATAAGACTGTCTCCAATACAGAAGTTATCCCAGAGTAGACACAGCTGATACCCACATCCAATTGGCCTGAAGGTCAATTCACAACAATAAAGACTTAGCTACAACAAGGCTGTGCACACAGTCCACAAAGGGGAGCACCAAGAGTGTCTACCTCAGGTAACTGAGGAGGCTGACCCACTGTGCTATATAGGACACCAAACACACAAAGCCATCCTACCAACTCTGAAAAATAGTGATAATGCCGAGACAAGGAAATAGATCTCAAACAAAAGAGATGGAGGATATAGAGTTCAGAACTGCGGTTCTAAGGTTATGCAACAATATCCTAGAAAAGCTCGATAAATTTCATGAGACCCAACTAAAAAGTATAGATAAACTGACTAAATTGGAAAATATTATGCAGAGATCCAACAGCAGAATGGAAGAACACAAGAATCAGGTCAAAGAGCCAAAAGACACTCCTTTGGAGAAGGAAGAAGGAAAGAGGATCCAGAAAGTTGAAGATAGTGTAAGGAGCCTCTGGGACAACTGCAAGCGCACCAACATCAGAATTATGGGGGTGCCAGAAGAAGAGGGAGTGCAAAATACTGAAAACATATTTGAAGAAATAATATCAGAAAACTTCCCTCACCTGGTGAAAGAAATAGACTTACAAGTACAGGAAGCCTACAGAACCCCAAACAAGAGGAATCCAAAGAAAAATTCTTCTCGACACATCATCATCAATATGCCAAGGGTAAAAGACAAAAAGAGGATCTTACAAGCAGCAAGAGAAAAGCAGTTGGTTACCTATAAGGGAGCACCCATACGACTATCAGCTGATTTCTCAACAGAAACCATGCAGGCCAGAAGGGAGTGGCAAGAAATATTCAAAGTGATGAATAGGGAGAACCTACAACCAAGATTACTGTATCCAGCAAAGTTATCATTCAGAATTGAAGGGCAGATAAAGAGCTTCACAGATAAGAAAAAGCTAAAGGAGTTCATCACCACCAAACCAGTATTATATGAAATGCTGAAAGGTATTACTTAAGAAGAGGAAGAAGGTCAAGTGAATTAAAAATCTCAGGAATAGAATAAACTGGTGAATATAATAGAATTAGGGGCAAAGAAAGGGAGTGGATAGATAATTATCAGGGTGAAAGGGGTGTGGGGTGCAGAGACTGGATTAAAATTGTATAACCTATGGATGAGGACAATAGTGGGGGGAGGGGGTAAGGGCAGAGGGTGGGGTGGGAATCAGGTGGAAGGGAGCTATGGGGGAGAAAAAGGAGAAACAATTGTAATAATCTGAGCAATAAAGATTTATTTAAAAAAAAATAAAAATAAAAAAATCAACACTCAAAAAAAAAATAATTTTTGTTTCTCCATTTCATCTCTGACTATTTTTGTTCTAAAATTCTGAAATGAAGTTCTGGGGTAGTTATGAGAGTTAATGAAAGGCCTTTTCCTTGTTTAGTAATTGTACTTTTCTTTTTAAACCCTCACCCTGAGGATATGTTTGAGAGAGACAGGGAGAGAGAGAGAGAGAGAGAGAGAGAGAGAGAGAGAGAGATTTTGAGACATCGTTGATCTGGAGAGAGAGAGAGAGAGAGAGAGAGAGGAGAGAGAGAGAGAGATTTTGAGACATCATTGATCTGGAGAGAGAGAGAGAGAGAGAGAGAGAGAGAGAGAGAGAGAGAGATTTTGAGACATCGTTGATCTGGTAACCTGACTGGGAATCAAACCCAAGACCTTTCGGTGTACAGGATGATGTTCCAACCAACTGAGCCACACTGGCCAGGGTTGTACTTCTTTTTAGACCAGAAAAAAATAAGAGAATTTTATTATGTTGACTTTACTCTCAGGGTCTCAAAAACAGTGTCATACTAGTAAGGATATGAAGACAGGCTAAGAAAAACTTTTGAAATATGTTCTTCAAAGGCCAGTGTTGCTGTTTCCTTGTGTGCTTTTAGAATTTTACCACCAAATGTCCATTTTTTGTTTTTCTACAGATTTAATCCTCCTTAGTGATGTTAGGAAGATGACATGTAACATGTGTTCCACTGGCCAGGCACTGCCTTGGCCTTCTTCTTCAGTGATCTCAGATCTTGAGAGTCTTGGTTTATTCCATGTCCATTTTGTGATCCCAAACTTAATCTCAAATAGCCCATACCTACTCGGAGACTTCCTGGAAAATATTCCCAGATGGCAGCCCCAAATGTACCAACCACTGTGCTAAAGAAGCCTGTGCTCTTTGCAGAATCTGGTCAATAATAGAAGAACTAGTTACTAAGGCAAGTTCTTAAATCATGGGAACCAATAATGTCTAATGTCATATTAAAACGA
Source organism: Vespertilio murinus (assembly GCA_963924515.1). Taxonomy (NCBI): domain Eukaryota; kingdom Metazoa; phylum Chordata; class Mammalia; order Chiroptera; family Vespertilionidae; genus Vespertilio; species Vespertilio murinus. The sequence continues at coordinate 157,596,198 of OZ004704.1, read as the reverse complement.
AACTAAGCTTTTTTACTACAGTCATGAAGAAAGGGATATAAAATAGCATTAGGCTGGCAAAGTAGGTCATGAATCCTGAATAATCTCATTTGGATTAGATGTTTAAAAGAGAATGAGATTATATGTAAGGCAGAAATTATGAAATTTATAATCAGCTTTAGAGTAAGTTAAGAGTTCTTTGGACATCAATAGTTATGTAAACAGTTCTGTCATTCCACAGTTTAGTTATAAGGCTGATTATTTTTCTTGGACAATGACATAAAGTACAAGGTTGGGAAGGGGCAGTTTCTTGACAGAGGGAGGGAATTGTGTGTCTAGTTCACTTTTTAAAAAAATATATTTTATTGATATTTTACAGAGAGGAAGGGAGAGAGATAGAGAGCTAGAAATGTCAATGAGAGAGAAACATCGACCAGCTGCCTCTTGCACACCCCCCACCGGAGATGTGCCCGCAACCAATGTACATGCCCTTGACTGGAATCGAACCCGGGACCTTTCAGTTCCCAGACCGACGCTCTACCACTGAGCCAAACCAGCTTCGGCTAGTTCACTTCTTTATCCCTGTCATGATAGATGCTCAATAAATACTTGTTGGATGGAGGTCCAATCTGACACTTAAATACATTACATTTGAATATTTGTCAAAAGTCCTGTAATTACTATGCATGTGTGGAGGGGGGAGTGAGTATTAAAGTTTTAAAGACCCCTATTTAAGAGTTTTTAAAATTCAACTGCTTTGCCCTGGCTGGTGTGGCTCAGTTGATTGAGTGTGGTCCCATGCACAATAAGGTCTCTGGTTCAATTCCTGGTCGGGCATATGCCTGGGTTGCAGGCTCAGTCTCCACTAGGGTGTGTGCAAGCAGCTGATCTAGGTTTCTCTTGCTCTCTCTTTTCTCTTCTCTTCCTCCTCCTCCTCTTCCTCCTCTTCTCTCTTCTCTCCTCCTCCTCTTTCTTCCCTCCTCCTCCTCTTCCTCCTCCTCCTCCTCCTCCTCCTCTTCCTCCTCCTCCTCCTCCTCCTCCTCCTCTTCTTCTTCTTCTTCTTCTTCTTCTTCTTCTTCTTCTCTCTCTCTCTCTCTCTCTCTCTCTCTCTCTCTCTCTCTCTCTCTCTCTTTCTCCTTCTCTCCCTCCTCCCTCTCCCTGCCTCTCTCTTTGAAATCAACAAAAATATTTTTAATTCAACTGCTTTGACCTGAGTAAAGGTGGTAGACTTCCCGTTGTTACTCCTAGTGTCACAGATTACACATGAATCTCCCCTGATTGCAATTTCCAGCTAATCCTCATTACCTTTTGCTCAACGTTGGACCATGGTTACCCCATATCTTTTGGAAATGAAATGAGCTAACTTTTGCCAAAAGGTTAATCTGAGGGAGTGGGAACATGCAATTAAATGTGCTCATGAACACATATATACAAGATCTTTCTAGAATGTGATGGTTCAGTAGGCATGACTTATTAAAATAAGTTTAATAGAGGGAGAAGAAAGACCTTGCCCTAATATTTACATGAAAAGTCATTTGCCACTTAATTGGCAGGCTAAGGCTAGGAAATAAATTGTCATAAGAATGATTTTTAGGATATTACACCATATCCTGCTTTTCTCATTTCCTAGCGTTTGTCCACATTTTTAAACATTTCATTAGAGCCTCAACCTCTGATTCATATTTAGCTTACTATTTCAGAAAAAGTTAGCAAAGATATTTCTTATTTATAAATATATCAGCAACATAACCAATACTTAAGAGGAAAAACACCTTTGCTATCACTACATCTCAAAAACCTCCCACTCAATTATAAAACCAGAGTTTACATAGACACAGAGAAGAGACTGGTGGATGCCAGAGGGATGGGGAGTTGGGGGATTGGGTGAAAGATGTGAAGAGGTTAAGAAGTACAAATTGGTAGTTACAAAATAGTAACAGGTATGTAAAATACAGCATAGAGAATATAGTCGGTATATTATAATAACTATGTATGGTGCCAGGTGGGTACTGGACATACCTGGGGGAACACTTTGTAAAGGATATGATGGTCTAACCACTATGCTGTTCACCTAAAACTAGTACAAATTAGTAGTAAATGTAAATTGTAATTGAAAAATAAAATCTAAATAAAAAAATTGTAATACAGCACACATAGCACAGCCTAGACCTCAATCCACTGAATTTATATTTGGACAATTAATCCAGCCAACATATTTTTATTTCCAGTGCATGATACATAGTAAATGTTTTTTAAAAAAATGTTACATGAATGGCAGTATGTTTGAGTTAGGCTAAAATTAGTAATAAATAGTGAATTGTAATAAGATCAGAGATTACCATGAGAAAATCAAAATATAGTATAAAGCCATAGTAATTAAAAATAGATTAATATTGGTGCCAGAATAGACAAATAGATTGAAGGAATAAAGAATTCAAGAACAGATTAAATGATAAGTTGACATTTTAAACTAGTGGGGTGAGGCTGGCCTATTTGGCATATGATTTGGGACCACCACCTGGCTAATCATTTGTGAAAAGTGATGTTTGCTCCCTAATTCTCACAAATGTAAGCCTAAATTCTAGATGTATTAAAGATCAGACCTAAACTTAAGGAAAACAAAACTAAATTCTATGAGTATCAGAACAAGTATAAAAGAATGTGTTATAATCTTAGTGGTAGAAAAGGCCTTAAAGAGCACATACATATAAACAAAATTCAGAAAAAGTCTGATAACTTTATCCATTTAAGATTTAAGAACAAAAAGAAAATACATTAAAATTTTAAAAGATTCATCTTTCCTCTTTCCAAAACCATGCCATAGGGAGACTTGTTTTCCTTTTTCATTCAGTCCCTAGAATTAAGATGCATGCAACTCATTCCTCTGTTTCTCAACACTAGCTTCTGAGACATGTTAAGAAAGGAAAATCTGAATAATAAAGAGTGGAGCTTTCAATGGATAATATCCACTTTTCATTCGTTTGTTCATTCATTCAACATTTAAGTGTTCTAAGCAGGATGTATCAGTGATCTAAATAATCCCTTATAGAATTTGCAGCCTAGCAGGGGAAGACAAGAAATTAAACAATAAAGATAATAAATACATTATATATTATATTAGAAATGACAAAGACTGTGGAAAAATAAACAGTAGAGTAAGGAGGATAAGGAGTATCTGTGGATGGAGGTAGCAGGTTATAATATTAAATAAGGTAGGTAGGGTCTCTCACTGAGCAGTGACACTTTAGCAAAAACTTTCCCCCCAATAATCTAGCTAACTAGATTATTGGGGGGAAAGTTTCTCAGGCAGAAAGAAGGCCAAGAGCAAAGCTCCTAAAGAAATTCATTGTAATTAAGAATAGATTTTAATCTGGGTTAAAAATGGTTTGGGTGATATTATTTGGCTTTATAGGCCCCTTGCCTAGACAACTCTCAGGGCAGGAAGACCAGTTTAGCAGAGCTCGGCAGGACAGGGTAACGAGAGGGAAATCTGGAAGCAGGACAAAATTAAACATCAGTATCTGTAGCCCAGGACAAAAATATAAGACCTTAAAATGGAGCAGCTACAATAAAATAGAGAGGAAGAAACACATCCTAGATTATTTGTAATAATAATAAAGTTGGTAACAGAACTGAATCAAGTACTTACTAATTGCTGGCACATTATCCCACTTAACTATCACAGCAATTCTATAATGAATTAACTGTTATTTTTTATATTTAAAAGATGAGGCAATTAAGGCACAGAGAGGTTAAGTAACAGTAACAGGATTAATGTTGCACAGCTGTAAATGGTAAAGCCAGGCATCACACCCAGGAGGGTCTACTGATGAAACTCAGGATCTTAGCCAGTCTGTATGACCATGATGCAGCAACAGGACCAGGTGACTCCTGAACAGAGAGGAAAGGTGGTTGAAGAATCAGAGATCACACCAAGATCTCTATGTTTGGATCCTCACTCATATGAAAACCTGAATATTGCAGTGTATAAAGATATTATTTGACTTACATTTTAAAGAAATATATATATATATATATATATATATATATATATATATATATATATATTATTTCAGAGAGGAAGGGAGTGGGAGAGAGAGACAAAAACATCAATGATGAGGGAGAATCATTGATCAGCTATCTCCTACCAGGAATTGAGCCCAAAACCTGGGCATGTGCTCTTGAATGGAATCAAACCCAGAACCCCTCAGTCCACAGGTCGACACTGTATCCACTGAGCCAAGCCAGTCAGAGCTTGACTTACATTTTTAAAGGATCCCTAGAAGGTTGTAAAGACATTGACAAAAGAGTAGTTGGGAAGGAGAGGCAGTTTAAGGGGAATAATGAATTGAGTCTGGGATATGTTGCATGTGTCAATATGGCAGATGCACAGTTTCTCGAGGGTTAGGGTGGGATTTAATGGGATACAGTGAGTTTTTTAGGCCCAATCTATACATTTAAGCTTTTAATTAATGAGAAGGAGATAGTGAAGCTAATCTTTGAATTTAATGACAGACATTTGTTAACTTAAATCCTCTCTGTTGCATTTACATTGTGATAAACAACTTTTTTTTAAAAAAACAACACATTTTATATCCCTGATATTGGGGACATTCACTTAGTCAAGTGACAGGTGAACTTAGAAATCTAGAGAATGCAAATTATCATCATTGTTCTGCATTCAGCAGAAAACCTTTGTGGTAACTCAAGTCCTCTGTGAGGCTCAGCTACTAGTATTTCCAGATGCTGGACCCAGCCTTGTGGTTCTCAACAAACACCTTCACCCTTCAGTATTATAATGTGTCAAATAAGGTGTCAACAAGTCATAATCCTGCCTCCTTCATTACCCCAAAACCTGAGTCATTTGCTGAGATAATCACCGTAGGTAAGCCCTTTAGAGACAGTGAGTGGACTACCCAGAAATGAAATGAGATGACAGGTAATGAAGTTCATTACCAACTGGTCCACCTCTGTGGTCTTAGCCAAGAGCTCCTTTAGCTCAAATAAGGAATGCTGAGAAAAGAGAAGGGCCCTACTTGAGCAGATGTATGCTTTTAAAATAGTCACAATCTCTTCTATGTATCGAGCGCTGACTTTGTGCCCAGAACTGGGCCACGTGCTTTCAAACTCTATCTCCTGATGTCCTCACAACCTGTAGAGGTATATTATTATTTTGTTCCCTTTGAAGGTGAAGAAACTGGGCACAGGCACAGGCTAATCGGAGAGTCAGGATTTAAACTCAGATTTGAGAATCCTGTAGTAATCCAGTCTCACGGGAGAGCTCCGAGTCTTGGGCTGAATCCCACAACCCTTGACTAATCTGCCTTGTAAGAAAAACTACCGTAAGTGCCGTGACAAAATGCCTTGACGCTGTACAGGCCCAAACCGGAACCATGAAGCTGGCACTTGCGGGAAATTCCTCTGAGAGGGTGCTGCTGGTCAGACTGGCCGTACAGGCAGCGTGGACCCTGCCTCTGAAATGCCAGAGCTCCCTTCTCGGCATTGTCAGCCCAGCGACCTGAAACTCACTCCTGTTGACTTTGACACCTGAACCTTATGTAACCTTTTCCTGTCTCTACTCCTTTTATGGGCTAATGATTTCGTGCCACAGTGAAGTCAAATAACCAAGGCAATGGGCAGCCGCTGAACACAAGCCACTGAAGGGAACCTTTTGTCCAGGACAACTGACCAAGCCTGAAACTATGATGGAAACGTGTGGTATTTCCTGGGGCGGATGTAGTGCAGGCAGCTGCCCAGGTGCTCAGTGCTCAGTCTAGATATCCTAACTTGAAAATTAATTGGGATGGCCGAAACCGGTTTGGCTCAGTGGTAGAGCGTCAGTCTGCAGACTGAAAGGTCCTGGGTTCAATTCCCGTCAGGGGCATGTACATTGGTTGCGGGCGCATCCCCGGTAGGGGGTGTGCAGGAGGCAGCTGGTCGATGTTTCTCTCTCATCGACGTTTCTAGCTCTCTATCTCTCTCCCTTCCTCTTTGTAAAATATCAATAAAATATATTTTTAAAAAAGAAAATTAATTGGGATGGCCAAGTTTGGGGACTAGTGCTGGGAAATGTGCTAACCCAGAAGTAATTCTCTCATCCAGAAATTTTTACTACTTTTACTAGTTTATCAAGTGCCTTAGAAATTAGACTCCCTTTTCAGCTTCTCATTCCATACTGTAACCTTATTTGTTGTAGGTTAAACATTAAGAGTGAGAACAAACCTTCAGACTCTGCGATATACCCACATAGAGGAAATAATGTCCGACCTGATAGTAGGCCCTCCTGGGAAGCATCTTTTTTACTCCTTTAGGAGAGCGCAGGTACGTGTCATTGTTAGGGGACTGTGAGTAATTCTCTTCCACTAGTAGAAGCAGCGGTTGTTTTGAACCTTGGAACTTTGATTAATAGTTACACTCAGTACCTCACCTGCCCCAGCCCTGAGGAGTTGCTGAAGTCACAGGGCCCTCCAGAACACCTTGTCTCATTCTTTTTTAATTTTTATTCTTATTGATTTCAGAGAGGAAGGGAGAGGGAGAGGGAGACAGAAACATCAATAATGAGAGGGAATCATTGATTGGCTGCCTCCTGCATGCTCCCCCCCACACACACACAGGGGACTGAGCTTGCAACCCCGGCATGTGCCCTTGGCCGGAATTGAACCCAGGACCCTTCAGTCCGCAGGCTGACACTCTGTCCACTGAGCCAAACCAGCTAGCGCATCTTGTCTCATTCTTACACACGATCTAGATGCTCTCTTTCAGGATGCTGAGTTTACAAGGAAATGGGGCTTCCCATTACCCCCGCCCCGCGCCCCCATGACAATCCTGATTTGCTGACTACATAAGAGCTCTATTTTATTGATTCATTTGTAGATATTAGGGGGTCATAAATAGTGGATTAGGGGTGAGGGGGAAGGTGGGGGCTCAAGAGGAGGAGACCAACGTGCCTGTAAAAGTAGTGATGCTCTTATTTGATCCCAGGCCAACACCCCTCAGGAGATGAAACCATCTCTCAGCCAGGGCTCTGGTGAAAGTGTTGAAACAATGGCTTAGCCACATAGCCATCCTTAAATGACCTGGCCCCTTGCCTAGATTAGAGAACAGCCACACCTCACCTTAATGATTTATGCCCAAAGTATCTCCTAACCAATGCGAATCCAAACCAGAACAATCATTAACATCGCAACAGACTGACGCAGAAGGATCTGAACCTGGTTCTACCTGTCAGGTTCTAAATAAACCTTCCATCACCTAGCATAATGGCTCTTCCTATGGTTTAAAAGTTGTCTAGGCAGTTGCTTGAGTTCATTCCACATGTAAGTTGAACCTTCCCAAAACAACAAGCAGGTAATTGTCAAGCCTAGGTGGAGTCCTTGGGCCTGTGACAGGGGTTCAGGAGCCATGGAACCATCAGATGCAAACCAGGGAAGCGTGCTCCTGCTCCATATCCTTTGTCAAGAGATCAGAGGGGCTTTGGGTGAAAGCTCGTCACAGGAACTTGGTGTGGAATGTACACAGGCAACTATAGAACGTCCAGCAACCAGAGAAAAAGATCAGCGTGCCTACTCCTTGTAGAGAAATCACACCCATCCTTTTAGTAAAAGTGGGAAAGGCAAGACCCTTCATGAGCAGTAACATGAGGTATAGAAAGGGAACACATTTTAGAACCTGGATTCACCACTGGGTGACCTGAGTAAGTCACATAGTCTCTCTGGGCCCAACACAGTCTACTCATCTGTAAAATGGGTTTGATAATAGTGCCTACTTCACCAGGTCTTTATGAGGATTGAAAGGAGCAAGGGGCCGAAACCGGTTTGGCTCAGTGGATAGAGGGTCAGCCTGCGGACTGTAAGGTCCCGGTTTTGATTCTGGTCAGGGGCATGTACCTTGGTTGCGGGGCACATCTCCAGTGGGGTGTGCAAGAGGCAGCTGACTGATGTTTCTCATCGATGTTTCTAGTTCTCTATCCCTCTTCCTTCCTCTCTGTAAAAAATCAATAAAATATATTAAAAAAAAAAAAAAAAAGAAAGGAGCAAGGGGCCCTGGCTGGTATATCTCATTGGACAGAGCATTGGCATCAGGCTGTCCATGTCATTACTGTCTCTACTCTCTGCTCTCATCAGCTTCCTCCTGCTCTAACTTTTCTCCCAAACCTTTTTACAATCCATGATTTGTGATTTTAGTCACTCTCTCAAGACAGTTCTAGCTTCTTAGCGCTTTTATACCATTTATCTGGAAAAAAAACCAAAACAAAACCCCAACCCTTCTGGTGAAATCAACTCTCAGGTCTCTCTATGACCACATCCTGAGATGCTCCATTGAAGAACAAATAACACACGGCAGGGCAGATCACTGTGGTAGAAACTACCAATGCTATGCTCTCATATATAATCTATATTATAAAAGGCCAGTGGCCATCACACGTAATGCTGTAATGACCAAATGACCAGTCACCATGAGGTGTATTGATGGTTCCCGCCGGCATGGCGGGTCTAGGGTCTCGCACGATACCGCGTGTTGAGCATCTAGTCTTTAATAATAGCACCCTGATGCCTAGTTGGACACATTGCTGCCAGGAATAAAAGACTGCATTTCCCATCTTCCCTTGTATGCAGGTGTGGTCATGTGACTTTGTTCCAGCAAACTGAGGGAGAATGTTCGGTGGTTGGGCAGGAAAGCTTAAAGAGATATGATTTAGCAGAAGAGCCCCCTTTTTGTCTTCTGGTACAGTGGGTTGGCCATCTTGAACCATTCAGTGACCATGCAAGTCAAGATGCTCAAGTAAGAAGTAGTAGTTTTGATCCCTAATGAAATCATATACCAGCCCTAGTTTTACCTTCATAATTCCTTTATACAAAACATAAGTTAAGTTTTATTTTTAGTCACTATTATTATTACTAATTAATTTTATTACCACCAACCTCAGAAGGGCCTGAAATACTACCTAACAATCCTGTCACCTTTTTCCTGTTCACTCATTCTGGAATGCGCCTGTGTGGTTATGTCACATCGTCACCACTCTCCTCAAATATCTGATTTCCCATTTCTCACCTCATAGTAAGCTGATGACTGGGCACACAGCCCCCTCCTCCCAGCCGCCACCATGGGCAGCCAGGTGCTCACAGCTCCAGCTCCATCAGCTCCCTAGCCTGGTGTTTGGTCGAGCCTGCAGTTGTTACTGGTCGTTATGGACGCAGGGTTTTTATATATTAGAACTAGAAACCCGATGCATTAAATTCATGCATGGGAGTGGGGTTCCTCAGCTTGACCTGCACCCTCTCCAATCTGGGGGCCCTCAGGAGATAACCTACTGATGGCTTAGGCCTAAGCAGGCCTAAACTGCAGTCTGGCCTCCCTCTGCAGGAGGTGACCGGCTGATTAGGGGAAGGTGTGTCACCCCACTGCTGCTGCTACTGCCGGCTGCTGCAGACACCAGGGTCTTTTCATCAATACAGACTCTAGTCCTTTCACCAAGAAAAAAATGACAATTTTCTTTTTTCCCCCCTGTTTTTTTTTTTTTTAATGTATTAAGGTATTATATGTGTACATAGCTTACCATTGCCCCCCCCCCCTCCCATTCATGCCCTCCCTCTCCAGAGTTCTGTGTTCATCGGTTGAACCTATATTCATGCATACCAGTCCTTCGGTTGTTCTCTTATGTGCCCCCAGGTCTCCTTCCCCTCCCTGCTGTCATTTGACAATCTGCCTGTTTTTTGGTGACTATCTCAGGACCACACGAATAGAATCCGCTCCTCCTCTGGTTCGCACCACCCCTCCCCCCGGATCCTACTGCTTCCCAGGGGCACACGGCCCCCTGGGACACACAGCTCACCCGGGGCACACAGCCCCTCTGGGGCGCTGGGGTTGAGAACTGGAGGCACCGCACTAGCTCCTCGCTAGCACGGCAGACAGGCTGGGACTGCTGTGGGCGGGGTGACCGCGCTCCAAGGAGTCGCAGCATAACGGCTGCTGACGTGGAGGCCAAGCTCCGAAGCCGCCCACTCCCTGGGCCCGGGGTGGAGTGAGCTCTGTTCTCGGTGGGCTTCCCTCACTTGCGGCAGCGGCAGCGGGTGCGGCGGAGGCGGTGGCTTTTGTGGCTCAGTTTCCACTGTATTTTTAAAATCCACATGGCAAGGGCTCACCGGGGCCGTGAACGGAAGGCGCCGCGCCATCTCCTCACCAGCACGGCAGGCGGGCTGGGACGGCTGCAGGTGGGCTGAGATGGCTGCAGGCAGGGAGACCACCCTCAAAGGTGTCTCGTTTGGTGCGGAAGCGGAGCAGCTGTGGACACTGAGGCTAAGTTCTGAGGCTGGCCACTCCCTGAGCCTGGGGCTTAGTGAGCTCTGTTCTTGGTGGATTTCCCTTATTCGCGGCGGTGGTGGCGAGTGCAGCAGCGGGTGCGGCAGCGACGGTAGCTCCTGTGGTTCAATTTCCACTGTAGTTTTAAAATCCACATGGCAGCAGTGGTGGAAGCTTTGGCCTAGCCATGCAGCGGTGGAGGAAGGACTCACCGGGGCTGTGAACGGAAGGCGCCAAGCCAGCTCCTCACCAGCACGGCGTGCACAGAGGCCGGGCTGAGCTGGCTGAGGGCTGGGAGACCGTGCTCACAGGCGTCTCATTCTGGGCAGGAGCTGAAGGGACGGCGGAGGCTCAGCATCAGCTCCCTGGCTCCCACGGCAGGGCTGGCCCACTCCCTGGGCCTTGGGGCAGAGCGAGGTCTGGCTTCCCTCATTCCTGGCAGCAGCAGCTCTGGCAGATCTGGTTCTGCTGTAGTTTTAAACTCCATATGGCAGCAGCGGTGCCCTGCTTGGTGTCTAGTTGTAGCCTTCCCATTCCACCAGCTTTCCTGTGGGTCTGGTGCGGTCCCTTTCAATTTTAGCTGTTGTTTTTTTCCAAATTGTTGATGAGGTGGCAGCTTAGGAGACTACCTAGGCCACCATCTTGTTTCGGTCTCCAATGACAACTTTCTTTGGACATTTTCAAGATGTCTCTTTCGTAGGATATGACCTTCCTTCCTTCCTTCCTTCCTTCCTTCCTTCCTTCCTTCTTTCCTTCCTTTTTATCTTCACCTGAGGATATTCTTCCTTTGATTTTTAGAGAGAGGAAGAGAGAGGGAAAGACAGAGAGAAACATCAATATGAGAGGGACATTGGATTGGTTGTCTCCTGCATGAGCCCTGACATGGGCCCCAGGCAGGGAGGGACCTGCAACTTAGGTACATGCCCTTGACCAGAATTGAACCCAGACTCTGAGGTTGGCAGGCCGAGCCAAACTGGCTAGGGCAGGTATGACATTTCTTAGCCCCTCCTTCAGCAGCAGACCTTTGTTTTTTTTCTCCACGAGTAAGGTGGAAAAACCCTAGATCACCTTCTTGGATTTTTAAAAAAATATTTATTGTTTAGATTATTACAATTGTTCCTATTTTACCCCCCATAGCTCCCCTCCACTCAGTTCCCATCCCACCCCATGCCCTTACCCCCTCCCCCACTGTTCTCATCCATAGGTATATGATTTTTGTCCAGTCTCTTCCCGCACACCTCATACCCCTTTCCCCCAGAGAACCCCAGACAAAAGGAATCCAAAGAGGACCACACCAAGACACATCATAATTAAAATGCCAAGAGCAAAAGACAAAGAGAGAATATTAAAAGCAGCAAGAGAAAAACAGTTAGTTACTTACAAGGGATTACCCATATGACTGTCAGCTGATTTCTCAACAGAAACTATGCAGGCCAGAAGAGAGTGGCAAGAAATATTCAAAGTGATGAATAGCAAGAACCTACAACCAAGATTACCCAGCAAAGCTATCATTCAGAATTAAAGGACCTATAAAGAGCTTCACAGATAAGAAAAAGCTAAAAGAGTTCATCACCTCCAAACCATTATTATATGAAATCCTGAAAGGTATTCTTTAAGAAGAGGAGGAAGAAGAAAAAGATAAAGATAAAATATATGAACAACAAATACATATCTATCAACAAGTGAATCTAAAAATCACCTTCTTGAATTCTTATTACCCAAGTTACCAAGAACAGTGTGAGTAGTGTACGGGGAGCCTAGCCAATGAGCGGTTTGAAAAGGTGCTTCCTCTGCAGCTCACATGCAGAGGCGGGACTGCCAGCGCACTGAGGCTGGCAGACCCTGCTGTCTGCGGGCCTGCTCGCTCACTTGCCATGGTGCCTGGCAGCCAGGCCCTGCTGTCTGTGTGAAGGCCTGCTCACTCACTAGGCCCTGTTGTCTCTCTGTGGGCCCAGGTGCCTGTCAGCCCTGCTATCTGCGCCTACCTCACCCCAACCACCAGGCTGCCAGCCTTGCTGTGAGAGAAGCCTGTGGGCTGTGGGGGCAGGACCCAGAGGTGCTCCATGCACTTCTTGGTGACCATTTGTCTGGTCATGATGGCCTAGGCTATTATTAGTATAGATTATTTTGAGTAGAAAATAAAAAAAACAGTGAAAAAAATTCCCTTCTACTGACCTCTGCCACTTGGTCTCCTGAAATTTCTTCCTTCATTTATTTTTCCTCCCTCACTGATTATTATTATTATTATTATTATTATTATTAAATCCTCACCCAAGGATATTTTCCCATTAATTTTTAGAGACTGGAAGAGAGAGGGAAAGACAGAAAGAAATATTGATGTGAGAAAAGCACATCTATTGGTTGCCTCCTGCACGAGCTCCCACCAGGGCCCTGGCTGGAGAGGAGCCTGCAACCGAGGTACATGCCCTTGACCAGAATCAAACCCAGGACCCTTCAGTCCACAGGCTGACACTATCCACTGAGCCAAACCAGCTAGGGCTTCACTGATTATTTTTAAAAGAACAAAAATGAAGCCTGGCAAAAGAAAAGGAAGTCCATTCTAACTGTCCACATTCACTGTCTCCATTTTTTTCTCTCCCATGCAGTCCTCAACTCTCTCCAGTGTCTTTTCCTCTCTCGCCATCACACCATCTAAATCTCTCTCACTAAGGTACAGTAGTCTCCATACTGATGTACACTTTTCATACTTTATATTACTTATGGGTTGGCAGCACTCCCTTCTCCTCCTCCTCCTCCTCCTCCTCCTCCTCCTCCTCCTCCTCCTCCTTCTCTTTCCCCTTCCTCTTCCCCTTCCTCTTCTTCCCCTTCTCCTTCCCCTCCTTCTCCTTCTCCTTCTCCTTCTCCTTCTCCTTCTTCTTCTTCTACCTTCACCCAACAAGTGAGAGTATTTTTTTCTGTTGATTTTGAGAGAGAGAGAGAGAGAGAGAGAGAGAGAGAGAGAGAGAGAGAGAGATGAAAAGAGAAGAGCAATGAGGGGGTGGGGGAAGAGAAACATCAATGTGAGAGAGACACATGGACTGGTTACCTCCCACATGCACCAGGGGTGGGGACAAACCTGCAACTGTCTGATGCTCTAAGTACTGAGCTATGCCAGCCAGGGAAGCACTCCCTGCTTCTTGGAACACTTTGGCTTCTTAGGACAACCACCTCCTGGTTTTCCTGCTACCTCTCTGGTTCCATGGCCATCATCTTCTTTAATCATCCTGGAATGCCTAGGGTATCTTCTCGCTCTGCAACCATTTCCCACATGCACTCATCCAAATCCTTGGCTCCCATGACTATCATTTTATGTCCCTAACCCAGATCTTTCCACTATGCTACAGATTCATCTATTCAACTGCTAGTCAGCCTCTCTATTATACATATAACTAGAGGCCCGTTGCATGAAGAGATTCATACAATAGGCCTTTCTTCCCTTGGCTTCCAGCACAGTTTTCCTTCAGCACCGGGGACCTAGGCCTTCACTCAGGCTGGAGTCTGCCACCTTCGTCTTCCCAGCAGACTCTGGAGTCTGTGGTCTTTGTCGTTACTGTGGCTGGAGTGCTGTTCCTGTAAATCCCTTCGCCCCCCCCCCCCCCAAACTCCCTCTCATAGCAGGGGTCCTGCCCCACCCAGCCACTCCAGGCCTGCAGCGAGACAATATCTCAAGACCTGGCCTGGCGCCATATTGATAACTCCATCTGGGGGTTGTGTATTGTTCATGATTGATGGCCTCGCAAAAATGAGAGTAGTACTTTGGGTAAACAAGTCTTGCGGGACCAGGTAAATTAGTTCGTTTTCCCTATTATTCGAGCAAGTGTGTTTACAGAAGCCAAGAACAGCAGCGTTAATTCACAGAACAAAGGACCATTTTAGTAGAAAATTTCAAACAGTTTTTCCTATGCTTCAATATCACATCTGTCAGAATGGCTACCATCAGCAAATCCACAAGTGACAAAAGATGGTGAGGAGGTGGAGATGGTGCAGCCATTATGAAAAACAGTGTGGAGTTTCCAAACAAAAATTAAATATGGAACTGCCATTTGACCCAGTGATCCCACTCTTAGGAATATATCCAACACCAATCAGAAAGAACATATGCACCCCTATGTTCATAGCAGCACAATTTGTAATAGCTAAGACCTGGAAATAGCCAAGGTGCCCATCGGTAGATGAGTAGATAAGAAACCTGTGGTACATTTACACAATGGAATACATGCAGCTGTAAAAAGGAAGACACTCTTATCCTTTGCAACAGTATGGATAATTGGAGATTAATATGCTAATTGAAATAAGCCAGTTAGAGAATGATAAATATTACATGATTTCACTTACATGTGGAATCTAATGAACAAACTAAACTGATGAACAAAATAGATCCAGAGACATGGATGCAAGAAATAGGCTGACAGATCTCAGAGGTGGGGAACAGGAAGAAATTAACCAAAGAGCATATACCCATTATGCATAGCCCATGGACACAGTGTAGTGAAGGCCTGGGGTGGGCTAGGTGAAAGGGGCAAAGGGCAAGAGAAATGGGGAACAGCTGCAATATTGACAATAATTTTAAAAAGCACAGCACTGGCTGGTGTTGCTCAGTGGATAGAGTGTTGGCCCAGGGACTGAAGGGTCTTGAGTTCGATTCCTGGTCAAAAGCATGTACCTGTATTACAGGCTTGATTTCCAGCCCCAGTCAGGGCGCATGCAGGAGGCAACCAATGAATGTGTCTCTCTCACATTGATGTTTCTCTGTCTCTCCCCCTCCTCCCTTTCAGTATCTCTAAAAATCAATGGAAAAGATATCTTCAGGTGAGGATTAACAAAACAAACAAAAACCAACAAAAAGAAAAGAAAGAAAGGAAAGAAAAGCACATGCACACAACGAAGGGGGAAAAGAGACCAGAAAATATATGGCAAAATGTTAGCAGAGATTTCTTCTGGGATGGGGGAGCAATCAGTGACTTCTCTTCCCCTTTTCTGTTCTTTCCAAATTATCTGGAATGAGGGCAACAGCTCTTGAGCACCACAGGAAGAAAATACCGTGTTTTCCCGAAAATAAGGCATCCTCCGAAAATAAGACCTACTTATAGGTTTCCTTCTGAATGAAATATAAGGCATCCCCCCGAAAATAAGGCCCCCAGGCTCTGTCTCAGAATGAAAATTAATTTACCGTAAACTGATCGCTAGGGCCGCCCCGACTGACCTCTAGCAACCAGTGACCTTACACGGAGTCCTGATGTTACTGCTGTGTGAATGGAGAGAAACCAGCGTGGAAACTTTGTGAAACCTAAACTGAACAAGTTGTGACTTGGGTGAAGAATTCATGGGAGAAAATCACTGACAGTTGCATTGCAAATGCACTGCAAGCAGGCTACCTTGACAAGAAGTACTCATTTAAAGACAGTGCTATTGCGAAACATGAGAGATTTGGTCCACTGATTCTGAAAGAAATGGAGTCACAAGAAATTCACCAGGAAATTCAGGAATTGGGTTGTTATGATGATGTTCCAGAAGATGATGACATGATTGTCACTGAATAAATGAGTAAATTCTTGATACTGTAGGATTCACAGTTTGTCTGGTTTGTGTTGACAACTACCGTACTACTGTACCGTATACAGGTAATAAATTTCCTTTATTTTCATTTAACAATAAATGTGTAACGTATTCTTTTTAAAAAAAATATATTTTTTAATTGATATTTTACAGAGAGGAAGGGAGAGAGATAGAGAGCTAGAAACGTCAATGAGAGAGAAACATCGACCAGCTGCCTCTTACACACCCCCTACTGGGGGTGTGCCCGCAACCAAGGTACATGCCCTTGACCGGAATTGAACCCAGGACCTTTCAGTCCGCAGACTGACGCTCTACCACTGAGCCAAATCAGTTTCGGCCCGTATTCTTCTTCATGGAAAAATAAGACATCCCCTGAAAATAAGACCTAGGGCATCTTTGGGAGCAAAAATTAATATAAGAAGTGTCTTATTTTCAGGGAAACAGGGTAGGTGATATTTAGGTTTAAAACTCACAACAGTAAAAGTAATTTCAAAGTAGTGTAGGAAAATACAGCTTTGTTTTATACAGTTTTGAAACTTATAAGCCTCTGATCCCCCTCTTTCCCCCTCTCCCCCATTAAAACAATTGTTTTATAAAGTGAGTTTTGGTTGCTGCCAGTTTCAAAAACAACCCTAGCTTTCCCTCTTTCCCCCCTTAGCCTTCGCTGTGTCCTTGGCCTTTCTTACACCATCTGTCTCTCCAAAATCCTCTTCGTCCTTCATGACCAGTGGCTGGTCACGCTTCAATCACAGTGTCTTTGATGAGCTCCCCCCTAGAATACCTACAGCAGCTGAGCCTGCTCCTCGGGGCAGTTTCCTCTGAAGAGGATATCTGTGTGCTTTATCTTCATCAATAGATTCCTAGCTCTTCCTTTGGGTTAAGATTAGCTTTCAACTTTGTGTGCCGCAAAACTTCTAAAATGGTGTTGGCAACATGACAGTCATTCAATATCTGTAAAAAGAAGGAAGAGAGGAAGGAAGGAAGGAAGGAAGGAAGGAAGGAAGGAAGGAAGGAAGGAAGGAAGGAAGGAAGGAGGAAGGAAGGAAGGAAGGAGGGAAAGGAAGGAAGGAAAGGGGTAGCAGGAATTGGGACACTTAGTATTAATGAGGCCCTTAAGATTGACCAAATAGAATTTTCTTTGGTTAACCTAGATAATAATATGGTGGTTATTTTTTGAGAAACCTCTTTTCCCATTTAAGCCCCCAAATGACAATGGAAGGGTTGAAATAAACAAATAATATTTGAAATGTAAAAGCTTTTTTTTTTTTTTTTAAACAAGGCAAAAGTCATTACACTGTTAAGGCCATATTTTCAAATAAGATGGTAAATTGTTTTCCACGGATATTCTCCCATTAAACAAGTTTTGTCTTTAAGGTACATTATTATTGTAACTATGGAAAAAAAACGACCTCAGTGTAGAAAAAATAACAGGAAGGACATTTAGCAAAATGTATACTTCCCTCCACCATTTATAAAAATATTTTTTAACATAAATTAGGACTTATATTACAAAGACCAGTTTTGTGTGTGTGTGTGTGTGTGTGTGTGTGTGTGTGTGTGTGTGTGTTTAAATTCTGCCTTCATCAAAAGAGCATCTGTTTCTACTACAAGACTTTTGGATTAGTACCCAAGTGTTATTTTTCTGAGTCAAAGTAAAGAAAATTTGATAAAAATAAAGTCCCCAGAATGCTCAGTAAACACTTGGAAATGAGCGAATTTAATGCATCTAGCTTAGGACTTTTTTCTAAATACACTCAACACATTTTAAAAAGGCAGAGGATGTGACAGAAAACTTTGGTTACAGATAGTTTCTCTATGAATCACACAGGGAATTGGGTGGCCTTTGCATACCTTTGACAATGACCATTAAATGTATAACTAGCTTTATGTTTTCTTGGCAGCACTATTCTTTTGCCAAACTAAATTCTTCCTCCGGGAGTGTTGACTCGATACTTCTGCTTCTCTCTTTAAACTGTGAATCTGGTAAAAGACACACTTCCAGATCTCCAGCCATGCTCCTCCTACCCCCTTTCTCACTTCCTCTTAAAAATATGTATTTTTTTTCCTCCCTGGTTAAAAGCATCTTACTCTCCCAATGTGGAATTTTCTCTTTTTAAATTCAGAAAAGTATAAATAAGGAAACCACAACCATTTACAATCTCACAGCCCTCAGATGATCACAGTTTGTATTTTCTTCCATCTGTTAAAACTGGGTCTATCCATATAAATAACATTGTTTACACCATTGAAATAAGTTGCACTGGTTTTGTATCCTGTTCCCCGCCACCCCACATACCCCACCAGTTAACATTATATCAAGGTCATTTCCCCTCATCAGTGGAAACTTTACCAACTTCATCTTTATTTTTTTAAAAATATTTTTATTGGTTTCAGAGAGGAAGGGAGAGGGAGAGAGATAGAAACATCAAGGATGAGAGAGAATCGTTGATCAGGAGCCTCCTGCATGCCCCACTCTGGGGATGGAGCCTACAATCCAGGCATATGGCCCAATCAGAATCGAACCATGAGCTCCCCTTTCATAGGTTGGCGCTCAACCACTGAGCCACACTGGCTGGGCCTCAACTTCATTTTTAATTAATAATTCACTGTTTCAATATACTTCATTTTCCCCCCTTCAAGATGCAAAGGCCTTTGGGTCCTAAAGGGCTGTTCAAAGGCTTTTTCAGGACCATTTGTGATAAATCTTCCTGAGGGCCGCTTTGTCCCTTGCTCTTATCTGGGCAACGTGGAGTGAGGCCTGGCACCAGAATGAGCTGGTTTACGGCGACTCTCATCCCAAACCTGGAGGTGACAGGGGTGAAAAGGAACAGAGCCAAACCAAGCTTTGCCTTCCATGCCACTTGAGTTTTCTCACCTTAAAAAAGAGGCCACAGAAACAAACCCTTTAGCAATTTTTCAAAAGGGTTTAAGAAAGATTTCTTTCCCGTAAGCTAAGATGCACCCGGAACAGCGGGAAAGGTAAGAGCAGGAAGAATACTAGGAGGAGGAGGAGGAGGAAATGGCAGCCCCGCCCGATTGGGGACGGAAGGAAAGTTTCTAGTCCGATGACAATAAATGCTCAGAGAGGCAATTAAGTCTAGAATCCTAATACTATTAGTTGGAGGCCCTGGCTGACAGAAGAAGGAGGAGGATGAAGCAGGGTGAGTGCCGGGAACCTAACTTTTCTAACGTGCTAAGTCAAGAGAGAGAGAGAGATGCATAGAGAGGGCAGGGAGCGAACAGAAGAAATAGGAGGGTCTATGTTGATGTTGACAGTTCATTGTATAATCTGGCTTTTTTTTCTCTCCCAGTTCTCTACCTTCAGTCATTCATTTTGTTATGAATGGATTCAGCTTAATCCTGAAGCTTGGGAAGTCTGAGGTGGCCCACAAGGACCTTGACCTTTACCCCTTGGTGCCCTTGGTGCTGGAGAGGCCATTTCTGTGGCTAACCCTGGAGCTGTGGGAGGCCCCTTTGGGTCCCAGACATCACTCCTGGTCCAATTGCTCCCCTGGCTCTCAGCTCCCCTTAGGGAGATGCTCTCCTGCCTTTGAGTTCTTTTCTGAGTTCCCTTAGACCCAATGCTGCTCTGCTGCGGGGAGGGAGGAAAAGGGCGGGCCAGCCTGGCAGGCACATGGGGGCACTAAACATGGATTATGTGTTTTTAAAATTTGTGCTGTAAATTATACACCGTAGAGTGGAATCCAAGAAGCAAAACAAATGAGCAAACAGAACAGAAACAAACATAGATATAGAGGACAAAGGGATGGGTTGCAAGATGGGAGGGGGGTTGGATGAAAAAGGTGAAGGGATTAAGGTGTACAGATTGGCGGTTCCAAAATGCCACAGGGATGTAAAGCACAGCATAGGGAATATAGTCAGTACTATTTTAATAACTACACATGGTCTCAGTTGGGTACTAGACGTGGGGAGCTCACTTTGTAAGTTACGTAGTAAATGTCTAACCACTGTGCTGTACGCCTGACCAATATAATATTGAACATCAGCTGCAATGAAAAGTTTTTTAAAATTTTAATAAAAATAAGAAATAAATTATATGTCATAGAGATTATTAGAAATTTGAGATGTACATAGTCTTTTAATATAATCCAGAGTTCAAAATAGAAGGTTCAAGAGGCTTATTCATATGCTAGATTCCAGGGTGCTTTTGTGCTAAATACTAGGTTATTTTTTCTCCCTTCAATTATCCCCAACTATGGAATAGTAATATTTGGAAGCAGTTAACTAAATTGTTAACAGTTTTCTTCCTATGAGGAAAAAGCCAGATTGGAAATACAAATGTATGTAAAGGGGAACTTGGGCTTTTTAAAATCCTTATATATGAACTTTTAACTTTTTTATAAGACGCATTTATTTTTTGTGTACTACTTATTTAATTGAAGTATACTTCAATTAATTTAATTTAATTTAATTTAATAATTTAATTTAATTTAATAAATTGAAGTATACTCCAATTAAATAAATAGTACACAAAAAATAAATTGAAGTATATTTCAATTAAATAAGTAGTACACAAAAAATAAATGCTTCTTATAAAAAAGTTAAAAGTTCATATATAAGGATTTTAAAAAGCCCAAGTCCCCCTTTACATACAATTAAGTTCATTGGCTAAGGAACTATAAATTTGACTAACAAGAGAAAAATAAATGGAAGTTTATTAACATGTGTATTGGACATACACATGGGAACATTCAGTGATGAATAACCCAATGAGTTGGTTTAGAACTTGGGCTTATATAACATCTTAACAAAGCAACAGTGAATTTTTAGAGAAGGGAAAGACAAAGGAAGAAGGACTTTGAGTTTCTCGTGCAGCAAATCATGGCAAGGTAAACATGTGGGGAAACTAATGGGAGGTGGGACTAGTTATAAAGCTTGCTATGTGGATTCCTCTGGTGCCTCTCTGGGATGCTGAGGGTCCAGAGCTCTCTCTGGCGATAACTTCTATTCTTTCTCTTAGAGAGGAGAGAGAGAACACATTTACAAGTTTATGTCCTCCTTTTAGACAAATGGGGGGGGGGAGGGCAGAGAGTCCTTCTTGTATATGGTTCTCAATTGTCTTTAGATAAAAAAAAATCTTTATGTTTTGGGATGGCATATTCTGCTAACTTTCAATATCAGTTTCTCTAAAACGTCTGTATGAATTCACACTCCCAACATATGAGACAGTCCATTCCATATACAAAATAAGTTATTGGTATTTAAAAAAATATTTTTGAATGAATCAAAGATGGAGTCTCATTATTGTTTTAGTTTTCATTTCTCTGATTATAGCAAGACTTACTATTTATAGGAACTTATCATATTATGGATATTAATTCAGTGCTATATTTTTTTTGCAAAAAAACTAAACATTTAACTTGTGTAGCCAGCTGGGAACACTTTTTCCCCCCCTTCTTTTTAATATATTTTATTGATTATTTACAGGGAGGAAGAGAGAGGGATAGAGAGTTAGAAACATCGATGAGAGAGAGAAAGAGAATCATCGATTAGCTGCCTCTTGCACACCCCTCACTGGGGATGTGCCCTCAACCTGGGACCTTTCAGTCTACAGGCCTACGCTCTATCCACTGAGCCAAACCATTTTCGGCTTAGCTGTGAATACATTTATCCAGCCAGCAGCTATTTGCTGAGTGCTGTGTGTCAACAATCAAACAATATAGTTAATTATGTAGACATTAAATAAAAACAATGGTTCAAAGAAACATGTCAGCCAGTGATTAACTGACAAATAAGTGGTTTAGAGTCTAAGAAATTGCAGAGCAGCGGGAAAGACCAGGTGGGCCCTGGGGCTGGCCTGCCGGACTGGCTGGCATTTAGGATGGGGGGTTGAAATGGAAAGGTGTTTTTCGTTGTGTTCTTTGGAACCCTAGGGCTCTACAGAGAAGCTGGGGAGTGGGGTGGGGGTGGGGGTCTCACCCCTCTTTAGTTCTTCCACCAGAGTAACTCCTCTTAGGTGTGTTCATTACATTTTCATTTTAATAAAGCACCGTATTCATTTCTTTGAAGAAGAAGAAAAAAAGGGGCGGTGGGGAATTTCCAGAGCAGCCACACAGGCCAGGACTAGGTTCTGGAGTCAATTTGTCCAGATATAAGTGACAATTTTTTCATTTACTAGGTAGGTGGCACTGGGAAAATTAACCTCATCGATCCTCTGTCTGCTCACCTGTCATATGGAGTTAATATCTTGTTGGGTGTTTCTAGGAATAGGAGATAATGCGTGTAAATCCTGGTGCTTAATAACGCCTAGTAAATATTAGCTAGATGCAAAACTTTTGTTCCAGGTGCTAAGATACTTCCATGTTCTGAAATGTTTAAGAAGGATTCCCTGGGGGAGGTGGGTGCTGAGTGTTGCTTGGAGAATAGTGACAATGGGAACATGCAGAGGTTGGGGAAGGGCAGGGACCACCCAGAGGGAGACCTGGGCATGACCTATTTGGAGGCCACAGGTGTAGCAGAGTCTATTATGGCTTTTGGGAGACAAGCTGTTGGGACCACATTGTAGAGGGCTTTGAATGCTTGACTAAGGAGTTTGGACTTGAACCTTTAGGTAAGAAAACACCCTTTCTCTTGCACACTTAAAGAGGCACAGAAGCACTGCATAATCTCATTACATAGGAATCTTTCTGTGTTCTCACAAAGATGGACCTTTTCACATTTTTTTTTTAAAGGGAAGAAATAAAAAGAATGAAGTAATTACCGAAGTCCCAAACTGAAAATACTAATGAATAGTAGAAAAATAAAAGATATTGACTAAGTAGCTGGATAGAGTGACAGAGGCAGGAGAAGGGAAGGAGCTGAGCCCGCCTGACGGTGGGTGGCAGGTGCCAACTCTCTCCGCTGGCTGTGGCGGGGAGAACTCATCTGTTGCCATCTCCACCGGGAGCTTCCCAGTCCTTCACCGGTAGCCTGATTGCCTAGACCTGTGGTCGGCAAACTGCGGCTCACAAGCCACATGAGGCTCTTTGGCCCCTTGAGTGTGGCTCTTTCACAAAATATCATGGCCTGGGCCAGTCTATTTCAAAGAAGTGGCATTAGAAGAAGTTTAAGTTTAAAAAATTTGGCTCTCAGAAGAAATTTCAATCGTTGCATTGTGTTTAGGCCGGTGGTCGGCAAACTCATTAGTCAACAGAGCCAAATATCAGCAGTACAACGATTGAAATTTCTTTTGAGAGCCAAATTTTTTAAACTTAAACTTCTTCTAACGCCACTTCTTCAAAATAGACTGGCCCAGGCCGTGGTATTTTGTGGAAGAGCCACACTCAAGGAGCCAAAGAGCGGCATGTGGCTCGTGAGCCACAGTTTGCTGACCACAGAACTAGGAGGTCATGATTTGATCCCCAGTCAGGGCACATGCCCCAGTTGCAGGCTCGATGCCCCTAACTGCCCTTTTCTGCCAGCCTGGTGGCCCCTAACTGCCCTCCCCTGCTGGCCCAGTAATCTCTAACTGCCCTCCCCAGCTGGCCTGGTTGCCCCCAACTGCTCTCTCTTGCAGGCCTGGTCCCCTACAACTGCCCTCCCCTGCCAGCCATCTTGTGGTGGCCACCTCGTGTCCACATGGAGGCGGCCATCTTTGACCATATGGGGGTGGCCATCTTGGGTGTTGGAGTGATGGTCAAATTGCACATTACTGCCGAAACCGGTTTGGCTCAGTGGTAGAGTGTCGGTCTGCGGACTGAAAGGTCCCGGGTTCAATTCCGGTCAAGGGCATGTACCTTGGTTGCGGGCACAACCCCGGTGGGGGATGTGCAGGAGGCAGCTGGTCGATGTTTCTCTCTCATTGATGTTTCTAGCTCTCTATCTCTCTCCCTACCTCTCTGTGAAATATCAATAAAATATATTTTAAAAAACTGCACATTACTCTTTTATTAGATAGGATTGTTAACACAAGTGGCAAAGTTAAGTTTCAGTTACCTGGAAACGATTTGTTTTCTGGGACAGAGGTCACCAGGATCATTGCCCTCCCACTCTCAGCCCAGGACCTGCTGAATCCCCCTCTGAAGCTGAGTCCTGAAACCAGGGGGCAGGGTGGCAGAAGGTCTGAGGTCTGGACAGGAATGTGGCCTGAGTCAGAGCCAGGCGCCACAGAAATGACTGAGAAGTGTCAGGGGAGGCTGAGCCCGGGAACCATGGCTGGGCAGTGACCTTGCCTCCCCCCCTCCCAGTGGCAGCCTTAGAGCTCAGGTCCGTGGACCTGCAGAGCCCCCGGAACAACAAGGAGCATCACACGCAGGAGATGGGCCTGAAGCGGCTCATCGTGCGCCGGGGCCAGCCCTTCACGCTCCAGCTGCATTTCAACCGGCCGTTCCACTGCGGGACCGACCGCATCACCTTCGTGGCTGAGACCGGTGGGTTCACCCTCCCCAAGGCAAAGTCCCCTTGTAGGGGCACCTACCTCTCCTTCCTGAGCCTCCCTTCCCCTCTCCTCCTGGGATTCCCCAGGACCCCATTACCGCTCAGCACCCTATTAGTGTTGTTAAGAAAAGATTTGGCCAACTCAGCAAACTGAAGTTGTGATAACAACGACCGAACTGTAAATATACCGCAGGCACTGTGCTAAGTGTCACACGCATTCACTTATTCAGCCCTCATGACAAAACTCCCAGGTGGATACTGTTATGATCCCATTTTACAGATAAAAAAAACCCCGAGGCCCAGAGGTCTTCAGTGGCTTGCCCAAGGACACACAGTGGCAGTAGAAACCTGAAACCAGAAGCCATTGGCAGCAAGTGGTGGGAGAAGTTGAAGGTCACACAGACTTCGGACCTCACCCGGGGTCATTCTTTCCTCCACAGGACCGGCGCCCACGAAGCTGTCAGGAACCCGAGCAACCTTCGGACTCACGCAGTCCCGGCAAGGGAATGCCTGGAGTGCTTTTGACTTCACCATCCACTCCAACTCACTCTCTGTCTCCCTTTTCACACCAGCCAGTGCAGTCATTGGTCCCTACACTCTGAAGATAGACATCTCCCAAGGCCAGGGTTACAGCATGACCCACCCGGTGGGGACTTTCATCCTGCTTTTTAACCCTTGGAGTGCAGGTACAGCTTGCTCACAGGTGGTAGCGCTACCCTGATCCATTGGGAATGTTCTGTGAGGTTCTACCCAGAAAGCCCAGAAGAAAAGACGCTGCAAAGCTATGCAGTACCTTCCCTTGTGCTCACTAAAAATCATCTCTACCAGGAATTTTTAGTGCATGATGAAAATGTTCGTGGTGTGATTAAAAAAAATCTTATATTTCCTCAGGAAAACATAGCACTATCGAGGATGTTATATCCCATGGAGAATTTCAATCTCCATGTTACAAGACCTTGGTTTTGGTCCCATAAGCTCTCTTTGAAATGATGTGTGATGTTCAGTGGAATAGATTAGGAGATGGAACACAAGGGGAAATGCAATTGTATTAGACACCTGTGCAGAGAAAGAGAGAGTGCTCAGAATACACCAAAGCGTGTCTCTGAGGAATGGGAATGAGCAGTTTGCATTGTCTTCTTTCCATCATGAGTATTTCCCAAATTTCTACAACAATCTTACTGCTTTTACAATCAGGAAAAGATCATTGTTATTTTTTTTAAGTTTACATTTTATATATCTGGCATCTAGAAAACCGTATTATAGACTCTTCAGGGGTCCACTCTATTGCCATCAACCCATTGCTTCTCCTTTTTTCCAGCAAGAGACTTTCATTACCGGTTTTCATTTTTATTACCCTGTTCTTTCGGTTTGGGGTTTTACCCGCTCTGTTACTCTTGCCTGTTCAGAGGACGACGTCTACCTGCCCAGTGAAATGCTGCTGCGAGAGTATATCATGACGGACTATGGCTTTGTGCACAAGGGTCACGAACGGTTCATCACCTCCTGGCCCTGGAACTACGGGCAGGTAACACCCGGGGAGGTGGGCTCGCAGAGGCTGCCAACTACA
This sequence comes from Vespertilio murinus, assembly GCA_963924515.1. Taxonomy (NCBI): domain Eukaryota; kingdom Metazoa; phylum Chordata; class Mammalia; order Chiroptera; family Vespertilionidae; genus Vespertilio; species Vespertilio murinus. The sequence goes on along the minus strand of OZ004704.1, from coordinate 157,570,421 downwards.
TTCAGGGCGTGCGGTGCTGGGCCAGTTTCCCATCCAGATGCCTTTCCCTCCTAGTTGTTAATATTTTATTATAAACAACTTCAAAGATAATCGAAGTGGGCGGGCTACTGTAGTGAACTTTCATGAACCTGCCTCTCCGATTCAATAGTGACCAATCTACACTTAATCCTGTTTCCTCTACCAGGGGTTTGCAAACGCTAGCCCACGGGTCAAGTGTGGCCCACGAACTAAGCGTGATTTTCACGTTTTTAAACTGTTGAAAAAGAATTTAAGAATAATATTTTGTGGTGTGCAGATTATATGAAGTTCAAACGTCAGTGTCCATAGATACCATTTTAGGTATTTATTTATTTATGTTAATCCTCGCCCGATGATAATTTCCCGTTGATTTTTAGAGAGGGTGCAAGAGAGAGGGAAAGACAGAGAGAAACATCCATGTGAGAGAAACACACGGAGTGGTTGCCTCCTCCTGCACGAGCCCCGACCAGGGCCCAGGCCAGGGAGGAGCCTGCAACCAAGGCATGTGTCCTTGACAGGAATCGAACCTGGGACCCTTTGGTCTGCAGGCCAGCGCTCTATCCACTGATCCAAACTGGCTAAGGTCATAAATACCATTTTATTGGAACACAGCTATGCTCATTCATTTAGGTGTCATCTGTGGCTCCTTTTGTGCTACAGGGGCAAAGTTAAGTAGCTGAGACAGAGTCCCTCTGGCCTGCAAAGCCTGAAATAGCTACTATTTGGTCCTTTACAGAAAAAGTTTGCTGACCCCTGGTCTATACTCCTCCCGCTTGCCCCACCTCCCCCAGCAGCTCATCACCGGAATGATTTTGAATCAAATAATAGTTATTATATCATTTAATCCAGTAACACTTCAGAATATAGCTCAGAAAGATGATGACTCTTTCTGAAAAACTGAACCCCTCAATGTGTACAAAATGAATAGCAATCTTTAATAACATCAATTATCCAGTCAGTGTACAGACCGTTGGCTTTGGCCAACTTTTCTGCTCCCGACCACCAGCCACAGTCTCTCTCCGCCCACACACCAGGAGGGAAGGGTGGGGGGCAGCAGGGAGCCCTGTGGAGGAAGATCCGCTTCCCAGTTCTTCAGCTGTGACAACCTGTGCACTTTTTTTTTTTTGAAACGGAGACAAATGCTAGAGCATTTGGTGGCCCAAAGGACTGCGACGTGTCACAAACACATCAAAAACGGATGTCTTGAGCTTCCCTGGCTTCTCCCGTGCTGAACCCTTCTCTCCCTGACTTACGTACTCTCCGTCTTCCCTCATGTTTACAGACAATCTGAGCCTGCCACTCTGTGTTGCTCTCTGTCCACACGCCTCTCCCCCTCCTCCGAGGCCTTGCCCTGTGTGCATCCCTCGGATCTTTCCCACGAGCCCTGCACAAAGGAGGCTCTCCAGGCCCCTGTCCGTGGTACCCACCCGCCACGCTCAGAGACTCCCCTCCTCTCTCCTGCCTACCTCCCCCTTCAAAGCCCACCAGCTCCAGTAGCCTTCTCTGATCTCTCCAGCCCATGAGGATCTTTCCTCTCTGGATTCTCTTTGCATTCTCCACCGGCACCACACAGGGTCAGGGTTTCAGAATTCCCACTTTGATGTGTAAGCTCTTCAAAAGGCAGAGTCTTGCCCTGCCCCTACATACACCCTCCCTAAAAGTCTGTTACTTCCTTGACGTTTCAGCATTTTAAAAAATATATAATTTATTGATATTCTACAGAGAGGAAGGGAGAGAGACAGAGAGCTAGAAATGTCAATGAGAGAGAAACATCGACCAGCTGCCTCCTGCACACCCCCACCGGGGATGTGCCCGGCAACTAATGTACATGCCCTTGACCGGAATCGAACCTGGGACCTTTCAGTCCGCAGACCGACGCTCTACCACTGAGCCAAACCGGTCTCGGCTCGTTTCAGCATTTTAGACGTGTTTAGTCTTTCCTTTTTTCTTTTTTTCCTCTCCCTTGCCACCCACTTGGAAGTTCGAAGAGGACATCGTCGACATCTGCTTTGAGATCCTCAACAGGAGCCTGTACTCCTTGGAGGACCCAGTCAAAGACCAGGCGCAGAGGAACGACGTGGTGTACGTCTGCAGGGTGGTGAGCGCCATGGTAACCGCGGAAGCTTCCCCGCCCGCCTGAGGTTACCGTCTGGAGCTCCCCCTGGGCGGGATGGAGACCCACCCACCTGTCCTTTGCAGATCAACAGCAACGACGACAACGGCGTGCTGCAGGGGAACTGGGGAGAGGACTACTCGCGGGGGGTCAGCCCCCTGGAGTGGAACGGCAGCGTGGCCATCCTGCGGCAGTGGTCAGCCAGGGGCGGGCAGCCTGTGAGGTACGGACAGTGCTGGGTCTTCGCAGCCGTTATGTGCACCGGTGAGTGAGTGCAGAACCACTTAGTCTCCATGACAACCCTTCCCAGGCCGGGCTCTGATAGCTCTGCTTTCACTTGAGCTAACTGTGGCTTGCCCACAGCCCCATCGCTGAGGAGTGGTGGGCACTGGGCTCCGAACCGGCACATTTATGAGGAATCCTGAACATTTACGTTGCAGTCACCCCCACCGTGGCCTTGGCGGAGCTTCTTTCCGCCACCCGCTTAGGTTTCTCAGCTCCAGGTGAGCCTGGAGTCAGGACGGGTTGGGGGGAAGCTTGAGGTGTGAGAAGATGGTCTGGTCGAGGCCGGTTTGGCTCAGTGGTAGAGCGTCGGTCTGGGGACTGAAAGGTCCCGGGTTCGATTCCGGTCAAGGGCATGTACATTGGTTGCGGACACATCCCCAGTAGGGGGTGTGCAAGAGGCAGCTGGTCGATGTTTCTCTCTCATCGACGTTTCTATCTCTCTATCTCTCTCCCTTCCTCTCTGTAAAATATCAATAAAATATATTTTTTTTTTTAAAAAAAGAAGAAGATGGTCTGGGAGAGCTGATCTCCTTGGTGGGAGAGCTCCCAAATATGTTCCAAGACGTTTTTGAGGAGCCACCATTAGAGATTTGCTACTTTACTAGCTACCCTGAAGGTGCATTGATGGTTTGTGCATCATTAGTTATTCATAATTTAGTGCAACGTCTTTGCTCAGATTGTCTGTAAACATGAGGGAAGACGGAGAGTACTGAGGTGCCTGCCTGTCTTCCCCAGTGCGAGGCAGGAGTGCCTCACACTGTGCAGCCTGCCACTCTCCGGTGCTCGGCAAATGTTGGCTGAACTCTTGGGCTGACTCTGAGTTAGAGAATGAGGGAGCACAGAATGGGCAGAGACAGGGAAAGAGACAAAGTCCCAGGTTTTTCTGAGAGGGGCAGCGTAGCTTGGCAGCTGTGTGTAGGTGCTGCGGACAGAGGAGAGGTTTGAATCTGAGTGTTCAAATCGAGTGACCTCGAGTTACTCATCTGTTTTCTTTTCTTCTTTTTTTAAATACATTTTATTGATATTTTACAGAGAGGAAGGGAGAGAGACAGAGAACCAGAAACGTCGATGAGAGAGAAACATCGACCAGCTGCCTCTTGCACACCCCCCACCGGGGATGTGCCTGCAACCAATGTACATGCCCTTGACTGGAATCGAACCCGGGACCCCTCAGTCCACAGACCAACGCTCTACCACTGAGCCAAACCGACCTCGGCTACTCATTTGTTTTCACTGTAAGATGCTCAGGACAGTGCCGGCATTTAGTAGAGTCAAATTTACCCTGGAGTGGTGAGGCAGGTACCATGGAGGAGGGCTGGGCCGTTAGACCCTGAGATGAGCGGGAGAAGGTCTAGGTCTGTGCCCTTGCTCCACCTCTGCCACCACTCCCAGGCCCAGACTTCTGGGGCCATTGAGGTGGGCCTCGCTCTCCTCCTTGCAAAGTGTTTGCGAAAAGCCCAGGAGCTTTGCTGGGGGTGGACAGGTGATGGAAGACAGGTGGTGCCCTTTGGGCTCTCCAATAAATTGAAACCAAAAAGATGGGCCACTCTCAATAGTCCTTTTACGTTTCAAAGCGCTGTAACCCGCCCAGCGACTTCTTCTGAGCAGATGATGGGATAACCCTTCCCCCTCTGGAAAGGTCACACCTGGCTCTTGGAATGATTTCATCTGCCCTGGGCAGGTGTGCAGGTGTGTGTGTGTGGTGGTGATCGTGTTGGTGTCACGCCCACTTCGTGTGACTACATCTGTGAAATCTTAACTCAGCTTTAAAAAGCCTTTGCAGCACTACCTAACAGCCACAAGAGGATGCTGTTGCCTTAACAAAGATGGCCATTGCCTCCTGGTCCTTGCAGGCTCTCTTTGTCTTTGATATCTTCCCCTTAGCCCTGTAAGTCTATCTTTGCTCTTCTTTTTATCCATTCTCTGATTTGTTTCTTACCTCCGCCCAAACCCTTGTCTTTCTGTAGAATTACAGATTCAGATGTTCAGGACTGAAAATCATCTGGCTCAGTTCCTCATTTTGTTTCATACCAAGACACTCAGGCCTAGATAAGTTACTTACCTAAGGTCACACAGCTTCTCTTCTTGAGTGCTACAGCCCTCAAGTTTTTAACATTCTTTTCAAATTATAAAATGTTTTAGGTCCTCTGTTTTTAGTTTGGGAAGCTGATGAGGAAAACTTCTAAATGATAAATTGAGTTGTTTGTTGTTAATTGTGACCCTCAAGTGACCCCTCCAACACTACCCCACTTCTGCATGAGGGAGACCACTGATAGGACAGGTTGCAGCCAAGTTTGGGGGCTTGGGTGTGGTGCTTTGAGGATGAAGGAAGGGGTTGCAAGTATGGATCTGCAAGAATCTTTGCCTTCTTTCTCTCCTCCAGCTAGAAAGTGGGAAAAGTGTGCCTGGGAATACCAGTGATTTGGCTTCAAATGATTCTCCCTGCTTTTCTCCTCTTTAGTAATGAGATGCTTAGGTGTTCCAACCCGTGTTGTTTCCAATTTCCGTTCTGCACACAACGTGGATGGGAACTTGACCATAGATACCTACTACAACCGAAACGCAGAAATGCTGTCATCTCAGAAACGAGACAAAATATGGTAAGGGGCACTGTCTCCAACAGATCTCTGCTCTGTCCACAGGAAGGCAGGGAAACGCTGACCTGGTTCTCTCTAGCTGGAGGCGGTATTGCCCTGACCAAGGCCAACCAGGCCAGCGTTGCTGATGCTCAGAGAATAAGTTCCCAGCCCAGGTGACTGTTCTGGCTAATTAGGTCATCACATCAAACTCATTTCAGAAACAGAAGCCTATGGGAGAACATTCTTTTTAAAAATTTTTTAAATTAATTTTTTACAGAGAGGAAGAGAGAGGGATAGAGAGTTAGAAACATCAATGAGAGAGGATCATCAATTAGCTGCCTCCTGTACCACCCCCACTGGGGATGTGCCTGCAACCAAGGTACATGCCCTTGACCGGAATCGAACCCGGGACCTTTCAGTCCGCAGGCTGACACTCTATCCATTGAGCCAAACCGGTTTCGGCTGGGAGAACATTCTGAAGCCGGCAACCAAGTGAATGACAGATTGTGCCTCTAAAGTCTGAATTCAAAGTCTGCACTCCTCTTACTCTTCCTATTTTGGGTCTTTCTGTTTGCCCTGCTCTCCGTTTAGAAGAGCTACCTGCATAGCTCCTTGACTTCTCTTCCTCCCTGCCTCACTCCTCGGCTTGTGTGCTTGTCTAGGCCCGTGGTCGGCAAACTGTGGCTTGCGAGCCACACACGGCTTTTTGGCCCATAGAGTGTGGCTCCTCCACAAAACAACACGGCCTGGGTGAGTCAATTTTTTTTTTTTTTAAATTTTATTTTATTAAGGTATTTTCTGTGTACATAGTTTACCATTGCCCCCCCTCACCACCCATTTATGCCCTCCCTCCCCAGAGTTTTGTGTTCATTAGTTGTACTTATGTTCATGGATACCAGTCCCTCGGTTGTTCTCCTGTCTCCCCCCAGGTCTCCTTCCCCTCCCCCCTGTCATTTGACAATCTGCTTGTTTTATGGTGACCATCTCATGCTCATATGAATAGAGTCCGCTCCTCCTCTGGTTTTCACCGCCCCTTCCCCTGGGACCCACTGCTTCCCTTAGGACACTCGGCTCACCCGGGGCACTCGACCCCGTGGGACACACGGCTCACCCGGGACACCCTTCCCCCTTCCCCTTTGGGGGGTACGGCTTACCCGGGGCACATGGCCCCCTGGGACACTCGGCTCACCCGGGGCACTCGGCCCCCTGGGACACTCGGCTCACCCGGGGCACTCGGCCCCCTGGGACACTCGGCTCACCCGGGGCACTCGGCCCCCTGGGACACTCGGCTCACCCGGGGCACTCGGCCCCCTGGGACACTAGGCTGGGTGAGTCTATTTTGAAGAAGTGGTGCTAGAAGAAGTTTAAGTTCAAAAAAGTTGGCTCTCACTGAAACCGGTTTGGCTCAGTGGTAGAGCCACTGTGGACTGAAAGGTCCCAGGTTCGATTCCAGTCGGGGGCATGTACATTGGTTGCGGGCACATCCCCGGTAGGGGGTGTGCAAGAGGCGGCTGGTTGACGTTTCTCTCTCATCGATGTTTCTAGCTCTCTATCGCTCTCCCTTCCTCTCTGTAAAATATCAATAAAATATATATTTTTTAAATTTGGCTCTCAAAAGAAATTTCAGTTGTACTGTTGATACTTGGCTCTGTTGACTAAAGAGTTTGCGACCACTGATCTAGGCCTTGGTCTCCTGTGTCTCTGGGTGTCCTTTATTTTTGTACCTTTATTCTCTTCCTGCTTCCTCAAATCTGATTTCCCTTTCCAGCCAGTTTCCAGGTAAGACCTTTGAGCTGCATTGAGAACTAGCTGCTGTCCCTCCCTGAGCTCCTAGAGGGCGGAAACTTGTCAGATTCAAGAAGCTGGAGTGTGTCTGAGGAGAATCTGTCTCTCCTGTAGAATTCTGTCTGTGATTCACAGCCTGAATCTAATCACGAGGAAACACCAGACAAGCCAAAAATGAGGGCCATTCTGTCAAAACAAACCAACACTCTTCAAATTTCAATGTAATGAAACAAAGGCTGAGGAGCTGTTCCAGATGAAAGGCGACAAGGAATACTGGACAACTAACTGCAATGTGTGATCCTGGGCTGGGTGGAAAAGAAGGCTACAACTATTGATCTAGCTGTCATTAAGCCAACTGACAAAACTGAAATATAGACATAAATCAGATTTTAAAATTATTGTGTCAATATCAAATGTAAGGGAAGATCCCTAGTCTAAAGAAATGTACACCGAACTAAAAATCTGTATCTATATAAATATATTCTCCATATCTGTACCGTAGGAACTTCCATGTCTGGAATGAGTGCTGGATGATCCGGAAGGACCTCCCACCCGGATTCAACGGGTGGCAGGTTCTGGACCCCACACCCCAGCAAACCAGCAGCGGTGAGTGAGGACCATGGTGGGAGGGTCTGGGCTTTGTGGAAAGGCCGACCACGTGACAGGCCACGTGAGCAAAAGGCCAGAAAGAAGAGGTATTTTCCCCATTTTATCCCCTTCCCAAAGTCAATGCAGAGACAACTGTAGGTCAGGTCTGACTTTGACATTGACAGCTGGGCCACCCAGACAAGTCACTGGACCTCTCAGTTGATTCCTCACCTGTAGGGTGGGGAGGAGGATGCTGATTGCTGCTTCACGGGGGGAAGGAGGGGAGGGGTGTTGGGGCTGTGAGGCTCTGCTGAATTAATGGGAACTGGAGAGTGGCCTTCATGCCATGGCCCTCCCTACCCCATCTCCCTTCTCCCCACAACCACAACCAGCGCCCCTGGTCCAGGTGTCAGCAGCCGGGCTAGCCTGCCACAATGCCTGTTCCCCGCACAGGGCTGTTCTGCTGCGGCCCTGCCTCCGTGAAGGCCATCAGGGAAGGGGAGGTCCACCTGCCCTATGACACCCCGTTTGTGTTTGCGGAGGTAAATGCCGATGAGGTCATTTGGCTCTTTGGGGATGGCCAGGCCCAGGAAATCCTGGCCCACAACACCAGCTCCATCGGGAAGAAAATCAGCACCAAGATGGTAGGATCAGACCAGCGCCAGGACATCACCAGCTTCTACAAGTACCCAGAAGGTACCCAGGGCCCGGGACGGGGGAGGAAGGCGGTATAACCTCCTTTGTGCTCCCTCCGAACGGGAATGGCTCCCATGGCAGGGTTGCTGGATTTAGCCCCAGGTAACAGGTGACAGAAGTGAGCACTGAGAGATTAGAGCCTGTGATGGAGGAAAGATTTAAACCCAGCACCGAGCAGCGCCAACCCCCATGTTCTCAGCCACGAAGCCGTGTTGCCTCCCACGCAGCTCAGTGGTTGGGGATTCAGGAGGGGAGCTGTGAGTTGTCCGGTGGCTTGCTTTTCCAAAAAAGGTCATTGGTGCCCTCATCCTCTCCCACTGATGTCTTTCCTGTCTCTCCTTTGTTCCAGGATCCCGCGAGGAGCGCTCTGTGTTCATGAAGGCGTCCCGGAAAATGCTGGGCTCCAGGAGGGCCTCTTCCCCCTTCCTGGATCTGCTGGGGTCCGAGGGCTCCCGGGATCAGCCCGCGCTGCTGCAGCTTCACCTGGCCAGGACCCCCGAGTGGGGCCAGGACCTGCTGCTGACGCTGCACGCCAGGAGGGTGCCGCACAGAGCCCACCCCCGGGGCCCCGTCGGACTGGAGGTGCGCTTCTGCGCGCAGGCCCTGCTGCACAAGGGCGGGACCCGGCAGCCCTTCTGGAGGCAAACAGTGCACTTGAACCTGGACTTTGGGCAGGGTGAGTATGAGGCGGGCCTGGACAGTTATCTACAGGACGGAGGAGGGGAACGTTGGGGCCATGAACGAAGCTGGGCTGGACCAACCAGATCACATAGAGACCCCCACGTACACACCCGCCAGACACAGTTACACACAGACACTTTCACACCCGCCAGACACTCTTACACACAGACACCTTCACACCCACCAGACAGTTACACACAGACACCTTCACACCCGCCAGGCACAGTTACACAGACACCTTCACCCCCACCAGACACAGTTACACACAGACACCTTCACACCCGCCAGACACTGTTACACACAGACACCTTCACACCCGCCTACACTCGCACAGCTCCTCCTCCCCCCTCCTCCTGAGGCCCATTCCCTAGACTCAGGTGTCTTTTCTCTGTGCTCAGAGATACGGTGGCCGCTCACGCTACCCTACGACGATTACAGAAACAAGCTGACGGATGAAAAGCTGATTCGAGTGTCTGGCATCGCCGAGGTGGAGGGGACGGGGCGGTTCATACTGGTCCTGAAAGATATCTCTCTGGAGCTTCCCCACTTATCTATTGAGGTAAGGCACCTGGACACAGACGGCACCTGGGGGTTCTCTGACTCGCCTGACCCCGGGGGTTGGGGGTGCAGCAGCAAAAGAGACACAGGCACTGCCTCCACACCAAATGGGTGATCACTGGGTGCAGTATGGCGTGAGAAGCACAGTTTTGCGCTCTGTACAAAGCATGGGAGGCTCCCCAGAGGAGGGGACGTTGTACAGAAGATGCAAGTGGAGTGCCGGCTGCAGGAAGGCACTATACAGAGATAGGAGAAGGAGAGAGAAAGGCCTTGTAGGTAAGGAAGTAGCTCCGCAGAGGCAGAGACAAGAAAGGCAATGACTGGGAGGTGGAGTCGGGGAGAGAGATGTGAGAGAGACCACAAGTCAAATTCTAAAGGTGACTGCTGATAAGATGGGGGTGACAAGGAAGAGGGGAGCACATGAAGGAGGGGCCTCGGATTCCCAGTTCAGAGGCTTGAGTGGCTGGCGAGGCCACTGGACGAGGAAGGAATGCAGGCGATGGAAGGACACCCGGAGGAGAGCAGGGCATTCCCCGCCTCCTGCTACCGGGACTTCCTTCCCCTGGAGCCTCCTTTCCCCGCCTTCCCCTCCTGCTCTGAAAAGCGTCCCCTCAGCCTAGTCCCAAGCTGGCTGGCTTTGCACCCGGTGGCTTCCCAACAGCACACCAATCCCACCGGAAAGGAGAACGGAGCGACGCCATGTCACAAGCCACCTGGCTGCCTGACGGCTTCCACCGGGCGTGCTGCCCCGCAAGTGACTGAAAGATGAGACAGAGCGGGGCCGGAGAACCGGGACACAGGCTTCATCGGAGGAGAACACCCTGCCGGGCTGCCTTCCCGAGGAGAGAGAGCACCTGTGACGGGGTGAACAGGCCTTTTGAGGGGAGGAATGGGAAGGGACAGGGCTTACACTGATTGGTGGTTTCATATAAGGCACATCATTAGGGATTTAGGAATGGGGGCGGGGGTGGGGCTTAGGGTATTTGGCAGGTGCTGATTGGTGGTTCAATGTGTACAGTCCATATAAGGCATCTGGTTAGGTGCTCAGGAATGTTCGGACTGCAGGTGGAGTTTACGTCATTCTCCGTCCACCAGTTGGGGGAAGGGAGGGTCTCTCAGTGAGGTCAGGCAGCCTCCACACACAGTGGGCGGGATCACAGCGTGGCAGCCTGGTGCCCTGGGGGGAGGGGAGGGGGAGCCTGCCTGTCGTCTGCAGCCTGGCTCCGACAAAAACACCATCAGGTGCCATTTGGCTCTTACATGGTCCCCATTAGGTAAGGGCCCGGGATGAGGCGTGTGACTGTGCTGGACTCCTGTTCCTCTGACCGGTTCTACTTGGGCACCCTCATCAGAATACAAGGGACGTGTTTCTTTTTCGCGCAGCATTCCCATAGCCACAGCCGGCAGGTTGGAGCTGGCACTTGCATTGAAAGCTAGTTGCCGTCCGGAACCAGATGGCAGAGAGGGAAATAAGATTTCAGCTTGGTGCCCATTCCGAACTGGTGGTGGCTTCTTTCTAAGACAGGGCAGGGTGTGTGTCAACCTTGAATACTCTCATCTCATCTTCTTTTCTCCCAACTGCAGTGTCTCAGCTCTAAACAAGCAGTCGCTGGTGGTCAGCAGGGGGTTGGGGGGTGAGGTTACTGAACTGGAATGCAGAAAATGCTGTCAGTGGCCCACAAAATCCCTGTCCTCTCCCCACACAGGTGTCTGAGAAGGCTGAGGTGGGCAAGCCGCTGAGAGTCCACATCACCCTCACCAACACCCGCACGGTGGCTCTGAGCCACTGCACCATGGTGCTGGAGGGAAGTGGCCTCATCCACGGGCAGGTTTCAAACGAGTAAGGCCATCGCCTCTGACAAGAGGTTCCTCGTGGGGTCACCGGGTGACCCTCAGGCCCCCGACGGTGCCTCTGGGCACCCGTGTTCCCACCCTCCTCAGGGAAGGTTGGCTTGTGCCATTGGGAGGCGGGAGGCGGTAACCAGGTCACCCACCGCAGTTGCTCCTCACTGCCCTACCAACCTCTGTTTTCACTCTCAGCCTTGGGACTCTGGTGGCGGGACACACCATCCAAATCCAGCTGGACCTCTACCCCTTCAAAGCCGGACCCCGCCAGCTGCAAGTCCTCATCAGCAGCAGCGAAGTCAAGGAGATCAAGGGTTACAAGGACGTCTTCGTAGCAGCAGCCCGGCCTTCTTGACACTCCCCCTCAGGAACGCTCCCTGCCCCGATCCAATTTCCTGACGTCCTCCTCGTACTCCCAACCTCTCCCCAGGTCCCACCCTGCCCCCCTGACGCCTCCCTGCACCCTCAGTCCCTCATCAAGACCACCCCTCCCCTTCTGACACCCTCCCTGGCCTCTTGCAGTCCTTCCCCTGCCCCTGCCCCCATGACCTCACGGTCCCCTCCCTGGCCACCTGACTCCTGAAGGGGCAGTGTTACCTGTGCTCCTTCTCTCTCCTCTTCCCCGCCTGCCTGGGGGTATATGAAGCTCCTTTATGACTGCTGGGCATCTTGGAAGGAGACAATAAAGACATCTTTGATTGATCACTGGTGTTCTCGCTTCCGAGCTACTAAGCTACTTACTGATACCAGCCTGTCCTCTTGGCTGCCTGCCATGTGGTCGGACCCTCCCTGCCCTTTTTGTCATCTCTCCCCCCCTTCAAAGGATCATGTACAAAACAAGCCCACCATGACCCCTCAAACTCAGCCTCTCAGGAATCAAGGGTCAGTCTCTCCGTGGAAGTTGTGGGCCTGCAGGCGGAGGGAGAGGAGCTGTGAGGAGGACAGTGGCTCCCGGGCTTCGGGGCCTGGACGGAAGCTGCTCAGAGGGACTTCTCTGCTGCTGGCCTGGCAGCACAAGGGCAGCTGGGCAGGGCCACTCAGGGCGGCCCCGGGGTAGGTGGCTACTCCCCGAAGCAGGCCCTCACTTTCCCTGACCCCCATCTTCCCCTCACTGTCCCTCACCCACTCACTTCCCCTAATCTTTTACCCTCTCCACGTCCCCCCAACTGGCCCCAGCATCTCTTTCTTCCCACTGTTTTTGTAATTTTAAGGGCAGGGAGCCGCTCCTTTGTATTTTCTTCCTGTGGTGCTCAAGAGCAGTTGTGCTCATTCCAGATAATTTGGAAAGGACAGAAAAGGGGAAGAGAAGTCACTGATTGCTCCCCCATCCCAGAAGAAATCTCTGCTAACATTTTGCCATATATTTTCTGGTCTCTTTTCCCCCTTCGTTGTGTGCATGTGCTTTTCTTTTCTTTTTGTTGGTTTTTGTTTGTTTTGTTAATCCTCACCTGAAGATATCTTTTCCATTGATTTTTAGAGATACTGAAAGGGGGGAGGGGAAGAGACAGAGAAACATCAATGTGAGAGAGACACATTCATTGGTTGCCTCCTGCATGCGCCCTGACTGGGGCTGGAAATCAAGCCTGTAATACAGGTACATGCTTTTGACCGGAAATCGAACCCAAGACCCTTTAGTCCCTGGGCCAACGCTCTATCTACTGGCCAGGGCTGTGCTTTTCTTAATTGTTGTTAATATTGAAGCTGTTCCCCATTTCTCTTGCCCCTTGCCCCTTTCACCTAGCCCACCCCAGGCCTTCACCACACTGTGTCCATGGGCTATGCATAATGGGTATATGCTCTTTGGTTAATTTCTTCCTGTTCCCCACCTCTGAGATCTGTCAGCCTATTTCATGCATCCATGTTTCTGGATCTATTTTGTTCATCAGTTTATTTTGTTCATTAGATTCTACATGTAAGTGAAATCAGGTAATATATATCATTCTCTAACTGGCTTATTTCACTTAACACATTAATCTCTAAGTCCATCCATACTATTGCAAGGATAAGAGTTCCTTCTTTTTTACAGCTGCATGTATTCTACTGTGTAAATGTACCACAGCTTTTTTATCCACTCATCTACCGATGGGCACTTTGGCTATTTCCAGATCTTAGCTATTGCAAATTGTGCTGCTATGAACATAAGGGTGCATATATTCTTTCTGATTGGTGTTGGATATATTCCTAAGAGTGGGATCACCGGGTCAAATCGCAGTTCCATATTTAATTTTTGTTTGGAAACTCCATACTATTTTTCATAATGGCTGTACCATCTCCACCTCCTCTTGTCAATTTTGTGGATTTGCTGATGGTAGCCATTCTGACAGATGTGATATTGAAGCATAGGAAAAACTGCTGTTTGAAATTTTCTACTAAAATGGTCCTTTGTTCTGTGAATTAACGCTGCTATTCTTGGCTTCTGTAAACACATTTGCTCTAATAATAGGGAAAACAAACTCACTTATCTGGTCCCACAAGACTTATCTGGTCCCACAAGACTTGTTTACCCAAAGTACTACTCCCATTTTTGCGAGGCCATCAATCATGAACAATACACAACCCCCAAATGGAGTTATCAATACTGCTGCCAGGCCAGGTCTTGAGATATAGTCTCGCTGCCCCCATCCCAGTACATAGGGCTTTTTGTAAAGCCTGCGAAAGGTCCAGAAGCACCATCCCATATTTGGGAGACAAAGCCACTGGGAAAATATAAAGGGAAAATTTCCTCCATTTTTTTTTTGCTCAGACTTTGAGAGGCTACTCCTCTAAGATGGCCAGCATAATAAAGACTCCAAATTTGGCCTACCAAGGTGTCCTCATTCAGCTCGCTGATTTACAATATAACAATATCTCATTGTCATTTTAATTTGCATCTCTCTGATAATTAGTGAGCATTTTTCATATGTGTATTGGCCATTTGTAGGTCCTCTTTGGATAAGTGTCTATTCAGGTCCTTTGCTCATTTTTTAACTGTATTGTTTGTCTTCCTGGTGTTGAGTTGTATGAGTTCTTTATACATTTTGGAAGTTAACCGTTTATCAGATGTATTGATAGGGGCAGAAAAAGAATGTTGGGGAACCAGCTAGAATTGTAAGAAATATTAATCATGCTCTGCTAACTGTGATTGTTTTTGTTCTGACTAAAGACGGCACCTTGTAACCTGGCTGGCAGCTGCACTCAGGACCTGGGAGCTCACCTGGAAGTGCAGTCCTTCCTCCCCATTTGGAGCTGCCCAATACCATGGAAAGATTAACAATTTTGTTGCAGAAACCAGAGCCAGAAACCAGAATCCCCGATCTTTGAGAACCCAGGCCTTGCCTATTGCTCAGCCCTTTGAAGACCCCTAGCCCTTTTGCGTATCTGTAAACACCCACTTGCCCTTTTGCCTACTTTCCTTTATACTTCTACCAATACAGGCAGCTGGCTTATGGTGGGTGCAGAGCAGGTTTTCGTGGATGACCTGCTGCTCTCCTGTGTTGCCGGCAGAATTGGAATAAACGCTCACAATGATTCAACCCTGTTGGTTACAGTATCATTGGTGAATATGTTCTCCCATGCATACAGTGGGCTCCCTTTTCATTTTGTTGATGGTTTCTTTTGCTCTGCAGAAGCTTTTTATTTTGATGTAGTCCCATTTGTTTATTTGTTTCTTTGTTTCTCTTGCTCTAGAAGATGTATCGGTGAAAATACTGCCATGTGAGAGGTCTGAGATTTTAGTGCTTATGTTTTCTTCTGGGATTTTTATGGTTTTGTGACTTATTTTGATGTGTGTTTTTTTTGTGTGTGTGTTTTTTAAGCCATTTTGAGTTTATTCTTGTGTGTCATTGTGTTTTTTAAAGTTATCTTTACATGGCTATCATAAAAAAGACAAGAGAGCCCTAGCCAGTTTGGCTCAGTGGATAGAGCTTTGGCCTGTGGACCAAAGGGTCCCGGGTTTGATACTGGTCAAGGGCATGTATCTCAGTTGCAGGCTCCTCCCCTGCTCGGGTCCTGGTCAGTGCTCTAGCAGGAGGCAACCAATCGATGTACCTCTCTCACATCGATGTTTCTCTTTGCCTTTCCCTCTCTCTTCCACTCTCTCTAAAAATCAATGGGAAAATATTCTTGGATGGGGATTAAAAAAAAAAGAAAGAAGATAACAGATAACAAAGCTTGATGAGGATGTGAGGAAAAGGGAACCCTTGTGCACTATTGTTGGGAAATATTTGTTCAGCCATCATAGAAAACAGTATAGAGTTTCCTCAAAAGTTTAAAATAGAACTATATGATCCAGCAATTCCACTTCTGGTTATATATCCGAAGGAAATGAAACCACTATCTCAAAGAAATATCTATGCTGCCATGTTCACTGACAATAGCCAAGATATGGAAACAACCTAAGTGTCATTAGACTAATGGACAAAGAAGATGTGACATATACACAATGGGATATTGTGCAGCCAGGAGAAACAAGGAAATCCTGCCACATGCTACAACATCAATGGACCTTGAGGGCATTATGCTAAGTGGAGAGACGTCAAATGAGGAAAGTCAAATACTGCATGATCTCACTTATACAGGCATGCCTTGGGGATATTTCAGGTTAGGTTTCAGACTACTGCAATAAGCAAGTGGTAATCTCTTTGCTGGTGGAGAATCTTGCCTTCAATTTGCAAAATGCTACATCTGTGAAATTCAATAAAGCAAAGCACAATACAATGAGGTATTCGTGTATGGGGAATCTAAAAGAGCTGAACTCATAGAAACAGAGTGTGGTAGTTACCAGGGGCTGGGCATGGGAGAAATGGGGAGAGACGTTGGTCAAAGGATATAACCTTCTAGTTAGAAGAATAAGTTCTGGTGATCTATTGTACAGCATTGTGATACTAATTAGCAATACTGTATATATACTTCCGATCTTAAATGTTCTCACCACAAAAAAGAAATGGTATGTGATATGATGGAGGTCTAACGGTGGTAATCATATTGCAATCTGTGTTTCAGATGAACATGTTGTATACCTAAAATTTACACAAGCTTAGGTGTCAATTATGACTCAATAGAAAATTGTTATCATTAAAAATCGATACCTCCCCATCGTGGAAAACTGAGGCCGTCCAGAAGCACCGAGAAGGAGCACATCCTCCCGCGGATGCTCAGACGTGGCTTCTTCCTCCGCTCCTCACCTGCTCAGTGAGTCTGCAGGTTCACTGGGCTCCTCTCACCACCCTCCTCCCCTGCTCCTCCTCCATTCTGTTTTCTATTTACTTTGCTTTTGCAGGCTGCTTTGGGCAGGAAGGGCAGGAGCCTGCACACCCACACTGCACCTGTCCCCACTAAGTGCCGAGGGCATTTCGATGGGGCTCTGTCACTGCTGTGCCAGGTGGCTCCCTGCCCGCCCACAGGAGACCGGGAACCTGAACCGGCTCCTACGGAAATTTGAAATTTTCTCCCTTTACAGGGTGGTGAGTCCTCCTTTGTTTAGTCACTGTCCCTCCTCTCTGGTGATGCAGGGACTTGTGTCACTGGAGGGGATCAGTGGGCAGGCTTTCTCCTGGGCCTTCCAGGGGGCATTGGGGATATTAGCCATCTCTGCCTTCATGGTTGATCTTTCAAGTATTTTCTCTCGCCCCAACTAAAAATTGGCTTTTAAAAATGTACTCCCAGGCCCAGGATGCTGAGGTCCCTGCCACTGCTGGAGACTGCCCTGAGCTTAGGCCTGAGCAGCTCCACTTCCTGTCCTGGCTCTCCCTTCATCTCACAACAAACCACTGGGGTCACCCGGCCAGGCAGTTGTGCCCACAGATAAACTCTGGCAAAATATATATTTTTTTAGTCTTTATTATTGAAAGTATTATATGTCTCCTTTGCCCCCCATTGACCTCTTCTAGCCCCGTCCTGTCCCCCATCCCAGGCCTTCACCACCCTATTGTCAGTGACCAGGGGTTATGCATATATGGCAAAAGAAATTTTCAGGAGCAAGGAGGCACAAACCAGGCCAGCAGCATCCTGTCAATGACTGCTGGTCTTTCCACCCGCTGTGGCGGTCGCAGAGACCTTGTGCTCATATCCTTTTGGCTGGTAGTTTTGGAGTCCTTGCTATTCAGTGTCATTGTGTGATACAAAGGAGAGGACTCTGGACAGAGTTTGGGCTCTGTCATGGTGTGATCCTGGCTCCCTCAGTTGAAAAGTGATAGCAACAATAAAACAGTGCCAGGCTTTTCTTCCCCCAGAGAGTTGCAGTGAAAATCAAATGAGAAAGTGTATTCTAAAGATCTTGGTATCATATGTAGAGGTCCTCTGATGAGTTTAATCACCTCTCCTAGGTCACTGCCTCCATTTCAGGGGGTGGAAAGAGGAAGGAGGCAAAGGATCCCACCTGGATATATTTCAATTCTGGCTTTCCTTTGCAATTGTCTGTGGGAACCTCTTTACCTTCTCCTCAGACCTGGGCACTATAGAGCCAAGGACCCTGAATCTATAGACAAGGAGGCTGGTGCCACAACCTTTTGCAGCAAGGATTCAGAATCTGAAGAAGGGGCTACTTCGCAAATGGATATACTAGATAAGAAATACAAATTTAGAAGGCATGGGAGAAAGCCAGGCAGAGACCTCACCCTCTAGTGGAGTGGCTCTCTGTATCTCTGGACCCATGGCTTTTTATTTACTGGAATATTTCCTTTAGCAAAGCAAACAGACATATCAAATGCAAGGTTTGGTAAACAATAAAAGATTATCAGGTTAGGAGATTGCCTTCAGCCAATATTGTCTCAACAGAGCTATAGGTGCATAGCTTTTAGCCCTTGCTAAAGCCCAAGGTCCATCAGCCTTCTGACGGACCTCTCACATTTACTATGCTAACTACTTGTTGGTCTTTGCCTCCAGTAGGCTGGAACTTGTCTAAGGCCATACTGGGAATTCATGGCAGGACCAGGATTAGGGTCCTAGTCTCTCTGAGTCTTACAAGTTCTGCAGTCTCCTCACCCCCACCTTGCTAGAGCTGGCCTGCCTAGAGGGTTGGCAGGTGCCTCCATACCTCCCAACTTGAGTGTCCCAGGATCTGCTCTGTGTCCCTTCCCTGCAGTCATAGCCTTGTCTCTGTCCAGATGGAAAGGTTCTCATTAACTCTGCTTGGCTTCCCTGACTCTCTCCTTTGCCTCCCTGACTCTGGACCAAGAGACAAGCCACTCTGATCAGAGCTGCCTCCCTCCCCTAGCACATTCTCTCCCACAGATGATTTGTAGGAATCAAATGATAGACTACAGCTATAAGTCAGCTCATTAGCCCCAGCCACGAAATAGATTGTTGCTGGGTAGCCATTGGGCATTTTCCTCTCTGCTACTCCACCTCTTCAGACCTGCCCAGCCTAGCTGCACTCACTTCCTGCCCCCCCCCGACAATTAAGCTTACCTGCCCATGTCCATTTCTTTATTTGCCCTTTCTTTATTGAATAAGGTATTACATATGTGTCCTTTCCCTCCCCCATTGCCCTCCTCCCTGCTCATGCCCTCACCTCCCTGGTGTGTGTGTCCACTGGTTATGCTTCCATGTCCATTTCTCCCCCACCCCCACTCCCCAATTCAACTAGTGTGACAATTGGTTTAGGCCTTTACCCATTTATTCATTTATGGATCATCTTTTATTTAATTTATTCCATCAGTTAGCAGATAAGAACTGGAAAACCAATCATGCTTCAGATACTGCATTAAGTACTTACACAGGACTCTAGAGTATGACTGTCTGTGTCCAAATCTAGCTCCACCAGTTCTTAGTGAGTGATCGTGGGAAAACGATTTAATACCTTTAAGTCTTTCTCATCTGTAACAGAAGAATAATAATAGTACCTAGTTCATGGGGATGGTGTGAATATTAGGTGGGATAATGCACATAAAGAACTAAACCAAACATGTTCATCTGCATGCTCTCATTGATGGCCTCAATAAACAGCCAGCAAACCCCAACCATGGTGGCTCCTCCACCAACAGTGCTAGACCCCAAGCCACGATGCCCTTGCTGAATAAAGGACACTGTGTAGCCTTAGATAAATCAGAGTTTTAAATAATGAAGGCTCAAGGACACATTAATCCAATCATAAAATAAAGCATGCATCCTGGTTCATTTAGTTAGCCTACACCCCTAATTATAACCACACCCCTGATTATGTAGTTATTACTAGGTTTTCCTTGTTATAAAGTCCAAATAAAGGGGCTCAATTTTATATTCACATTGTCCTGGTTATAAAAAAAAATAGGAACTAAAACAGTATCTGAAATGTGAAAGCTATTACTAGTCCTACTTAATAGTTTTCCTATTAACCACTATAATTATTAAGCACTGGTAATATACTAGTCAAACACAGGCCATGCTCTTAAGGAGGAAAGATGGGTAAATATTTATAATGTGGAGTATGATTGGGCTAATAGAGAACACAAAAGGGGGTGCCCCTGAAAGCCGGTGTGGAAGAGAGAGTCAGGAAGACTTCCCCAGGGGCAATGCTTGAGCTTGGATTCAAGAAAGTAGACAAGTGAGAGGAGAACGTTTCAGAGAGAAACCAACTCATTCAAGAACCTGGAGGTTCAGGAGAGTAGGTCTCCAGGCGGTAACTGAAGGGATCTGCCTGCCTGGATTCCACGCTGGGAGGGAAAGATCCTGAAGGGCTTTGGGGGTGATGTTGACAAGTTTGGACTTTACTCAACTGTTGTGTCTTGAGCAACCTGGTTGAATTGGCATTTCAGAAAAACCACTTAGGCAACCATTTGGAAAAAGGATAGTTGGGAAGCTCGTTAGGAGCTGCTGTCTAGGCAAGTGGGAGCTTCAGGGAAGGCAGGGCCAAGGGCACAGAGAAGGGACAGTTTTAGGAAATAATCAGGAGTTGGAATGAACAGGCTCAGTGACTGCTGGGCTAAGGGAAGTCGGGAAGTTGGAGAAGAATGAGGTGCTACCAGTTTCTCCCAGAGTGACTGGGTGGGCACTGTCCTCACTCACCAAGACCAGGGATGCAGGAGGAAGGGGAGATGGATGGAGTTCCACTTTAAAATAAATATATATACTTTGATTTTACACAGAGAGGAATTGAGAGGGATAGAGAGTTAGAAACGTCCATGAGAGAGAAACATCGACCAGCTGCCTCTTGCACACCCCTCACTGGGGATGTGCCCGCAACCAAGGTACATGCCCTTGACCGGAATCAAACCCGGGACCTTTCAGTCCGCAGGCTGACGCTCTATCCACTGAGCCAAACCGGTTTCGGCTGGAGTTCCACTTTAAAAAAAATATTGATGAGAGAGAGAGCAAGAGAAAAAGAGAGAGAGAGAGAGAGAGAGAGAGAGAGAGAGAGAGAGAGAGAGAGAGAAATGATGAGAGAGAAACATCAACATTGATCAAATGCCTCTTGTGCCCCCTACTGGGGAAGGAACCCAAAACCCAAAACCCAGGCATGTAACCTGACCAGGAATCAAACCAGTGACCTCTTGGTGTATGGGTCGACACTCAACCACTGAACAGAACCGGCCGGGCAGGAGTTCCACTTTGGAGAGAAGATGGGTGACAGTGTGTTAGTGAATTCTATACACACATGTATAAATACACTTTAAATTCTGATTGGGGATAGAGAGAGTTGGAAATACAGGAGGGAGGATGGGAGCTGGTGACTGAGGTTCCTGAGAAGAGAGGACAAGGAACCTAGACAGCAGGGGGGTACAGGGAGAAGTGTCCCACAGGAGGGAAAGGAAGGGTGGGTGTGGGTCCTTCAGAGAGTCCCAGCCACTGCCTATAAAGAATTGTCCCCCTTTTTGTCTTTCTTCTACCATCAGTTCTTTTCTCCCTTACACACTCAGTCCAAGGACTTGTACTAAATTATTCTTACTATAATCAAGGTCACTCACTGGCATTCCCACTCTCTCATCTATTTCCAAAACTCTTCCATGAATCTTCCCAAGTTTTTTTCCTCTACTGCTTTTATTTGAGAGTCACCTGGCACTCGGAAGTTCTTACCCAAGACAATACCTTTGACAAAAAATAAATATAATTAAAAAATCATACTAAAGTGATCCAGAGTGGATCTATGGCACTTGATGTCCAGGAAGTGACTCTTCGGAATAAAGAAAGGGCTCAGGTGCCAAGCAGAATCCTAGGCTTGGGTCTCAAGTGTGAGCTGTAGTCTCGTGGCCCTGGTACTCCTTCTTGCAGGAGTGCAGCCTCTCTTCATCCCCCTAGAAGCCCCATCAGCTTACCACTCCCACCTGGCTCCCTCCCTGCCAGCACAGCATGTACCACGCAGCCGTTGCTCAAAGCCCATAGAGCACAAGGCCCTGGCAGTCCATTGGCCATGACACTTCATCTTACCAGAGCAACGTTGCCAAGAAAAACCTGAGGGCAAGTAAGAAAACCAGTTGTGATCTGCCCGGTAAGCAGGTGGCAGTGCAGCATCCAGCCCCGCCTCCAGTGTCTCCTGGCGTCTCAGGGATGGAAGGTAAAGCAGACACTCCAAGACCAGATTCCTGAAGCTCCAGGCCATCCTGCTATTCTGTGGGGAGCAGCCCGAGAACTGACAGCTGCCACCATGGCACAAGGTAGGGCAGGCCCTTGGGGCTGCTGGAGGTCACGGGCAAGAACGACAGAGAGACTGTAGGAAGTCAAGTGAGGGTGGATTCGTAGGAGGAAGGAAGCAAATAAAGAACAGAGGCAGGAAGAGTAGAAACTCCAGGAACCTCAGAATTGGTAGCCCAAGAACAAGGAGACAGGAGATGCCAGCAGGTAAGCAGCTGCATGCCAACACGCTGGCTTCTATAGCCCAAAGGGACAGGGCAGGATCAGGAATTAGGGGGTCGTGGTTTCTGTTCTTTTCCACCAGCTGACCCTTTGACATTGAGCAAATCACCTCTCCAGTTCCCAGCCCCCCATGCCTGAAAAAACGAGGGGGGTTGGACGAGACAATCTTGACACTGTCTTCCATCTCTACAAGTCTCTGAATTTCATATCTTCACTTCTTCCCCTATTTCAGGTCTCTTCCTCATCTTAGCTAATCTTCTCACCACCACCCTTCTAGCTACATCAATTCCCTCTCTCTAGAAAGAGCTGCTATGAAGATTAAATTGTTAGTTAAAATCATAAGAATAAGCTGTAAAGTTCTACAAACATAGCAGACTCACCTTCATTTACTGTTTTGTGCTAAATTTTAATTTTTGAATTTCTAATTACACAAGAAATATACACAGTTGGAATAAAATAAAGCAATAATTACAGGTAAAGCTATAGTCGGTCCCTTTACCCCCAGCCTCACCACTATAACCAGTCTTTTGTCTATACATTGAGTATATATATATATATATATATATATATATATATATATTCAATGTATTATTAGTATGTGTGGGTTTTTTTTTGGGGATATCTTTAGTATAATCATATTGTACATATTTTTCTACAGCTTGACTTTTTTTCCTCCTCAACAGTATGCCTTAGGGCTCTATCTATGCCACTCAATACCTATAGATTTTCACCATTTTCTACATTGCAAAGTATTTTATATTATGGGTATAAGTAATTTATTTATCCAATCCCCTATTGTAAGCATTCAGGTTGCTTCCCAATTTTTAGTTATATAAGCAATGTTGCAATGCAAGTTCTTATCTAACCTCTTTGTGCTTGTGTGAGAGTATCTCTCCAGCTAGATACTAAGACCAATTACTTTAAAAGTTCTTCCTGTCATTTTATTTCTACTTTATTGATCATTTCACTACATTCTTCTTGCATAACAAGAAGAACAAATATGTCCAATGTTAAATGTACCTCCTGCTTGAATATCTGGTGTCTGGGCTGAAGAATAATCCCTATGTTACAGGTAGATACTAGTATTACGTGGACCCACAGTGCATCCAGAGGGTGAGCTTTGTCCCCACTACTCACTGTCAGGCAGATGTTACTACTCCTGCTGAGTAATCTGGGTCATGTGCCCAAGTTGAATCAGGACCAGTTAGCAATCTCTGTCTAGTCAATTGTCTAGTCTTTTGATCTCAAAAAAGAATGAGCTTCTCATTCCACCACTAGGGTAAAGTCAAGTGCTTTCCCAACTGGCAGTGGGTTGGGCGTCCTTTCTGAACACGAGTGAAGGCTGGAAATGGGCGGTAGCTATTGGGTAATGGAAAGAGCACAGGACTTGAGCCAGTAACCTTACTTTTAACTTTGGGCAAGACATTTAATTTGCCTAAACCTTGGTTTTTCTCTATGCCAAGTGTGGAGGACATGACATTTCATGCCTCCACTGTTGTTGGAAGGATTCAATGAGAAAACTGTCTTAAGGTGCCTAGGACAGTGTCTATCACATAGTACCATAAACATGCCCGCAATAAGGTGTTCGTTGAATCTGAAATTTGAAACAAGTACAGGGTGATTATACAAAAGACATAGAACTTTATTCAACCTAGTAAACATTTTTTTAATACCTACAATGTGCTGAAAATTATGCTTATGTTTATTTTATAAGAAACCCATGCTTATTAGCAGTCATGCCCCATATCCTCTTCATCCCAGCCCCTGCTAAACTCTAATCTACTTTCTGCCTTTATGAATTTGCCTGGTCTGCATATTTTATATTAATTGAATCATGTAATATGTGGCTTTTGTGCTTGTCTTCTTTCACTCCGCATAAAGTTTTCAACTTTCATCCATGTTATAATATATTCAGCATTTCTTTTTAATGGTTGAATAATATTCCATTGTATGGAGATACCACTTTTATTAATTAATCAGTTGATGAACATTCAGGTTGTTTCTATTTTCTGGATGTTATAAATAATGCTGCTATCAACATTAAAGTACAAATTTGTGTGAACATATGTTTTCAATCTCTTGGGTATAGGAGTGGAATCTCTAGGAGTGGAACTTCTGGGTCATATGGTAACTATGCTTAACATTTTGAGGAGCTGCTGAGACTGTTTCCAAAATGACTACAACATTTTACAATCTCACCAGCAATTTATGAGGGTTCCAATTTCTCTACATCCTTACCAACACTTGTTGCTTTCTCTCTTTCTTGGTATAGCCATTCAGGTGAACAGATGGGGTGAAAGTGGACATTCTTGTATTGTTCCTTATCTTAGGGGGAAAGAAGCTAGTGTTTCACTATTAAATGTTAACTGGATTTTTTGTAGATAAACTTTATCAGGTTGAGGAAGTTTCTTTTTTTTTATTGTCTAAAGTTTTACATATGTCTCCTTATTTCTCAATTGACCCTCTCCCCCATCCCTTCCCAGCCCAGGCAAACCCCCACCACCCTAGTGTCTGTGTCCATTAGTTATGCTAACATGAATGCATGTAAGTCCTTTGGTTGCTCTTTAACCTCCACTCCCTTACCATTTGTCTCTAGATAGATCTATTCATGTTCATCAAATTATGTTGATCATTATATCTCACATTTGAGTGAGATCATGTGATATTTATCTTTCCCCGAATGGCTTATTTCGCTTAGCATAGTGCTCTCCAGTTCCATCTATGCTGTTGCAAATGCTAAGAATTCCTCCTTTTTACTAGCGGCATAGTATTCAATTGTGTAGATGTACCACAGTTTTTTAAGCCACTCATCTGCTGATGGGCATTTAGGCTATTTCCAAATCTTAGCTGTTGTAAATTGTGCTGCTATGAACATAGGGGTGCATACATCCTTTCTGATTGGTGTTTCTGTTTTCTTGGGATATAGTCTTAGAAGTGGGATTACTGAATCAAATGGGAGTTCCATTCTTAACTTTTTCAGGAAACTCCATACTGTTCTGCATAGTGGCTGCACCAGTCTGCATTCCCACCAGCAGTCCACGAGGGTTCCTTTTTCTCCACATCCTCACCAGCACTTTTTGTTTGTTGATATGTTAATGATAGCCATTCTGACAGGTGTGAGATGATACCTCATTGTTGTTTTGATTTGCATCTCTCAGATGATTAATGACTTTGAGCATGTTTTCATGTCTCTCAGCCTTCTGTATGTCCTCTTTCAAAAAGTGTCAATTTAGATCCTTTGACCATTTTTTTTATTGGATCGTTTATCTTCCTTTTGTTAAGTTGTATGAGTTCTCTGTAAATTTTGGAGAGAAAGCCCTTATCAGAAATGTCATTGGCAAATATCTTTTCCCAATCAATGGTCTTTCTTGTTGTTATGTTGATGGGTGTTTTTGCTGTGCAGAAGTTTTTTGTTTTTTAAAAATATATATTTTATTGATATTTTACAGAGAGGAAGAGAGAGAGATAGAGAGCTAGAAACGTCGATGAGAGAGAAACATCGACCAAGCTGCTTCTTGCACACCCCCTACTGGGGATGTGCCCGCAACCAACGTACATGCCCTTGACCGGAATCGAACCCGGGACCTTTCAGTCCGCAGACTGACGCTCTACCACTGAGCCAAACCGGTTTTGGCTGTGCAGAAGTTTTTTATTTTGATGCAGTCCAATTTGTTTATTGAGGAAATTTCTTCTAGTCTTAATTTCTTGAGTATTTTCATTATGAAAGAATGTTGGATTTTGTCAAATGTTTTGGTTTATATTTCTTAAAATCTAAATAAATATGAGACAACACAGCTAGGTCTCTGTCTCCATTGACTTACATCTAGTGGTAGGAAACAGACAAAAAAGTAACCTCAGAAATATCTGAACATCTCATGCTGAGCCTAAATCTAGTAGACTCTCAGTAAAAGTTTGTTGATGTGAATGAACAAATGAGCATATTAAATTCTCAATTAAGCAGTTAAGGTTCCCTATGAGTGATGCAGTTACATGCTGTAGATCAAGTGAAGATGGGAAAAAGGGTAGGTCAAATGAGACAAGCTCAATGAGAAGGTGGGTCTTGAACAAGCATTGGAGGAAAAATGGACTTTAGTTAGATAGTGAAAGGCATTTTGAGTTGGGGCTGTTGCAGCAGCAAAATACATGGACAGGAAGGCTACCATTTGCTTAAACACATTAGACGGAGAGGAAGACCCATGGTGAGAGTGGTGAGGAGTGAGAATGCAAGTGTAAGTTAAGACCAGGTATGGAGGATCATAAGGGTCAGGTTAAGGAGTGTGTATTTTGTATGGTGGGCTATTGGGTATCTCAGAGCTTTTAAAGCAAAAGAATGAATAATCAAGTTGTCTGGGGAAGAGGTAATCTGGTGATGTGTTAAGGGGGGGGGGTGATGTGGAGAGACAGAAAGAAGACATGATGGAGACTGTTAGTGTCACTAGGAATGAGGTGAGGAGGTTGGAATTTTGTTAATGTGGGAAGGGACAGATGGACACCACAGACATTTTCAATGAAAGAGTGAAGGGACTTATGATACATAAAGAGATATAGACTGAGAAGGAGATGGCTGAGCCAACTGTGATTTAAAGTGTGTGATGCCATGTGCCTGGGAAACATGCTATGACCATGCTTAAATGTGAAGAAGTCAGAAATGAATCCCTTCTGCGGGAGGTACACAGGAGGACACTGAGGTCAGTCTGTGTCTTAGCAGAAACTCTGGAAGGCTGGGAGTGGGCCTTTCCTTGCTGACATCAGCATTGCAGCTTCCCAAGCATTGGGCACATGCGTTAGTATAGTCAGGAGGCCAGCGAACTGCTAAAAGCACAGCAGCTAACTCAGGGACTTTCTCCCAAATTTGGATGCTGGCACAGGGGAAACTGAAACTCAACTTTTGTTCAAGAAAATGGATGCTGGTATAAATCTGAGGACACGCTAGGCTAAAGGGCACAGACATACTTGGCCAGTCCTCCAGGAGTTGGGAATGAAAGAGAAAACCATGTCCCTCCAGGAGAGTAAGGGAGGAAGGATTAGAAAGTCAGAGAAGCAGGAAAGGAAGGGAGGAAAGAAGTAAAAAGGAGGCACGTACATGTACAAAGCCTCATTTAATCCTATACCAACTGTATAAAGCTGGTATTATGGAATCTATTTTACCAACTTGGACACTGAGGCTCAGAAAGGCTAAACTTCTTTCTCAAGTCACAGTAAGTGGTGGACAAGATCTCAAGTCACAGTAAGTGGTGGACAAGACTGAATCATGCTCCATAACCCTGCTCTTTCATCCGCCCCTGCTGCCCCATTGCAGGGCTGGAGTTGTCCGTCACAGACTTCCAAAGTTCCCGCAACAACATGCGGCACCACACGGAGGAGATCAGCTTCGACCACCTCATCGTTCGCAGGGGCCAAGCTTTCAACATCACTCTGTACTTCAGGAACCGGGGCTTTGAGCCAGACCTGGACAAGATCATCTTCGTAGCTGAGACTGGTGAGAACCCCTGCTGGCACATAGGGCAGGGTGTGCGGGTCAGAGTCTCAGGAGCTGAGAACTTTCCTCAGAGGGCCTCAACTCTGCTTCCTTGCCAGGACCGATGCCTGACCAGGACAAGGGGACTCGGGCTGTGTTCAGCCTGGCAGGGCGTCACAGCCCCAGCCCCTGGATGGCCTCACTGGAGGCCAGCAGGGACAGCCTCCTGGAGGTGAGCCTGTATGCCCCTCCCATGGCGCCTGTGGGTCGGTACCTCCTGAAGGTTCACATTGACTCCTTCCGGGGGTCTGTCACGGCCTACCAGCTTGGGGAATTCATTCTGCTCTTCAATCCCTGGTGCTCAGGTAAGGCAGGGTGCCTGTGTGGGGGTCCCTTGTCTCTGCTCCTGTGTCAATGCTACAGAGAGCCAGGATCTAGACCCTTCTTCCTGGGAACCCACAAACCTTCCCAATCCTATGCACTAGGCATTCACTCCCAACCACCAAAAAGCAGGAAGGGATAAATTGCTATTTATTTGCTTATATAGAATTTTAAAATTATGAACCAAGTCATCTTTACTTAAAAGGAAAACTATTACAATTAAGTTTGACCACTGTTAACATTTACCTTTATCATACGTTTTAACTTAACTTGAGTTTTTTCATTGTAAGAATAATAAGTGAATTGTGGAATGAAGTAAGGAGAGAAAGAAAGAAAGAAAGAAAGAAAGAAAGAAAGAAAGAAAGAGAAAGGAAGGAGAAAGAGATGATAAGTAAAACCTTATCCCAATCTCCAAGTTTCATTCTTTAGAGGAAATCCTATTAATGTTTTCTTGTGTAGCTTTACAAAAAATGTTATATGCTTAATCAATTATATATTTATTGCATATATGCATATGTGTGTAATTATATAATACATACCACACATGGGATTATTTAACACATAGTTTGCTCTAAGTTGCTTTTTTTAATTTAAAAGTTCAATGTTGGACATATTTTCCTGTCAGTACATTCTTTTTAACAGCTACAATTACTTCACCATTTGAATGTGCCAAATTTTAAATTGGTTCCCTATTTATTTGGGCTGGAAAGTTTTTGTCCTAAGCAAACACAGCTATAGGAAATATCCCAGAACTACCTGGCCCACAATCTCTGTCCTTTCCATCTACCTGAGGGCAGGAGTAGTTCCATAGACTGCTGGCACAATGTGAGCAGAATGAAGGACAAGTCAGGAGAAGAGAGTAGGAAGAGGACAGAAAGAGTTGAGAATAAGGGATTTGGGGCAGAGGCCAAATTCAACCAATTCTGACTTCTGACATAGAGGATCTCTCCCTTCTCTTGCTCCTTCTCATTCTACTTTCTCCACCAACCTTATCCCAAGGGGGCCTGCTGCATTGTGCTAGAACCCAGAACCCTGGCAGGGCTCTAATATCTCTAACCACTTCCCATTGCTCTATCACTGAATGGTTCAGAACTCTTACCCATCAGCCAGATGAAGAGGCCCTGCCACTGGATCAAGGAGGACAGATGTCTGTTTGTTCTTTCTTACACACACACACACACACACACACACACACACACACACACCTACCTGCCTTCCAAAACAGTGGGTTTCAGACTTGTACCGAGGGTCCCCTGGAGCTGTGGGAAAGAAAATGATATCTGTAGGGTCTTCTCTTTTAAAGCTTGAGTCCTACAAAAGAAATGATGAGGACAAAGCCAGCCCCTAAATTCTGGGTTGCTCTTTTTTCCAACCAGGATTAGTTAAGTATGGCAGAGCACAGAGCATGGAGTCACATGAGCTGTGTTCACCTTTCACCCTGACGTGGGCAAGCTATTTATCACTCTGAGCCTGTTTCCTCAACCTTAAAATGGGGCTGGGATATAAATGTGCTTTGCAAACCAATAAATTCCACCATAGGTAAATTTTCACTGTTCCACCTCATTTTCATGTTGAGCCTGTTGCCGGTGTGGAGGGATGGTGGAGAGCAGGTCTTGTTTCCCCTCTTGGTGTCACCCTGTGCAGTCCTCAGAGTTCAGCTTCCACGCTTTCTGTGGATGGGGATGGGCAGGAAGGACAAGATGACTTTTCCGCTTTGTGTCCTCCCACCTTGATTCCTAGGGGACGCTGTCTTCCTGGACAGTGAGCCCCAGAGGCAGGAGTATGTCATGAATGATTACGGCTTCATCTACCAAGGGAACAAGAACTGGATCCGCCCTTGCCCCTGGAACTATGGGCAGGTGAGTCTCAGCCCAGCTCGTGGACCATCCAAGGGAGAGGGAAGCAGGAGGGGTGTGGGAGGATGCCCCTCATGCAAGTTTTATCTAGAACTACTGAGAAATGGGAACTAAATGGTACCGGGAAGATGTGAGATGTGACTCCAGGAGCAAGAGGAGCAGCCGTAGAAAGTTGGAATGTTCTTTTCGGACTATGTCAGGATTAGAGAGAGAAGGGCAGCTGAACGTACCCACTTAGGAACTCCAATTGAGTATGAGAGTGAGGATGAAGGCACAACAGCGACAACGGCCATGGTGGTGCCTCGTTTTTTTGTAAGCTGTGTTTCTAGTGTGGTGTAGGTTGCTCTAGATTTTGTTTCCCACACATATTCTAAATCATGTGACTTTTATTTGTACAAATAGCATGGTCTGAGTCACAATGCACTAAAACAGCCCAGCCTTCAGCAGGTGCTCCAGGAAGTCCAGAACCAGGCCAGGGAGGAGGGTTCTTGAGGCTGGCCCCGACACAGGGACACTGGCTCAGAACTCTTATCCATCGGAAAGAAACAATTTTTCAGCCAGTCAGACACATGAGGGGGAGAGGACCAGCCCTGCCACCCACAGGGGTGTCAGCTGGAAATCCAGGGGGAGCGTGTGGAGCCTTGTTTCAGTTTGCTAGGGCTTCCTCTCCTGGACTTGTTCAAC
Source organism: Vespertilio murinus (assembly GCA_963924515.1). Classification (NCBI taxonomy): domain Eukaryota; kingdom Metazoa; phylum Chordata; class Mammalia; order Chiroptera; family Vespertilionidae; genus Vespertilio; species Vespertilio murinus. The sequence goes on along the minus strand of OZ004704.1, from coordinate 157,540,148 downwards.
ACAAGTTGAACCCAGCCTAGGTTCCCCCCCACCACCAACGCCCCCTGCAGGGGGGTTGAGTCAAGATGAGACATAGCAGCCTGAACTGGCTCCAACTGATATCCCCACCTCCTCACTCAGCATGGGCAGAGGGGGATCTTAGTGAGTCCCTGGACAGGAGGCTGCTGCCACCTGTGAGAAACAGAAGAGCAGAGCTGCTTGTCTCTGAGCCCTGGGTCCTCCCATATCTCTTATTTGGTGAACGTATACTGAATGCCTGCTCAGTGCCAGGCAGGTCTCTAGGTGAGGGAGATATAAAGATGAATGAAACACTGTCCCCGAGCCCACAGTGAAGTGGGGGCTCAGTCATATAAGCACATCACTTATGCAGCATGACGTGTAAAGATTGCCAGACAGGCACGGGGGCCTCTGAGAGCCTGGAGGAAGAGCATTTGGTTGAGCACGAGGCTGTCTGGGAAGCTTCCTGGAAGAGAAGATGCTTGAACTGAGTTAACCAAGAGAAGGGAGGTGTGGGGAAAACATCACAGGCAAAGAGCGGGATGAGCAAAGACACAAAGGTGAGGATCTGTTTGACCTGCTGCAGGGGTTACAAGGAATCCGGTGTTGCTGGAGCAAAACTGGTGAGGGGAGGGTCCTGAGAAGTAGAAGGCCAGATCAGGGAGGGTCTTGTAGAGGAGGCTAGAGCTTTGATTCTGTAGGTCACAGGGATCTTTGAACATTTTAAAGCAGAGAAGTGAACTGATCAAACTATTCCTTGGGGAAAATGGTTCAGAGAGCCTCCGAATCCTGTCTATTGCCCAGTGTTATGGGCATCAATTAATGGAAATCAATTCTCTTACTCTCATTCAACAAAGATGCCCAGAGCCCCTACTCTGTGCTGAGCACTATGCCAGATCTGGGGTGTGAAGTGCCAAGAAAAGTTGGAGAGATACAGAGCATACATTTAGGCAGGGAAGACAGACGTTGGCTACATCATTATACCTGAGCCTGATGCGTAGAGATGTAGCCAGTGCTATGAAGCTAAGCCAGGCTTGGACTCAGCGAAAGGCCTCAGGACAAGTGGCATTCTCACCTCGCCTGCCTTGGGTGGGAAGTTTCCATCACTCACATGCTATTAGTCAGCCCACAGCCCTACTGAATCGCAGGCGCCATGGCAAGTTGGGGCCATCACCTTAGCCTTAACTACCAATGATGAGCTGGATCGGCAGGTAGGGGAGGAAGATGAGGCAATGTAGCTTTAGCAAGAACAGCTCATGAGGTCCAAGAGTGTGGCGATTGAGGAGAGAAGAGAGAGAAACGATTTTTCAGCCAGTCAGACACATGAGACAAAACTCCAAGGGTTTGACTTTCAGGACATACCAAGTTGGGGAGTTGTGATCCCAGAGCTTTGAGACCCTGTACCTGTCCCCAAGTTCATGGCTGTGCTACTAGACACAGTTACCTTCCACGTGGGTTTGTATTTCAAACACACTCCATCGGAGAGCTGAGTGGGGTGGCTCCATATCTCCATGTGCGAAGCATGGGTGCCTTGCCTCTCTGCATCTCTCCTTGCAGTTTGAAGAGAATATCATCAACATCTGCCTGGAGTTGCTGGACAAGAGCCTGAACTTCCAGATTGACCCAGCCACAGATTGTGCTCTTCGAGGAAGCCCTGTCTACATCAGCAGAGTGGTGTGCGCCATGGTGAGGTTGGGTCTGGATTTGCCCACTCAGGGCATGTCCAGAGAGGAAGGAAGCTGTGCCCGGGAGTCCCGCTCACTCACAGTTGCCCTTGAAATGGGAGAATGAAGAGTTGAGAGGCACTGGCCCTCTTGCAAAGCCATTATGGCCAAGGCTGATGAAAGTATAGCAAACAGGCTTTTCTCACTGAGCTCCGAAATAGCTGGGTGTGGGCCATCACGTCTACTAATTCCAAATTGCGTTATTTTGGGAAAGGCTGAGCCTAGCTGTAGTTTGTGAAATGATCTTGTTGTTTCTAAGTTTCCTTTGCTCTGCGTATTTTTAAAAGCTACCAAAGCCAAGCTCTGGCTTTGCAGGGGATGGGGAGGCGAGGGGTAAGGGGGTGTGTAGAAACCAATTAACAGCTTCACATCCTGACCCCTTCCCCAGCAGGTCTGGAAGTTCCCAGGTAAAATGAGACCAAAGCTTCCTCTGTGTCTCAGGCCCACAGGCCTTGCAAGGCAGCTCACACACCACATCCTGCCGACAAAAAGGATGCTTCTAATTCTTCTATGTGTGGCTTCTCTTCAGATCAACAGCAATGATGACAAAGGGGTGCTCAATGGAAAGTGGAGTGAGAATTTCTCAGACGGCACCAGCCCTGCAGAGTGGACTGGCAGCGTGGCCATCCTGAAACAGTGGCACTCCACAGGTGGCCAGCCAGTGCGCTACGGGCAGTGCTGGGTCTTTGCAGCCATCATGTGCACAGGTAGGAAGAAGAGAGTTCCCCATGAAATGTTCAAAAAAATGCAGTGGCTCACATAGTAGCCCTCCCAATAATTTTTGTTCCCATCTCACACAGTTCCCACCAAGGAACATTGGGAAGAAAACCCTTTCCAGCAAAAAAAAATGTGTCTTCACTAACCTCAGGCTTTACATATGTGGGCTTGTTTCAGAGGATGGTCTTGAGGTAGAAATCACACACTTCCTGGAACCTGGCACCTTTCCCTCTCTTCTAACAGAACCTGGCTGGAACCTGTCTGGTGCAAGCTAGGAAAGAGATGAGAGGCCAAGTAATTAGAAAAACTTGCAAACTGATTAGCACAGAGAATGGTCTTAATGAAGATGTTCATATGAGAGGGAAATGTGCATCTGAGCAGTGGTATAGACCACGGGGCCAGAGCAAGGTGACAGCCAAAGTGCAATGGCCTTGAATTTGGAGTTGCACAAGTTTGGAAGACTGGAGGCCTGGCTCAGGCCAGGGGATTAGGGGGTCTGGGGAAATGATAGATCAACTTTTCAGATAGGGAGTAGATGCAACATTAGTAGAAGAAAAGCTAAAAGGAATAGTAGGCACATGGGAAAGCAGGCAGGTGGTAGTTGGTTTTGCATGTGGCAAGAGGAGCAAGTAGAAAGGAGTGGCAGGTAAATGTTGAGGAAACTGATACCTGGAAATGAGTTGCACACTGGAGGGAGCAGGAGGAGGTCTGCCTCACCCAGGACTCTTGCTCCTGGCCCTCACCCTCACCCTGCCCCCCGGCCTAGGCCAACTCTCAGCCTCTTGGCATGCATACCCATAAACCTGACTTGGGTCACAATCAGGAAGTTATTAATGTTACCTGGGGAAAGATGCCAAGAGTGGCTTTTGTTCACAGCACTCTCTAGTGCAATCCAGGGAGGCCAGGTCTGCCCACAACTTGGTTTAATCAAGGAGTGAGGCCTTTTGTGTAGAAATTCCCTAGAGGACAAAGCCTGGTGCACTCTGTATGCATGTGTGTGCTGAGTCCAGCTCCAGTCTCCTGGACGAAGCCAGAGAGCCCGGGGCTATGAGCAAAGGCCAGGCCTCTGTCCAAGGGCACAAGGAGGTCTCTGTCAACACCCACAGAGGGTGACTTCACACGGGTTGGTGAGGAGGAGATCCCCAACTACCCCTCCCCTGCAGCTGCACAGCCCCGTGTCTTATGTCTTGTGTTGAATGCTTTGACTGGTCAAAGAATCCTTTGTCGGTTTGGTGTTTTGTTTTGTTTTGTTGTTTTGTTTCAATAAGAAACCAGGAATTTGACAGCTTTGATTGTGTGACAGATAAGCGTTAAAGGCATTTGGGCAAACTAGGATGTCTGAGTCACTGGGGGAGGAGGCACAGAGAGGCAGAGGACGGATCAATCTTGTTTGTGCACGATAGAGAGGAAATCTTCCTGTGCCTGGAAACGCTTTGAGTCTAATGGGTCAGGTGTACGTGTGTAAAAGAAAGGGCCAGGGTTTGGTGTGTGATTACCGGCAACTGGGTGATGACAGAAGAGGAGCCAGTGAATGGAGATTATGCAAGAGAGGAGACCAATTAAAATGTTTATGAGAATAATGGCTCTATGGTGATCTGGAAAGCAAAGGGTTGGGCGAGGTGGGTCAAATGTGGGCTACTTAGCACCAGCCTTCCCAGAAAGATTTACCATGTTGTATATTAATTAGTATATCAGTTTTTAAAACTCATTCCAATAACTCTTGTTTATTGAGTCCTTATTCTATGCGAGGCACTATGCTTCAAATACTTTTGGATACAAAAATGGGTAAAGACTCAGTCTGTATCCTCCACTAAAAGTTAGAGATTTATCAAGCTCCTTAACCCGATTCAGCTGCAAAGCATTATTATTATTCACAAAATCACAACATAGCTGATGGTTATGGAAAACTTCCTTTGTTCAAGGAACGGTGCTAAAACGTTGACAGCTTAGAGTAATGGTGAGGCATATGGGCTCCAGAGGAAGACTGCTTGGCTTCAAAAACCAGCAAGGCCATTAGTTGGCTGAATAACTTTGGACAAATCACTTAATACGTGCCTCAGAGGATTGAGTTCATACATGGAGAATTCTTAGAATAGGGCCTGGCTACGGTGAGTGTTCAGGATTAGCCAGGATAGTGGTGTTTGATCCTTCAGATGACCTTACGAATTAGGTCCTATCATCCCCTTAATTTTGCAGATGGAGAGATTGAGTGGTGGAGCGAAGCTCACATCCAGGTCCGGCACGCTCTAACCACAAGGCCATATACTGCACAGACATGACCAGCGGCCACCATGTATCTAGCATTCTCTGTGCTTCAGGCACACACTGAGCACTTTCACACTTTCTAATCCTCACAGCTACGTGCAAAGTAGATATCAGTACTGTCACTTTACAGGTGAAAAAACTGAAAATCAAAAGTGATCAAGGGACTCTTGTCTGACCCAGAAGTGCATCCTCCCGCCAGCAGCTCTACTTCCCAGTATTGCCTTTTTTTAATGTAAACTAATTGACATTGAGTTCCTAAAGAAAAATCACAGAAATGAAACTTTGGATGCATCAAAAATAATGCTATAATTTTGGATGGGCTGTTTCCTTGACAACTGTCTAGTAGTCTATTACTTGGAGAATTTCAGAGAAATCCCTGGCCCACACTTCAATGCTCAGGCCCAGAGACTCTCAGTCATCCTGTCCTGACCATCCACCCCTTGTGACAAGGTCGGCCCCTCAGCCCTTGGCTGAGGTCTGTAAGGTATCCAGGAAGCCTCGGACTGTACAAGGAACAGAGGGGACGGTGATGATCTGTTGCCTGAAAATTCTCCCCAAAGCCAGGAGTCCAAAATTCACTTATTGTATGATTCCATATATGTGCAATGCCCAGAATAGGCCAATTCATAGAGACAGGAGAGTGGATTAGTGGTTGCCAGGGCTGGGGGGAGAGGGGATGGAAAGTGACTGCTACTCTGTTTCCCCGAAAATAAGACAGTGTCTTATATTAATTTTTGCAGATCCGCTAGGTCTTATTTTCAGGAGATGTTTTATTTTTCCATTAAGTAGGTCTTATTTTCGGGGAAACACGGTAGTAGACATATAAGTTTTTTTTTTTAGGTGAAATGTTCTGTAATTATTAGTGGGGATTGTTGTACAACCTGTGAATATACTATCAACCACTGAAGTGGTGACTCTAAAAGGGTGAATTTTATGGTATGTGAGTTATCTCAATAAAGTGTTTTGTTGTTGTTTTTTAAAGCCAGGCATCCTGGGAATATGCCTGGTCCTGGTAGGCTCCTACCCACAGCCTATCGGGTAGCAGTGGGGGCAGAAGGGAGGGGCTGAGGGTCGGAAGACTTGAACATGTGACTGTGAGCAGGTCCATGTGGTACCATCTCCTCTGTAAAGTAGGGCCCTTGTCCCTGAGCCAACGTGGGAAATGGTGGGAAGGTGAGGAGGCTGAGAGCTTAGGTGTAGGCACCTCCTCTCTTCACGGAGCTAAGATTTCTCCTCACTTGTGTGTATAGAGTTATTTCAATACAATAACTCTTGCCCTCATTGTTTTTACTGAGTCATTTACTCTGAAAGAAAGGAACCTCAACTAAGGCCCTCGTGATTTATTTAGCTTCAATTTTTGGCTTAAACACAAGTCTACCATTATTCTCCATGGATTTATGAGGCATCAAGGACTGTATGAAATGTTCCCTCACTGAGTTGTTAATTAATATGTGGCAATCACCTAGAAAAATGCCTGGCACATGGTTAGTTTTACATAAGTGTTAGCTATTATAATTAGTCTCCTGATGCTTTGATCTCTGCCTCTGAGGCTCCAAAGATCTTACAGGCTCTTGTTTAAAAGGTTTCTATTTTTATTTTATTATTTTTTAAAATATTTTTTTATTGATTTCAGAGAGATGAAGGGAGATGGAGAGAGATAGAAACATCAATGATGAGAATCATTGATTGGCTTCCTCCTGCATGCCCCCACTAGGGATCGAGCCCACAGCCTGGGCATGTGCCCTGACCAGGAATTGAACCGAGATCTCTAGATCATAGGTTGACACTCAAACACTGACACACACTGGCTGGGCTCTACCACTTTTTGGGTTTATTTCCTTGCTTTGTTTCTTGGAGTGTTTGGGATTAAATTAATCATATTCCTTGTGTCATGGCATTTATTGTAATAGGTTTTCTTCAGGCTCCTCATTTTAAAAAATGTAACTAATTAATTGATTTCCCACATTTATCTCATAAACCATTTTCATTTACTTTCCCCCCAAGATAGGGAAACATGTTGATGTGTTTAATATATAGCATTGTACTTAAAGGTGTTCTTATAAAAAATATATTATCTTTTGTTGTTGTTGTTAATCATCACCCAAGGATATTTTTTCCATTGATTTTTAGAGAAAGTGGAAGAAAGGGAAAGGGGGGGGGAGGGAAGAGACATCAATGTGTGAGACAGAAATAGATTGGTTGCCTTTCAACCCAGGTACATGCCATTGACCAGGAATTGAACCAGTAACCCTTTAGTGTGTGGGCCAACACTAACCACCTTAGCCAGGGAAGTATACTAGTATTGTTATCTTTGTATAATATTTTGCCCAGTATTTTGTTTGTTTTATAGATTGTATTTTTCACCTTTAAAAGTTCCATTGGGCCCTAGCTGGTTTGGCTCAGTGGATAGAGCATCAGCCTAAGGACTGAAGGGTCCCAGGTTTGATTCATGTCAAGGGCACATACCTTGGCTGCAGGCTTGATTCCTTGTCCCAGATTGGGCACGTGCAGGCCATAGGTGGGGCATGTGCAGGAGCAACCAATAGATGTGTCTCTCTCAGATTTGTGTTTCTCTCTCTATCTCTCTCTCCCCTTCCCTTCCACCCTCTCTAAAAATCAATGAAAAAATATCCTTGGGGGAGGATTTTAAAAAAATTTATTGAGTCTTTTCTTTCCATTTTTCTTATTATGTTTATGTTTTCCTTTACTTTCTCTTGAGCATATCTATAGTATTTAAAATACCTGTTTTAGCTGAAACCGGTTTGGCTCAGTGGTAGAGTGTCGGTCTGTGGACTGAAAGGTCCCAGGTTCAATTCCGGTCAGGGGCATGTACCTTGGTTGCGGGCACATCCCTGGTAGGGGGTGTGCAAGAGGCAGCTGGTCGATGTTTCTCTCTCATCGACATTTCTAGCTCTCTATCTCTCTCCCTTCCTCTCTGTAAAATATCAATAAAATATATATTTTTAAAAAAAACACCTGTTTTAATGTCCTTATCAGTTAATTCCATGATCTCTGTCATTTCTGGATCTAGTTTTATTGACTGACAATTTTTCTGATCATATTTTCTTATTTCTTTACATCCCTACATTTTTATTTTATTCTTGTTTTCAGAGACGAAGGGAGATGGAGAGAGAGAAACATCAATGATGAGAGAGAATCACTGATTGGCTGCCTCCTGCACACCCTGTACTGGGGATTGAGCCTGCAACCCAGGCATTGCTCTTGACCTAAACCAAACCTGGGACCCTTCACTCCGCAGGCCAATGCTTTATCCACTGAGCCAAACCAGCTAGGGTTACTTTTTTAAAAGTAGGCTTTATTTTTTAGAGTAGTTTTAGGTCTTATTGTCACTGCAGACAAGTGAGAATATGACCTCGTGCTAACATATCTGAAAAACTAAGGCAAGGTAACCATCTTGTGGGAAACAGTTAAAGGCATGGGAGGTGGAGCAGGCAGTGGTTACATTTACCATTTGGAAGCTTACTACAACCCGGGAGAAGTTAAAAGATGCTAAAAATCATCACATTTAAATACAATTACTTTGACTTTATATTAGCTGGGGCTTTGCCTCTGTTCTTCAGTGTAAGCCATGGAAGTGTGATAGCAAAGCTGACCAAATGAATTTCAATGAGTTGAACTCTAACTTTCCCCTAGTTTCTCTTATAAAATTGGAGCTACCTTTCCTTATGGGGAGGCAGGGCTGGTGGTGGAGGGAAAACTGGTAAGAAGCCTTCACGTCCGGTCTGAAACAGACTGCGTGCTCTAATGCCCCACCAGCACCAGCACAGTGCCTGCCACCAGTCCGGAGTGAGGCTGCACTCCGGGAGGGCAGGAATGTCTTTCGCTTCTGTGAACGTTGCATCTACCTCACTGCCCGGTTCATAGCAAGGGCTTCACACCTGTCACTGATAAGTGCTAACTGGCCAAGTGAAGAGAGTTAGTAACTCATGCTGGGTGCTGTGTAGTATGCCTTGGGAACTCTAATTCTTTCCCAACTCGGAGATCTTCTCCACCTTTGTCCAAATATCACCATGTGAGCGTGCAGGCCTGTGGATGCACACACACACACACACACACACACACACACACACAAACACACCCATTATGGGTTTCCTTTTTATGAGGGACTCCGCTCCCACAAAATTATCAGTGAGTCACCCGAGCCTCCTGTCAAACTGTGAATCACTGGGAGTGATGCTCTGCAGAACCCCTGTGCACAGGTTAAAGACAACCTGCTTCCAACACAACTTAATGCGCATCTGCTCTGTGCCCATCCGGACATGTGGGGCGGGAGTTGACACCACCACTGACACTTCCAGTGGCTGCTCATGAGTTCAGCAACCAGGGTGAAGAACAGAAGCTTGTTCACTGTTCTCCCTACTCAGTTCTCCTTGGCACATTCTCTTATTACCATAAGTGTTATCCACCCGTCTGACTGTAATCTTAATCCACCCGTCTGACTGCAATCAGAAATCCTGGCCCACGCCATGCTCCTGAGTCACTTGATTGCTCTTGCATCACTCCTGTCTCAGGTTCCCTCAGTGACAGCTCTTCGAACCTTCACCCGCCCCTCTGAGGCTGTCCTGTGACAACTCCATCTACAACTCGCTCGTCAGCTCTGCTCACTCCCTGCCCTGTTCCCGGGCCCTGTGCACACGTGCCACTCCAAGGAGAACTCTAGGTTCCCCTTTGGGCTTCTCTCTTCCCTGTCCTAGGCCATATTCAGAGGTGTGTCCATGACCTAGCTTGGAGAGGCTTTGTGCCAAAGTGAGAAGGAGCTAAACTAAAATCTATAAGCAATCACATGTTTAATATAAATACGTACTTGAACTAAAAATTATGAACATTTAAAAAATTACAGCAATATGGAACAACGCTGAGAAGTATCTATATTTTTTCATTAGTTTATTATAAAAGAAACACGGAGCCCTAATTGGTTTGGCTCAGTGTATAGAGCGTCAGCCTGTAGACTCAAGGGCCCCAGGTTCGATTCCGGTCAAGGGCACTCACCTTGGTTGCAGGCACAGACCCAGTGGGGAGTGTGCAGAAGGCAGCTGATCATTGCTTCTCTCTCATCGATGTTTCTAACTCTCTATCCCTCTCCCTTCCTCCCTATAAAAAAATAAAATAAAATAAAATAAAATAAAATAAAATAAAATACATTTAAATTTAAAAAAAGAAAAGTGGAAGTTATTTACATGATGAAAAGTGGGAGTTATTTACATGATGAAAAGTGGAAATTATTTACATGATGAAAGATTTCAGAACCTTAATGGAATGGCCAGCTTCACATGATGCTATTTCAATAGTGATTTATTTCAGTCCCCATTCTTTCCAAGAAGGTCACCATCTCTAAATAAAAAATAGACGTTGTCATCTAGAACTACTTTGGTGCCTCCATATTTTGGAAGGACACCTGTATCTCCAAATTCCATGCTAGCAGGTTGAAGCTGTTAGCTTTCCTTTGGAGCCCGATCCAACAGCGACTTCTATTGCTTGCAATACTTTTCCTTGAGATTTTTCTGGAAGCATAATGCCTCATTTGGTTACAGTTTCCGCAGTGCTCTTTTCAATGAATACTCATCAAAGGGAGAAAGAAACTTCCTAAAGGCCTGTCCTGCTATGACTCTGACCACTAGGAGAGCCCCGCAATGCGGCCACTAGGAGAGACCCTCAGTTGCCGCCGGCATCTATCTATCTATCTATCTATCTATCTATCTATCTTAAATTATACTTTATTGTTTAAAGTATTACAAATAGTAGTACATATGTCTCCTTCCCCCCCCATTGACCTTCTCCCCTGCCCTCCAGCACATGCCCTCACCCCACCCGCCCAGTGTCTTGTATGCATTGGTTATGCTTATATGCATGCACACAAGTCCTTTGGTTGATCTCTTACCACCACCCCCAACACTCCCCAGCCTTCCCGCTATAATTTGACAGTCTGTTTGATGCTTCTCTGCCTCTGAATCTATCTTTTTGTTCATCAGTTTATAATGTTCTTTATTATCCATAAATGAGTGAGATCATGTGGTATTTTTCTTTCACTGCCTGGCTTAATTTCACTTAGCATAATGCTCTCCAGTTCCATCCATGTTGCTGCAATGGTAAGAATTTCTTCTTTTTATAGCAGCATAGTATTCTATTGTGTAGACGTACCATATTTTCTAATCCACTCATCTGCAGAAGGGCATTTAGGCTGTTTCCAAATCTTAGCTATTGTAAATTGTGCTGCTATGAATATAGGGGTGCATATATCCTTTATGATTGGTGTTTCTGTTTTCTTGGGATATAGTCCTAGAAGTGGGATTACTGGGTCAAATGGGAGTTCTATTTTTAAAATTTTGAGGAAACAACATACTGTTCTCCACAGTGGCTGCAGCAGTCTGCATTCCCACAAGCAGTGAAGGAGGATTCCTTTTTCTACACATCCTCGCCAGCACTTGTCATTTGTTGATTTGTTGATGATAACCATTCTGACAGGTGTGAGGTGGTACAGCATTGTTGTTTTGATTTGCATCTTGCAGATGATTAGTGACTTTGAGCATAGTTTCATGCCTCTCTTTGCTTTCTAAATGTCTTCTTTCGAAAAGTGTCTAGTTAGGTCCTTTGCCCATTTTTGATTTTTTTTTTTTAAATCTTCCTCGAGGGACTGGTATCCATGAACATAAGTACAACCAATGAACACAGAACTCTGGGGAGGGAGGGCATAAATGGGAGGTGAGGGGGGGGGCAATGGTAAGCTATGTACACAGATAATACCTTAATAAAATAAAAAAAAACAATAAAAGATTTGAAGGAGCGAAAAAAAAATCTTCCTTTTGTTACATTGTATGAATTCCCTGTAAATGTTGGAGATTAAACCCTTATTAGAGATAACATTGGCAAATATGTTCTCCCGAGCAGTGATCTTTCTTGTTTTGTTGATGGTTTCTTTTGCGGTGCAGAAGCGTTTTATTTAATCCCATTTGTTTATTTTCTCCTTAGTCTCTCTTGCCTTAGGATCTGTGTCTGTAAAGATATTGCTACCACGTATGTCTGCAATTTTGCTGCCTATGGAGTTGTGTAGGATTTTTCTTGTTTCCCGTCTTACATTCAAGTCCTTTAGCCATTTTGAGTTTGTTTTTATGTATGGTGTAAATTGGTAATCTAGTTTCATTTTTTTGCATGAATCTGACCAAATTTCCCAGCACCATTTGTTCAAGAGGCTGTTTTGACTCCATTATATGCTCTTGCTTCTTTTATCAAATATTAATTGGGTATAATGGCTTGGGTCAATTTCTAGGTCCTCTATTCTGTTCCATTGGTCTATATGTCTGTTCTTGTGCCAGTACCAGATCGTTTTGAGAACTGTGGCTTGGTAATATAGTTTTATGTCTGGTACTGTGATCCCTCCAACTTTGTTCTTCTTTCTTAGGACAGCTGTAGCTATTCGGGGTCTTTTTAAAATTTTTTTATTCCAGATTAATTTTTGAAGACTTTGTTCTAGATCTTTGAAATATGCCATTGGTGCCGAAACTGGTTTGGCTCAGCGGTAGAGCATCGGTCTGCGGACTGAAAGGTCCCGGGTTCGATTCCTGTCAAGGGCATGTACATTGGTTGCAGGCACACCCCCAGTAGGGGGTGTGCAAGAGGCAGCTGGTCAATGTTTCTCTCTCATTGACGTTTCTATCTCTCTATCTCTCTCCCTTCCTCTCTGTAAAATATCAATAAAATATATTTTTTAAATGAAATATGCCATTGGTATTTTAATAGGTATTGCATTGAATCTATAGATTGCTTTAGGTAGTATGGACATTTAATGATTCTACCAATTCATGAACATGGTATGTTCCTCCATTTGTGTATGTCTTCCTCTATCTCTTTTTTCAATGTGCTGTAGTTTTCCTGGTCCTTGGTTAAGTTTATTCCTAGGTATCTTAATTTTTTGGGTGCCATGGTAAATGTTTTTTTTTAATTTCTCTTTTTGTGAGTTCATTATTGGTATATAAAAAGGCCATAGATTTTTGGGTGTTAATTTTGTATCCTGCTACATTGCCAGATTCATTTATTAGGTATAGTGGTTTTTTTATGAAGTCTTTGGGATTTTCTATGTATAGTATCATGTCATCTGCAAATAAGGGCAGTTTTACTTCTTCTTTTCCAATTTGGATGCTTTTTATTTCTTCTTCTTGTCTGATCACTATGGCTAGTACTTCTAGTACTATGTCAAATAAGAATGGTGAAAGTGGGCATCCTTGTCTTATTCCTGTTCTTAGGGGAAATGGGTTTAGTTTTTTCCCATTGAGTATGATGTTGGCTGTTGGTTTGTCATGTAGGACTTTCATTATGTTGAGGTATGATCCCTCTATTCCCACTTTGTTGAAAGTTTTCATCAAGAAAGGGTGTTGGGTTTTGTCAAATGCTTTTTTTGCATCAATTGTGATTTTTGTCTCTCAGTTTGTTTATGTGATGTATCACATTTATTGATTTGCAGATATTGTACCATCCTTGCATCCCTGGAATAAATCCTGTTTGGTATGATCTTTCTAATGTAATGCTGGATCCAATTTGCTAGAATTTTATTGAGGATTTTAGCATCTATGTTCATCAAGGATATTTGCCTGTGGTTCTCTTTTTTGTGGTGTCTTTATCTGGTTTTGGGATTAGAGTAATGTTGGCTTCATAGAAAGAGCTTGGAAGTGTGCCTTACTCTTGAATTTTTTGGAATAGTCTGAAGAGGATAGGTTTTAGTTCTTTGAATGCTTGGTAGAACTCCCCTATAAAACTGTCCAGACCAGGGCTTTTGTTTGCTGGAAGATTTTTGAGCACTGTTTCAATTTCTTCAGTAGTTATCTGCTTATTTAGGTTTTTTCATTCTTGGTTGAGTTTGGGGAGCTTATATTTTTCTAAGAATATGTCCATTTCATCTAGGTTGTCCATTTTGTTAGAATAGAGTTGTTCTTAGTATTCTTTTATAATTGTTTATATTTCTGTGGGATCGGTTGCTCCTTTACCTCTTTCATTTCTGATTTTGTTTATTTGGGTCCTCTCTCTTTGCTTCTTTGTCAACCTGGCTAGAAGTTCATCAATCTTATATGTCTTTTCAAAGGACCAGCTCTTGGTTTTATTGACATTTTGTTTTTTTGTTTTTTGTCTCTATTTTGTTTATCTCCTCTCCGATTTTTATTATTTCCTTCCTTCTGCTTATGCCGGGCTTTTCTTGTTGTTCTCTTTTTAACTCTTTGAGTTGTAGGGTTAGGTAATTTATTACCATTGCTTCTTGTTTTTTTACAGTAGGTTTGTAGAGCTATGAACTTCCCTCTCAAAACTGCTTTTGCTGTGTCCCATAGATTTTGGATTGTTGTGTTTTCATTATCGTTTGTTGCCATGATGCTTTTTATTTCTTCCTTGATCTCTCTGGTAACCCAGTCATTGTTTAATAGCATGATATTTAGCCTCCAGGCATTTGATTTTTTAATTGTTTTTATTGTAGGTGATTTCTAGTTTAAGCCATTGTGATCTGAGAAGATGCTTGATGTGATTTCTATCTTCTTGAATTTGAAGAGACCTTTCCTGTGATCCAATATATGGTCTATCTGAAATGACCCATGCGCATTTGAGAAGAATGTATATTCTGTGGCTTTGGGGTAAAATATTCTAAAGATGTCAATTAATTCCATCTGATCTAGTGAGTCATTTAGGATTGATGTTACTTTACTGATTTTTTTTTTGTGTGTAGAGGATTTACACAATGATAATATTGGGGTATTAAAGTCCCCTAATATGACTGTATTGGTGTCAATCTCTCTCCTGAAGTTTTTTTTAAATGTATTTGGGTGCTCCTGTATTGGGTGTATATATGTTTACCAGAGTTATTTCTTCTTGTTGGATTGTTCCCTTTAGTCCTATAAAGTGGCCTTCCTTACCTCTTGTTTTGTCCTTCACTTTGAGATCTAATTTGTCAGATATAAGTATGGTTACCCGAGCTTTTTTTTTTTTCATTTCCATTCGCCTGAAAAACCTTTTTCCATCCCTTCACCATCAGTCTGTGTGAATTTTTTTTTCTGAGGTGGGTTTTCTGTAGTTAGCAGACATATGGATCATGTTTTCTTTTCTTGTCTTCTAGCTCACTGATGTGGTCCTCTGCTTCTTCTAGTCTACTGTTGATGCTTTCTATGAGTTCTTTATAGCAGCAATGTCATCTTTTCATTTCTTCTTGGTTCTGCATTTCCTCTTGGTTTTTACACATATTGTTGAATTTGTCTTCCATTCTTTTCAGCCACCTTATAACTATTTCTCTAAATTCTTTCTCTGATATATTGCTTGCCTCCATTTTGTTTACTTTCTTTTCTGGTAATGCCTCCTTTTCTTTCATATGCGGGCTATTTCTTTGTCTCCCCATAATTTCTCTCTCTGGATATCTGGTTATGTAGCTTTCTCTCTCTCCTGCATTTATTTAAAGGCACAAAATACAACACAACAAGGCACAATGCATAAGGCACTTAACGCCAATGTATTTATGATACTAATAACCCCAAATAAAGGTGACCACCAGAGAAAATAGAATTAGGGGATAAGAAAAAAGAAAAATACAGAGTGCAAAAATGATACTGAGAAAAAGAAAAAAGTAAGACAGAAAAGGACAATAGGGGGTGGGGGAATATGTAGGGAGGGGTTTGGGATGGGAATGGGGGGATAAGGACAATTATGTGATACCATAATCAATAAAAATAAATTTAAAAAAAGAAAGAAAGAAAGAGAAAGGCATCTTAAAAAATGTAGTTAACATTTAACAATAAAAAAATTATAAGGAAAAAAAAAGAAAGAGAATAAAAAAGGGGGAGGACTATTTATATGGAAGAAAACTCCAATAGAACAACCACTAATCCCAAAAAAGGCAAACAACAGACACCCAGAGATGAATTCAAACTACAAACAACAACTAATAACAAGTGAGGAGAAGAAAAAACAGAGCAAAAAACAAACAAAACAAACAAAGAAACAATCTAACAAAGAAGCACAAAAATACAACCAATCTAACCAACAATCAAGCAAACATCAACAATAGGACTGAGATAAAGCAAGGCAAAACAAAACAAAATAAAATAAAAAAACCTAGAAGAAAAACAGCAACAACAAAACAAATGAAAAAAGGGCAGAGAGAAAAAATTGGATAGTGAAGAAGGAGAAGAGAGAAGTGTGTATGGACTTAGAGCAAGGGATCAGAAATTAGATATATAAGTAGGGTGAATTTTTAACAGGGGGTAAAAAAAAAAGGAATAAGGAAAATCTGAAGCAGGAATAGCGTAATAGAAACAGGACAAAAAATGAGGAAAAGAGAGAAAAAGAGTGTCGGCCTAAAGGTAAAGTTGATAGAGTAAAATGATGCTAAAGGAAAAATGAAAATAGAATATAGAACACTAATCCCAAAATAAAATAAAGAGAAAATAAAATGACACTTTAAAAAAAAGGTAAAATAGTAGTAATAAGAATAATGGTTAAAAATAAAAATATAATAATTAAAAAGGTAAAATCAAGTGAGGGAAAAAACTGGTTTCTTAATTAAAATATGAAAAAATAAAAATGTGCAATAGTAAAGGTCATTCACTTCCTCTACTGTTCTGTTTGGAATGCCTGTTTCCTGTCTAGTAGTCAGGACAGTATTGAAGTTCCCTGCATCCCACTGCTCCTCTGTGTTGTAAGCCACTGTCCTGGTTTTCCAGCAGGCAGTATTTCTTTGTTTCTTAGACTCCTTTTTTTGTGTGTGTTTACACAGTCAATTTGTGATTCAGTTCCTGAGTGGCAGTTTTTTTGGATTGACCTCCTGGGATAGAAGTCCTCTCTAGCTAGTATTTAAATTTTGTTTTCCCTGTCACACTGAATACTGGTTTGGGAGAATGGACTGCCCTAGAGCTGGTTCTCTGATCATTACACCCCACTCTGACCTGCAGGTTCCACCAAAATAACTTTCCCCTGCAGTCTCTGAGAGTGTCCCCAATTGGGTGATCCTATGTACTGGGCTTAGTAATCCTTTAAAGCAAGGATTTAAAGACAAAAAAAGAGCCAGAGTAAGTATGCAAACTCATGACTTTTTGGTGCTGCACTCTACTCTGTGAATGTCTCTGTGTGAGTTTTTTTCCCCCTGGCACTAGGCAGCTGACACACTGGTAAAATTTCAGGCTGCCTCTTGCACCCAGTCCAGCTAGGGGTTGATTGTTAGAGTTCCCTTCTGCTAGCAGCCCCACAGATCCTCTTCTACATTCGCAGATCACGCTAGCCCTACGGCCTCGGATTTTGTGGGATGCCAACTTTCCCCAAACCTCTAGATCCCATTGTGCGCATGTTTCTCTCTCCAGCCTGGATCATAGACCTCTCACCTTTTCCTAGGCAAAATCTGACCTTTCTGTGAGAAGGTGCAGAGCTCATCTGAGCCTGCGTGTCCGAGCTGCTTGAGATCCAGTGTTCCTGGGCTCGAAGCTGTTCTCTGAGTGTTGTGGTTGTAGAGTCCCAGGATGTATAGGCTTCTGATAACAGCCCATCTTCCTTTCAAGATGGCGTGGTCTCTACAGCAGAGCCAGTTGCTCTGGGAGAGATTTCAGCAGCGGTGGAGGCTGCCCTGTCAGGGGAGTCTGGCCCAGCAATTCCCAACAGTCCCTTGGAGTCCAGCTGTTCCTCACCCACAAATATACACTCCCCATCTGTGCACACTCTCCTTTTGTCCTCTCACTCACACACTATCTTGCACTCTGCCTTTCCGTCGACAGCAGTCTTCCAATAGCCACTATCTATATTTTTTGACTGTCATTTTATCTCCTGGAACCTGTCCCAAGGGAAGAAAAAAGATTGACCTATAAAAATGTTCATCACAGCATTATTTACAACATGGGTAAAAATGGAAACCAACCAAATATCTTTTAAAAAAAACAAAAAAACAAACCCATCATTAGAAATCTTACTTTTAGCGGAGGACTGAGAAGGTGGGGCAGTTCTGTACCGTGCTGCCTTCCACTGGTTAAGACCTCCAAGAGCAAAGGCCTACTGAGGTGAGGATGCCCCTACTGTCACCTGTAGAGGGGCAGCACTGAGCTGGCCAATATTTGTGGTGGTGCTGCTTGTCCTGGCTCAGGGGAAGCGTTCCACTAAGTCTGAAAGACTAAGACATCGCAGGGACTCTCCGTCACCGCCCGCGGCCTGCTCTGCCAGGCCTTCGCGCGCGCTGTGCTGGCGCTGCACCTTCCATTGGCAGACCCGGAGAATCCTCTCTCCGCTGCCACATGGCCAGGCCAAAGCATCAGATGCTACCACCATGCAGATTTTAAAACTGCAGGGGAAATTGAGCCACAGGAGCTACCATCGCTGCCGCACCCACCGCCGCCCCCAAGAATGGGAATACACCAAAATCAGAGCTCACTACACACCGGGCTCACAGAGAATGTGGCTTCAGAAATTAGCCTCTGCATCCACAGCAGCTCCACATCCACACCAAAGAGGACACCATTGAGGGCGGACTCTCCCCATGCAGCCATCACAGCCCGCCCACAATCTTCCCAGCACACCCACCATGCTGGGAGGGAAATGGAGCGCGCTGGTGAGGAAATGGCACCGTGCCTTCCATTACCCACCCAGGCGAGCCCATCCTCCGATGCCACATGGCCAAGCCGAAGCTCTCACCACCACCGCCATGTGAACTTTAAAACTACAGTGGTAATAGAACCACAGGAGCGACCGTCAATATTGCACCTGGCACCGCCACCCGCCACTGCCACTGAGAATAAAGGAAATCCACCAAGAACAGAGCTCACCATGCCTTGGGCTCAGGGAGTGGGCGACCTCAGAACTTAGCCTCCATGTCTGCAGCTGTTCCGCTCCCACACCGAACAAGACACCTTTGAAGGTGGTCCCCCCGCCTGCAACCATCTCAGCCCAACTGCAGCTGTCCCAGACTGCCCGCCATGCTAGCAAGAAGCTAGCGCGGCGCCTCCAATATGCGACCCCAACACCCTAGAGGGGCCGTGTGCCCCGGGTGAGCCGAGTGTCCCAGGGGGCCGTGTGCCCAGGGTGAGCCGAGTGTCCCAGGGGGCCGTGTGCCCAGGGTGAGCCGAGTGTCCCATGGGGCCGAGTGCCCCGGGTGAGCCGAGTGTCCCAGGGGGCCGAGTGCCCCGGGTGAGCCGAGTGTCCCACGGGTCCGAGTGCCCCGGGTGAGCCAGAGTGTCCCACGGGGCCGAGTGCCCTGGGTGAGCCGAGTGTCCCAGGGGGCCGAGTGCCCCGGGTGAGCCGAGTGTCCCAGGGGGCCGAGTGCCCCGGGTGAGCCGAGTGTCCCAGGGGGCTGAGTGCCCCGGGTGAGCCGAGTGTCCCAGGGGGCCATGTGCCCCGGGTAAGCCGTACCCCCCAAAGGGGAAGGGTGCCCCGGGTGAGCCGAGTGTCCCAGGGGGCCGAGTGCCCCGGGTGAGCCGAGTGTCCCACGGGTCCGAGTGCCCCGGGTGAGCCAGAGTGTCCCACGGGGCCGAGTGCCCCGGGTGAGCCGAGTGTCCCACGGGTCCGAGTGCCCCGGGTGAGCCGAGTGTCCCAGGGGGCCATGTGCCCCGGGTAAGCCGTACCCCCCAAAGGGGAAGGGTGCCCCGGGTGAGCCGTGTGTCCCAGGGGGCCAAGTGCCCCGGGTGAGCCGAGTGTCCCACGGGGCCGAGTGCCCCGGGTGAGCCGAGTGTCCAGGGGGCCGAGTGCCCCGGGTGAGCCGAGTGTCCCAGGGGGCCGAGTGCCCCGGGTGAGCCGAGTGTCCCATGGGGCCGAGTACCCCGGGTGAGCCGAGAGTCCCACGGGGCCGAGTGCCCCAGGTGAGCCGAGTGTCCCACGGGCCCGAGTGCCCCGGGTGAGCCGAGTGTCCCATGGGGCCGAGTGCCCCGGGTGAGCCGAGTGTCCCAGGGGGCCGAGTGCCCCGGGTGAGCCGAGTGTCCCAGGGGGCCGAGTGCCCCGGGTGAGCCGAGTGTCCCACGGGGCCAAGTGCCCCGGGTGAGCCGAGTGTCCCAGGGGCCGAGTGCCCCGGGTGAGCCGAGTGTCCCAGAGGGCCGAGTGCCCCGGGTGAGCCGAGTGTCCCAGGGGGCTGAGTGCCCCGGGTGAGCCGAGTGTCCCAGGGGGCCATGTGCCCCGGGTAAGCCGTACCCCCCAAAGGGGAAGGGTGTCCCGGGTGAGCCGTGTGTCCCAGGGGGCCAAGTGCCCCGGGTGAGCCGAGTGTCCCACGGGGCCGAGTGCCCCGGGTGAGCCGAGTGTCCAGGGGGCCGAGTGCCCCGGGTGAGCCGAGTGTCCCAGGGGGCCGAGTGCCCCGGGTGAGCCGAGTGTCCCACGGGTCCGAGTGCCCCGGGTGAGCCGAGTGTCCCAGGGGGCCGAGTGCCCCGGGTGAGCCGAGTGTCCCAGGGGGCCGAGTGCCCCGGGTGAGCCGAGTGTCCCAGGGGGCCGAGTGCCCCGGGTGAGCCGAGTGTCCCACGGGTCCGAGTGCCCCGGGTGAGCCGAGTGTCCCAGGGGGCCGAGTGCCCCGGGTGAGCCGAGTGTCCCAGGGGGCCGAGTGCCCCGGGTGAGCCGAGTGTCCCAGGGGGCCGTGTGCCCCGGGTGAGCCGAGTGTCCCAGGGGGCCGAGTGCCCCGGGTGAGCCGAGTGTCCCAGGGGGCCGAGTGCCCCGGGTGAGCCGAGTGTCCCAGGGGGCCATGTGCCCCGGGTAAGCCGTACCCCCCAAAGGGGAAGGGTGTCCCGGGTGAGCCGTGTGTCCCAGGGGGCCAAGTGCCCCGGGTGAGCTGAGTGTCCCATGGGGACGAGTGCCCCGGGTGAGCCGAGTGTCCCATGGGGCCGAGTGCCCCGGGTGAGCCGAGTGTCCCATGGGGCCTAGTGCCCCGGGTGAGCCGAGTGTCCCAGGGGGCCGAGTGCCCCAGGTGAGCCGAGTGTCCCAGGGGGCCGAGTGCCCCGGGTGAGCCGTGTGTCCCAGGGGAAGCAGTGGGACCCAGGGGAAGGGACGGTGAAAACCAGAGGAGGAGCGGACTCTATTCATAGGGTCCTGAGATAGTCACCATAAAACAAGCAGACTGCCAAATGACAGCGGGGAGGGGAAGGAGACCTGGGGGGAGATAGGAGAACAACCGAGGGACTGGTATGCATGAACATAAGTACAACCAATGAACACAGAACTCTGGGGAGGGAGGGCATAAATGGGAGGTGGGGGGGGGGCAATGGTAAACTATGTACACAGAAAATACCTTAATAAAATAAAATTTAAAAAAAAAAAAGAAATCTTACTTTTGCCAAATACCCTGTTTCCCCCAAAATAAGACAGTGTCCTATATTAAGTTTTGCTCCCAAAGATGCGCTAGGTCTTATTTTCAGGGGATGTATTATGTTTCCATGAAGTAGGTCTTATTTTCAGAGGATGTCTTATTTTCGGGGAAACACGGTATTTGATAACATAGGAAAGTGCTTGAGATGTGCAATAATGTGAAAATACCAGAATGCTGAACTGTTTGCATAATTCTGGGAGGCGAACTCAGAATTGAGTACAAGCTTAGCTGGAAAGCCAGGATTTGAGGGATAGCTCTGCCACTTCTTAGCTGTGTGACTTTGGTCAAGGCAAGCAATCTTAGCCTCTGATTCCTCATGTCCAAAATGGGGATAAAAACATCAGCTTCCAGGTAGAATAGTCCTGAGCATAATGTATGTAAGACAGCACCATGCCTGCTGGTAAGATATCATTATTATGACTTTAGGGGACAGGGATCCCCGGGGCATTGGTGGTAGGATGGGCTGGGAGATATTGCTGTTCTTAAAAGAATGCAGCGTGGGAGAAATAGAGTAGAGGACAAAGAAAAGACGTTGGTTGGCAAAGGGAAGAGAGGCACCTTCCGGAGAAAAGATAACATTCTACCTCTTTTCCGGAATGGCTCCACCGGGCACAGCCTCCCTTTTCCATGCTTCTGTTACACAGTTTCCCTCCCTCTGGCGGGGTCTGTGATGCTTTCTTTGAGAAGCTGCCAAGACAATATATTGTAGAAAAGGGGGAGTCCGAACCACAGGACTCCTTGCCTAAGAATCTGATGTCCTCAGCCAACAACTTAAAAAGTTTGGAGGTGGAAATGTATGGCCAGAAGAGAAGAGAGACTGAGTCAGGCCACAGAGTCTTGCCAAAGAGGCGTGCCTGCCCCGCCCTGCTGGCCTGGGCAGGGGAAACCAGGACTCCCTAGACTTTCTGTTGGTCCTGGCAGTGCTTACTGCAGCGGTCTGCACCTTTGCACGTAGTGGTTTCAGGAGGGTGGAGAGGAAGGTTGGCAGCGTCACCAACCCAGTACCCCAGACAGCTCCTGCTTGGTCCTGAAGGTGATAAAGGAATGATGTCCCTGAGCCCAGGGCCCTAACTTCAGGAAGCCATGGAGCTCCCGAATTCACAGCCCCAAAAAGATTTTCTGCCCTTTTTGTAGTGATGAGGTGCCTGGGGATCCCCACCCGCGTGATCACCAACTTTGACTCTGGCCACGACACGGACGGGAACCTGATCATAGATGAGTACTACGACCACACGGGCAGGATTCTGGAGAATAAGAAGGACACTGTCTGGTGAGAGACCACTTCTTGTTCTCTTTGTAGGGTGAACCCCTCCAGAAGACGTGAGTCTGATATCCTCTCATGCCCCCCACTCCCACTTTCATCAGCCCTACAGCTCAGTATCCCCAACCCAAAGGCTGGAACACAGCTCAACAACAATTTTTTTTGTTTTTGTTTTTGAGCTGTGTCCCAGCCTTTGGGTTGAGATCCAGGGTTCCTGGGATCGAAGCTGTTCTCAACAACAACACATTTGAGTTAGAATCTAAACATCACAAGAGCTCTCTGTCCTGGGTGAGGTTCTCTTCTTTGCTGCCTCCTTCATTTAATACGCAGCCTGGGCTGCAGGAGGACCGGAAGTCTCACCTGCAGACACAAAGACCATGATGGCCTCTGAGTCAGCAGCACACACAGGACACGGCACAAGGACTTTCTGAGAGAGAGAGGGAGAGCGGGTTTGTAACTTCAGTCAGAGCTGGAAGCCTTCATTCTCTAGTCTCCAAGAGAGGAAAGCTCCTTGCAGGGCAGGCTGGGCTCACAGGAGGCAGAGCCATCACTACTCACACACAGAGGTCTGAAGGCCTGGGTGTGCTAAGTCTGTCTTTCTATTGGTCAGTGCACCCCCTCATCGTCCCCACCTCCCTCCAGAAGGAACACAAGCACTATGAACGTGCCCTTCGTTTATTTGACCCTGGCTCCTGTGGCTTCTCCCTCAGGAATTTCCATGTCTGGAATGAGTGCTGGATGGCCCGGAATGACCTCCCTCCCGGATACGGAGGCTGGCAGGTGCTGGACTCCACGCCTCAGGAGAGGAGCAATGGTGAGGCTCTCCGCGGGAAAGGCAGAACCCACTCCCACGGAAACAGCCCTGGGCCCCGCCTGTCCCCGCAACGGCCCCTCTGCTCTTCCGTTCTCCTCCAGGCATGTTCTGCTGCGGCCCTGCCTCCGTCAGAGCCATCAAACAGGGAGAGGTGGACCTGAACTACGACACGGCCTTTGTCTTCTCCATGGTGAATGCCGACTGCGTGTCCTGGCTTGTCCACGGAGGAAAGGAGCAGAGGCTTCACCGGGACACGAATTCTGTGGGCAATTTTATCAGCACCAAGAGCATCCGGAGTGATGAACGGGATGACATCACGGAGAACTACAAGTATGAAGAAGGTAGGACTATGCCAGCCCCCTCAGGGTCCAGGTCCTGTGGGCACCTTCCCCTTACCCCAGGGATCCCCTCAGCCAGCTGGAACAGGCCTCTGTGGGGCAGGACCCAGGTCCAGACTCCTCAGCCCTTCAGTTTTGGGTTCCCAGTGCAGGCATCCCCACTGCCTCACTTCCTCATGCCCCTCACCCCACCCATCCCACTGGCCAGTGAGCACTTCCCCACAGATGTTCACGTTGACTATAGGGCCATTGGCAGGCATCTCATCAATGGTATATGAATTTCTCACCCCTGCCTCCCCCCAAAATCAGCCTCCCACTGAAGATGGGGGCACTTAGTAGAAACATGCTTATTAATTAATTAAATTAATTTTCTTTAACGTATTGTTTAATTTACTGTGTTTTATTGGGTGTTTGGAGGACAAATCAGACCATCAGTCAGCACTGAGGCTGATATAAGGCCATATGCTCACTCTTGGCACCCGCCCTGCAGAAGATGATTTGGAGAGGTGGGAGACCTGGCAGGGGCTTCTTACCCAAGCCAGCAGGGGCAAAGGGGCAGCTAAATTAGCCAGCTGTGGACTAATTCCTGGAAATTGAGGAAGACCAATCATCAGGTTCAATCACTGGGGAGCCAAGCAAAAATATCCAGCCCATGAGGGCCAGAGCAGGGTGAGGAGCAGGATCTGAGTAGGACAGGTCAGGAATGTGTGGAGGGTTGGGGAGGGGGGGAGCCGAGCAATTGCTGGGAATGCTGGCAAGTAGGTGTCTGTGGTCTGTCTGTGTCGGCCTTTGGAGCCAACATAGAGAAGATCCAAAATCTAAGCTTAGGAAAGGGCTACACAGCAATACCGTCCATCCCCTCCCCACCCCCATCCACTCTGGGTTATCTTGGTTGGGGTGCCCAGAAACAGATCCTGAGGCAAGGCTCCAAGTACAAGTGGTTTATCTGTGAGGCAATCCAGAAACTACTAGAAGGAAGGAGAGAGTGAGCAAGGGAGACAGGGAAGGGAGAGAGCCAGAGCAGGGGACCCTATCAAGGCTGTTTGCACGTGGGCAGCAGGAGCTCAGGCCAGCTGGGGAGCTCTGCCGGTGGGGTTGCCAGGGAAAATACAAGATGAATAATGCCTTAGTCCAGTGGTCAGCAAACTGTGGCTTGAGAGCCACATGTCTCTCTTTGGCCCCTTGAGTGTGGCTCTTCCACAAAAATACCACATGCAAGCGCGCACGTAGAGTGCGATTGAAACTTCGTGGCCCATGTGTAGAAGTTGGTATTTGGCTCTCAAAAGAAATTTCAATCGTTGTACTGTTGATATTTGGCTCTGTTGACTAATGAGTTTGCCGACCACTGCCTTAGTCTAACCATGTCTCCAATTATTTGTTGTTAATCTGAAATTCAAATTAAATGGCCCTGTATTTTTATTTGCTAAACCTGGCCAGCCTATCAGGGATTCAGTGTAAAGTGTAGAACAACATCCAGGGTCAGCGACTGTCTATCTTGTTCATCTCATGGCACACACACTAATTACTAAAACTCTGCAGCACACCATAGAGATATATTTTGCTGATCTGACAAAAAAATATGTATAATTTTGATTCATACACACCATGTGCCTATTGTTGTGTTGGCTGTTGTCATTTTTTATTTAACAATCTAAGGGAAAGGAGGTCAGTGCCCCTGACTAAATAGTCACATATTGCATGTTTTAAAAATTCTTGGGGCACACAGGTTTGAAAATCGCTGCTCTAGATTTATCCCATCCAAGAGGCCAGGGGCTATTATTGATCCACCACATCCTTTTGGTCAGGGGTTGGGGGTGTAATTTCTCTAGCACTTTTGATCTGCCCCATGCAAGAGCAGAGCAGGCCTCAGGCAAAGAGTAGTAGCAGATGCTAGAATTTGAGATTAGGGCGCATGGGCATTGACATGGCAAGTGCCAAGGCAATGTGGGTGGGGCATGGGCAGCATTTGCTACAAGGTCCACTATGTGAACTTGGGGGACTCGGAGCTATATTCCATGGGCCCGTGTGTGCTGCTCAGCCAGGCAGTATTCTGTCTCCTCCCACCCAGCCTGACAAGACCTGAAGGTGGAGCAAACCGCAGATGAGATACATCTGATCCACATCTCCCTGGGTCCGCTCTTACTGAAGCCAGTGTCTCTGGATTCTCTTCTGCATGAAACAGGGCTTAGGACAACCTCCAGAGCAAGGGGAAGTAAGGGGCCTCTGACTGGGAGATTGTAGGGATGAACTAAGGGGGTAGAGCGGGGCCCTGGTGGCAGTAAGAGTTCAGTGAAGGCAGCTGCCGGGATTGCTAGGGAAGCACGGTGAGCACCTGCACTTCCCGGCCCCCAGAGCCCGCCTAGGACTGAGATCTGGGTGCTCTGGGAACCCAGCTTGACTGGATTTCCTCTTTTTTTTTTTCCCCACTGTGGTTTATCATCTCTCCTGACTAATAATGTAGTGCTAGAACAGAAATCAGATTATGCCCTGTTGTCTTTAAGAGGTTTATTCTCCACATTCGTGGGCCTTCGTCTTCCCCAAGGTATAGTTCTGTGGTCGGCAAACCGCGGCTCGCAAGCCACATGCGGCTCTTTGGCCCCTTGAATGTGGCTCTTCCACAAAATACCACGGCCTGGGAGAGCCTATTTTGAAGAAGTGGCGCTAGAAGAAGTTTAAGTTTTAAAAATTTGGCTCTCAAAAAGAAATTTCAGTCGTTGTACCGTTTATATTTGGCTCTGTTGACTGAGTTTGCCAACCACTGGTATAGTCTATTGGTCATGAGCACAGATTCTTTTATTCAGGCGGATTTTGGTTTCTACCTGGACTCTGCCCCCAGCAAGTCGTGAGGCTTGGGCAACTGACATGACCTCTCTAAGCCCCATTTTCCACATCTGTGTGTGGAAGAAGAATAATGTCTCTCATGGCTGATGTAAGGATGAAAGGAGTGAAGTGCTCAGCAGAGCCTGGCACTTGGGAAGCACCTGATAAGCTGCAGAGACCGTTTGTGGTTGGAAACGAAGGTTTGAACAACCTGGCAATGTTGGTATGGCTGTTGGGAAGGATGTTCAGCCACGGCCTGGCTGCTGACCCACAGCGGGTGCTCTCTCTGCCCTCCCAGGTTCTCCCCAGGAGAGACAGGTGTTTCAGAAGGCTCTTCAGAAGCTGAAGATGGGCAAGTCCCACGGCCACTACCAGGCAGACTCAAAACCTTCCAGCCCCGTGCCTCCGAGGCTGAATTCACCTCCCCTTCGGCCCTGCGATATTATCCAGGTCTCCCTGGAGTTACAGCTGCTCGACCTGCCCAACATGGGCCAGGACATAAAGTTCGTCCTGCTGGCCATCAACATGTCGCGCCAGTCCAAGGACCTCAAAGTGAACCTGAGTGCTCAGTCTCTGCTGCATAACGGCAGCCCCCTGCCCCCGTTCTGGCAGGACACAGCCTTCGTCGGCCTCTTGCCTCAAGAAGGTATGGGCTCTGGTGTGGGCGTGGGGACCCTGTACACAGGTGGGTTATGGAAATACCACTGGGGTCCAGCTAGCCAACAAGGGTTCTGGAGCTTCCCTGTGACACCATCTTCCTGGTGTCTCCTCGGCACAGGTTCCTCTTCTTCTTCCCTTATCTCCTTCCCTCTGCCTCTGCCTCTGCCTCCTGTCTCCTCTTCTTCCTTCTACCCTTCCTTCAAGGGCAGCAGCCTGGCTTAGTGGAAAAAACCTGAGCTTTGGCGTCATCCAAAATTTAGAACCTCAGCTCCCCCATTTACGAGCAGAATAACCTTCGGCAGTTGCTGGGAATGATGGCAAGTGGGCGTCTGTGGTCTGTCTATTTCACTTCCCAGTCTCCCCATCTGAAAACCTGGCGCCTGCTTCACTGGGGCTCAGCACATGTTGGCTTCCTCCTTTCTATAAAAGGGTCCCCATATCCGCCAGGTCCAGCTGATTTCCACAGCAGCCTCACCTCATCCTTGTGTTCTCTCCCCAGCAAAGACCCATCGCTGTCAAATCTCCTACTCCCAGTACAGCCAGCACCTGTCAATAGACAAGCTGATTCGCATCAGTGCGCTGGTAGAAGAGAAGAGCAGTCCCGAGAAGATCCTGGTGAACAAGATCATCACCTTAGTGTATCCTGCCATCGTAATTAATGTAAGCAAGAGCCCGGGAAGTGACCTGGGGGTTCCTTGGGACTAGTTGGGCGTGGGAGGGGCCCTCTGAGAGTCTGCTCAGAAAAGCAGCCTCTCCTTTCCTCCTCTTCTAGTGCTTCCAGGTACTTCCCCGCACCCCCCTACCCCCACCCCGCCCCTGTCCCTGAATTGGGAAGTTTATCTGAAAACACTGGGTGATGTCATCCTCTTGTACCATTCAATGCCTTGTGGGTGGACCTTGAGCAGCTACCATGGAGAGATCCCTCTCTTGTGTCACCTCCCACGGTTGGCCTTCCCCAAGGTCAATATGAGCTTGATTGGGAGGGACCTGAGAAGGGGGAGAGCACTGCCTGAAGGTCAGCTTAGGTTTGATTTGGCATTTCCTGACTGTGCATCCTTGAACAAACCCCTGGGCCTCTGCTTCTTGAACTGTCAATTAAGAGGATTAGAAAAGATGGCCGCCGAGGACACGTCCTGTTCTGACGGCCTGTGATCCTCTGAGTGGGAAGATGTCAGGGGTCCCTTCCTTCCATTGCTGCCTCACCAAAGCCAAGCAGCTTCCTGGACTCTGCCACATGAGCCCATGGTGCCCTCCGCAGCGTGCATCTGGCAAGCCTAGCCTCGGAAGGGTTTCCAAAAGTGCTTCTAGGTTTCCTGAAGCTACTTCCTTGTCTCTACAGCCCTGAATGAGCTCTTCATGTGAAAAGAATGAGCCAGTTATGATAAAAGGGAAGCAAGAGATGGGGTAGAATTGTAATCAGAACAAACAAAAACTGCCAAAGAATATTCTTCTTTAAAAATTCTTTACTGTTTTAAGTATTACACATAGTATTACATATGTCTCCTTTTTCTCCCATTGACCTCTTCCCGGCCACCCCCACCCCCTAGCACATGCCCTAACCCGCCTAGTGTCTGTGTCCATTGGTTATGCATGCATACAAGTCCTTTAGTTTATCTCTTACCCCACTTCTGGCAGAACACAGCCACTCTTCACCCTCCTCTGCCTTCCCTCTGAAGTTTGACAGTCTGTTCGATGCTTCTCTGTCTCTGAATCTATTTTTATTCATCGGTTGATGTTGTTCATTATATTCCACAAATGAGGGAGATCATGTGATTTTTATCTTTCTCCAACCGGCTTATTTTACTTAGCATAATGCTCTCCATGTCCATCCATGCTGTTGCAAACAGTAAGAGTTCCTTTTTATATATGTAGCAGCATAGTATTCCATTGTGTAGATATACCATAGTTTTATAATCCACTCATCTGTTGATGGACACTTAGGCAGTTTCCAAATCTTAGCTATTGTAAATTGTGCTGCTATGAACATAGGGGTACATATATCCTTTCTGATTGGTGTTTCTAGTTTCTTGGGATATATTTCTAGAAGTGTGATTACTGGGTCAAATGGGGGTTCCATTTTTAATTTTTTGAGGTAACTCCATACTGTTTTCCACAGTGGCTGCACCAGTCTACATTCCCACCAACAGTGCACAAGGGTTCCTTTTTCTCTGCATCCTCACCAGCACTTGTCATTTGTTGATGATAGCTATTCTGACAGGGTTGAGATGGTACCTCGTTGTTGTTTTGATTTGCATCTCTCAAATGATTAATGACTTTAAGCATGTTTTCATATGTCTCTTAGCCTTCTGTATGTCCACTTTCAAAAAATGTCTATTTAGATCCTTTGCCCATTTTTTGATTGGATTATCTTCCTTTTGTTAAAATGTATGAATTCCCTATAAATTTTGGAGATTAGACCCTTATTAGATATAACATTGTCAAATATGTTCTCCCATGCAATGGGCTTTCTTGTAGTTTTGTTGATGGTTTCTTTGCTGTGCAGAAGCTTTTTAGTTTGATGCAGTCCCATTTGTTTATTTTCTCCTTAGTTTCCATTGCCCTAGGAGCTGTATCGGTAAAGATATTGCTATGACATGTGTCTGCTATTTTGCTGCCTATGAATTCTCCTAAGATTTTTATGGTTTCTCGTCTTATGTTTAAGTCCTTTATCCATTTTGAGTTTGTTGGTAGTCTAGTTTCATTTTTCTTTGCATGTATCTGTCCAATTTTCCCAATACCATTTATTGAAGAGACTGTCTTGACTCCTTTGTCAAATTGAGCAAAATGGCTTGGGTTGATTTCTGAGTTCTCTGTTTGGTTCCGTTGGTCTATATGTCTGTCCTTGTGCCAGTACCAGGCTGTTTTGAGAACAGTGGCTTTGTAATACAGCTTGAAATCTGGTATTGTGATCCCTCCAATTTTGTTATTCTTTCTCAAAATTGCTGCGACTATTTGGGGCCTTTTTTATTCCATATGAATTTTTGGAGAGTTTGTTCTAGGTCTGTGAAATATACCGTTGACATTTTAATGGGAATTGCATTAAATCTATAGATTGCTTTGGGTAGTATGGACATTTTAATGATGTTTATTCTACCAATCCATGAACACGGTATATTCTTCCATTTGTTTATGTCTTCCTCTATTTATTTTTTTCAGTATCCTGTAGTTTTCCAAGTATAGGTCTTTTACCTCCTTAGATAAGTTTATTCCTAGGTATCTTAATTTTTTTTGGTGTAACGGTAAATGGGATTTTTATTTATTTATTTAGTTAGTTAGTTAGTTTCTTTTTCTGTGAGTTCTTTATTGGTGTATAAAAAAGCCATAGATTTTTGGGTGTTAATTTTGTATCCTGCTACATTGTCAAATTCATTTATTAAGTCTAAGAGGTTTTTGATTAGATGGGCTTCCATGTCCGTGTTTTTCCAACCCCCAGTTGGAAAAACACGGACATGGAAGCCCAGCTCTTCAGGAAACAGACTTAGGGAACTGTGCCCTCCACAAGTTGGTGAATTGGAGGAAGATTAATTCTCTGCTTTTTCCTTCCTTCTGATTTCTCTGTTTAGGTCCTAGGAGCAGCCATTGTGAACCAGCCACTCTCCATACAGGTGATATTTTCAAACCCTCTCTCAGAGCAGGTTGCAGACTGTGTGCTGACTGTGGAAGGAAGTGGTCTCTTCAAGAAACAGCAGAGAGTCTTGTAAGTGTTAGGGGTGCCAAGCCTTCTCTCCTGTCTTATTCTGAGTATGGTGCTATCATTTCTGGACATGGGCTTTCTTAGGCCAGGCTCTGAGAAAACTGGGAAAGGAGAGACCAGCTTGCTGAGTGAAAAAGGGCTCTGGGGTGATCACAAATATCTAAGTTTTTCTGACATTCTCCTTTCTCTGCTACAGCATTGGAGTCCTCAAACCCCAACACAGGGCCAGCATCACTCTAAAGACTGTCCCCTTCAAGAGTGGCCAAAGGCAGATCCAAGCTAACCTGAGGAGCAACAAATTTAAGGACATCAAGGGTTACAAGGACATCAATGTTGACTCGTAGGCATAAAATCTAGGACAAGAAGGTGATTGCATAGATTTTAAGCTTAAAGAAAATATCAAGATCAAATACAAGCTGCACCATTCCCCACCACAACGGAAGCTTTGTAGGACTCTGACGTGAGCAGCAGAAGGCAATGCTAGTCCTCCAAGATTTGGTTCAGGGCCCAGGGATTCCGTGGTGTCCCAGCCAGAAGTGTGAGATGGCCAGAAGTTCAATGACCTGGTAGGATTTGACCACGATTAACTGCCCAGATGTCAAGAAAAGAAGAAGACTGGCTGTGCAGCTCACTGTCATTTTGTCATTGCAATGGCTAATTTCCTAGTAACAATAAATGCCAGTCCTTATTCTCATCTACTTTGTACCCATCACTTTCCCTACAGCAGTTCCCACCTGTTCCCTGGATGCTGGGAGTTTTTTCAATGCCTGAGTCCACCCATTTGTTTGAGAAATATAGGGGATAAGGCAGGGGGGAAAAAGCAAAGTCCTTGCCCCATGGAGTGTACATGGTAGGGGCCAGGAGGACCACAGGCAATAAACATGTCAACAAATAAGTAAGGTACTTACCTATGGAGTATCCGTCATGATCCAGTTAGGGGAAAACCTTTGTAGGTGTTTCTACATACTACCTATCATCTTTGTGTCTTGGGGAAAAATCTGGGAGATCTCTCAGTTGAACTTCCTTTGAATCCCTTCCTATGGTGCATGCAAGGAGTTCCTGAGTCCTAACAGTTCCAGCCCCTTGGCTCAAAGTCTACAGTGCATTGTGGGTGGGTCTGGGATGGCTGGGGTGCAGGGGATAAAGCCAGCTGAATAATGAGGGGAGGCAGTTTTTTCCAGAGGAAATGAAATATTCTCAGGCCTTTCTTGTGTCTAATAGTCCCACTGAACACGAAAGAATTCCAATTGTTATCTCCTCTTGGATGCACCTTTCTCATGGTACTGTGCAAAGTTCTGCTTAGAGCTGGCATGATGCACCTGCCCTTCGGGCACTCCCTATGACTGAGAGAACTGTTTAGGGCATATATTAAATGCATACACATTAAATAAAAAAGTTAAGTAATTCTATTATATATAAAGTAAAGGGTAAGTGTAGTTAATCAGAGAGAGGGTGTGGTGGAAATTATATAGTAGGTTAATAGCCCTATTAAAGAATAGGCTGAGCCATAGCTGGTTTGACTCAGTGGATAGAGCATCAGACTGTGGACTGAAGGGCCCCAGATTTGATTCCGGTCAAAGGGACATGCCTGGGTTGTGGGTTGGATTCACAGTTAGGGGTGTGCAGGAGACAGCCAGCCAATGATTATCTTTCATTATTGTTGTTTCTATCTCTCTCTCCCTCTCTCTGAAATATATATATATATAATGGGCTGAGAACTAGGAAAACCCTGGTAGCAGGGAACTGAAAATAACCTATATGATGGTTTCCCCTTATCCTTGGAATACATTCCAAGACCCCT
The DNA here is from genome assembly GCA_963924515.1 of Vespertilio murinus. Taxonomy (NCBI): domain Eukaryota; kingdom Metazoa; phylum Chordata; class Mammalia; order Chiroptera; family Vespertilionidae; genus Vespertilio; species Vespertilio murinus. Next base: position 157,507,760 of record OZ004704.1, on the reverse strand, counting down.
AATGAGTGGCAAAAACTGCAGAGAGTACCAAACCTTATATATGCTATGTTTTTCCTATACATACAAATGTATGATGAAATTTAATTTATAAATTAGGCACCGTAAAATTAGTTATTATTATAACTAATAATAAAATTGAATAATTATAGTAATATACTATAATAAAATTTATGTGAATGTGGTTTCTCTCTTTAAAATATTTTTTGAATTGTTTATTTCTGGACTTTTCCATTTAATATTTTTGAACTGTGGTTGACCATGGGTAACTGAAACTGCAGAAAGCAAAACTGAGACTAGGAGTTGGGGACTACTGTCCTTATTTCATTCCTTAATTATTGCCTAATAATCATGAAAAATGGTTTGAGGAAAACATAATGGAGAGGAACATTTTGCAGAGACAATAATCTCTGAAGTACTTGGAATATTTCAGCTACCACCCCCTTGGACTCTGGTATGAATCCTGATGTTAACACCACATTCATTAACTCTTTCACTCAATAAATATTCTCCGAGTTTCCACTAGGGGCCAGGCTCTCAGCTAGGGCCCGAGGACACAAGAAGGACTAGGCCCTGCTCTCCAGGAGCTCAATTCTAAGCATGTGGAAAATGAAAAATAAATAGGAGGTTGTAAGAACCACCACAGGGGTGAAAGCAAGGTGTTGTGGGAGCATAAGGAGAGATAACTAATTTAGTCTTGGAATTGTGGATCAAGGAGGGCTTCCTGGAGGGAGCAACATTTAACCTGAAAGATAAAGACTAGGAATTAGCCTAATAGACTCAGGCTCGAAGGGGCAGGCATTCCATAAAACAAATCATGGAGATGAAAGCAGGAAGGAGTAAGAAGCAGAAACAAATGAGGCAAGAGGCAGTAGATGAAAGGTTTCAGATGACAGTCAAAGGAGTTTAGATCACAATCACCTTTAGGCATCTGTTTCCTCTAAGTCTTGGATCACAGTCATTGCCTATCATGTCAGTGCTTTAAGTTGATTCTATTTTGCAGAACTGGGCAGACTACATGTAACTTGAGAAAAGATAATAGTCTTAATCCTGAAAGTCGCCTTTGGGCCTGCCACTTTTTCAGGAGTATAGACAAAAAGAATTTGACTGTGTAGCACTCCTAGCTTGCCTTGGACCCCACAGATTGGAACTTGTCTTCAGACTGTCCAAGCGCTTGGAGCTTCCTACCAGGAGACTGGCCAAGTACTTGGCCCAGCAAGAGTGTCCAGGAACCCTGACCTCCTGGTTTTATAGGTCAATGTTGGGATAATGTCTGAATCTGTGGGAATGTGAGAAAGAGCTCTGTCACTCTTCACCAAGGTAGAGGGAGAAGGATCAAGATTAGAAACAGAGAAGGAGAATGAAAGACTGATTTTAGAAACACATTGCTCCCCTAGCTGGTTTGGCTCAGTGGATAGGCTTGTGGACCAAAGGGTTCCAGGTTCGATTCTAGTCAAGGGCATGTACCTTGGTTGCAGGCTCTTCCCTGGCCCAGGCCCTAGTCTAGGTGGTTGTAGGGGGCAACCAGTTTCTCTCATATGGATATTTCTATCTGTCTTTCCCTCTCCTTCTACTTTCTCTGAAAATCAATGGAAAAATATCAAGTGAGGAAAGAGAGAGAAAGAGGGAAAGAAAGACATTGCTTACATTCCATATATTTGGTGATTCTCTAATTATCTTTTTTCGGACTGATGTTTAGCCTAGTTACAATGTGGTTAGGGACCTTAATCTGTCAGATTGTCATCCTTTTCAATTTGATGAGATCCGTTCTGTGGGCCAGCATATAGTCCATTGATAGATGTTCCATGTGCTTTTGAGTATGTAATCTGCAGTTTTGAGGCACATTGTTTTATATATGTCCATTAGGTCAAGTTCGTTAAATCTATATCCTCAAATCTATATCCTCAGTAATTTTTTCTGTTTGTTCTATAAATTACGAAGTGATGTATGTTAAAATTCCCCATTACGATTGTGGATTTATCTATTTATCCTTTTAATTCTGCCTATAGGTGGGTATTTTGAGGAGAGGGGCTATATACTTAGGGGTGACCAGGGGATAGGAAACCACAGTAACTGTGGGACACTTAGATCCATAAACCTGAAGAAGTGAGGGGAGGGAGAGATTGTTGGAAATGCATTGCTTGCATTCCACATATGTAAGACAGAAAGATTTACGTGAAGAGGGCTGCCTGACAAGAACTGACCTTCAGTGATGATATAGGGAAGGAATCAGAAAAATTAAGACTTTAACCCTACTCTTCTTCAGCCCTCTACTTTTCTATTGGTGCTTTTGTGAGGCAAAGAACACAGCATGGGCCCTATCTGGTGTCGCTCAGTTGGTTGGAGCATTATCCTGTGGACTGAAAGGTCACTGGTTCTACTTCCAGTCATGGCACATACCCAGGTTGCAAGTTCAATCCCCCCAGGAGGGGTGGGGACAATGAATCAATGTTTCTCTCTCTCTCTCCTTCTCTCCCTCTTTCCTTTCCTCTCTTCCTCCCTTCCTTCCTCCGTTCCTCCCTCCCTTCCTTCCTTTTCCTTTCCGCCTATTTCTCATTTATAGATGGCAGATTCTACAACTGCTGCTCCATTGTACAGTCGTTACACCCAGGAACTGCTTTGTAAATGCCTTCATTGCCCGCTACTGTGTCCCCTACTCCTTGACAAGGAAGTCAGTTCTCACAGTTTAAAGAGGATATAGCTCAAATAAAAACCTTGCAACAAGTTTAGGTATGCAAATATAACTAAACTGAAGAGTATGTCTACCATTCTGCAGGGAAGCCCAGCTGCTCGCAGACTTTCTCTGGTAGGTGTCCAGCTGTGGCACAATAAGGAAAAAGGAAGCACCTCCATCCAGAACTTCAGCTCAGCCCTTGTCTTGAGTGAGCTGACTGATTGCACCCCCGCCATACTTAATGCAGAAATAGCTGAGCATTGACCTACCAATTGCTCAGGTTGGAAAAATCCTCCAGGAAAGTTTAAAAGTCACATGGTCTTTCAAGACCTTTTAAACTGGACTACAGAACTGGCTGGCTAAGAAAAGAGTGGCTCATTGAGACCCTTTTTAGAGGGTCTCAGAATCAAAGATCAAGGATTACTAGTATGTTAATTGGCTCTCAGTTTCCTTATATATCTTTAAACTTTGCCCCTTTATGTAACAAACAGAGCCATCCAATTCTTTGGATAATAGGCTTCCATCAAGAAAAACATTCAAGGTTATCAGTTACTCTTGTGTAGATATTAGCAATATCACTATGATTTAAAACTAAAAACTCTAGGGAATCCTTGTTCAGATACCTAATTTTTAATTCACTCATTTAGTCAATTAGTTGATAAATGTGCCCTGAGCCCCATGTTTGCTGCTTTGAGCAGAACAATGGAAAACAAGGCACGCTAGTTTGTCTGGAAATACATGCCTTCATTTGTTGAAAGATATTTTCTCATATATATGTAATTCTAGATTAGCTGTTTCTTTCTTCAGAATTTTTTCAAGATATCATCTCACTTGCCTTTTAGCTTCCATTATTTTCATTGATATGTCATCTATTAATCTTATTTTGCTCCTTTGAAAGTAATATGTGTTTTGACTTCTGCCCAAGTTGGAAGCACAGGTAAATGTGGTACTTGTATTCTCCCATAACCACAAATTACAACTAGCTCTGGCCAGTGTTATCAGTAGTTAGAGCATCATCCCTCACACCAAAATGTCTCGGGTTCAATTCCCTGTCAAGAGCATATACCTGGGTTCCAGGTTCAATCCCTGACCCCACTCAGGCCATGTGCAGGAGGCAACCAATTGATGTGTCTCTCTCACATCCATGTTTGTTTGTGTGTGTGTTTTCTCTCTCTCTCCCTGCCTTCCTCCTTTCCATTCTCTTTAAAAATTAATGGAAAAATATTCTCAGGTGAGAATTAACAGAAAGCAAACAAAAAATTACATCTAAACTACAGAACAACCATTATTTAGAACCACCTGAAATTGAGCTGAATCAAAGTCCTACTGGGGAATTAAAGAGGCCACATCAAGACTGGTAAGAGAGGAGAGATGCAGAGTGGGCTGGTCCCACACTCACATGTGATGGATAAAAATTGGGAAGGATATCTCAGCTGTGGAAGTTCTCCTGAAGAGCAAGGGGTCCCCGCCCACCTGACCCCCCTATCTAGTTTTCCAGTGCCAGGAAGAGAAGTCCCCATAACTTCTGGTTATAAAAACCAGCAGGATTTAGGCTGAGGAAGACTGAGGCTGTTTGGAGTCCCAGGCAGTTCCTCTTAGAGGGTCCACACATAAACTTACTTGGACTCTCTCCCTCTGAGCTCCAGCATGGGGTCAGCAGCTTGAAAGGCACCAGAGATGTAGGGAGGGACTGAATTGTTTGGCATCAAGGTGAGAGCTTTCTCCCAGACAGAGTGCTGGCAGAATCCTTTTTTATTTTGATGAGCCCTTCCCTCACAACGCCAGCAGACAGGTGCCATATCTGAGTATCCATCAACCTGACTCACACTGTTTGCCCCACCCTGGTGATTCCCAGAGGCCCTGCCCCACCCAATTTTCAAGCCCACCCAAGCTGTTGCCAGTGGTTTTTCCATATGAATGGCTTGTCTTGAAGCATGCTTCAGATTTTCCTAAAATCTCTCACAAAGCAGCATCTTGGCCTCAGCAAATCCCATACCTCTTGCTAAGTTGCCTCAGGCCTGACACTAGCAGCAACCAGCCTTTATTCACAGCTTGACCTTGGCTGTGTACCTTCAAACCCAGCACAAAAAAAGCAACATCTATGGAGGGTGGTCCTGGACAAAGCACAGATGGTGGCTGACCTTGGCATACACCTACCTGGAGGCCTCAGAACAACCAACCTAGTGGACAGCTTCAAAACACATCAAAGCACAACCTAATCACCTCTACAAGTGAGATATTCAAGGGGCAGACTCAGCAGACACCAGAGCCCTGCTGAAGTAAGTCTTGCTTTGTGTGGTGGGGCCCTGCACAGCTGACCCTCCACAGTGGTTGGAGGTCAGTGGTCAGTGGTCAGTAGTCACAGCCAGTCCTTGAAGATGATGGGCCTGGAAAATTCCCTCACATTGTTGTGCCAACAGCAATCACAGCTCAACATCGGGGAATGGAGAGAGGCCCAGCTTGAGTGATTGGGGAGGCTGTATCACTGGACCCTACAGGACACCTATTACATTAGGCCACACTACTAAGCCAGGAAGACATAACAACTCTACCTAATACATAGAAACAAACACAGGAGGCTGCCAAAATGAGGAGACAAAAGAACATGGCCCAAGTGAAAGAACAGAACAAAACTCCAGAAAAAGAACCAAAGAGAATGGAGATAAACAATCTACTAGATGCAGAGTTCAAAACACTGGTTATAGTATTGCTCAATGAATTTAGTGAGAACCTCAACAGCATAAAAAAGAACCAGTCGGAAATGAAGACTACACTAACCGAAATAAAGAATAACTTACAGAGAATCAACAGTAGAGTACATGAGACTGAGAATTGAGTCAATGGTTTATAATATAGAAATATAATATAGGTTTATAATAAGGAAGCAAAAAAAAATCCATTCAAACAGCAAAAAGAAAAAAATTTTTTTTTTAATGAAGGTAGTGTCAGGAGCCTCTGGGACAACTTTGAGCATACCAACATTTGCATCACTGAAGGTACTGGAAGGAAAAGAGAGAGTGAGAAATTGAAAACCTATTTGAAAAAATAATGACAGAAAACTTCCCTAATTTGGTGAAGAATATAGAAATACAAGTTCAGAAAGCAAAGTCCCAAACAAGATGAACCCAAAGAGGCCCACACCAAGAAACATCATAATTAAAATGCAAAATGTTAAAGGCAAAGCAAGAATTTTAAAAACAAGAGAAAAGCAGTTAGTTACCTACAAGGGAACACCTATAAGACTGTCAGCTAATTTCTCAAAAGAAACTTTGCAGGCCAGAAGGGATTGGCAAGAAATATTCAAAATCATGAAAAGCAAGCACCTACAACCAAGATTACTCTACCCAACAAAGCTATCATTTAGAATTGAAGGGCAAATAAAGAGCTTTTCAGAGCTAAAGGAGTTCATCTTCACCAAACTAGTACTATATGAAATGTTAAAGAGTCTTTTTTAAAAAGAAGATAAAAAATATAAACAATAAAATGGCAATAAATACATATCTATCAACAATTGAACCTAAAAATAAAATAAACAAATAAGCAGAACAGAAACAGACTTATAAATAGAGAACATTTTGATGGTTGCCAGATGGGAGGCGGGTTAAGGAGCTGGGCAAAAAAGGTGAAGGGATTAAGAAGTACAAATTGGTTGTTATAGAATAGTCATGGGGATGTAAAGTACAAGATAAGGAATATAGTCAATAATATTCAAACAACTATATATGGTGTCAGATGACTGGGAGATTTATAGGGATGATCACTTAGTAAGTTATGTAAATTCTAATTACTGGGGTGTACACCTAAAATGAATATAATAATTTATATCAACTATAAATGAAACCAAAACCGGTTTGGCTCAGTGGATAGAGCATCCGTCTGCGGACTGAAAGGTCCCAGGTTGGATTCCGGTCAAGGGCATGTACATTGGTTGCGGGCACATCCCCAGTAAGGGGTGTGCAGGAGGCAGCTGGTCAATGTTTCTCTCTCATCGATGTTTCTAGCTCTCTGTCCCTCTCCTTTCTTCTCTGTAAAAAAAATTAATAGAATATATTTTAAAACCTATAAATAAAAATAAAAACTACTTTAAAAACTACTTTAATAAAAACTACTCTGGCTACTTTTAAAATTTAAAATGTCCTGCTTAGAGTTCTCAGCATTTCTTAAGTTGGTGGCTTTAGTTTTAAAACATCATTGGCATTATTTCTCCAAACATTTCTGTGTCCCATTCCCCACCCCACTCTCTTCTCTTTTTGGGACTACAATTTCACAGAAAGATTTTTCCTAAAAGTCTTTTTTGTTTTAACCTATCTTTTTCCATTATTTTTTCTCTCCATGCTTAATTTGAACTCTTCTACTGGTCTGTTTTCTAGTTCACTCATCCTCTATTCTGTTGTGATAAATCTGTTATTAAACTCACCTATAGTGTTTTTAATTTTAATTACTCTCTTTTTAAACTAGAGGCACAGTGCACAAATTCATGCACCAGTGGAGCCCCTCAGTCTGGCCTGCAGGATAGGGCCAAAATTGGCTCTCTGACATCCCCCAAGGAGTTCTGGATTGGAAGAGGGTGCAAGCTAAGCTGAGGGACCCCACCAGTGCACAATCAGGGCCAGGGAGGGACATGGGAGGCTGGCCAGCTGGGGAGGGACCTCGGGAGGGCAGTCCCTATTTTCTTAAATATAATAATCACATTTTTAAAAGTCTGTGATAAATACCCCTAATATCTAATTTTTTCTATGGACCTAACTATATTGCCTTTTCCTTCTTCTTCTCTTGTTTCTCAGTCATTTAGTCTTGTTAACTGCTATGCCTGGTAATTTTTGGTTGAATATTATGTGTAAAAATCAGAGATAAGATCAGACTCTGGATAATACTAATATTCTACAGAGAATTTTTCTTCTGGCAGGCAGTTAGGATAGGGCAGGGCACCATAATCCAGACTGATTTAATAGCCTGGCTGGCATGGCTCAGTGGTTAAGCATCAACCTATGGACCAGGAGGTCACAGTTCAGTTCCTAGTCAGGCCACATGCCTGAGCTGTAGGCTCGATCCCTAGTAGGAGGTGTGCAAGAGTCAGCCAATCAATGATTCTCTCTCATCATTGATGTTTCTATCTCTTTCCCTCTCCTTTCCTTCCTGAAATCAATAAAAATATATATTTTTTAAGTAAAAATAGACAAATAAGACTACACCAAACTCTGAAGCTCTTGTTCATCAAAGGACACACGTAACAGAGTGAAAAGCAACCTATGAAATGGGAGAAAATGTTTACAAACATAAATCTGATAAGGGGTTAATATCCTGAATATGTAAAGGACTCCTTATCACTCAACAACAAAAATGTCAAAGAATCCAATTTAAAAATAGGCAAAGTGCCCTGGTCGGTGTGGCTCAGTGGTTAGAGTGTCAGCCCTTGGACCGAAGGGTCTCAGGTTTGATTCCTAGTCAAGAACACATACCTCAGTTGTAATTTCCCTAGCCCGGGTAGGGTCGTATGAGAGAGGCAACTAATCGATTTGTCGATATTTTTCTCTCTCTCTCCCCTGCTCCCTCTCTTCCACTCTCTTTTTCTACAACTCAATGTAAAAAATAGCCTCAGGTGTTGGAGACCGGGTGTAAGCTGACAGGGTCCTCGCATTCGAGGGGGCTAGCAGGGCTGGTCCCCTACCCACACAGTTTTCACCTACTTGTTTGGATGGCGATTATCAGTAGAATGAGGGCAACCTTTCATGGCTTGCCAAGAAGTCTGTAACTATTTACTGAGATTTGCTGTACCAAGAATTTGTCCTTCTGCTCTGTCTCTCCCTTAGAGATTAAGAGGAACAAAGAGTACATTCCTCTTGACAGACTTCCTATTCAAGTGTTTGTGTACAAAAGGATTACACAGTTAATAAAGCTGCTACAGTTGGTCAATGGCTACCTGTGGTCCTCCCAACTCGCTTTCCTGTTGTTCTTTCTTTTCTCGATCCCACCTCCCTACCTCAGCCCGGTTCAACCTGTCAGGCTGGCCCTGGCACTCAGGTGAGGATTTAAAAAAAAATAGGCAAAGCATTTGAATAAACATTTCTCCAAAGATGATAAACAAATGGTCAACAAGCATATGAAAAAAATCTTAATATCACTAAACATAAGAGAAAGGCAAATCACTACTGCATTCAGATATTACCTCCCACCCACTAAGATAGCCAATATAAAATTAAAAAAAAACCACACACACACACAGAAAATAACAAGTATTGGTGGGGATGTGCAGAAGTTGAAACTTTTGTGCCTTTTGTTGGTGGATTGTAAAGTGGTGCAATCACTTTAGAGAACAGCATGTCAGTTCCTCAAATAATTTAAAGTAGATCTGCCTTATGATCCACCAACCCCCCTTCTGGGTATACATGCAAAAGGATTGAAAGCAGGGTCTTGAAGATATGTTTGCATACCCATGTTCATAGCACTATTCACAATAGCCATGAGGCAGAAGCAACCCAAATACCATCAATGAATGAATGGATAATCAAAATGTGGTATATTCAAGCAATGGAATATTACACATGGAAGGAAATTCTGTTACATGTTACTACACGGGTGGACCTTAAGGACATTATGCTAAGGGGAAAAAGGACAAATACTATATGTTTCTATTTACATGAAGTATCTACATTAGTCAAATTAATAGATACATAAAGAATGTTACTAGATACATATAGAGAATGGTGGTTGCTAGAGGCCGAGAAGAGTAGGCAAAAGGGACTTGTATCTAATGAGTATAGCGTTCAGTTCTGCAAGAAGAAAAGGTTCTGGAGATCTCTTTCACAACAACGTAAATATACTCAACACTACTCAACTGTACACTTAGAAATGCTTAAGATGATAAATATTCTATCACAATAAAAAGAATTTTTTAACCACTCTATGCTATTCCAATGTTTACTACTTTGTTAGGTAAATAGTAATAAGGATGATACTATCCATGACAATGTCAGCAGGAATAAAAACCTCCATTGACTGAGTTCCTGAAAACAAACAAAACTATGTTTCCATTTTTATATAAGTTTTAGTCTATTTCCTATTAACCTTTCCTCTGGGGGTACAGACCTTTGGGGGGGTCCCACTGAAGATCTGGGGTGTTTACGGAGGCCCTTCATCCTTAGTAGCCCTGGAAGTTCAGTTTTTATTCTCCAGCCCTGGGAGATGGCCAGGAGATCTGCTCAAACTCTCAAGCTATTATCTATCAATTGTGAATCAGCAAACCCCCCAAAGGAAAAAGGGACACTCTGTCAGGCTCACCTCTCTGAGCTTCTCTTCTCTCCAAGATCTCCACCCTCAATCCCTTGCTGCCTTGATGCTTTCCGATATTTAAAATCTTATTCAGCCTTTCTAATTATTCTCAACTAGTGGCCTGATGCACAAAATTTGTGCACATTGAAAGGGTATTAATTAGAGGAAATAATTTAATGTTGCTATTTGCCCTTTCTCTATAATACCGTGTTTCCCCGAAAATAAGACCTACTTAACGGGTTTCCTTCTGAGTGAAATATAAGGCATCCCCCGAAAATAAGGCCCCCAGGATCCACAGTTTTTCTGGTTTGTGTTGACAACTACTGTACTACCGTACCGTATACAGGTAATAAATTTCCTTTATCTTCATTTAACAATAAATGTGTACCGTATTCTTCGTCATGGAAAAATAAGACATCCCTTGAAAATAAGACCTAGCGCTTTTGGGGGAGCAAAAATTAATATAAGACACTGTCTTATTCTTGGGGAAATAGGGTATAAGTGTCAGAGATGAAAGAAAATTAGTAAAATGTATATGAAAACCTTACTCCTGTCAGAGTCTGGGGCCCACCATGGGACCTAGAGTCAAGTCTCCACCTACCCACATGCGCCCCAAAATCACATGAGACCCAGACTCAGCTGGCCCCCCTACAATGGGCTAGATCCAGACCTAGCCACTCCCACCCTTGTCAAGCTCTGAGGGGCAAGGGGGCGTAGCCTCAGGTCCCCTGGCCTGGCGCCAGGATGGGGGGGCGGGGCCTGAGGTTCCCCAACCCAGACCAGGGCAGAGGCATGCCTTCAGGTCCCCCATCAAGCCCCTCTGGGTGGGGGGTATGGCCTGAGGTCCCCCATCAAGCCCTGCCAAGGGAGGTGTGGGGGGGCACAGCCTCAGGTCCCCCATGAAGCCCCACTGGGCAGGGGGTGTGGCCTGAGTTCCCCTCACCCAGCACTAGGAGTGCACCTTGAGGTCCCCTGTCAAGCCCAGCCAGGCAGGGGGGCGCAGCCTCAGGTCCCCTGGCCCAGTGCTGGGGCGAGGGGAGCAGCCTGAGGTGCCCTAGCCCAGCACCAGGATGGGAAGTGCACCCTGAGATCCCCTGTCAAGCCCCGTGGGGCCAGGGGCGTGGCCTCAGTCCCCTGGCCTGGTGCCGGGTCAGGGGGCACAGCCTGAGATCCCTGGTTAAGCCCTGGCAGGTAAGGGGCACAGCCTGAGGTCCCCTGTCAAGCCCCATGGGGGGTAGGGGAGGGCGTAGCCTCAAGTTACTGCTGTTTGCTCTTTAAGGCTCCTTATGGGAACTTGGCCTCAGCTGTGAGTGCAGCCATCTTTGTGATAGAGTGACTGTCAATTTGCATATTCCCTCTTGATTAGATAGGATAGGGGAGATGGTATCATGCTAGTCTGGCATGTCTAAAAGCAGAAATCCTCGAGAAATTTTAGAAGATTGAATAAAGAGACTTTCTCGGTGGTAGTTTCGATTACAGGCCAGTATGAAATCACATCTATGGGATTTGGGCTAGAAGACCCTGGTTTGAGTCCTCTTTACCATAACCTGTGGGATGCTGGGAAAGCTTCAACTCCTGGGAAGATTAGAGATGGATGCATTTCTAGTGAGTGGACAGCATGCACATAGACATGGGTATGATCTATGTTCTTGGCCTCATTTTTCGTTCTGTTTTATCTCCATTTCTCCTCATCCTTCATCTTTTGCATCATTTTAATGCATGCTCTTCTGAAACATCATGTTTCATTGTTAGTTAGTCATCTTAAATTCTCTCTGGCAGTATTTTAATTATTCTCAGTAGGGGAGATGGTATCATGCTGTCTGCTATTCATTATTCATTCATTAAAATAAACATGTTTACTCCCTGAAGCTCACCAATTAAATTGAAATGATGATACCTTATTTAATTTATAAGTCTGAGGTTCAGATCACATGAGATAACGTATATGAAAGTACTTTGTAAAGCAATGCACCAGTATAATTAATTTATTTGAACCTAGGAGTCATGTTCAATGTATTTTCTTCTTTGCTCTTCACATTCTGTCCATTAGCATGTCTTGCCAATTTAACCCCTTACGTTTCTGTCAGATCTGTCCACCTCTGTCTTCACCAAAACTCCTCTGACCAGGCCACCATCGTTTCTCCCTTGAACCATGTCCCTTATTGGTCCTCTCTCTTCTACTTTCCCCCCCACTAAATAATTTTCCCTATTCTACTCAGCCTGGTATTTCTTAAAATACAAGTCTGATTGTGTTACTCTCCTGCTTAAAATACCATTCAATATCTTCCCAGCACTTTGGGGGGGGGGGGGGAGAATCAAAACATTTGACTCAACTCTGCAAGGGTTAGCCCTTGCCTTACCTCTTCCCATCACAATCTGTGCTCCAGTTCCGCGGCCTTCCTTCACTTGCTCCCTGCCTGAGGGCCTTTGCACATGCTGTTCTCTCTCCTCCCACCCAGCCCCTCCCCTTGCCCCATTAGCTAGCTAACTCCCATTTATCCTTCCAGTTTCTCAGCTTAAACATCACTCTCTCCGAGGAGCTTTTCCTGGCTGCCACACCTAGGTCCTAGAACTTGAAGCCTCTCTTTTATAGCAAGTAAATAATCAGTGGTGTAAGCACTTCGTACTGTCTGTCTGCCCTGCTGAAACAGAAGCTCCTGGGTAGCAGGGACACAGTTGTCTCCTTTATTACTGAATTACCAGTGCCTAGTAAGTTCCTGATGCACAACAGTGCTCAACAAACACTTGTGTCATCAGTGAATAAGTGAATTCTTGGGTACACAGCAGCTGACAATTCGTTTTTCTGCCAGAGGCTGAGGAGTTAAAAGGTGTGAGCGCTAGGGAGCAGAGCAGACCTTTTCGGTCATTCCTCCCTCTAGCCTTCTCACATGACGGCACTCATCGTTCAACCAAAGCGGTATCTGTTTCATCGTAGGCTACCCCAAAAGTGCCCCAAGTGAAATACTGCTAGATCATGGGTTTTTGTGAAGCTCTGTGGGACTGAATTTCCCTACCCAGAAGCAAGAACTGTTCAGAAATATTTTATATAAACACAAGTAAATTCATATGTGTTCTCCCTACACACACATATCCTGTATACAAAGGTAGCTTGCTCTTCACGCTGCTCTATAGCTTGCTTATCCCATTTAACAAAATAGCTTGGAGATTGTTCTGTATCCGTTGATACAGAGCTACTTCATTCTTTGTCAGACTTGTATTCTTTTGAATGCATGTCTCATAATTTATCTGTCCAGTACCTTATTTATGGACACTTAGGTAGTTTCCAATATTTTGGTATTGTAAGCACCAGTGGAATGGATATACTTGTATATATTTCATCTTATACATATTTGGCTATTTGCATGATAGAATATCTAGGGGTGACTCAGAAGTATAGACATTTAAAGTTTTGGTAGATATTAGTTAAATATTACATGCCACATTTAGCACCTACTTAATGCATACATTTGGTTTATGTACAGTAATATCATACTATGTGTTAACTAGAAGCCCAGTCCACAAAATTCATGCATGGGGGGCTGGGGTGGGTGTCCCACAGCCCAGCCTGCACCTTCTCCAATCTGGGACCCCTCAAGGGATGTCCAACTGCCTGTTTAGCCAACAAAAGTGCCTACTTGGATTGGGCCTAAATGGGCAGTGAGACATCCCTCTCACAATTCAGGACTGCTGGCTCCCAACTGCTCCCCTGCCTTCCTTCCTGATTTCCCCTAACCGCTTCTGCCTGCCAGCCTGATCACCCCCTAACCACTCCCCTGCCAGCCTGATTGATGCCTAACTGCTCCCCTGCCAGCCTGATGCCCCCATCTGCCCTCCCCTGTAGGCTTGGTCACCCCAACTGCCCTTCCCTGCTGGCCATCTTGTGGTGTCCATCTTGTGTCCACATGGGGCAAGATCTTTGACCACATGGGGGCAGCCATTTTGTGTGTTGGAGTGATGGTCAATCTGCATATTACTCTTTTATTAGATAGGATAGAGGCCTGGTGCATAGGTGGGGGCTGGCTAGTTTGCTCTGAAGGGTGTCCCGGATCAGGGTGGGAGTTCCCTTGGGGTGTGGGGCAGTCTGGGCAAGGAGCTGGCCATGCCCTCCAGCGACCCAAGTGGAGGCTCTAGTATCTGGCATTTATTTATCTTCTATAATTGAAACTTTGTAGCCTTGAAGAAAGGCCAGGGCCAGCCAGGGCAGGGGGGGAAGCTTGGCTTCCTCCATTGCCTGGGACAACCCAAGCCTCCTGCTCTCTCAGTGGCCACAGCCATCTTAGTTGGGTTAATTTGCATACTCACTCCTGACTGACTGGTGGATGTGGCTTATGGGTATAGTGGAGGTATGGTCAATTTGCATGTGTGTGTGTGCGTGTTTTGTTGTTGTTGTTTTGTTTTTTTTAGTGTAGCCTAGTGACCTGTTGCAGAAATATTCCTGCAAGACTTCTGGCCCACCACTGCCACTTCTCTCGCCCCCCACCTTTCTCGCAGGGTGGGGTGGAGTGGGGCGGCCACCACCACCATCATCTCTGTGGCCACACGCTGCCACCACCACCGCTGTGCGCCTTGCCCCGCTCACTGACCTGCCGCACCCACTGCCCCAGCAGCCTCCAGCTGCCTCTGCGCATCTCACCCTGCCCCACCCCTCCCCCACGCACTGCCAGTGCTTTCCCTCCAGCAGCCACAGCCGCCTTGCTTTCCACTTTCCCTCCCTCTTCCTTCTATGCTGTCTTCAGTCTTCACTCCTCCCTCCTTCCACATATGCAACTTAACCACCATCTTTGTTGGGTTAATTTGCATGCTTGCTCTGATTGGCTAGTAGGTATGGCTTGTAGGTGTAGCGGAGTGATGGTTAATTTGCATATTACTCTATTATTATGTAGGATATCTAGGAAGCCTTTAGAAATTTATTTTTGAACCTTGGAATCAACTTGTCTAGTGTCAAAAAAAAATCTTGTTGGCATTTAAAATATTTTTTAATTGATTTCAGAGAGGAAGGGAGAGGGAGAGAGAGAAACATCAGTGATGAGAGAGAATCATTAATCGACTCTTGACTGCACACTATCCTCTCATCCCTCCCCCGACTCCGACTGGGGACTGAGCCTGCAACCTGGGTGTATACCCCAACAGGGAATGGAACCATGACCTCCTGCTTCATAGGTCAATGCTCAACCACTGAGCAGCACTGGCTGGGTGGCATTTTTGTTGAGAATGCATTAAACTTAAGATCAGCTTACCATATTATCTTATCCTTTATAATCACTTTTAAGAGAATCATGTTTTCCTGGTAAAAAACATATCATCATCAAATAATGAAAAATTTACCTCTACATTTCTCATGAAGAATCTTTTTTGGGGGGTAGGGAGTGAGAAAGCAGCAGCTTCATTTTGTAATAAGAATTTTCAAATGGGCAATGGTTTAAAGTTTTAAAAGTATAAAAGAGCCAATAGCAGAAAAATCACCTTATGATCCCGCCCCCTAGCTCTCCTCTCCACAGGCAACCATTGCTTTTTGCTGTTTCTTTTATATCCTTCGATAGCTATCCCACATGCAAGCAGGCCAGTACAGCTGCCCTGAGAAAGCTTCTGGTGACAGTTTCAGAAGCCCAATAAAAAGCTGGGCTGTAGAAGGTCAAAGACAGCCAAATTGGAGACCATCTCCTGTGTCTTGTCTCCTCTGTGACTAGACAAGTAGAACAAGAAAAAAAAACATGGGCTCTGCATCCCAAGATAGTTCCACACCCTCTCTGATAGAGAGTCCCAGACCCGACAGGCTTGGGAGAGTTTGGGCTCTGTCTTCTGCTTTCAGGACATTTATTTTTCACCAATGAATTCTACCTCCTTATCTCTTTCACACAGATGACTCCCAAGCATACATGTTCTCTCTTTGTATTATCAAAACAGACCACAAACATCTAGCGACTTGCAGCCCATGATATGTTTAGGGCCCGAGATTCGGGGTTGGATATGGGCTTCCTATTTGTGGAGTCATCTCTTCCAGAGTCATTCAGTGTTTTCCAGGAAACATCTCAGAGGGTCGCCTGAGGCCACTGAAGCACCAACCTTAGAGGTTTCTTCCAGGATTCTCCAGATGGCAGATCTTTCCCACTCCAGCCTGTCAGACATGCCCTGCCTGGGCCTCCTGGCTCAAGAGATACAATGAAAAAAAATGGTAACTCCCAACAGCTGGTTCAAGAGATACCAGTGGGGAGGGAGCAGGAGAGAAGAGACTTGTCAGGGAGCTCACAAGAGAAGCAGAAGGAAACGCCACTATTTATAGATTCATAAGCCAACAAAAGTACCTCCATTATTTTTTTGTGTGTGTCTGGAAGACAGATTCAGAGAGGAAGCCCCAAGCAACAGTTCAAGACAGACACTTCCTGTGGCCAAGTGGATAAGAGTAGCCTGCAACCATGGGACAGGGTGAGCCACGCCAATTCCCCATAGGGCTTGCTGGACTGTCAGTAGCCCCTCCATCATTCTGTGTGTTCATTAAAGGAAGCGGGATGGTGGTGGAGGTGGTGGGTGGTGTGACTTTGTTGAGGAGTGGTAATGGTGCTGGTAGTGATGGGTGGAGGTGGTGATGGTGGTGGGCTATGCAGTAGCAACAGAGTAGGTTGTGGCAGTAAGTCTGTGGTCATAATTGTATTGATAGTGGCAGTTATAATGGTTAACATGGATTTATATTCTTGTCCCAGGATCATATGTGTAGAAAATATGAGTAGAGGTGAGCAAGAGTCTGGATTTTTATTCATTGCTTTAGGATTGGGAAATAAAAGGGGGTCAACAATGAGAACAAGCACTGCTCTTAATAATAATAATAATAATAATAATAATAATAATTACTGTTTCATTTCATGGGACTTATGTGTCCGACCCTAAGCTAAGTGTATTACAGTTGTCCCCCACCAATGTTTTCACTTTTGTGGTTTCAGTCACCATGGTGAACTGTGGTCTGAAAATATTAAATGTGAAATTCCAGCAGTAAATGATTCTTAAGTTTTAGGTGGTGGGCCATTCTGAGTAGCAGGATGAAATCTCCCACAACGTGCTTCCTGGGATGTGAGTCATCCCCTTGTCCAGTTTACTCATGGCATATGCTACCCACCCCTTAGTCACTTAGTAGCCATCTCGGTTATCAGATAGACTTTTATGGTATCACAGTGCTTGCATTCAACTAGCCCTTCTTTTACTTAATAATGGCCCCAAACCACTCACATAACTTTTATTACAGTATGTTGTTATAACTGTTCTATTTTATTATTAATTGTTACTGTTCATTTATAATTGAGACAAATGTATAAATTAAACATTATCATAAGTATGTATGTATAGGAAAAATATAATATATAACAGCAATTTTCAACCTTTTCATCACATGGCACACATAAACTAATGATAAAAGTCTGTGGCACATCAAAAATATATATATTTTTTGCCGATCTGACAATAATTAGGTATAGCTTTTGTTTATTCACACTGGATGGCTATTGTTGTGCTGGCTCTTTTCACTTTTTTTCTTTGACAATCTAAGGGAAAAGAGGTCAATGCCCCTAACTAGTCAGGTTTTGCACATTTAAAAAAATTCTTATTGCACACCGGTTGAAAATCTCTGGTATACTATAAGGTTTGATACTATTTGCAGTTTCAGGCATCCACTGGAGTCTTGGCATGTATCCCCTAGGGATAAGGGAAGGGTGTGTGTGCTACTATATATATGTGCTACTTTATTTAAGTATCTGCTTTTCCTTATTTGTCACAATTACCTAGTCTCCATGCTTCCTGTCTTTCCCACATAGCCCTGGGGATCAAGAGCTGCGACTTCCAGGCAGCAAGGAACAATGAGGAGCACCACACCAAGGACATCAGCTCCAGGCGCCTCGTGGTGAGGAGGGGACAGCCCTTCGCCATCAGGCTGCACTTCCGGGATCCGGTCCACGCCTATCTGCCCGCCCTGAAGAAGGTGGCCCTCATTGCACAAACCGGTGAGTGGGGCAGACACGGACCCCTTCGGCAGCAGGATTGGAGGGTTCTTTCTCATCAGGGAACTAAGGGACAGATGGCCTCCATGGTACCTGGACATCAAGACGTTTTGCCCACCCATCAGGGCTGCTGAAAAGAGAAGATAATGTACATAATGAGTCTCGTTTAATAGGGCTCAGAAGTTGCTTCACAGCATTATCACATGGGGCTTCCTTTTGGATGCAAATGTAATATCAGTTCTGTAGAAAAGCCTGGATGGGATCTGATCCAGGCTGACTATCACATTTAATTGTCACTATTTATTGGACCTGTGCTACGTGTCAAATATTAGGCCAAAGGATTAACATGCAGCATCTCATTAACACCTCACCTTGACACTCTGAAGCAGGTATTATTACCATGCCCATGTTATAGACTATGAAATGTCTAAATGTAGGTCCATGGGCACATGAGAACTTGTGTGCTCCCACCACCTTCTGTTGCCTCCCATTAATGGATGGGCCTCTTATTCTCCTCCCAAACTAAAAATTTTTTTTAATGGCTCCAGCTTTATTATGCTTTGACTCTATTACTCGGTTGTGACCAAGGGGTCCGAATGACCAATTCATCTGGCCATTTGTGTCTGCAGGAGAGCAGCCTTCCAAGGCCGACGGGACCCAAGCCACCTTCCCAATTTCCAGTCTGGGGAACCGGAAGAGTTGGAGTGCGGTGGTGGAGGAGAGAGATGCCCAGTCCTGGACCATCTCCGTGACCACGCCCTCCGATGCTGTCATTGGGCACTACTCACTCCTGCTGCAGGTCTCACGCAGGAAGCCACGCCTCCTAGGCCAGTTCACCTTGCTCTTTAACCCCTGGGTTCGAGGTAAGTTTGGAATTGGGTCAGCCTGGGCTGCACAGAGTACTCAAAGTACAGGATGTGGATGGCAGCTCTGGCAGGGAGCACCTGCCCGGGGCCCCAGTGGACAACTTCCTCTGAGGGCAGCACCAGCGCTCATTCTTGGGGAATCTGCTTCCTGGATGACCGGCCAGTCAGATCAGCAGCCTGGGGCTCCCCGCTGAAAGCATAGGCTCATCTCACCGCCAAACTCTGGTGTTGGCTCTGGCTATTTGGTCATAGGAGATACGAGTCGGAGATGACCCCGGAGAGCTAAACCTTTATTGTAAAAGGGCAAGGACTTAGGGATAAACTTCTCTGTTACCTCCATGGCCTCCCATAGACTATCTCCAGGTGAACCCAGGTTTTATATAATTTGGGGAAAGCCTCTTAAAGAAAAAGAGTACAAAATTTTGGATTGCTAAGGTCCCTCCCAGGGCCTGAAGGGGGTCTGTGCTAGTGAGGGGCCCCAAAGCGTCGGTTCCATCAGCTTCACAGTAAATCTGTCCTGCTTCTCTCCACTTGTTTCTTCTGTTCTAATTACTGAAGACTGCTGGGTTCTCTCCATACTAAGGCTTGGAAATATCCCACGTGAGCCTCAGATTACAGGGGTGGCCTCCTGTAGCTCAGCGCCCACTGGGTGGGCTTTCCTGCTGCCCAGTCAGTGGCCACCTCTGGCAGACATCAGCCCAGGCTGTGGGAGCTATTTCATCTAGAAAAGATCATCGGTATTTGGCCCCAACAGGAGCCAACAGGGCATCTATTCTTCTGATGACTGAGTCTGTCTTTCCTTCCCCCGCCCCTTTGGGATAAAGCAAGTTTTATTAGGTAGAGAAAAAAGAAGGAGGCCAGGGCCAGGGCAAAGCTGTGGAAGGAGTGGAAAGTGTGTGTCCCAGCGGACGTGGGCCAATTTGAGAGTGCGTTGGCTGTCTTTCCGTTTCAAATCTGCTACCGCCCACTTTAATGCTTTGGTCTCCCTGAAGGGGCCTCCTTACAAGGCGGGGATGGGAAATGGGAGGAAATTGGAAGAAATCTTCCCAGGCTCCTCAGCTCCACCTCCCGTTCCTGACTTCCTTTTCATGTGGTACCTCAATCCTCATTGGCTCCCTGCCTCTACTTCTCTGGTCTCCACCCCCGCTCCTTCCTCAGTTCAAGGCTCTCCTTGTGCTAAGCAGGGGAGAGGTGGAATAATAGATAGGAACTTATATCCAGTCATGGTTGGCTTGTAGGGACAGTGTGTGTGTGTGTGTGTGTGTGTGTGTGTGTGTGTGTGTGTGTAGGTGTGTGAGTCTATCTGAGCAGGAGTGCGTTGTTTGCTCACTGGGAGGTGATAACGAGATTTTCAGAGATTATCTGGGACTCATCTTGGATACCTGGGGATGGGGCTTTCCTGAATTCTAAAAGAAATTTTACGTCCTATAATGAAAGTCAGAGCCCTATTCATAAGCAGGGAACTTTATCAAAGGGAGGCTGCACCCAGGCAGAGAACAGGAGGATAGGGCTGCCTGTGCTCTGATCACCTGTTTCCCAGAGCCCTGCGACCTGGGCCACGCACTTCCGTCTGAAGTGACTGCCAGAGGAGTGGTGTCCGGCTGACGTCATAGAATGCACTCAGCATGGAGGGACAGGAGTCGAGGGTTCCCTGGGCCTGTGGCTCTGATTTTAGGCCCCAGGTTTTTCAGAGCATCCTGATTTCTAACATCCTAGTATATCCCCTCTCCTTCTGTTGCTGTGAGCACTCTCATCCCAGACGGATGCCCGGTGGAGGGCCGTACATCTTCTTCTCCTGCTCCTCCCCAGGAACCAGTCTGACACTCTCCCGCAGCACCAGGGGCAGAGAGGCACGGGGGAAGCAGAGCTGACCCCCCACCACCCCCAGCTTCCTAGAGGGGGCAGTGGGCTCTTCAAAGCCCCCGTCCTCCTCCCCGCCCACCCCTTGGGTGAGGACAGCCGGAGAGGCACCAACAAGAGGCCGTGGGGGCCCGAGGCCCACTTGCCCACCCGCAGCGCAGAAAGCCAATGCTCCGGCTTTCACTTTGCCAGCCCCTCTGCTCCCTCTCACCCTGTCTTGCCAAATGCTGCTCTTCCCTCTGCCCCCCTCTGTCAACCCATGTCGTGTTTTTTTTCTAAATACTATTTTGTTTAGCCGAAACCGGTTTGGCTCAATGGTAGAGCGTCGGTCTGCGGACTGAATGGTCCCGGGTTCGATTCCGGTCAAGGGCATGTACATTGGTTGCGGTAGGGGGTGTGCAAGAGGCACCTGGTTGATGTTTCTCTCTCATCGACGTTTCTAGCTCTCTATCTCTCTCCCTTCCTCTACATAGAGGAAGGGAGAGAGATATCAAAAAAACCGGCAAATACGGTATATATATATATATATATATATATATATATATATACACACACACACACCGTATTTGCCGGCGTATAAGACGATTTTTCGGCCCTGAAAAATATGCCTCCAAGTGCAGGGTAGTCTTATACGGCGAGTATATAACATTTCCACTCAAAATACAAACTCTGTATTTTGAGTGGAAATGTTAGGGGGTCGTCTTATACGCCCAGTCTCTTATACGCCGGCAAATACGGTATTTTTCAGGGCCAAAAAATCGTCTTATACGCCGGCAAATACGGTATATACTATTTTGTTTAAATTGAACTTGGGAGAGAGACATAATAGACCCACCGGGAAGCTCCCTGGGCTGTTGGCAAATTCTCTTGGGATGGTAGCACTCTGGCCACACATGTCTCCTGGGAGCTAGTAGGATTTTTAAGGCTGGCTTGGTCCTGGCTGACCACGAAGGCCACCTGGGCTGACACAGAAAGTCTGCCCCCTGCCCCCTTTCTCCACCAAGGAGGCCAGCTCCCAGAGGGGCCAGGGCACAGAGGAAGTCCTCCCTCCGTCCTCATTAAGCCCGGAGCTGAATGGGGGAGGTACAGCCCAAAGTGACCCGGGCAGGGGGGGCAGAGGCCGGGATGCGGAGAGCAGGCCCAGCACCTCACAGGCCCTCACCCTGCCTGCCTCTCCCCAGAGGACGCTGTGTTCCTGGAGAACGAGGCTCAGCGCTGGGAGTACTTGCTGAACCAGAACGGCCTCATCTACCTGGGCACGGCTGACTGCATCCAGGAAGAGCCCTGGGACTTCGGCCAGGTACGGGGGCCCTTGGGGAAGGTGTAGGGGTAGTGCCTGCCCCATAACCTTTAGTGTTCAGGCCAGACAGAAATGGCAGGTCCAAAAGCCCCTGGTCATGAGGCATCATGTGTAGGAAATTTCAGCCATGTTGAACCGCTCTTTCCTCCGGGCCGTATCAGACCATCCTACACAGCTCCCAGAGCTATCTTCTTAAAGATCACACCAATCAAAGCCCTCTGTTAAACCCCCTGCAGTGTTTGCCAAACTTTTGACATACGTGTACCCCTTCTATAATTTTCATAATGCTGAGTACCCCTCGTCAAAAAAAAATGGATGTATTTTAATAACAATCAAAATATATTTATTTTTTATTTTTTTAGTACATACAAAATAATAATACACAAAAAATAAAATTATTCATAATAAAATATAAATAAAAGTTATATTATAAATAACATTTATTTGCACACCGGACCATCTCATGCTCACAAGACTGTCTTGACTTGACTCACGAGAACGGAGAATTAGGCGCAGCTAAGCACAGTGCAGTGCATATCCCCACCAAACTCCGGTGCAATGCGTACCCCCACCAAACTCTTCCCGTACCCCTGGGGGTACGCACGCGTACCACACTTTGGGAAACACTGGTCTACAGGATATAAACCAACGCCCTGCATGGCACACAGACCCTTCACGGCCAGGCCACTGCTTTCCTTTCCCCGAGAGCCACCCATGCTCGCGCCAGCTCCTGGCCAGCCCGCCCCTGGGCTTGAGGGCTGAATGTGCCCCCCACCTGGAACAGCTTCCCTTCTTACCACCTGGGAATCTCCCACCCATCTTTTAAGACCCTCCGAAAGCCTTCCTCAGCCCCAAAGGCAGAGTGAATCTCTCTGCTGAGCTCTCTGCTCTGCGCTGGCATCTCTCCCAGAGGCCTGGCCACGCTGCTGAGAGCTGTAGTCTGTCAAGGGGCTACGCGTCCCCCTCCACAGCCCACTGTGGGCTTTTTCAAGAGCAGGAGCTGCCTTGGGGTCCTCCACTCGGGGGTGGTGCCAGCAGGAGCGGCAGGAGAGCACTAAGTGGATAAAGGTAGAAATGAAAGGAAACAGCACCGGCCTGGTCTTCAAGCGTTCACACCCGTATCGGGAGAGTCGAATAACAGAACAGGCAAAGGAGTGGACCGCCAGGCACAGGGGCCAAGGGGCACAGGGGGACCACAAGGCAAAGGACGGAGGAGGGAAGCCTGAGTCTAAGAGAAGGACAAGGGGCCAGGGCTGGATTGTGGGGTGGGGACCCTTCATCACCGCTCTGTGTGGTCCTTACAGTTTGAGGGGGATGTCTTGGACCTCAGCCTGGACTTGCTGAGCTTGGACAAGCAAGCGGAGGAGCGGGGCGACCCTGTGCACGTGGCCCTCATTTTGGGCGCGGCGGTGAGTGAGAGGGCAGCGGGAGCCCTCTAACAGAGCTGTCCCCTTCCCCTATGGCCCTGAGTACCTGCAAAACACAAATAATGCCCTCTTCCCAGAGCGTGGGGCATAGTTCCTGGAGAAGGGCGTGAGTGTGGAGGGGAGGACAGTAGCAGCCATTGGGGGCGGAGGGGGACAAAGGGAGGTATCCTCCTCCAGGACACAAGCCCGCGAGGACTAAACCTGGCCCGGGTGTCCTCAGAGCCCAAACTGGAGGCCTGGGTCTCTGGGAGGGAGGGAGTGGGGTCCATCTCACTCGGCAGCGGCTAAGGTGGTCAGAGGGACTTGTTTTTATTTGTAAATTATTCCTAAGGACGTGCAGGCCATGATGGCAGCTTGGCGCTTCCCAGTGGGTCCTAAAAGTCCTTTCACAGGAGTGATGTGTCCCCATTTCCTCTGGTGCCACTGGACGCCCCTCTGAAGATGTGGTGAGGGGCAGAGCCAGCCTGTGAGGAGGAGGAAGGGTGGAGTTCGAGGGCCAACACCCTCAAAGGAGTCAGGGCCAGGCAGTGAAGGAGCAGGGAACCCAGCCCCAGGGGGGTGGGGGCACTCTCACCACACTGCTCTGTGGCTTTCTTTGCCAGTGTGGTCGCAAACTCTCAATCTAGGGGACTTGCTAAAAAGGTGGATTCCTGTCCAGCCCGCACGGCTCAGTGGTTGACCTATGCACCAGGAGGTTGAATTTTCAGTCAGGGCACATGCCCGGGTTGCAGACATGATCCCCAGTAGGGGGCGTGAAGGAGGCAGCTGATCAATGATTCTCATCATTAATTTCCTATCTCCCTCTGCCGCTCCCTCCTCCCTTCCTTTCTGAAATATATATATATATATATATATATATATATATATATATATATATATATATATATTTTTTAAGTTAGTTCCTGACTCCTCCCAGCGCCTCCCTCACCCTAACCCCCCACCCCACCCCCCAAAAAAGATGGTAACCCAGTGAGCTAGTGTGGAACATGCAGGTTTAACATGGTCCAGGTAATTGTGCTGCAGATGCCTGTTCACCACCCTTGGAAAACTGCGATGAGACCTCCTCCCTCCCCAATCCACTTTACCCTCTCACCCTCACCTCACCCCCTCCCCGCCACCCCTCCCCATCCCACCCCACCCCGAAAGCTGGCCGTCCTGGGACTCACACGTGTTTCCCCAAACAGCTGCATGCTCTCCAGGAGAGGAGTGTCCAGCCCGCCCCGCAGGCCCCGGAGGCCCAGGAGGGGGCCTCGCTGAGCAAGCGCAGGGGCAGCGCGCCCATCCTGCGGCAGTGGTGCACGGGCCGAGGGCGGCCGGTGCGTGACGGCCAGGCCTGGGTGCTGGCCGCCGTTGCTTGCACAGGTAAGGATCCGGCCCACCGTGACCACCGGACAGTATGCCCCCCTGTGGGGTTGCCCTGCGGCCCCCTGTGGGGGAGGCATCTCCAAAAGCAGGCGCTGCCCCCGCCCCGCCCCCTTGCCTCACCCCCTTCGCACCCACAACGGGCTCAGCGGCTCCATCCGGCCAAGAAGCCGGTGTTTGTTCAGGGCAGCTCCTCCTGACCAGCTTCCGCTCCTTTTCCCCCCACCCCCCGCTCAGCAAAGTGGGGCCCATCTGGGGAACGCTGCTCCCAAACTCACTTTCACCCCAAACTCCCCCCGCCGCTCCCCGAGTAGAGCAAGCCCGCGGCGTGCTCCACCTGCCGGTGACCTGCGTGCACCGCATCTCCTGGCCTTTGAGGTCTGTGCCTGGGGCCAGGTCTGACTGCCCGGTGCGTGTGCCCCTCCTCTTTCCACGCTGTCCCGGGGGCACATCGGACAGCGCCTGAGAGACCCCGAAAACACTAGCCGTACCCCCACCCGCACCCCCACCCCCAGGCCCTGCGGCCCCCGCTGACTCCGCCCCTCCCCCGCAGCGCTGCGGGCCCTGGGGATCCCCGCGCGCGCCGTGACGGCCTTCTCCTCCGCCCAGGGCACGGGCGGGGGCCTGCTGGTGGACGAGTACTACAACGAGGAGGGCCTCCTGAACGGAGAGGGCCAGAGAGGCCGGATCTGGTGAGCAGCCCGGGGGGAGGGAGTCTCAGGCTGGGGGGGCTCCACACCTGGGGCCTGACCCCCTTGGGAACCCGCCACCCCGAGTGGCCCGGGCGCTGAGAGGAGGCAGGACGCTAAGGGCCAGCCGTGGCATGCGCGCTCCTTCCTTCCTGGTGTTGCAGCCACTTAGTATATGGTACACACCAACGCCCATCCCCATGGCAACAGCAACTGCTATTTCTAGGACCTCTGTGGGAACCTCTTTTTTTTTTTTTACATTTCCATGGCTCTTTTGCTACCTTCAGGATCTTCCAGACTTCCACAGAGTGCTGGATGACCCGGCCTGATTTGCCACAGGGTTACGGTGGATGGCAGATTCTGCACCCAAGTGCTCATAAGGGAGGGCCAGGTAAAAAAAATAAAATAAAAAATAAATATACACACACACACACACACACACACTCACTCACACCTGGGCTGCACGTGGTGCCTGGGCTGAAGGAGTCCCTTGGAGAGGAAACAGGGACAACAGGTGGTCCAAAAGGGGTCTGCATTCCCTGAAGCAAGAAAAGTGGAGAGAATGATGGTGGCTGGCAGAATGCTGACCTGACATCTTTGGGCTCAAGGGGACAAAGGTGTCCGCCATCTCAGCCCAAGGCTGTGGGGAGACTAGCCCCGCCTCAGAGCAACAGGGGAGAGAGCTGGGCCTCAGTGACCGGCAGAGGGCCTTAGGGAGCTGGTAGATGGGCTGGGTAATGGGGCTTCTGAGATTCTGGGTATGGATGAAGAGGGTATCAAAACAGGTTCAAGCGCTTAGAAGGAATCTGGATTGAAGCTCAGAAAAGGTCTTTAGAAGCCATAAAAAGATGCTTCTTCCTTCCCCAGCAACAGAATAGTGACCCAGTCCTATCGCATCCATAGCGAAGCTGGCTTAGCAACCCCTGTGTACTGTGTTTTCCTGGGGTCCTATCTGCCCAGTTTCTGAGAGGGCTCCTGCCACAGACCATTACCAACATTATTGTCACTAAACGTTGTCTCACCTCTGCATGCCCTCTTAGAGGCCCTGCGTAGTGCCCATCTCTGACCTCAATCCCCGGGGATGAGGATGGGAACTGAGCTTCTGGAGCTCTGACCCAAGCAGGGGTCTGGCTGTGGCTCCTCTTGTCCACACACCTTTCTCTCCCTTAGTCCTGAAGGCCTGCGAGCTGGTCCCTGTCAGAGCGGTCAAGGAGGGGAAACTGGGGCTGACGCCTGGAGTAGCAGACGTTTATGCCTCGGTGAACGCCTCGTGCGTGGTCTGGAAGTGCTGTGAGGATGGGACCCTGGCGCTGACAAACTCCAACACCAAGTACGTGGGCCGCAACATCAGCACCAAAGGCGTGGGCAGTGACCGCTGTGAGGACATCACTCAGAACTACAAGTATCCTGAAGGTACTGGCCGGGGAAGGGCCCCAGGCTTCTCAGCCCCTGAAATAACAAGAGAGGGAGGCCAAAACCCGTTTGGCTCAGTGGATAGAGCATCAGCCTGCAGACTGAAAGGTCCCAGGTTTGATTCTGGTCAAGGGCATGTACATTGGTTGCGGGCACATCTCCAGTAGGGGATGTGCAGGAGGCAGCTAATAGATGTTTCTAACTATCTATCCCTCTCTCTTTCTTTCTGTGAAAAATCAATAAGATATATTTATTTTTTTAAAAAACACACTCACACACAAAAGAGGGGGGATGCAGGTCATGGAGAGTTGCAGTTCTTTCCCCACTGTATTTCTCAACCCCCTTTGTCAGACTGACATTTTGGGCCAGGTAACTCTCGGTTGTGAGGGGCTGTGCAGCATTTCTGACCTCTCTCCACTACATGCCAGCACCCCTCCGTCACCAATCACCACCACCACCAGTTGTGACAAACAAAAGTGTCTCCTGACATTCCCAAATGTCTCCTGAGGGGCAAAATTGCCCCCAATTTTGCTACAAAACAACACACGTACTAGTAAACCCAGCTGCCAAAAGATGTTCTTCCTCTCTCCTGCTCATCCAGTCCCTCTGAACCTGTTCCTGCCTCCATATTAGTTAATGGCACTACTGCCTACCCATTTGTTCCACTAATAAGGCCTGCACTCTCGTCTTTCCCCCTTCACCGCCCCACATCACTCTCACATGTGGCTCCTCATCTCCTTCCACATTGCCTTTAGCAGTGTTTCCCAAACTTTTGACATATGTGTACCCCTTCTATCATTTTCGTAACGCTGAGTACCCCTCGTCAAAAAAAGAGGATGTATTTTAATAATCAAAATATATTTATTTTTTTTTGGTACATACACAAAATAATAATACACAAAAGATAAAATTACTCATAATAAAATATAAATAAAAGTTATATTATAAATAACATTTATTTGCACACCGGACCATCTCACGCCTCACAAGACTGTCTTGACTTGACTCATGAGAAGATAGAATTAGGCACAGCTAAGCACGGTGCAGTGCATATCCCACCAAACTCCGGTGCAATGCGTACCCCCACCAAACTCTTCCCGTACCCCTGGGGGGTAAGCGTACCACACTTTGGGAAACACTGGCCTAGAGTAGCCCAGGGCCTTGCCATCTCTTGTCCACAATATTCCAATGGCCGCCTGCCTGGACCCCCTGCCTGCAGGCTCTCCATCGTTTATTCCATTTCCAAACTTTGCGTTTCCAGAATGAGCTTTCCAAGACACAAGTATAATTATCTTACCACCCCTGCTCCAGAACATTCCATGGCCCTCATTGCCCTTGGAATAAGCTCAAACTCCTTCACTTAGGAAGGTTCGAGTCTCTTCCAAACTGTCCTCAGAGACAGTGCGAATTGTCCATAAGCTGGCTCTCCCAACCGTTCAAGGGGCAAATTCACGGCCCTTGAAAAAGAACTCGGTCTTTGAGTGACTTGGAAGGGACATGCTGTGTCTGTGCCGAACACAGACTTTTTTTTTTTTTAAGCTAAATATGCCCTTAGAGGTTTGCAAAGTTCTCGTGACTTTGGCATTTGAGCAGCCGTGGGTAAATAAAACTTAGTCCTGGGTTTTTGTTTTTGTTTTTATCAGAAGGGCCTATACCTGCTGGGTAAGAGGCCTGCTTTGTTTCTCCTGTTCTTCAGGATCTCCTCAAGAAAAAGAGGTGCTGGAGAGAGTCCAGAGAGAGAAACTGAAGCATGGGCCAGACGACGGCGTCCGTCCTCCCAGTCTCGAGACCGCTGATCCTCTGTACCTGTTCTTGGAGGCACCCAGCTCCCTGCCCCTGAGAGGGGACGCCCAGTTCTCCGTGACCCTGGTCAACCCGAGCGACCAGGAGAAGGCTGTGCGGCTGGCAATCGGGGTGCAGGCCGTGTACTACAATGGCGTCCTTGCTGCTGAGCTCTGGAGGGAGAAGCTGCTCCTTACGCTCAGCGCCAACCTGGGTAACTCTCTATGGCCCTGCCAGAGGCCCAGACACCCAGTTCCCACCCCGGGCAGACTGCAGCCAGGAGCCCCCCACCCCCCTTGCAGGTCTCAGTGGGTGGCTTCTAGCTCCTGGTGTTAGCAGCAGTGTAAGAAGTGTTTGGCAAGGTCAACAGGATAGAATGGCAGCGGTGCATTGCTCCCAGACTGGAGCACAGGCTGCCGCCAAGTAAATCAAGGGGCACTGGGTCCTAAGGGTGACAGGACAGGGATGGACAGAAACGTGAGTCACGGGCATTCCCGGCGGCGGAGGAACAATATGTACGCAGGTTCTTCCTCCCAGAGATTCTTCTTTAATTGGTCCGGGGTGGGGCCCAGGCTTTGGTGTTTTTTAAAAAACTCCCCATGTTATTCTAGGGTTGAAATTTCCTGGACAAGAGCGGTTGTTCTCAAATGTTCCTACAGTCAGAATCACCTAGGGAACTCTGATGCTCAGTCCGCACCCCAGACCAATTAAATCAGAAATTCCATGGTTGGAGCCAAACATTTTTTTTTTTAAATTATAAGTCCTTGGCTGATTTCAATGTGCCATGGAGCCAAACATTTAAAAAAAAATTATAAATCCTTGGCTGATTTCAGTGTGCAGGCAAGATAGAATCAATGGAATAGAGCTTGTCTACATTATTGCAACAGTCTCCTAATCACCACCCCACTCTCCACTCTCTCTATCATGTTCCCCTTCTGAGGGGGTGGGGAAAGGAGGGGAGCAGTCCCCCCCGCCCCCCCCGGCGGGTGGGCGTGGTGCGGTGAGAGCTGGACAAGGCCAGATCATGCAGGAGCTTGTTGGTTATGTAAGCAGTTGAGTTTTGTTCTCTGCGCGATGGGGAGTCAGGGGTCAACATGATCAGAAATTCACTTTTTTTAAAAAAACTTTTGGGAGAATGGAGTAGAAGGGGTCGTATTAGAATCGTGGCTCTCAACCTTGGATGCACCTGGGAAACTGTAAAAATACTGATCCCTGGGCCTCACCGCCAAAGTCTGAGATAACTGACTTGAGGGTTGGCCTGGTATTGGGATTGTTTTATAAAGCTCCCCATATCATTCTAGTGTGCACCCGG
Source organism: Vespertilio murinus (assembly GCA_963924515.1). Classification (NCBI taxonomy): domain Eukaryota; kingdom Metazoa; phylum Chordata; class Mammalia; order Chiroptera; family Vespertilionidae; genus Vespertilio; species Vespertilio murinus. Next base: position 157,477,827 of record OZ004704.1, on the reverse strand, counting down.
TGTCGAGAAGCACTGGATTAGAGGTTGAAAGGTTTTTGTGATGATCAAGAAATGAAGGACAAACTAAGCTATCAGCACTTCAAATGAAAATATATTAAGGAAATTATATATTGGACTTATGAATATGTGTATGTATGTGTTTTAGGGGGGAGCTTCAGGTGTGGGTGAGCCTCTACAATAGGAAAAATGGGGGAGAAAAGGTTTGGGGGGACAGATGGTGGGTTCTGTTTGTGGCATGTTGGGATTGAAAGCCCATGAGATGGCCAGTAGGCAGCAGGAAACCTATACCTGGTATCTAAGATAAAGGTCTGGGTTGGAGACCAGATCATGGCATCAATGAGCTCAAGGGGCCATTGAGGACTGTGAGAAGAAGAGAGGGTGAGGAGGGAGCACAGGCAACACCAGCATGCAGGGGCAGCGAGGGAAAGAGGAGAGGAAGGGAGACAGAGAAGTCAAAGACGGGAAGGCGGCGCCCAGCAAGGGCAGCAGAGGGGCCGTGAGCTATCACAATTGGTATTTCTCCCTCACATCGATGTTTCTCTCTCTCCAAAAATCAATAAGAACATTATTCCTTGGGTGAGGAATAAAAATAAAATTTTAAAGAAGAGAGGTTGGGTGGTAGTCAGAGACACTGGGTAGAGGGAGATTGTTTTTCTTTTAAGAGGAAAGAAAGTGAAATCTGCTTATATGCTTAAGGAAATAATCAGCAGAGAGCAAAAGACTGAAGCCTCAGGAGAGAATTTATTTATTTTAAAATTCCTTTTTATTAATTTCAGAGAGAAACAATGATGTGAGAGAGAATCAGCGATTGGTTGCCTCTCCTACGCAGACCGAACTCGCAACCTGGGCTTGTGCCCTGACTGGGAATTGAACCGGTAACCTATTGGTGCATGGGATGATTCTCAACCAACTGAGCCACCCCGGCCATGGCTTTTATTATTATTTTTTTATTTTTTATTGTTGACACTATAGGAGATATCTGCCATTTTCCCCACCCACATGCCTTTTGCCCTCCTCCACCCAGGGAGAGATGGGTTTTAATTGATGGTGCAACTCTTGGAGAAATGAGAGACAACAAGAACAATTATAGCTCACATTTTTGGGCCCTTATGAGTAGCAAACATGGTGTGTTAAGTGTTATATGTGCCTTGCCTCATTTATCCTCACAACCTAACGAGGCAGGAACCATTATTATCCCCACTTTACAGATGAGGAGTCCGAGACACAGAGAGGTTAAATAATTCACCCAAAGTTACACAGGTAGGCACTGGTGGGGTCAGGATGGAGCATAGATTGTAAAAACAGAGGACTTGACCTGCACAGTGGGGACACATCACCCCGCAAGGGGAGCAGTGAGCGCTAGGATGGATGTCTATGTCTGTAGTTTGGGCATGGGAACAGGAGTTAGAAAGGATTCCTTGAGGATGAAGGATGGCTTTATTTTCTCTGCAAAAGGGAAAGAGAAGAAGCAGAGAATGGGAAGGAACTACGTCAGCATATATTCAGTAACAATGTATGGCGGGTTCTAAGATAAGTACTTCATTTGCAGTATATCATTTAACACGAGCCATCCCACCAGGTAAGTACTATTACTAGACAAAGAAACGGAGGCCGAGAGAGCTTAACTTGCTCTAGCTCACAGGGACCGTGGCCACAACCCCAAAGAGGTTGTCTGCCAAACGAGATAGTGAAGGTGGCGCTGGGGAGAGGGGTAGATTCTTGGATGAGTTTCAATTTGAAATTGCTGTGAGGGATGAGGCTCCTTTCTGGCTTCAGCGAGATCCTGATTCCTCTGCATTCTGTGTGTAACCATTGCTTGTCTCCGGGGCACGCACACTCAGCGTTTTGCACTGACTCCTCTGTCACGTGTATCTCAGTCAGGAGAATCACCACCAGCCTGTCCTTCTCCCATTTTGAGCGAAGCCCACCTGAGAACAGCTTCCTCAGACTTACCGCTGTGGCAACGCACTCAGAGTCCAGCCTTAGCTGCTTTGCTCAGGAAGACATCGCCATTTGTAGACCACACCTTACCATTGAGGTAGGCACCAGTCTTTCCCCAAATTGCTCTCCTGCGCTTACTACGCAGGTCCCCATTTCAGAAAGAATCAAAGGCCATCCCACTTCAGTGCGGGTGGCTGCTGCAGGGTCACCGGAAAATGCTATGTTGAGAGCTCCTTGTCTTAAAAGAGATGGTTTCTTACATGTGCTATTCAGGTTTAAATCTTCCAACTTCTTAAGAGATTAAGTAAAGGTTGGTTCTCCCCTGTTGTTGCCTCCATACTTATAGGGATGACAACAATAGCCTGTTTATTTAGCACTTCATACATAGGCCAATGTATTTTCCCTCACTTCTTTTCATTCAAAAGCCCTGTGGGGTGGAACTGTTACCATTGTTCAAATGAGGAAACTCTCCTAGAGAGCAATATGCCCAAGATCATAATAATTTTGGACATTTTGGAGACTTATGGCTCTTGATCCTGTCATCTTTCCACATCTACCCTGGCCAAAATTAATGCAATTTGGTCCATGCCCTTAAAGAGGTTATAGTTGCATAAGGGAGACACAATATTGGTCTTCTATGTAAATGTTTTTTTAAATATATTTTATTGATATTTTTACAGAGAGGAAGGGAGAGAGATAGAGAGCTAGAAACGTCGATGAGAGAGAAACATCAACCAGCTGCCTCTTGCACACCCCCTGCTGGGGATGTGCCCGCAACCAATGTACATGCCCTTGACCGGAATCCAACCCGGGACCTTTCCGTATGCAGACCAAAGCTCTACCACTGAGCCAAACCGGTTTCAGCAATGCCAAACCGGTTTCGGCTATGTAAATGCTTAAATAGAGCCACAAAGTCACTATGGGATAAGTGAAGTAAAAGGGGTTAATTCCATCTGATCAGTTAGAGGAAGACTTAGTGGAGAAGGTGGTACTTATACTGGGGAAATGGGTAAGCTTGCAGTGCAGAGGTGGGGGAAGGCCACTGCGAGTAGAAGAGGCCCTAAGGAAGGAGCCTGAGGGGGTGTGCTGGGGATGGGAGAGCACCCAATGTGGCTTGAATGTTGTTTAGTCAAGGGGAGAACAAATAAGGTTGGAGAAGTGGGTTGGGGTCAGACCACGAAGGGCTCTGAATGCCAACTGAAGCTTCATTCCAGAGACGGTGGGAAACCCTGCAAGGCCTCTAAGGGGAGGAGAGGCACCCTCAGACACGGTCTGGGATGGGTCTGGTGTGAGGGTAAATGCAGAAGAGCAGGCAGAGGGGTAAAGAAGTCAGCTGCGGTGTTTGGGTCAGGATGGCAGAGATAGGAGAGTAATGGAGGTACAGGGAATGTGCCCAGGAGGGGAAGGAGTAACTGTGTCTCTTGCCACAGATGCCAGAGGCAGCAGAGCAGTATAAGCCTCTTAAGGCCTCGGTCAGCATGCATAACTCCCTGGATGCTCCCATGAAGGACTGTGTGATCTCCATCTTCGGAAGGGGGCTCATTCACAACGAGAGGAGCTACAGGTGAGAAACCACAAGCTTCTCATCCCACCGACACATCCCAACTGGAGAGGCACTGCACCCAGGGTCAATAACTGTCTTTTTGGTGTGTCCATGGAGATAGCAAATATCCCTGAAGTAGAACTAAGCGGTTAGGGCCTATCTCTTCCCACGGGGACAGCAGTGAGGGAGGCTGTGTACTCCTCAGGCACCCACCTGCCCCTGGCTCTGCCCTGTCATGCAGGGAGAGCCTCAGTATTGTTGGTGAGTGCAGGTGTCAGGGTTGGGACTGGGAACTAGAGAACATCACGGGGGAGGCTGCCTCTCAAAAGGTACTTTCTGCTAAAGCCCACCGCAATTTTGAATGTTGTTTCAATATTCTCTTTTATCTCTGTTCCCTACTCCCATTCCAACCACACTGCTTATCATTTTGTTAGTATGTGTAAAATGTGCACTATTGCCTCTATTTTTATTTTAGAGCGAGAGGGAGAAGGAGAGGGAAACACTGATGTGAGAGAGACATTGGTCAGTTGCCTCCTGCGCATGCCCCAACCAGGGTTTAACCCACAGCCGGGTATGTGCCCTGACTGGGAATCGAACTTGTGACCCTTCAGGGCACAGGACAGCACTCCAACTAATTGAGCCACAGTGGCCAGAGCATGAGCTTGTATTTTTAAATTGTATAAGTGATGTTATGTCTAATTCTTTTTCTTACTTTTCACTCAGACCTACGTTTTTAAGATTCATATATATATGAATTGTTTCTGCTACATAATACGTACTGCATATCCCCTGCTACCTACCACTCTACTTCACAGTGATGGTACCCAGAGTACCTCCAACTCTCAAACACCACACCTAATGCTGCAATGAATATCTCCACATGTCCCTTTATGTACTTGTTTGAAACTTTGGTGGGCAAGGATAGGATATATATGCCTAGGAATAGAATTGCTGAGTCATAGGATGTGCCCTGGTTTGACCAGATACTAGCAGCGTTGTTTGCAGAATGGCTGCAGAAGCCTCCCTCCCTCCAGTGCTCCATGGCAGTTTCTATATTCCTACTATTCCTCCACTCATGGCCATACCCCACCTTCTCTTTTTTCCAGCCTAATGGAATTGTTTTAACTCTTTGTGCTTATTTGCCTTTTCCATTTACTCCTCTCTTAGAGGTCTTTGACCTTTTAGTGTTCCCATTTTTCCTCCTCGCTGATTTGTACGAGTGGCCTGTATAATTTAGGTATTAGTCCCTTGTTGGTTTTAAATGCTGCAAGTATCTTCTTTCATCATCTCTCCTCTCATTATGTCTGCTATATCCTTCGCTGAATATAGTATATAGTTTAGAGCTCACGATGACTATCGTACTGTCCCCGAGGTCCCTGACAGGCTGTCTGGTATTGAGCTACTGCCTCAGCCTCATTGAACTCAATGAGTCATTCTTGCCAATAAGTGCAGAGGAGGGACTGCCAACCTTTAGCCAGACTTTTGTGGTCTTCCAGGTCAATTGTGGAGCAAAGCTCCTCAAAGAAAATCTGTACCATTCCCTCAGTCACCATAAGGTCCACGGACAGCCAGGAAGCTGCTGATAGGGCTCCAACCACCACCTGATGGCATTTGGCATCCCAGTACACCTGCCATACCCATTGTATTTAGCAGTGTGAGGGTCCCAAAGCTATAGCTTTTCCAAACATACCCCGATACCATTACTGACACTGGGATCTCTTATCACCAGACTGAAGTCACAGGTGATAAGAGAAACAGCAGGTACAGCCTGGATGCCCTTAGGATAGGATTTCCCTTCTCAGCCATGACATTGCTCCCCATAGGGAGGCTCCCGTCTTCTATCCGCTTCAAACCTCCTGTTTCAACAGCAAGGTACCTGGGTCACGATCCACCTCTTCCGGTAGGAAAGGATCAGAGCCACTGGGACCAGCAAAGCAATCAGCCTGGGACAGAACTAGCACCTGCCTTTCCCTTTATTTCAGATTAGGTCCCGTGCGACCTGGAAACACCTTGAGCACCCAGTTCTGGTTCACACCGGTGAAGGCAGGGCCCCAGCGGCTCAACGTGGAAATGGACTGCAACATGTTCCAGAACCTAACCAACTACAGAAGTGTCACTGTGGTAGCCCCGGAACTCGCAGCTTAAACGGCCAGCTCCGGCATCATTGCCCCCACCACCCTCTTGTATCTAAGCTCCGAAACCACATGTGCCGGAAGGGAAACTTTGCTTACCAGGCAAACGAATCCCCATTCAAACTGAGCAGAAGAGTGACCAAGAACAAAACCAGATTCCCAGGAATCAACAGAAAAGATATCCATTTCTGTCATTCTAACTTAAGGCAGCTGTGAAGACTAGTTGCCTTAGAAACTACTGGGCTTGAGTGATAAAAGGAGATCTTTAAAAAGGTACTCAGATGAGTACATTCAGATTTTTCTGGTTCAGGATTTTCATAACCATTTTAGTGCTCATTAACACATTCATGAACTTATAGGCAAGGAAAAAAAAACCCCTAACATTTAAATCATATATTTTTGAAATTGCTAAAAATGTAATTTTTAGATAATCCTAATATTTCATTGATTGGTGCTATCCCTATCCATTATCCTTAAAATCTCAAAGATGACTGCACAAAGTTATAACATACAGAACATAGGATCTAAGGGTAGAATGATCTTCTACATTCAGTTATAGATAAGTTTTATGAGAGTTCTATATGTATTAAGTATCCCACAATTAAAGTCTGATGTTAATAACATGAATTTGGTCTAGTAGAGAAATATTAAAATTATTAAGTATATAGAAAATAGGCCTTGTAAGAAAGAATAAAAAAAACTGAACTCCTTTTGTACCGAGTAATGTTTTTTGTTGTTGTTGTTGTTCACATTATTCTGTTGCTTTGGCACTTTCTCAGTTTGAATTCAGTTCTTTTTCTTTATGACATTTGTTAAATATACAGAATGGCACTTTATGAAGGAAAATTAAAACTCTTGCCTTAGGAATTTTGACCCCAAGTACTCACTAGTGCTCAAAAGAATGGCTACTGTTGCTGTTGCTTCCTAAGACACCGGGAGGGCGGACGGGATGAGTTACACCTACACAAGAAAAAGAACTGGCAGAAGAGGCTGCTGAGACTGCAGTGTACACTCAAGGCCCCAGTCAGGTCACCCAAGAATGCAAAACTACAGGTTTACCGTGTCTCCGATATATAACCTTCCAGGCTGATACAAAATTATAATTAAATGGTGATGATTTTGCAAAACATTTAACTAAAGAGACACTTAAAATTATATAAGCTTATACATTAAAATTTTTTTCAGATCATAAAAATTGTGTATTTAGCCCTGGCCAGTGTGGCTTGGTTTGAATATCATCCTCTTCACCAAAGATGGTGGGTTCAATTTCCAGCCAGGGCACATATCCACATTGCAGGTTCGATTGCTAGTTGGGGCATGTGCGGGAGGCAATCTATTGATGTTTCTCTCTCTTTCTCCCCTTCCCTCTCTCTAAAAGGTCAATTAAATTTTTCTGCTTTTAATTTTGTATTTATATGTGGTAACCCGTAATATATAACAGAAAACAATGCAGGTATGTATAAGAAAAACAAATCTGGTTCAATAAGGTGAGCAAACTTAACAAATGAGTTCAATACCACAAAATAATTTTAGAGGCATGGAGTAACCTGTAATAATATTCAGAAGGACTTAATAAGAATGATGATATTACATAACACCAGAGGCCTGTTGCACGATATTCGTGCAAGAATGGGCCTTCCTTCCCCTGGCTTCACTCCCAGCTTCTGGAGAGCCTGCAAGTCCCCGCTCCCTGGCCGCCTGGAGCCTGCACATCCCTGCTCCCCAGTCAGCAAGCCCTCTCTTCTGTCCAGAACACGATAGCAGGCTTCACTCCAATCCGAGCCTGTGTATGCAAATGAACCTCTATCTTTGTTGATTTAATTTGCATGTATCTCTTTTATTAGGTAAGATGCTCAATTACTGAGAGGGGCTTTGGAATCACTTCCTTTAAAGTCAAGTGTTTTGTCCTATGTATACACTTCTGAACAGAATCAGATCTTCAGACTTTTAAGACTAAAGGAAAGCAATGTTTTAGTTTCAACCTGTATTTCTGGTAGAAAGCAACTTTGGAAGAGAACTCATTTAAGCACTGGCAGGTTAGTATTTTATTGAGATTGTCAACATCTTTAACAATGAAACAATTTACTTTATTGTAAATAGGGGATGAGGCAACTTCCCCAGGAATCTCTGGGAGGCGATTCAGGAACACAAAATCATGCCATTATCTTTTGTAGCTAGCACAGAAAAATATATCATATTCTTATGTTTTATAAATGATTGCCAGTCTGGCCTAACCAACAATCTTTGGCGATAGTGTCTCTTGATATAGACAGAAACTCCCTTTCAAACCAGGAAATATTCTAGCCCCATTTTAAAAGCAGATATCAGAGCCTGGCTGTGACAGTAAGAAAAAGAGGAGAGTACAAATGAGCCTGAAAACTCATAATTCCAGTTCATTCTGAGTGAGTTCCTTGATTCTGTCCATGCAGTGATCAACAGCATTGATGAGCAAAGGGATCCAACTATCTTCTGGCTGCGGGGTTACATGACTGGCTCTGTGAATGGAATGGGGGGAAAAGAAATGAAATTTATTATATTGTCAAGGGAAAACATATCTTCAACAGGAAGCACAGAGGAAACTAAATTAAGAAAAGGCAAGTTTCTCTGCAGAAGCTCAGCTGCTCCACAACTGCAGTTGAAAGAAAACTCCATACCCAGTCCTTCAAATAGGGGTTTGGGAGCCGAGAATGGCTACAGAGGTTTATTCTCAAAAGTCTACTTGGAGAGAAGTCCTTATACTCACTTTGTAATTTCAAGTGCCTTCTTGAGAACAGACACAAGTTTTGCAGCCTAGAAAAGAAACAGAGAAAGCTTATTTTTATGGTAAGGGCTCACCCTGATTTTGGATTCTTTACTATTTAGCCAAATCTTATTAATACTGCTGCTGCAACACTTTTACAAGATTTTTTTTTAAAAAATTAAAATTAAAAAATCAGCAAAAGGAAGAATATAACCTGAATTTGTCCCAACTTCTGATAGTTCTAAACATATAGTAGAAACAACTAATGTTTTTCTTTTTAAAAATCTATGTATAACCCTGGCCGGTGTGACTCAGTCAGTTGAGCATTGTCTTGTGTACTGAAAGGCTGCCGGTTTGGTTTCTGGTCAGGGCTCATGCCTGGGTTGCAGGTTTGGTCCCCCATAGGGGTGCATATTGGAGGCAGCCAAGCTATGTTTCTTCCTTTCTTCCTTTCTTCCTTCCTTCCTTTCCTTCCTTCCTTCCTTCCTTCCTTCCTTCCTTCCTTCCTTCCTTCCTTCCTTCCTTCCTTTCTTTCTTTCTTTCTTTCTTTCTTTCTCTCTCTCTCTCTCTCTCTCTCTCCCCCCCTTCCTCTCTCTTTAAAATAAGTAATAATAATTTAAAAAAACAAAACATTTTTAAAAATCCTCATTCTTTTAAAAAAAATCTATGTACAGAATTTTAAGAACACCAATGTCAAGATAACATGAGGATATATGTATGCCATCAATATATAATACATATTTTATATTTTTATTCAAGGTAATTGAGAAGGTATATTGCTAAAGATGTCTTAGGAAGTCAATTTTTAAAAGTGAATACAAATTTAAAAATTTAATGCCCAGCCAAAACCGGTTTGGCTCAGTGGATAGAGCATTGGCCTGCGGACTGAAGGGTCCTGGGTTTGATTCCAGTCAAGGGCATGTACTTGGTTGTGGGCACATCTCCAGTGGGGAGTGTGCAGGAGGCAGCTGATCAATGTTTCTCTCTCATCGATGTTTCTAGCTCTCTATCCCTCTCTCTTCCTCTCTGTAAAAAATCAATAAAATATATATTTTTTAAATTTAATGCCCAAAAGAATCCTATTCTTCGAGGTGTTTGTATATAGTGAAAATATATTTGATATATCTAATTTCCACTATTTATCAAATATGATTAGGATTGATACATCTGATTATAGAATATAAGCCATTCGATAATAATTTTACTTCTCCTTTCAATAACATTAGAGATAAGAACCTGAGTTTATAAAAATAAAAAAGAACTCTGTCTAGCACAGAACTCAGGACTACAAAGAATACAATAAAATCAGATTTTATAAAGAACTTGATCCTTCATGGTTAAATCACATAATGTGTTTTAGAACAGAGTTTTTTTTCTGGAACACTTATTTCTGCCTATAGCAGAAATTAGAAACAGCTGACTTCGGTTGAGAAGATCTGAAAGCATTACAGTAATTAAGACATTCTCTTCAAAGAAGCATTTTCTAAGGTCTTTGGGTTTTTCTAAATGATTATTCAGGTGGATATAGAAAACAGTACTACCAGAGGTCATGGCTTTTATAATTCAGCAAATATTTATCCAGCACAAACACATGTAAGAAATATATTACTGTGGTACTTATATCCAAGTGTAACAAATACATTTCCTAAAGCTTAAAGAAAATGCTACGGGGGAGCCGTGTGCCCTGGGAGAGCTGTGTGCCCCTTGGGAGCAGTGGGACCCTGGAGAGCTGTGTGCCCCGGGGGAGCAGTGGGACCCAGGGGAGCCGTGTGACCTGGGGGTGTGGTGGGACCCGGGGGAGCCCCTATGTTCATAGCATCACAATTTATAATAGCTAGGATTTGGAAACAGGCTAGGTACCCGTCAGCAGATGATTGGATCATAAAACTATGGTACATCGACACAATGGAATACTATGCTGCCATAAAAAAGAAGGAATTCTCATCATTAGCAGCAACCTGGATGGAATTGGAGAATATCATTCTGAGTGAATTAAGCCAGTCAATAAAAGAGAAACACTACATATCCTCACTCATTTATGGATAATAAAGAACAGTATAAACTAATGAACAGAAAGATAGATATAGTGACAGTAAAGCAACAAGCAGACTGTCAAATGACAGCGGGGAGGGTAGGGTGATCTGGGGGAGATAAGAGATCAACCGAAGGACTGGTCTGCATGCATATAAGTACAACCAATGGACACAAAACTCTGGGGAGGGAGGGAATTGGGGGGTGGCAATGGTAAGCTATGTACACATATAATACCTTAATAAAAAAGAAAGAAAGAAAGAAAGAAAAGAAAATGCTATTGATTGGTAAAATTCTACCAATTAGGTTTATCAATGCAGGTACTTACACTCATTCGCACAGCCAGGTGGCACATAGGTGGATATATACTTAGCGCCAAATCATCCACACTAAGGATAGAAAGTGAAAATAACTATTAACAAACAACTAACCAAAGCACACCTATGTGGTTTCTAGTACACAACTAAGGATGCAAACTAGTAAGAAATTGACTGCCCCAGAAATGCCTTATCAGTTCCTTAAATTGGGCAACCAATAAAGAATCAACTCAACGGGTATTTGCTGAACACATATATACCTTGTTTTATTAGGAGAAGACACAATCAATTTATTAAAAAATCTGAGGATCTGTAACCACCAATTTAATAACTAATACAGGAGAGGTTCATCCATATAATGCCACCAAAGTTCACCACTTAACCAACTGATCGAATTTAGTGCCACCAATAATGGGACAAACTTATATCATGTGACTCCCAAGGTGATGCGATGAGAAGCCCAACACACTCAACTATGTTATTCTTGCCAAAAAATCTTTACGCTGAACATATGATCATGAAAGTCATATGAATCTAGATTGTTGGATATTCTACAAATATTATTTTAAATTGTTAATGTCAATTTTTTAAAATGTCAATTAAGAAAAAGACAGGGGCTATTCTAGTTGCAAGAGACTGAGGAGATGACTACCAAATGCAATGTGACACCAAGACAGAACCTTAGATTTTTTTTAAAAATTCTATAAGTGATATTTTAGAGAAACCTGGGCAAATCTGAATATCAGATCATATTAATTTGTTCAATGTTACATTTCTTGGCTATAATAAGAGTAAAGCCGAAACCGGTTTGGCTCAGTGGTAGAGCGTTGGTCTGAGGACTGAAAGGTCCCGGGTTCGATTCCGGTTAAGGGCATGTACATTGGTTGCAGGCACATCCCCGGTAGGGGGTGTGCAAGAGGCAGCTGGTCGATGTTTCTCTCTCATCGATGTTTCTAGCTCTCTATCTCTCTTCCTTCCTCTCTGTGAAATATCAATAAAATATTAAAAAAAAAATAAGAGTAAAAGTATTTAAAGGTGAAATGTCATTGATGTCTGCAACTTACTCTCAAATGATTCAGTGGGGGGGAAAATGGCACATCAATCTATTGAGAAATAAACTGATACAGAAAATAATGTGAATAATAAGTGAATGTAGATGAAGGGCATGTGTGGATGCTCGCTGCAATACTTTTTCAACTTTCCTATAGTTTTTAAGATTAAACAAAAACTGGAGGAAAAACTGGGGTGACAACACAAGCAGAGATCACAATTGCTGCTGGGATATTTCAAGTAGAGCTCACACTTACCTCGGGCTGATCTCATCAGAAACATCCACAATGTCGTCCAGCTGGGCCACCTGCTCCTTCTTCCCATGCTCCGCCACTGAGATGCGCATTTTCTTCAGGCAGGCTTTGGATGCTCTCACTAGCGCAAGGCACGGGATTATAAGCTCTTGATCTTCCTCTGACCAATATGAGTCCTGATTGTTTGGACACCCCAACACATGATCCTGTTCATCACCATGGTTGCCAGAGTTGTCCTCCTCATCGTCATTCAAGAGGCCTTGGTAAGGGTCACATTCTTCCACAGCCTAAGACATACCATCATTTATGTGAATGCCAAAAATAAAAAAATAAAAAAATAAAAAGCCTGTTGTACTTTCAGCATCTTGTCTGAGTTGTCCCAAACTTTCAGTTCACTAGTTCACTAATAGTGACTGAGTGGGATCACTGCATAAACCCTCTCTCTCTCCTGGTCCAGCAATGGGATGGGGAGTGGTACGGAATCACACACCAGCATGGGCTGCAGGTGGGAGATGGACGGGAGTGAGGCTGGGACTTATTGGGCCCGTGCTCAGGACATCTCCTCTCTTTGTAACCAATTCTCATCTACCAGGCAGAGTTGCCCTCCAATGACCAGCAAAGATAGAAGTCTCACCTGCTCCATTTCCTCATGTGCATCCTTCACCAAATCCACATTCTTTGTCAGCATTAAAAGGGCTGCAGCTTTGTTATCTGTAAGTAAAAAAAATTGAGGAGAAACCCAACAATTCTCTGAAGTCTGCGTAGGGCAATCAACAGTGTTCCCATTTGAAGGGAGTGCCAAGGGCAGTCAACAAGGCCAGTGGATTCATGTAAAATTCTCACATACATCCTCTGGCTATCCAAACAGGGGGCTAAAAAGCCTTTTGTCATTCACTGCAAGTAAAATGGTCACAAGGTGTTTCTCATCGTGGTCCTCTTGAATGACCACAATTTTGGACCTAATTGGTTCTACCTCATAACTGCTTCAGTGTGTCCCATAATACTGAACCTGGGACCATGGCGAGTGTACCTCAGTTGGTTGGGCATCATCCCATGTACCAAAAGGTCACCGGTTAGATTCGTGGTCAGGGCACATGCCCAGGCTGTGAGCTCGATTCCCCCAAAGGGAGGTTGCAGGAAGTATGTGATCTGATTGATGTTTCTCTCTCACATTGATGTTTCTCTCTCTCTCTCTCTCTCTCTCTCTCTCTCTCTCTCTCTCTCTCTCCCCCTCACTCTCAAAAATAAATAAAAGCACTTTTTTTCTTTTAAAGAAAAGAAATACTGATCCTGGGGCAGGCAGGACCAGGAGAACAAGCCATATGTGTTCAATAAGAAGCAGAGCCACAGCCAAAGGGGAGTTTGAATTAAGAAATATGAGAACTAAAAAGGCTGGCAGAAAGGATTAATACCTATTTTTTGATATTGGTAACAGGTTATATATATTTGACTAAACTCTTTATGTAGGTTAAAATACATACCGTATTTGCCGGCGTATAAGACAATTTTTTGTCCCTGAAAAATATGCCTCCAAGTGGGGGGTAGTCTTATACGGCGAGTATATAACAAACTCTGTATTTTTAGTGGAAATGTTAGGGGGTCGTCTTATACGCCCAGTCGTCTTATACGCCGGCAAATACGTATTTTTCAGGGCCAAAAAATCGTCTTATATGCCGGCAAATACAGTATATGGTACAAAACTGGGAGCTAGTGTGAGAAGTTTTGTCTGCTTTGGCCAGCAGAGTCAATGGCCCGCTTCCCACTCTTACCCACCTCTTGGTATCTGAGGCACCTGCTGGCACGCAACCCAGACATTGTTGCAAGAGATAAGGTCACTGTTCTCAGGGCTGAGGAAAGGAATCAATAAGGACATATCAATAATCTAAGTTCCTATTCTAAAGAGCTCCTTCCTCCTGTTATTATTCTGTTAGACAACAATTTTTGTGTTGAAATGAGCTTTCCCCCTTCCTGAAACAAGGAACCCCAGTAACTAATAACTCAACCGTGACATCGCTACCTCTGAGCTGGAGTGGTGCAAAGCACTTCCACAAGCTGAGCCATGCCGTCCACGATGTCCAAAGTGGCGCTCCGAACCAGCTTTCTCAGGGTGATTCCTGTAGCCAAACACAAAGACTAAGCAGCCCAGCCTTCTTTCCAGAAGGCAACATCTACTTTCCTCAGAGGGTAAGCACTACAGAACTTAAGGTAATGTGCACCCGCCTGCTGTAATTGGTGTGCCCACACAAAACAGGTCTGACTTAGGTCCCCCTGTCATTTTCTTGCTCTTCGCACCATTCCCGAGTGCTGATTATAAGAAAGGCATGGCCCTAGCTGGTTTGGCTCAGTAGACAAGAGCATGGGCCTGTGGGTCCCAGGTTCCATTCTGGTCAAGGGCACATGCCTGGGTTACACTCTATCCCCAGTAGGGGGCGAGCAGGAGGCAGCCAATCAATGAGTGTCTCTCATCATTGATGTTTCTATCTTTCTCTCCCTCTCCTTTCCTCTCTGAAGTCAATAAAAGTTAAAAAGATAAAAGAAAGGCATGGAAGCCGCTTAATGTATAAGGAGACTCAGCAATAGGGTGTGATATAATATGGGTGGAGACGGGGGATAGCCTGGCCTGGGTATGGGGCCAGCGTCTGTGATGGTATACTGGGTTAGAGAGGAAGGAGCTAGTGAGAATGAAAAACCTTAAAGTCAGGCAAGGCAGGGGAGATGGGAACACAGCATCTATATCTGAAGGCTTATTTATGGAGGTCACTTACATTATGAACTTATCTTTGCATTTTATGAGAAAGTTATACTACATGCTCAAATTGAGGGAAAGGTAAAGTTTCAGTAGATAAGCTGTCATATTAGCCATGGTCTACCCCATGTTTATGTGTGACAGTGGCTTACCCTGATCCTTGGGAAGCGAATAGTATACTTCAACAACTGCCATGATGGCAGCATGGACTTGTTCACACAGCCTCTGGGCTTCCTGTGAGGAGGTAGACCAATTTCAGAATGAAAAGGGGAATGGGTTAGATCAATCTGGTCAACTCTTCTCCTCTGGAAGAGAGAAGACAACGGTACAGCATCATAAGCCCTTTCTGAAGTCCAAGTACGAGTTAGGCCTTGTGCTATTCTCATCACACACTAGAGAGAAGTTAGCCGGACACCAGGCACTGAGCTGGTAATTCAATAGGACATTAAGAAACAGTTGGAAAAACTTATTCTTGATTTCTGCTGTGAAATATTCACCCTATCTTAGACCAGGAATTGACCAACTAAGGACCCCTGGGCCAAATCAGGTGCACTGCCAGTTTTTTTAATAGTGATACTGGGACAAAGTCACACTCTTGTTTACATATTATCTATAGTTGTGTTTGCACTACAAGGGCAGAGTTGCATCACTGGCCTGCAAAGCCTAAATATTTATTATCTGGCCCTTTGCAGAAAAAGTTTGCCAAACCAGGTGTCTGTCTCTCTCTTTCTCTAGTCTAGCAGGATCACAATATACCTAAAGATAATAATGGGCTCTACAATGTTCAGTGTTGACTATTTTTCTTCTAAGCAGACACTAACTTTCCCTTACCTTCCTTATCCTCACTTAGCTGCTAAATTTTAAGCCAGTGCTATGTAAAATGTGCTCTACAGAATGGTGCCAGTCCTCAAACTGTTTACTAGTCTGAGATGGATAAGCACGGTGATTGAGAGTGCTTAGAAACTTGTATGGCAATTTGATATTTCTTCAACATCCAAATACATAATTTTATAAAAGTAAAAGTCCGTATGGAATTGAAATTAAAAATAAATATAACTATTATTCAGTAAGACTAACATGCTGAGGTCCTAAGAAAGCAATTGTGATGCAAATACATATAATTCAAATAAAACCAAATTCTAAATTTCCATCTAGGTGAAATCACTGACCTAAGCATGTACAGAAAATAGTTCTATGCTGCCTCCTCATGGTATCTTACTAGCTGTGAATTTTAGCAGCAAGTCCTAAGAATATTTGAAAGAAAGGAGTTGGCAGGTAAGAAAAACAAGGTAATATTACTAACTTCCTTTGAAATAAATATTGACTTTCTTCCACAAAGTTTTTAAAGTGCTCTCATATAATTAATCTCATTTCCTCATCACAGATCTCTGAGTTATGTAGGGAAAGAGAGTTTATCATTGTAGATGCAACAAAAGAGTATTTTTCCATTTCAAAACATCTGGAAATACAGATTGACCAAGAAAATGAAACTATTGACTACGAAAATCAAATAAGGCAATGAGTATGCCATTTTTAAACAAACTTATCCCAAATTCAGTATACCTAGTTGTAGAAAAACTGGGCATAGAGCATACTTGGTCACAGTTGTCATGTTTATTTTCATTAGTTTTATAATAAAGGGTTTTTAAATGCATAAATTCTTTGTTCTAGCAATTCCATTTCTGGAATTGTTTTTGTTGTTGTTGTCTATATGTTTGTTTGTTTTGTTTTTACCAATATACACACATATACCAAGAATGTATTAGGCAATTTACAACACTGTTTATAATAGTTACAAATTGGAAACAGCTTATATGTCTACATAAGAGTACTGGTTACCTGAATTACAGTTAAATGCTCTCTCCTGAGCATATAACTGCAGCCATTACAAAGAAATGAGCAACTTTATTTGTGTTGCTGAGAATCAACTTTCAAACTATATTGTTAATTAAAAAAAAAAAATCCAGAAAAGTGTTTATGGCATCCTGCCATTGTGTAAAAAGAAGCAGGCATGTATACAGAAACGTGCATATGCATAGAATACGTATGAACAATTCAAAAGGAACGGGGAATGGAGATATAAACTTTGTGGCACACTGAACTTTGATATCTTTTAAATTTTATACTATATATATTGTTACTGATAAAATATAAAAATTGAATATAAAAAGGGATGTAGCATAACAAAAAAGGTATAGCTAATTCACTACTTATATACCTTAACCCTAACCTCTGAGCATGCTTACTCATCTATTAGATGGGGGTAAGATAGGTGAAAACAAATAGCAAGTGCTTAAATCACCAGAAAGGCGATAACCAGAATGAACTTTAAGTTGAACCGATACTATTTAGAAGACCAGCCTACTCCACGCCAGGCACAGCACGTGGCTGTGGTCCTCACAACGATCCTGAGAGGTGAGAACTGCAGTTTCACTGGACAGATAAGAAGAATAAAGGCCCTGGCTGGGCGTCAAAGGTGGAGGGACGGCGAGAGGGCTCCTCCGGAAGGAGGCGGCGGCGCGGGGAACTAACGCCCACCTGTGAGGACGGCGGCGGCAGCGGAAGTCGAGAGAAGACTTCGGTCAGAGTCGTGGCTTCCCTTGACACTTGCACAGCGGCCTCACCTGGGGGTGGGTGACAGCGGAGCAGGCCGGAGCCAACGTCAGTGCCAACGGGATGAGGCTGCAGCTGCTGCAGGGACTTGAAAGATAAAGCGCTCCCACTCCACCCTTACCGCTGAGACGTCTCAAAAACACCTCCCAAAATCACTGTTTAACATTCCAACCTCGGAGGGGCCGAGGGTGAGGCACCCCCGCAGAGAGGATGCGGGGATGGGGATGGGGATGGGGATGGGGAAGGGGGTAGGGGCGGGCGGGTCGCTGGAAGAAGGGGGAGTTCACCCAACAGAAGAGGCACTCACTGAGTCTTCTCCAAAACGCCTCCCGGCTGAACTCCTTGGTGGTCTCCTGGGCTTCGCCGACTGGGGGTGTGGGGCGTGCGCCGAGCAGGCGGCGGCGGAGGGGAGAGCAGAGGTGACGGAGCCGCCCCGCCCCCCGCCGGCCTCCCTTCCTCCCCATCCCCACGCCTCCTCCGCCCGGTCCCCGTCCCCGCCGCGGCCCGGCCTCTCCCCGACCCGAGCCCGTCCCCACCGCGCCGGCTCACCCCGCACTCCGGGCAAGAGTGACCGCAGGTCCCCGGCTAAAAGCCGGAGCTGCTCCACAGGCGGGGCCGGGGCGGGCGCCGCAGGGGCCGCTGCGCTCGCCATCTCAGCCGACGGCCCGGGGCCTGCGGACCAGACAGACGCCGGGCAGCTCCGGAGCCGGTGGCGGCCGCTCCACTTCCGGACGTCACAGAGCCAGTCCGCTTCCGGCAACCAACCGCCCGCCCCGCCCCGCCCCAGAGGCCAGGCCCCGCCCCAGAGGTCAGGCCACGCCTCCCAAGGCCCGCCCCCCGCGGAGTTCTTTCTTTTTTATTTCAGAGAGGAAGGGAAAGGGATAAACATTAAGAATGAGAATCGTTGATCAGCTGCCTCCTGCACACCCTCCCACTGTGGATTGAGCCTGAAACCCTGGCTTGTGCCCTGACTGGCCGGGAATCAAACGGTGACCTCCGTTCACAGGTCTACGTATACACTCAACCACTGAGCCATACTGGCCAGGATATTGACATTTTAAAAAAATGTTTTTATTGATTTTATTTTTTATTTGAGAGAGAGGAAGGGCAAGGGACAGATAGAAACATCCATTGGCTGCTTCCTGCATGCAACCCGGGCAGGTGCCCAACTGGGAATTCAACCCAGGACTTCTTGGTGCACAGGATAACCAACTGAGCCACAGCGGCCGGGAGGAGTTATTTCTTTCTGTCATTCATTTATTTGATTGGTTGAAACTCCCCCTCCCCCATTGAAGAAGCAGAGGCCCTAGCCTGGGGTTAAAGCAGACTGAGAGCTGATAGTGCAAGGGTACTCAGGGTCAGGGCCAAGTTCACACTGGTTCTCCAGCTCTGGAGTGGCACCCTTGACTGCTGAGTTCCAGACATTGTGCTCAGTATTTTACATGAGTTAGCCCTAAAAACACACCGGGCCACAGATCCACCCATACACACCCAGCCCCTGTCCTCTACCCTTCACAGAAGTAAATCAATCCTTAGCCTTCTTGGGGAAGGAAGGAATCACAGCATCATTCAGAGACCTCTCTGCAAGTCCATTCTGCAGGAATCAGTAGTGGGTGATCATCCCAACTCCTAGGCAGCCAAGGAGCAGCAGCTCCCGGAAGCTTGCCCATCAGTATTGGCCTTCCACCTGCTGCTGGGGCAAAGGCCGGGGCGACGGAGGCAGACGGTGGGACGCGGCCTTCAGGAGCTCAGGTGGCTTTTTAACTGCACTGTAAAGGTTACAAGCTCCTTGGAGTTCAGTGTCCATACCCGATGAATGAGAACAGGTGTTAACAGTGTCAACCAGGTCCGCAAAGGGGAGAAGAAAAAAGCTAGAGTGCCATATGACCTCTGAAGAAAGTAGCAGGAAAAAATCTGCCAGATGTATAGCAGTAACACAACAAAGTAAATAGGTATAATTTTCAAGTATTTTCCTTGATGGAGATGAGACCTGAAGTTGTGACCGTAGCACCGCTGCAGCAAGCTCCAACACAGGTAAGCCATCAAGGGAATGTTAAAAAATGCCAACTGGAAAGAGGAGAACAGAATCATTAGTTTACTAGCAAGCCCTCAGAGGAGTCAGGGCCAGAGCTCACTAATAATATTAGGTAGCTCCTAAGAATATGTTGCTTTCTCTCTTGGGGGTTAAGTTTCTATTCTTCATGCTTCAATCACACTTGCTTATATCACAACAGTTGACTTATGGTTAGTTGTATATTTAGGCCTGTATCCTTTTATTTATTTTAAAGGCAAGTAGCATTTCACTCATGTTAAAGCCCTTGATAATGTTTGAGGA
This sequence comes from Vespertilio murinus, assembly GCA_963924515.1. Lineage (NCBI taxonomy): Eukaryota > Metazoa > Chordata > Mammalia > Chiroptera > Vespertilionidae > Vespertilio > Vespertilio murinus. The sequence continues at coordinate 157,458,125 of OZ004704.1, read as the reverse complement.
GTTAAAAATGAATTAGGTATGTATACATACACACACATGCTTTTTTGGCAGAGGGAGGAGGTTACTTGGGTATCAATATTTTTTTATCTCTGTATTTTTATTTGCAGTACCATGATGATTACTGGAATACAAATTAGAAGATTTAAGTTATAATCCACATTTAGCTGCTGTACCATTCATTCATCATCCATTATGTGGCAGGCCCTGTGCTCCACGCTAGGCTTAGGACATACTGGTAAACAAGTCAGAAAAGATGCATCATAGAGCTTGCATTCTAGTAGGGGGAATCCCCCCGCCACCACAAAAAAAAATAAGTTAATTGCAGATTTTGAGAAATTCTATAAGGAAAATAAGAGGGTAACTGTCAGACCTCTGAGGCCTGAAGTACAGGAATGAGCCAATGGGAGGAAGTGAATTCCAGGCAGAAGAATCAACTGAAAAGCCCAGAGGTAGTTGAGTTCTTGCCTCTTTAAGGCCAATGGCTTAAAACACGATGAGCCAGGTGGACATCTGGGCAATCACAGGACTCAGACCATGTCACTGCTCTGCTTAATGCAGGGGTGGGGAATGCCCAGCCTGCTGGCCACGTAAGGCCTGTGAAATCATTTGGTCTGGCCCTGCCAAAGCCTTAGAGGTGAGTTAATTAAAATGTTTGACCAAACATAGCAGGCTAATTTTTAAGGTAATAATTCTGCATGGCCCAAGAATGGTATTATAAATAGCCAAATAGCCCTTGGCAGAAAAAAAGGTTCCCCATCCCTGGCTTAAAGTGTTATAAGCTAAAAAGTGAAGCTAAAAAGTGAGTGGGTTGATTAAGATTTAAAAAGGACCACAGTGGATGCTGTATGGCAAACTGGCAGTAGAGAGGCAAAAGCAGCAGAGGGAAGACCAGTTAGAGGGCACCTGCAGTAGCCCAGCCAAGAAATAGTTTTGACTTAAATTAGGGTGGTAATAATGAGATGGAGAGAAGTGGTGGATTCAAGATATATATATATATATATATAAAATCTCACATCAGAATATATATATATGTTCTGTCATATTGGGGGTAGAAATTAAAGGTCCTATTAAAGGTATACTATATATTGAGATGCTTGTTAGATATCTAAGGGAAGATGAGAAGTGACAGCTTGGATATACAGGTATTTGGAGTGCAGAGAAGGGGTCTAAATCAGAGATATAGATTTGGGATTCAGGAGCCTAGATGTAGTTAAGATCCATCATTAATGTACTATTTATTCAAGTATGAATATATATACACCCTTTGGTAAGGTTCAGGTTTTACTTGGTATAAGAGTGTTCCTGAAAGACAACCTCCATTTACAAAACAGAAAACTGAACTGGACCCAGATGGACACACATATGAAATGCTGTTTTACAGAGAATATTCCGTCCTATGGCCAGTGTTTGCAGAGGTCTTCCCTATTTGTTTATCTATAATCCTGCTGATCATGTTTTACTACCCTGGTATGAGGTTGTCCAACTCATTTAGAACAATGTTTTTGGATCTTTTCCAAAACTCCAGATCATTAAACTCCAGACTTTGGTCCATTAGTCCCATTAAGTGAGTAAAATAAATGGTTAGGTAAATATCTTTCAAACCTATTTATAGAGATTTGCTATGGGTCAGGGTTTTGTTTGCATGTGTTTTTGTTTTAAAGGTATTTCAATCAAAATGTAAATCAAACGCATCAGTGTTTCCAAAATAAGTAAACTAATGAGACATTACTAGGAAGCCCAGGTCTGGTTTTGCCCAGTGCAGCTTCCAGTGGTTAACTGAATACTTTTCTTATATGTGTCATCTTCCTTTCCTCTTTCTGAAATATTTTCCTGCTTCATCATCATAATCAATTTTGGTCTATCATTTATTCTACCCTTATTTCATTATTTTTGTCAATAAAAAGCACAGTGAAACAAACAACAGAAGCCAAAACCTCTTCCCCCTCTTATAAACCCTGTCTGCCAAAAACGTATTTTAGATGTTTAAAATAGAATGGTGGAAGAGCTTAGGAAGTACTCAAAAGGAAAATAAAATACCAATTATTAAAGACTGCCTGCCAGTAAATTAGGAAACATGATCTAGGGTATCTAATTTGGAATTTTGAATTTAATTCTTAAGTGTCATATGATTAGTTTGACAAAGCCAAGATGTTCTTAAGTTGCTTTTTTGACTTCTTACCTGGAGAATTCCAACCACAAACGTTAAACTGCCTTGTAGGAAACGGCCATCAACAAAGATCCCGAAGGAAAAGCAGAAACCCATTTTGCCTTTAGTAATTTCACCAATGAACCATGGTCCTGAAGAAGCAGTGGAGAGGGAAGATTAAATAACCATGACTCTAATTACATATATCACAAGATGCATTTGCAGGAATAATGAAGAAATATGAGACTAGTCATCTATAAGCATTTTATTTGAATAGCTTTTCTTCTTTGCTAATCTCTAGGCTGCACTCGATATCCTCGCTAGCTAACTATTTGTTCCTTTACTCCATATTTCTCTGGATTATGAAATCGTCTGAGTACATATTATACCTGGAAAAGATATGTAGCTTGTAATTCCAGAAACATACAGGAATATATTCACAAGTCTTAGGAGATTCTGTTGCAGTAATTACCTCAGTACAATTCATTAACATTTCCTTTATGAAGCAAAGAGTTATTCCTCAAAAGTTAATCTTCTAGATGACTGAGATTTACTCCTTTAAGCTATAGAACTTCAACCACTTTCATCTTTCTAAAATGTACTTCTCTTTATTACTAATATTAATGAACATATTTTACCTTTTCTTGTTGATCCATAGTCATTACTTTATAAATCATCTACATAGGCAGGGTGAACATGTACAGAGTTTAACCTGCTTCTTTATTTTTTCACTTATAATACCAGAATGACTTTTCTCTCCTCCCTATTACTATTTACCGCCCATTCTCAGTATGCAGGTGCCGGAACTACTATATGTAAAGAGTGATTAAGGGACTGTCAGACATCCTTTCTTAAAATGCAATACCATCATTTGCTGGTAAGACTAGACTTCAACTTTTAAAAAGTCATAGGTACTTTTCTCATATATATTATTATAGAAACACCATTAGATACATAGTAATCTAAAGAAGTATTTCCCTTGGAAATTTCAACTTTTAAAACTTTCAATGTAAGACAAGTGTCCAAAACAGCTTCAGCAAACAAGAAAACTGACTTCCAAAGGGGGGTTCTGTTATAGCTTGTTATATTGGACTAGAGGCCTGATCCACGAAATCCGTGGCCAGCCCTTGCAGCACAGCTTTGTCCACAAGGTCATCTGGACGGTCCACCAGGAGGTCATTCTGCTGTTTGGTCTAATTAGCATATTAGCTCTTTATTATATAGGATGGTAAAGTGTCATATTTTTTATTTTACTACTTTGTGTTCTCTGGTGAAATAAAAATGTAAAACAGAGACTAAGCTACAAATAGCCTAATTTATTTTTAGTCACTAAGGTATATTAGTAAGAAGCTTTAAGTAAAATAAAATCTCAGTGCTTTCTGCTTCTGTAAGTGGCTAAGTGACTTTATAAGTATTGGGCATAATAATTAATATAACAGAAGAGTTTCAGATATAACTAAACTCACTGCTCATCTCAGTTTCTTTTCTTGAGCTGAGTTTTTAGGAGCAACACATAAATTATTCACTGAACTATATGCTAGGCATTGTTCTTAGTGGTGGACATAAAGGTGAACAAGAGAGACAAGACATCAATAGATAGTCTAATAAGGGAAGAGATAATGAACACAGAAGATTATCATAAATTCCGATATAGTAATGAAGGAAATAAAAAGCATGATGAAATAGAGGATAAAACTTGAAGGTAGTCCAAAAAGCTTCTCTGAAGAGATGGCAAGTAAGCTGAACTATCTCCTATTAAGTTTCTACACAAATTCTGCAATGGTTTCCTCAGCACTCTTAAGTAAACTAAATGTCCTTTAGACATGTTAAGAAACAGAAACAATTTTATTTCCTAAGACCATATCCCAGGAAATGATTTAGGAAGGAACCATGTGCCCTTGGTTATGCTCTACAGAGCCTAAATGACTCTACTGTCAAAAATCCCAATATATTCTTTGGCAGATTGCTCCACAATCCCAGGTTTCCTAATTGACTTACCCAGCACTGTATATAGAGTCAGGAACAAGACAGAATAGTAGAAGATGTTTATTTTGCTCAAGACATGAAGGGAAAATGAGGTCAAATTTATAAATCCTGGAGGTCCTAAAGAGAATAAATATGAAAAATCCAATGAACATAGGCAAAGTTTAATTTCTTTATAACATTTTCTAGAAGATTTCCATGGGCTATCCATATATTCAGCAAATCTGTTGTGGTAACTATACAGATAACACCACTTTAAATTTACAAGTTGGTGGGAATCCTTAGAATTGTAGAGGGTAAGAAATTCTAAGCAATGGTATAGTTGTGAGGAGCATGTGCATATGCACACGCACACGCACACATACTTTAAAATCACTGAAAACGATACAGAAATACCTGCCGGGTGAGGGCTACAAGGGGTCACTGGAGGGAAACGGGAGACATATATAATACTTTCAATAATAAAGATTTTAAAAAAGAAAGATCCACCAGAGGATGATACTATTTTATCTTCATGTGTGTTTGAAATACAAATCTGTACTCTAAGGATGATCAAGTCTTTGTTTTCTAGGGATTTAGTGTCTAAATGTACAAACTTCCAAAAGGTATGTAGAAATATATCAAAGGCATATCAACGAAATACGTTTCTCCAGTCTAATCTTAAGTATGAGTACCTGTTCAAATATTCCTTTCCCATATGTGATACAACTCTTAACTCCCAGCTACTCTCTTACTCCAATTGAAAGGGATCCATAAAGCTCTCCAAATGAGCATCTCTTAAAATAAAGTACCAAAAAAGCCAAGTATAAGGGCCTCACACAGAGGTCCATTCTGTGGCCACAGATTATTCCAGATCCTCAACCCCAGCCAGCCAGTCCACTCATGTATGTGGCTGACCATAAATCAGGCAGCAGAAGACTGCTAGGAAGCTCAGTGCACACTGAGAAATATTAGAGGTGACAAGTATTTAAAGAGCTGATCCCAATGGTAAGACAGCCTGATGTAAGTTAATTAACATGTCTTTCTTCACAGGCTAGCATTTAACATCATTCAGCCTGCTGACAGTTAATTTCTTACAAAACCTGATAATGTATAACTTTTCTCCCTTTGTGTATTACATACTTGCTACTCATTCCTGCCTCAGCTTCCTTCTTGTCCTAGCCTGATGCTTCTCAAAGTGCTAATACATATCCATCTATAATAACAATTATTGGTGATATTTATTATAAATAAATAACCCTTTAACCTTAGAGGCAGCTATGTTTTAGACTTCAAGCAATGATTCTCTCCTCTGGCTGCACATTAGAATAACCTGGGGGAACTTTTAGAAAATATCCAGGCCCAGATCTCACCCTCCAGAGATTCTGATTTAACTGACCTAGGGGAGAGGGGAGCTTAGGCAGCAACCTGGGTGATTCTAAGCAGCCTGGCTGAGAAATACTGCTTTAGCCATGCTTCTCAGCCTTAACTGCATACTGAAAGCAGAGGAGCTTCAAAAAGCTACTGATGTTTAGGTCCTATCCCTACAGAGACTCTGATGTAGTAAGTGGTACTGTGTAGACACTGAGATCTTAAGTTCCCCGTGGAATTCTAAAGTGTAGTCAAAGTTGAGAAGTGTTGTTTGAAGGACAGAACTGACCTGGGGCCCTACCGGTTTGGCTCAGTGGATGGAGCATCGGCCTGCGGACCGAAGGGTCCCAAATTCGATTCTGGTCAAGGGCACATGCCTCCGGTGCAGGCTCCTTCCCTAGTCAGGGTGTGTGCAGGAGGTAACCAATCTATGTGTTTCTCTCACATCAACATTCCTCGCTATCTCTTCCACTCTCCCTAAAAATCAATGGAACAATGTCCTTGGGTGAGGATTTAAAAAAAAAAACTGACCTGGGATTGGAAGACTTGGGTTTTAAGTCTCTCCTCTGTCTCTTACTAGTTATGACATTTTGGACAATCTATATAACCTCTCCAGTCTTTGGTTTTCTAATGTTTAAAATGGGGACAAAAAATACCTACCTCATAGGACTGTTGTAAGAATTAAGTGAGATCATGCAGGTAAAATGTTATAAATTTTACATAACTATACAAAAATATTGGTATTCCTACATAATGAGATTGGGGCCCTCCCTCAAATATTTATTTAAGTACATTATGTGCAAATATATGTGGGCAATAATGTTTCTGGAAGTTTTTCATAGAAGCTTTAATATATATATATACGTACATATATATATATATTAATAATAACCTAGGTGGCATCACGCCCTCACGTTGTCACAAGATGGCCGTCACAAGATGGCTGCACACATAGCTGAGGTGCGGCCTGGCAGCGGCTCCGTGTGGTGAGGCCTGGGGATCCCACGGTTCTGCACAGCATGGAAGAGGCCATTCCCAGCGTATCCGTTGCCTCGCATGGAGGAGGCAGGTTGTGGCAGGGGAGGGCAGTTCGTGGTGATTAGGCTGGCAGGGCAGCAATTAGGTGTCATCAGGCCAGGAGGGGAGTGGTTAGGGGGTGATCAGGCCGGTAGGGGAGAGCAGTGGGGGTGATCAGGCCAGCAAGAGAGCAGTTAGGCATCATCAAGCTGGCAGGCAGAAGTGGTTAGGGGCAATCAGGCAGGCAGGCAGGCAGGCTAGCGGTTAGGCCCAGTGGTCCTGGATTGTGAGAGGGATGTCCATCTGCCGGTTGAGGCCTGATTGTGAGGATGTGACACCACCTGCAGGATCGGATCTCAACCGGCAGTTGGATATCCCCCAACGGGTCCCAGATTGGAGAGGGCTGAGGAACATCATCATCACCCCCCGCCCCCCCCCCGCCGCTGTGTACGAATTTCATGCACTGGGCCTTTAGTATATGTATATGCAGGAAAATATTCAGTAGTGCACTAACTATTCAGCTAAACCATGTTACTGTTTAGTCATTACTATAGTTCTCCCCTCCCCAATAATCAGTCCCTGACCTCAGTGATTTCACCCAAGCCAAGAAGAGAGAAGGAATGTTTAATTCGACAAGTATTTACTGTCTATTATGTACCGACTCAGCGCTGGGTGCTGTGGGAAACAAGCAAGAAGTAGAAAGCAAAGGCTCCTGCACGGAGGAACTTAGAGTTTGGCTGAGGAGATAATGTATATACATTTGAAGTGGTTATGAAAGCCAAGTGATTGGCTAATTATGTATTAATTAATCGTCAGGAAGGACTATAGGGACTTAGAGAAACAAGAGCTCATTATGACCTGGAATGGTTGGAGAAAATGGTATGGAAAAAGTGGTTTTGAGATGAGCCCTAAAGGAGGCTATGATTAGACAAACTGAGAAAAACAATTTAAATTAGAGATGATGACCTGGGTAAAAGTGCAAAAGCAGAAATATGCATGGTATGGCCAGTGAATAGTTACCTAGAATAAAAGACAGGTAACTGGGTGAAAATATGGCTAGTAAGGTAACACCAGATTGTGGAAGATCTTCAATGTCTAGCAGAGATGTTTGGCCACTTTGAGCTATATTGTGATTTCCTCTCCCCCCACCTCCATTTTGGTTGAGCCTCATGTAGCAAGCAGCAAGTGTTAAAGAATGTGTGTTTCTTAAGATAGAGTACTGCTGAAACTGGTGTGGCTCAGTGGTAGAGCGTCGGTCTGCGGACTGAAGGGTCCTGGGTTCGATTCCGGTCAAGGGCATGTACATTGGTTGCAGGCGCATCCCCGGTCGGGGGTGTGCAGGAGGCAGCTGGTCGATGTTTCTCTCTCATCAGCATTTCTAGCTCTCTATCTCTCTCCCTTCCTCTCTGTAAAATATCAATAAAATATATTAAATAGCCGAAACCGGTTTGGCTCAGTGGTAGAGCATTGGTCTGCGGACTGAAGGGTCCCAGGTTCGATTCCGGTCAAGAGGCAGCTGGTCGATGTTTCTCTCTCATCGACATTTCTAGCTCTCTATCTCTCTCCCTTCCTCTCTGTAAAATATCAATAAAATATTAAATATATATATATATATATATATATATATAAAATAAATAAATAAATAAATAAATAAATAAATAAATAAGATAGAGTACTGTGGAAAATATGTGGTAGTTGAAAGGGTATACCTCACAGAGCTCAGGCAAAGACTATATTTATATTCATATTTATCATTTGGCAACAGTGAGGACATTATGTACTACTTTAAAATAAAACTTCTTCTAAGAATGAAAGAAACCATGACTAACCTTTAAGCTCTAGATATCTTTGATGCCTATAAATAATGAGAATGAAGAGCTGGATCAGCGCAATCATCACAAAAAGGACCCGGACCTGCAGAGAAATAGGTTTTATTATAAAATAGATACATGGGCACATCTTTGGTTAAGATTTTTAAAATGGCTGAAATGGGTTTGGCTCAGTGGTAGAGCGTTGGTCTGCGGACTGAAGGGTCCCGGGTTCGATTCTGGTCAAAGGCATATACATTGGTTGTGGGCACATCCCCGGTAGGGGGTGTGCAGGAGGCGGCTGGTTGATGTTTCTCTCTCATCGGCGTTTCTAGCTCTCTATCTCTCTCCCTTCCTCTCTGCGGAATATCAATAAAATATAATTTTAAAAAAAGATTTTTAAAATGACCTCATTAACAAAAATGAAAACGATATCATTAGCAGAAATGACTATATAAGAAAAATATGCAGCCAAAGAAAATCAAACATCTGAACTACCAAAAAAAAAAGAAGAAAATTATAAGTTGCCTCAGCATTACTCTTTCAGAATTTAGATACTTACACCATGTTGAAACCAAGTAATTTTATACAGTTATAAAAAATGATCAAATTAAAATAGTCCATTTTCATTGTTATAGGAGAAGCATACTTTGTTTTGTTTTATTTAAAATTGTATAAGAATAGCCCTAGCCAGTTTGGCTCAGTGGATAGAGTGTCGGCCTGAGGACTGAAGGGTCCTAGGATCCATTTTGGTCAAGGGCACATGCCCGGGTTGCTGGCTCGATCCCCAGTAGGGGGCATACGAGAGGCAGCCAATCAATGATTTTCTCTCATCATTGATGTTTCTATCTCTCTCTCTCCTTCTCTCTTCCTCTTGGAAATCAACTTTAAAAATTGATTAAATTTGTATGAGAATAAAACTAGTGCACAGTACACTGCAGCTCAGTGAACAGAGACTACATTTCCTTTTTGCTTTCTCCATCAAGAAGTCATTCACTTGGTGATTAACTCACAGTAAAGAAATGTAATTTAGATTCTTGTTTCCCAAAGATCATCACTAGATTTATCTTGAGCTTTTTTGGAATGCAGAACCTCAGGCCCAACCTCAGCTCCACTGATTAGAACATGCCTTTTACTAATATTCCCAGATAATTCATAGAAATCAAAGTTTCCAGATCCTGATCTAAGTAGTTATTAAAAATCCCCAAAAGAAAAATGACATAAAATTATGTAAAAATTAGATACAAATACCCAGTAGTCATAGTTTTACAAAACACAATCACACAAGTAATAAACATCAATTAAAGTAATAATCAATTCACAGTTTAAGTATGTGTGGAGATGAAATTAAAGGAGGTTTAAATTTTCTTCTTAATATTGGAGTATACATTTTTTGAACATTTTATGTTAATACCCAGGATAGATGAGATCTGAGAAAAACAGAGTATAAATTGCTACAGCTTCACTGGAACACTATTTGATAATGTATATTAAAAACTAAACATAAATAAATAAATACCCATTTATTTGCTCAAGAAATCTTTATTGAGGGCCTACTCGGTGTTAGGCATACCAGATAAAGATTCCTGCCTTCATAGAGCTTATGTTTTACTAAGGGAGGATGGATAAAACAAACAAATAAACAAACAAAATAAACAATGAATATAATAAATAAGTAACTTACATATTTATATAATAAGTAAAGTATATAGAATAATGTGTCAACTCTTTCACTTAGCAATTCACTTCTCAGAATTTATCCCCCAAAACTACTAGATGCAAAAACTTAGATACAAGCAGTATTTATATAGTAGAGGGAAAAACTGAAAACAAACACCCAGCAATAAGGAAATGCTTAAGGTGTATCTATGACAATATAATGCAGTCAATAACATCATGTTATTAAATGATATAAACTGATATAAAATAATAGTCAAAACATGGGAAAAAATCAGACAGCAAAAGAAAATTAAAAGTTTACTTACCATTTTATACTAAAAACTCATATACAATTGTATATGAGAGAAAACAGTATCATAATGACAAATACAATGGTTATAATGGGTATTGTGACCAAAGAATGACACTGGAATGGTTTCACTTTATTTCTAAAATTTACAAGTTTTCTACATTTAGCACATATTGTTTGTTGTGTAGGACACACAGTCCCTATAATTCCTTCAGTTATCCTGGTTTAATGTCATTGGTTAGAGACAGATCCCAAAACAGGAATTACTTGTCTATATCTTTCAACTTAAAAGCATTTTATTCTTCTAGATGAATAACTAAACTTTTCATTTTATAAAGTTCAGCTTTCTCATCACATGATTATTTATGATTTTGGACCTACCAAATCCAGTAAAAACACACAAATCATTAGGTTGAATTTACTCACCACCATGCAGTGGTCTGTAAGAAGAATAAATGATACTAGAGGGTCAAATCTGAGCTGACTATCCTCTTGAAGAGAAAATATGTGGTGAACACTCTTACTTCTTCCAGCAGAATCCTAGTTAGAAACAGAGCAGAGAAGAAATTATCATACTACTTTTTTTTTCATTTATTTTTTATTCTTCCTACAAGCACTTTTACATAAAACCTTGTAAAGCTAGACTTAAATTGGAAATATCTTTAGAACCTTGTAATTCTAGATTTAAATTGGAAATGTCACCATGTTCTCATAATATCTTTTCTTTTCTTTTAAAAAATATATATTTTATTGATTTTTCACAGAGAGGAAGGGAGAGGGATAGAGTTAGAAACATCGATGAGAGAGAAACATCCATCAGCAGCCTTCTGCACACCTCCCACAGGGGATGTGCCCACAACCAAGGTACATGTCCTTTACCGGAATCGAACCCAGGACCCTTGAGTCCACAGACCGACGCTCCATTCACTGAGCCAAACTGGTTTCGGCAATATCTTTTCTTTTTAAAAAAATCTGTATTTCCCTAGGTTCACTGAAAAGGCCTAGAAATAACAGCAAACCCAATAGCAATGAACTAGCTGGGCTAGTGCCAATTGTGGTCTCGAAGTATAATTTTTCACTATAAGGAACCAGTGCTCTTTAGAAAAATGGCTGATTCCAGTTCTTGAGTAAAAAATGCATAAGAAGGGCTTGGAATATCTTGTCATAAGGGAAAGAAAACAAACAAACCAACAAACAAAAAAACCTAACGAAGACTACTAGGATTGTATCAAAGGACTTAGTGACCAATTTAGAGATGTTCCCACTAGCCAAAGCTGGAACAATTTGAGCATCAAAAAGAATAAATGCAATGGATTAAACATGCTACATAGGATTTTTAAAATGTTAGATTCATAATGATACTAAAACTAGAAGACTCATATGGTTATCTTTGATAGATGCTAAAGAAGCAACTCATTATTCTGAACACTGGCTCAGAAAAGGGAGGTGGGGGAAGAATTAAGAATTTATCCTGTAGATATATCTCCTAGGTCTGTGGTCGGCAAACTGGCTCTCGAGCCACAGGCGGCTCTTTGGCCCCTTGAGTGTGGCTCTTCCACAAAATACCACGGCCTGGGCGAGTCTATTTTGAAGAAGGCGTTAGAAGAAGTTTAAGTTTAAAAAAAATTGGCTCTCAAAAGAAATTTCAATTATTGTACTATTGATATTTAGCTCTGTTGACTAATGAGTTTGCCGACTGTCCTAGAACAATGGAAACTAAAGAGAAAATAAACAAATGGGACTTCAAAATAGAAGGCTTCTGCACAGCAAAAGAAACCATCAACAAAACAAGAAAGACCACTGCATGGGAGAATACATTTGCCAATGTTACATCTGATAAGGATTTAATCTACAACATTTATAGGGAACTTATTCAACTTAACAAAAGGAAGATAAGCAATCCAATTTAAAAAACGGGCAAAGGACCTAAATAGACACTTTTCGAAAGTGGACATACAGAAAGCCAAGAGACATAGAAAAATATGTTCACAGTCACTAATCATCTGAGAGATGCAAATCAAAACCACCAGGTACCACCTCACACCTGTCAGAATGGCTATCATCAACAAATCATGACCTAGGAACCAGGAGGTCAAGGTTTGGTTCTTGATCAGGCCACATGCCCCAGTTGTGGACTCAATCCCTAGTGGTGGCATGTAGGAGGCGGCCGATCAGTGATTCATTGATATTTCTAACTGTCTTTCCCTCTCTCTTACTGTCCAAAGTCAATAATATATATATATATATATATATATATATATATATATATATATTTTTTTTTTTTTTTTTAAAGGACATAATGTTCCCATTGATAAATGAAGGGACCAGGTTCCCTATTTCATATTCAGTAGACTAATGTTTTTAAGTTATAACACATATAGACAATAAACAGATCACTGGTTTCCTGGAAATGAGAGTGGAAAGAAGGTAGTTACAAAAGGGCACAAGAACACTTTTGAGCGTGATGTATCATACTGACTGTAGTAATGGTTTCAAGGATGTGTATGTATGTCAAAACTTACCAAATTGTATTCTTTAGATACACAGTGTTTTATATATAAATTATACCTCAATGATGTTGCAAGAAATGTTAAACATATAAAAAGTATAGTGATTTCACATTTTTTACTAAGGATTCAAATAGATAACCAGAAATGTTTCAAGGAATATGAATAAAGTTTCTTTCTCATAAAACTACAGAAGCTGAGATTCTGGAGCAATCCAAGGATTTGAGAGTTCCCTATTCCTACAGTGAGCAGATCTCCTATGGCTGCTCCTACTTCTTCCCCATGACACAGGGAATATTCTAGTTGCACTCATACCTTCAAGCCTTTTTAAAATGACCAACTTCTAACATGAAAGACATTAAGAGTTCATCCCCAGCGGAAACCGGTTTAGCTCAGTGGTAGAGCGTCGGTCTGTGGACTGAAGGGTCCCGGGTTCGATTCCGGTCAAGGGCATGTACATTGGTTGCGGGCACATCCCCAGTGGGGGGTGTGCAGGAGGCAGCTGATCAATGTTTCTAGCTTTCTGTCCCTCTCTCTTCCTCTCTGTAAAAACTCAATAAAATATTTTTTTTTAAAAAACTGGCATCAAACCATAAAGTTATAGAAATTGACAGATTTGTTTTTAGAAAATAATTTCTGAGCATAATCTCTCCCTTAAAGAGTTCATTAGGTTGATGAAACAGTTCTATTTTGGTAACAGTGATCACTGTCTACTCTGGCAGGTGCTAGTGAATTAAATGCCTGCCAGGTTAAATCAGAGCAATGCCAGGCAGACAATTACTGCACATGCTATGAATGCATACCTCCAATTTTTTTTTTTAAATCCTTTATTGCACTGAAAATTTGCTGTTCTAGAGCTTTCAAAATGACATAATTTTCCTTTATTTGGAGAGAGCAATCAAAGGCAGGGATACATGAATACACGTTTTCTGACTTTTTCTATGATCTTTTGGTATATTGGTGAATTTTTCTCCCATTATTAAAAGACACTGGGGCCACAATTGGAAACAAAAGGATGATTCCCTGAAGTTAGAAAAAGGGGGGGACTGTGGCCAGTAGTTGCACACTTCTCTTTTCCTCTGTCAGTTTTTATCTGACTAAATCTAAACTACAATTACTCCTGAGTGCACATTTTCAGAACATACCAAATCCAATGCATCCAAATTTTTATTACACTTAGTTTCATCTTTACCAACTGTCTGCAACCCCTGTCCCCCAAGTTGGAGTTCAGTGTGGTTACAGTCTAATCACATTTACATAGCGAATTGAACATTACTAACTTACCTGGACAATTACTTCTATTTTATGGGTACCATTAATGTAGTTTCTTGGGTTCCACTTCAGTGTGAAAATAGGACCAGACAGATGAGTAGCTTCCCCTAAAAAAACTCCATCGATCTTCACTGTGACAGAAGTGATGGGGGATGAGGAAAAGGCCAAGACTCTGAAATGAAAGCATATATAAGACAGGTTTTAAGTATTTGTCATTGTTTTTATAAAGGAGAATAACCTGTAATAATCTGAAAAGATCAAAGTATAGGCAGAATCATGACATGGTACAATTGTAGGGACCACTATTCATATAATTTGGTTTCTTTCCGAAGGGTGGCTTTTGGAGTTGCATAACTCAGCAAACCTGAACTGGTGAGAAATTAGAAGCTATTCTGGAGTAGTTTGTGGAGTATATTTTGGAGTAGACCCCAAGTTCTTTCTGAAGAAACTCCTGAAGCCCTGGTTTTTCTCGTAGGAAGAGGATGCGAATTAGACATTTGTTCATCTAACGTCAAGCCTACCATCTCCTTATTTGGCTCCCGTTCACTTATTTGGTTCTTTTATCGACACTAAAGAAGCAACGTTACAAATAAGGCCAAGGCTACCAGGCCCCAGAGGATATAATGCCTAAATCTGCTCTCCAGCTCCTATAAAAAGAAAACTGACTGAGGAGTGTATGTTTTACTTAACTAGTGATAAAAACGTATCTTAATACAGCTTGGTACCATTCTTTTCCAGATTAAGTAGTAAATCTTTTTAAAAGTACAATATCTAGTAAATAAATTAGTACCCGTTTTTAAAAGTAATTGGGTACCTTATTCACTGATGGTGGGAATGTGAAGTGGTAAAGTCACTATGGAAAACAACATGGTGGTTCCTCAAAAAATTAAACAGATCATTACAATATGATCCAGCAATTCCACTTCTGGATATATATAACCCCCCCAAAATTAGACCTTTCAAATTGTGGCACAATTTTGAATGCAGGATTTTGAACAGGTATTTGTACTCAGGCTATAGAAGCATTGCTCACAGTTGCCCAAAAATGGAAGCACAAGTATCTATTTATGGATGAATGGGTAAATAAAATGTAACATATCCATACAATGAAATATTATTTGGGATTGAGCAAAAAAGGAATTTCTGACACATGCTACAACATGTATGAACCTTAAACACGGTATGCTAAGTGTAAAAAGCCAGTCAAAAAAGGACAGAGAATTCTACTTATATGAGGTATCTAGAATAGTCAAATTCATAGAGACAGACAGTAGAATGTTGATTGCCAGGTGCTACAGGGAGGTAGTAATAAGAGAGTTATTGTTGAACTAGTGGCCCGGTGCATGAAATTTGTGCATGGGGAGGGGGTTGGGGGTAGGGGTGTTCCTCAGCTCGGCCTATACCCTCTCCAATCTGGTACCCCTCGAAGGATGTCCTACTGCCAGTTTACAGGGATCAAACCTAAACTGGCAGTTGGACATCCCTCTCACAATCCAAGACTGCTGGCTGTAGCTGCTCACCTGCCTGCCTGTCTGCCTGATTGTCCCTAACCATTCTGCCTGCCAACCTTCTCGCTCCCAAATGCCCCCTGCCACTGGTGTGCTCTCCCCCAAATGCTCCCTGCCAGCCTGATCACCCCCAATTGCCACCCCTGCTGGCCTACTTGCCCCCAACCATGCCCTGCCCAGCAACCCTGTTGCCTTCTCCCCCGGCCCCGGGCTGGGACAGGGAGCTGGGTTGGGTGACAGTGGATGCGGCCCCTTTCCCACGGGGGCCGAGAGCTGGCTCCCTCCTCTGGACCAGTGGCCAAACTCCCATGTCCTGTCCCTCCCCCTGGCCAGCAGGCCAGGCCTAGGGACCCCACCCATGCACCGGGCCTCTAGTCTTTACATAATGTTTCGATTGCTGAGACAACTAAAGTAGGACATCTCATAGCTGTACATGGATATGCAGTCACAATGATTTATTCTCCATCAAGACCAAACTGAAAGAAAATTCTGAAATTTTTCTACAAACCTGATGTGTGTTGAGTGAAGGATTCTTTCTAGTGGTTCATATTTAGGAGAACTATAGAGGAGCGACTTAGGATTGGTGACAAGAATTACAGGCCACTCGCCAAAGGTCAAATCTGAAAAGCTAAAGAGGTCATGATCAAAGGCAAAGATGCGGTACCTAGAGGACAGAGGACGATAAGGCAATTAGTCACTTCACATTTTAAGAGGCATGAAGTTTATATACAGAACGAATGCAAAAATATACATCTTGAGATCATGAATTTGAATGCAGAGTCAATAATATTGTATTTGTCTTCTTCTCTGGCCTCTATCACTTTATACTTCACATTTGTCACAACAACTGGGATTTGACTGAAGCAATGAATTTATCTATGCCTTGATAAATGCCTGGTCTATAGCATACACTCTTTAATTCTTTTTTAAAAAAAATATATTTTATTGATATTTTACAGAGAGGAAGGGAGAGAGATAGAGAGCTAGAAATGTCGATGAGAGAGAAACATCGACCAGCTGCCTCTTGCACACCCCCTGCCGGGGATGTGCCAGCAACCAATGTACATGCCCTTGGCCGGAATCGAACCTGGGACCTTTCAGTCCGCAGACTGACGCTCTACCACTGAGCCAAACCGGTTTCGGCCACTCTTTAATTCTTAAGTGATTTTTAATTTTTAAATAAATGCTCGTTGAATTAATTCATTTTGAACCTGAGATATTCGTCTTAAGCCTAATATATGACATTCTTCACACCATCAACAATGCTACATAAAATATTAAAATAAACACAATTAGAAAACTTTCACTTGTCTTTTAAATCTTTATTTCTATAACTTCAAAGAAATTAACAGAAGTTAAGTTGTCTTGATTTTCTAAATGCACAATGAAAGTTATAGAATAACCTAGTTGGTTTGTTTCAGTGGATAGAGCACCGGCCCATGGACCAAAGGGTCCCAAGTTCAATGCTGATCAAGGGCAAGTACCTTGGTTGCAGGTCCAATCCCCAGGCCCAGGTTGGGATGAGTACAGGGGGCAAAGCAATTGATGTGTCTCTCTCATATAGATGTTTCTCTCTCTTAAGTCTCTCTCCCTTCCTTCCACTCTCTCTAAAAATCAACAGAAAAATATCCTCAGGTGAGGATTAACAACAACAACAACAAGGAATAATGAGTTTTGCATTTTCTAACTTTTAGAACTGAGAAATAATTAGCTGTGGCAGAAACAAGAGTGTTCACCAAATACTCCATGTTCTCCCCTGCATTTCCCAGTCTCCCTGGTATTAGGGTGGGACCATGTGATTAGTTCTGACCAATGGGCTATGAACAGAAGTGACACATATCACACTTCTGGTCCAAAGTACTAGAACTGAGGTGTTGAAATAGTGGCCTTTTAAGATGGAGGAAGTCTGAACCCCTGTCACCCTCTAGAACAGTGTTTCCCAAACTTCTCTCATGATGAGAACCACCTGGTGGAGTTGTTAAAATACAGACTCCTGAATCCCAACTAAGAAGTGCTAAACTAGAATTTTGGGGAACATATAGGTAAAATTGTATACTTAACTAGAGCACTAGTATTTTAACAACTCCACCAGGTGGTTCTCATCATGAGAGAGAAACACTGCTCTAGAAGAGAGTTGGGAAACACTGCTCCAGAAGAAAGTTGGGAAACACTGCTCCAGAAGAGAGTTGCCTGATGCATACCAGCTTTATATAAATGAAAAAACAGACATCTGTTGTGTTAAGCCACACGTTTATTTGCATCTACAATAAAGACTGGCTTATTACTAATATACTATTTTTAAAAACTTACTAGTACAACTTAAATGTCTAGTAAGGGCAGGTAAAAGTTAGATACTTTCAGTAAAACTCCAAATAAAACCCCAGGGTTAGAACACAGGAGAGCAGGTGGGAAGAGGAAAAAAAAAGGTTTCATAATTAATATCGCTTAAATAAAGAGCCCGATCAAGGATTAGGAACAAGGCAATTCTAGCCCAACCTACAGCCTTTCAGCCATGAAAAGACAGGTCTTATAAGACTCAAAGTAATTATAGTAGCCAACTAATTACAGGCTTCAAGCATGGCTTTTACCCAGATTCTAAAAAAAACAACAAAACAAAACAAAAAAAAACTAAAATGAGTACCATTTATGCTTTTTAATTAGTGAAGATATTAAAAAATGGAAAGAAAACATATTCAACTCAGCTGGTGGGGCTCAGTGCTTTAGCATCAATCTATGAACCAGGATTCCTGGTCAAATTTCAGGCTTGATCCTCAGTAGGGGCGTGCAGGAGGCAGCTGATGAAAGATTCTCTCATCATTGATGTTTCTCTCTCTCTCCCTTTCTGAAATCAATAAATATTTTTTAAATGGGTTCATGCTGTATATATGTTATAACGAGTTTTTCACTTCATAAATCACTAACGTGTTTCCTGTTAAAACCATACTTAGAGAACATTATTTATCATTCATTTTAATTGATCTCAGAGAGAAGGAGGGAGAGAGAAACATTGTTCCATTGTTTCCTGCATTCACTGGACTGGGTATTGAATCTGCAACCTGGGCATGTGCCCTAATTGGCAATTGATCCACTACTTTCTGGTATATGGGAAGATGCTATGTTGGTACCCTGACCCCAAATTCCAGCCTCCAAAACTGTGAGAAAATATATTCTATTGTTTAAGTTGCACAGATTTATGATATTTTGTTTTGGCTGTCTGAGCTGACTAATCTATACTAATAAAAGGGTAGTATGCTAGTTAGACTGGTTCAACTGGACATCTTCCCGTCGTCCTTCCAGACAAAGCCAAGGTGGTGGGGGCTGGGGCAGAGGCAGTTAGGGACAATCAGGCCAGCAGGGGAGAGCAATCAGAGGCAATCAGGCTGGCAGGGGAGAGCAATTAGGGGCAATCAGGCTGGCAGGGGAGCAGTTAGGGGCAATCAGGCTGGCAGGGGAGCAGTTAGGGACAATCAGGCCAGCAGGGGAGAGCAGTTAGAGGCAATCAGGTAGACAGGCACAGTGGTTAGGGGCAATCAGGCAGGCAGGCAGGTGAGCGGTTAAGAGCCAGAGGTCCTGAATTGTGAGAGGGATGTCTGACTGCCGGTTTAGGCCCGATCCCACACTGGCAGTCAGACATCCCCTGCGGGGTTCTAGTTTGGAAAGGGTGCAGGCCTGGCAGAGGGACCACCCCCTACCCCCGTGCACCTCTAGTTTTTAATAAGATCCTCCATAATTCTTATGCATACTAGAGTTTAAGAACTATTTCCTAATGGGTGTGTCTTGAAAAATCCAACATAACATAGTGATAGCAAACATAACTGTTGTAAAAAGTTTTTGCACAACAACAAAGATTGCCAGGTACACAAATTACTTCAAAAACAGAAATATCACGTTTTTCCTTAATTGGATTTACCCATGATAGCAATAAGAAAGCTATTATTGCTTTAGTAAACTTAACACATTGTGGAGGGATCACAAGAATTCTAGCTTCATATTACACAGTGTTTTACAAAGTATCATACTTTAAAAATATATTAGCTTATAAGAACATGTAATAAATAACACCAAAATGTAGTGGGTAATTTTAAAGCACGCCTTTAACATTTATGTAAAATGTTTTTTGTACTAGTTCAATAGAAACTTATCCGGCCACTGGGTAAAGCTAGCAATAAGACTACTGGTCCATAATGTGTTAACATGTGTAAGTTTTATTCTGTGGGGTAATTACCCCTTACCTTCTGTTGTTCTTCCAGTCTCCCACCTCAAGTTCCAAAGTGCCCTGGTAGTGACGAGTGTGCAAAGCATGCATCATTCCACCAAGTGCATGGAGGTGCCCACACAAATAAGCTATACCTGAACTAACCAATGAAAAAAATAAATGGAACAATGAATAAAAATAACTTGTGGAGCCAAACTCATACAGATATTTCTTCAGAAAAGCAAGATAGGTAGAGAAATATAAAATAATTAAAAACAATCAATTTCAATTTTAGAAGCCTGCCTCACCTTATTATTGACCGAACTCCTGGTGATGGGGAAAGAATAGCAAATGTTGTATAGTGTCCAAACCAAATAGTGTGGTTGCTCTGATTACTTTCCTTTGACAATAATAAAAGCTCCTTCATCTGTTTCTAAAAAAAGAAGGAAAATAGAAGAATCTTTTAACTAGGCTCAGGCTGAAATCTAATGTCAACAGGTTAAACAACACCCTTGAAATATTATAATAATAATTGTATTACATTTCGGGCTTACAACCTGCTAATTGATGACCTGTATGGACCATTGTAAGTTTCTAATTATTTTCACATATAATATAAACAGGGCAGATATTATCCCCATTTAATAGATGAGGGAACAAAAATAAGCATCATTACCTTACATAATTTTTAAAATTTATAAATTTCTTTATAAAAATAAAGAAACACTAACCTTTTCAGCCCTGTATACCACATTGCAGTTAATAAAGAGGATACTGATACTAAAACAAAATGCACATTATGTCCACAGAAAGCCTTGTACCTGAATGTTTCTAACAGTTCTATTCATAGTAGCCAAAAATTAAAAACCATCAACAAATTGCATATAGCCATACAACAGAATACTCTTTGGCAATTAAAAAAGAACTGGCCCTGGCCAGTTTGGCTCAGTTGATAGAGTGTCAGCCTGTGGACCAAAGGGTCCTGGGTTCAATTCCAGTGAAGGGCACATACCTTGGCTGCAGGCTTCTCCCTGTCCTGGACTCTGATAGGGGTTCAGAAGGCAACCAATCGAAACGTTTCTCTCATATTGATGTTTCTCTCTGCCTTTCCCTCTCTCTTCTACTCTCCTTAAGAAATCAATGGAAAATTGGGTGAGGATTTAAAAAAAAAAAAAAAAAGGAACTTCCCTGGCTGGTGAGGCTCAGTTTGTTGAGCATCTTTAGTGCACCAAGAGGTTGATAGTTTGATTCCCAGTCAGGACATATGCCCGGGTTTTGGGATCAATTCCTGGTATGGAGTGTGCAGGAGGCAGCCGATTAATGTTACACAAACAATCAATAAAGCCCTAGTTTTGCTCAGTGGATAGAGCATCGGCCCAAGGACTGAAGGGTCCAGGGTTCAATCCCTAGTCAAGGGCATGTAACTTGGTTGCAGGCTCAATCCCAGTTGGGATATGTGCAGGAGGAAACCAATTGATGTGTCTCTCTCACATCAATGTTTTTCTCTCTCTCTCTGTCTCTCCCGCTCCCTTCCACTCTCTCTAAGAATCAATGAAAGAATATCCTCAAGTGAAGATTAGCAAAAATATATATAATAAAATAAAAAATCTATAAAAAATGTATTTTTAAACAAAAAGAACTGATACACACAATAATATAAATAAATCTCAGAAACATTATACTGAGCAAAAGAAGCCAAATGCAAGAGTACATTCTGTATGATCTCATTTACATAAAACTCTAGAACAAACAAAAGTAATCTATGCTGATAGAAAACCCGAACAATTGTCCCCTGGGACTGGGGGGTGGACACTGACTTTACAAGAGAACTTTCTGGGGTTCTTAGTTGTGGTGAGAGTTACACACCAGTATAGACATTTATCAAAGCTCTACAAACAATCCGATTGAAAGTCAGCCTATGAACTAGGAGCTCAAGGTTTAATTCTCAGTCAGGGCAGATGCCAAGGTTTTGGGCTCAGTCCCCAGAAGGGGGCATGCAGGAGGCAGCCGATCAATAGTTCTCTCATCATTGATGCTTCTCTCTCCCCCTCACCCTTTCTGAAATCAATAAAAATATATATACACACATATATTTTAAAAACTCTTCAAACAGTTGAAATGAGTGCATTTTATTATATAAATCATCCCTTAAGTTGATTTCAAAAATAACTTGTACATATGTAAATATACATTAATTTATCTGTAAAGTGCTACTGGCAATAAATTCCTGGGCCCCACCCTCAGTGTTTCTAATTTGACTCATTGCAAGTAAAGCCGGGAATCTTCATTTTATGACTCCAGCTGATTTTTATGCAGATGATCCTAGAATCACACCTTCAAAAAACATTATTCTGAAGAGTACATAATCAACTCGGTCTAAAGACATTGGATAGATAGGAAACAAAATACACCTACATTAAATAAAATGCCTAATATAACACAATGCATCAGACAAGATTCTGTTCACTTGACTTCAAGCCCCTCTACTCCCTCTTCTCACTTTGAATCTCCTTCAGCACTTAGCAAACTCAGCCTTTTATGAGTTATTTCTGCACTGGTCTTATGCCCCACTACTAGATTAAATATCTGAAGAGGCCAGGGACTTGACCATATCACCTTTGTATTCTTATACATGGACACATACGTATTGCATATGAGCTTCTGCTCACTAAACATTTAGTGAGTTGATATTTGTTGTACCAAGAAATAATGAGAGGTTCTCAGATGTGACTTTCTAGACAGTTTTAATCCAGCTTACAAAGAGTTTTCACCTAGCTTACAAAAAATTGTTTAAAAGAAACTTATTTCAATATATATACTGAGAGAAAGAGATAGAGATAGAGGTAGAGATAGAGACAGAGACAGAGATAGAGAGAGAGAGACAGAGATAGAGACAGAGCAAGACCCACCTTCAGTTAAAAATGGCAAAGGCAGGGTTTAGGAATATACCATAAAATATACAAAGCTGTATGCCCTGTACCTTGCTAAGTGCATCTTATTCTTAGTATATATTTAATAAACATTTACTAAATAAATATAAAATGTGAGGTACTTCTTTCTCAGATTTTGGGGCAAGAATAGGTACAGCAATAATAGCGCTGAAGTAGCCAGTGATTTCTTCTGGCTATACCTGGAATTGCAGGCAACTTTTTTTCTCCAGCATTTTTAGGTAAGGACTTATTTCCTTAGGATAACTTTAAGTGAGCCACATATATCTGAAGAAAATAGGTTAGCTACAAAGAGAAGTGAGATTTTTTTACTGTACCTCATCTAAAATTCCAAAGAAATTATAGGGCTTCTTAGGCCCTGGGTTTAGGGTGGCATCCAAAGAGATGAAAGAATAGTTCCCAAAGGGAGTTCTGTGGACATGATGGAAAGAGCCGTCTGTGCGTTTGGCAGAGTATTTTCTAAAAAATACAAGACAGAAGAGTTTTAGTGCAATCATAAAAATAAATAAAAATAAAAACTGAATACACTTAAATGCCCTAATATCACACTATGGTTTGCCTACTCGGATCTGACAGAGAAAAACACTGAACTAGATCCACAATGGATCAAGTGTAAAAGAAATTTTCAAGATTGTTCTCCCATTGTCTCTAAAGGCAGTAGCCAACACACAAGGTTGCCGAGGAGAGCAGAGAAGTAGGGGGCGATTTTGAGCAGTCCCCTAAACATTTAAAAAGAGATGAGTCAGATCCTAGTGAAATGGTACTTACCAATCATTCAAACTGTAGTGAAGTTCTACTAATTACATAGTAGAATTCTTGGTGCAGTGAGTTACAAAAGGTGTTTATTTCTTGAAACAGGACTACAGAGGCTTAACTAGAGATAAAACCTTGTAACGAAGTCATCAAACCAGGAGGAAACTGATAGTCTAGGTATGGGTCAGTAAACCTTTTCCAGTTCCTAAAAACACACTGATAACATTCACAGGGTCCACATGCAGTAATAAAAGTCCTCACCATCTTACGTGTCAATAGTATTCAGGCGTCTGAAAAGTAGGAGAGTAAAGAGTGGAGAGAAAGGATGGGTAACATAGTACATATAGTACTTGGTGACTAATTATAATCATTAAGTATTTGTTAGATAAATGTGAAGGAAAGTATAGATTACATTGGGGTGTAACTATATTATTCAAATGTCAGAACATTGTAAGAAAATATCTAAGTGTTTGATGTGGCTTTTTACCTAACAGCATATATGAAAAACACAAATAAACTTCTGAAACTTAATGTGCCATCAGGGAGCTATATTTAAGCCACAACAGCCATCAACTATATCATAAATTATCATACATATTACAACTAATAGTCAGTTCTACTGCCTTTCTTCTTGGTATTTTTTAAAATTTCCATTTCAGGTCCTTTTTCTCATTAAGAAGTTTATACTTTTCCTGCTCAATATGCTTTCAGAGTTATTCTTCAGGATTTTATAAGCTCATATGTTGTTTATATTGCTCTATTGTTTTACACATTAAAATACAACTATTTAAAAATAAATCCTATTATTTAAAGGGAGAGATTAAAATATGATAGTTAATAAAAAATTTTGAATTCTGGATTTGGCATTCACTGGGGCACTCTTTTTAAAATTATTTCCTTATTTTTTGACAGTATTACAGATGTCTCCCATTTTCTTCCCCTTTACCTGCCTCTGCCTATCCCCTACCTTCTCACCTTATCCCCTCCCCACAAGTCTTCACCACCCTATTGTCTAGGTCCATGGGCTATGCAGTAAGTGTTTTGGTTTATCGCTCCTCCTCCCTGAAACTCCACATCGAAGTATGTCAGTCTGTTCATGCCTCCATGCTTTGGGCCTTATTTTGTTGGTCAATTCATTTTGTTCATTAGATTCCACAAGTAAATGATATCATGTGACATTTGTCTTCCTCTGATTGCTTATTTCACTTAGCATAATAGTCTCCAGGTCTATCCATGCTGTCTCAAAGGGTAAAGGGTCCCTCTTTTTCATAGCTGTATAGTATTCCATTGAGTAAATGTACCACAGTTTTTTTTACCCATTCATCTATCGATGGCCACTTGGTCTATTTTCACATCTTCACTACTGTAAATAATGCTGCTATGAACATAGGGGTGCACATGTTCTTTCTGATTGGTGTTTCAGAGTTTTTAGGATATATTCCCAGAAGTGGGATCACTGGGTCAAATGACAGTTCCATTTTTTATTTTTTGAGAAAACTTCATATTGTTATCCACAGTGCATTTCCATTAGCAGTGAACTAGTGTTCCCTTTTCTCCACATCCTCTGGTGCATTCTTAAGCTCAAGATTTAACTTCAAGATTTCTTTCCTTCAGGTTGATATTTCTGTGATTAATGATAGATAGATAGATATATAGATAGATAGATAGGTGCTCTTTATTAAACTCAGATAAGTTAGGCCCGTGGTCGGCAAACTGTGGCTCGAGAGCCACATGCAGCTCTTTGGCCCCTTGAGTATGGCTCTTCCACAAAATACCATGGGCAAGTCTATTTTGAAGAAGTGGAGTTAGAAAGAGTTTTAGTTTTAAAAAGTTGGCTCTCAGAAGAAATTTTAATCGTTGTACTGTTGATATTTGGCTCTGTTGACTAATGAGTTTGCGGACCACTGGGTTAGGCAGTTAGGAACAAAAATATAAAGATAAGAAGCTTTAAAGTGATTAATAACTTTACTTTCCTGATAAATACTCAGATCCTAAGCCCTATTAATTCTTCTTTGAAAATGTTTCTTAACTCCATTCCCATAGTCACAATCAAAGACGCAGTTAATAGAAAGTGAAAGATTTTCATCTCTGTCCTTTTCTTTTCTCACATTAACAAAAGAGGAATACCTCCTCTTCCAAGTTATGGCAACCAATTTTTTTTTGACATATCATCCTCAAATTGATGCTACCATTCCCAAATCCAGGAACTTAGATTTATCCTCTCAGGCCCTTTCCATATTATGACTGGACTGCTGCAGGACTCTCCTATTTGGTATCTATGCAGCTCCAGTCTCTCACTCTTTTTTCTTTTTTATCCTTATCTTTTGGTTGTTGTGCAATTGTCTTTATAAGATACTATTTTCATTATGTTACTTGTCTTCTTAGGAACCTTTACTGGATTATGAACTATTATCCATCACATCTAAATCTCTATACTTCTCACTTAAGACCTCCATTAAATTGGCCCCAAGATACTACTCCTTATTATGAACCCTAATTTGGGTGATAACCGGTTTCCTTACTGCCCGCAAAAGTTCATTCTAGCTTTTAAAGCTCAGGGGGTTTGCTTTATTTTGTTTTTGTTTGGGGGTTTGTTTTATGGTGGTTGTTTTTGCCTAAAATACCACTCGAAGTATCTTACTTTTTGAAATGCTACCCCTCTTTTAAGACTGGACACAGCCCACCCTCTATGGCTCAGTGGTTGAGTGTCAACATATGCACCAAGAGGTCACTGGTTCAATTCCTTGTCAGGGCACATGCCCAGATTTCGGGCTTGATCCTCAGTGGGAAGTGTGCAGGAGGCAGCTGATTAATGCTTCTTTCTCATCGATGTTTTTATCTCTCTCCCTGCTCCCTTTACCCTCCTTTCTCTAAAAAAAATCAATAAAAATATTGAAAAATTTAAAAAATATATATTGAAAAATAAAAAAGGCTGGACACAATTTTCACTTCTCTTATAGTCTTTTTAAACTTATAGCTAGTAGATAAATAAGTTCTGAAGACCTAATGCACAGCGTAGTCAACAATACTATAACTTCAAAGATGAAAAGAGATTAGACATTAATTCTTGTCACCACAAAAAAAAATAATTATTTGACAAGACAGAGGTATTAGCTATGGTGGTAATCATATTGCAATATATAAATGTAACATATGAACATATATACCTTAAACTTACACAATACCATATGCCAATTAAGTCCAAATTTTAAAAATTTTTTAAATTAAAAATAAAGTCTTCTCTCTGTTCACTCCAAGCTGACCTCCGCCTTTTCTGATTTCTCAGAGTGATTACCATGTATAATAATCTAGCATTTCATCAGCCATTCCTTCATGCTCTTTTCTAGTTGTTTCCTAAACAATTTTTGATCACTTTTAGCTAGACCAGACTTCCTTGAAGGTATAGACTATATTTTTAAATATTAATTTTTTTGTAGGTGACCAGTTTAATAAGTAAGTGAACTTCCATACAAGGGCTGTCTAGGTGGCTGCATGACTGGTGGATCTATAGCCACCTACCAGAATCTTAAATATTTATACAGAGGCCTTACGAATATTACTCTTATATCTTTCATACTATCTAAGCAATGATGGGCTCTCAATAAATATTTGCTACTTGACTGACAATGTAGAAATACTGTGAATTTATAATCAAAAGAAGAACCTTAACACATTGAGATTAGAGAATCAGTTTTCTAATTCAAGATCCTTTCACACTCACAATCTTTTTCATATTCATGGCTCATAAAGAAAACTTTAATATTTGTATGACATTCTGGAATGAAAGGACAAAGCAGCCAGGTGAACAACTTGGCACTTCAGCCACCCTAGAAGCTGAGAAAATCAATATCTGAGCATTCCTAAAACCTATAGTGTTCTAGTTGGCAAGCTCTGATCTAAATGACTTCTGCCACGCATCAATGGCAATAAATAAATAAATAAATATGTGGATTACAAGTACCATTACCCAAGAAGAAGCATATGAAATAAGAAGAATTAAAAGAAAAAGTCCCAAAATAAAAACAAAAAATTGTATGTCATGCACATTTTTTTAAAAGTCTCCTTCTCTAAATTACCAGTTTCTGTAAATAGAAATTTATCAGTTAAAAAATGTTTTCACCCATTCATTGACTGTACCCTTCTCATAACACATGATGGTCTGTCTTTTGATCATTACAGTACCTGTAATAATTCTCGACGCTCTCCAGACTTGGAACATTGAATGAATCTAATTAAAAAGAAAAGAGCAAACATCATCTTAAAAAGAAAAATGTACCCTGGCCGGTGTAGCTCAGTTGGTTGGGCATTATCCCATGCACCAAAAGGTTGCTGGTTCAATTCCTAGTCAGGGCACATGCCTGATTTGTGGGCTCGATCCCTAGTGGGCAGCCAATCAATGTTCCACTCTCACATCAGTGTTTCTCTTTCTCTCTTTCTTTCCCCTTCCTCTCACTCTGAAAACCAGTAGAAATAGTAAAAAGGAAAAAGTGCAAACGTGTTAATGACTAAAGAAAAACTACAATTCTTTCAATTACACTTTAAATGGTAGAATGCCAATAAAGTAGATTGATAATTTTTAAAATTTGAAAATAGAATTCAGATTATCTGGAAACTTGTTTAAGGCATCTAGTATACTGGAAAATAATAAATACTTTGAATTACATACTATTTTAGAATACACATCACTTTGAAAGTATAAGACTGGATGGTTATTGCTGTTGTTTTAAACATGTGATTCTGGAAGCCAGCAAGGACTGGATGGATGCCAAATGCCTCTAAAAAACAGATCACTTTGAATACAGCTCCTCTCCTCTTAAATCTTAAAAAAGATTCAATAAGGAAGGAATTACATAATGGTATTAGGACATCATAGAATACTTATCTGGAAACTAGAGGCCCAGTGCATGAAAATTCATGCACTAGAGGGGGGGAGGTCCTCTCAGCCCAGCCTGCCCCCTTTCACAGTCCGGGAGCCCTCAGGGTTGGGAGGTAACCCGGCAATCAGGGCAAGGTGACGCCCCCATTGCACCTCTGCTGCTGCCACTTCCGGCAGCACAAGTTTCAGCCGGCCCTGGTTACCTGAGCCTTAGGCGGCCCTGGGTGGCTGGGCAGCCACCGTCTGAAGCTTATCTGCACCTCGGGCCGGCCCTGGGCAGCTGGGAGGCTGAGGGTGGGTCCGGCTGCACTGTGTGCCAGCCCTCTCCTCCCCCCCACAGAAGGGCTGAAAGGACTGGGGGACTCCGGCGGGGCTAAGGGGACTGGGTGCTGGCATCTTGTGGCTATGGGTGTCACCATCTCTGTGATGGTGTGACTATCAACTTGCATATTCCCTCTTTATTAGACAGGATACAGTGATTTCATAATTTGACTGACTGTAACAGCTAAAACTGCTTCGACTCCAGGAATCCACTACATTTCTAATAACCTTAGAAATTAATCAGTGAGTCCAATCTAGACCCAAAGAAATATAATGTACATGTAACTACTTGCTTAGTAAGAGAAAAATTGTTGTAAATTTTAGTAAAGATTAGTTTCTGCTCTTATGATAGCACAACATGTATGTATATGCCCATACCGTAAACATTTATGCCTATGCAAGTTAAGTTAGATTATTATGAACTCTGAAGACTATGCAGATTATTTAAACACAAGAGTTTATTTGATATTTCTTACTTGAAATAAATCAGAACCGTGGCTTGGAAAACGTTTAAAAAAATACACATATTTATTATTTATTGCAAAACAATTTGACCTGTACCACTAATTAGAATCAGGGAAAAGGGGAAATATAAATATAGCAGAGAAAGTTGTAAGCCAGATATCCTATTTTCAATTTATAATTCATAGTTGCTTTGTAAAAAGGCATCTTTTAATCAAACCAAGAGCTGTATATTTCACCAAATAGACTTATCTGCTTAAAATGGTAGAGTTTTAAAAAATATAATTAGGTACTTATCACCAACAAATAATCAAATGAAGCAGACAAATTAAGTAACTAACCAGTAAGAAAGTCAACCTTGCCGAAACCGGTTTGGCTCAGTGGACAGAGCATCGGCCTGCGGACTGAAGGGTCCCGAGTTCAATTCCGGTCAAGGGCATGTACCTTGGTTGTGGGCACATCCCCAGAAGGGGGTGTGCAAGAGGCAACTGATCAATGATTCTCTCTCATCGATGTTTCTAACTCTCTATCCCTCTCTCTTCCTTTCTGTAAAAAAATCAATAAAATATATTTTTAAAAAAGAAAGCCAACCTTTATAAAACAAACAAATCTACTACCATCATGATACTTTTAGAGAAGAGTTCATTTCCTTACTATCACAATAATGATAATCTAAAAAACAGAAAGGGACTATCCATTTGTCTCCTAATGCAGATGGGGATTTATTTGCAATTTTAATTTATACACAGTAAAAGTAATTCTTTGTGATGTACAGTTCTATAGATTTTAAGAAATGCACAGTAAAATATGTACCACCACAATCAACATACAGAACAGTTCCACTACCTACCAAAATTCTCTCTTGATGGCCTCTTTATAGTCAACCTTCTCCCCATCCCTACCCCTGGCAACTGCTATCTGTTATCTATTCATAGTTTTGCCTTTTCTTGAATGCAATAAAACTGGAATCATACAGTATATAGACTGACAAGTTTGGCTTCTTTCACTTACCAAAATGCCTATTTTTAAAAATATTCACCTGCATGGGTTTTAATAGAAGCTTTTCTTCCATGTAAAAAAGAAAGGACCATACCAACTTTCCTCTCTAAGGCCAACATTGAGACCTATATTTTTGTATTTATTTATTTTTAAAATATATTTTTTTTATTGATTTTAGAGAGGGAGAGAAAGATTAACAATGAGAGAATCACTGATCTGCTGCCACCTGCATGCCCACACTGGGGATCAAGCCCACAACGTGGGCATATGCCCTAATGGGGAATAGAACCATGACCTCCTGGTTCATAGGTTGAGCCACACCGGCCAGGTGACATCTGTAATTTTAAAATCACATCTTATAGTTGTATTTCAGAATTATGGCCTTTGGTATTTCTAAACCTAGGTTACAATGTCCCATTTTATAATCTAAACTAGGGGCCTAATACACGAAGATTCATGCAAGAATGGGCCTTCCTTCCTCTGGCTGCCAACACTTCCTTGGCTCTGGCCCAAGCCGCCTTTCTGCCTTCCCTAGCTGCCCAGAGGCCCGGAGTGGCTGGGGTGGTGCAGAATGCCTGCATTGTTGCCCTGGTGATGTTGTAAGTGTCCTGCCCCACTCCCAGCCACTCAGAGCCTGTGTATGCAAATTAACCCACCGTTTTTGTTGGGTTAATTTGCATACCCACTCCTGATTGGCTGGTGGGAGTCGTGAAGGTACAATCAATTAGCATGTTACTTTTTTATTAGTAAAGAATCTAAGCCCCTGGATGGAATAAAAATATAGCCTTAATTATATATGGGTCTTGACTCTTACCATGATTTCCTTTGATATCAAGCCACTTGGTTTTTTCCATAACCCTTGTCTTCTTCAGAATACTGTAGTAAGTCTGCCATTCTACCTTCTGCTGCATAGAACCCATTAGGTCCTTTGTTTTGGCATCTGTTAGATCTCCTATAGATTTACATAAGAAATGATTTGCAATACAAAATAAACCTGAGAGGAGGTTCAAGATTCAATTTATTTAATGCACACTGAAGGAACAGTTAAAGTAGTCAACATGTGTAAGCATAGCCACTTTTGAGTCCATTCATTTGTTTCTTATAGCTTAGCCTAAATGCCTATTTAACTTCCTATATTAGAAACGAGTTGTGAAAAAATATCTTTAGCCAAAACCAGTTTGGCTCAGTGGATAGAGCATCAGCCTGCAGACTAAAGGGTCCAGGTTCGATTTCGGTCAAGGGCATGTACCCTGCATGCTGGCACATCCCCTGTGGGGGGTGTGCAGGAGGCAGCTGATTGATGTTTCTCTCTCTCATCAATGTTTCTAGCTTTCTGTCCTTCTCCCTTCCTCTCTGTGAAAAATCAATAAAATATATTTTTTTAAAAGAAAAATATCTTTAAAGAGAGCATGGACTGAACAGTGTGGCTCAGTGGATTGAGCACTGACACATGCACCAAGAGGTTGCTGGTTCAGTTCCCAATTAGGGCACATGCTCTGGTTGTGGACTGCATCACCCATGGGAGGCAGCTGTTTGATATTTGATGTTTCTATCTTTCCCTCTCCTTGACTCCCAATCTAACGATCAATAAAAACATACTTTTTAAAAAAGAGAGAGCACAGGACTCTAATGAAAATTATAAGAAATTCCAACAGTCTGGGCAGGTGCTGAATGTCTATGGCAATAGCTGTAATCTAACCAAATATTATTTTTACAGCAAAAGGTAATCTGGGAGGTGCAGATTGGACAAAGAAATACAAAAATTTCTAGAAAACTAGACAGGCCCTTGAAATAGAAGTCTGCCATAAGATGAGGACTGCTATTCCATCGCATCAGTACAGTGTTTCAGTAAGGTGGGTGGGATGAATCCCCTAGTAGACAAGATAGAGGCTCCCTTAGCTTCTTCTCCTCCAACATGGTTTGGGAGCAAATGGTTAGGGGTTTGAAGACTTGGGAACCCAAGTCTCAGAAGTACCAAGGGCTGAAGAAAAAGTGTCCTGAGTAATTTAAGATTCAAACAACTGGCAAAATAAGATTAACTGTAAACAAAAAAAAAAAAAACACAAAAAAAACCACATGGAAATATAAATGTGTTTTGTATTAAAGGTAACTTTTGAGTTGTGGTTAAAGGGCTTTCCCTAATCTTCTCTCAAATTCAGGAATGCAACATTAAAAAAAAAAAAAAAAAAAAACAGGTACAAATACAGCAGACATTAAGATGAGAACACCGCTTTAACAAAACCTTGCTAAGACAAATCTTTTATCCTGGATCTTGACTCAGTTATCCATAGGCAAATGAAATTATGATGTTATCTCCTCTACAGTGGCTGGGGCTATAGTGTTTCCAATGTTCCCAAAGTGAAGAGCTGCAGCCCTGGCTGTCATTCTACCTTCTGCGCCACAGAACAACATGATAGCCCAGCACAACCTTCCCTACCTGTTGCTAGGACGAGAGCTGGTTGAATGATGTCAATAGTTTCAGAACAGAACTTCTCTAAGTCTGCAGCTCTGCCTGGGTCATAAAACCTGCTCAGGTGAAGGTCGGATATCTGCCGAAAGCAGGTATTAAACAGATATCTGAGTCAGGAAGAGGCGTGAGCACGGTACAGAGCAACCCAGCGGCTCTCCATGGGGGTGGGAAAAAGCAAAGATGCAGTGCAACAGAGAACCCAACCCCTCCAGGGAAGGGCCGACCCCCATCCCCACCGCCACCCCCTCCCAAGAGTTTGGGGCCAGAATGGGCACGGGTCCTGCTCCCGCGGAAACTGCCAGCGTCTCACCAAGTCCTGCCAGCTCTGCACCCAGCCTCCCCTCGCCCCCTCCCCTCCCCCCCTCGCCAGGCTCCCCCAGCGTCACCTGCAGACCCCAGAAGATGTTGCTGGCTTCGGGGCCTGGCGCAGGGTGCGGCCTCCTGGGGACGCGGGTCGAGGGCAGCGGCGAGGTCTGGCCGGCCAGGCCGTAGTGCTCCAGGAGCACGGCGGTCAGCGCCGCGGCCACCAGGCCCGCCACCACCCTGAAGGCCAGCACTGCAGCCATGCCGCCCGCCGCCCGCCCGCCCGGCGCGGGCCGACCTCAGGCACCCGGCCGGTGGCGGAGCCTACCGCGCCGCTCTGGAATGCCGCCACCGGCACCTGCGCCTTCCCGGGCACCTGCCCTCGCGGCCGCCTGCAGCTCTGGGTTTGGTTTGCTAACGTGACGAGGGTGAAGAAAAGCAAACCGAGAGACCCCCCCCCCCCCCCCAGCGCCATCCAGGGTGGCCGAGGGGTGTCCGGGAACGAGCCGGTTCCGGGAGGCGGGGCTAGAACTCTGGCCCCGCCTTGGTCATTGCTGACCTTGTGAGTCAGCTTCCTTACCCATAAAACAGCTTCATAATACCTCCGGGCGCATTTCCCCGGCCTGTGGGAACCAGAGTGTGCGCAGGGACACCTTTTAAATTGCGGTACACGCACACCCGCGCGCGCACACACACAATGATGATGATGATACTAATAATAATAATAATAAATTGCAGTACACATGTGACAGTTGACTTACTCCGGTCCCTTCTGATTATTAACCTGATTCCATATGTGGGGTTTTTTTGGTATGTGTGTTTTTTTAAGATGTAATGTCAATGTTTTGTGGATTTTTTTCTCTTAAACCTGATTTCATGTGTATTTTAGTTAGTACATAATATTCCACTAGAGTGTATAATGTTCATTTAATACATTTTAAATACTTACAATGAGCCTGGCACAGAAGAATTAGATTCCGGCTGAGGAAAAGAGTGAAGAAATAAAATGGAGTCACTATGTCAAGCCGCTAAATTATAAAAATTAAGTAGGCTGAGCGGCAAAGGAAACTATTCTCTTCTTGCTTTAACTAGCCTGGGAACTTAAACGTTGGAATCTTTCAGGTGTGCAGCAATGCCTAGAGATACCCAAATTCCACAAACCTTTGACGTACTTAAGAATGTTCATGTGCTGTCAGACTGGTGAGCACTGACCCAGGAACCAAGAGGTCATTGGTTCAGTTCCTGTCAGGGCATATGCTAGGGTTGCCAGCTCAATTCCCAATAGGGGGCGTGCAGGAGGCAACCAGTTGTATCTCTCTCACATTGACGTTTCTCTTTCTCTCTTTCTACTCTTTCTAAAAATCAATGGGAAAAGATATCCTCAGATGAGGATTAACAACAACAGAAAAAGAATGGATAATATTTCTGAGTGACAGAGATTTGGGGGGTGGGAGGGCTGGAGAAGGGGGGGATCATTTTCTACCAGGACCTAATAACATGAACTAAAGTATTAAGGTGAGAAAATGCATATTGAGGAAAGAGTAAGCATTTTATTTGGCTGGCCTGGGTTTTACCTAGGAGAATAACCACAATGAGACCAGACCCTTAGTTTCAGCCACATTGTGGAAGGCCTTTATAAATGCCAAGAGTGATGATAGACCTGGCAATAGCCTAGGAAACCGACTGGACTGGGGAGAGTTGTAACAGAGAATCCTATTAGAAGGATATTGGAATAATCCAGTGCTATGGTCAGAATGTGTCCCCACAAAATTCATATGTTGAATCCTAATTCATAATGTGATAGTATTTAGAGGTGGGTCTTTGATCAGTCCTCCTGAATAGGATTAGTGCCCTTATAGTAAAAAAGACCCTAGGGAGGTACCTGCCCCATCCCCCCTTTGAGGACACTGACAAGTTAATAAGTCTGCAGCCTGTAGGAGGGCTTCGATCATGCTGCACTCTGCTCTTAGAATCCAGCCTCCAGAACTGTGAGAAATAAATCTCTGTTCTTTACATGCCACTCAGTCTGTCGTACTTTGTCTGAGTAGCTTGAACAGACTAAGCCATCCCAGTAGTGAGAGGAAAATGGAGGAAGAAGATGGGAGAATATGACATTGAAATTAGAAAGGAAGAATCAGATGTAAAATTGTAAATACAGAACCTACAGAATTTGACAGCTGACTGGATATTTGAGAGGGAAAATAGTTAAAAGTTAATATTAGCCCAGCTGCGGTGGATCAGAGGTTGAGTGTCAACCTATGAACCTGGAGGTCATGTTTTGATTCCCGGATAGGACTCAGTAAACTGGATTTTATTCTACTAGGTAGCTCAATTGGTTAGAAATCCCAATACATCATTGTTGCAGGTTTGATCCCCAATCAGAGCACATACAAAAAAATCAACCAATAAATGCATAAATAAGTAGAACAACAAAAATCAGTGAAAAATATAAAAATGTGCACTCTATTTGACCTGGTATTTCTACATGTAATAGCTAATCCTAAGGAAAAATATGGATGTTTACAGAGACCAGTAAGTAAGGTTATCAAAGCAAAGTTTATAATAGGAAAAAAATAGAAATTACAGTAAGTGGTCCACAATAAGTCTTTTTCTTTTCTTTTCTTTTCTTTTTAAATATATTTAATTGATATTTTACAGAGAGGAAGGGAGAGAGATAGAGAGCTAGAAACGTCGATGAGAGAGAAACATCGACCAGCTGCCTCTTGCACACCCCCTACTGGGGATGTGCCCGCAACCAGTGTACATGCCCTTGACAGAACCAAACCCGGGACCTTTCAGTCCTCAGACCGAAGCTCTACCACTGAGCCAAACCGGTTTCGGCTCCACAATAAGTCTTAAAAATAGAATGGCACAGCCATTTTAGGGAATAACATGCAGTAATCTTAAGTAATGTTGAAGAAAAATAGCATGTTAACATGTTAATGAGTATTTTCTAAAATAACTAGAGTATAGTACACACATGCACACAGAAAAAAAGCCTGGAGGCATATATACCAAACTATTAATTATGGTTATCTTGGGATAGTGAGATTATATAAGATTATGGTTATTTATGTTTGCTTTGTTCATCCATATTTCTGAATTTTCAATAATGACCATGTAAAGAGAAAAATAATCATTTTTTTGAGTTAGCAAAATTTTCTATAGAGGACAGTAAATACTTAGGTTTTGTGGGCCAGACTATTTTATTGCAACTATGCAACTGTACCGTTACACAAAAGAATGAGGTGGCAGGGTTCCAAAAAAAACTATAAATATGAAATTAGAAGTTCATGTATTATGAAATGTTTTTCTTTGACGTTTTCAACCATGGAAAAGCTGTTCTTAGATTGAAGGCTGTACAAACAGGCAACAGGTGGATTTGGGGGCCATATTTTGCTAACCCGTTTGAGAATAACTATTCTTCTCTTGCACAACTCATGTTCCTTCAGTGCTGAATTATCTTGATTTTTCCGTTTGGTTTTCCAAGTTCTTATCACTAACTCAAACTTGTTCCCAGTTGTCGAAACCTCTAGTTGGTACTTTTAAACCCTTCAAATATTGTGTCATTTTTATTTCTCGGAAGTGGCCTGCCTCTTTCAGAGTTTTCTGACTTCTCACCTGGCCTGTTTGTTCACCATGCCTGCTACACAGTTGTTATCCTGGTATCTGCTTCCACTCGTGCCTAGGAATTCCTTTTGCCTTTCAGCTCTGTTAATAATACATTGTTTTATGTATTTCTTGTACTGAATTCACCTCTACTTTTATTACGAGTTTTGTTAAACCTTTTCTCCAAAGAGCCTAGATAGAATACTTAGATGGTTGACAGGCTTCACTGACAGATGCTCAAACCATTTTAGATCCATCTTGGATCCTCTTTTCAAAACTTACTCAGATCCTGGACAAATACATTTGTTCATGATTATTTAATGTTCACCAAATCACTGAACACCAGAACTGATGCAGCCTACTGCAAACTGGGTCCTGTAACTCCTTCTGTTACAGGATGAGAAGCTAGGAAAATTCCAGGGCAAGAGGACTAGGGAAACAGACAAGAAAGTTAAACAAGGCCAAGATCTTATATTTTCCAACCAAGGATGCTTGAGAACAAATGACTAATACCTCTCCTCGCTAACCAAGAATGCAGGAAAGAAGGGAGAGTTTTAATGCCTCCCTAACCACAGAATACACAGTGTAAATCACCCTGGAACTGCTAAGGCAGGAGAGGGCAGGAGGAAAGAAAGAAGGAAGAGATTTATCTCCAAGAAGTCAGTCATTTTGGGGAAGGAGGAGAGAAGAGGGAGTGTTCATCACATTGTTTAAACTGAGAAGCCAGCCATCTTGGGGCTTGTTAAAGATAAAACTGCCAAATGCTTCTCATAAATTCTGGGAAAGCCTTAAAAAAAAGCAAAAGGGAGACCTTAATCTGTACCAAGATATTCAGCAGAGAAATTTAAAAACCTACAGACAGAAGGGAGTATATGCCCTTAAATCTCCACCAGGCTCACTTCTCAGACTAGCTGAGAAGTCTATCTGTGCTTTCATAAGCCAGTTGTATGACAGATTTGCTTCCCTTGCTTCTTTAATAAATTTACTTGCTTTATTTAATAAATTTGATTTCTACAACACAATCAGCTGGGGCCACTCTTTGAATTCCTTCCTATGAGACAAACATGAACCGAGAAGGGGACAGCCTTCTCCTTTCAACTTGAGGGACTGTCTGATATCTTTTTTGGTGTTTCTGGTATCTATAACACTTCCACAGACTTGGTGAAAGAATCTACTTTGTCCCTCTGCAAACCTGATTTTATTCTCCTGGTAAGTTGAACTACTCCCTGAATATCTAAACAAAGCTCCTTCCATTGAACATTCAGTCTCATTCCTTCTCAGTTGTATGCATCTTGATTCACATCCTCTTTCCTCCTACTTGTGTTATCTTTGGCAAGTTCTTTATCTGTCTAACCCTCTTTTTCTACACCCTTTCCCCCTCCACCAGAGCTTAAATGCTGTGGTTGATCACTTGCAAATGTTACCTGTTCAAAGTATGTGGGCCAATATTCAATACATCAAAATTTAGAGTAAGGAAAGGTTTATTGATCAAGAAGGCCCAACTCAAGCATATGGGGGTGCCTTATAGCTTTTGAAAATCCATCTTAAGAGAGTCCAGAATTCAGGCATCTTTTTATCAATGGAAAGGAGGAGAGTAAGGCACAAGTGGGTGGAGGTTGTAGACAGCTAGGGGATGGCAGGGATCCAAGGAAGAGGGAAATTTCTAAATCTGTTTCTACTTGGTACATTAATTCCTCCCCATCCCCCTATACACACACTGATCTGGATCCAATCTAGAAGATCCTATGATTCTTTGATAAGCAGGCTAGAATTTAAAGAGAGAGAGAGAGAGAGAGAGAGAGAGAGAGAGCAAGCATTTTACTAATTACACAAGGACAGAATATTCTGACCAGCTCTGCCCTTAAACTTTTGGCTCCAGGGCTAATCGTGAACCCAAGATCACAGCCTATTTATGACCTTTAACCCAAGTCTGATTCAATTTGAATCAGAAATGACTCCTCAGTTGTGGAAATTCTTATCTCTAAAATTAAGCTAATCCTACCAAACCTAGGTTTGCAAGCCAAAACCAGAAATAAAACCTCTGAACGCAGGCCTGATTCTTCATAAACTGGTCCTGAAGGCTCCAGCCTTAACCACTTCATCACATTCTCAGGACTTTCCTTGTTCTAACAGAGGCTGATTCCCCCCACAACTGTGGAATGACCTTAGTTCAAGACTGGCAACTCCTGTTGTAATGGGGACCACCCACTCCATATCCACTTGTTTCTTAGCTCAATAGGGGAGCCTCTTTCTTCAAGTACAACCTGTCCCCACAGGTTCCAGTCAAGGGCACATACAGTGGTTACAGGTTAGAGCACATGCAGAAGCAACCAATCAATGTGTCTCTCTCACATCCATGTTTCTCTTGGTGTGTCTCTCCCTTTCCCTTCCACTCTAAAATTCAATGGGAAAATATCCTCCGGTGAAGA
This sequence comes from Vespertilio murinus, assembly GCA_963924515.1. Classification (NCBI taxonomy): domain Eukaryota; kingdom Metazoa; phylum Chordata; class Mammalia; order Chiroptera; family Vespertilionidae; genus Vespertilio; species Vespertilio murinus. The sequence goes on along the minus strand of OZ004704.1, from coordinate 157,419,200 downwards.
TTAACCAAAAAAAATCATTTTAAATAAGAAACTACCGTGTTTCCCCAAAAATAAGACCTGCTTACAGGTTTCCTTCTGAGTGAAATATAAGGCATCCCCCGAAAATAAGGCCCAGGCTCTGTCTCAGAATGAAAACTAATTTACCGTAAACTGGTCGCTAGGACCTAGCAATTAGTGACCTTACGAGGAATCCTGATGTCACTGCTGTGTGAATGGAGAGAAATCAGCATGGAAACTTTGTGAAACCTAAGCTGCAAGAAGTTGTGACTTGGGTGAAGAATTCATGGGAGGAAATCACTGACAGTTGCATTGCAAATGCACTGTGTGCAGCAGGCTACCTTGACAAGAAGTACTCCTTTAGAGACAGTGCTATTGCTAAACATGAGAGATTTGGTCCACTGATTCTGAAAGAAATGGAGTCACAAGAAATTCACCAGGAAATTCAGGAATTGGATTGTTATGATGATGTTCCAGAAGATGATGACATGATTGTCATTGAATAAATGAGTAAATTCTTGATACTGTAGGATTCAGTTTGTCTGGTTTGTGTTGACAACTATCGTACTACCATACCGTATACAGGTAATAAATTTCCTTTATTTTCATTTAACAATAAATGTGTACCGTATTCTTCTTCATGGAAAAATAAGACATTCCCTGAAAATAAGACCTAGCACATCTTTGGGAGCAAAAATTAATATAAGACACTGTCTTATTTTCGGGGAAACCAGGTAGCATTCTTGTGACAGGTCCTTATAAGTAGCAGGAGTAGAAACTGAGAGAGAATTAGAACCAGAAGATGAGGATCATGGTACTATTCTATATTTTCTTTTTTGTTTGCTTCTTCTTTAAAATGTGTATTTCTTGGTATGCTTGCATATAAGAACAACCAATGGACACAAAACTCTGGGGAGGGAGGGCATCTATGGGGGGGCAATGATAAGCTATGTACACAGATAATACCTTAATAAAAAATATTTTTTTAAAAAATTAAAAAAAATAAAATGTGTATTTCTTTTAATAAGCACAAAACTCATGTTTATATTGTTTTGTTTTCTAAATTAATCATGAAATTCGGAGTGTCTCCTGAATAAGGAGTCTGGATTCACTTTTTCACCAAATACTCCAAAACAAGCAATCATCAATCAAATCAATAAACATTCCCCATACTTTGCGTATCTTTCCAATTTTGCAGAGGATATACAGGATTTGTTTCTGAACGTGTTCCATATTTACACCTGTATTTCAACACCGCAATGTTCAAGTTGCTGCCATTTTAAAGTCATACCCAAGGATTACCGATATCTATATATCCAACAAGCCAAAGATTAAGCAAAAAAATTTAAAAAGCCCATAATGTTGAAAAGGAAGGAAACATATATTTTAAGAATACATTTTTATTGACTTTTTAAAGAGAAGGGAAGGGGTAGAAAGAGAGAAGCATTGATATGAGAGAGAAACATTGATCAGTTGCCTCCTGTATGCCCCTGACCCATTTGGTGATTGAACCTGCAACCTGGGTATGTGTCCTGACTGGGAGTCGAACTGGCAATCTTTTAGTACATGGATGACACTTCAACCAACTAAGCCACACCAATCAGGGCAGGAAATATTTCTTGACAAGGAAGATGCCAGGCCCAATTGAGACAATCCAGGAACTCTCGTCAATGAACACACACACACACACACACACACACACACACACACACACACACAGCTAGGCCAACAATTATCACCCATGTAAAAGGAAAGATTAACAGGAAGCTGGATAATTATTAGAATTGTAAAAATGACTTTTACAATTATTTTAAAACAGCTTTTACAAATCTAAACCTTCAGTTCAACCTAGATGCTTAATATATACTTACATGTACATATGTATAAGTTTTACCTTTGTATGGATCCAAATTTTGTCTGCATTGTGTTTTTTCTCAACTTTCTAAAATAATTTCTTAAAACATACAATATATATATTTTTTTTTCTTATAATCTAGGATAAAAGCATTTTATCATCCAAGAATTTGGTATCTGGCCATTATTCTCTTCTGGGGACGGTTAAGTCCTGACAATCTATATATACTGTGGTGCCAGGAGATGCCCCTCATTAAACAGGGGAAAACACTGAGGTCCGGAGGGCCGGACTTGACCACAATGATATGGGGAGTTCCAGCCAGAAGAGAGACACTAATCAGTGTTGACTGATTTGCGCTTGCTCTGCCTCTGGGGGGGAGCACCTCTGAGCAAATGCCCTAGAGCTTCAGTATTCCTGGGTGGAATGGTTGTCTAAGAGTGGAACCTGTCCCTCCTCCTCTGGTCACGCCCCTCTCAAAGCCCCTTCCAGTGGGTGGTGGAGGTTTGGCCTCCATGGATAAACAGCGTGTTTTCTTTTGTCATTCAGTCATACCCTTGATGTGATGATACCCTCTGATCATTGGATATCAGAATGTGAGGAGCTGGTGCCGGTGAGCTGGTGCCTGGGGTGGGAGTGGTCCTGGGTGGCCAGCACAGAGGTGGAGTTCTAAAGTAAATGACCTCAAGCCAAATTTCAGGGTGGCAAGAACTATTGGGTTTGGACATTAACGCTTAGCGAAGAACCAGGGAGTTGAGCTGGGCAAAGTGGGCAGAGCCAGGACTAAGAGGGGAAGACCAGAGACCTAAGAGTGGAACCCACCCCTCCTCTGCTGGTTGGGATTCAGTAGAGGCTGACTTCTGTATATTGTCTCTATTAGGATGAATCAGCAGCTCTGGATAAATAATAAACCATTTCCATTCAACTGGCACTAGAGGTGTGTGAAGAGAGATCGGAGCTCTCCTGTCAGGAGTACTGTTAAGGGGACTAAGGCATCTGTTACGGAGGACTAGGAGAAAAAAAAGTCATCTACCCTTGTCAGTAAATGGGAGTCTGTGAATTTAGCTGACAAAAGATAGACTGACAGGAGAAAAGGAATACAAGTTTACAAAATTTTTTTTATATGGGCAGGATTTCTCAACAAAGTAACCAGACGTTAAATAAAAGCAGCAGTTAAGACTAGTGAGCTTATATACGGGTCTCAACAAAGGTTTGGGCTTAAAGGGAGGTCAATTGTGGGGAAGTAACTAGGAAACAGATGAACTTTTGAAGAGTTAGTTCTAGATCTGTGAAATATGCTGTTGGTATTTTAATGGGGAGTACATTGAATCTATAGATTGTTTTGGGTAGTGTGGACATTTTAATGGTGTTGATTCTATCAATCCATGAACACAGTATATTCTTCCATTTGTTTATGTCTTCCTCTATCTCTTTTTTCAATGCCCTGTAGTTTTCTGAGTAGAGGTCATTTACCTCCTTAGTTAAGTTTATCCTTAGGTATCTTAATTTCCAATACTAATTTTTGTACCATCTAATCTAAGAATGGTTTTAAATAGTTGAAAAAATAAAAATGAATAATATTCTGTGAAATGGGCAAGTTATTTGAAATTCAAATTTCAGGTCTGTAACTAATTTTTGTTTGTTTGTAATACTGCCACTTTTGTCTGGCTGCTTTTAGCTGAGTGCTTGCTGCAGAGACCAGATAACCCACAAAGTCTGAACTATATACTAACTACCCTTTGCAGAAAAAGTTTGTCTTCCTCATCCTAGAATACAATTACAACTCTGCTCTAAATAGAGATGGCATAGTCACACTGAGGTGAACTTTTGAATAGTGTCCTAACTAAAACTGTGATACAATTGTGGGAGGTGGGGTCTGAGTGTAGGAACGAAAGTCCTTGAGGGCATTACTTGTTGTTGTGAAAGAAGGCAAGTACCTTAGAGGGCGTCACAGGATATCACTTAATACTGAAAGCCCCATTCTACCACCACTGGCATGTTAAGAGAAATATGGAGGTCAATAACAAAGAACTGAGTTCTAGAACTGAAAGTCTCCTCTGAAAGATTTGAATGAGGAACACTTAGAACCCAACATTTTCTGAGTAGTAAACATTTTCTTAGTGGCAAATGTAGGGAACGAAATACCACTTCCTTAAACTGAGTGCATGTTTAGTTTTGAGTAAAAGAAAAGTTATTAGAAAATAGGATCCATGAAGGTGATCATGATATGTCACCCCAAAACATGCCACTTTGGCATAAGGATTACTTCTAGCTGAAGGCAATTAATAATCAACAGCTACAGGAAGGGTTCTCTGTGCTTATCTGCCTAAAAGCAGGACATACATTTTCTCCCTCCCTCTCCTGGGCCAGGATGGGGAGAGTGACTCTTATCACAGAAGACAGAGAGCCAGTTCCAAGATGAGCCTGCATAAGATGAACCTTACTTAAAAGATAAAAAACAAAACAAAAAAAAACAACAACAACCAAATAATATTGTCATAGTTATGTACGGGCCAGGGAGGTACTTGAAATAATAGGGGGACCACTCTGTAAAGTATATGATTGTCTAATCACTATGTTGTGCACCTGAAACTAATACAGAATAATATTGAATGTGAACTATATTTAAAAAATGGAAAATTGTATATTTTTTCATTATCATAATAGCAAAAAAGAAAATTGGGGGCCTACTGAAGTACAAAAAAACAAAACAAAAAACAATAACAAAACAAAACAAAACCCACACAACTCTTCCATTAGTTCCCCCATATATCCTGAGTAATCCCTGATATTGTTAAACTATGTCACTTAATTTTAGTTTTATTGTCTTTTTACTAATGTGACAAAAGTGTATGTGTATGTACTTACAACAGGAATAAGATCTTTGAGTAAAATTTCCCAACTGTGTCATGTTTTTTAAGGGTGAAAATAAGAACTGTTACATTCCCTTTCTCTTCTTTCTCCCTCATCATGTTAAGGACTTATCTTTGCAATTTTCACTACTTTTCTTTTATTCCCTTCTTCCTTTCACTCTCATCGGCTCATTTCCCCTTACCTTCATCTCTTGACTAGAAAGACATTAGACTCTTCTATAACCCAACTCCACTTGCCTTTCCACTGACATCACAAATGTGATTTTTTTCATGCTTTATGACCATTTCTTCCACTGAGTTCTTCCTTTATTCTTTGTTCCTCTCCCAAAATAACTACTGTGTTTTCAATTTTTTCATTCTTGTAACCTCTTTAACCAGTGTTATCTTAAAGAACTAGTCCAATTTCATAAATCCCAAGCTGGTTAAGGCCTTCATTCAGACTGCACTGCAGCTCTGCCTTTCTCTTAACTCAATCATGTTCCCTTCTCTTTCTTTCCCTTCTATAGGTGTTGATTCCAAGAACTCTCCCTAATAAATCTGTATGCTAAAGTTTAGCTAAACTCTGCTTCAGAATCAGCTTCTTTCGAAACCCCACCTCTAACATGTACATCCCAGCATCTGTTAAACTAATGCTACTAAAAGGTAATCTGATCAGAGGTTATTCTCTCCAAACACAAATTGTATTTTTTAAAATATGTTTTCATTAATTTCAGAGAGGAAGGGAAAGGGAGAGATAGAAACATCAATTATGAGAAATAATCATGGATTGGCTGCCTCCTGAACACCCCACACTGGGGATCAAACCCACAATCCGGGCATGTGCCCTGACTGAGACTCGAACCCTGACCTCTTGGTTCATAGGTCAATGCTCTACCACTGAGCCACAATGGACGGGCAACACAAATTGTATTTTAATAAGTTCTCAAAGTGAACTCTCCCTAGGAAGGAGTCTCTAACAAATAAATACAAGTGCTAGCTAATGTATTTGGAGACCAATACACATTTTGTGAATTGATTTTTAAAGACTATTTTAAGAACCATTTATAAATTTCAATTATAATAATTTGTGTGTGTAGTGTTTTAGTCTTTTTTGAGGTGGTTCCTCCCCCTGTCCCCCGGGAATACTGAACATCCATGATCTAGTAGGCAGCTACCATGTTCTATAAATACAAAGTGGTGTCAGAATTCCTACTCTCATGAAGCTCATAGTCTAACACAGTGGTCGCCAAACCGCAGCTCGCGAGCCACATGCAGCTCTTTGGCCACTTGAGCGTAGCTCTTCCACAAAACACCACATGCGGGCAAGCACGTACAGTGCGATTGAAGGTGTACCATAATTAAGTTAATAATAACGTCCCTACCTATATAGTTTAAGTTTAAAAATATTTGGCTCTCAAAAGAAATTTCAATCATCGCACTGTTGGTATTTAACTCTGTTGACTGAGTTTGCCAACCACTGGTCTAACAGGTTCAACAGACATCTAAATAATAAGAAGTGCAATGAAAGCACAGAGGGAACAATTATGCCTATTGGAGAAGGAAAGGATCAGAAAACTCAGAGGGAGTTGTATATAAACTGACTTCGACTTCTAAAGAACACAAAGAAATTCTTTATAGAAAGAGGTGTGGTAGTGGGGGTGGGGGCACTCTAGGCCAAGAGACTATATGGTGTAGGTGACAGATGTAGTTTAGACCGTTTAAATGGGGTGGCAAGGACCATTAGACTAGCAAAGATTGTTTCAAATGAGACTGAGAAGGGCTTTGAATGCCATGCTTAAAGGTTACATTTTATCTTATAAAGAAGCCATCTACTATATTCAGGTAAGAGCCACATGATCAGATTTCCCTTTAAGAATAATTCTGGCAGGAAAATAGAGGATGAGTATGGGAGAGAGAGTAGAAATAGGGAAACCAATAAGGGTTATACTCTTTCCCAATCTGGATTCGGAATATGAAGGATTTGTACCAGGCAGGAAGAATCATGTAGATTCACATAGGAAAATAACCCCAAGAAGGAAGTCAGTTAAAAGAGGATCAGTCATGGGTTCTCATTAGGATCCCGTGGGAGATTTTTTTTTTTTAAGGATACACAGGTCTCACCTCTTTCTAATTAAATCAGACACCAGGCATTGGAATTTTTAAAAGTTACCAGATGATTCTAATATGTAATCAGGGTTGAAAACCTCCAGCACAACCCATAAATGAGTATAAGGAAAACAGTTCTGAGCATGGCTATCTCAATAGACTGTGTCATTCTGGGGCACTAAGGAAGCTAATTAATGTATATTATTTGTTGGTAATACTTTAAACAGAAAATGGCACCTGCAAAATGCACTTATAGCATGTTTATTCACAAAGTTTACTGTGAATTGATGCTAATTAAAAAAGTATGTCTTACCTGGGGGGAGATAAGAGAACAACCGAAGGACTGGTATGCATGAATACAACCAACGAACACAGAACTCTGGGGAGGGAGGGCATGAATGGGAGGTGGTGGGGGGGGGGCATTGGAAAGATATGTACACATAGAATACCTTAATAAAAAAAAAATGGGGGGAAAATAAAAATAAAAATAAAATAAAAAATAGGAAAAAACGTATGTCTTTGCATAAGAATGAAACAAATTCATAATCCTCTTCTAAACTAGGCCTACCCATACCTTGCTCTAAATCAGAAAAGAACAATAATTCATAAGTTAACATCTGTTTTGTTTGGTTAATGACTTATGAAATGTCTATTGTAAGTGTACAAGGATGTTAAATGTATACCAGATACATGATGAATATTTTAATTTATTTAACAACAGACATTTATACTGCAACATACAAAATGATAAAAGAGACAAAACTATTTTTATAGTTGGCTGGAGAGTGAAATGGTTAAAGGCATACATTTTGAAGACAGACAGACCTAAGTTTTGAATCTAGGTTTCTGTCACTTGGTAATTGCGGTTCTTTGAACAAGCAATCTCACTTGTTCAAGCTATCATTTCCTTGTCTGTACAATGATGACAATAGATACTACATCACAGGATTGTTTTGTGAGTTATACTTTAAAATGTATCTAAAGTCCTTAACATAGTAGTTGACATTTCTATGTATACATCTTGCTTCTTGCACTCAAGGAACTACAAAAATAAGATAGGCCAAGACAAGCTATAAGGCAGTGTTATCTTATAAATAATGACTAAATAGTTAATGCATCAATTAGAAATCTTTCAGTTTCAAAAAATAAAAACCACCTCCACTATCTTAAGAAAAGAGGATATCTACTGGAAGGATGTCAGGAATCCATAGGTTCTGCAGGAAGCTGAGGACAGGCTTAGGAAGAAATGCTTAGAAACCCAAGGAACTGCAGGTGAGGTAGACAGCTACTAGTTCCTCCAAGGGGGGAAAGATCACACACCTGACTAGATAAGGAAATACATTATCAAGAAGGCTTTTTTAATTGGATAGACTGGATGGGTATCTATCTATCTAGGCACTATATATTTATATACCTTTAAAAATAGATTAAAAATTTTACACAAGAAATAGTTAAAGAAAAACTAGACAATACAGGTAAGTAGAAAATAATTTCTGTGATTTTTGCAACCTAGGAATAACCAAGAGTAATATTCTAGTAACTAATATTCTTGGAATAGTCTTTGAGATTTTATCCTTTGGTCTATCATATGTTGCAGACATTTTCTCCCAGGCTTTGTTTACTTTTTAACTTTGTGTAGTCTATTTTTAAATATCTAGGCACATTTTTATCTTACAAAAATAGGACCATACTGTTTTATTTTTTGTTTTTTATTCATTTGAGAGAGAGAGGGAGGGAGGGGGACAGGGGAAGGAGAGAATAAATGGGAGGAAAGACGGGAGGTTGATTTTTTTAAATTGATTTTATTTTTTAGAGAGGGAGAGAGGAAGAGAAAGGGAGAGAGAAATATCGCTGTGAGAAACATTGATCTGCTGCCTCTTGCAGGTCCCCAACCAGGGATCAAGCCCTGAACCCAGGCATTTGCCCTGACCGGAATCAAACTGGCAACCTCTTGATGCCTGGGATGACATTCAACCCAATGAGCTACACCAGCCAGGCCTCGCTGGCTGATTTTTATATATGCCCTGACCAGGGATCGTATTCCAACCTTGGCATATTGGGACAACATTCTTAACCAAACTTAGCTACCCAGCCAGGGTAGAACCACTGTTTTAGTAACTTGTTTTTTTCCACCAATAAGATCTTTCCAAGACAATAAGAAAGCCTCTACAACAGAAGCTTTCAAGTTGTATGGTTTTAGGATTATTCCATATTCTTTTAAAAATATTTATTTATTTCAGAGAGGGAGAGGGAGATAGAAACATCGATGAAGAATCATTGATTGGCTGCCTCCTGCAAATCCCACACTGGGTATCAAGCCCACAGCCTGGGCATATGCCCTGACTAGGAATCGAACCATGACCTTCTCATTCATAGGTTGATGCTCAATCACAGAGCCATGCCAGCTGGCTATACTTTACTTTTGTTTATATTCACTTTACGTTTTTTTAGTTCCCAACCCTTAAGTTCATTAAAAATTACTTTTATATGATTGGAAGATCTCATGTAATCTAAAAAAAGATAATTTTAAGTTATGTTTTGCCAACAATTCAAAACTACAGATGAAGCTCAAGTAGCTCTTGACCATTTAACTCTACTTCTGGTTTTCAGAGCAGACTACCATTGGTGCTTTTCCTTTTCAGAATGTTTCCCTCGCATTTAAATTTATGTAAGCCTCAATAGAAGGTTTGTGGCTACTTGACTGTTTTTCCCCTCCTCACTTTTATCTTTTTACATAGATCTACCTCTTTTTTTTTTTTTTAAAGACATGCATGGTGTTCCCTAATGCAGATCACCATGTTTATCTCATCTTCCCTCTACCGATGAGCAGGTTTCCAATTTTTCATTATTCCTTCACTACCACTCCCCAAAAAGCTGGGGGGGGGGGGGCTGAGTTTCACTGTGCGCATGCGCAGGTGCCCATCTTTGGGGTCCCTTCCTAAAGAGGCGACGGCTTTGAGTACTGGTTCGTTTTGAGGGGCCCCGGGGAACCGCGGCAGGTGCGCTGGGAGGCGAAACACACCCACACTTTGCAAAGGCCCGGCCAGGAGACCCTGCCACGGGTTCGCACGCAGTTAGCCCCGACGTTTTTTTTCTTCCTTTCGCAACAGGACGCCGAATTTCCTTTTTTCCTCTTTTACCTCGTAGACGCCACCGTTCGCAGCACCGAGACCTTCAGCCACAACACAACCTTCCGCCGCCGAGCTCCCGCGGCTGAGAGAGGAGGCGAGGAGCACCCGCGCGCGCCCTCCGGGGCCCGCGACGCCGGCTTCCGGGGAGCGCGCCGGAAGCCGCTGCTGGGCTCTGCGTCCGATGCCACTCCGGGGGCCGTCGTAAAAGTGTCGTCCCGCGCCTCTGGAACCGGCCGCAGGTCTCTCCGCTCGCCTCCGGCCGGGGGCTCTGCCGCGGCGAGCGTCAGTTTCCCTCAAGATGGCGGACGAGGAGGCCAGGGGTGTGGAGAGGATGGAGGTCAGCCCGGGCTTGCCCCAGACGCCGCAGGCACTGGCGGCGGTAAGTCCTCGAGGGCAAGTTCTTTTGGTGCCCCCCCCCCCCCCGGTTCCTCCCGAAATCCCGCGTTTCCGGGGATGCGGGGCTGCACCGCTGATGGCGGCGCTGGCAGGGGAGGGGGAGTTAGCTGCAGGGATGGATGTGGAAGGGGAGCCCCTCACCCACATGCCCGCCGGCCAGGTCTCCCTAACGATAACGCCTGTGTCGTTGATGCGGGGTGACGGGCTTAAGCGTGTGGTCTCTGTCCTGAAGCGGGAAGAGCTGGGGGGTGTTCACGGTGGATGGTCTGGTGTAGGGGGGCTGAGACGGGGTTGGAGGGAAGAGCCATTTTTTCCCCCCCGTGGACCCAGCGTTAACCCCTCTGGACGATGGGAACCCAGGATGCAGCACCTGGTGCTGGGGTGCATAGCCGGCTGGGCGGGGACAGGTGGTGTCAGGGCAGGCTGCCACTGTCCACTCCTGCTTCCGCTCCTGTCAACACGGGGAGGCAGGGGAAGGTAAGAGGTGTGTAGCCATTGCAGGCCTTCAGCCCAGTATCTTGAGAACCCCAGGCCTAATCCTCTCAGTGGAGGAACCCGTCTTCTGCCGCTGCTTCTTAAAGGTGGGAGAAGAGACTTGCAGACATTTCCAGTCGGAGAAATTACATTGATTTATAGCGGGATCTATAGGTTGAAAGAACGGGATAGGCAAGAGAGAGAGAGCAAATCTGAGTCCCGTCGTCTGGCTACCGAGAGAAAGGTGGCTGACTGAGTAGGATAAGAGGTAACATTAGGTAATATTCTGGATGTCTCCCGCATCTCGTGGGGGAGATACATAGGAAATAGTCAAACATGGGTTCTGGCATGATGTTGACTTTTGTCAGCTGGCATTTATTCTTGCATACAGAAAAGTGTAGGAGATACACCTCCTCCTGAAGTTTCTTTGGTTTGCAGTTTCAGTGAAAGTTTTCTTGGGAGTGTTTTAATACTGCAGACACTTGAGCATTGTTTTATGAGAGAACAGAGTGAGCTCCAGAAATAAGAATCCACCCCGGGGACTGGCTAGTTTGGCTGGGAGATAGAAACCAGGTAGGGAGGGAGCTGGGATAAGGGTTTGGCCACCCAGCTGTGACAGTGCTCGCAGCTCTCCTCTCCCCCAAATAGTAAGTCAACCTCACTTCACTGCTGGTTTTGAGAGAGGAAGCATCCTATTTGAGATAATAAGAAATGAGAAGATGGGAAAAGTTTGGAAGCAATTGTAAACATCTGTTTTTAATGGTAGCTTGTGCTTTTTACATCTTAGAAGTAATGCAGAAAGTGTGCTGTGGGAAGAAGTGTTACTGTAATTTTGTGTTGCTAAAGATGACTAATGTTTATTTAAAACTTTGATAGATTCTTTCCAAGTAGTATAGTAAAATCTCATCAACTTGGACTTAACTTATTTGGGATTGGAGATAATGTTACAGGAATCAAGCTAGAATTATGTTGCAAATTCTACTTTAAGACATATTACATTTCATTGGTTAAGACTTTGGATTTTGCAAAGTAGCAGGTAGATTCCAAGAGAGGTGTAAAAGCTTCCAGCCCGGGTCCTGGATGCCTGCTGGCAGCTGGAGGGATGCAAGCCCACGTCCCAGGTGCCAGAGGGAACTCACAGGCCAGTGACACAGATAAGACAAGTGCTGAAATGATTTTAATACAAGATAGGGTGATGTAAGTGGATGAGGATTTGTGGTTACTTTTTTTGGCTTGGATTTCTCTACTTGAGGATTCCAGATAGCATCTTACTTTCCTTTTATTTTTAAATCTACTATCTTTAATTTTATCCTAACTGGAGTAAGATTCTGACTTTCACGATTACTTCTTGTTTCCTATTAAGCAAAACAAGCTCAAAGATTCTTTGACATTAGAATAATTTGTATATTTTAAATCAACATTGGGAGGCAGGTAAAACAAAAATAATGAATATGGGAGTGTTGTAGAGGTTTAAGAACTCTTACCAACTCCACTAGAGTCTTGTTTGTGGTTATAGTTTTTGCTATCCATAAACTTCCTTCTTAGTTCCTAGGTCATTTTTCTGTCATGTTGCTATCTACATGTATGAAAGCTCTCAAATTCCTGATATTACCTAACACAATTAGAATTATTGGACATTTATAAAAGCCATTGATTCTGTAGATCAGCATGCCCTACTTACTAATTTTGAAGTCCTGGTCTTGTGGGCCACACATTGAGGAAGACTAAGCTAGACATTTGGAAGTTCTCAGTACAGAATTGACATGTTGACATTGTGGGAAGGGATAAGATCTTTGAGGAGGAAAGCGTGTGTGTATGTATATATGTATATATATGTACATACATACAGAGAAAGAAACAGACAGACATGGAGTGAGAGGGTAAGGGGTGGGGAGTGAGAGAGAAGGAGGCAGAAGAGGAATGATTGAATTTCAGGGACAGAAGATGGAGAAAAAACCAGGGAAGGACCTAAAAAGGAAGTAGCCAAGCAGGAATGAGGTGAGGGTAGCAGTGTCATAGTGTCATCCGGCCCGTTCGGCTGTTCTATCTGGCCTGCAGAGCCCAAAGAGCGGAGGGTTCTCTTGCTCTCCCCTCCGCTCCTTCACCAGCAGCCCAAGATGAGAGTGCCAGCATGGTCAGGTTGCTTTTGTTCTGGCCCTCTGATCCAGTTTAAGAACCTATTGTGGCCCTCGATTCAAAAAGTTTGCCCACCCCTGGTATAGTATCTAAAAGAGAGTGGTCTACTAGGTACCGGAAGATGAGGACTGAGAAAAATTGGGAATTCAGATAGTATATAGCAGTGGTGGGCAAACTGTGGCTCTTTGGCCCCTTGAGTCTGGCTCTTCCACAAAATACCACGTGTGGGTGTGCATGTACAGTGCAATTGAAACTTTGTGTTCCATTCACAGAAGTCGGGTTTTCGGCTCTCAAATGAAATTTCAATCATTGTACTGTTGATATTTCACTCTGTTGACTAATGAGTTTGCCGGCCACTGGTATATGGGGTGGTCTAACACAGTTTTTGCCTTCTGTCTTCTCAACTGGACTTTCTTAAGTCCATCTCAGAAGATTTTTCCTGGCATGGTTCTATAGTCTTTTTCCTGTCTACACCCTCTGCCTATATGATTTACTTAGTTCTATGGCTATAAATACCATCTGTATGCATTCAGTTCCCAAATTTAGGTCTTCTCACTTCTGAGCTCCAGAATCACAACTCTAACTTGGCATATCCACTTGGGTATCTGATAAGTGTTTCAAATAGGGGGAGCAATTAGGAAGCCTCTGCAGTGACTTATCCAAGTCATAGTTGGTGATGGCTTGTGCTAGAGAGATCACTGGAGAGGGAAAGAAGAGGATGGATTTGAGAGAGAATTTGGGAATATGGTAGAAACAAAAAGATTTGCTTGTGGATTGAGCAAGAGGCAAAGGGAAGAAACAGATGACATCTGGATCCCCAATGTTTGGCTTAAGCATTCGTGGCCATGGTTATATCATATACTGAGAGGAATGACCAGATTTGGGGAGGGGGAAACAGGGAGGCAGATCAAGAGTTTTGTTATTCCTGTCTCAGTAGATGACACTTCCATAATAGCTCTTGAACACAAACAATTCTGTCTCCACTCCACCTCTCTAGTCATAGTCACCATCTATTGCCTAGGCAACTGCGGCGGCCTCCTAACTGGCTTCATTGCTTCCATTTTGCCTCGTTCCAGTCCATTCTCCTCTTAGCAACCAGAGTAAATCTTTTTAAGACTAAATCATATTCATGTCAGTTTCTTACCTAAATTCTTCAGTGATTTAGGTCCATTGTACTTGTAATAAACTAAATGCATTACAAGTCATTCAAGATCCTGTCTGATCAGGCCTCTACATGTCCTCTAATTTCTTGTTAGTTTCTTCTCACTCAGTTTTAGCCACCGTGGCCTGTTAGTTTCTAAAACTATCTTGCTTCAGGGCCTATGCTTTTACTTGCTGTTTTTTTTCCCCCTCCCTAGAGTATTTTTCTTCTGATTTTTTTCTTGATACTTACCCTGTCTAAAAAATGGTTCCTCTTATTCTTTGTCAAAGTATCCTATTTATTTCTTCCACTGCACTTACTATAATCCGTAATTACTGTATTGTATTTATTTACTTATTTAAATGTCTGTCTTTTCTACCAGAATGTAAGCTCCATGAAGGCAAGGATCATGTCTGTTTACTGATATATACCATTATGCGCTTGATATAGCAGACATACTCTTAGTAAATAAATGAGGATCAATATTAGTGATTAAAGGTAGTGATTGGGGGAAGAAGGACAGAAGTAGGGAGCATATTGGAGTAATAGCTAACCTTGGAGTCCAGACTGAACAGGGAGCTAAGGAACGCCAAGGGAATTGGTGGGATTTAAGATATTAAAGTTATCATACACTGTGTTCTGTGAAATGGACAATTTTCTTTAAGCCTTTAACCCATTACTTCAGATGGCTTAAGACAAAATATTAAGACTTCTTTAGTCCCAGGGGCATTACTATGAACTCCAAGGTATTCTGAGTTAACATGTCTCTTAGTAAAGAAACTATAGTTATATGATGAGTTGTTTTTTTTTTTTAAAGCATTTGGTACAACCTTTTTTTTTTTTTAAATGTTAAGTTATACCCTTCTAATAAGCTAAGTGGTTATGGAAATATGCTCTAAACAAATGTTACTGAAAGACTCCAGAAGAGTTATACTTACCAAAGATCTTGCTATATGGGAATGACATAGGTCTTGTCCAGTTGGAGTTTACTTTCATCACGATTAAGCTTCACCGTATTAGTTTTAATGCAATATCAGCCTAAGGATAATTTTTTATCCCTGCCAGCCTTGTGTCTGTAAATATGATAAGAAAGTTTACTATGTCTTCATGGCATTGATAAAATAGGCTGGGACAAATATAGAGCCATGTGATATACAAGGCCTCTCTCTTTTCTTTCTTGTTGGAATACATAAACAAACAGTCAGAATATGGCTTTGAGAACATACTGCCCCTTTCAAACCATTCTTTTCCTTTTTCTCCTCCGACCATAAGTTCATGCTCAATTTTCTAGACTTTCCTTGAAGTCTTTGGATGAATGAAGTCTGCTTTCCTAAACTCTGAGGTACATATCTCATATTCTCTTCCTAAGGCAGAATATGTGTGTATTAAAAAAATAAATAAATAAAGCCACCACCACCAGTGGATAAATTAATAGATTTGTCCTTGTGTAGCTCATGTCATTACCCATATATACCAAATGTTCAAAGGCATTTTAAAAGGTAGTCCATAAAGACACATTAAGTAGTTATAGCTCCACTCTTCCAAACAAGTCAAATAGACTTTGTTCTGAAGAATGGCATTAAGCAAACTATTAGAAGATGAATTACACTCAAGTAAATAATAACAGTAAACTCTATCTTTCATCACACTTATATGTGTTTGATCTAGGGTTTTAATTATCTGCAAGTTCACTAAGTCATAATGTGATATGACTGCCAAAAAAAGAACACTATCTTTTAAAGCGGTTTAGTGCTCTGGATGAGGAAGGTAATAAATAGTTCTACTCCCCTGTGTGGAGGCATATTGTACATGTTCCATAAATGGAGAACAGTCTGGATACTATGTCATTAGGGATGGACACATTTCTTTAGTTTCTATGTTCTAGTTCAGTCCCAGAATGAAGAGACTAATGAGAAATATAATAGCTATCTTAATTTATTTGAAAGGCTATTGGGTAAAATAGCGGAGTAAATTGTATTGGATTATTTCAGGCAGTGGTGTTTTTTGTTTTGTTTTGTTTTCAGGCTAAAAGTTACAGGAAGGTATATTTTTGGGTTAATTGTGAGCTGTAAGAATGGAAGTTGACTGAGAGGAAATGTTTTAGCAGGATTAGAGACCCAATTATCAGATAGGCTAGGGTTTCCCTATGGTGTAAGCAGTTGAACTAGGATTGTTTTCTTACAGTTTATGAATCTGTCAAATGATATTACAAGAAAACTTTGTATAACCAAAAGATTTCTTGGTGCTAGAGACGCTCCAATTACTAACCCAATACTTGCCACAGTAGAGCCTCCAGATACTGTTACCATTTTAAGACAGAAGAATTAGAAAAAGAGTTATACACTATACTTAAAGTTTCTTTTTCAGAATGATGTTCGAGAACAAGCATCCAAGTAAGTCCCTGGGGATGAGGGAAATGTTAGGAATGTTTGGGAATTTACATGATGTGAGAACTTGTTTTCAGAGAACAATTAAGAAAACCCTCCCTTAATCCCAGATACTGAAAAAAAAAATCTGGAGATTGAATAAAAAATTATTAATTTTATTCTTAAATTGGGAAAATTACTAAAAGCAATCAAAACAAAAGCAACCTTTTTGATGTGTGGGATGATGCTCCAACCAACTGAGCCACCCAGCTGGGGCTGGAAGGCACAGGTTTTTTTGTTATTGTTGTTTGTTTTTGTTAATCCTCACCTGAGGATATTTCTCCATTGGCTTTTAGAGACAGTGAAAGAGGTAGGGGAGGAGAGGGGGGCGGGGGGACATCAATGTGAGAGAGACACATAGATTGGTTGCCTCCCGATGCTGAACTCACCCTGATTGGGGCCAGGGATTGAACCCATGACTCTTCTGTGCATGGGCATCACTCCAAACAGCCACACCAGCCAAGGTTGGAAGGCACAGTTTTTTAAAGAGGTTTTAACTTTTATAATAAAAAATTATCCCTCTAATATGAAGTCACTGTAAAGATATTATTCATAGGTAAGGAAACATACAAATAGATTCTATGAAAATATGCTAAAACCTCACTACCCACCACTGTTAACATTTTGGTATATATTCCCTCTGATTTCCCCCCATGTAAATACAATTAATATTTAAACAAAATGAGACTTTATACATATTGCTTTGTAACCTACTTTCCTGAACTATCCTATATAATTAAAGGCTAATATGCAAATTGTCCCCTCTGGAGTTTGACCAATTGGGAGTTTAACCGCCCACTGTGATGTGCACTGACCAGCAGGGGGCATCATGTAACAGAGGAAGGCCTTGGCTGGCCAGGCCTAGGAACCCTATTCATACACGAATTTCATGCACCAGGCCTCTAGTATATTATTAATGCCTTTCTATATTAGTAAATAAACATCTTCAGTATCAGTTTCTTTTCTGACCTTTTATTTTGGACTTATTTTATACTTATAGAAAACTTAGTAAAATAGCACAGACAGTTATTTTATATATCTCACACCTATATCCACTAATGTTGACATCCTATATAACCTTAGTATACGTAATTATTAGGGTAAAGAAACTAATATTCATAATAACTAAACTACAGACCTTATTTGAAATTTACCAGTTTTCCCACTAATGTTTTTTTTTTTTTCCTGTTCCAGGGTTTTATATAGGATCCCACATTATATTTGGGATTTTTCCTTTATATTTTCCAGTCTGTGTCTCAGTTTCTTCATAGTCTCTTTCAGTTTGTAATAGTGTCTTGGACTTTCCTTGTTTTTCATGACTATGACACTTTTTTTAAAATAAATATTTTTTTATTGATTTCAGAGAGGAAGGGAGAAATAGAAAGAAAAATTACTGATGAGAAGGAATCATTGATTGGCTGCCTCCTGCACGCTCCCTACGGGGAACCAAGCCTGAAACCTGGGGAAACCCCGACATGTGCCCTGACCAGAAATCAAACTGTGACTTCCTGGTTCATAGGTCAATGCTCAACCACTGAGCCACACTGGCTGGGTGACCTTGATACTTTTGAAGATTATTGAATAGTTATTTTGTACAACGATCCTCAATTTGAGTCTGATGTTTTTTCATGATTAGAATGAGGTTATATATTTTGGGTAAGAATAACACAAAAATGGTACTGTATTTTTCTCAGTGCATCAAATTAAGGGATTCTTGATATTAATATTTCTTATTAGTGATATTTATCTTATTAATCACTTGGTTAACTTGGTATCTATAGGGTGTCTATGCTTACTATCTTTTCCCTTTCTAGATAATAAATATTTGATAAATATCATTAGGGAGATAATTTGAAACTATTTGGCATTATTTTAAATATATCTTACAGATTTTTTTAAGAGCTTTTTTTCTTAATTGCAAAAGTATTGACACTTGTTAGATTGTCTGAATTAAGCAACATAACATTGTTTACTATTTTTTATATATTTTTATTGCTTTCAGAAAGGGAAAGAGAGATAGAAACGTCAATGATGAGAGAGAATCATTGATCAGCTGCCACCTGCATACTCCTTATTGGGGATAGAGCCCTTGTCTGGAATCAAACCTGGGACCCTTTAGTCTGCAGGCTATCCACTGAGCCAAACAAAACAGCTAGGGCAACATTGTTTACTCCTTGATTCCTCAGTAAAATTTATTTTGCTGAAATGGACCCAGACATGCTTATTGATTTTAGAAAAAAAGAAAAGGATTGAGTGAGAGATAAACATGAAACATCAATTGGTTGTCTTCTGCATGTGCCCCAACTGGGGATCAAACCCACAACCTAGTTGTGTGCCTTGACCAGGAATCAAACCTACTCTAACCAACTGAGCAACCCTGGGCAGAGCTTTATTTTATTTTTTTTTTACCTACATTTTAATGGGTTTTGTAGGGTAATCTCATTGTCATTTTAATTTGCATTTTTATAATGACTAAAGATGTTGAGCATGCTTGCAAATGTAAATAAGAATGGCATAGCCTGGCAGGAGTTGCTCAGTAGTTGAGTATTGACCTATAAACCAGGAGGTCACAGTTCAGTTCTCAGTCAGGGCACATGCCCAGGTTGCAGGTTCAATCCCTGGTTTGGGGCATGCAGGAGGCAGCTGATCAATGATTCTCTCTCACCATTGATTCTCTTCTCCTTTTCTCTCTGAAATCAATACAAATTTATATGTATTTTAAAAATAAGCATGGCATAAGAGCCATCTGTAACAGTTTCTTTTGAAGAGCAGGTTTTACTTTTGATGAGGTCTAATTTATCTTTTTTTTTTCTTTGATGGTTAGTACTTTAGTGTTCTAAAAACTCTTTGGCAATCATTCATTTTGATCTCTCATTAAATGCATTGTTCCTTTTAAAAAAACTAAGACTGTGGGGAATGCTTTGTTTGTACAGCCTCTAACTGATAATAGAGTTACCTTTATACACCAAAAGTTAGCCATTCCAGAAGGGAAGGATAATTCTTACCCGCTACAGCTACTTTTTTTTTCCTCCAGATATTTATGGTATATGTGGGCAATCACTTGTTTCCAATACTTTTTTTTTAATCACCCACTTTCCTTTTGTATTGGCAAAGGATAAAATAAGAATATATTGTAGGTCAGTTTCTCTGAAATTACAGAACTGTGCTATTATTCTTGGTGCTCCTAGAATTTTAAGAAGGAACTTATAACAAAGTCTACTCATTTTCTTTTCTTTCAGTGGTGGGATCAGCAAGTTGATTTTCATACTACTATCTTGCATCATTTGGCACAATTGGTACCCGAAATTTATTCTGCTGAAATGGATCCAGACTTGGAAAAGCAGGAGGAGAGTATACAAACATCAATATTCACTCCACTGGAATGGTATTTATTTGGAGAAGATCCAGATATTTGTTTAGAGAAATTAAAACATAGTGGAGCATTTCAACTCTGTGGGAAGGTTTTCAAAAGTGGAGAAACAACATATTCTTGTAGGTAAGAATTAGAAATTTACAGGATTGGTTATAATTACAATATGGATATTTTGTACCCACTTCATGATATACCTTTCTTGGTTTATTACTTATGTAATCCTACTTAACTAACTTCCTTTTATTATACACTTATACATCTATTTTTGCTAGTATACTAGAAGCTTGTTTTTAAAAAGAAATTTAAATTGCTTTCAGAGAGGGAGAGAGAAATATCAGTGATGAGAGGGAATCATTGATTGGCTGCTCCCTGCACTCCTCCCCACTGGGGATTGAGCCCACAGCCCGGGCATGTACCCTCAACAGGAATTGAACCCTGACCTCCTAGTTCATAAGTCAACACTCCACCATTGAGCCATGCTGCTCAGGCAGCTTGTTTTCTTTAATATGATATAATTAAACAGTTTTCTCATTTTTTCTTCATGTTCTCTAAAAGTGTGCATAAGTGATAGATTTTTGCCTTATATGTAGTCCACATACTCTTAATTTGAAACCTTTGAGGCCAGGTGTATTTCAGAATTTTTAATACTTCCCTAGCAGAGTCAAGGCAGGATCTCATCATCAAACACAACATTTTTGTAAGAAATCTATGAATATTCACAGCAAGCGATATACATAGAGTCTGTAGTTTCATGTTATTTCAAGTCAGTTTTTGCTACTAAGTGAGATTTGGTGCCAAAGGATTGTGGACCTATAAGGGCAGGAAAAATTTCTCTGGGTAAAGAAGGCCAGTGGTACGGAAACTAGAAACAGATTAGGCTTTTACCCTTTGTGAGAGCAGTTGCCTTAAACATGGAAAACTTTTTCACTCCCTAATCCTGCCTGAAATGTTCAACTTTTAGATCTTAGCAGCACTTTTGGTTATTTTTCTTTCTTCTCTTTTGGTAGAGGTAGTTTAGGTTATGTTAAGAGTGTGACTTTATAAACTTTATAAATACAGAAATTGTTTTTTTGCTTTAATGTAATTCTAGGTTTGACTGGTTTATATTTAGTTAATAGTTGTTTAGAACATACTACCTTTTTATCCAATTCTTTCATCAGGAAAAAGTCAGCTTATGTATTTTGTACACTATTTTGCTGTATAGCATGGTATAGTTCATTTATCTTATGTATTTTTCAGCTGAAGCCCAATTAGTTTCAACTAAAGCATAGTAGACATTTGTAGATTCTATTTCTCCAAAAGTGTCATGGAGACATTTAAAAAACATATATGTTTTTATTGATTTTTTTAGAGAGAGAGGAAGGGTGAGGGAAACATCAATGAAAGAGAAACATCAATTGGCTGCCTCCTGCAGGCCCCTTTTGGGGATCTAGCCTGCAACGTGGGCATATGCCCTAACCAGGATGAGCCATACTGGCTAGGGCACATGGAGGCATTTCAAATCTTCACAACTGAGGAAATGCTACCTTGGGTAGAGACCAGGATTGCTGCTTAAACATCCTACAATACACAGGACAGTCTTCTCTATGTCTGACAACTATATGGTTCAAAACTTCAGTACTGTTGACTCTAAATAGGTCAATAGATCATATACATTTTAGAGAACATTGTTAGGCAATTTTTATTTCCTATTACTCTTTTAATATTCATTTTTAAAACTTCCAATTCCATATCTTCAACTCTTTTATTTTATTTTTTATTTTATTTTATTTTATTTTATTTTATTTTATTTTATTTTATTTTATTTTATTAAGGTATTATCTGTGTACATAGCTTACCATTGCAACCCCCCTCCCATTTATGCCCTCCCTCCCCAGAGTTCTGTGTTCGTTGGTTGTACTTATGTTCATTCATACCAGTCCCTCGGTTGTTCTCCTATCTCCCCCCAGGTCTCCTTCCCCTCCCCGCTGTCATTTGACAATCTGCTTGTTTTATGGTGACCATCTCAGGACCCCATGAATAGAATCCGCTCCTCAGTTGGCAGTCTGCCTGTTTTGTGGTGACTATCTCAGGGCCATATGAATAGAGTCCGCTCCTCCTCTGGTTTTCACTGCCCCTTCCCCTGGGTCCCACTGCTTCCCTTGGGACACACGGCTTGCCCAGGGCACACTGCACCCTGGGACACTTGGCTGACCCGGAGCACTCGGCCCCCTGGGACACTCGGCTCACCCGGGGCACTCGGCCCCCTGAGACACACGGTTCACCCGGGACAAAAACACAGAGCTTCAACTCTTTTAAATAAAATATTTTAAAAATTAATTTTGCAGCCCTAGCTGGTTTAGCTCAGTGGATAGAGCATCAGCCTGTGGACTGAAGGTCCCAGGTTTAATTCTGGTCAAGGGCACATGCCTGTGTTGCAGGCTCGATCCCCAGTAGGGGGCATGCCTGAGGCAGCCAACCAATGATTCTCTCTTATCACTGATGTGTCTATCTCTCCCTCTCTCTTCCTCTCTGAAATCAATTAAAAATATTTTTTTAAAAATTTAATTTAGCATTTTGCACTAATTTATAGCATGTCCTCAAATAACATTTGTTCAGCATTGTTATTTTATTTATTTATTTATTTATTTTTATTGCTTTTTTACAGAGAGGAAGAGAGAGGGATAGAGAGTTAGAAACATCGATGAGAGAGAATCATTGATCAGCTGCCTCTTGCACACCCCCTTCTGGGGATGTGCCCACAACCAAGGTACATGCCTTTGACTGGAATTGAACCCGGGACCTTTCAGTCTGTAGGCCGACGCTCTATCCACTGAGCCAAACCGGTTTCCGGCTAGTGTTGTTCATTTTAATGATAAGATGCCATAGGAACTTAACTCTTGTCTATATCAATGAGCCTATTGTAAAATTATTTTTTGGTCTCTGTGTTATTGTTGTTTTAATCCTCACTTGAGGATATGCATTTTAAAATTGATTTTGAGAAAGAGAGAGAGAGTCATTGATGTCAGAGAAAAATATCAATCAGTTGCCTCCCATATGTGCTTTGACTAGGGATTGAACCCTCAACCTAGGTATGTGCCCTGATTGGGAATTGAACCTCTACAACATTTTAGTGTACTAGATGATGTTCCAACTAACCGAACCACTCAGCCAGGGCTGAAATTGGTTTTGGTATATGTTGTTTCACTTAAAGTCAAAGAACCTATAGGTTACCTTAAGTGAGAACTTACTTAAGGTAAGTGTTTTTCTGAAAATGTTAAATAAAATAGTACATTTTAAAAGCTGTTTTTAGGGAAGAAATGAAGAGAGATTGAATTTCATTCATTCAATAAATATTAGTTCAATACCTAACATGTAGCAGGCACTGTTTTAAGGTGTTTGGGACATATCAATATCCTATATAATAAAAGCATAATATGCTAAGTGTCCTACCTATCGGTCTACCATTCAGTCAACTGCTCAATTAGTCTCTGTGACTTGCACTAACCACCAGGCAGCAGACCAGTAGGTTAGTTTGCTGCTGGGGTCTGTCCAATTGGGATTGGGTGATCAGGACTACGTCAAAGGACTGGAGACAACCCTGGAGGCCTCCTGCAGTTCCTCTCCGGCTGGCCGGCCTCAGTCGACCAATTGGGACTGGGCAAGACTGCCCTGATCGGCCCCAATCACAGGGCAAGCTGAGGGCCCCACGTGTGCATGCATTCATGCAGTAGGCCTCTAGTATGAAATAAATAGAATGCTGGCCAAGTAGTTCATTGGTTACAGCATTGTCCTGATAACAAAGGTTGCAGGTTTGGTCCCACATCAGGGCACATACAAGAGTCAACCAATGCATGCAAAAGTAAGTGGAACAAATCAGTGTTTCTCTCTCTCCCCCTTCCTCTCTCTCTGAAATCAGTCAATAAATAAGAAATTTATTTTATTTTTTTAAAATAAATCTTTATTCAGATTATTGCAAATGTTCCTCTTCCCTCCCCCCCGCCTCAATTGCTCCCCTTCACCAGGTTCCCACCCCACCCTCTGCCCTTTCCCCACCCCCCCATTGTCCTCATCCATAGGTGCACAGTTTTTATTCAGTCTCTTCCCGCACCCCCCACTCCCCTTTTCCCTGAGAATCATCAGTCCACTCCCCTTCCATACCTCTGATTCTATTATATTCAACAGTTAATATTGTACATCAGATTTTTTAATTCTCTTGGTTTTTAGTTTCACTTGTTGATAATTATGTATTTGTTGTTCATAATTTTTATCTTTATCTTCTTCCTCTTCCTAAAGAACCCCCTTCAGCAAATCATATAATTCTCATTTGGCAGTGATGAACTCCTTTAGCTTTTTTTATTTGTGAAGCTCTTTATCTGGCCTTCGATTCTGAGTGATAGCTTTCCTGGGTAGAGTATTTTTGACTGTAGGTTCTTGCTATTCATCACCTTGAATATTTCTTGCCATTCCCATCTGGCCTGCATGGTTCCTGTTGAGAAATCAGCTGACAGTCATATGGGTGCTCCTTTATTGGTAACTACCTGCTTTTGTCTTGCTGCTTTTAATATTCTCTCTTTGTCTTTTACTCTTGGAATTTTAATTATGATGTGTCTTGGTGTGGTCCTCTTTGGATTCCTTTTGTTTTCTGTCACTATTTCTTCCAATATTCTTTCAGTATCTAGCTCTCTCTCTCTTTTTCTGGGACCCCCCCATAATTCTGATGTTGGTTTGCTTGAAATTGTCCCAGAGGTTTCTTACATTATCTTCAACTTTCTGGATTCTCTTATCTTCTTGCTTCTGCAGAGGAGTGTCCTCTGGCTCTTTGTGTTCCAAATTTTTGTCTTTTTAAAAATGTATATATATTATTGATTTTTTACAGAGACAAAGAGAGAGGGATAGAGAGTTAGAAACATGGATGAGAGAGAATCATTGATCAGCTGCCTCTTACACACCCCCTACTGGGGATGTGCCCGCAACCAAGAATCAAACTTGGAACCCCTCAGTCCGCAGGCCGACGCTCCATCCACTGAGCCAAACCAGTTCGGCCAAATCTTTGTCTTGATTCTTGCCATCTTCCAGACTGATTTTAGGACTTTGTAATATTTTTTATTTCAGACAATGTTTTCTTTATTTCTAGTTGATTCCTTTTTATTTCTAGTTGATCTCTTTTCATATCCTCATAGGTCTCATTTATCTTATCGGCCTGTTTTAGGAAATTCTTGAAAAACCTTATAACTGTAGTTTTGAACTCATTGTCCGTTCTTTTACTATCCTCCATCTTTTTCCTTTGTGTCCTGCCTCTTCTATGCATTTTAGCTTCTTCCCTGGAACAGTTTTGTGTGCTAGGTGTTCTGGTAGAGCCCAGTAGCACAGCCTTCCCAGTTACCTGAGGTGGGCAGTCTTGGTGTAGCCCTTTGTGGGCTCTGTGTGCAGTCTTGTTGTTAAGCTTTGCTTGTTGTTGGTATCACTGGGAAGCCTTGATCTCCAAGCCAATTGGCTGTGAGGATCAGCAGTGTCTCAACTAGGAGGGCTTCTGTACTCCGCTTGGATGGGGCAGAGTCTCGGGGTGGTGCAGACAAGCTTTGGTTTCGTCCCTCCTCAGGAAAGGCCTATTGGCGGTGAACGAGAAAGCTAGTCTCCGGGAGGGCTTTCGTACACTGCTTAGATGGGCCGAGTCTCGGGGTGGTGCCAACAAGCTTTGGTCAGCCCTCCCCTGAGCCCCGCAGTAATGGCCACTGGTTTCACACACCTCCGAGAGATCTCTGCCCACTGCCTGACAGTCTGGCCTCTCCCTGACTGGGGCCGTTTATCAGAGCAATAGGGTGATTCTGTTTTCCTCCCGAACAAGAAAGCCAGCCATGCATTAGCTGTCTGCCCTCTCTGAGTGCCTGGAGTAAGCCAGTAGCGAACTCAGGCGGACACCTTTTTACACGTACAGTTCTCGGCACCTTCACAGTTTTTGAGGCTCAGCGGGCCTTCTCTCTCCTTCCCGGATGGTAGAGCCTCCTCTCAGCTAGCCACCCGGTGCTTCAGGGCGATGTTTCCCATTTTCCAGTTCTAAATTCAAAATTGTTGTGGTAGGCTGCTTTCAGATGTCTACCCTATTCCGCCATCTTGGTTTCTCCAATAAATAAGAAATTTAAAAAATAAATAGAAATTCCTGCCCTTATGATGCATTCTAATGACTTTTGTCTTTATCCAAGCTTTATTTACTATTGAATACCATTGAACAATCATGTTTGTAAAGTGTTTGTAAATGTAATAGAGTAAGATGTTTGTAAATAACTTTTTAAAAGTTAATCAGTTTTTCATAAGACTAATTTTGAAGTGTATCTTAACAGTTCGAAACCATATGCAAACTCAAAGTAATGAGAATGATTTAAGAAACAAAATGAAATATCCAGACTTAAACATTCAACAATGGCTAAAATTGTTTGTAATTTAGTTTTTGAAGCATTTTCATAATCGGTTTGTGGATCACATAGGAAACGCATTCACATTACATTATAGTCCTTAAGCATCAGTGGGAGTAATCTAAATTTTGGATTCTGATTTTTAATCTTTTTCAGGGATTGTGCAATTGATCCAACATGTGTACTATGTATGGACTGCTTCCAGAACAGTGTTCATAAAAATCATCGTTACAAGGTATGAAAATAGAACACAAAATATCTAGATTAGCAGGAATCTGTTGGCCACCTAGTTCATATTCTTGACCAGTACTTGAATTCCTGCTATTACAGTTCGGATATGTGTACCTTTAGCTCTGATTAAACATATTATGTGATGGGACATCTGTCTTAAGAGGTAGTCCCATACAATTTTCGGTGAGTATATCACATGTATATAAAATATTGTATAAGGTATATGGACAGCTTAAAGAATAACTATAAAGTCAACACTCATGTAACCACTACCAAAAAATAAGACATTAATTGCTCAGAGGCCTCCCATTTGTTCTTCCTCGATCATAATCTTTCTCTCACCCCTCACAATAACTTGTCCTTTATTTCCCTTTTACCTTATCACTCAAATCATATTGAATAGTTTTATCTGTTATTGTTGTTGTTGGGGGTTTTGTGTGTGTGTGTGTGTGTGTGTGTGTGTGTGTGTGTGTGTGTATATATATATATATATATATATATATATATTTAAATATATATTTTATTGATTTCAGAGAGGAAGGAAAGGGAGAGAGAATCATTGATTGACTACCTCCTGCACACCCCCACTGGGGATAGAGCCTTGACCAGCATGTGCCCTTGACCAAAATCTAACTCAGGACCCTTTAGTCCCCAGGCTGACACTCTGTCCACTGAGCCAAACCAGTTAGGGCGAGTTTTATCTGTTTTGGAACTTTATATAGGTGGAGTCGTACTGTATCTTTTTCCTTTTGAGTTGACTTCTTTCATTCAGCATTATGTGTGTAGCTATAATTTGTCCATTGACCTTATAATGCTCAGTAATCCATATTGTCTAATTGTGCTGTATATGGATAGTGCACATTGCTTCTAATTTGTGGTTATTATGAACAATTCTGCTATGAACATTCTTATTTGTGCATTTTGATATACACATACAGTAGTTTTTCTGGGCTATTTATGAGGAATAGAATTGCTGAGTTCTAGAGTATATAATATTCAGTCATAATAGTTAACGTCAGACTGTTTCCAAAGTGGTTATACCAATTTATGGCAGCAGTATATGAGAGTTGCCATTGCTCCACATTTTTACAAGATTTGATGTCTTTAATTTTAGCCAATCTGATGGTTATATAATAGTATCACATTGTAATCTTAATTTAATTTTCCTAATTACTAATGAGGTTGAGGGCTTTTTCCTTTCCTATTACATTTTTAGACAATCTTGTAATTTTAATTATACTTCTTAAGTAATAGTATTGGTTCTTTACTGTGGGCTTAGACAAACATAATAACTAATGTTTCTTTTTGTGTATTTAAAAAAAATCCTCACCCAAGGACATTTTTCCATTGCTTTTTAGGGAGAGGGAAATACAGAGAGAAATGTTGATGTTTTAGAAATACATCAATTGGTTGCCTCCTGCACTTGGGACATAGAGGCTTTCAACAAACATGTGTGGAAATAAAGTGTTAGGATCAAAAGCACTAAATCATAGGCAGAGCTGATGATACCTAAGATTTAATTATAAAAATAACTATCTGGGTCTGATTTAACATCAGCCTGATATAATCTTAAATGATGAGAATTTATATACATACTAGAGGCCTGGTGCACAAAATTCATGCACTGAGGGTGGGGAATTCCTCAGCCCAGCCTGCACCCTCTTGCAGTCCAGGACCCCTCAGGAGTCCTGGACTAATCCAGCAGGTGGACATCCCTCTTGCAATCTGGGATCCCTCACTCCTTACTGCCGGCCTGCTTGCTGCTCCTTACCATTTGGCTTGCTGCTCCTTAGCACTGCCGCTGTGCTTGCCAGCCGTGCACCGGCTTCTAGCTGAGCAGTGCTCCCCCTAAGCGAGTGCACTGACTACCAGGAGGCAGCTCCTCATTGAGTGTCTGCACCCTCGTGGTCAGTATGCATCTACACATCACAGCAACCAGTCATTCTGGTTTTTCCATTGTAATGGTTGCTTAGGCTTTTATATATGTGTGTGTGTGTGTGTGTGTGTGTGTGTGTGTGTGTGTGTGTGTGTCTATAGACACACACACACACACACACACACACACACGAGTCTGGCCTGTGGTATCAGGCAGAAATGGGCTCTCTGACATCCCCCAAGGGGTCTAGGATTGCAAGAGGGCACAGACTAGGCCGAGGGTTGTGGGGGGTTGGCCAACCGGGCAGGGATTGCGGAAGGGCTCCAGGGTGTGTCCGACTGTCTTGCTCAGTCATGAAAGGCTGGACCCCAGCAGCAAGCTAACCTACCAGTTGGAGCGTCTGCCCCTGGTGGTCAGTGCACAATCATAGCTACTAGTCAACTGGTTGACTGCTCCCTGGTGCTTAGTGCCTGTCGTAGTGAGCAGTTGAGCTCTCTTAGCATATCATTAACATAATATGCTTTGATTAGTTGAACAGACTATCGGATACTTAGCATATTAGGCTTTTATTATATAGGAGGATTATCTTTGAAACGCAACAATGTTCAAAAATACTTATTTACCTAGGCAATATAATAAAACTTACCTTTAAAATTTCAAATAATACAGAAGAATATAAATAAAAATTATATTTGTCTCTCTACCCCCATGTACTTTCTTTGTTAAACTAACCACACTTTACTATACATCCTTACAGATATTTTTTTTATTTACAAACATGTATTTATAAACATGCACACAGATATACATTTATTTGTATATTTAGAGAGGTATTTGTGTGTGTGTATATAAATGGGATGCTACTGTATATTCTATTTTGCAACTTGTTTTTAACAGTATATCCTGGGTATAATTCTATGTTGATACATATAATTATGTTCTTTTTCTCTGTTCTGTTCCTGTGTCTGTCTCTATATTTACTAAATACAATGATGTATTTATATTTGTGTCTCTCATCCCTATTCTTGCCTTAATTGCTGCATATATTCCTTTGTGGGAATATATCATTACATATTTAACTCATCCACTTTGTAGAAACAATTATATTGTTTTCAGTTTTCCACTGATCAACAAATATTGAAGTGTACATATGTCTTTATTTTCATATAGTTCAGTGTATATATTCAAGAATGCTTAAGGCTCGATTCTTAGAGGTAGATTTTCTGGATTGAACAGTATGTGCATTTAAAATTTTGATAGATTTTTGCCTAATGTTTTTTAATATATTTTTATTGATTTCAGAGAAAGGAAAGGAGATGGATAGAGGGATACAAACATCAATGGTGAGAGAGAATCATTGATCAGCTGCCTCCTGCATGCCCCTACTGGGTATTGAGCCTTTAACCTGGGCATGTGCCCTGACACACTAAAAGGTCCCATGAGTAACTGAGAAAAACTCACCCAGTGTGATCAACTCCAAAATATATCCTTTTAATGGGAATGTAAGTTAGCACAAACAACTCAAGAACAACGTTAGGTACCCAGACAGTGTGGCTCAGTTGTTGAGCATCAACCCATGAACCAGGAGGTCATGGTTCGATTCCCAGTCAGGGAATTCAAAATCAGGCCATTGTCATTCTCTATCTTGGCTTAATATATTTTTGATAATTTTTCTGCAAGAACTCTCAAAGGAAAAATGTAAACCATTTTAGTTGCTGTAAGACACCAAATAGATGAAAATACTTTTTACATTTCTTAAGTACAATATAAGTATCATTATAATTATTTTAAAATGTCTGTTTAATTAGAAATCTCATTACTTAAGCATTCTGGGAATTGTGTAGATTATTTTTTTGCACACTTCACAATCTATTCTCCATTAGTACAAAAATTAAAAACTATTTAAAAATTAGAGTATATTTTAAAAATTTATCAAGTTTGAAGGTCCATTTTTGTTGTTAGTATTCAGGTTTTTTACATATCCAATTTTCATTACATTAAATACAATTAAGATAGAAGTATTAGGGAACATTTATTATTTGAGTTATCTGTGTCATCTTCCTTGCTTTGTAATATGTTTTGAAATCATTTTTCACTTATTAGATGCATACTTCTACTGGAGGAGGATTTTGTGACTGTGGAGACACAGAGGCATGGAAAACTGGCCCTTTTTGTATAAGTCATGAACCTGGAGCAGCAGCTACTACAAAAGAGGTAAGAATATTAGTTGTTGTTTTTTAAATAAAAAATGCTAACTACCTTAAGCTTGCTGAAATTAGATAGAAATAAATGTTTTGTGTTTGGGTTAAACTGAATTCCATTGAGAATCCTAATAGTGAATTCATAATGAAAAGTTAACTCAGAATACTTTTTGTTAAGCAGTCAATTTCACAAGAATGAACAATACATATTTAAGCCTAAAAGAACAAAATAAGTAATTATTATTAGAAGCCAAATCTAACAAATTAGCAAACAGTAGAACTGACACATAATAATTACTTTCCTTAAAAAAAAGTCAACAGTTTGACTATCCGCTATACATCCTAATCAAGAAAAAAAGAATTGAGCCAACTCAGATATAGATAATTATAAGGGAAAATGAGGAAATAATTATACAATTACAGAAGGGGATTTGTAAGGGTTATAAAAAACTCTTTAGATGACAATAAATACATTTGAAAATGGATTACTTTATCGAACAGTATAAAAATGCAAATTTATTAATAAACAGAACGCTTGAACTATTTGTAAGCTTTGAAGAAATTCAGAAAATTGTCACAATACTTTTTTAAAAATGCCATGTTTAAATAGGTTCACAGAGGAATTCTTTTCAAAACTTCAAGAATAAAAAGTTTTTGTACTCTTTAAACTGTTCCAGATAATCCTAAAGCAGTGAACACCCCAGGGCCCAGATTTGATCTCTTTAAGTCCCATTTTCCATTAAATGCAATCAGGGATTGCTATGAAAATATTAGATGCCAGACCTTAGGGAATACATAAGCTTATAAGGATGGGTTTATGTTAAAAGAAGAACACAACTTGAAAGGACTGCCATTGACCTGAGTTGGACAATTGTAGCATCAAAGAATAATAACAAATAACCTTAACAATTGGTTAACTCATATTGAAGATATAAAAATCCATGAGTTCCTAATGAAACATGTATAAGAAACAGAAATAGATAGAAAGATGAAGTTTGTTGCATTCGCTCTGATTATTGTATCAATTCTTTACTCTAAAAATTGGTAGGAATTGTCTCATGGTAAACAAGTATTTCCAGTTGATGAGGCAAAGCTCTTTTTTAAAATATATTTTTATTGATTTCAAAGAGGAAGGGGGAAAGAGAGAGAGAGAGATACATCAATAATGAGAGAGAATCATTGACCAGCTGCCTCCTGCACGCCTCCTTCTGGGGATCAAACCCAAAGCGGGGCATATACCCTTGACCAGAATTGAACCCAGGGCCCTTCAGTTCGCAGGCCGATGCTCTATCCACTGAGCCAAACCAGCTAGGTCAAAGCTCTTTTCTAGACAAATACTAGCTAGTAGAAAAGGGATACTAGAATAAGAAAAAGCAACGTTTTGCAAGCCCTAAGGAAATATATGATAAGTGAGGATCATTAATGGATGTGAAAACCCTTGAGACTTGAGTTGATAAGGAACAATATTCACATGGTTCTAAATTGTCATCTCATAGATTACTTGCTGGTCATAAGAGAAAAAAATGAAACTTTATAATGGAGGTATCATATTATCATTCCTGAAACCAGTCATGAATCACTGCTAATAGTGGGTTGATGTGGCATAATGAACATCATTTGATGTAAAATGAAGTACATAACTTAACACCTGAAAATCAGTTAATGCAATAAACCATATAAATAGAATAAAAAATAAATCCGTATGATCACAAAATATGCATAAAAAGCATTTAACTAATTCCAACATACTTTCATGATAAAAAAGACTTAAACTTAATAGAAGGAAACCTCATCAACCTGATAGAGAGCATCTAGGAAAAACTCACAGCTGTAATTATACTGGATACTGTCTCCCTAACATCAGGAAGAAGACCAAGATTTTGTTCTTGCTATATATTCATTATTGTATTTGAGGTTCTAGCCAGGGCAGTTTGTCAAGAAAAAGAAATAAAAGGCATAAATATTGGAAAGGAAGAAGTAAAACTAGCTCTATATACAGATTATATAACTTATATAAAATATATAGACTATCCTAAGGAATCCATTAAAAAAATAATTAGAACTAATAAATTAGTTCAGCAAGATTTTCCTATGTAATAAAGAGGTAATATGCAAATTGACTATCATTCCAACTCACAAGATGGCCGCCACAAGATGGCCAGCAGGGTAGGACAGTTGTGAGCTATCAGGCCAGCTGGGGAGGGCAGTTGGGAGGTACCAGGCCTGCAAGAGAGGGCAGTGGGGGGCAATCAGGCCTGCAGGGGAGGGCCGTTAGGGGCGACCAGGACTGCAGGGGAGGGTAGTTGGGAGCGAATAAGCCAGCAAGGGTGGGGGGCAGTTAGGGTTGACCAGGCCTGCAAGGGAGGACAGTTAGAGGCAATTGGGCCAGCGGGGGAGCAGTTATGTGTTGGTCAGGCTGTCAGGAGAGTGGTTTAGGGGGTGATCAGATTGGCAGGCAGAAGTGGTTAGGGGCAATCAGGCAGGCAGGTAGGTGAGCAGTTGGGAGCCAACAGTCCTGGATTGTGAGAGCGATGTCTGACTGCCTGTTTAGGCCCAATCCCATTGGACATTCCTCAAGGGGTCCCAGATTGTTGAAGGTGCAGGCTGGGCTGAGGGACACACACACCACCCCCGTGCATGAATTTTGTGCACCGGGCCTCTAATAGGATATAAAATAACTAGAGGCCTGATGCACCAGTGGGGTTTCTCAGCCTGGCCAGAGGGATCGGGTGGAAACTGCCTCCGACATCCGCTGAGGGGTCCTGGATTGTGAAAGGGTGCAGACCAGGCCAAGGAACCCCATCAGTGCATGATCAGGGCCAGGAAGGGATGCGGGAGGCTGGCCAGCTGGGAGGGCCCATAGGAGAGCTCTGTGGCGTGTCTGCCTAACTCACTCAGTCCTGATCGGCCATACCCCAGCGGCAAGATAACCTACCGGTCAGAGTGTCTGCTCCTGGTGTTTAGTGCATGTCAGTGAGAGTGGTTGAGTGTCCTTAGCATATTATTAGCATACTAGAGCCCGGTGCACGAATTTGGGAAGGGGGTATCTCCCAGCCCAGCCTGCACCCTCTCCAATCTGGGACCCCTCAAGGGATGTCCAGCTGCCCATTTAGGCCTAATCCATGTGGGATCGTGCCTAAATGGGCAGTTGGATATACCTCTCACAATTCAGGCTCCCAACTGCTCACCTGCCTGCCTTCCTGATTGCCCCTAATTGCTTCTGTCTGCCAGCCCGATCACCCCCAAACCACTCTCCTGCCAGCCTGTTTGCCCCTAACTGCCCTTCCCTTCAGGCCTGGTCACCCATAACTGCCCTCCCCTGAGTCCTCCCCAACTCCCCTCCCCCTCCGCAACTGCTTTCCTCTGCAGGCCTGGGTTTCCCCCAACTGCCCTTCCCTTGAGGCCCAGTTGCCCCCAACTTCCCTCTTCTGCTGGCCTGGTCACCCCTAACTGCCCTCCCCTGCAGGCTTGATCACCCCCAACTGTCCTCCCTTGCGGGCCTGGTCCCTCCCAACTGCCCTCCCCTGCTGGCCATCTTGTGGTGACCATCTTGTGTTCACATGGGGGCATGATCTTTGACCCCATGGGGGCAGCCATCTTGTGTGTTGGAGTGATAATCAATCTGCATATCACTCTTTTATTAGATAGGATAGAGGCCTGGTGCTCGGGTGGGGGCCGGCTTGTTTGCCGGCTTGTTTGAAGGATGTCCCGTATCAGGTTGGGTGTTCCCTTGCGGCATGGGGTGGATTGGGTGAGGGGCCAGCAGTTGTTTACAGGTCGGCTACACCCCCTGGTGATCCAAGAGGAGGCCCTGGTATCTGGGGTTTACTTATCTTCTACAATTGAAACTTTGTAGCCTGGAGCAGAGCCACGCCTTCTGCTTGCATCATGGGTGGCGACAGCCATTTCTGTTGGTACTTATGTATCTTCTATAATTGAAACTTTGTAGCCTCACCAAAACCGGTTTGGCTCAGTGGATAGAGCATTGGTCTGCAGACTGAAAGGTCCCAGGTTCGATTCCGGTCAGGGGCATGTACCTTGGTTGTGGGCACATCCCCAGTAGGGGGTGTGTTCTCACTGATGTTTCTAACTCTCTATCCCTCTCCCTTCCTCTCTGTAAAAAATCAATAAAATATTTTTTTTTTAAAGAAAAAGAAACTTTGTAGCCTGGAGTGGAGCCAAGCCTCCTGCTTGCTCCATGGCTGGCAGCCATTTCTGTTTGGGTTTATGTATCTTCTATAATTGAAACTTTGTAGCATTAAGTGGAGGTCTGGGCTGGCCAGGTTGTACAGAAAGCTTGGCTTCCTCCATTGCCAGGGCAACCCTAGCCTCCTGCTCTCTCCAACTCCATTGCTGCTGCCATTTCTGTTTGAATTTATGTATCTTCTATCATTGAAACTTTGTTACCTTGAGTGGAGGCCTAAGCTGGCAAGGGCAGGCCAAAAGCGTGGGCTCCTCCATTGCTGGGGAAATCCAAGCCTCCCTTCTGCTTTTTGTGGCTGTAGCCATCTTGGTTGGGTTTATTTGCATATTCGCTCCTGATTGGATGATGGGCATGGCTTGTGGGTGTAACAGAGTGATGATTAATTTGCATATTACTTTTTTATTAGATAGGATTATTATAGCCCTGGCTGCTGTGGCTCACTTGGTTTGGTGTCATCCCATGCACTGAAATTTTGCAGCTTCACTTCCCAGTCAGGGCAAATGCCCAGGTTTTGGGCTCAGTCCTCAGTAGGGGGTATGCAGGAGGCAGCAAGCTAATTGATGTTTTACTTCTGTTGATTTTTTCTCTTTCTCGTCCTCTTCCTTTCTCTAAAAAAAAAAAACAATAAAAGGAGAAGAATATCAATTTAAAAATCTTAAAAAAGTAAATATACATAATTATTATAAATTAAAAACAATATCTTTATCCATTTTATTTGTATACAATGTTGATAGTGTGTCTTTCTCTGCTTACAGAATTTACATTGTTCACTGAGTGAGGAGGTAATTGCCCAAGCCAGGAAAATGTTCCCTTCAGTGATAAAATACATTGTAGAAATGACTATATGGGAAGAGGAAAAAGAACTGCCTTCTGAACTCCAAATAAGGTGGGAAAATTTTTAAAAGCTATAAGTTTTAATGATTGTTATTTATATTGCAAAGTAAGTGCTGGAAAAATGTTTTTGTTATTTACTGCTTAACTTATTACCATTATGCAAATTTTATAGAGAATCACCTTTTGAGAATACTTCCAAAATGTACATTTATATGAGATGTTTTGCTAGACCTTAACAGAAGTTAAGCCAAAAAGAAGAGCCTAGTCAGGATCTTCTGACTTTTACAAAAAAACCCCAAACACACAACTATTTGTGGGGTCATGTTCTAAATGATTTTATAAGTCCCTAGCAGCCACTTATCCCAGTACGGAAGTAAATTGCCCAGTTTGATACTGGCCTGGACCAACTCCCAAGTTCCTAGGAGGTTTGTGAGCAAAAGTAGGGACTTAGGCACAGTGTATCTCCCTTTAGCCTAGGTCTTTAAGATTAAAATATGTTTGATGGCCCAGCCAGTGTGGATCAGTGGTTGAGTATCAACCCTTGAACCTGGAGGTCATGGTTCGATTCTCAGTCAGGGCACATGCCCAGATTGTGGGCTCAATTCCCAGCAGGGGGAGTGCAGGAGGTAACCAATCAGTGATTCTCTCCTATAATTGATTGGTTTTTCTATCTCTCTCTCTCTTCCTCTCCCTTCTTCCCTCAATGCGTTCCTCACTTGGGTTGTTGTACATTTAAAAAACAAACAACAGCCCTAACCGGTTTGGCTCAGTGGATAGAGCATCTGCCTGTGGACTGAAAGGTCCAGGTTCGATTCCGGTCAAGGGCATGTACCTTGGTTGCGGGCACATCCCCAGTGGGGAGTGTGCAGGAGGCAGCTGATCGATATTTCTCTCTCATCGATGTTTCTCTCAATCTCTTTCCCTTCTTCTCTGTAAAAAATTAATAAAATATATTTTTTTAAAAACACACAACCACATAATAAAAAAAGTTTGAAGGCGGGAATTAGGAATTGGCCCTTTCTCCTGTTCTTTGGTATCTAGGATTATTTCAGTTGTAGGTATTTAACATATTTAAGCTTCAAGTCTAGGAATTCCAAGAATAGCCATAAATAAGTTTTCTGAGAATATAATATTTGCTCTTAACTTACAAGTGCAAAAGGGGATTCTAGACCTGATATGAAGATATAATTTGGGCCTTGTGGGTAAATCTAATCACAAATCTATTATTATTCTTTGAA
Source organism: Vespertilio murinus (assembly GCA_963924515.1). Lineage (NCBI taxonomy): Eukaryota > Metazoa > Chordata > Mammalia > Chiroptera > Vespertilionidae > Vespertilio > Vespertilio murinus. The sequence goes on along the minus strand of OZ004704.1, from coordinate 157,382,340 downwards.
TTTACGAGGCTTTATGGTTTGTTTTATTTTAGGAAAGAAAATTAAGAATTTAAGTTTATAAAGACAATAAACATTCTGTTTTACTCCTGCTGGGCCCATAAACTGCTAGGAAAAATACAGGTCATCAGAGATTATGTCCACAAAGGTTTTAATTTCAAATATGTGATAGCATCAGTTAAACACATTTAAGAATTGTGTTAGTCAACAAAATACTAGTTAGCAATCTGCCTACCTAAAAAGGGAAAGTTGCTTGAGTGTGGATGTGTATGGAGGAAGCATTGGACTTCAGATTCACAGATCTGAGTTCTGTCCTTCTCACTGCTTATTGGCATTGTGACCATGAAGAAATCCCTTTGAGCTTCCATATTGTAAGCTATGAGACCCAAGAAAATCTTCCTCTTAGAGTTATGAGGATCAATATTGTAAAGCATCTATATAATAAAGAGCCAGGATCATAACGGCTGTTATGACTGAAGGCTTAACCAGACCGAAAGTCAGTGCTGGGTTGCCATGGTGACTCAGTACTGACTGGGGCCACTGCCAGCACCCTGACCCAGCAGTAACTGTCTAGGGCAGGGATGGGCAAACTTTTTGACTCGAGGGCCACAATGGGTTCTTAAACTGGACCGGAGGGCCGGAACAAAAGCAACCTGACCATGCTGGCACTCTCATCTTGGGCTGCTGGTGAAGGAGCGGAGGGGAGAGTAAGAGAACCCTCTGCTCTTTCGGCTCCTCGGCCCGGATAGAACAGCCAAACGGGCCAGATCCGGCCCACGGGCTATAGTTTGCCCACGGCTGGTCTAGGGTGTTGCAGATCAGGCCCAGAGAGAGGCCTGCATAGAGAGAGGCAGGGTCTGATCCACAGCCTCGGTGGCAGCTGTTGATCAGAACTTGCCTCTTTCTCTCCCGCCTGGTCAACAGCCTCACCTCCATTTCTCTCCATGCCTTCACTGGGGCTGCTGATCAACCTGCCTTTCTGATTAGTCCCTGTTGATAGGCCCAGAGATGCTGACTGGCATAGAAACTGACCAATAAGAACCAAATCTGGGTCAACTGTGAGGAGCCAATGGCTGCCTAGGAGGTGGAGCTTTTGACACTGACTGGCATAGAAACTGACCTATCAGAACCAAATTGGCCAGCAGAGGTGGGCAGTAGGGGGCGAGATCAGACAAGCAGAGGCAGTATGGGGCAATTAGGCCAGCAGGGAAAAGCAGTTAGGAGTGAGATCAGGCTGGCAGGGGAGGGCTGTTGAGGGCGAGATCACACCCTCAGGGGAGGCCAGTTGGGGGCAATCAGGCTGGCAGGGGAGGGCAGTTGAGGTGAGATCAGGACAGCAGAGAAGGGCAGTTGGGGTGATCAGTTAGGGGTGATCAAGCAGGCAGAGGCAGTTGGGGATGAGATCAGGCCAGTAGGGGAGAGTAGTTGGGGGTGAGATCAGGCTGGCAGGCGAGGGCAGTTAGGGGTGATCAGGCAGGCAGGCAGAGAGGTTAGAGGTAATCAGGTAGGCAGGCAGGTGAGTGGTTAGGAGCCAGCGTTCACAGATTGTGAGAGGGGTGTCCAACCACCAGTTTAGGCTCAAACCCACAGGGATCGAATTTCATGCACTGGGCCTCTAGTATTATATAAACTGTTGAAAACTGATAATATCTAAATTTGTGTAGCCCAGACAACTGTTTTCACCTTTTATAAGATCCTCACATCAGTCTTAACTGTAGACATTATACTCTTCTTAGAGATATAAGAGGTATTGTCATCTCAACAAGATTAAAAGTCTAAGCCACCCAAATGTCTGTAAGTTCCCTTACTCAATCAAATGGTAATGCCCACACTTTAAATCTTTATACTTATAAAAACTTAAATGCACTGTAAAGCCAGAAATATAAGATAAAACAAAAATAAATTTAATAAAAACTAAATGTTACTAAAATGTCACTATTATTGCCTGCTTGAAGGTTCTGAGTCTGAGGCCTTTCTTCCTTTGTCAAGATGAGAAGTTAGCAAGAGTTAAGAGTGGTATTAAATCCATGACACTGGCCTGGACCAACTTCCAGGTTCCCAGGAGGTTGTGCACAAAGGTAGGGACTTGAGCACAGTGTCTCCCTTTAGCCCAAGCCTTTAAGATTAAAAAATGTTTGATAGCCCTGCCAGTGTGGCTCAGTGGTTGAGCGTCAAGAACCTGGATATAGGGTTTGATTCCCCATAAGGGCAAATGCCCAGATTGCGGGCTCAATCCCAAGTGGGGGCGTACAGGAAATAGCCAATCAATAATTCTCTCTCATCATTGATGTTTCTATCTTTCCCTCTCCCTTTCTTTTTCATTGTGTTCCTGCCACTAAACTGACAATAATAATCTACATGCAACCATGATGGCTCAGTGGTTGAGCATCGACCTGTTGAACCAGGGGGTCATGGTTAGATTCCCAGTCAGGGCACATGCCCAGGTTGGAGGCTCGGCCCCCAGTAGGGGGCGTGCAGGAAGCAGCCAATCAGTGATTCTGTCTCATTGATGTTTCTATCTCTCCTGTTCTCTTCCTCTCTGAAATCAATAAAAATATATTTTAAGTAAAAAAATAAATAAACTGACAATAATAATCTGTATCTGGAAGTGATAAAAAAAAGTTGGGGAAAAATCCTGGAAAAGGTAATACTTTTATTAGGGTTATTAAAATTCCACAGTACTGTACTATGTAAAATAATTTCCTATATGAGTATTATAGTGGTACTTTCTCATATGTAAGAACTTACACAATGCTGCTTTGGTACAAATGTCATATATTATTTTAGCTTATTTTTTATATTTTCCTTTGTTTATTTGTTGCAATATCTGAATGCTTATCTTATTTTTTAAACAGGGAGAAAAATGAAAGATACTATTGTGTCCTTTTTAATGACGAACACCATTCATATGATCATGTCATATATAGTCTACAAAGAGCTCTTGACTGTGAGCTTGCAGAGGCCCAGTTGCATACCACTGCCATAGACAAAGAGGTTTGTGAGCTTCATTTGAATTTTTGTACTGTCTTATATCAGTTTCTGGAAGTTAGGTGTTGACTGAGCCTCTGCTCCTTTGCCAAGTATTTTAGTATTGTGTTAGGTATAACAATCTTCTTCACCCATTTCTTATATCCTACACAAACTGGTTAAAACTTGACTTTTCTACATGTGTATCATAGTTATAGATAACTATAACTTTCCTCTTTTAGTCTAAGTAATTAGGTGGCTGAATGTGGCAAAGAGTAAAGAATGTTGGCTCAACTTCTATCTCTCTAATTTTTATTGAATGAATGAATAAGTGTGAATTATTAAAAGTGGATAATTTCTGAGGTTTTAACATTTATTAAAACTATTTTTAGAATAATATTGATTTATGGCTCTGCTTTTATTTCATTTCCATCCTAAGGAATGAGTTCCTTAGGTGTATAGAAAGACTACTTAACACAATCCTGCCCTAGAGAGAAGTATAATATAGTGAAAGAAGCAGCATGGCATTAGTAATTAATTCTAGGGCTTGAGGAAACAACATCCTGGCCACACCTCTAACCCACTAGTGGACCTTAAGTGTGTTATGCAATACCTATTGAGGAACTTTGAGTTTATTCATGAGAAGTATTTATTTATTTATTTTTATTGATTTCAGTGAGGAAGGGAGAGGGAGAGAGATAAGAAACATTAGTCATGAGAGAGAATCTATTGGCTGCTTCCTGCACGTCCCCTTCTGGGGATCAATCTCACAACCCAGGCATGTGCCCTTGACTGAAATCAAACCTGGGACCCTTCAGTCTGCTGGCCAACGTTCTCCACTGACCCAAACCAGCTGGGGCTATGCATGAGAAGTATTTAAAACATATAGCAGGAGTTTAGTAAACCTCAGTTATTATTATCAAGATGGAAATAGAGAACACTACAAAAAGTAAAGAACTGACATCTTGCTAGGCAGGAAATGTAAAATCTTAAAAGTGTAGAAATTCTAAAGAACATTATAAACGAATGAACAGAAAGATAGATATAGAGACAGTAAAACAACAAGCAGACTGTCAAATGACAGCGGGGGGGCGGGGGCGGGTAGAGAGATCTGGTGGAGATAAGAGATCAACCGAAGGACTGGTATGCATGCATATAAGTACAACCAATGGACACAAAACTCTGGGGAGGGAGGGCAGGAATGGGAGGGGGGTGGGCAATGGTAAGCTATGTACACATATAATACCTTAATAAATTAAAAAAAAATAGAATAAGAAAAAAAAGAAAAAAAGTATAGAAATTCTCTACTAGTGGTATAAAAGTCTGGAACTACCCAAAGGTGTTAAACATTTGTGATTATCTTTCATCTTTTAACTTTTAGGCAGTCAACAAATGATTAATAATTAACAACTCATTAGGTTTTTGGGCTCTATATTACTAATTGATTGGGATTGTCATTCTCCCATTTAATTCTCATGTTTGTCTATAATTAGGGTCGTCGCGCTGTTAAAGCTGGTACTTTTGCTGCTTGCCAGGAAGCAAAAGAAGATATAAAGGTAATTTTCTGAATTAGGGACAAAGAGAACGTAAGAGGAATGCACATTATAAGAATCCAAGTTAAACAACTATCTTTTTAAAATGGGTTTTGCTTCCTATGTAAAGATAGGGTTGATGCATTTGGACCCAGAGATTTTGAACTGCAATGGTCATGTAATTTCTTTTTCAAAGAATAGATTACTTAGTTAAAACAAAACTTTTAAACTAGGTGTTTTTTTTCAATATCCCTTTTATTTGTTAGAGTCATTCAGAAAATGTCTCTCAACATCCACTTCATGTAGAAGTATTACACTCTGAAGTTATGGCTCATCAGAAATTTGCTTTACGTCTTGGCTCCTGGATGAACAAAATTATGAGCTATTCAAGTAAGTATATAGTCTAATACTGTGTTGTTTTTTAAAATAGCTACAAATTAAAAGTATTAAGTATAAAATAAAATTTATTTTTAATATATTTTGGTTAATTTTCAGAAATGCATTTCAAGTACTATAAATAATATTTTATTGGCTCTTGATTCTATGATGTTGACAGAATTGTCCTTGTTATCAAATGTTTGAAGATTAATGTTAATTTTTTTACATGCTATAAGAAACATACTTTTGGGAGAAATGTTATAAGAATAAATATTATGTGCTGGCTTTTTTTTTTGTAGGTGATTTTAGACAGATCTTTTGCCAAGCATGTCTTAGAGAAGAACCTGGCTCTGAGAAGCCCTGTCTCATAAGCAGGTTAATGCTTTGGGATGCAAAACTTTATAAAGGTAGGTGGGTCTTGGCTTATGCTGTTTGCTATGAAGCAAAGGAAGATTATGACCTTAAAGTAGAACTATGATCTCTTTTGTTTACTAATATCAATGATCTTGGTTTATCAGATAAACGTTAAAGTAAGATCAACCAATCAATATATATTCTTCTGTGTTGAAACTGGGGGATATTCCTTTTAATTATAGTGCCTTTTCATTTAATCAGGATGAGTAAAAGAAGTATGTATATGTATGTAGTGCCATTGCTAAAGCTGTACTAATATTCATTTTTATAATTCTAAACAAAGAACAAAAAGTGAGAGGTAAGAGAAAAAGACTAAAGGGGATAGAAAAGGGAAGAATAAAGAGTAAGTGTAGTTTTGAGTGAAATAGAATGAAAAAGAATGGAGAAGTGTTGGGAGAGGTAGAATGAAGTAGGATAAAGTAGTGAGAAGACTACAGAAAAAGAGGAAAAAGGCCATATGTATATATTTTAAATTCTATCTATTAAACATTAATGTGATAATGCTACTCATATTTGAATCCTTGAGGTCTACTAGCATGTGAAATAATTTTATAATATTTTGCCACTTCTAATAGCTGGAATGTTTCTTTTGCCTTGGTGATACTACCCCACTTCCCCCCAAAATGATTTATAGGTGCCCGTAAGATCCTTCACGAATTGATCTTCAGCAGTTTTTTTATGGAGATGGAATACAAAAAATTCTTTGCTATGGAATTTGTAAAGGTAATTGCTCTTTATAAATAGATATCAATAAATAGAAATAGAAAACATTTTTATAAATGATGTAATAGAAACAAAGGGAATAATTATGAATCCAGAATTTAATTTTATGATTCATTTTTTTGTCAAACATTTTTTATTTTCTCATTTGGTAATATGGAAACAGTATTTTGGGAAAAGAGAAAGGTGGGAAATGACCTATTATTTGCTGAGACAGAACAATAGGAAGTTATCACGTTTGTTCATCCTTCCTAATAATTTGCCTGTTAATATAATAAGAATAGAAGTGACTAGTTGAAAGTCATAGCAGGAAAAAGGAACATATAAAAATAAAGTGCCCTGGCCAGTTTGGCTCAGTGGATGGAGCATTGGCCTGCAGATGTAAGGGTCCCAGGTTCAATTCTGGTCAAGGGCACATGCCCAGATTGCAGGCTCCATACCAAGAAGGGGATGTGCAGGAGGCAGATAATCAATGATTCTCTCTCTTCATTGATGTTTCTATATCTCTCTGTTCCTTCCTCTCTGAAATAAATTTATACACACACACACACACACACACACACACACACACACACACACACATACATCCTAGAGGCCAAGTACATGAAATTCATGCAAGGGGAGGGTGTTCCTCCGTCTGGCCTGCACCCTCTCCAGTCCAGGAGCTCTCAAGGATGTCCTACTGCCTCTCGCAATCCGGGACCACTGGCTTCTAATCGCTTGCCTGCCTGATCGCCCCTAACCACCTCTGCCTGCCTGATCATCCCTAACTGCTCCCCTACTATCCTGATCACCCCTAACTGCCCCTGCCTTTCCCCACATCCAGGACTTAGGATTCCTTTCTCCTGCTGGTCACAGACACCCAGTACCCGGACTTCCCTCCCTCTGGCCATCCACAGGCACCCATGACCCAGGCCAGCTTCACCCGGGCTGACTGCAGCTGCAGGGGACCATGGGTGGGAAGCTTCACCTGGGCCGTAGCTGAAGGTGCTCGGGACCGCAGGGCGTGCAGCTTGTCCCTCTCCTGAGCCACAGCCCCAGCCACTAGTGCCTGGGACTGTGGGGCACACAGCTTGCCCCTCTCGTGGGCTGGGCCGCAGGTGCTGGCACAGCCACTGGTGCCCAGGACCACAGGGTGGGTGGCTTGTCCCTCTCCCGGGCCGCAGGCTCAGCTCCTGGCACCTGGGACCACAGGTCGGGCAGCTTGTTCCTCTGCAGCCTGGCTGGTCCCCATTCCTCTCTTCCCAGTGTTGAGGTGTCTGAGTCATGACAGCATGAGTGTGTGATGACCATTTGCATATTAGCTCTATTAAATAGGAGGATGTTTTTAAAAAATGCTAAAAGGAGGCAGGAATTATATGGGCAAGAGTTTTGCCTTATGTAAGGTATCTAATAAATACTTGTTAGGTTCCTCTGATATTGAATTGCAGGCAGTTCTGTAACACTTAAAACAGGGTAGAGGTAGAACTGGAAACAGAAAGTGAAATAATGATTGTTAAAGGCAAATGATACTGTAGGGTAAGATCGCTCACTCCCTGAATTTTAGAAGTACATTGTTAAAAGTAACTAAGACATTTGGTTTCTTGAAAAGTGATGACAACTCAGCTTCTCAACTCTATTCTTCTAAAATTCTTTAGAGATACGATATTGAACCATATGTGTAATCTGAAAGGAAATTATTTTCTTATACAAAATCAGTTCTCTTTACTAAGATGATATTTTTTGTATGCAGTGGGAATTCTATGGATAAAATTAAATATAGATTAAGGACCTAATACTATGCTTGATACATGACTGAATGTATTATTATTTTTGGTCTCTCAGTATTTCAGGGTTTATTTTCAGCTGGTATGCACCAGTATGGATAAGAAATGATGTAGTCAGCATCCATTCTATTTAAGGCTAGATGAATCTGATTGGTTAGTTTTCTGGTTCGTATCAGTTTATAAGTACTTGGAATATAGCCCATGCCCTATACCAGTGGTCGGCAAACGGCGGCTTGCGAACCACATGCGGCTCTTTAGTCCTTTGAGTGTTCTAACACCACTTCTTCAAAATAGACTCGCCCAGGCCGAAAACTGACTTCTGCGTATGAGCCACGAAGTTTCAGTCGCACTGTACATGTGCACCCGCATGTGGTATTTTGTGGAAGAGCCACACTCAAGGGGCCAAAGAGCTGCATATGGCTCTCGAGCCATGGTTTGCCGACCACTGCCCTATACCATTGGGATAGAATTTGCTAGCGACTGCCCCAGATCTTATTTGGAGGAAGGATATACTGCACCATTGCAGTTCATTGTGATATTTTACCTGTGTTTGTGTGTTTTGTACATTTTGTTGTTTGTTTGTTTTTTTAATATTTATTTACTTATTTATTTTAAGCCTCACCAGAAGATATTTTTTCCATTGGTTTTTGGAGAAAGTAGGAGGAAGGGTGGGAGGGGAAGGAGAGATATAAGAGAGACACATTGGTTGCCTCTTGCACATGCCCCAGGGATTAAATACTTGACCAGGAATTAAACCCATGACCCTTTGATGAGTGGGCTGATGATGCTCTAACCACCTTATCATATCAGCAAGGGCTACATTTTTTATTTTATAGTTCTCACTTCCAACTCTGTGAGATTGGGCAGTTGAATTCACGTTTTTGGTCTCTTCTTCATTATTTTCTTTCTAATATATTTTTGTTGACCATATTATCCCCCATCAAGAAATAGGAATTATAATACTTGTCATCTTATATACAGAAACAGATTTGCAACAGCTGTTAAAATTGGGATTTTTAAGTTTTTAGTAGTCATTTTTAATTGATTCTCCACTTCTTATTATGTCTTTCAGTATTATAAACAGCTGCAGAAAGATTATATCAGTGATGATCATGACAGAAGTATCTCTGTAACTGCACTGTCAGTTCAGATGTTTACTGTTCCAACTCTGGTATGTATTAATAATTTCTTTGCAATCTTTCTAAGTAAAACTTGTTTTGTCTTTTAAGAATTTTGCTTAGTATTGATTCAAAACAGTGTCAAAGTCATTATGTTGAGCTAATTTCATCTGAAAAATTGAATAATATGTGGTATCTGCATGTGAATAATACATTGATGGTATCCAAGACAAGTGGGAATGATGGCACTGCCTTTTGTCTTAAAGTCCTGATCCTTACATGTGAATTCCAGAGTTTATTTCTCAGTTTTAAGAGTAACTTAGGAGCAATGCCTTTTCAATACCAATTTTTTTTTTTTTTTTTTTTTTTTTTTGCTTTTTTGTTGTTATCCCTTAGTTATTGGGGTGAGTGGATAGATTAAGATAAAGCATGTGTAGGGTATGACTCCAGCATTGTGGGAGATACAGTGCTGCATAGATCTGGGAGGAAAGTGGAGGATTATGCTTTCTTTTTGTACTATTTTTTTTCCTATTTCTTTTGGACAGTTGGCTAACTATACTTTCCCATTTCAAAGTCCAGAGTAAAGGTTGGGAAGAGATAGTGGATTGGAAGTTAGGGGGGATGTGCCATAATAAATGATAATGTGATAGAAGTTATGAAGTATATCTATGATTGTTCTATTTTTGCTCATTGTATGATTGCCAATGGTAAGCATTATATAAGTAATCTTAGTAATGGGTTTGGAATGTCCAGATAGGTGTTTTCTAGTTATTGAGGAATAGAGAATTTTTTACTTTTAGAAAATAGCTTCTCAGAAATTGCTGTTCTGTGAGACTAAGGACTGTGTTTGATGTTCAGTAAACATTAAAAATGACTCACTGACCAAGCAAACAAGTTAATGCTAAAGACGACATTTAAAATATTCTGCAGGCTCGACATCTTATTGAAGAGCAGAATGTTATTTCTGTCATTACTGAAACTTTGCTAGAAGTTTTGCCTGAGTACTTGGATAGGAACAACAAATTCAACTTCCAGGGTTATAGCCAGGACAAATTGGGAAGAGTATATGCTGTTATATGTGATCTAAAGTAAGTTGTTCGAGTCAAAAGGTGAGGGTACTTATTAAACACACTGTGCTTATTTGTCCTGTCTTATAAACCTCTGATACTTTTGGTTATCTAAGATTCACTTTATAATGAGAAGTAAAAAGAACTCTTACTGTCTCATGTCAGTAAATGTTTTAAGTGAAGGCTTCTTATAGAATTAAAACCACGTTAATAAAGAAGGAGCCTGTCACAGTATCTTAGGGTCACTAAATGAATCTCCATCACATTTACTATGCCTTCCACTCAGTTCCACTTCTGTACTTTGGTTCTGTCCCTCTTGTATAGTCTCTTCGGGCATAATTTCAGATGATCTAATTGGTGTGAATTTCTTTTTAACTCCCTTTTTCATACATGTAACCAAGTTATTCATCAGTGGCTTCTTAAGTTTTTCTCCTTGAAGAAAGTGGAGAGTTTGGTTTTTTATTTTTTTAACTAAAATACAAATCATATGATAAATCTTGGGATTGTTGGACCTAAAAGGAAATTTATTTTAGAAATAAATAGTGAACATTATAAGGGTTGTAATGTCAACTATTCAATAGTCATAATCTTCAAAAAAATCCTTTCTTTCAATAATATATTAAGATAAAATATATTTCATTTAGTTTGCTATTTAAAATGAAGGGCTCCATGACATAATTATTTTCTAGTCCCGAGGGGGATAATCAAATTTTGTCCACTTCTTCTAGTGACCATGTAGGGTATAGAGAGATGGAAACAAATAGATTTCCAAACCAAACTAGAAATAGTTGAATCTATTTAAAAAATACATTTGAAACATTTTTGGAAGTATACCTTAGGTCCTTGATATTACTGAGAAAAATGCTTCCAGACCTTTTCAAATTCCTCAATTTCTAAATATGATTATGACATATAAATCTTTCTTTAAAGTTCAGTAAATGATTATGTTACCACATCTTCAGGACAAGTAGAGATGGTGAAAGAATTCAGTAGTGAGTCACCATTTAGCTATTGTAATTCACAAATTCTGCATAAATTATAAATTAGGCAAAACAAACAAAAAATATACAAAAACTCCAATGAGTGCTTATAGTTATCAGTGTTAGTGTATTCATCATTTTTTTGGTCTACTGTACAGGAAAAATCTCTTTACTGTGGCTCTCATTATAATGAAGTACTCTTGTAACTGAGTTATTTTTATATCCAGAGAAGAGATGCATTATCACATCATTGTCTCATCATATTTTATTTTATGTGTCTCTGATAATAGTTACTCTCAATGGTGAATAATTTACAGTCAGGACGTCCCTGCATACCCGTATGATAAAACTTTAAGAGCTTCTGGTTTGGAAGTCAACTTTAAACTTTTCACACTCTTTTGATGCTTACAAGTTATATTCTACATCCTTACCTAAATAGAGATATCTCTGATGACAAGGAAAAGGGAAAGTGAACATATTTTGAGCACCTGTTCAACAAATACTGTTCTAGGTTTCTCTTTAACTCACTCTCACAAGTGTCCTCTGTTCTTTTTTAAATATATATATTTTTATTTCAGAGAGGAAGGGAAAGGGACAGAGATAAAAACATCAATGAGAAAGAATCATTGATCAGTTATCTTCTACTCTGGGGACAGAGCCCACAAACGGGCATGTGACCTGACCAGGAATTGAACCATGACTTCCTGGTTCATAGGTCAGTGCTCAACCATTGAGCCATACCAGCCTGGCTTCTGTTCTTTTTTAGTAACTGTAATGTGCTAAGGAGCTTAACTTATTTCATCTTGTTTTATTCTTGCAATATTCTCATAAGCTAGGTGATTTAATTTTATTTTTAGATTATAATTATTTGCCTAAGGCAGCCGTGGGCAAACTATGGCTCGCGGGCCGTATCTGGCCCGTTCGGCTGTTCTATCTGGCCCGTGGAGCCGAAAGAGCAGAGGGTTCTCTTGCTCTCCCCTCCACTCCTTCACCAGCAGCCAAAGATGAGAGTGCCAGCATGGTCAGGTTGCTTTTGTTCCAGCCCTCGGTCCAGTTTAAGAACCCATTGTGGCCCTCAAGTCAAAAAGTTTGCCCATCCCTGGGCTAAAATCACAGAGCTAGTAAGTAGCAGACCTTGGATCTGAGCCTAGCACTGTTTATCTATATAACTCAAATTCTTTTCACTTCATCTTTTAGCCTCACGAAATAAATATCAATAAAACTTTCTCTGAAACTTAGCCTAAAACGTCAGTCAGATATACCCTTCATTTAACAAATAGCTATTGAGTCCCATTTTCTCAGTCATATTTGGTAGAAATTTTGCAGACATAACTTATTTTTACTCTTTTCCCATAGATTTATTTATTCGCCACTTCTTTCTGAATTCAGCTTTTAAGTCAGAAATAACCACAAATATTTAATGTCTTTTAATTGTTTCCAGAATAAAGTCTAAATTCTTCTAGATTTGTAGAATATAGAATAGACTTACCATATATGCTACTAATCTGAATGTAACATTTAACATTTGTTAGTACTACTAAAAGCTCTGTTAAGTCAGCCTCAGAAAATTTTCATTATCTCAAACCCGTTTATTCCAACCATTGAGTAGCCCTGTCCATCTGTTAGAAGTTCATTATTTTATATTGAACTCTGTCTTTTTGTTGCTTTCCTTCTGTAGTTCTGTTTCCCTTTGTCCATTTAGAACTTCAGTTCTCATTTAACTTGAAGATAGCAGGCATATCTGCCAAGTCTTCACTGATTGTTTCATTAGTTTCCTTAGCTATCCACTTTTCATATTTAAAATTCCTTCTACATTATTGTCCTACTCTACTGAACCAGTTCTAGTTAAAGGTATTCTATTTAAGCTAGCTGTGAATAAATGAACACAGTACTCTGAGGTCTGCATAGTAGAAAAAAGGGATTGTTATACTGGGGTCATTTTATTTTACTTTTTATTGTTTTTTGTGTTTTGCTTTTTTGTTAATATTCACCTTAGGATCTTTTTCTATTGATTTTTAGAGAGAGTGGAAGGGGGGATGAGAGACAAGAGAGAGAAACACAAGGGCCAGGGAGTGAACCTGCAACTGAGGCATGTGTCCTTGACTGGAATTGAACCTGAGACCCTTCAGTCTCCAGGCTGTCGCTCTGTCCATTGAGCCAAACTGGCTAGGTCTATACTGCTATCATTTTAAATAATAAACCTCTATTAATTTAGTTTCATTTCTCATTCACTGTCTGGGGGTTTTTGGTGGGATACTTTGTTTCTCAGTTGCTAATCATTGTGAAAATGAAACTTAGAAAAGAGAAACAGTTAAACTTCGGTTCTATTAAGTAAATATTACTACCCTTTTGTTACTTTAATCCAGGGATGGAGAACCTTTGTTTTGCCAAGGGCCATTTGAATATTTATAACATAATTCAAGGGCCATACAAATTTATCAGCTTAAAAATTAGCCTGCTATATTTGGTCAGATATTTAATGAACTCACCCCTAATGCCTTGGCAGGGCCAGACCACATGATTTCGAGGACGTTATAATAATGGCCCATGGGCCAGACATTCCTCACCCCTGCAACTTGTTCCTGTTTCTAAAAAGGATAGTAGACTCTCAAACCTAATCACCTCCTTACTCTCCCATCCTTCCCTTGCTTTTCTTCTTCTCCTTCCACTGCTTTTGCCACCTATTTTATCAGATTCCTTTTCTTTTCCTTTCCTTCATTATTTTTCTCTCTCTTCTTATTCCTCACATCTTCTCTACTTGCTAGGTTGCTAGGCATGAACTATACGAGGTTACTAAAAACTGGAAATACAAATTCTCTAGAACAGTGCTTCTCAAATTTTAATATGAATACAAATCAGTTGGGGAGCTTGTTAAAATGCAGAATTTTGTTCACTAGGGTCTGACTAGAGTCTAAGAATCTGCATTTCTAAAGACTACTCAGATAATGCTGTTTGTATACCATACTTTTAGAAAACAAGCAAACTTTGATGTCATTTGTTCACTGTGAGATCATAAACTTTAGTCTTTTTTACCTTTACAGTTGGCAGGGGAGGGGATGTCTATAATACTCTAAACAATAAAGTTTTTTTTAAAAGATTTAGAGCTCTGGCCAGTTTTTCTCAATGGTTAAAGCATTGGCCCACCCACCAAAGCGTTGTAGGTTCAATTCCCAGTCCTGATTGGAGCTCAAGCAGGAGGCAAGCAATTGATGTGTGTCTCCCCCCCCACCCCTTTCCCCCTGCCTTCCACTGTCTCTAAAAAAATCAATGGAAAAAATATCCTCATTTCTCCAGTGAGCCTAGAAAGAAAGAAATGAAGGAAGGAAGGAAGGAAGGAAGGAAGGAAGAAAGGAAGGAAGGAAGGAAGGAAGGAGAAAGATTATTAGTGTATGATTATATTTTAAACATAATAGATATCTAGAGAAAGGGAAAATTAAACTACAATTCTTAGTATCTTTACAAAGTAAAAAAAAATATTTTTCCTATCTCTGTTGCCTTTGTCTTCTATGTTCCTACTTACTTCCTTTGTATTTTATTTTGTTTTTGTTTTGAGTGCTTAACATTGTATTGCAGTGTCCACTATCCATATCTATTTTCCTCAGTACACTAAGGACCTCAAGGACAGGGTTTCTTGTTCATGTTTATGTTCCCAACGTGTGATATTTCACAGGACTTTATTTGGATTGACTGAGCGCAAAATAATTTTTGTAATTGGTAGATTCCTTCCTGAGAAGTCATTTCCCAATAAACATTGTTTTCATTGGATATGAAACCAGCTCCAAATATCCTGACTACCCCCCCCCCCATCGCCAACTGTAGTGTACTTATTGCCTGAAATCAGGTCACAGGAATAAATAGCTTTGGAGAACCAGTGCAGATGTTCACAAATCTCTAGTCATTACACACTCAGCAGCAACAACAAAGTTATTAAATCCTCTTAGACCAAACTACTATATGTGTTGTGAATTTTCTGTAATTCTCATGACTGCATGTCTTTTGCAGGGAGGGGGAAAGTGGGTAATTTTAGTACAATAAGTATTTTATAGTTTACAAAATATCCTGAAAGTATTTGTCTGCGCAAACAGCGTGTATTCTACACATGCAGTTTTGACATGCATTTTGAAACTGAAGGTGATTTTTACTTGCCTTTTGGGCAAAGGATATAAATAATTGTAAAAAATATGTACCGTAGGTACCCAACTGTGATAGGCTAAGTTGCTTCTGAGTTCATTTAATCAGAACTAACTTTTGAGTGGAGAAGTCAGTCTTAGCTTTGACATCTGTCTCTTCTGGAGCATTCACATTTTGCTGGGATAATTCTCGCTCTGCCCAGAGCTTTTAATTGTAAGAAATTATAATACATAATTTTGATGAATCAACATTATTTATAATCCTGAGTACCTTAAACTGTCTCAAAATATGGACGTAAAATATTTCTTTCTTTGTCTCAATATTATAGGTATATCCTAATCAGCAAGCCCACCGTATGGACAGAAAAATTAAAAATGCAATTCCTTGAAGGTTTTCGATCTTTTTTGAAGATTCTTACCTGTATGCAGGTATGGTACAGTTCTGCACACCAGTAAGATAAATTTATTTTTAAAAATTTAATCTGAGTCTTTAATACTTTTTTAGCAAATTTTGGTTTTTATTTCAGGAAGAATATATCTAGCAAACTAGAAATAAAATGCAAACACTGCCTCACTGATCCTGCTTTATGTGATACGGTAGTAAGCACTTTACATGCATTATCTCTTTGAACCTCATAGCAATTTTATGAGGTAGTTATTATTATTATCTCTCTTTTTATAGATAAGGGAATTGAAGCTTAGAAATAAGTGACTGAGCTGAGATTTGAATCTATTTATTCTGACCTAGTATAATAGCCATGTTAAAAAGCTATGGCGCTTTCGAGTGCCACTCACTGTTTAGAGCATCAGCCTGCCAACCCTAAGGTTCCAGGTTCAGTTCCTGGTCAAAGGCCCAAGAGTGTCTTTCTCACATCAATGTTTCTCTCTCTCTTCCTCTTCCCTCATCCTTCCTCCCTTTCACTATCTCTATAAGTCAATGGTAAAAATATCCTCAGGTGAGGATTAACAACAACAATAAAAAGCTATGCATACTAGTATATGAATATGAATCCTGATAATTCTATATTTTGCTAATAGATGAGTGAAAAAAGAGGATATGTTAATCGCTTTTTTCTTGCAGGGAATGGAAGAAATTAGAAGACAGGTTGGACAACATATAGAAGTGGATCCTGACTGGGAGGCTGCCATTGCCATACAGATGCAATTGAAGAATATTTTACTCATGTTCCAAGAGTGGTGTGCTTGTGATGTAAGTAAAATTGTTATTGTTAGTAGGAGCAGTGTCTTTTTAAGTGCTCTAGTGGTTATTATAGTTTAGTTTTATATTATAACTTCATTGATGTAAAGTTTACTTAACTAGTTTCTTATGTATTTGATTTTGTCTTATTAAAATTTAGGAAGAAAATTCAGTGTTTCACACTTAATTAGAATGTGTTCTCCATGGTAGTTTCATTTACCTTAGAAATAGTGGATTTAAAAGAAATACAACACACATTTATTTATGTGTCATGTATTATATGTCATCCTTGGACATGAATATAAATAATATGGAAATTGGGACCATATAACAGACTTTTAAATATTCCAACCATGGAGAAGGGTGGCTATTCATTCAAGTAAGTACTTTATTACATGCGTTAAACCAGTAAGAAGATTAATTTCAAAATATAGGACTAATATATTTCCTTAAGCAATAATTTTAGACCATAACCCTACCACAAATTCTCTTGGAAGGAAGAGCTCATTTATTTCTGTTCTGAGAAAATTGACATCTCAGTCAAATTCTTTTATTTTCTTCAGTTTCTCTCTATCTCTCACCAGTCTATTCACCAACTAAGTTTGTAGCTTCACCTTTGGCCTCTTTTCATCTCTTTCTAAAACTAATGTCTCTACCAAGGCTCTTTGTCCCAACCTATATTACTTCATTCTGGAGTTTGTTTCCTCGGTTGTCTCCTCTGGTATTTCCCACTCTGTCATTCATCTGCCTATAAACACATATCCTTAAAAACAACAATAAAAGTCCCCTTACTTGTCTTTGCTATCTCTGTAAACTGTATTCTAGCTCTTTTTTTTACCTTTTCTACTCCACCACCAGCAATAGTGATAGATACAAAAGACATTAATCCAGCACAGCAGCTTCATATATATATATATATATATATATGGAGAGAGAGAGAGAGATTTCAGAGAGAAATAATGGAGGAGAGAGAGACAGAAACATCAATAATGGAGAGAATCATTAATCGACTGTCTCCTGCATGCCCCTCACTGGGGATTGAGTCTGCAATCCAGGCATGTGCCCTTGACTGGAATCGAACCTAGGATCCTTCAATCCACAGGCTGACCCTCTATCCACTGGGCCAAACTGGCTAGGGCCAGCACAGTAGCTTTATAGAACAAAGACAGGAAATACTGTTCAGCAACTAGTCACAGAATATATTTTTGGCTCCTCTCAGTCTTATGGAGGGCATGGATAATTCTTGGAGATGAGGTCAAATGTCTGTTTATCTTGATATCTGTTCAGCCTTCTGAAGTCATTTATGTCTACTATTGTTGCTCTTTTGAGTCTGGCTTCTTCCCTTACCACGGGAATTGCTTTTTGAAAAAATTTCAAAGGATCTTTTTAACCAAATTCAGAGGACTTTTCTAAGGCCCCATTCTTCCTTAAAATGTCTATAGCATCGTTTTCTGTTGAGTACCTTAACTTTTTTGAAAGGTTCTTTCCCTCTAATTTTTACAAATCTACATTATCCTAATAATTCTATTCACTGGCCATTTAAATGAGACCTTTCCCAATAGTCTCTTTTTTATTTCTACCACCACAATAAAACTTCATATAAATGACTTTCAAGCTATAATATAATTTCTGTTTGTGTGTTAGACATTCCTGCTTAGGTCTTACACTTATTTTAAATTCAGAATATAAAAAATTGATTTGTCATTATTTCCTTCTACTTACAACTTGCGTGTTCTCTTCTTGACTGCTCTTGTTCCATAAATAACGCTATGATTCATACATTCATTCATATTGGAAATCTCAAGAGCTATTGCATTCTCTGTGTTAAATTGTTAATAGATATATTTTTTTAAATATATTTTTTATTGATTTTTTTACAGAGAGGAAGGGAGAGGAATAGAGAGCCAGAAACATCGGTGAGAGAGAAACATCGATCAGCTGCCTCCTGCACACCCCCTACTGGGGATGTGCCCGCAACCAATGTACATGCCCTTGACCAGAATCGAACCTGGCCATCTTGTGTCCACATGGGGGCAGGATCTTTGACCACATGGGGGCAGCCATCTTGTGATGGTCAATCTGTATATTACTCTTTTATTAGATAGGATAGAGGCCTGGTGCATGGGTGAGGACTAGCTGGTTTGCCTTGAAGGGTGTCCCGAATATGGATGGGGGTTCCCTTGTGGCATGGAGCAGCCTGGGCAAAGGGCCTGTGTTGGTGTAGGTCAGCCACGCCCCTGGCAACCCAAGCAGAGGCCCTGGTATCTGAGATTTATTTATCTTCTATAATTGAAACTTTATAGCCTTGAGCTGAGGCCAGGGTAGGCCAGGGCTGGAAAAGCTTGGCTTCCCCCATCGCCAGGGGCAACTCAAGCCTCCTGCTCTCTCTAGATCTGTGGCTGCTGCCATTTTTGTTGGGATT
Organism: Vespertilio murinus; assembly: GCA_963924515.1. Taxonomy (NCBI): domain Eukaryota; kingdom Metazoa; phylum Chordata; class Mammalia; order Chiroptera; family Vespertilionidae; genus Vespertilio; species Vespertilio murinus. Next base: position 157,363,651 of record OZ004704.1, on the reverse strand, counting down.
TATTTATCTTCTATAATTGAAACTTTGTAGCCTTGAGAGGTTCCTCCATCACCAGGGAAACCCAAGCCTCTTGCTCACTCTGTGGTTGGCCGCCATCTTGGATGGGTTGATTTGCATAGTTGCTCCTGATTGGCTAGTGGGTATGGTTTGTTGGTATAGCAGGGTGATGATTAATTTGCATATTACTATTTTATTAGATAGAATAGTATTCCTTTTTTAAGATAAAATCAGTTTGAGAAACACTGTCTTAAAAAGTGACCTTTTGGGCAGGTGTAAGAAGCAACCCATCAATGAGTCTCTCTCACATCAATGTTTCTCTCTCTGTCTCTCTCCCTCCCACTCAAAAAAAAAAAAATCAATGGAAAAATATAGTTGGTTAAGGATTAGCGTCAACAAAACAGTGACCTTTGACTTCTCTCTCTGCCATACTCACCCTAATTTGAATTTTCCTTATCCTAGATTTATTTTATAATCCTAACATTTCTTTTGGGTTCATTCTTTTTGCCCTGACTGCTTCCAATCTAGTTGAGACCCTTATCACCTTACACTTAGACTTTGTAGTAATCTTCCTACTGGTTTCATTGGTTCCTAACATTACTCTATGGACACCCATTAATTCTTGAAGCAGTGAGTTGTCTATATTATTATACTTCAGATTCCATCAATATGAGGCATATTTCTACTTTAATTGCTCATTAATTCCATCCACAAAACCTTGGATTTTTCTAGTTTTTATTTATTTTTATTGCCTGGACAGGAGGTGTATTCTTCATTATTTCTCTTTGTTTATTTTGTATCTGCTTACAATGCCATCATTTTCTCATCTTTTCTCCATATTTATATTCTGCTTATTCTTTAGATCCCACTCAAAAATTGCTTTCACAATATGTCTTCCCAATTGTTTATGATGCTTCTTAGTGGAATAGTTTCTCATTTACATGGTACTTACTAGTACAATTTTTCATAGTATGTGCATGTGCACGGGCATGTGCCTCTCTCTGTCTTATATTTCCCACTGGTTTACGTGGAGCAGGTAGCCCTAGTAATACATAGAATAATTTTGTGCTTGAACTTAGCAACTATTTATTGAATAATGTGGTAAAGTAGGTAATTTGTCAATTTATTTGCATTTTTCTTCTAGGAAGAACTCCTACTAGTGGCTTATAAAGAATGTCACAAAGCTGTGATGAGGTGTAGTACAAGTTTTATGTCTAGTAGCAAGACAATAGTGCAATTATGTGGTCACACTTTGGAAACTAAGTCCTACAGAGTTTCTGAAGATCTCGTAAGCATACATCTTCCACTCTCTAGGACTCTTGCTGGTGAGTGTTAGTTTGTTTTTTTGCTTTGTTTGTGTCAGCTTTGTTTCCTAGGTATTCAGAGTACTAGAATCAGCTATTTTTGTTCTATGCTAAGTATGTATAGGCATACTCAGATCAGATACTGCAATTAAGATCTGTCACTCTCCTTCAAAGAGCTGTCACTAAACATCTAAGGATGCATGTTTTCCTAGGCCTTTTGTAATTTTGGTCAACTAATGGATCTTATAGTACACACTTAAAGACTAACTTGATAATTCATCTCCCACCCAAATCTCAATATAGTAAAATCTTGTTGCTGGTTTTTAATCTCTTTTCTGCCAAATTGTACAAGTGTTGGTGTCACTGTTTCTTTCACCACCAAAAGAAAGATCATAGATTTCCTTTATTCATTCTTTAATTTGCACTTCCATGTAAACTAGCTCTATCAGGGTTGTTGTTGTTTTTTTAAACAACTTTATAATTGTGGTAAAATATACATAACATAAAATTTACCATTTTAAGTGTTTAGTTCTGTGGCATTAAGTACATTGTTTTATGCAGCATCACTAATATCTATCTCCAGAATACTTTTCATCTTCCCAAACTCAAATTCTGTACCTATTCAACATAACTCCTCATTTCCTACTCCCTGCATTTCCTGGCAGCCACTGTTCTACTTTCTGTCTTTTTAACTTTATTATAGGTACTTCATGTAAGTGTAATCATACACATCTTCTTTTATAACTGACTTATTCCTCTTAGCATAATATCCTCAAAGTTTATTAATGTGGTAGCATGTATCAGAATTTTCTTCCTTTCTGAAGTTAAGTAATATTCTGTAATATGTATATGCCACATTTTGTTTATCTATTTATCCATCAATGGATGCTTCATGTTGTTTCCACCTTTTGGCTATTGTGAATAATGTTGGTATGAACATGAGTGTACAAATATCGGTTTGAGTCCTGTTTTCAATTTTTTGGGGTATATACCTTAAGTAGAATTGTTGGATAGATTTTTAAGGTAGTTCTCCTCTTTAATTTTTATTGAGGAACTGTCATACTGTTTTTCATGGCAGCTACACCATTTTATATTCCTACAAGAGACCTAATACACGTAATTCATACACTTGCGGGGGGAGATGAGCGGAGGAGTCCCTCAACCTGGCCTGCGCCCTCTTGCAGTCCGGGTGTCCTTGGGGAGCCTGGCTTAGGGCTCCTGTGTTGAGTGTGTGCCCCTGTTGGTTCGTGTGCATCATAGCAACCAGTCGTTCCATGTTCGGTCTATTTGCATATTGCCCTTTTATTATATAGGGTTATTATATAGGTTGAGCAAAGATTCCAGCTTCTCCACATCCTCATGAACGCTTATTTTCTTTTTGTTTTGTTTTTAATAGCCATCCTACTGAGTGTGAAATTATATCTCATTGTGGCTTTGATTTGCATTTCTTTAGTGATTTGTAATATTGATTATCTTTTTCTATGCTTATTGGCCATGTGTATATTTTTGGAGAAATGTCTATTCAAGTCCGTGGTCTATTTTTTTTTAAATATGTTTTTATTGATTTCAGAAAGAGGAAGAGAGAGGGAGAGAGAGACAGAAACATCGGTGATACGAGAGAATCATTGATCGGCTCCCTCCTGCACACCCCCTACTGGGGATCAAGCCCACAAACCAGGCATGTGCCCCAACCTGGAGTCCAACTGTGACCTCCTGGTTCAAAGGTCGATGCCCAACCACTGAACCACACCAGCTGGGCATTAATTGGATCTTTTGTTGTTGGGTTGTTGCAATTCTTAATATATTCTGTATGTTAACTGCTTATTAGATGCATGATTTGCAAATATTTTCTCCTGTCTCTGGGTTGCCTTTTCACTATGTTGATAGTGTCCTCTGATGCACAAAAGGTTTTAATTTTGATATACTCTATAATTTATTTTCCCTTTGGTTGCCTGTGCTTTCGATGGTATAGTTAAGAAATTATTGCTGAATCCAATGTCTTGGAGCCTTTTATCTATGTTTTCTTCTAAGAGTATTATAATTTTAACTCCTGAGTTTAGATTGTTGATTCACTTTTAGTTATTTTTGGTATGTTATATAATGAACATGTCATTTTATGTCACTTCTATTTTTATAAAAAAATACTTAGATCTAAGTTGTTTCTTTTGATGCGTGGTTTATTGAAAAATAAGCATGTCTTTATAAGCAACATATTATTTTTATATAATGTATAAGCATACCTTGCACAGTATAGGAATTTAAATATATTAGTAATATTTTCAAAATTAGAAATCAAAAGTTTATATTTTGAGGTGTCATTTTTAAACTCAGTAAATGGTTTAAAATTTCACAAATTTCCAACTTTGATGAGTTGATTAAGAATCAAATTTAATTGGATTTATTGCTTTTTAATTTTTCTCCTTTTATTCTTTAACCATTAGGTCTCCATGTGCGTTTAAGCAGATTGGGCGGTGTTGCAAGACTGCATGAATTTGTGCCTTTTGTAAGTGCCTATATTAAGTGTTGACTTGTAGGTCCTATTTTAAATACCTCTTGGTTGATGAATGGGAAGAAAAATAATATTTTGAAACCCACATGAATAATTCCCATTTAGTAATTTTAAATCTATATGTAGTACATTGAAATCTGAATCATAGGGATTTAGCCATCTAGTTCAAGCCCTTTTATTTTACTGATAAGAATACTGAAGAATAGCCGAAACCGGTGTATGGCTCAGTGGATAGAGCGTCGGCCTGCGGACTGAAAGGTCCCAGGTTCGGTTCCAGTCAAGGGCATGCACCTGGGTTGCAGGCACTTCCCCAGTGGGGGGTGTGCAGGAGGCAGCTGATCGATGATTCTCTCTCATTGATGTTTCTAAATCTCTATCCCTCTCTCTTCTTCTCTGTAAAAAAATCAATTATATATATATATATATATATATATATATATATATATATATTTTTTTTTTTTTTTTTTTTTTTTTTTTAAAGAATACTGAAGTAGAATACTGCCATAACTGTGAGACATATCCAAGCCTTCTGAGAAATAATGAAATTGACCTCACTCTTTCAGGAGGACTTTCAAGTGGAGGCACTAGTAGAATTTCCTTTGCGTTGTCTGGTATTAGTTGCCCAGGTTGTTGCTGAGATGTGGCGAAGAAATGGGCTCTCTCTCATTAGCCAGGTATGGTAAGGCCAATTATTCATATTTGTGAATGTGCTCATTTTCTGATTAAAAAACAAACAATCATCAGTTTACCTTGTGTCCCTGGACTTTGCTGAGTATTTGCTTTCTGTTTTCTTGTATAAAGTAAAAAATGAAAGTTCTAGTGATCATGTAGACATTTCTACTTTTATCCTATTGAGTGGCTAGATCAGTTGACAGCCAGTAGTACCATCAGAAACCTGCCCGTTAACATAGGTAGACGTTTTCTAGACATCACCTTGCTTGGGGACCAGTAGCCTTCCTACAACCTGTCTTAATTGAAGGCCACCTTATAATTTTTCCTTCTGTTTTAGAGCAAATAAAGAGAAGTGCCATTTCCTAAAAGGTGGGGAAATAGAAATTATAAATATATCACACTAGGGACAAAAATGGTGTTATGATTGATTATATTGGTTTACTTTTATTGAAGTAGGCATTAAATTTTTTTACTACACATGTCAAGAGTACTAATTAATATAAAGCATTTTTAAACTCTGAAATATTTTCATACCACATTTTCTCACCTTATCCTCACAAATCCCTTAAAATGTTTTGTGTATTTACAGTTTATATTTTGCCACTAAGGAGTTCTTGGAGTTTCTAGTTTAGAGAAAGTTTTAAGAATAGTTTTTATTAAATTCTATTTGAGATAAAATAATTCTTGTAGCTTCTATTCTACCTTTTATTTTATAGGTGTTTTATTACCAGGATGTTAAGTGCAGAGAAGAAATGTATGATAAAGATATCATCATGCTTCAGGTACCTATTAAATTACTTCTGGTATTTATGTCTTAACTTTCCTTCTTAGATTCCTTGTAATAAGAAAAGATAATGTAATTATTTTTAAGTTAAATCTTTCTTACTTTTAAAATATGACATCATAGAAGTAGAAGAGAATACTACATTTTCTTCTGCAGATTTACTTTATAATTTTTCTGATGGTATTATTGGAGTAAAATGTTTCCAATTTAATACACATGAACTGTGATGCTCTGTGTCTTTTCACAGATTGGGGCATCTTTAATGGATCCCAACAAGTTCTTATTACTGATACTTCAGAGGTATGAACTTTTTGATGCTTTTAACAAGACCATAACTACAAATGACCAGGTAAGCAACAGAAACTGAGATGTGAAATAATTCCAAATAAAATATTATTGTTGCCCTAACCGGTTTGGCTCAGTGGGTAGAGTGTGGACTGAGGGTCCCAGGTTCAATTCCAGTCAAGGGTATGTACATTGGTTGCAGGCATATCCCCAATAGGGGGTGTGCAAGGAAGCAGCTGATCGATGTTTCTTTCTTATCGATGTTTCTAACACTCTATCTCTCTCCCTTCCTCTCTGTAAAAAATCATTAAAAAATATTTTTTAAAATTATTGTTAATTATTTAAATTATATTTAAGATTGTTATTTTTATCTGTATCTGCAAAAATCACATGATTGGAATTGAACCCGGGACCCTTTGGTCTGCAGGCTGAGGCTCTATCCACTGAGCCAAACCAGCTAGGGCTTAACATAAATTATTTGAAGTAGATTTGCTGGAAAAAATAGTGTGCTTCTTTATTTATTTATTTATTTTTTTAAACTGCTGGCCATTTTGGCTCAGTGGATAGACCATTGGCCTGTGGACTGAAGGGTCCCAGGTTCGATTTTAGTTAAGGGCACATGCCCAGGTTGCGGGCTCAATCTCCAGTATGGGGTGTGCAAGAGGCAGTCAAAGGTTCTCTATCATCACTGATGTTTCTATCTCTCTCTCTCTGTCTCTTCCTTTCTGAAATCAATAAAAATATATATTTTTTTATTTTATTAATTTTAGAAAGGGAGGAAGAGAGAAAGTGAAAGAGAGAGATTGACAGACATTTGTTTGTTGTTCCACTTATTTATGCATTCATTGGTTTGATCCTTTTTTCCCCCTAAATATGTTTTTATTGATTTCAGAGAGAGGAAGGGAGAGGGAGAGAGAGAGAGAACCATTAATTTTGAGAGAGAATCCTTGATCGCCCCTCTTCCTCCACACTCCTTATTGGGGATCAAGCCTGAAACCTGGGCATGTGCCCTGACCAATAATCCAACCGCCATCTCCTGGTTCATAGGCCAACACTCAACCACTGTGCCACACTGGCCGAGCGTTTGGTTGATTCTTATATGTGCCTTGACTGTAGGTCAAAACCGCACCTTGGCATATTGGGAGGATGCTATAACTAGCTGAGCTACCCGGTCAGGGTTAGTGTGTGCTTTTTCTTAAGATTCTTCATGTATTTTGTCAAATTGCTTTCAGAAAAGTTACTTTGATTTAGGATTTCTCTAGTACAGTGTTTCCCAAACTTTTGACCCCTTCTATAATCATTCCTAGCTGCTTGGGCCATAGAAAAATAGGCTTTGGGCTGGATTTTGCCCACTGGCTATAGAGTGCTTTTCACTCAGTTAGATGCTTGAGAGAAGACCAGCAAATCACTCCACAAAAGAGCAAGTAATAGGTAACCAGTAATATCCCTTGGTTACCATTTTGCATATGTAGTTACTTGATCCTTGTACTGGGACAGATGGCACTATCTTTTTAATTTTGTTGATCTTATAGATGAAAGGTTGTGTTTCATTTTCATTTGTAGTTTTTGAATTATCAGTGAAGTGATCATGTTTTCATGATTATTGGCTTTTATCTTTTTTTGTAGTGAATTATCTGTTCCTGTCCTTTGCCCCTTTTCTATTTTTGTAAAAGTTCCTTATTTAATAGGATATTATTTATTTATTTGTTGTGTTTGCTACATTTTTCACAGTTTATAAATTGTCTCATGTAGTTTTCTCACATCTTCATTGTTTTAGCATTTGATAACAACTTATAAAGTAGCTCTTGACTACTTTGAATTTATAAATCGCATTATTTTATTCTTTCAGATTAGAAGTCACTTGCAAAGGGCCATGTATAACATATAAAATACAAAGCTAATTTTTAGTCATAGTTTCCAATAGTACTTAATGAGAACTGTGTTATGGAAAGGTACTCACACCATAATTGTTAGGTACCTATTTGAAGCCACTGTCTCACCAACCCAGGTAAGAAGGAAGCCTGTAGTAGAGGAAAAGTTAAAGATTAGAATTAGTTTGTTGACTTAGGGTTATGAGGGGAGTAAGTAACACAAATAATAGTATTTAGCAGTTATCTATTTCTTGTTATATGCCAGATACTATGAACTTTGTTAAATTTGGTATCAAAAAAAGAATTACTAACCTCATAATTTTCTATTGCTGTGGTTGGAACAAAATACTGGACTTAGAGCAACCATGAGTCTGATGCAGAAATATATGTTGTGTGGAGGTTTTTGGTTCTTATACAACTAACTTATTATTTTTTTATTCTATAGGATTTGATTAAACAATATAATACATTGATAGAAGAAATGCTTCAAATCCTCATCTATATTGTGGGTAAGATTAAAACATATTTTGAAATAGCATATGGGTTGGGTTACTTTTTAGAGAGAACGTTAATAAGAGCTCTAATTTACCATTTTACCTGCCTCCCAAATATAGTCTAGGATGTATAGTAATGTGATTAATGTGATTAATATGTTTAGAAACCCATCTTTTAAAAAAGCACAACTGTTACATCTTTACTTTCTAATATCTAATTTGTAATTGTTCGGACTTTTTTTAATAGAGGTCAGGGATATTTATCATAGATAGAAATGTAGGTGAAAAATAACTATGCTGAATGCTGAAAAATTTCTATAGATATGAAATTTCATTGTAACGTAGGTCTAAGTAAAATATATTTTTATTGTGTCATTCTATTAAATTACTTTGGGAAAATATTGGCCACACTTACTTTTGTATATTCTATGTTATAGACTCTGTTGATTTTACCAGCTAAGGAAAAGTCCTTAACTTCTCATTCTGACTCTTGTTTTTTACTTTAGTGCAGCATGTTCTGCTTTGTGTTAATAGTTCATGGTGATTCTAGCCAGTAGCTAAATCTGAAAACATGGGTTCATTTTTTTTGTTCGTTAGAGCTAGTTATAGACTAGCTGCTTTATCTCAGCAGGAAATGTTGTAAGCCTTTATTGCTAAGTGATATGTAAATCTTTCAGATACTAACTCTTCTTGTCCAGAATATTCCATTAGAAACTGATGAAAAAAATGGACAAATTAAAATGTGTAAAAGATGAGCCTGAGATGGTCACCATAAAGCAGGCAGATTGTCAGGTGGCAGGGGGGAGGGGAGGGAGACCTGGGGGGAGACAGGAGAACAACCGAGGGACTGGTATCCATGAACATAGGTACAACCAATGAACACAGAACTCTGGGGAGGGAGGGCATAAATGGGTGGTGAGGGGGGGCAATGGTAAACTATGTACACAGAAAATACCTTAATAAAATAAAATTTAAAAAAAAATGTGTAAAAGATTTTTAAATAATGATATACTTTATTAGGTTATAAAAACAAAGGGAATTTTTGTATTCTTGGAGTGCTTTAAAAAATTCTAATACTATACTATATTTTTGCTGTTTTATATTATTACTAATTTATTATTCTATTTTGCTTTTATTATTTTTAGTCAAATCTATTGGGATTTTTTCTTCTATGTGATTTGATTTTTAGTTAATACTTAGTATATTCCTAAATCCATTACAAAAGCATATAAAATCTCTGATCTTATAATGGAGAAAACATTTTTTAAAAAGTAGGAAAAGATTCAAATTAGAAATCAAAAGACCTAGTCTTGGCCTTGCTATCAACTATCAAGAGCATGCCATTTATGCTCTTGATATTCTTTGGATCTCACATTCTTTGGATCTCACATTCATGATTTGTAAAATGAAGGTAGTCTATATGATTTCAATGGTTCCTTTTAGAATTAAAATTTTAGGGGATACTGTTTTTGGTGAAGAAAAAAAATACAAGATGCTTTACAAATATATAAAGGATTAAGTTTGTTGGAAATGAATTCATTTAACAAAAAGTCATTCTCTAGCTAATTTGTAGAATTCATCAATTCTGTTAGGCAAAGGGTTACTGTCTTTTTAATAACCTACTTGTAGATATCATTGGACTTTTTACACATGTTATACTATTGAAAATCAGAGGTGATATATGGCCAGATATGGTAAGCCTTCTTGAGGCAATGGGAATTAAATGTTATTAACACCAATGAAGTTCTTGTTAGTTTAAGCATTTTCTCTCCATTTGGTAGTTTTTTGAGATGCAAAATGGAAACCTGATCATGTGGGCATTTTAGCAACACCACGCATTACTGTTTTGTCATTTAATTCATAAAGACATTTTTAAGTATTTTGTTTTTCAATTTTCACTTTGTTCTTTCATAAATAACAAAGACAAAATTGTGGAAGATCTTGAAATAAAAGCTATTATTCAATGGCAAGGGATCCGATGCACAAAATTTGTGCATATTAAAAGGGAATTAATTAGAGGAAATATTTTAATATTGCTATTTGCCCTTTCTCTATAATAGAAGTGTCAGAGATGAAAGAAAATTAGTAAAATGTATATGAAAATATTCCTCCTGTCAGAGTCGGGTGCACCACGGGAACCAGAGTCAGGTCCCCACCCACACATGTGCACCTCGAAATCACGCAAGACCCAGACTCAGCCAGCCCCACCCCCATTGGGCTAGATCCAGACCTGGCCGGCCCCACCCCCAACAAACCCTGCTGGTTGTGGGGCATGGCCTCAGATCGCCTGGCTCAGGCTGTGGGGCGTTCCTTGAGGTCCCCTGGCCCGGGCCAGGGGGCATAGCCTAAGGTCTGCAGTCAAACCCCGCCAGATGGGGGGGGGGCGCAGCCTCAGGACCCCCAGCCTGGCACTGGGGAGGGGTGCGCGGCCTGAGGTCCCCTGGCCTGGGCAAGTTAGGGGGCATGCCTTGAGATCCCTGTCAAGCCCAACTAGGTGGGGGGCAGGCTCAGATCCCGTGGTCTGGTGCTGGGGAAGGGGATAGGGCCTGTGGTCCCCCAGCCTGGCACCAGGCTGGACGGGGGCATGCCTGAGGTCCCCTGTCAACCCCTGCCAGGTGGGGGTGCAGCCTCAGGTCACAAGGTCCGGGGCAGGGGCATGGCCTGAGGTACCCTGGCCCACTGCTGGGGCTACCCCCTCAAGCCCTGCTGGGGTAGGGGTGTGGCCTTAGGTCCCCTATCAAGCCCCACCAGGCGGGGGCACAGCCTCAGGTGCTCTGCCCCGGCCCAGTGCCATGCAGCCCTAAGTCCCTACTGATGGTTCACTAAGGCTCCTCACGGGAACTCGGCCTCCGCTGTGTGTGCAGCCATCTCTTTACAGCATGACATTCCCTCTTTATTAGATAGAATGGCCACTGCTCATTCATTGCCATCTGCCTTGTTTTCTGGATTAGAAACACATGCTAATTTAATAGAGGGGCCTTGTTTATAATGTGTGAGTATGTGTATGTATATGTATGTATGTATGCATGCAAAAGAAAGAGAAGGGCTGTGTTTTTGGATCTCCTCATTTTCCTTCCTCCTTCTTTCAGCATATAGATTTTTGTTCAGGTTTAGGAACATGTCCAACAATTCTCAGTCCCTCTCTCATGGACTTAATTTAATACAATGTTCTGTCTATAAGTTCTCCTGGTGGGAAGAGATTTAAATAGAAAGCAATTAATTGTTTTACTTTTTTTTTTTCATTGTTTGTATTAGGAGAGCGTTATGTACCTGGAGTGGGAAATGTGACCAAAGAAGAGGTCACAATGAGAGAAATTATTCACTTGCTTTGTATTGAACCCATGCCACACAGTGCCATTGCCAAAAATTTACCTGAGAATGTAAGACCAATTTTGTTTTTTGCTTCATTCACCTCAAGATGGGATGGATAGTTTTCTTCTTGTTTCTTTTTCTCTAATTGGAAACTACTTCAAAGTTTTAGGAAAATTTGTTTAGCAAATTCTGCTGATGTAAAACCTTCATCATTCATTCTTAAGTGGTATAAAATTTTAAATCTTGGCTTTGGGGCATTAGGAAACATTTTAGAAACATCCTGGCTATTTAGGAGACATTTTAGAGCAAGAAACTCCTTGACCTTTTGTTTTCTTTAAGAATTTTTCAGAGGAAAGATGGGGGGGGCTCCCTAAAATATCGAGATTATTTGGGTGGGTGTATTAGTTTGAGTCTTCTGAGAAGTGAATGTCAGGACAAAACATTTAAGATTTTATTAGGAACAATGCCTAGGAGAGAAAATGGTGAGGAAGCTGGGTAAGGCTGGTGGGGAGCCATCAGACTGTGATACAAGTCTGACTCCAGATGAAAGAAAGAAGGAAGGAAGGTTAGATGATGCATCGTAGATTACTGATAGCCTATACAATGTTTAATTTCCCCCAGAGTGGGGCCTGTATTATTATCTGTAGTCCATCTAATTAGAGGTTTGGGATGCATTTCATGTCTGCCATGGGTGATATTTATGTTTTTGTAAATATTGATATTTAAGTAATAGTTCTAAAGATTATGAGTCTCATACTTTTCCCCTGGAGATTTAATTATGAATTAGAATAATCATTCTTAAAAGAGAATTAGATTTATCTGTACTATTAGGGCTTTCCAGAGAAGTAGAATAGAGATAAGTTTTGACTATTGGTTACCCTCCTACCCCCAATTTGTATCTTTTTATTTATATTTTTTTCCAGTTTCACTTTTTTAAAAATTAATTTATTTTCCAATTTCAGTTGACATAATATAATGTTAGTTTCAGTTATACAACATAGTGAGATTAGACACTTATATATACCTTACAAAGTGATCACCTGATAAATTTAGTTCCTTTTAACTAATTCTTAAACTATAACCATTTGGCATGTCACTTGTATAAATTTTGCATATTCTTTCAATGATTTTATAAATATGAATACATTTTAAACTCAACTTACATTTTCCTTAGCATCTTTCTAAGCAATAATATCAGTGAAATAGTAGGCTTGATGTTCTGGATTATTATTTTTTGAATACATATTACAATAAGTGAATAATTATTCAAAATTTAAAAATATATGTGTGTCACTTAAAGTAATTTCACAAATTGCTATTAATATACATACCATACTTTGTGGGGGGGAAAATGCTTCAGGTGTACCTAACTTTTTACTGCTTACCCAAGTACATTTTTAAAAAGGAGTCTTTCTTAATTTTTGCAAGACTATGGGAATCTACAATCTGAGTTTATTATCTTGACTAAGTCCTTTACCTGATTTTAAATGACTTCATTAAAAAAAAAAAATCCTTGTTCAATGAAAAGTTCAGGCCAATTAGAAAAAATATATATAATTGTAGAAGCCAGAATACATTGGGACACTTAGATATGTGTTTTGCTATAGATCCCATTTATTTTGTTACCTTTATTTTAACAATTAGTACATCATGGGCATGTGCTTAAATGGTGTGGGTAATGAACATACTACATAAAATTCTTTTTTTTTTTTAACTATTAGTTTTTTGTTTGTGTGGGTATGTGTATGTGTGTGTGTACATGCATATGAGGGCAAACTTAGATAAAATTTCTTCCTTAAACAGTTTATACATAAGTTTACTAAGAAATCATTCCCTCCAAACAAAGTTAATTGTATTGACCTAATTTTTTATATTAGAAATTGATCTTTTACTTATTGAGTATAAATACTTCAGGAGTGTTGAAATGTATTCTTCTTAATAAGAGAAAAGTCATTATATGAAGGTAAAAATAACAAAAAATATGTTTCAACAGGAAAATAATGAAACCGGCTTAGAGAATGTTATAAACAAAGTAGCTACATTTAAGTAAGTATTTAATGTTTATGATTATTCCCAGAGTAGACAATCTTTGGTCTGGTATTTTGGATACTTTGTAGAAGCTCTGAAAATCTTGTTTGAATTCCCAAGAATTAGAATAAAGTGTTAGAAGGAGAACAAGGAGCATACAGTGGGCACTTAGTACATGTTTGTTGAAGAAACGAGTATTTTGAGCATGTGAATGAGAAATACCCATCTGTGCGATATTAAGTGACTTAGTATGTAATAAAGAAACCTTACCCATGGTCTTTCCCATCAACTATGCCATGACTTATTTATGGTAAACTTATTCTATACATTTTCATTTTACATATTAATTTTAGACTTATCTAGTAGGTTTATTTTTGTTTATTTTTAAAAAGAATTGTATATTTACTGATCTTGGGACAGATTCAATAGATAACGCATTATAAATTTACATATTTTAATTCAATTTTGAAGTGTTTTCTCACACACACATATAAATTGGCATGCAGTAGTTGTCCTAAGGCCGTGATCGGCAAACTGCGGCTCACGAGCCACATGTGGCTCTTTGGTCCCTTGAATGTGGCTCTTCTACAAAATACCACAGCTTGAGTGAGTCTATTTTGAAGAAGTGGCGTTAGAAGAATTTTAAGTTTAAAAAATTTGGCTCTCAGAAGAAATTTCAATTGTTATACTGTTGATATTTGGCTCTGTTGACTAATGAGTTTGCTGACCACTGTCCTAAGGCAGTGATTTTCAATAAGTGTCCTGTAAGAATTTTCAAAATATGCAATACCTAACTATTTATTCAGGGGCACTGACCTCTTTTCCCTCTTGTCTAATAAAAAATGACAACAGCCAACACAACAATAGCTATCTGGTGTAAATGAATCAAAATAATGCTATTTCTTTTGTCAGATTGGCAAAAAATATATTTTTTGGTGTGCTGTCAAATTTTAGCTATTATTTTATGTGTGCCGTGAGCTAAAAATGGTTGAAAAATCTCTATCTTAAGGTAAAAAACACAGTCATCGTAAACTGTTACAAGTATTTTCATCCAAAGTTGAAAAATTGTTTATCCTGAACATGAAAATCTCTAGTAGATTTAAAACAGTATTTTATGTGTTGGCCAATATAGCTCAGTTAGTTGAGTGTCATCCCATCCCATGCACCAAAAGTCTGCCGTTTTGATTCCCAGTCAGGGCACATACCGAGGTTGTAGATTCAAGGTGCATGCAGGAGACAACCAATTGATGTTTCTTTCTCACATCAGTGTTCCTCTCTCTCCTCCTCACCCTTCTTCTCTCTCTAAAGTCAATAAAAACATTTTTAAAACAACAGTTTTTTACAATCCTTTGATTCTTTGAGATGTATAAGATGGAAATCTATACTAGTAAAAGCCTCTATGGTCGTCACACCCTCATGCTGTGACACCCCCATGCCGGGAATGAGCGCTCACCAGGAGGCTGCGTGTGTAGTGGGCATGAGCACACGGGTGGGCAGGGGCTTGATGCTGCATGCGCGGTGTGTAGGTAGGGCCTGTGGCTTTGCACGGCGATGCCTAGGGATCTCATGGCTCCGCATGGCACAGAGGTGGGGCCCGTGGCTCTGACCTACCTCTTTGGGGCATTGTGAGAGGGCACAGGCCAGGCTGAGCACCCCCTAACCCCCACAAGTGCACGAATTTCGTGCATTGGGCCTCTAGTAAGATTATAAGTGGATTATTCTTAGAATTTTAAAGATTGATACTGGTAGTAAATTTCTCCTTGTTAGAGTATTGTATTTATAGATACATCATGAATTTCAGATAATTTAAAAATAGAGTGTAGCTCAGTTAAACATTTAAGTTAAGAATTAGATAGAAACAAAAGTTGTTACAGTGCAGAGCAAGTATGATGTACTTCGTTTGGCCTTGATGCTTCTCCTTACATTGCTGTATAGAGGACTTAACACTATATTTTTTATCTACAACTTTTGAGAACATGATGTCGCACTATCATTTTTAGATTTGACTTTAGATAATACAATGTGCTTTCATTGAACAGACAACCTTTAGGCTTCAGAGGCTAAAAAAGAATCCTTAGGAATTTAGGAAGATCATGGAATCAATTATATGTATTATGAAATAAACTTTCTTAGATTTATTTGAATTTCATAATGATGAAACACAGTCTAGCTGTTATCAGGATTTTGAGCATACAGTGTATGTCTTTAGTTTTAATATTGGAATGAATTTGTCATGTCAGTTTAAGCCACCAGAGTGAGATATAATTATGTTTTTTTCCACTAGATTTTGACTTTTAGATTACTTTTTAATTTCTTATTTTGTCTGTATTATATTCTTCAAGACCACTGCAGTTCATCTCTGTATTTTCTATTTATTTAGGAAACCAGGTGTATCAGGCCATGGAGTTTATGAACTAAAAGATGAATCATTGAAAGACTTCAATATGTACTTTTATCATTACTCTAAAACACAACATAGCAAGGTAGGAAAAGGTATCCTCTTCAGAAAATAAACCTACAATGCTTTTTAACTCTACTGAAAATTTACTGGTTTTTCTGTAGTTTCATACTGGTTTTCATTAATAGAAGCCATTATCTCACCCAAGAAATTAAAATGGAATCAATAATATTATATAGTATTTAGGCAATATTCAAATTTTCTATATTATACCACAAATAGACAGTAAGTAAATATTGTTGACTGAAATAATAGGCACTAAATTCTTGAGGAAAGATATTTCCCATCCTGTAGGCATTTCCTAGTACAACCATTTTGCTTCTGGAACAAGGTAGCATTTTGAATATATACTTCAGTACAAAAAATATTTTGGTAGGTTGGTGGAACTTTTCTGCTTGCTGCAAAGTATTCCATTTGTGTCATGCTTGCCAAGCAGTATATTTAAAGATACACTGTCTTCTTTTTCTTCTTTGTTTCTTTCTTTAACATATAGGCTGAACATATGCAGAAGAAAAAGAGAAAACAAGAAAACAAAGATGAAGGTAAAAAGTGAGATTCTCAATTGACTCATTTTGTCTATTTTCTGTGGTTTTATTATCAGCTAAGTATATAGTGGTTTGTTTTCTTGTTTATTTAGTGTGGTCAACTAATACAAGTGCAAAGTACCCTATTTTTTCTTGTTCACATTTTAAGATATGGTCTACCTCAGTGGTGATATAATTTTAAGTTTATAGCAAATAGAATTTATTTTGGGTGGTGATTTATATTTCTCTTGACATTAATGTTTTTAGTGCTTTAAAGGTAATAAAAATTGTGTTGTTTTTGCTTGTAAAACATGATTTTGACATTTGGCAATTTAGCATGTAGAATAACCCAAATTAAAATGTACCTGTTGTCTCTTCTGCCATCCATCTCCCATCTACTATAGCATTACCACCACCACCGCCTCCTGAATTCTGTCCTGCTTTCAGCAAAGTGATTAACCTTCTAAATTGTGATGTCATGATGTACATTCTCAGGACCATATTTGAGCGGGCATTAGACACAGATTCTAACTTGTGGACTGAAGGGATGCTCCAAATGGTATGTATATCTGAAATATTACTGAAGTCAGAACCACAACTAGTGCACCTGAAACAGGGAGGTCATTAAAAATAGCTTAGGTGTGCCCTGCCAGTGTAGCTCAGTGGTTGAGCATTGACCTATGAATAAGGAGGTCATGGTTTGATTCCTGATTGGGGTACATGCTTGGGTTTCGGGCTAGATCCCTAGAGTGGGGCATGCAGGAGATAGCAGATCAATGATTCCGTCTCATTATTGATGTTTCCCTTCCTCTCTGAAATAAAAAATATGTTTAAAAAAAAAAAAAAAAGCTTAGGTGTGGCATAGATTTCCTTAGTGACACATTATCATGTTTTTAGAATCTTTACTTCTGGGAACCATATATATGTATGTATACACACACATACACACACACTAGTGGCCCAGTGCATATTAAAAGGAAATTAGAGGAAATATTTTAATATTGCTATTTGCCCTTCGCCAGGAGCAGGGATGTGAGCCTCACTTCTGGGCAGTGCAAGTCCCCGCCCACCAATGCTGCAAGTTCCCACCCACCGGCTCCTGCTGCGCATGCAGCATGCCGATCTGTTATGTGATGGCATCCCAATTTGCATATTGCCCTATTATTAGATAGACTAAAGGCTCGGTACATGAAATTCATGCACAGAGGGCAGGGGCTATCCCTCAGCCCACCCTACATCCTCTCCAAACTGGGGTGCCTTGAGGGATGTCCAACTGCCCTCTCATAATCCAGGACTGCTGGCTCCTAACTGCTCGTCTGCCTGCCTTCCTGATTGCCCCTAATCGCTTCTGCCTGCAAGCCTGATTACCCCCTAACCCAGCCGTGGGCAAACTATGGCCCGCAGGCTGGATCCGGCCCATTCGGCTGTAGTATCTGGCCCGCAGAGCCGAAAGAGCAGAGGGTTCTCTTGCGCTCCCCTCCGCTCCTTCACCAGCAGCCCAAGATGAGAGTGCCCGTACAGCATGGTCAGGTTGCTTTTGTTCCGGCCCTCTGGTCCAGTTTAAGAACCCATTGTGACCTTCGAGTAAAAAAGTTTGCCCACCCCTGCCCTAACCACTCCCATGCCATCCTGATTGATGTCTAACTGCTCCCCTGCCAGCCTGCTTGCCCCCAACTTTCCTCCTCTACCGGCCTGGTCACCCCTAAATGCCCTCTCCTATAGGGTTGATTGCCTCCAACTGCCCTCCTAGGCCTGGTCCCTCTCAACTGCCCTCCTTTGCAGGCCTGGTGCCTCCCAACTTCCCTCCCCTGCTGGCCAATTTGTGGTGGCCATCTTGTCTCTACTTGGGGGCAGGATCTTTGACCACATGGGGCAGCCATATTGTGTGTTGGAGTGATGGTCAATCTGCATATTATTCTTTCATTAGATAGGATAGAGGCCTGGTGCATGGGTAGGGGTCAGCTAGTTTGCCCTGAAGGGTGTCCTGGATCAGGGTGGGGGTTCCCTTGGGGAGTGGGGCGGCATGAGCGAGGGGCCTGTGGTGGTTTGCAGGCCAGCCATGCCCTCTGGCCACCCAAGCAGAGGCCCTGGTATCTGGGATTTATTTATCTTCTATAATTGAAACTTTCTAGCCTTGAGTGGAGGCTTAGGCCAACACGGGCAAACGGAAAGATTGGCTTCTTCCATTGCCTGGGAAACCCAAGCCTCCCTCCTGCTCTTTATGGCTGTAGCCATCTTGGTTGAGTCTATTTGCATACTTTCTCTGATTGGCTTGTGGGTATAATGGAGTGATGATTAATTTGCATATTACTCTTTTTTTTAGGTAAGCTATTTAAAGCCTGCTTCTGCTAATAATAAAGTGCCATATTAATATTGTGTCATAATTTTCTATATATTTTTAATTTCACTTGTATTATGAAGAGACAGTGTAATAAAGACTTGATGACAGACAGATCTAAGCTAAATTTTCTTTTTTTCCTTAGCTATTGTTGGCCTGAAGGCTCTAAATGCTGTCATACTGTATGTGTAACTTAATTTTTGTTATACCAGTGGTAAATAAATGGCAATAAAAAGATTTCATTCCATACTAGATATATTTGAAATCAAAGTTAACATTTCTTTCCCTAACTCTCAGTGCTATTCTTAGGAAGTAAGCATTGTTAAAGGTTTGTATCTTCTGGAAATTATTCCACATTAGTGCATATAAGCCTACTTCGATCTTAATAGCTGCAGATTCTATTGTAGGGAAATCTGTAATTCATTTAACCAGTCTCCTATCAATAGACATTAGGTTGCTTTTAGGTCTTTGTATAACAGAGAACACTAAAATGAGCATCCTTATATAAATATCTTTGTATAGTTAAGTGAGTGAGTGTGTATCTATCATACTAATTCCTAGTATACTGGATCTATACCAATATTTTCAAATTGGCCTCCAAAAATGTTACATCAATTTATTTTACCATTACTAGTGTGGTGAAAAGTGTCTGCCTCTCTACACCTTTGCCAGTTTTGTATTTTACTAAATGGTTAAAAAAAAAAATTGCTGCTCTTATGGGTGAAAAATAGGATGATCTTGCTTCACCTCACACTTCTTTATTATTGAGGTTGAATATTTTTCATATGTGGAGTTATCATTTCTCTTTCTGTAACTTTCTGGTTTGTAACCTTTGCCCATTTTTTTACCTATCAGATTGCTTATTTTATTTTATTTTATTTTTTTTTTAAATATATTTTATTGATATTTTACAGAGAGGAAGGGAGAGAGATAGAGAGCTAGAAACGTCGATGAGAGAGAAACATCGACCAGCTGCCTCTTGCACACCCCCCACCGGGGATGTGCCCGCAACCAATGTACATGCCCCGACCGGAATCGAACCCGGGACCTTTCAGTCCGCAGACCGACGCTCTACCACTGAGCCAAACCGGTTTCGGCCAGATTGCTTATTTTAATTCATCCATTTAAAATATATTTACCTGAAGAAGCACAATTTTAAGGATCTTCTCCTGTATTTCTCCTGTAGGCATTTCATATTCTGGCGTTGGGATTACTAGAAGAAAAACAGCAGCTTCAGAAAGCTCCTGAGGAAGAAGTGACCTTTGATTTCTACCACAAGGCTTCAAGTATGTTTTAGTCCAAATGAAGAAATAGGTGGTCTTTTTCACTGTCTTCAACTAAAAGAACAGAATAAGTTTAGATTAGATTTTTATTAAATGCTACCTGATTAAGTTTTTTTTCAAAACACACTTCAGGGATATTGCTTATAAGATCAAGAGGAGAAAAGCATCTTATTTCTATTTACACACAGGTTTTTTTTTTTTTAGATCATTGATATTTAGTTTATGGATATATATAACTGCTCCCACTACTTTGGTTCTTATTTAAGTACTTTTACTAGACATGAGAAAGGTAGAGGAAAGGCAAGAGACAGATCAGTAAGATTAGCTTTCACTTAACAGCCCCAAGGGATAATGAGCAAGAGATACCTGAAGTAAATTCAAGTTTTCAAGTTGTTTAATTCAGTACTTTATAATTCATGTAATTGAATGTTCTTCCATTAAAATTTAATGTGTTTAAGGGATTGATTGCAAAATTTGCTTATTCATGTGAATAATACTGGCTATAAGTTGTAATTTATAAATAATTAGTAAGTAGTTTATTTACTTGTGACATGTACTTTTTGTGTTTTAAAAGGGTTAGGAAGTTCGGCCATGAATGCTCAGAATATACAAATGCTTTTGGAAAAACTCAAAGGAATTCCCCAGTTAGAAGGCCAGAAGGACATGATAACATGGATACTCCAGGTAAACCTGGAAAATAACTGGTTATAACTTGGTTTAATTATTTAAGAAACCTCTGCTTGCACCCTAACCAGTTTGGCTCTGGATAGAGGGTCAGCCTGTGGACTGAAAGGTCCCAGTTTCGAGTCCAGTCAAGGTCACATGCCCAGGTTGCAGGCTCAATCCCCAGTAGGGGTGTGCATGAGGTAGCCCGTCAATGATTCTCTCTCATCTTTGGTGTTTCTATCTCTCCCTCTCCCTTCCCCTTTTAAATCAAGTGTCTGACCCCTGGTGGTCAGTGCACATCAAAGTGGCTGTTCGGTTGATTTGCTTATTAGGGTTTTATTACATAGGATCAGACAATCCTTAAGCAAGCTTAATGTAATTGGATATGTAACTGTAAGATAATGATGTTATTAAGATTTTTCTTGAAGTAGATTTCATGAATATTTCATATTTGAGTTAAGTTTACTAACATAATAATTTAAAATATAAAATCAAAATAGAAACAAGAGAAGTAGTTAACTATTCTAACTTTATTAAGAAAGTAAACTGAACTGTCATTTAGTCCAACATTTGTGTTCTATAGATAAGATGTTATAAATTGAAGGTTTATTTTGAAAATTTATTTTTGGTTGGAATACCGAAGTTTATTATCAAAATATACAAAAAAGCATAAGTGTTTGCTCTTATAAACATTGGGTATTTTATCCAAATGCTTAATGTAAAGTTGTGTTGTAAGAAGCTTTTGGGATATTTTTCCACATGAAACTGAGGCTCCTTCAAAATATCAGTAAGTTTATCGTATTGTTGGACCCTTGATATTTTGTAAAAAGAATAAGATAGCTGTTGTGGAAACACCTCTGAAGATAAATGATTAAATGAAAATGAAAAGTAGGAAATAGCAACCTTGTATATAATAGGATTGCCTCTTATGAGAAGACTAGAAGCCTGGTGCATGAAATTTGCACATGGGGGGGGTAGTCTCTCAGCCCAGCCTGCACCCTCTCCAATATGGGACACCTCGAAGGATGTCCAAGTAGGATCGGGCCTAAACAGGCAGTCAGACATTACTCTCACAACTGCTCACCTGCCTGCCTTCCTGATTGCCCCTAACTGCTCATTTGCCTGCCTTCCTTATTGCTCCCAACTGCTCACCTGCCTGCCTTCCTGATTTCCCCTAACTGCTTCTGCCTGCCAGCCTGATCACCCCCTAACTGCTCCCCTGCCAGCCTGTTTGCCCCCCAACTTCCCTCCTCTGCCAACCTGGTCACCCCTTACTGACCTCCCCTGCACACCTGGTCTCCCCCAATGGCTCTCCCCTGACAGTCATCTTGTGGCGACGTGGGGGCAGTCATCTTTGACCACATGGGGCAGCCATATTGTGTGTTGGAATGATGGTCAACTTGCATATTATTATTTTATTAGATAGAATTAGATAGGATAGAGGCCTAGTGCATGGGTTGGGGCCGGCTGATTTGCCCTGAAGGGTGTCCTGGATCAGGGTGAGGGTTCCTTGGGACATGGGGTGGGCTGGGTGAGGGGCAGGTCGGCCATGCCCCCCAGTGACCCAAGTGGAGGTCCTGGTATCTGGGATTTATTTATCTTCTATAATTAAAACTTTGTAGCCTTGAGCAGAGCCAAGCCTCCTGCTTGCTCTGTGGCCACAGCCATTTTTGTTGGGATTTATATACCTTCTATAATTGAAACTTTATAGCCTTGAGTGGAGGCCTGGGCCTGCCAGGGTAGGCAGAAAGTTTGGCTTCCTCCATTGTGGGGGGGGCAACCCAGGCCTTCTGCTCTCTCCGTGGCCACAGCCATCTTGGTTGGGTTAATTTGCATACTCACTCCTGATTGGCTGGTGCACGTGGCTTGTGGGTATAGCTTAGGTATGGTCAATTTGCATGTTACTCTTTTATTATATGGGATATGTAAATAGAAAGGATTAAACTTTTATTTTCCCTGGAAAAAGCAGAGATAATGGTAACACCTGCAGACTGAATCAGTTTATTGTGCTTCCTGCAACCTCCTCTTTAGCTCCATTGCTAATCAAATAGGGGTGGTGTTTTGTCACAGTTAGGAGTCTGTGTGTGTGTGATTTAAGTCAAATTTGGAGAGTTGATGACAAAATCAGATCAGTGAATTTTTCTGTGCATGATCAGTGCAACCAAATCTTTTTTTAACATTTTATTTGTTTTTCAGATGTTTGACACAGTGAAGCGATTAAGAGAAAAATCCTGTTTAATTATGGCAACTGCATCAGGATCAGAATCTATTAGGAACGATGAGGTAATAACATTATATAATGGTGACATTCATCTCTGTCTTTGAACTTTGCTGGTATAAAGGAACTACTTTTTGTTAGAATGAACCTATTATAAAGTACATGAGATGTCTATTTTCTGTTGTTCATTAAGCTGCTTCTTTTTTTAAAATCATTATCCAAGGAGTGAGGATACTTTATTCCTTTGATTTTTAGAGAAAGTAAAAAGGACCAAAAGAGAGAGGGAGAAGGAGAGGGAGAGACAGAGAGAGAGAGAGAGAGAGAGAGAGAGAGAGAGAGAGAGAGAGAGAAAGAGAAAGAAAGAAAGAAGAAAGAGGAGAAGCATTAATATGAGAGAGACACATCAATTGGTTGCCTCCCATATACACTCTGACTGGGGGCAGAAATTGAGCCTGCAACCCAGGTATGTGCCCTCAACTGGGACTCTAACCTGTAACCCTCTGGTGTGCAAGCCAACACACTAACCACTGAGCCATGCTGGCCAGGGCTCATTAAGCTTCTATACTGCAGGGATTAGTGGTACTTAACACTTAGTTATCTAGTATAATACAAAGTCAGAGTAAACATAGACAATGGTACATTTTAAATTCAGTGAAATATACTAATATTTAGGTTATGAATTTTATTAATATAATGAATCAGGTTAGAGTATCATTATTTGTATTTATTAATTATACTTTATAAAAGGAAAACACTGGGCTTAAGTTAGAATACATAATAAAAAATGCCAGTACAAAAGATGATGGCATAGGCAAATGCCTGTACTCACTGCCTCCTACAACCACATTAAAATTACAACTAAAATATAGAACAACCATCATCCAGAACCACTGAAAAGCTGGCTGAATGGAAGTCCTACAACTAGAGAAGTAAAGGAGAAAGCACACTGAGACTGGTAGGAGATGGAGGCACAGAAGGGGCTGGTCTGGCATCCATGTGTGCCGCCTTTTTAATTGGGACGGAGATTACCTCTGCAGAGGCCAGCCCTACACCAGACACCCAGTCCAGGGTCCCAGAGCTGGGAAAACAAGCCCCTATGTGCTGTAAAAACCAATGCAAATTGGGGCTAAGTGACACACAGGCTGCTGGAGACCCAGCTGCTCCCTTTATAAGGCCAGCATCACAAACTGAATTTACAAAGCAGATGCTTCCATTGAACTCCACTGCTGGGGGACCCAGACACACGGGGAGAAACTGGACTGTCTGGCATCAGGGCAGGAACTCTGGGGTGGCTTTCTTCTAGACAGAGGTGCTCATATCAGTCATTGTTCACATGCCAGGACCTCTCAGGTTGCAGGCTGACTGGCAGCCATTCCCTGCCCCACCCAATTTATAACCCCACCCAAGCTGTGCACAGCGGCTTTTGCATATGAATGGCCTATCTTTTCTCAGGATAAAAACCTGTCAAACACACTGCAGCTAGTTCAGGGAGCCCCAAACCTATCACCAGTCCGCCTTGCTTCACAGCTAGGCCTCTGGGCACTTCCAAACCTGGTACAAGAAGGGGGAAGGAATCTTCAGATCTCTCTGTAACTCCTGCTGAATGACCTCAGGGTGTGGCTGTCTTTGCACCTCCTTGGAAACCCAAGAGCTAGTGATCAGTGTGAGACTACACCAAATTACAACTCTTCACATCCATAAACAACACACTTAAATTGCAGACTCAGTAATCACCAAAGCCCCACTAAAACAAGTTTTGCTCTATAAGGTTGTCTCCTGCACAGCAGCTCTCCCACTGTAGTCACAGCTGGTCCTCACAGCCAATTGGCCTGGAGTTTAATTCCTCTCAGTGATATCAACAGCAGTCAAAGCTCAACTACAGCAAAGGGTGCACAGAAAACCCCAAACAAGAGGAACCCAAAGGAACCACCCCAAGACACATCATAATTAAAATTCCAAGAGCAAAAGACAAAGAGAATCTTAAAAGCAGCAAGAGAAAAGTAGACACCTACCTACCTACAAGGAAGTGCCCATAGCATTGTCAGCTGATTTCTCAATAGAAACTATGCAGGCCAGAAGAGAGTGGCAAGAAATATTCAATGTGATGAATAGCAAGAGCCTACAACTAAGATTACTCTACCCAACAAAGCTATCATTCAGAATTGAAGGTAAGATAAAGAGCTTCACAGACAAGAAAAAGCTAAAGGAGTTCATCACCACCAAACCAATATTATATGATTTGCTGAAGGGTATCTTCAGCATATCATATAATATTGGAAGAAGAAAAAGGTAAACATAAAAAATATGAACAACATATACATATCTATCAACAACTGAATCTAAAAATCAAATGAATAAAAAAATCTGATGAACAGAATAAACTGGTGAATGAAATAGAACCAGGGGCATGGAAATAGAACAGACTGATGAGTCTCAGGTGGATGAGAGGGGAGGGGGTCTAGGAAGAGATTAGAAAACTACCTTATATGCATGTATGCATTACTATGGACACAAACAATAGGATGGCAAGGACCTGGAGCGGGGTGGGAACTGGGTGGAGGGGAGCTATGGGGGGGGAATAAAGAGGGACATCTGTAATCTGAACAATTAAGATTAATTTTTTTTAAATACCAGTACATCTCAATAATATTGTTTAAGATCTTAGTCTTAGCATCAGGTCTAGGAGTAACTGTTGAATATCATCAGATTGGCTTAACTTGGTTAAAAGTCAATCGTTCAATGATTAACAAATGATTTCAAAATTTTGTTTCGTTTAATATTTTTTTGTGATATACCTGCATTGAGTATAAAAGACAGTTTATTAGGTATTTAAGGTATTTGGCTTCTATATTAAATTATTGACATAACCAAAGAAGCAATTAGTTGTGTGATATGATGGGAATGTATGCTAATTTTGAGACTTCAGATTGAATCTAGGCTTAAGGGGTGGGGTAATCAATTTTATCAGACTGTTACTCTAGGAAATTTTGCCTGGCTGAACAGTATATACAAATTGTATCAGTAGCTTTTACCTAATTTTTGTCGTTTCATCATACCCAGATTACTCATGATAAAGAAAAAGCAGAACGAAAAAGAAAAGCTGAAGCTGCTAGGCTGCACCGCCAGAAGATCATGGCTCAGATGTCTGCCTTACAGAAAAACTTTATTGAAACTCACAAACTCATGTATGATAGTACATCAGAAATGTCTGGAAAAGAAGACTCCATTATGGAGGAAGAGAGGTAAAACCAAGCAAAACTAAAAATTAGCTGGCCAGACAGAGGGATCCCACATGTGCACAAATTCATGCACTAAGCCTCTAGTTTCTAATAATGATTGCAGTTATTACAGATTGAAAAAAATCCTTCACAAAAAAGGTGGTTTATATTTTTATTTTTTTCATAAAGAGATGCATATATAGTTATAGTCATGGATAGCACATTGGAATGGGAATATGTAAATCTGGTTTTCTGAGTCCTGACAATGGTATGCTCTTGGGGAAAAGCATGCCATTAGCATCCATTAGCCTTCTGAGAGCCATGGTTTGTGGGCTCTATATATAGATACCATCAGAAAAGGGAGGAGACAAAATAATGGTAGCTTGAAAAGCATTCTAATTTAAAATATTGAAAGTACTTCCTATCCTTATTTTTATTTTATTTTATTTTTTAAAATATATTTTATTGATATTTTATAGAGAGGAAGGAGAAAGAGAGCTAGAAATGTCGATGAGAGAGAAACATCAACTAGCTGCCTCTTGCACACTCCCTACTGGGGATGTGCCCGCAACCAATGTACATGCCCTTGACCAGAATCGAACCCGGGACCTTTCAGTCCACAGACCGACACTCTACCACTGAGCCAAACCGGTTTTGGCGCTATCCTTATTTTTAAAAACAAGCTTTCACGACTCAATTTATATTGTGGATACTTTTGGGAAATTGTGTTGCAGTAAAAGTAGAAACATTATACTCCACATAATATGTCTGTAATCCTGAAGCTGAGCATGCTAATAAACTACAAAGAATGATGACTGTATATTTTAAAGATTTTTAAAAAATGATATGAAGGTAAGCTATCCTTGGCTGACTATGGTAATAACACTAGAAATTAATACAAAACTTTAAAACAATAAGCAGAAAGTCCCATCTCTTTAGTTTTACATATTAACAATGTACTATTTAGAAGGTAATGGAAAAGAGTACTGTATATCAAAACAAGGAATTGCATGCAAAAGTGTATTCAGGGTTAGTTAATGGTTTTAATGCTTTCATTATTTCTTTTTATTGCCTGATTGATTGCACAATAAGATTATGAATGTGCTCTCATTGAAAACAACTCAAATTAATAAGTCCCCTTTGACCATTTTCTCTCTATATTCCTGATTTTTCTTCACAGATAACCATTGCTATAATTAATTTTTGTTCTAAACCTCTTCTTTTGTTTTCAATAATTTATTAACAGGTGTACATAAAGAAATAATGAGTCTTGTGTTTTTTAGTGGCTTATTTTTATTTTAGCACTAAAGACCCAGTGTATGAAAATTCTTGCACTGGGGAGAATCCCTCAGCCCAGCCTGCCCCCTCTCACAGTCCGGGAGCCCTCAAGGGATGTCCTACTGAAGGCTTAGGCCCACTCCCTGCCTAAGCCGCAGTCTGTCCTCCCTCTGCAGGAGGCGACCTGCCAATCAGGGAAAGACACCACTCCCAAAACCCCCTCTCTGCTGCTGCCTCTGGACTCCCTCTGCGGGAGGCAACCCAGCCATCAGGGTAAAGCAACGTCCCCATCATGCCTCTACTGCTGCTACTGCCGGCTGCGAGGCTGTCTGAGCCTTGGCCCTTGCAGCCACTGCAACCTCCCTAGCCCTCATTGCCTGAGCCTCAGGCCCTCACAATGGCAGCTGCCATTGGCAGCTTGCCTGAGTCTTGGGCCAGCCCACCATCTGCTGTTTGCTTGAGCCTTGGGCTGACCCTGGGCAGCAGCAGCTGCCATCCACTACCCTGATGCACCTCCTGGTCAAGTCCCCGCACCTCACACCTCACACAGCCCTGCCCACCCCGTGTGCCTGCTGCACACAGCCTGGTGATCGTGGCGTGAGGGCGACACAGTGGGAGGGTGTGACAACCACGTAGGCTTTTATTAGTATAGATACCATTTGTTTTGCAGCTTGCTTTTTCCCCTCACTATGTTATAATTTTTTTTATGTCAGTGTATATAGATGTATGTTATAGTCTACATCATTCTTTAAGACTGCTGCATAGTTTTCCATACTGTGAATATATACACAATATTTACTTTGGACATTTAAGTTTGCCCCTTATTTCCAATTTTTCTCTTATTGTAAACAGCGTGTATGTATACAGAGCATTTTTGTATGTGCCCCCTTGTGCAATTGTACAAATACTTCTCAAGGGTGGAATCTAATATGTTAAAGGGCTAAGTCATAATTATTTAAAATTTTAATAGATATTGCCACATTTCCCTTCAAAGTAGTGTTACCAATTTCTATTCTCAACAGTATAGGAGAGTGTCTATTTTCTCCATTCTCACTAATACTTAATATATCAGTACTTGAAAATGTTGGATATAATCAAAATTATAAGTTGGTGTCAGACCAAATTTTCCTTATTACTAGTTAATACCAGGTTGGACATATTTTCATATGATAGTTTACTAGCCTGCTACATTTTGTCTTCCAGGAATGGCCTGTTATTATCCTTTTCCCATCTCTATTGGATGCTTTGCTTTTGTCTTATTGATTTATAGAATCCTTTAAAATTATGAATACTAAACATGTTAGATGTAAGTTTAGCCATAGAGAAGT
The DNA here is from genome assembly GCA_963924515.1 of Vespertilio murinus. Lineage (NCBI taxonomy): Eukaryota > Metazoa > Chordata > Mammalia > Chiroptera > Vespertilionidae > Vespertilio > Vespertilio murinus. Next base: position 157,335,084 of record OZ004704.1, on the reverse strand, counting down.
TTGCCAATGTTGATAAAGCAGATTTATTTGTCTTCTTGAGTTGTAATGTTTTTGTATTGTGTTTAAGAAGGCTTTTCCTAACCCAGAGTCACAAGTATAGTATTACATTTTTATTTTTAAAAATATATTGTATTGATTTTTACAGAGAGGAAGGGAGATGAATAGAGAGTTAGAAACATCGATGAGAGAGAATCATCGATCAGCTGCCGGAATCAAACCCGGGACCCTTCAGTCCACAGGCCAACGCTCTATCCACTGAGCCAAACCGGTTTCGGCTAGTATTGCGTTTTTAAAACAAAAACTTAATTACGTAGTTATATTAATTCACTTTCCTCTAAAAATCAAATAAATAGAGTTAAAGCTAAAGTTCCATTTGAGCACTTACCCAATCCCTAGACCCCTTTCTGCCCTTTTTCAGAGATATAAATTTTATATAGACCTTGTCATAGTTTTTTACTGTACTATTACACAACGAATATATGCAGTCATAGGAATCATACAGTGTCATTCAGCCTTTTGTTTTACTTGCATAGTACATGGCATTGTGTACATTGCAACTTTGCGTTTTCCACATGATAGTATTTTTGGGAAATTTATACATATTGTTACATATATAAATCGAGCTCAGTGTTTCTCAGTCTTGGCGTTTGGGCAGCCCTTCTTTTTCATGCTCCATGAATTAGGCAATTTAACATCTCTGGTCCCTCTTCCACTAAACACTAGTGGTGTCCCCTAATCCTTATGATAACCAAAAACTAAACCTGTCTCACATTTGCTGGATGCCTTCTAGGAAGTAGTGCCACACCTAGCTGAGACACACCTTTTAAAAACTGCATAGTATTCTGTATTATGTAATTCCATTTACATTGATAATATTTCCCACTTATTGAATGATCTATGACATTTTAGGGAGCTTCTTGTACAGATAGAAAGACAGTATTACAGAGTAGTTCAGAGCATGGCCTAGGAAGTCAGATCACTTGGGTTAATTTCTGGCTCTGCTACTCCCTAGTGGTACATCATTAGGTAAGTCTCTTAACATCTTAGGCCTCAGTTTCTTCATCTGAAAAATGGAGGTAACAATAGTACCTACCTCAGAGGGTTGTTGGAAGGATTAAATGGGTTAACATAGTGTAAAGAATTTGAAAGTATGCCTCACATCATAATTAGTGCTTAATAAATATTTACTATTATTATTCTATTACTAGTGGCCCTATGCACGAAATTTGTGCAAGAGCCTTGGTCCCAGGCCCTGCCTGCCACCCCCGCAGCTGGGGACCTCTGCCTCGGCCCCTGCCCACTGCGGCTTTGTCCAGATGGACGTGCAGTCTAATTAGCACACTACCTTTTTATTATTATAGATTGTTGCACACATTGACCCTAAGAATTGGTAAATCATTAAAGTGTAACATTTTAATATATATATATTTTATTGATTTTTTACAGAGAGGAAGGGAGAGGGATAAAGAATTAGAAACATCTATGAGAGAGATGCCTCCTTCACACCCACTTCTGTGGATGTACCTGCAACCAAGGTACATGCCCTTGACCGAAATCGAACCTGGGACTCTTGAGTCCACAGACTGACACTTTATCCACTGAGCCAAACCGGTTAGGGCTAAAGTAGAACATTTTTAATAGCTACCAAAACAGAATAGAAACTTAAATTACTAAGAGGGAATGGATAAAACTATTACAGCACATATAGTAAGAGTACTGTGCAGCCGTTTAAAAGTAATGTTTCTAAAGACATTTTAATGACATAAAATATTAAAATATAAGTGAATAAAAGCAATATGCAAATGTATATATGTAATATGATCTTAATTATGTAAAAATGTTCTAAATAGAAAGACTGGAAAGAAATAAACAAGTGATTATTTCTAGGTTATGAGAATATAATGCATTTTACTTTCTTCTTTATACTTTTTCTAGATTTTCTAAATTTTCCTAATATGTATGTTTTACTTTTATAATCAAAATAAAAACAGATACCTAGCTTCTTGGTACATTCTACTTTGTGATTTGCTGTTTTTGCACTTAGCAACACAAAATGTACTTTCTAATAAGCAAATTAACTAATAAAAGCCAGAAATATCAGGGGGTGGGGGGATTTTAAGCTAATATTACTAAATATAATATTTATTTTGTTTTTATTAAAGTTCTTGCCCTATGATTACTTAAAATCTACCAAGATATAATACAAGTGACCAAAACATGTATCCTCATTTCTGGTCATTTCTCTTGGTAGCACCCCACCAGTCAGTGACTCTAGAATTGCTTTGGGTCCTAAACGAGGTCCGTCTATTACTGAAAAGGAGGTGCTGACATGCATCCTCTGCCAAGAAGAACAAGAGGTGAAAATAGAAAGTAATGCCATGGTATTATCGGCCTGTGTCCAGAAATCCACCGTCTTAACCCAGCACAGGGGGAAACCTATAGAATTCTCAGGGGGTATGTATTGTTTAATAAATATACTTTTGAGCTTCTTTTCATACTTACACAATTAGAAAAACTACTATCTGGAAGAACTAGATTTGAGAGCAAGATTGTATTTAGCCTTATTTGGCCAAATCACAGTTTACCTTTATGTAAAATGGACTTTTGAGTCTTTACATGCCATGCTGGCTCTGTTTTATTTTTAATTTTAATTATTGTTAGCACTTGGCCACATTGCTTTTTCTTTTCTTCTTCTTCTTCTTCTTCTTCTTCTTCTTCTTCTTCTTCTTCTTCTTCTTCTTCTTCTTCTTCTCTCTCTCTCTCTCTCTCTCTCTCTCTCTCTCTCTCTCTCTCTCTTTCTCCTTGCTACCCTCCCCATTTCTCATTGCTCTTACCATTTGAAAGTAGGATGCAAGTATCATGACATTTCATCCCTAAATTTTTCCACATGCATTTTCTAAAACTAAGGACAATCTGTATGCACTACCATATTTCAGGAATATTGCCTAATATGAAATCAGTACTTGAATTTCCCAACTACCCTTAAAACATCTTTTATTAACTAGATATTTTCATTTAGGATCCAGACATGTTTTATGTGTTGCTCTAGTTGTTTCTCTTTTAGTCTATTTTAATCTAGAATAGTCACTTGCCTTTTTTCTTTCCTTGCTAATAACTTTTTTTTGAAGAATGCAAGCTGGTTGTCTTATACAGTATCTTACATTGTGGATATGTCTGATTGTTGCCTCATGATCAGGTTCTTGGTAAGCATTTTTTTGGCATGAAATATAATAGCCAATGTATTGCACTTATATCACAAAAGGAGATAGCTGCTTTAATTTTTTAAAAAAATATATTTTATTGATATTTTGCAGAGAGGAAGGGAGAGAGATAGAGAGCTAGAAACATCGATGAGAGAGTAACATCGACCAGCTGCCTCTTGCACACCCCCTACCGGGGATGTGCCCACAACCAATGTACATACCCGGGACCTCCCAATCCACAGACCGACGCTCTACCACTGAGCCAAACCGGTTTCGGCAGCTGCTTTAATTTTAAAATACCATATTGATTTTAACATTTATTGAATACTTATAACATGCCAGGCACAGATTAAGTGCTTTCTGTGCATTTAATCACTTAATCCGTATAATAGCCCTATGAATTAGGTACCAACATGGGCTCCATTTTATAGACGAAGGAACTGAGGCACAGATAAAGGTAACTTGCCCAAGGCCATGAGTTACAAGTAATGAAATCAAATTTTGAATCCTATAGTCTATACTTTTATCCAGTCGATTATAATGCCCCTAAATGTCCTTTAAATTTACCCAAATTACAAAAATGAATTTGCTTGAGTCATAGATACCAACTTCAACAACTAAGATAATGCAACTTAAACCTAATGTTCAAAATAAAAATATAAATCAAGAATAGAACTAGTCATTAATTCATACTAATTTTAGAATAAGTTTTATATTTTTATCTTTTTAATTACTATTGAGAATATAGATTCTGCTATCATGGTAGTGTGACAGTTTTCTTGCACATACCTTAGAAAGTTTATGATTAGAATTTTAGATGTGATAGCCTCTTCCCCCACTCCTCTTTTTATGACTGTGGGAGAGATGAATATAACAACTATCATTTTTGTCTTCTTATATCAGAATCTCTGGACCCACTTTTCATGGATTCAGACTTGGCATATGGAACTTACACAGGAAGCTGTGGTCATGTAATGCATGCAGTGTGCTGGCAGAAGTAAGTTGTCCTTCTGACATGTTCTTGAAAGAAACTAGGAATATTGAAGTTCACTAAAGGCCACAAAAAGACATATTTTCTCATGTCTTCTTTCCTTTCTTATTTTAATAATTACTAATTTCATCTGTGTGATACTCATTACATTACCACCCTTAGAAATTTGTGTGTAAAGTTACAAACTTAAATTTCACTTAATTCATCATTCCTTTGTACTTGTTTTTTTTTTTTAATTAATATATTTCTTAAATTGATTTCAGAGAGGAAGGGAGAGGGAGTGAAAGACAGAAACATCGTTGAGAGAGAATCATTGATTAGCTGCCTCCTGCACGCCTCCTACTGGCAATGGCGCCTGCTACCAGGAATGTGCCCTGACCAGGGATCGAACCATGTCCTCCTGGTTCATAGGTCGACACTCAACCACTGACCCACACCGGCCAGGTTGCACTTGTTCTTCACAAACTAATTAGTTTCTCAATATTTGTATAAAAGAAGTATAAACCTTCATAAAAATTTCATTCCCCTCAAAACAGAGTGAAACATACTTTTGAGATAGAATAGGACAAGAAATTCTAGTTCTATTTCTAAGAGATAATTCAGAAATGTAATTACTGGGAAATCTTTTGTATAGGGTTTACTCATTTGGCATTATATTAAAATGCCTAATTTTCCTAACTAGCCAATGGCTACTTTAGTTGGTCATTGGAAACTGAAGAAAGTAGTATCTACATTCTATCTCCATGTTGTTGAGGCAAGAGATAAGTTATGATTAAGTAAAATTATTTTAAAATGTTTTTCTACCCTGATGAATCCTTCAGTTTTAACTCAATAGAATGGGCATCTTATTTCTTCTATAATTGTAACTTGTGGATTTTAAAGATGTATATCATTGAGGTCAAAATTTCAGATTTTCCCCCCTTGATTAGAACAAACATACATGTGAATGGACCTATGTTTTGGAATTTTGCAGATATTTTGAAGCTGTACAGCTGAGCTTTCAGCAGCGTATTCATGTTGACCTTTTTGACTTGGAAAGTGGAGAATATCTTTGCCCCCTCTGCAAGTCTCTGTGCAATACTGTGCTCCCCATTATTCCTTTGCAACCTCGAACGATAAGCAGGTATATTTTAATTTATGTTTTGGTTAATTTTATAAAAAGATGTCTTTAATTCTTTCATTATGCATATTTTGGTAAGATTACCAGTTTCTTTTTTGCTATTTAAAGTAATACTTTTTAATTTCATAACATGTTACTTGAAAATATGATTAAAATTAGCTCCAATTCTTGGTCTCTAAAATAATTGGAATATTCATTTACTCAAATCTATGTTTTATGTAAATCTTCCAACTGCCATTAAAGCAATAGAATATTAATCTCTATCAGCATTCACAGAAGGAGATAAGATACACAGATTTGTTTTTTTCATATAGTTCTTTGCCACCAGTAAATTTGCTATTTGGAGTTTGGTTCCTCTAAATGTCTTTGTAGTATTAATTTTAATTCTATTTTTGGCAGATCCAAATGCTGTAGTTTTAGAGACATGGGCAAAATGTTAACCATACAAGTAAATATAAAATACTTCATTCATTTTGTATCTTTGGATAGTTTTTGAACATTTAGACTATGTTTATATTCTGAATAGCTGTAAGTGCAGTTTAACAGCAAACTCATTAATTTTTAATGAAAACTAGAACATTCACTTGTATATTTCTTTTTCTCATTGTTCTACTTGAAGATAATAGTGCTATATATTTTTTTAAAATATATTTTATTGAATTTTTACAGAGAGGAAGGGAGAGGAGAGAGATAAAAAGCTAGAAACATCGATGAGAGAGAGACATCGACCCTCTGCCTCCTGCACACCCCACACCAGGGATGTGCCCGCAACCAATGTACATGTCCTTGACCAGAATCAAACCCGGGACCTTTCAGTCCGCAGGCTGACGCTCTATCCACTGAGCCATATATAGTACTATTTTTATTGTTATTATTTTAGTTTCTTTAAAACGTATTGTATGAAAACTTTTGTAATGATGACCTAAAGAAAATGGTTTTGTTAATAAAATACTTTTTACATTTTTCCACAAAAAAAGAATTCAAAGGTTATAGCTTTGGTAAGTAGGGTCGATAAGTAGCTCTTTCTCTAGTATTCCATTCATTAGAAAATCAAATTTGGAAATTGCCTTCTACTCAACACATGGGAATATAGAATGTCATTTTTTTGGAAGACGGTGGCATCAGAACAATTTATCTGCCTTTTCCCAGTAATTGATGTGTTCTAGAGACTCTACTAGGTTATTTTGTTAAATAGTCTAATGTTGTAGGTACTATTATTCCTATTTAAAGATAAGGATTTGAACACTGTGAATAGTTTTTACTTATCCCAAGAAAGACCCAAGATTTGAACCCATACCAGATTCCAAAGCCATACCTAACTATACAACCGAAAACAAAGATAAAATAAATCATAATAATATACAGTGATTTTCTAATTTCTTGTTAGCCTTTTTTTACATAATGGTTCCCCAAATAAGGATTCTAAAACATGGGAATTATTCTCTACAGGAACATTCAGCACCTTCTCTAAGAATATGGTGCTTCAACGCAATTCTTTCTCAAGTTAAACTGATCCTTACAACTGGTTCTCTGTGAATCCTGTGACGTTTTTTTAAGCCATAGTAACAGTTTTGTTACTTAGGATTTGAAATACGTAATTATACATAACATTTTTATTAGACAATAGAACTTACCTATGTAATTAATTCTATTTGCCACTTGTATTTTTAGAAAATCAGCATCAGTATAATCTAAGATTATTAAAGTTAAGAGCACATAAAAACTTTATCAAAATTAATAATAAACTAGTATTTTTCAAGAAAATTGGCCATAATCAATCATAATACACTAAGAACCTATAAGAATTCTTAGATCAAGTTTGTACCTAGATATGTGAATTTGGGCACAGTTTATTACATACTTTTAACTTCACTGTCATTCAAATAAGCAACTTCCTATTTTAAAGTCCTTTTTGAAAACACTGTTTGTGGTTCCCCTTGCTTGTTAATAATAGTTTGGATCAAGTCCCTGCTGTTATGGAATATACATTACAAAGAGTAAATACCAACAATAAACATAAATACAAAGTGTTGTTTGAGAAATACTATACAAAAACTAAAGCAGCAGCGTAAAGGACTAGAGACATACCAATGAATGAGACTAGTTATAGACAGAGTTGTCAGGGAGATTCTCTCAGAGACTTAAATGAAGGGAAGGACAAGCAGTGCTACTCTGGGAGAAGAGAACACCACACAGGCAATATCAAGAGCCAGGGCCCTATATCTCCTTGTATCAGTTAAGATTCAGTGAGGGAAGCTGAAGCGCTATGTGGTAGGCACTGGGGAAGTGAAGGTCTAAAGGGGGAATTGGAAGAATAGAGGTGTCACCCATTAGTCCATCTGAGGAGGTAGGCATGTTCAGTTGCAGAAAAGGAATCATAAGTAGGTTGCTGGTGGAGAAATCTATGGGGAGCTCTTGCCTAAGAAAGTTCACATTCAAGCATCTAATGATGTACATATGATCAGTGAGGTGAGATGAGACGTTCAAAAAAGAGCAGGAGGTAGAATGAAGGAGAGTGGGCAACTATAGACAGCTGGAACCTACTGACACCTCTATGTCTGCCCCTAACTACATCTAACCATGATGACTGTCAGAGAGTAATGGCTGCTGTTTTACTTCTGCCTTCCAAATATCATTCAAATTCTGGCAAAACCAAGTTCAGAATCATACAGGGAAGAGGATTCTGAGGAACTCAGGCCTAGCATAAGTTAGGTTGTCACAGTACAAGCACAATTTTCCAAATATAATTATTAAAAGTTCATAACTACCAATGAGAAAGGATATATGTACCCCTATGTTCATAGCAGCACAATTTACAATAGCTAAGATTTGGAAACAGCCTAAGTGCCCATCAGCAGATGAGTGGATTAAAAAATGTGGTACATCTATACAATGGAATAAAAAAGAAGGAACTCTTTTTAAAAATATATATTTTATTGATTTTTTACGAGAGGAAAGGAGAGGGATAAAGAGTTAGAAACATCGATGAGAGAGAAACATTGACCAGCTGCCTCCTGACACCCCCCACCGGAGATGTGACCGCAACCAAGTTACATGCCCTTGACCAGAATCAAACCTGGGACCTTTCAGTCTACAGACCGATGCTCTATCCATTGAGCCAAACCAGGTTTGGCAAAAAAAAAAAAAAAAAAAAAAAAAGAAAGAACTCTTACCATTTATAACAGCATGGATGGATCTGGAGAACATTATGCTAAGCAAAATAAGCCAGTCAGAGAAAGATAAATATCACATGATCTCATTCATTTGTGGAATATAATGAACAACATAAACTGATGAAAAATAGAGCCAGTCGAAATCGATTTGGCTCAGTGGATAGAGCATCGGCCTACGGACTAAGGGGTCCCAAGTTCGATTCCAGTCAAGGGCATGTATCTTGGTTGCATGCACATCCCCAGTGGGGCATGTGCAGGAGGCGGCTGATCGATGTTTCTCTCTCATCGATGTTTCTAGCTCGCTATCCCTCTCCCTTCCTCCCTGTAAAAAATCAATAAAATACATATTTTTAAAAATAGAGCCAGAGTCTTAGATGCATCAAACAGACTATCCTACCTAAGAGGGAAGGCAGGGGAGAGGAGTAAGAGATCAACCAAAGGACTTGTATGCATGTATATGAGCATAACCAATGGACTCGGACAATAGGGGGGTGAAGGCATGTGCTGGAGGGTCAGAGTGGCTGGGGAGAGGTCAATGGGGGAAAAAAGAGACTCATGTGATACTTTAAACGATAAACAATTTAAAAAAAAACAGCTTGTAACTAATGGGGATGTGGTGAAAAATGAAGGAGATGTTATACATGTAAAGAAGAAAAGAACCAAAAAGAGCCAGTGCCCTGGGGGTAGGAACAGAGTTAGCATGTTCAAGGCACAGCAAGAAGTCAGCATGGTAGGAATGGAGCAAGCAAAGAGCCAGATTTAAAAAGGGGTATGAATGAGCTAAGATTATATTTTTATGAGTGATGGAAAACCATTGGAGTGTTTTGAACTGATCTGATCTGATTTACATTTTTAAAAGAACCCTCTGGTTCTGCTGTATGATGAATACACATTAATAATGAAACACCCTTGTGGAAGCAGGAACTGGTTTATTGAACTAGTTCAGATATGACTTGGATTAGGTTAATAATGGTAGAGGTAGAAAGAAGTGATCAACTTAGGATATATTTAGAAGACAAAACCTGTGAGACTAGCTGGTAAATTAGAATGTGGAGTGTGAGGGAATCAGAGAAATCAGTGGCAGCACCTAGTTTTTTATTTGAGCAACAAGGATGGTGATTCCAGCCCTGGCTGTTGCGGCTCTGGTTAGAGTATTAGCCCATGCACTGAATGGTTGCAGGTTTGATTCCCAGTTAAGGGCACATATCTAGGTTGCAGGTTGCTCCCAGATAGGGGAGCATGCAGGAGGTTACTAGTCTATGTGATATTTCTCTTCCTTCCTCCTTCCCTCTTTTTTTCTTTGAAAAAGCAATGTAAAAACTATATCTCTGGTGAGGATTAACAAAACAGACAACAACAAAAAAAGAATGGTGATTCAATGGGAATATGGGTTGAATCTTATTCCTTGTATTTTTAAAATCCCCGTCCCTACCAAAACTACATTTTTAGGCACATGTGCTCTATCACATACGCAGTTAATCTGGAGGAATTTGACTTTTTCTTTTCTTCTTTTTTAAAACATGTTTTCATTTTAATTTATTTTAGAGAGTGAGGAAGGGAGAGGGAAAGAGAGAAACATTGATGTGTGAGAGAAACATCATTTGGTTGTCCTGTACATTCCCCAACCAAGAGTAGAACCCACAACCTGGGTGGGTACGTGCCCTGACTGGGAATTGAATCAGTGACCCTTCAGTGCATGGGATGATGTTCCAAACAACTGAACCACACCAGTTAGGGCCAAATTTGACTTCTTCATAGAGCCATTTATCAAGGGAAGAACTCCACAAATTCAGCTTTTCATTTTGATTTTGTGTCAATATTTTTAATAAGTTTTAAATATCTCTTTTCAGTGAGAATGCAGAAGCTCTTGCTCAGCTTTTGACCCTGGCACAATGGATACCGACTGTTCTGGCAAGAATATCGGGTTATAATATAAAACATGCTAAAGGTTTGCTTAAAATTATTTTTTAGTTAGCTATGTGGGATTTAAGTGTCCAGATTTATAAATTTTCTAAGAAAAATGTACTTACTGCTCTAAGATGGTTTAAAAATCCAAATTTGTTAAGTATCAGGAAATAGAGGTTTTTAAAGCCCTGTCTAAGTTTGGTTTTAATCACTTTACTTGATTTAATAATTTTTTTTTATACTAGGAGGCAGGATAGACTGATTAATTTGGAGTCACACTGCTTGGGTTTAAATCTTATTTCCATCATTTACTGTTTTATATGATCATGGACAAGTTACTTACCCACGACTTTCTTATTTGTAAAGTGGGAATAATAATATTACCTATTTCATTGATTAAAGGGATGAGTTATCCTATAGAAAGTAGAGTTGTGAATACTATATGTGTTAGCCATTGCTATTACTAGTATTATTGTTATATTAATAGTAATTACAAAAACATTTTAAAACTGTTCCCTCATATATGTATATTTTTACAGTTGGAGATAAGACTACCTAAAGACTCTGAGAAACAATTCAGACAGATTAAGGAGAGAAATCAAAATTGGAAGAATGATTAATATAGATATTAAGTTTCCTGGGTTCCCCCTGCCCTCTTTATTTTCCAGCTTTGACCCCAAATCACAGACCTGTGTAATAGACATGAACAGCAACAAATTCAAGAGAGGTGCTCTCTGGCTACAGCACCAGGCAAAGAAGCCCCTGGAGAGTGTAAAGGAAATTCCTTTTGTGATTCCTCCCACCTCTTCTGACCCTCTCCCGAGGCTAGCCCGTCATAGAGCTGCACTGCCATGTAGATACCTAAATTCATAAGAGAAAGCCAATCCTCCAGCCAGAGGAATTACAAAAAGGAGACCCCTGTGTTCCAAAGAATGCAGAGTGAATCCTCAATTATTTTTTCTCTTTATCTCACAGTTTTACCCTAAAAGGCAGCTGATGGGGACTAAAACTGAGAGAAACTTAACATTTTGACCAAAGGAACTAGGAAAAAAGGGTCCCTTGGAGCTAGAGGGGGTGGGGGGGAATTCCAGAAAGGAAGCGCTATAGAAGGGCAAGCTATTTTTTAGACCAATACAAGCCCTGGGCTCCCTTCTAAGCTGTACATTGTGCAGAACAGGGCCCAAAAAGCATAGCAACAGCTTTGAGATCAAAGCTACATTAAGTCACCATTCAAGTCCCAGACTAACCCCTGAGTAGTTTGCATCCTGGCACACCCAAACAGTATAACAAAGGTGCTGAAAACTAACTCTGGAACCAACCACATACAATGAGACAGAACTTGTTAAAACTAATTGGGTTAATTACCCATCAAAACAAAGTACATTTTTCTAGAGAGTTTTAACAGGAGCCATAACTGTACAATATAATATTCAAGATACAATCCAAAATTACTCAATATACAAAGAACCTGACCATCATTCAACAATCAAATGCCAATCCTTAGATGTTTTAATGTTGAACTATTCAGACAAAACGTTTAAAGCAGCCATATAATCATGAAACATAGGTAAAAGTGAACATTCTTTTTTAAAAAATATATATTTTATTGATTTCTTACAGAGAAAAGAGAGGGATAGAGAGTTAGAAACATCGATGAGAGAATCATCAATCAGCTGTCTCTTGCACACCCCCAACTGGGGATGTGCCCGCAACCAAGGTATATGCCCTTGACCGGAATTGAACCTGGGACCTTTCAGTCTGCAGGCTGATGCTCTATCCACTGAGCCAATCCGGTTTCAACTAAAGGTGAACATTCTTGAAATAAATGGAAAGATAGCAGTTATCAGCAGGAAAATCTAAAACTAAAAAAACCTAAATGGAGATATCAGAATTGAAAAAAAACATTGTCAATACTAATAAAAGGGTAATATGCTAATTAGGGAGGACTTTTTCTTGACAGCCTTCTGAACAAAGCTGCAGTGGCTGTGAGGGCCGAGACTCAGGCAGCTGCGGGTGGCTGCGAAGGACCCAGGCTCAGGCAGTTGGGGGTGGCTGGGAAGGGCCCAGGCTCAGGCCGGCATTGGCAGCAGTAGCAGGGTAATGGGGGCGGCACCTTCCCCTGATCCATCAGATCACCTCCCAAAGAGGGAGGCCAGACTGTGGCTTAGGCAGGGGGCTGAGGCAGAGGCAGTTGGGGGCGATCAGGCAGGTAGGGGAGCAAGTTAGGGACAATCAGGCTGACGGGGGCAAGTTAAGGTCAATCAGGCTAGCACAGGGGCAAGGTAGGAGCAATCAGGCCAGCAGGGGAGCAAATTAGGGTCATCAGGCTGGTGGGGGGAAAGGGGATGTGGGGGCAATCAGGCTGGCAGGGGGACAAGGTAAGGGCGATCAGACCAGCAGGGGAAAAGTCAGAAGCGATCAGGCAAGCAGGCAGAGGCAGTTAGCTTAAACCGGCAGTCAGACATCCCCTGAGGGGTACAAGATTGGAGAGCATGCAGGCTGGGCTGGGGGACCCCCCCCCCTACACAAATTTCATGCACCAAGCCTCTAGTCTATAATAATAAAAATGTAATATGCTAATTAGACTGGACATCCTTCCGGACAACCTTTTGGATGAAGCCAGGGTTGCAAGGGAAGCCCGGATCCCAGGTGTCAAAGGGAAGCTTGGGTGTCAGCGGGAATGTAGTGCCAGAAGCCAGAGAAGGAAAGCCTACTCTTGCATAGGTTTTGTGCATCAGGCCTCTAGTATCCTATATAATAAAAGGCCAGAGGCCATAAGCATCACAACCAGAACGACCATTGACCACCTCAGTCTCTCCCCCTGGCCCGAGAGCAGTGGTGTGGGCAGGACCGGGGACTGGCAAGCGGGCTGAATGGCTGACCTCTTGGTCTCTGCCCCCGGCCTGCAGAATTCGATGATGAACTGGGGAATCAGGGTTGGTGGTGGGAGGACCAGGCTGGCTGTCAGGCCTTTGGGATCATCAGTTCATCCCTGCTCCTTGTGGGCTTAGGCCTGTGGGAAAGCGGGCGCCGGGCGACTTCACCTCCATGGGTGTGCACCGGGCTGGCCGCTGATGGAACGCGCTGTCCACTCAGGGCCGCTCACGCCAGGATGGGTAGGTTGCAGGCGCGCCCCCCAGCTTCCGTCAGTGCCTCAAGCCCCAGCAGCAGCGGCGGTGGTGGCGCCCACATGAGTGGCCCTACAATGTTGCCACCACATGCGGCAGCATTCAGCCTGGGGACTGGCCAATGGGCAGAAGATGGCCCTGATCGCAGGAGGCTAGGCCTAGAGACCCTACTGCAAGCCTCAAGTGAAATAATAATTAACTAGATGGGCTCCATAGTAAAATTGAGATTGAGAGATAAGAGTCAGTAAATTTGAAATTAGATGGGTGGAAATTATCCAATCTATAGAATAGACAGAAAAAGCAATGAAATAAAGAGATAGCCTTAGGAACTTATGGAATCATTTTTTTTTTTAATTCAATGTTTGTTTCATTGAAGTCCCAAAAAGAAAAAGGATGGTGCAGAAAAAATTTTTTGAAGAAATAATGACTGGAAACTTACCAAATTTGGTGAAAGACTTTAAATTTACATATTGAAGAAGTACAATGAACCTCGGACAGATAAACTTAAAGATAATCACACTCAGATCATATGCGAACTATTAAAAGACAAATATGAGGAGGGGAAATATTGAAAGCAATCAGAAAAAACAACAATGTATTCCATATATAGGAACAACAGTTCTGATTTGATGAGGAAATGGGGTCACAGAGAGGTTTAATATTCACCCAAGGTCTTTGTAACAGTCAATGGCAGAGCTAAGGTTCAAACCCAGGCAGTTTGGTTACAAATCCTTTGCTCTTATTCACTAATATATGCTGTTTTACTAATATAATTTTATGCATTTGTTAAAAATGAAAAGATAGGTGGAAAGTTATTGTATGGAAAGACATTTCTGATCTATTAGTGAAAATAGATACAGAACAGTACTATAGCTATTGTCCTTTTTTATAAAAAGCATCAAGCGCTGGTGGGCTTAGTCCCTTGTCAGGGCACATACAAGAATCAACCAATTAATGCATAAATAAATAGAACCACAAATCTCTCAAAATTTCTCTCTCTCTTCCTCTCCCTCCTCCCCCCCCCTCTTTCTCTCTCTCTCTCTCTCTCTCTCTCTCTCAAATCAATTTTTTAAAAAGTCTAATGTGTAACCCTAATCAGTTTGGTTCAGTGGATAGTGCATCAACCTTCGGACTCAAGTGTCCCAGGTTCGATTCCAATCAAGAGCATGTACCTTAGTTGCAGGCACATCCCCAGTAGGGTATATGCAGGAAGCAGTTGATTGATGGATTGATGTTTCTCTCACTGATGTTTCTAACTCTCTCTCCCTCTCCTTCCTCTCTATAAAAAAATCAATTAAAAAAATATAGGGAGAACAGAAGACTATCACACAAAGTTATCTATATGGAGACATTTTGAAAGATTTTTTTATTGCTTATTAGCTTTTTCAACGTTTTTGAAAATGATTATATATAATTTTAAAAAGCTACAAAAGTGTGTATCAGACCAAACTCTCATGATTTTTCTTTTTCCTTTTAATTTATAAGGAGAAAACCCAACAATTTCAGTCTTATTTGATCAAGGGATGGGTGATTCCACTTTTGAGTTCAATTCTATCCTGAGTTATGGAATTCAGTCTTCGTAAGTATCTAAATAATTAAGAGAAATTTTAATTCCTTAATAAAAAAATGAGGAAAAAATTAAGAGAAATTTGTAGATAGTTGTGAAAATTAGAGTAGAGAACAATTCTTCCTTGCTTCTGTATTTTATTTCCTTCCTGATTTATTTGTAAAATTGTTTCTTTATCCCATTTTTTCTTTCTCCGTAGAGTGTTATTTGTATTAATAAAATCAAGTGGTTTGAAATACTAGAGTAATATATATTAGGGTGAACCATGCCTATTAACTATTTTTGACCAACAATAATGCCATTTCTATTTAGTCCAACCTACAAGAAGAGCAGAATTTAAGAGACTTCAGTTAAAGTAGCATCTAACTTGCTCTGTGACTTTTAAAAAGCTTCAAGTCTCCTCCCTCCACCCCCAATTAATTTTTCTTGGTTATAAAATTGAGACAGTGATCTCCTAACTCACCTCATATGATTATTGGAAATATATTTATGTGAAGACACTTTGAAAATATAATGTATCTAAATCAGGAATTATATAAAGAATATTATCTGAGTACATTTTTCTAGTTATGGTTCTTATTTATATTATGTATCCCACTGCTACTGAAAATGCATGTCACTTGTTACAAATGGAAGTTAGGAAAACAGAAATTACCC